>OY728121.1:1588658916-1590046731 GCA_963277665.1 Viscum album | reverse complement strand
CAGACAGCCCCCACCCTCCTCCATGGACCCTGGACAACCCCCAACATGAAATCCCAACATTGAGAGAGTGGAGATTCAGAATATATAAATATCATGACAATTCATGAAAGGATAAGGACCACCTACCTTGATTCCAGAGACAATCACACTCTTTATTCAGCATCTTGGATCCCAATCTAAGCTCTCTTTAAAATGGACACCCTTTTAAGTAAAAATAGCTGGCATATGGAAAACTGATCAAAAGTATTTAGATTGTGTTTATACTTGAGCACAACAATCCACGAGTCATTTGGGACATGTATGAGTCAGCCCTGCCTCAATATGAGGCACGGTGTGGCCGGTACCACTCAAAGTGTCTTACTTTTATTTCAATTAGACAAAATTTTAAGTGAACATAACAACTGGTATATGGAAAACCAACCAAACCCATTAGAAGTATATTGATACATTAGTACAATGATCCATGGATTTTGAGGGTTTAAAGGGATTTTGAGGGTTTTTAATGGTATCAGTTTCTTTAGGGTTTTTATGGTTTTTTGGGTTATTTTGTTTTTATTTATTTTTTTTTGGTTTTTATCAAATTTATATAGTCTTTTTGTGTTTTATGGGGTTTGAAGGGTTTTTAGTAGGGTTTTAGGGCTTTTATGATGTTTACATTTTTTTATGTTTTAGGGATTTTATGGTTTTTAGTGGTTTTAGGGATTTTTAGGGTTTCATAGTGTTTTATATTTTTAGGGGGTTTATGTGTGTTTTGGTTCTTAAAGTTTTACTAGGGGTTTTCAGGGTTTTTTTGGGATGCCATGTTTTAGGGAGTTTTTTTAGTTTTTTATAATCTTTTAGTGTTTTAATTATTTTAAGGGTTTTTAGGGGTTTTAGGGTTTTTAGTGTTTTTTTATGGTTTTATAGTTTTTTAGGTTTTAGGGGGTTTGGTAGTTTTTATTCTTTTTACGATTTTCTTATTTTTTCATGGTTTTAATGATTTTAGAGATTGATTGGGATTTTTTTATAATTTTTAAGGTTTTAGGGTTTTTAAGGATTATTAGAGTTTTTATAGGTTTTAGGGTTTTTATGGTTTTTGGATTTTTGGTTTTTTATGAGTTTTCATGGTTTTTATGGTGTTCAGTGTTTTTAATATTTTTAGGGTTTTAAATGGTTTTTAGAGTTTTAGTGGTTTTTAGAAGTTTATATATTTTTAGGGTTTTAAGGTTTTTAGTGATTTTTCTAGGTTTTTACAATTTTAAGATTTTATTATCTTTTTAGTTTTTTAGGGTTTTAGAATTTTTTTAGTATTTAGGGTTTTTAACTATTTTTAGGTTTTAAGGTTTTCTAAGTTGATTTTAGTGGTTTTAAGGATTTCTACAATTTTAGGTATTTTCGAGATTTTTTAGGATTTTTATGGTTATTGTGGTCTTTAGGGATTTTGGGGGATTTATGATGTTTTAGGGATATTGGGTTTTTTGAATTTTTTTTAGTTTTTAGGGGATTAAATGGTTTTTAGTTTTTTAAGGTTTTCTTATGGTTTTTAATTTTTTAATTTTTTGTATAATTTTGCAACTTTTCGAGACTTTTTAGGATTTTTATAGTTTTATATGTTTTTTGAGATTTTTATAGTTTTTAGTTCTTTTTTAGGATTTATTTGATTTTTACAGTTTTTAGGGATTTTGAGGGACTTTAAGGTTTTTCAGGGGTTTTAGGGTTTTTATTGTTTTTATGGGTTATTGTTTTAGGTTTATTATGGTTCTCTAGAGTTTTTTATGTTTTTTGGGGGATTAAAGGGTTTTTTATTGAGTTTTTAGTGTTTTTATGGGTTTTATGGGGTTTTTGGTTTTTTAAGTTGTTAGGGGTTTTTATGTTATTTTGGGTTATTTAGTGTTCTTATTGTTTTTAGATGTTTTTTAATTTTTTTGTATTTCAACTTTCTTTAGGTTATTAACGATTTCTTTTGGGTTGTTTTGGTTTTCTGGGTTTTTATGTTTTTTGGGATTTTTTGGATTTTTATGGTTTTTAGGGATTTTGAGGGATTTTAAGGTTTTTTGGGTTTTTTGGGTATTAATAATAGTTATCTTTTTTATGCGGTTTTCATTTTTTTAGTTTTTTATGTTTATCTTATTGTTTTTATGGTTTTTAAGGGTTTTTACGCTAATTGGTATTTTTTTTGGATTTTTAGAATTTTTATGTTTTTTATGAATTGGATGTGTTTTTTATGATTAATATGGTTTTAGGGGTTTTATGGTTTTCATGGGAATTCAGGGTATTTATGGTTTTTTAGTTTTTAGGTTTTTAATGTTTTTAGTGTTTTTATTGTTTTTTGGGGTTTAAAGATGTTTTAGAGTTTTTAATGGGGTTTTTTTTGGTATTTATCGATTTTTAGGGTTTTGAAAAATTTTATGGGCTTTTATTGATTTTTGGGGTTTTACGGGTTTTAGGGTTTTTTATTCATTTAACTATTTTTTAATTTTTAGGGGTTTTATGTATTTTTATGTTTTATGATTTTCTCAGGTTTTTCAATGTTTTTATGGTTGTATTATGTGTTTAGGGTTTTTAGTGATTTTTATAGATTAATATGGTTTTTGGGGTTTTTAGGGATTTGTAATGTTTTTAGGGTTTTAATAATTGTTTGGGTTTTTAATGATTTTCGGCATTTATGGGTTTAATTGTTTTAGGTATTTAAGGTTTTCTAAGGGGTTTTTCATGGGTTTCTTGGGGGATTTTTAAAATTTTAATGATTTTATGAATTTTTTAGGGTGTTTAATGTTTTCAGGGTATTTATGGATATTGAGGAGTTCATAGGAGTTTTTTTGGGGTTTTAGGGTTTTATGATTTTTTTGGTCTTCAAGGTTTTGTTTTTGTTTTTTTAGGGTTTTATCTTTTTTATATTTTTCTAACATTTTTAGGGGTTCAAAAGGTTTTTAGAGTTGTTTTTTGGTTTTTTGGGATTTTATGGGGTTAGTGAGTTATTAAAAGTTTTTAGGGGTTTTAATTAGTTTTAGGGGTTTTAGGGAATTTTTAGGGTTTTTAGGGGTTTTAATGTTTTTAAGGGTTTGAAGTGTTTTTATGGATTAAAGGGTTTCTTATGGATTTTTATGATTTCTTTACATTTTAAGGGAGTTTAAGGTATTTTTAAGGATTTTAAAAGTTTTAGGATTTAACAGGATTTTGAGGGTATTTAGGGTTTTGTTGGGGGTATTTGGTTCTTTTAAGATTTTTAGTATATTAGTTTTTTGGGGGGTTTTATGTGTTTTTTAGTTTTTAAAGTTTTGTCAGGGTTTTTAGTTATTTTGACCTTTTTAGTAATTTAATGGTATTTTTTAGGGTTGTTATGGGTTTCTAGGGATTTTGAGAGTTTTTAGGGTTTTATGGTTTTCTGGGGGTTCTTTGGTTTATTTTGAGTTTTTAGGGTTTAAAAGGTTTTTTAGATTATTTAATGTTTTAGGGTTTTAAAGGGGTTTTAGAGTATTTAGGGGGGTTTTATGGTTTTTACATATTTTTATGGGTTTTAAGGTTTTTGGTGGTTTTATGGTTTTTAGGGGGTTTAAGGGTTTTGGGGTCTTTTAGGATTTTTAGCATTTTTTATGTTTTTAAGGGATTTATGTGTTTTTAGGTATTTAAGGTTTTCTATTCATTTTCATGTTTTTTATTATATTTTATGTTTTTAGGATATATTTTGGGTTTTTATAATTTTTTGGATTTTGTCGTTTTTAGGTATTTAGAGTATTTCTAGGGTTTTCTAGAGTTTTTATCATTTTTAGTTTTTTATGGGGTTAATGTGTTTTTATGTTTTTAATGTTTTCTCCGGGGTTTTCATAATTTTTTTTTATTTTTTACATTTTTAGTGATTTACGGATTTTATAGTATTTGTATTGGTTTTAGGGTTTTTAGGTATTTTGAGGGTTTTAGGTTTTTTATTGTTTTAGGTTTTTGGGTTTTAGGGATAGTTCTTAGTTTTTTAGGGTTTTATAGGTTTATAAAATTTTTAGGGTTTTAAAGGGTTTTAGAGTTTTTTGTGGGTTTTGATGGGTTTCTTGTTTTTTTAATGTTTTTAGAGGGTTTATGGTTTTTTGGGGTTTTATATTTTTAGTATTTTTCATTTTTAGGTGATTTAAGTCTTTTTTGGGTCTTAAGGTTCTCTTGGGGGTTTTCATGGTTTTTAGGGTTTTTTTACATATTTTGGGATTTTGGGGATTTTTTAGGATTTCTTTGGGTTTTTATGGTTTTTAGGGATTTTGTTTCTTTTAGTGTTATTAAGGGTTTTATTGGGTATTTTGGTTTTTTGTTATCTTTTTTCGGTTGTCTTTGAGTTTTTTAGGTTTTTTAAATTTTTAGTTTTTTAGCATTTATAGTGGTTTGAACAATGTTTAGAGTTTTTAGTGGTTTTAGGGGGATTTATGGGATTTTAAGCTTTCTATAGGGCTTTTGTTATTTTAGGGTTTTAAGTTTTTCTTAGAGTTTTTTTTAGGGTTTTAGGGGTTTTATGTTTTTTTTATTTTTAGGGATTTGTTCATATTTTTAAAGGTTTTTTTAGGTATTTTGAGGGGTTTTCGGTGTTTTTAGGTTTTTATGAATTTTTAGGGTTTTTAGTGTTTTAGGGGATTTAATGTTTTTTGGTATTTAAGATTTTATTATGTGTTTTTTGAGTTATTATGTATTTTTTGGGGGGATTCTAGGTATTTTTTATGATATTGTTGGTTTTTATGGTTTTTAGGAATATTGAGGGTTTTAAGGAATTTTTGGGTCTTTAGGATGTTTAGGGTTTTACTGTTTTTTTGGTATTTTAGGGTTTTTCATTTCTTTTACTTGTATTGTAATTAATATTTTTTTCAAACAATTTAGGGTTTTAAATCATTGTTATATTTTTTGTGGGTTTTCATATTCTTTATGGGGTTTAGGGTTTTTTACGATTTTAGTGGTTTTGTGGTTTAGGGCTTTTCATGGTTTTTAGGATCTTTTCAGGTTTTAGGGGTATTAGTGTTTTTAGGTTTTGCATGGGTTTTTAGTGGTTTTTGGATTCTAAAGATTTCATAAGATTTTTCATGGTTTTTATGGTTTTTTACATTTTTTTGTACTGTTTTGGAATTTTTACGATTTTATGATTTTTTGTGTTTTTAGTGATTTTGAGAGTTTTTAGGGATTTTATTACATATTGAATTTTGGGGATTTTTAGCATTTATTAAGATTTTAGATGTTTTGGGTGTTTTTAGTTTTATAAGGTTTTTATAGGGCATTTTAGGCTTTTTAATTTTTTTTACATTGTGATTTTTAGGTTTTTTGGTGTTTTTGGGGCTTTATGGGGTTTTGATAGTTTTTTAAGATTTTTATTGGTTTTTTGGGTTTTCTGAGTTTTTAGTTATTTTTTTGGATTTTAGTTTTTTTAAATTTTTTCAAGGGTTTAATAGGGTTTTAGTGTATTTTATGGGTTTTAGAGTTTTTATGGAATTTTGTGTTATTTATTATTTTTACGTTTTTTTGGTTTTTTGGATTTTTAGGGTCTTTAGTGTCTTTTAGGGTTTTAGCATTTTTTTATTTTTATGCATTTTATTTGTTTTTGGTTTTTAAGGTTTTATTATAGATTTTCAATATTTTTATGGTTTTTATACATTTTCAGGTATTTTTAGATATTTTTAAAGATATTTACTATGTTTGGGGGGTTGAGATTTTAAGGGGTTGTACGATTTTTATGGTTTTTATATTTTTTAGTGTTTTTTGGTTTTTCGGGGTTCTAGTATTTTTAGGGTTTTCAAGTTTTTCTAGGTTTTTAATCATTTTTTAATGTTTTTTACATTTTTAGGGATTTTTAGGGATCTTTTAGGAATTTATGGGTTTTTAGGGTTTTTAGGGATTTTAATGTTTTTATGTGTTTTTATGTTTTTGTGAAGTTTTAAATGTTTTTAGGATTTTAATATATTTATGGGATTTCTACGTTTTAGGGTTTTTCCTATTTTTATAAATATATATATATATTTTAGTATTTTCATGGGATTTAGGGTTTTTATGGATTTTGAGAGTTTTTAGGATTTTTTAGGATTTTTACAGTTTCCATTATTTTTGTAGGTTTTTTTAGTTTTTTTTTATTTTTTTGGTTTTTAATGTTTTTTGGCATTTTTAACGATTTTAGGGGTCCAAAGTCTTTTTAGGGATGAAGAGGTGAAGGACTAGGCTAGCTTAGCCCCCCCCCCCCCCCAATTTAAATAAAACAAAAACAGACAGTTACAAGGTGGGCCTACAAGGATCAGAGTGTATCTCACCCTTCATGCCCGACTCAACAAAAGGAGTGAAAAAGTGTGGAGTTACAAAGGACCACATCGAACATCTTTCCTCAATCGCTCTTTTGGAGAGAGCATTCGAAACCGAATTGGCCTCCCTGTATGTGTGTGAAATACTAAAGCTCAGGGTCTGGGGAATATTAATACACTCAATCCAGTGTGGTAAAAGTCTCCACGGGACGTCCCTGGAAGATCCTTTGAGCGCGGAAACCGTAAGCATATAATCCAACTCAATCCAAAGCCTTGTCCACTTAAACAGACTCTCAAATTTCATATACCTTATGATAGCCTAGATCTCTACTTCATAAGCACAACCATCCCCAATAAAATGAAAGAAACAACCCTTCACAAATCCTCTAGAGGTGAGGAAAAATTCACCACACCCCGAGGGTCCAGGAGCTCCCAGCGTTGCGCCATCAATATTCACCTTTATGCATGATGGGAGTGGGGGGATCCATCTAATGTACTTCAGGACCATTTGTTTTCTACTTCTACAAGCAATCCCAAGCGAGTGCAATACTGTCAGATCACTAACATCATTGAACATCAAACGTGTCTGTATTCGTGATGCATTCTGGATGATCATGTGGATGTTCGCCACTCCCCCATGCAGTGAGAAGGGCTATTGATTGAAGGTTGCAGCATTGTGGGCAGCCCAAACATATTGAACAGTCACAGTCACACCAGTAATCAGGAGGTTATGGACTTGGTCCCTTTGGTTCATCTCCACCAGGTCGCGCAAGAAGTCTCAGATCCATCCTCTAAAGCTGCAAGTCAGACCGAAGCATTGTAATAGGTAGTGCCAAAGTTCCAAAGAAAATGTGAAATGTAGAAAGATATGGTTGTAGTGCTCCTTATCCTTTCTGCATAATAATCACACAGAGGAAAGTTGCCAACCAGCCATCTTCTGCTGCTCATGAGTTGGGAACCGATTCCGCCAGACTTTACATATGAGAAAAAAGCATAAGGGGGAATAAAAGGTGTTCTTAATTTAAGTAGCCACGATGGGGATTCCAGACTATACGGGCAGTTGAATCTGTAATAGTCATGGGTATTGAATTTCCCGATCATACTGGGCATCCATACGAGTGTATCAATGTCTGCGAAGGCATATCGCTGGACTTGCATGACGATATTATATGGGAGTCGTATCCTCGAGTCATTGTGTTGCTGGATGAGACCAGTAATAGTTAGATTCTGCATGTCAAGGGGAGGCGTCATCACCTCTGAGATAGGCTACTCCAGCCATAGGGTAGACCATCAATTTAGTGCATATTTCCTTAACACAATCTATTTGGATTGAGACATAATATCCATGTATGAAGATCGCAAAGCAGGCCAAACTAAAGAAGATAAATACCCCGCAAAGACATCGCATAACCTTCTCGTGAATATATCTGTGAGAAAACCCAGACCATCACCATGGGGCTCAAGCAGGATTCAGGTGAACTTCTCAATCATTGCATCATTGAAGTGTCGTAGATCTTTGATACCCAGTCCACCCAGATCAATCGTCTTTGCATAGTGCTTCCAGGCAACAGAGACCAATTTCCATTCACTGATAGAACATGTACAGACAAAATTCTTTATTATTGAATTCAGGGTTTTAATAAGACTAGACGACCATCTGTATATTGAAAAAACATGCACAAACATCAAGGTGATAACGGAGTTAACCAAGAAGACCCTGCAGCTTGAGAGAGGCACTTTCCCTTCAATTTAGACATTTGGTGAGTGATTTTAAAAGTAATTCTCTCAAAGTTTCAACTCATTTATTTCCCCCAAAAAGAGGTACCCCTAGGTAAGTAAAGGGAAAAGAGCCCCTCTTTGCCCCAATTACACTGGAAATTCAGAGCTGCCTGGCAGGGGAGACCCCATTTCCAAACACAATTGATGATTTTATCTAGCTGATTTTTTGTTCGGCCACACTCTCAAAATGTTAAAAGATTATCCTGACTGAAGATAGGATTTTCTTATCAGCCTTCCCAAAGAGGAGCATTTCATCTGCATAAAGGAGGTGTGAGGGGACATAAAGGTCCCTAACTTCTATAATTGGTGAGTACAACCCTGACTGCACAAGATCAAGGATGCAAAAACTCATGTAATCCTCCACCACTACAAAGATAAATCCAGAGAGAGGATCCCCTTGTCTAACTCCATGGAAGCATGGGAAGAACCCATGGGGTGAGCCATTAATCAGAACCAAAACTCTGGAACTATGGAGGAATGAGGAAATCAAGTCAATGAAGTTGTTATAAAAGCCATATCTACTAAGGACCTTAAAAATGAATCTCTCTCTTATCATATCAAAGGCGTTTGATATATCAAATTTCCACACAAATCCCCCTTTCATCGATTTATTCCTCATTAAATTAATCCCCTATGAAGAAGATAAGAGGAACGTTTGGATGCATCGTCTAGGGATGAATCTGAATTGATTTGGAGTAATAATGTCACCCAAAATATTCCCCAGCCACCTAAAAAGAATCTTACTAATTATCTTCAGAATTGTGTTGCCAATAGAAATTGTTCGAAAGTCACCAATATCAATGGCATTGTCCTTCTTCAGGATCAGAGAAATGAAGTTGGCATCTTCACCTTGAGGGATGAAGCCCAAGAGGAAAAATTCTCTAATCACATTTGTCACATCCACATGATATATGTCTCAATAGAACATGAAGAACATATTGCCAAAACCATCTGGCCCCACAACAGTGTCCATATTCAGAGAGAATAGCGCAACCCTAACTTCCCCCTCATGTGGAGCCACTGTGAGAGCCTCATTTTTCTAACTAGAAATACATGGTTGGATCGAGTCCATAAGAAAGGGGCAATCACAGCCATCGTCTGCATATAGCCACTGAAAGTGCTCCACCGCAGCCTTGGAAATATCCTCCATCAAAGTGAAAGTAACATCACCAAAATGGAACACACTCAGATTATTCCTAATCCTTTTTTCCCTGTGTAAACGGTGAAAAAAATGGAGTTGATGTCTCCCTCTTGAAGCCATTTGACATTAAAATGCACTTTCTCGAGATTCTCGTTAAGGGCCAGCAAATCATCATGCTTTGAGTGCAGTCGAATATCATCCCCTGAAGGTGAATTCTGATGCTGTGACTTGATTTGGCATGCAGCAAGCTGAGATTCAACCTCCTTGATATCACCTTCCAACCCTGAGAAGGATATTTTACTCCGGTCCTTCAAGCGATGCTTCACTTCCTTGAGCTTAGAAGTCACAATAAAATGGGGGCAACCTGAAAAGTTGCTGCTCCAAGCCTTCATCACCTCTTCCCTACATCCATAAATTGTGATCCATGCATTATTAATCTTAAAAGGTAGGTGGAATGAGCTAGATATTCTCTCCCTTTGTTCTACAATGATAGGGTTATGATCTGAATTGAATCTCAAAAGAGTGAAACCAGATATAGCCATAGGGGATCCACTGTCACCAATACCTGAAAAAAACCTGTCCAGTTTACTAGCCTGCATACCATTAATGGTTCCCCATCCCCAAGTGAAGGAAGCTGTATCAATGGAGACCTCAGATAAATCACATATGTCAAGACATGTGGCCAGATCCTCTGTGGAAGCACGAGAGAAGTGTGGACCTAGCTTTTCCTCAGGACTTAGTACCATGTTAAAATTGCAAATCACCATCTAATTGTGACCAATGACATCAACAATCTAAACTAGCTTCCTCCAGAGGTGTCTCCGAGAAATGTATGAGCATTATTTGTAGAAAAAAGATATGGATATGGTGTCATCGTTCAGGAGAATAGTGAGGGATAACATTTGAGGACCCTAATCGGCCGAGAAAACATGGACACTATTATTCTTAAGTACCCATAAGGTTTCTGCACCATTTTCATCACCATTTTATGAGATGAGGGAGTATCCAAGAGAGTTCCAGTTGAAAACCTTCCAATTTGAAAAGTTGATCATGGGCTCAGCTAACCCAATTATCATAGGCTTATGATAAAGAAATTGGTGAAGGGATGCAGCCGTGGGAGTATTTCCCAGCCCCTGGAAGTTCCAGAACATTTTCTTCATTGGGACTCAAAAGGGGTTGGAGAAGGGGTAATTCCCTTTCCCTTTCCATTCCTTCCCTACCTCTTAGGTTTATCGAAATCTTGTTTCTTAGGATTTGGAATTAGATACCTTGCTGCAGTATCCTATATAAATTATGTTTGTGACTCAGTAGAGTCATTAGCATGCTTTTTAGCCTGATATTCTTGCACTGAATCACTCCAAAAGGACCCACTAAGGGGGTTAAATTAGTTGAGGGTGCAAATGGGCACTTCCTGAGGAACCCTCTGCATATTTCTCACCGCCTTTTCTGAGGCCACATAAGGGAACTATGGACCAACTGCAGGGTCACCTACTGGGATGATGGGCGTGTCAACATCCGAGTGAGAGAACCGGCATTGGGTTTTCCAAGACAACATCATGGCCTTAATTTTCCCTACTAGCAGACTCATTCAGGAAGGGTGAGGCTAGACCACCCTCCTTGGAGACATCATGAATGGCGCCAGAGACACCTCTAGAGTCCTTATCACCCCGGGTGCCACGTCCATCGGGTGAGGGGGAACCTGCTGTGATCCAGTCTCCGACAATGTCTGTCCATGGCTACATAAGGGATCTCCACAAGAGATCTACTAGTCTGGTTGGGCCCGAGCATGATCATTTTAAGGAAAGCCCAGGGCAACACCTGCCTCCTGAATTAAGATATTTATGGGCCTCTCTTTGGATACCATAGGAGGTACCTCCATAATAGGGACACTGTCCTGCATAACAGAAACACTATCCATATTTTTTGGGAGTTCAGAAACAAGACATGCATTATGATCACTGGGTATCACAATATCCTTAACCGTTTTAGTGCCCTTCTTTAGCAGAGGGGCCGCAGTCGAGGGATTTTTCCAGACCATCCCATGGTTCTTCCTACAATGGGATGCATTATGCCCCTATAAATTACAGGTCGAGCAAGACATGAGTCTCCTGCATTCAAAAAATCAAATGTCCAAAAATATTGCACGGGGAGTTGAATTTCAGACGCCTCTTATATTGTATTTCTAGGGTAAGGCTATCTTCAAGGGTGTTAAAGACAACCTCCTCAACCAGAGTGCTCGCTATATCGACCTCCACCCGCACTCTTGCATAGTGCCCATATCTTGGGTTGTCTGTTTCCTTGTCAATTCTAATTAGGAATCCAACTGCTGAGGCTATATTCCATAGGATTCGTGAATGCCAGTAGAACCAGTTTGGCTTACATATGTGAATCCATAGCTACGTAAAAGTGTTCTTGACACTGAATGGGTCAAAATTCTTATCCCATTCCTGGATCTTCAGGAGGCCTGGTTTAAGGCTGAGGGACCCGAAGCTCCAGACCCTCCATTTACATTCATCAGAGGGTAAAACAATATGGTAGAATCCCCGAATCATGGTTATCATCTTATATTCTGAGAACCCCAAGATTTATGAAAGGTGCTTGGAGAGCTCTCCACTACGCAAGAGTTTCCCCCCCTTCAAAACAATCACCCTCACAATGATGCAGAACCAGCATAGGTTGGTCCACTCCTCTAATGCATCCTGATTTGCAGAGACATGTGAATCCCGACCTTTCCAGATGAATTGACCCGGGGAGGGAGTGCTAAAATCCATGAAAGTGAGTGAAGCAGCTACTTTCACAACATCAGCAATGTTTTTCTTGGATCCTGATGCCTCTGTAGACTTCAAGAGGGAGATTTTCTTCGCTTTGCTAACTACACAAAGCTGGAATAGATCTTTGTTTCCAACCATGTTAGGATGTGCCTAGATTTCATCCATAGTCTTCCCATCTATAGGGGTCGCCGCTTGAGGATGCATGAGATTGCCATGGTTACCCTGCCCCCGGCCTTTCTCCCGACCTTACTCAATCCTCTAAAAATATTTTTAGGGTTTTTATAGGTTTTTAGTACTGTTTATGGTTTTTAGGTGTTTTATGGTTTTTAAGGGTTTTTATTATTTTTTTGGGTCTTTTAGGGTTATTTAGGGTTTTTATCATTCTTTAGGTTTTTACCAGTTTTAAATGTTTTAGATTTTAACCTTTTTATTAGGGTTTTTAGAGTTTTTATTTTTTTTACGTTTTTAGGGATTTTATGTACTTTGTAGTTATTTTTGTTTGGTTTTTACGTATTTTGAAGGATTTTAGGGTTTTATCTGGGTTTTTATAGTTTTTTAGGTTTTTATTGTGTTTTTGGTTTTTTAGGTTTTTTAGTTTTTAAGTGGGGTTTAGTGTTTTTATGTTTTTAAGGTTGTATTAGGGTTTTTCGAAGATTTTAGGGTTTTTTACGTTTTTTCAGATATTAGGGATTTTTGGATTTTAATAGTTTTTAGTATTTTTATGGATTTGAGGGGTTTTTTTAGGTATTTTAGGGTTTTTTGTGATTTTTTTTGTATTTTGTGGTTTTTGACTTTTTTGTATTTTTCAGGAATTTAATGATTTTTAGAATTTTCCCATGTTTTAGGGGTTTAAATGGTTGTTATAATTTTACATGTGTTTTATGGTTTTACATGTTTTTATTATTTTTAATTTTTTTATGGGTTTTCAAGGTTTCAATGGTTCGTGGGGTATTTTTAGGGGTTTTAGTGATTTTAGCATATTTGTTTTTTGGGTTTTAACTATTTGTTGATTTTAAGGTTTTCTTATTCCTTTTCATGGGTTTAGGGTTTTTTTACATTTTTATGTATTTTTAAATATTTTTAAGATTTTTATGGATTTCAGGGTTCTAGGGTTTTTTTGGAACTTTTTTAATTATTAGATTTTTAGAGGTTTTATTGGTTTTTATGTTTTCACGTTTTTCTTACAAGATTTTAGTATTTCTAGGATATCTTAGGATTACATGAATTTTTTGTGATTTTTGTAAAATTTTATGGGTTATAGGGGTTTTTATGGATGTTGATGTTTTTTAGAATTTTTAGGGTTTTCAAGGTTGTTATGGGTTCTTTTGGGTTTTTAGGTTATTTTTAGTTTTTTAATATTTTTAAGGGTTTTTAATGTTTTTCACGTTTTTAGTGGTTTTATGGGGTTTTAGATTGTTTAGAGGGTTTTAAGGATTTTAATGGTTTTAATCATTTTTAATGTTTAAGGGTTTTTTTATCATTTTTAGGGTTTTTTGCAGTTTTATGGTCTTTTAGGGTTGTTATTTGTTTTTAGTGTTTTCATGTTTTTATGTTTTTATTATAATTTTTAAGGGATTTAGGTTTTTTTGATTTTTTGGAACTTTTATGGGTTTTTATGGATTTTAGGGGGGGTTTTGGGTTTTAGGGATTTTGGGGAGTTGGGGGGGGGGGGTTAGGATTTTCAGTGGTTTATGGTTTTTATCATTTTTGTTATATTTTAGTGGTTCAATTTGTTTTTAGCATTTAGGGTTTTCTTAGTGGGTTTTAGTTTGTTATGGTTTTATAAATTTTTATAGATTTTTTTGGCTTATTTATTTTTAATATTATTAGGTTTTTTAGGGATTTAGATGATTTTACTATTTTTAGGGTTTTTAGGGTTTTTAGGGAATTTACGAATCCTTATGTTTTTTAGTGGATTATAGTTTTTTTTGTGTTTTAATATTTTCTTAGTAATTTTCTTGAATTTTGGGTTTTTTTATGTTTTTAGAGATTTTTATGGATTTAATAGGTTTTTCATGAGTTTTTTGGTTTTTATTGATTTTGAGTGTTTTTACGAATTTTATAGAGTTTTTGAGTTTTTAGAGTTGTTTAGAGTATCTTATGGGTTTTAAGGTTATTTTAGTTTTTTAATGTTTTAGGGTTTTTAAAAGGTTTTTATAGTCTTTAATGTTTTTATGGATTTTTTGGGTTTTTACGGTTTTTAAAATTTTTATAAGTTTTTATGGTTATTAGGGTTTTTGAGGTTTTAGGGGTGTTTTGGATTTTTAGGGTTTTAAAGTTTTTTATATTTTTAATGTTTTTTGGGGTGTTCATGTTTTTATGTATTTTTAGTTTTTTTGATTTTTAAAGGATTTCTTTTAGGATTTTTAAGGTTTTATGGTTTTTTGAGTTTTTAGGGATATTTAGGGTTTTAGGGTTTTTAGTGTTTTAGGATTTTGTTAGGGGTTTTAAGTATTTTTATTTTATTAAGGGATTTTAAGGATTTTGATGTTTTTTACATCTTTCGGGATTTTAGTTATTTTTATGTATTTTAATTGTTTTTAGGGTTTTTAGAGAATTTGAGGGGTTTTTTTGGTTTTTTGGGTTTTTATGGTTTTCTATGTTTTTTTGGGTTTTTAGGTTTTTTTGATATTTTTAGGGTTTTTAGGGTTTTTTGGGTCTTTTTAACATTTCTAGGGTCTTTATATTTTTTTTAGGTTTTTAGGGATTTTAGGTATTTTTGAGGTTTTTAATGTTTTCTTTTGGGTTTTCAATGATTTTAGGGGTTTTTTTATTTTTTGGGATTTTGAGGGATTTTTTAGGATTTATATGGTTTTTAAAGTTTCTAGAGATTTTGAGGGATTTTAAGGATTTTAGGGATTTTAGTGTTTATTTGTTATTTTAACCATTATCAGTGTTTTTGTGTATTTATGTTTTTATGGATTTCTTATGGTTTTCAATATTTTTATGATTTTTGGGACTTGTAGGGATTTATAGGTTTTTATGGATTTATGGGTTTTTGGGGAATCTTGAGGGTTTTTATTGTTTCTTCGGGTCTTAGGAATTTTTTTGAGTTTTTAAGGGTTTTTATGTTTTCTTATAATTTTAAAAGATTTAGGGGGTTTAAATGTTTTTTAGAGTTTGAATTGGGTTTTCTGGGTTTTTAGGGTTTTATGGTTTATTGGTTTTTTTTGGGCTTTTCGGGTTTCTTAGAATATTTAGGGTGTTTCAAGGATTTTTTTTGTGTCAGGGATTTTTAGAAAATTATAGGATTTTTATGGTTTTTAGTGGACTCATGGATTTTGAGGGTGTTTATGGATTTTAGGGGTTTTATGGTTTTTTCAGTTCTTAGGAGTTTTTTCACTTTTTAAGGGTTTTAAAGGTTTTTTAGTGTTTTAAATGTTTTTTGATTTAAATGGATTTTATATTTTTTAGTGGTTTTATCAGTTTTATTAGTTATTAAAAGTTTTTATGGATTTTTATGGATTTTATGTGTTTTATGGTTTTTAGGGTCCTTTTAGGGATTTTAGGTTTTTTAGATTTTTTTGGTTTTTATGGATTTTAAGTGTTTTTATATTTTAAGGTTTTCTTAATAATTTTGAAGGTTTTTTTGTTTATATTGATTTTATTTGATATTAAGGATATTCTGGGTTTTAATTTTTTTTTGTATTTTGAGGGTTTTTAAGGTATTCTTGGGTTTTAATTAATTTTTTGGTTTTCTGACATGTTTTAATGTTTAGGGTTTTAAGTGTTTTTTTGGTTTTTAAGGTTTTCTTATGGGTTTTCCAAGATTTTATGGTTTTATGATTTTATGTATTTTATTTTTCTTTATGAATTTTATGGTTTTAAAGGGTTTTTATGCATTTTGAGAGATTTAGGGTTTTTTTGGATTTTTTTGCTTTTTTGGGGGTTTTAGGGTTTTCATGATTTTTGTATTATTTTCATGGTTTTTAGAGGTTTTTAACATTTTAAGTGGTTTAAATTATTTTTAGAGTTTATGGATTTTTATTAATTTTATGGGGTTTTAGGGGATATTAATGCATTTAGGGTTTTATGGCTTTTTTAGAGTTTTTTTATTTTTTGGTTTCAAGGAATTTTGAGGGGTTTTAGGGTTTAAGAGTTTTTTAGATGTTTTAGAATTTGGGGGGGGGGGGTTAGGGGTTTTAATTGTTTTTAGGTTTTTATGGTTTTATTGGGGGGTTTTAGGGATTTTAGTTTTTTATCGCTTTTAGTGTTTTTTGGGATTTTTTATAATTATTATGGTTTTCGGGATTTAAGTATTTTCATGATTTTATGTTTTTTGGTTTATTGAGGTTTTATAAGTTTTTATTATGTTCAAGGGTTTAAATGGTTTTATATAGTTTTAAGTGTCTTTTGGGGTTTTATGTATTTTTGGAATTTTTAATGTTTTAGGGGGTTTTATAGTTTGTTGTGTTTGAGGTACTTTTAGGGTATTTAGATTTTTTTTTGGTTTTTTTGATTTACGTGTTTTTAGGTTATTATGGTTTTCTTTATGTTTTATAGTGTTTAAGGTATTTTTACATTTTTAGGAACTTTTAGGAATTTGTAGGTCTTTTTTTGGACATTTTAGTTTTTAGGGTTATTTACCGTTTTTAAAATTTCTAGGGTTTTATGGTTTTTATGGGTTTTAGGGGTTTTATAATTTGTTATGTGTATTTTTAGGGGTTTTTTAGTATATTAATGGTTTTTAGTGTTTTTAGAGATTTGGTTTTGGTTTTTTAGGGTTTTTATGGACTTGGGTGTATTAAGGTTTTGTTTGTGTTTTTAGGGGTTTTAAGGTTTTTTAGAGTTCATAACTTTTTTGGGGATTTAAAGGATTTTTAGATTTTTTTAGTGGGTTTAGTGTTTTTATGGTGTTTTAGGGTTTTAAATGTTTTCAGGGATTTCATGCTTTTTAGGGTTTTTGGTGTATTTCTAAGGGATTCTAGGGTTTTTTTTGACTTGTTCAGTTTTTTTTAGGTTTTAAGTATTTTATGATTTAAGGGTTTTATTTGGAATTTTCAGAGCATTTAGGTTTTTTATACAATTTTAGTGTTTTTAATGTTTTTTAGAGTTATTGTGCTTTTAGGGTTGTTAGGGATTTTGAGGGGTTTTGGGGATTTTGTTTGTTTTAAATAGTTTTTGGGTTTTATGGGTTTTTATGGGTTTTATGTTTTTTTTGTTTTTAATGATTCATTAAGATGTCTATTTTTTAGGTTTTTGGGTTTATTATTTTTTTTGGGATTTTCAGGGATTTTATTTCCTGTGATTTTACGGTTTTTTTGTGTTTTTTGTGTTTTTATAGTTTTTAATGCTTTCAGGGGTTTTAATGATTTTTAGATTTTTTTGAGGTTTTAGGGTTTTTTGGATTTTTATGGTTTTTAATTTTTTAGGGGTTTTAGAGTTTTTTGGGATTTAGGGTCTTTTCAGGGTTTTTAGCATTTTTAGGTTTTCAGTGGTTTTAAGAGTTTTTAGGTTTTTATATTTTTATTAGGGTTTTTTAGTTTTAAGCGTTTTGTATCTTCATTCATATTTTTATGGTTTGTTAAGATTTTAAAGGTTTTTTAGTTTTAAGGGTTTTGTATCTTCATTCATATTTTTATGATTTATTGTGATTTTAAAGGGTTTTTAGGGTTTTTATGTATTTTGGTGTATTTTTAATATTTTTTAGGGTTTTTTCCATTTTTAGGTTTTTTGGGGGGGTTAATTATTTTTATGTTTTTATGATTTTCATAAGATTTTTTAGTGATTTTAGGAGTTTTTACATTTTTATCAATTTTTATGCATTTTTTTTAATTTTATGGGTTTTTAGGGTTCTTAGGCATTTTGTTGGTTTTTAAGGTTTTTATGGTTTTTTTTACGTTTTTTAGTTATTAGGGATTTTTTCTGTTTTTAGGTTTTTAATTTTTTATTAGGATTTTACAGGGTTTTAGGGATTTTATGTTTTTGGATATTTTTATTGATTTTTAGAGGTTTTAGGGTTTTATGGATTTTGAAAAAAATTAGGGTTTTGGGGTTTTATTCGTTTTTAAGGATTTTTTTGGATTTTTTTGGGTTTCTAAGAGTTTCTAGTTTTTTTAGAATTTTTAGTGTTTTAAAGGGTATTTAGAGTATTTGGTGGATTTTTTGGGTTTTTATGGTTTTTTTTATGTTTTTAGGGGTTTTATGATTTTTTAGGATTTTCTGAATATTTCAGTTTTTTTGGGGTTTTAATCATTTTTAGGTTTTTAATGGTTTCTTATGGGGTTTTACGGTTTTATAGTTTTGGAATTTATAGTGATGTTTATTGATTTTTTATTATTTTTATAGGGTTTTTGGGTTTTTTTGTATTTTTGAGTGGTTTTAGGATTTTATGGATTTTAGGGGATACAACATTTTTTGGATTTAAGGGGTGTTAAGTGTTTTTGGTTTTTAATGTTTTCATAGGGGTTTTTATAGTTTTTTTTTTATATTTTTAGGTATTATCTAGTTTTTTTAATTTTATTTATTATTTTTATTGTTTTTAGATATTTTGAGGGGTTTTGGGGGTTTTATGGTTCTTTTTTGTGTTTTTAGGGGAGTTTTTTAGAATTTTTATGGTTTTTATTGTTGTTATAGTTTTTTAATGTTTTAGTGATTTAAATAGGTTTTTAGAGTTTTAGTGGTTATTTAGTGCTATTATGGGGTTTTAGGGTTTTTATACTTTTCGGGGTTTATGGTTTTAAGGAGTTTTAGAAGTTTTTAGGAGTTATATGGTTTTTAGGGTTTTTAGTTGTGTTTGCGCCTTTAGGTTTTTAGGGGTTTTATGTGTTTTGATTTTTATAAAATTTCTTTGTGTTTTTCAGGGATTTTAGGGTTTTTTACATTCTTAGGGAATATTTTTGATTTTTAGGAATTGTATAGTCTTCAGGGTTTTAAAGGATTTTGATGGTTTTTAGGTGTTTTTAGGGGTTTTAGTGTTTTTAGAATTTCTAGACTTTTTTATTATTGGGATTTTGGGGCCTTTAGGGTTTATACATTTTTTGTAATTATTTTGTAGTTTTAGGATTTTTATTGGTTTATATGGATTTTATGGATTTTAAGGGGTTTTATGGTTTTTTATAGTTTAAGGGTTTTTTTTCATTTTTTTGTGGTTTTGGGGTTTTTTTGGTTTTTTTGAGTTTGTAGGGTTTTTGATGATTTTTAGAGTTTTAAACATTTTAAGGGTTTAAATCATTTTTGGAGTTATCAGTGATTTTTGGGGGTTTTAGGGTTTTTAATTTCGGTCAGGGTTTTTATTATTTTAGAGTTTTTAACGGTTTTTAGTGACTTTTTAGGGGTTTCAGGTATTTTAGGGTTTTAGTTTTTTTAGTTTTTAGGGGTTTTTAGGTTTTTTATGATTTTCATAGATTTTTTCCAGGGTTTTAGGTTTTTTACATATTTAGGTAATTTTAGGGATTTCTTAGTATTATTTTGTTTTTAAATTTCTTATAGATTTTGAGGGTTTTAGAGTATTTTAGTGTTTTTAGGGTTTTTCAGGGTTTTAGAATTTTTAGTTTTTAGGGATTTTAAGTGTTCTTTGTTTTTTATGGTTTTCATAGGGGTTTTCATGGATTTTAGGGATTTTTATGAACATATGTATTTTAGGTCTATTTTTGGAATTTAATTGTTTTTTATGGTTTTTAGGGATTTTGAGGGGTTTTAGGGGCTTTTGGGTATTTATGGTTTTTTTGGGGTTTTTTGGATTTTTTTGAGTTTTTATGGATTTTAAGTGTTTTTGGAGTTTATAAATGTTTTTACAGTTTTTAAGTGGTCTTCATAATTTTATTGTTTTAATGGGTTTAATGGATTTTGAGGGTTTTTGGAGGTTTTTAAGGGTTTTAGGTTTTATGGTGTTTTAGGGATTTTATAATTATTTAGGTTTTATGGGTTTTTAGTTTTTTTAGTTTTCATAGGGGTTTTTGATTTTTTATGTTCTTAAATTTGTAGGGATTTTTTATGATATATATTTTTGAAGGGGGTTTAGGAATTTTGAGGGTTTTTTGGGGTTTTAAAGATTTTTTTGTTTTTTTTTTGAGTTTTTAGCATCTATTTAGTTTTTAATTTTTTTGGGTTTTTGAAGTTTTCATATGGACTTTTAGGGTTTTACATTTTTAGGGATTTTTTGGATTTTAGGTTTTTTATGGTTTTTATGGTTTTGGGTGTTTTATGTGTTTTGGGGGTGTTTTGAGATTTTAAGGTTTTTACAATTTTTTTTGGGTTTTGTAAAATTTTCATCGGATTTATGTTTTTTGTGTTTTTTGTGGTTTAGGGGTTTTATGGCGTTTAGGGTTTTATTAAGGTTTTTAGGTGTATTTTAGTTATCATATGTTTATGATTTTTTATAGCCTTTTATAGTTTTTAGGGTTTTTTGTGTTTTTTGTTTTTTGGATGATTTAAATTGTTTTTAGTTTTCTAAGGATTTCTTAGTGATATTCAGGGTTTTTAAGGTTTCTTAAATTTTATAGATTTTATGGATTTTTTTTATTTTTTATGGTTCTTTAGAGTTTTTAGGGATTTTGATGAATTTTAGTGTTTCGGGATTTAGGTTCTTTCAAAGTTATTAATGTTCGTAGTTTTTATGGGGTTTTAAGTGTTTCAAGGTTGTGTTAGTGGTTTTTAATGTTTTTTGAGTTTTTAATGTTTTTTAATTATTTATTTATTGTTTATTATTTTTATGTTTTTCTAGGGTTTTTAGGATTTTGTGGGTTTAAGGATTTAGGTGTTTTTAGGTTTTTATCGTTTTTTGGAATTTTTTAGGGGTTTTAAGTGTTTTAGTTTTTTAAGATTTTCTTAGCGTTCTTTATGGTTTTCTGGGGTTTTTACATTTTTTATATTTTTAGGGGTTTTTGGGTTTTAATGGTTTTTAGGGGTTTTTGTAATTTTCAGTGTTTTTTGGGGTTTTTTGGATTTTTGGAGGGTTTTTTTGGGGTTTTAAGGGGTTTGATTTTTTTCGAGATTTAGTTTTTTAATATATTTTTTAACATCTTTATGGATTTAAAAAGTTTTTATAATTTTTAGTGGGTTATTATGATTCTTATGTTTTTAGAGATTTTAAGATTTTTTAGTGTTTTTTAGGTTTTTATGGGTTTTAAGTGTTTGAAGGTTTTAAATTTTTTTCATAGGGTTTTTTGGGTTTTTAATATTTTTAGGGAGTTGTAGGATTTTTTTTGGATTTATTTTCTTGTAGTGTTTTATGGATTTGGAGGGTTTTATGGTTCTATGGTATTTTTATGTTTTTAGAGTTTTTTTGTTTTTAGGGGTTTGAAGGTTTTTTAGTGTTATTCATGTTTTTATTGGTTTAAATGGTTTTTAGAGTTCTTAGTGGGTTTTTAGGGTATTTATGGGTGCTTATGTGGTTTTTAATGTTTTAGTTGTTTTTATTGGTTTTAGGTTTATTAATAATTTTTAGGGTCTTTTAGGGTATTCATAATTTTTAGGTTTTGGGGGGTTTTGATTGTTTTTAGGTTATTAATGTTTAAATAGTGTGTTCAGGTTTTTTATTTTTTCTTTATGTATTTAGGTATTTTTATGTTTTTTATGATTTTTAGGATTTTTTAGTGTTTTAGAGATTTTGAGGGTATTTAGGTTTGTTTAGGGTTTTTAGTTCTTTTAGAATTTTTCTATTTTTAGGGCAAGGAAGATGCCAGGGTCGGGCTATTCCAGGCCCCCCCAAATTTATTAGCAAGGAAAAAGAGACACAACAGACAAGGGGAGGGGAGGGGTCAAACGACCCACACCCGAAACCCCTTACAACTCACGCAAAAAAAAGAAAATCAAAAAAGAAAAAGAAAAAAATGAAAAAACACACAACCAACCAGCCACCACCATCTTCCAACATCTACCAGTATCCAGTAGCTCACAGCTAACCAATGACGAGCATCCAAACTCAAAAATACCAGCATCCAGCACCTCCCAGCCAAACAAAAACCAGCAACTAGCAAGCAGAGTCATAGAGCCACATCCCTTCCGCACATCCCAGCTATGCAGTAACCAAAGACCAGCAGTACACCTTCCAACACCTGACAACTTCCCACAAAAGAGACTGACAGCCAACAACATCAAACCACCAGCACCAAAAACACCAGCCTCCACAGCAGCTAGCCTCTCCACACCATTCAGATCTACATCCAACAACCCAGAACCAAATACAGAAAACAAACACCAGCATTTTCCAGCACACCCATTTCCAGAACCACCAGCAGCAGAAGAAGGAACAAGAAATTCGTCACATCTCAGCCATAAAACAACCAACATTCCATCAAGTCACACCTAGCAGCAAAACCAGGGGAAATAAATCACCAGCAGCCAAGAGAAGAACCAATCCACAGTAGAACAAGACAACCGCATGCAATACCACATGATAATCCAAAAAACACATCATGCAACAAGCTCATGATCCAGCAGCAACAAAATCTCACAACCAAACCAAGAAACATCACCACAGCAGCCAACAAGAACACATACAACACCTCCAAGGACCAACATAGCTTCCAGAAAGCAGCAGAAATCCTGAATCTTGACTGCAACATGAAAATAAGTGAGTTGAAAACTAACATGTATCTTTGCATTAGCTCTGAAAATACAGACGCCAAGCCACCATGTCCCTCCTGTCATCCACCAGAGACAGCCGCCGAGCCAAAAAAACTAGAGCAGCCGCCACAGACCTCCCAAGAACAGATTTTGGGGGGCCGCAAGATCAACGACAAGGAAGGGACAAACACAAACCTTACCTCCTCGATCGAGGACCGCCACTGTCAGATTTGCGGGTCATGAAACCCTAGAAGCAGATTCCAGATCTGTCGCGCACGCACCAAATTTCATCCAAGAAGAAGGCCCTGGGAAGACCTAAAGACCGAGCTGCCACTGCACCTTTCCAAGAGAGTGAAGCCCTTAACCCTGTTGACCCGTCTACAGATGCTTCAGATGTGAAGAATCGACACTGATCTGCGACTGCAACTACCCATTGCGAAGCCAGGAACGTCGCCGTCGCACCAGTCTAAATTCATTGCGAAGCTAGGAGAACCATCACAAAGATAGATCTTGAGCCAGGGTTGACTTCTCCGTCGGCATAGAAACCCACCGTGCTTTCCCACCGTAGAACCAGTGGGAGTCTCCATGACCATTTCCAAAACCGTCAAGCATCTGAGACCACACCCAGGACATTGAGAAGCCATGGATGTCGCCGTCATTGAGCATTGAAGATCCATTAGAAAGCAGCAGTACTGAGGAACAAGAGAGAGAACCCGGAGACTCGGTCACCATCCTTTCTATTTTTAGGGTTTTTATGTGTTTCTAGGTTTTTAATGTTTTCTTATGGGTTCTAATGTGGTAGGGTGTTTTTTTTGATTTTTAGTGTTTTTTGGGTTTTTAGGGATTTTTGGTGGTATAGTTTTTTAGGGTTTTTTGTTTTATAATTTTTAATGAGTTGTTTAGGTTTTTAAAAGGTTTTTAGAGATGATTATATCTTTATGGGTTTAATCTGTTTTCAAGAGTTTTTATGGGTTTTTTAGGGATTTTATTGGTTTTTAGGTTTTTTATTTTTTAGGTGTTTTTTGGTTTTTTGAGTTTTTATGTGTTTTTTGGGTTTTTCCGTGTTTTTAGTGTTTTCAAAAATTTTGTGGTTTTATGTGTATTTATATTTTCAATGTTTTATTTTGGTTTTTCTTGGTGTTTTAATGGTTTTTTTGTTTTTAGGGATATTTAGGGGTTTTTAGGATTTTTATTATTTTTAGGTTTTATCGGGATTTTGAGGGTTTTTAGGGTTTTTTTTGGGAGTTTTTGGGTTTTTATGATCTTTTGGGGTTTAGGGATTTTTTTGAATCTTTAAGGGTTTTAATGGTTTTTTATATTTTTAATGTTTTTTAGGGTTTAAAGGGTTTTTCTGACCTTTTAGGGTTTTTTAATTTTTATATTATTTTAGGGGTTTAATGTGATTTTATGTTTTTAAGTTTTTCTTAGTATTTTTCAGGTTTTATATGTTTTATATGTTTTTTTTCGATTTTTTGTTATTTTTTTGGATTTTTTTGGATTTTTAGGGTTATTGGGATTCTAAGGTGTTTTAGGGTTTTTAGGGTTTTTATGGTTTTTTCGGTTTTAGTGTCTTTTTTGTTTTATGGTAATAATTATTTTTTAGTGTTTGTTAACTTTTTTTTAGGGTTTAATGGGTTTTTTGAGTTTTTAGAGGTTTAATGGATTTATGGGTTTTAGGAGTGTTATGGGTTTTGGGTTCTTTTAGTATTTTAGGGTTTTTTATAGATTTTTAAGATTTTTTTTCATTATTTTGGTTTTTAGGGATTCTAATTGTTTTTTAGTTTTTAGTTTTTTCTTATGGGATTTAGGGTTTTTAAGGGGTTTTATGTTTTTAGGTATTTTTAAGGATTTTTTGGATTTTTTGGTTTTCTATGTTTTTTTCGAATTTTTCGGGGGTTTTAGGTTTTTTTGGGCTATATGGTTTTGTTATAATTTTTTT
Source organism: Viscum album (assembly GCA_963277665.1). Classification (NCBI taxonomy): domain Eukaryota; kingdom Viridiplantae; phylum Streptophyta; class Magnoliopsida; order Santalales; family Viscaceae; genus Viscum; species Viscum album. The sequence continues at coordinate 1,590,022,362 of OY728121.1, read as the reverse complement.
CCTTTTCATGTTTTTAATGGAATTTAAGTGTTTTATAATTTTTTTGGTTTTTAGGGTTTTTAGGGTCAAGGAAGGTGCAAGTGTCAGGCTATTCCTGACCCCCCCCCCCCCAAAAAAAAATTATTAGGAAAAGAGACACAACAAACAAGGGAGGGGAGGGGTCAAATGAACCAAACCCAAAAACCCTTAAACAACCCAAACCTAGAAAAGAAACCCAAAAAAATTCAAGAAACAAAAGAAAACCACGCATGAAAATACACAAAAACCAAGAAGCAACCATCCCCATCATCCAATAGCTCATAGCCAAGTAGCGACCAGTATCCAAACTCACAAATTCCAGACAAACAGCAACCATCATCCAACAACACCATAACCATCAACAACACTTTCATCAACATTCATCATCACAATATCAGTTGCACCAGAGTAAGACCTTGTCTCAGCACCACCATATTTCATCACCGTACCAGGTTCAACAACCATCTGCAGAACTCCAATCTTAGCTTCCCAAGCCTCCACTACTTAACAGCACCGCCCCGCCAAGACGCGCCCTTGGCACCGAGATGAACCACCAACACAATCCCAAAACCGCCACATGCCCCATCATACCGAACCAAGATCGAGTCTAATGTGATGGGGAGGGAAGAAAGATTAGAGGTGGGTGCACAAGCCAAGGGGAACGACAAGGGTGAGCAGACGCACCACCACATCCAAATCCACCAGTCACCTAGAAGAAAAATCCAAATATTGCGCATCAGTATTACCACCAAAAGTTAGCTTCCAGTAGCACCAACCCAAGCATAACTCAACCAAAACTATCACACACAAGCAGCGACCAACATTCCACATCAAAGTAGGAAAGGGAATCCATCTCTTTGATTTCCAGCAACCAGGACCTACTAACTAGTCATCATCTAGCATATCACCATAAAATGTAGCATATGACCACCAACACCCAGACCTAGGACCATTTTTCAACACTCGAACCTCCTTAATCAGATCCAGATCCCAAAAACCCCTCACATCAAACCCATTAGACAGCACCAGCAACACGCAACCGAACGAGTGACAATAAGAAAAACAACAATCACCTTTAAACCAATCAGTATCCAACATCCAACAAATTGCAACTAGCATCTCCCTACCAATAGCGTGATAGGAATTCCCCCTTTTGTGGGTTGTAGAGTTTTTTGGTTTTTATGGGTTTTATGATCATTCGGATTTAGGGGTTTTGTCATTTTTATATTTTTAACCAATTTTTGGTTTTTTATGTATTGTTAGTGTTTTTATGTTTTTATTATTTTATAAGGGGTAGTCATCATTTTTAGGGCTTTTTTTACATTTTTATGGATTTTATGGTTTTTTCTAAATTTTTATTAGTTCTAGGGTCTTTAGAGATTTAGAGGGGTTTTATGATTTTTATATTTTTTAGGATTTAGAGGATTAATTATTATTTTTAAGGGTTTTATGTTTTTTAGAGTTCGTCTACATTTTTATAGATTTAAAGGGGTTTTAGTGTTTTTTGTGGTTTATAGGGGTTTTAATGGTTTTTAGGGTTTATAAGGTTCGGGGGGTTTTATGGTTTTTAGGGTTTTTAGGGTTTTTAGGGTTTTTAGGATTTTTAACAATTTTTTTTGGTTTTTAGGGATTTAAAATGTTCAATGCTTTTTAAGATTTTTTCTGTTTTATTTGGTTTTATTTTGTTTTTATAGATTTTTAGGTATTTTTTTGTATTTTAATGGGTTTTAGGGGATTTAGGGATTTTTAACATTCTTTGTGATTTTTATGGTTTTATGTTTTTTATGGTTTCCTTGGTTTTTAGTGTATTTTAAGTACTTTTTTGGGGTTTTAATGTTTTTAGTGTTTTTTACATTTTTTGGGGTTTAAAGGTTATTTTTGAGTTTTTAGTAGGGTTTTATGGGGTTTTTTTGGTTTTTAGGGTTATTTAATGTTTTTAGGGGTCTTAGGGGTTTTAGGTTTTGTAAGGTATTTTTTTTTATTTTTGGTTTTTTATATTTTTAAGGGTTTTAAATGTTTTTAGGTTTTGAATGTTTTCTTAGGGTTTTTAGTGTTTATATGGATTTTCATTCTGGGATTGGTAGAATCCACCGAATGAATTTAAAGTCTTTCAGTTTCCTGCATGTTCCAGAAATACCGAGAGTTCTCAACACAATAAGGTCCTTAATATCATTAGCCATCGTACCATCCTAGATATGAGGTAGGGTTTAATGGGGCTTTAACTATTTTAGTGGGTTTTTACGGTTTTATGCTTTACATGTTTTTATTATTTTAGAGGTTTTTATTGTTTTTTGGGTTTTTAGGGTTTTTAGGGTCTTTAGTGTTATTTTGGGTTTTTAGTGACTTTCATGTATTTTGTGGTTTCTAATTGTTTTTATATTTTTATGGTTTGATTAGGTTTTAAAGGGTTTTTTATGTTTTTATGGATATTTAGTGATTTTTCTGGATAATTTTTAGGATTTTAGGGATTCTTTGGGTTTTGAGAGGGTTATTTTTTATTTTTGTGGTTTTTTAGGTTTTTTGGGTTCTTAGGGATTTTTTGAGATCGATCGGGTTTTTTAGGGTTTTCGAGTTTTATTTCATTTTTTAGGGTTTAAAGGGTTTTTCATGTTGTCAATGGTTATAAGATTTTTCCTGGTTTTTTTAGATTTTAACAATTTGCAGGGTTTTAGGTGTTTTGGGGTTTTAGGGTTTTTAGGGTTTTTAGGGTTTTTAAGGTTTTTAGTATTTGTATGTTTTTAGGGGTTTAATGTTTTTTAGTTTTTTATTTTCTTTCTTAGGGTATTACATGATTTTTTTTGGGTTTTTTATGTTTTTGGGTATTTTTGGGCTTTTTAGTTTTTTATTTTTTTTAGGTATTTTGTGGGTTTTTACAGTTCTTATGGTTTTCTTTGGGTTTTTTGCATTTTAAGCTTTTTATGTATTTTAAGTGTTTTTATGTTTTGAATTATTTCTTTATGGTGGGTCTCATGTTTTTTAGGGTTTTTATATTTATAGGGATTATTGGGTTTTATTTTGGATTTCAACGATATTTAGGGTTTTAGGGATTTTGTGGGGGTTTATGTTTTTTTATTATTTTTATAATTTTTTTGCGTTTTTAGTGTTTTTTTGAGTTTTTTAGGTTTTTATTGTTTTTAGTGTTTTTTAACATTTTTTGGGTTTTAAAGGATTTTATAGTTTTCAGAGGTTTTTATAGTTTTTATGCCTTTTAAATATTATAGTTGTTTTAAATTTTTAGTGGTATTTACAGATTTTAGGGTCTTTTTAGAGTTTTTAGGTTTTTTATCATTTTTTAGATTTTTTGTGTTTTTTGGTTTTTAATATTTTCTTAGGGGTTTCCAGGGTTTTAGTTTTTTTAATTTTTTTAGTTATTTTTTATGATTTGTTTGGGTTTCTAGGGTTTTTGAGAATTTTTGGGGGATTAATGATTTTTTTAGGGTTTTTTAGAATTTTTAACATACTTATGTTTTAAGGGGTTTTAAATGTTTGTTTTCTTAGGTTTTTTAGGGGAGTTTATGGTTTTTAGAAGTATTTACATATTTTTGGATTTTTGGGATTTCTAAGGTTTTTTATTGTTTTTTAGTAATTTTGAGGGTTTTTATTGTTTTTTTGGGTTTCTATGGTTTTATTGTTTTTTGTGAGGTTTTAAGGTTTTATTTCAATTTTTTGAGGTTTTAAGGTAGTTTAGGGTTTTTAATTTTTAGTGGTTGAAATATTTTTTAGTGTGTTTAGAGTTTTAAGTCAATTTTATGGTTTTTGGGGTTTAAGACGTTGTTATGGTTTCTATGGGTTTATGGTTTTTAGGGTTTTAGCGTTTTTTAGTGTTTTGAGCAATTTTTTGGAGTTTTGGGGTTTTAATTATTTTTAGGTATTTAGGGTTTTATTAGGGGTTTTTAGGGTTTTTCTGGTTATTACGTATTTTTGGGATTTTTGGGATTTTATTATATTTATGGATTTTGAGGATTTTGAGGGTTTTTAAGTGTTCTTTAATAGCTTTTATGTTTTTTTTGGGACATTAGTGTTTTTTGAGTTTTTTAGGGCTTTTCAGGTTTTAGAATATTTTTACATTTTTAAGGGTTTAATGTGTTTTTATAGTTTTTAGTGAGTATGTAGGGTTTTTATGGTTTCTAGATGTTTTTATGGGATTTGTGGTTTTTATTAATTTTAATTTTTAAGGGTTTTTAGAGTTAATTAGGTTTTTAGGGGTCTAATGTGTTTTTATGTTTTTAATATTTTCTTAGTTTTTTTAGAGTTTTAGGGGGTTTTAAATTTTTAGATATTTTTTAGCATTTTAATGGGATTTAAGGTTTTTAAGGATGTGGAGGGTTTTTAGGGTTTTTAGGTTTTTATGATTTTTTAGGGTTTAGAGTTTTTTTTAGGATTTTAGTGTTTTTTACAATTTTTACAGGTTTTTAGATTTTTTTTGGTTTTTAAGGGTTTTAAGAGTTTTTAGGTTTTTTAGATTTTCTTAGCATCTTTTAGGGTTTATAGGATTTTTTATGTTTTATGGATTTTTAGTGATTTTCATGTTTTTTTTATATTTTTAGGGTCTTTAGGTTTTTTGAGGGTTTCTATTGTGTTTATGGGTTTTTCAGGTTTTGAGATAGTTTTTTTATTTTTTATGGGGTTTAATGGTTTTTAGTGTTTTTTACATTTTTAGGGCCTTAAAGGGGATTTTGATTTTTTAGTGGTTTATATGGTTTTTTTGGTTTTTCGGGTTTTTATGGTTTTTAGGTGTTTTATGGTTTTAAGGGTTTAGGGTTATTCGGGTTTTTAGGGGTTTTAATTAATTTTAGATTTTATGGTTTTCTTAGTGTTTTATAGGTTCTTTAAATTTATATAGATATTTGAAATTTTTATAGAATTTTATGGGATTTTGTAATTTTAATCATTTATTGGGATTTTATAGGTTTTTAGATTTTTATGGTTTTTAGTGGTTTAAAAGGTTTAAATATTTTTATAGGGTTTTTGGGGTTCTTATGGTGTTTTTAGGGTTTTTATGGGTTTTTAATTTTTTTGCGTTGTTTTTTGTTTTTATGGGTTTTTAGTGTTTTTTGGTTTTTAATTTTTTCTTTGAGTATTTAGTGTTTTGGGGTTTTTATGTTTTAGAGATTTTAAGGTATTTTTAGGATATTTTTTAGCTTTTTATATTTTAGGGATTTTAATGGTTTTATGATTTTTTACGATTTTTAGTGTTTTTTGTGTTTTTTATGAGTTTTTGAAGGATTTTATGGGGTTTTAGAGTAGTTTATCATTTTAGGGGAAAAGGTAGGTGCAGGGCCAGAATATTCCTAACCCCCGCCCCCCAAATTTATTAAAGGAAAGGAAAAGCAGACAATAGCGAGATAGGGCCTAACAGCCCACACCCAAAATTCCTTGGACCCCCTATGACACTGAAACCCCAAAAGACCCAAAAAGATGGAAAGAAAACAGCGGGAACTACAAATCAACGTCCTCCCTAAAAGGGTCCCCATCAGCACCATATCTAGAGGAAACATCTGACTCCACCGAATCCCATTCAGAAGATTCATATTCCTTTAAGAGGGTCATGTAATACTCCCTGAGATGTTGTTGTTCCACATTCAGCTTTACCTTACTAGACCGACTTCCCCTGCCAGAGTCAACCTCCTTAGTTTTGCAAGAGGCTCTTGTGGTCACTGTACTCAGCAAAGCCGAATAGTCCTTCCTTGGTTTCCTCTTACAGGGAACTGAAGAGCCGTCCGCAGATTTTTTTTTCCTTCCCATAAGGAAAGGCCATCTCCAGTAGGGCCCTCTCCTTGATGACCATATTCATGTTCTACTATGTCCTTATACGATCTTACTGCATAAAATCTTGATCCGGAATGAAGGAGACTTCCTGATTAACAGAAAATACAGCAAGAACCCAACACTGCAGCCCGTTAGGAGCCACTTTTGGTTCCTGAGAAGTTGGAAAAATATGGGGCACCCCACCAACCAGGGCCTACTACAAGTGCCCCTCCCCCTAGGCAGCTCGCTTTCACCCCCCTGTATAGAGCGCACAGTCTCTGGCCCCTACATTTCCATTTTCCACTGCTCCCCAACTCCATCCGAGGAACCAAAAGTATCTAGCATCGACTCAGCTTGACCAGCATTAAGGATCACACAGCCTCCACCGCACCTAGCAGCAACAACCTGCTCCTCACTAGGCATCTGTACAGCCAGCCTTACATTCCCAGCATCAGCAACTAGAGACCCTTTCCCCTCCTCCTTAGGAGTTTTGTTCACCTTCCCCTCATTCACATCAAAATCATCACAATTGTGACCAAGATCCTATTGCTCCCTAATCTCCTTCTCATCAATGCCACCTGAGTGCCCAGTGATGTCTAAAAATATCTCAACTTCACAAGCCTTTGGTGCCACACTCCCTCCACCCCCTCAACAAAAATGGCCTGCACCCCACTCTCCTATGCATCAGACCTCCCACTCCCATCATCAAAAAGTGGAGACCCTTTCACCTCTCCGTCAAGCTCCAGCCCCTCAAAGTGATTGAATATTGGGAAAAATTCCTACCTCTGCTTCAGACTGCTATCAGAGGAGACCGAATTCCCATCAACAGCAACCTCCCTACATAAGGAACTTCCATCATCCAATATCTTCAAGTCACTCCTCAATCGCTTGAAAATGTCAGTCACCTTGGGTTTCTGTTGACACTGAATACCCACTTTCCCTCTATCAACTGTAGATCCATGACCCCTCGACACTACCGGGGGGCCCTCCCTTACAATAATCGCATCCAGGGATCCATAACCAAACCTAGATGGAGGATCCACCCCCAAAGAAGCATTCCTTCCAAGCCCGATTCAAGCAGTCACTGCAACCTCTACCATATTCATCCCCACCCAAGCCTGCCTCCTTCACCAGACTGAACTTGAGCTTGAGGATCCTTGTGGACAACCTTCTACACCTCCCCCTGATTCTATTTCTCCTCACCAGTCACCTCATGAGATTGGTTCAAATCGCAACAATTCCATCCGCTAGACCTGAAAGCCCAAACATTATGACCCAAAAGCCAGTAGGAGGAGCAGAAATATGTCCACAACTCAAAGATCATAGGCTGCTTCCACTGAAGCTCCTCACCAATAGAAATCCAAACAAAATCAACCAGTCCTTTAGAAGCATCAATCTCCACAAAGACCCTTGGGGAGACTAGGTGGCAAAGGGCCCTTGTTCTACTATCGACACAAAAAAACCTTCCCACCAAATTCCCCCACATTGAAATAATGGAAAAAATTTGAAAAGGGAGGGGACGTTCTGGAAATCGAACACATGTTGCCACCATCGGTGAATCAAAATCCAAGTGCAGATCAAAACTCCTCCTAGAAAGGGAATAACAAGCACCGTTGCATATTCTTGGAGCCGCCGACCAGGCATGGACAAAATACTCTTCCGAAACAAAGCGAATAAAAATGTGACTGCTATCAAGAAGACCTACCCTAGCACGGTCTTGGAGGTCCCATTGTTCGAACAAAAATCTGTCGAAAACATCCATCAGGGGTCGCTAGTTCAAGAAATGAGAAACCAAGGGCAGCCTATGCAGGGCGGAGGCCTCATTGAACTCCGCAATCGATAACTGAAGTTGTGGAAATCCTTCATGTAAGTCAGAAACCATAGGGAATAATTCAATCCATAGAAAACGAGGAAGAAAATCAGGAACCGAGAATGGGACAAAAGGACTCCCATCATCATAAACCCGCGGAGGCCACTCCCCAGCGAAGGGGGGAGGGTGAGGTTCAAGAGCAGTTGTCATCTTCATGTATGCTGTAGGAGAAGCGAATCGCAATCGCGAGAGAGCCGAGCCACCATCCTTAGGGGTTTCAAGTTTTTCATTTTAGTGGTTTAAAGGGTTTTTATATTTTTTATTAGTTTTTAGGGTATTTATGAGTTTTTATGGGTTTTTTGGTTTTTAGGGGGTTTTATGGTTTTTATGTTTTTTCAGAATTTTAAGGTCTTTATGGTTTTAGTTTTTTTAGGGTTTTTAGTGGTCTTATGTTTTTAGTATCATAAGTTATTCTAATGGTTTGTCATGGTTGTTAGAGTTTTCAAAATCGTTAAAGCCTTTTAAGTATTTTTTTTGTATTTTTATGGGTTTTATTGTTTTTAGGGATTTTTAGTTTTTTAGGGATTTTATTATTGGGTTTATGTTTTTTAATGTTTTTATTTTTTCCTTCGTATTCTTTAGGGTATTAAGGATTTTTAACATTTTTATTGAATTTTAGGTTCTATTTAGGATTTTTATGGGTTTTAGGATTTTTATGGTTTTTTCATTTTTTATCATTTTTAGGGGTATAAAGAGTATTAGTATTATAGTGGTTTTAAAGATTTTTTATTTTTTATGGGTTTTAATTTTTTAGGGGGTTTTATGGTTTTTAGGTGATTCTAGGATATTTTAGGGTTTTTAGCATTTTTATGTTTTAGGGATTTATGTTTTTTAGGGTTTGTGGTTTTCCTTGCGCTTTTAGGGTTTTAGGGTTTTTTATGTTTTTAGGGATTTATCGATATTTATTTTTGATTTATAGGGCTTTATGGTTATTAGGGATTTTTGAGTTTTTAGGTTTCAAGGTTTTTATAAGTTTTTATGTTTTTAGGGGTTTTAGGATTTTTAGATTATTATGGTTTTATTAAGAGTTTTCAGGGTTTTTAGGATTTTTTACATTTTTATGGATATTTGGACTTTTTTAGCTCTTATAGATTTTTATAGTTTTAGGGATTTTGAATATTTTTAGTGGTTTTCACAGGTTTTTTTTTCAAGTGTTTAGGTTTTTTGATTTTTTGGTGTCTTTAGAGTTTTTTAACATTTTTTTTGGCTTTAAAGTGTTATTAGAGTTTTTAGTTGTTTTTATGGGTTATTATGTTTTTTTATGTTTTTTGGGGTTTTATTGTCTTTAGGGATTTAGGGGGTTTTATGGATTTTTAGGGTTTTTATCATTTTTAGGTTTTTAAGGTTTTATTAAGGGTTTTTATAGTTTTTATATTTTTAGGAATTTTTAAGGATTTAGAAGTATTTTTATGGTTTTAAAGTGACTTTATGGATTTTTAGTGTTATAGGTTTTTTTTGGGTTTTTAGTATTTTTATCCATTTTTATAATTTTTTATGTTTTTAAGGGTTTTTTTTATGTTGTGTAGTTTTTATTAGGGGTTTTCATGTTTTTAAGATATTTTTACATTTTTAGGGATTTTTATAATATTTATAATTTTTATGGTTTTTAAGGATTTGACAGTTTTTATGGGTTTTGGGTTCTTTGGTTTTTATTTTATTTTAATTTTTTAAGGTTTTTATGTATTTTTAGTGATTTTTATTGTTTTTTGGTGTTTAAATGTTTTATAGATTTTTTAGGTCTTTTATGGGTTTTATGGTTTTTAAGGATTTTTTGGGTTTTAGGGGGTTTTAGGAGTGTTTGTGTTTTTTATAATTTTTTAGGTTTTTAGGGGTTTTAAGTGTTTTAGGTTTTGATGGTTTTTCTTGGGGTGTGTAGAGTATTTATTTTTTTTAAGTTTTTGGGATTTTCAGAGCATAATTGTATTTTTATAGGTTTTTAGGTATTTATGATTTTTATAAGTGTTTTCATGGGTTTTGGGGTTTTTATATTTTTAGGTATTTTTAGGGTTTTTTAGGGTTTGTTTGCATTTTTATGGAATTTTAGCGGTTTTACGGATTTTTTAGGGTTATACGAATTTTATTGGTTTTGGGTGGTTTATGGGTTTTTAGTGTTTTTTAACATTGTTAGGGTTTTAAAGGGGTTTATAGTATTTTATAAAATTTTGGGTTTTATGGGTATTTATCGGTTTTATGGTTTTTAGGGATTTTATTGTTTTTAGGTTTTTTGGGATTTTTTTGCTTTTAGGGTTTTTTGGGTGTTTAAGTTCCTTTATGGTTTTTAGGGTTTTCACCATTTTTTATGTTTTAGGGGTTTTAAAGGGTTTTAGGGTTTTATGGTTATCCTAGAAGTTTTAGTTGGTTTTAATTTTTTTTACCTCTTAATGGTTTTGGGAATTTTTTAGGATTTTTAAGTTTTTTAAAGATTTATAGAGAATTTAAGGGATTTATTAGGGGTTTATTGGGAGGTTTTTTAGGGTTCATAACATTTTTAGGTTGGGGGGGGGGGGTAATATTTTTATGGTTTTATGAATTTATTATGGTCTTTCAATTTGTTTTATTTTTTTTAATTTTTTGTTATTTTAAGGTATTTTTTAGGTATTTTTTATTTTTTTGGGTTTTTATGGATTCTGGGGATTTTAGGGGGTTTAGGGATTTATGGTTTCATCGGATTTTAGATTTTTTTGAATATTTTAGGGGTTTTAATATTTTTTAGAGTTTTTACTATTTTTTGGGGTTTAATGGGGTTTTAGTGTTTTTATTTGGTTTTAGTGTTTTTTAAGATTTTTAGACGTTTTGATGGGTTTTAGTGGTTTTAGGGTCTTTTTAAGGGTTTTACAGTATTTATATTTTTTTAGGTTTTTTAGTGTATTATGTGTTTTCAAGTTTTTAATAATTCAATATATTTTTTAGGGGTTTTAGGTCTTTTAAATTTTAGTCATTTATTTTGTATTTTTTAGTTTTTTTATTATTTTTAGGGTTTTATGAATTTTGTGGATTTTTAGGGTATTTAGGGTTTTACGAATTTTTTTAGTTTTTTTAGTGGATTGATGTTTTTAATAGTTTTTATTGTTTTATTGGGTTTTTTTCATGGTTTTAGGTGGTTTTATGTTTTTATGTATTTTTAGGTATTTTTTTTGGTATTTTATGGTTTTCAGTGTTTTTAGGGTTTTTTGAGTTTTAAAGGGTTTTATAGGTTGTTTTTTGACTTTTTAAACAATTTTAGCGGTTCAAAGGGTTTTTAGAGTAATTATTTGGGTTTTAGTGTTTTATTAGTTTTTAGGGTTTTTTAGTGTTTTAGGGTATTTCATGAATTTTAGGGGTATGGGTGTTTTTAGGTTTGTTTACATTTTTATTTTTTTGGGTTTTTAAGTGATTTTAGGTTTTTAATATTTTCTTATGGGTTTTCATGGTTTTTAAGGGATTTATATTTTGGGATTTTTAGGCATTTTTTATTTTTATGGTTGTTTATTGTATTCGGACTCTTAAGGGTTTTAGGGTTTTTATTGTTTTTAGGTTTCTTATGTTTTTAGGGGTTTAAAATGATTTTATTTATTTATGTTTTTCCTATGGTTTTTCAGATATTTTTGTGTTTTTTATGTTTTTGAAGATATTTAGGGATTTTTGGGATTTTCTTGTTTTTTACAGTCTTAGGTATTTTGACGGTTTTACGGTATTTTAGGATTTTTTTTGATTTTTTGGATTTTTTTTGAGTTTTTGAGTTTTTTAGATTTTATTGATTATAATGCTTTTTTATTTTTTTCAGGGATTTAAATGATTTTAAGTGATTTTAGTGTTTCTTAGGTTTTAATAGATTTTTAGGGTTTTTATTGTTTTTAGGGTCTTTTAATTGTTTATGGTTTTTATATTTTTTTAGATATTTTAGGGGTTTTATGTGTTTTTATGTTTTTAATGTTTTCTTACTGTTTTTATTTGATTTTTTATTTTTGAAAAATTTTAGGCATTTTTAGGGGTTTTTAAGATATTTAAGGTTTTAGGGTTTTTATTTATTTTTTGGTTTTTAGGGTTTTTAAGATTTTTAGCATTTTTTAGGCTTTAGGGTTTCATGTGTTTTATGGTTTTAAGGTTTTCTCATGGGTTTTCATGTGTTTTATGGTTTTTTACAATTTTATGGATTTTTATGCCTTTTTGAAAAAATTATGCTTTTTTTGGTTTTTAGGTTTTTTTTGTTTTTTTGTTTTTTGTTTTGTTTTTTTATGGTTTATTTTATTTCTTGTAGTTTTTTAATAATTTTATGTGTTTAAATGCCTTTTTATTTTTTAGTTTTTTAGGGTTTTTAAGGGGTTTTCTGGGTTTTTATTATTTTCAGGGGTGTTTAGACTTTTTAGGAGTTTTACTGTCTCTTTTGGTCTTCTAAGGGTTTTTATAATTTTTTAATTTTTAGTTTTTTAAATTTATTTTAGGGGTTTAAGGTTTTATTTGGGATTTTCCATGATTTTTGGGTTTTTTATGTTTTTTGGGATTTTTAGTGATTTTTTATGATTGTTATTTTTTTGCGGTTTTGGGATTTTTTGGGTTTTGGTGTATTTTAGGTTTTTGAGTGTTTTTTAAGGTTTTTAGTGTTTTTTTAGAGGATTTAATTGTTTTTATGTTTATTATGGTTTCATTATAATATTTTAGGGATTTTATCATTTTTTACGTTTATAGTGATTTTTATGGATTTATTAGGATTTTTATGGGTTTTTTTGTTTTCAGGAATTTTGAGGGTATTATGGTTTTTAAGGTATTATGTTGTTTAGTATTTAGGTTTTTTTAGAATTTTTTGGGTATTAATTTTTTTAAAGTGTTTAAAAAATTTAGTGGTTTAAATGGGTTTTAGAGTTTTTAGTTTTTTTAGGGTTTTTATGGATTTTTAAAGTTTTTAGGAGTTTATATAGTTATTAGGGGTTATTAAGTTTCATAAGATCCTTTAGGGTTTTAAGATGTTTTATAATTTTTTAGGTTTTATGGGTTTAATGTTTTTTTATGTTTTCATGTCTTTCAGAGTTTTTATGGTCGGCTATGTTTTTAGGAATTTTTGACCTTTTTAGGATTTTTATGTTTTTAAAGGTTTTTGGGATTTTAAGGGTATTTAGGGATATTATGGGTCTTATAATTTTTTGGAATTCTTTTAGTTTTAAGTGATTTTAGTTTTTTGAGGTATTCCTAGGTATTTTTCAAGGTTTTGTGGTTTGTTTCAATTTTAGCGATTTTAAGGGGCCTTTTAAGATTTTTATGGGTTTTAGGGTTTTTATGTATTTAGAGGGTTTTTAGGGTTTTAAAGTTTTATGTGGTTTTTTGTTTTTCAAGGTTTATTTATCTTTTCAGGGTTTATGGGTTTTTAAATATTTTCTGTTTATTTTGGATTTGGTAGTTTCTAAGATTTTAGGGTCATTAAGGGTTTCTATCATTTTTTGCATATTATGGGTTTTCAGTGTTTTTATGTTTCTAAGGTTTTCTTAGGAGTTTTTATGGTTTTTTACATTAGTAGTTATTTTTTTTATTTTTTAGACATTAAAAGGTTTTTAGGGTTTTAAGGATTTTACGGTATTTATGATTTTTAGTGTATTTTTGGGTTTTTAGGATTTATAACATTTTTAGGGTTTTATGGGTTTTATGTTTTTTTAGCATTTTATGTTTTTCTTACGGTTTTTTTGATTTTTTCTGTTTTTAACGATTTTATGGGTTTTAATAGATTTTTTTTGGATTTTTATGAGTTTTTAGGGGTTTAATAGATTTTTAGGGTTTTCATGTTTTTATATTTTTTTATGGTTTTGAATATTTTTTTTAATTATTGTTAATGATTTTTTGGGTTCTTATGTTTTAAGGGTTTTTATGGTTTAAAGAGGTTTTTGGGGTTTTATGGCATTTTAGTGTTTTTTAGCTTTTTATATATTTTGTGGTTTTAAGTGTTTTTGTTTTTTTAATTTTTTATTAGGGGTTTCCAAGGTATATAGGGTTTTTTATTTTTAGGGAATTTTAAGGACTTTTTAGGAGTATTATAGGTTTTTTTAAAGATTATGAGTGTTTTTATTGGTTTATATCTTTTTATCATTTTTAGGTTTTTAGAGGTTTTAAGTGCTTTTAGGTTTTTATGGATTTACTAGGGTTTTTTCAGGGTTTTTATGGGTTTTCATGTTTTTTGATATTTTAGGGATTTTTTAATATTTTGTTGGATTTTTGGGTTTTTAGGGATTTTGAGGGTTTTTAAGGGTTTTTTGGTTTTTTAGTTTTTGGGTTTTATTGGTTTACAGGGATATATTTTAGGTTTGTAGGGTTTTAAATGGTTATTAGAGATTTTTAAAGATTATTGTGGTTTAAAGTATTTTTTGAGTTTTTAGGGGGTTTTTATGGTTTTTTGGGATTTTTAGGTTTTTTAATGTTTTTTGGGATTCATGGATTTTTTGATTTTTAGGGGTTTTACAAGTTTTAACATTTTATTTTGGGTTTTTATAAATTTTAAGTGTTTTCTGTTTTTTAATGTTATCTTTGAAATTTTCACAGTTTTTAGGGTTTTTTATGTTTTTGGGTATATTTAGGTATTTTTTGTACTTTTGGGGATTTTAGGGATTTTAGGGGTTTCTAAGGTTTTTTGGGTTTTTTGGGTTTTAATGAGGTTTTTTTATGTTTAGGTTTTTTTTATTTTTTTTGTTTTCAAGGATTTTTGGTGTTTTTATCATTTTGAGGGATTTAAAGGGTTTTTATAGTTTTTAGTGGTTTTTAGGTTTTTTATTTTTTAAAAGGTTTTTAAGGGAATCAATATTTTTTAGTAGTTTTAGGGTATTTTAGGGTTGTTAGGGTTTTCACCATTTAAATTTTTTTATGGTGTTATTGTTTAGGTATTTATGTTTTTTATAGGCTTATTCTATGTTTTTAGAGGTTTTTATGATTTCCTATTCTTTTAGTGCTATCTTAATATTTTTATGAGTTTTTAATATTTTTAAGGATTTTGAGGGATTTACTGTTTTTAGGTTTTCATTGTTTTTATCATTTTCAGGGTTTTTGTTTTTGATTTTTTTTAGATTTTGATGGTTTTCTTAGGGGTTTTTATTTTTTTTAGGGTTTCTTAATTTTTTTAGTTTTTTTATGAATTTTTATTATTTATAAGGGTTTCTAGAATTTTTATTGATTTTGAGTGGTTTTAGGTTTTTTTATGGTTTTTATGATCTTTTTTTTTTGTTTTTAGGCGGTTTTTATGTTTTAAGGCCTTTAAGGTTTCATATATTTTTTACTATTTTTTATATTGTTAAATTTTTCAAAGATTTTATAGTTGGTTTTTTGATATTTTTTGGTTTTTAGGGGATTTTCTGGTATTTAGTCGTTTTAGGGGTGTTTAGGATTGTTAGAGTTTTTTAGGGTTTTCATTGTCTTTAGTATTTTTAGAGGTTTTAAGGGTATTAAGTTTTTTACGTTTTTCATATGGTTTTCAGGGCTTTAATGTTTTTTTTACATTTGTAGGTATTATAGTGAAGTTTTGGTATTTTAAAGATATTTATGGTTTTTAGTTACTTTCTTGGTCTTAAGGGGTTTTAGATTTTTTGTATTTTTTAGCATTTTCTTGGTTGTTAGGTATTTTATGTGTTTTTAGGTTTCTATGGTTTTTTGGGTTTTAAGGGGTTCTAACATATTTAGGTGTTTTAGGTCTTTTTTAATATTTGTGTAGGTTTTTAGGGTTTTATGGATTTTGATAGTCTATAGTGTTTTATAGGTTTTTTAGATTCTTTGTGTTTTTAGATTTTTTTAGATTTTTAAAGGGTTTCTAGTATTTCTAACATTTCTAACATTTTTAGGGGTTGAAATGGGTTTTTGTAAATTTTAGTGGGCTTTTAGGGTTTTTATGTGGTTTTAGGGGTTTTTGTGGTGTTTAGGGTTTTTATGGTTTTAGGGATTTTATGGTCTTTATGGTTTTTAGGCTTTTTAGCATTTTTATACTTTTAGGGGTATTAATTGTTTTTGGTTTTATAAGTTTTTTTAGATTTTCAAGTGTTTTTATTTTTTTTCTTTTTCATTGTTTTTAGTGATTTTATAGAATATTTATGGTTTTTTTGTGATTATAGTGATTTTGGGGGGTTTTCGAGGTTTTAAGGATTTTTATGATTTTTCACATTTTTACGATTTCTAGGGGTTTTATGCGTTTTTATGTTTCTAGGTTTTTCATACGATTTTCAGTGTTTTATGGGTTTTAATGTTTTTATGGATCTTAAATTTTTTTCATGATTTTTATTTTTTTAGGGTTTTATGTATTTTGTGGGGTTTTTAGTGTTTTTATGGGTTTTAGGGTTTTTAGGGATTTTGATGGATTTTTAGTGTTTTTATAATTTTTATGTTTTTGGGGATTAAAGTGGTTTGAAGTTTTTAATGTTTTCTTAGTCTTTTTTTCAGGTTTTTATGGGTTTTCAATTTGTTGTTATTTTTATTGCTCCTTTTGTATTTTTATTGATTTTTAGGGTTTTTAGTGAATTTGATAGTTTTTAGGGTTTTATGGTTTTTATGATTTTTTGGGTGTTATGGGGTTTTCTATATTTTTAGGGGTTTATAGTTATTATAGTTTTTTCATGTTTTCGGCGATTAAAGGATTTTTAGAGATTTTTTGGGTTTTATGGTTTTTTTTGGGTTTATAGGGGTTTTAGGATTTTTAGGATATTTATGGTATTTATGGGGATTTATGTCCTTTTAGGGTTTTATAATTTTGTTTGATTATTTGGTATTTAGTGAGTTTTTAGATTTTTTTTGAGTTCGTAGAGATTTTGAGGGTTTTTATGGTTTTTTTTTGTTTTCAGGATTTTTTGATTTTTTTTGTTTTTCCATGGTTTTTAGTTTTTTGTAGTAATTATGGTTTTCGTAGCGGTTTTTAAGGTTTTTAGGGTTTCTTATATTTTGCGGTATTCTTATGATTTTTTATAATTTTTTTTAATATTTTTAGGGATTTTACGATCTTTTTCAGTTTTTATTGTTTTTAGTGTTCTTTTGAGTTTTTAGGGTTTTTTAGTTTTTAGGCCTTTTATGTTTTTTAGTTTTTTTCAACATTTTTATTGGTTTAAAAAGTTCATTTAGTTTTTAGTGGTTTAGATTTTTTTAAATGTTGTTAGGGTTTTCAATGATTTTTTGAGTTTTTTATGGTTTTTAGGGGCTTTTATGGTCGTTTAGGTATATAGGGTTTTTTTCCGTTTTTTTTTGTTTTGAGGTGTTTTATGTTTCTTATGTTCTTAAGGTTTTGTTATAGTTTTCAAGGTTTTTATGGTTCTTTTATGATTGTTTTTGTATTTTTAGATATTTGTTAGGAATTTAATGATTTTTAGAGTTTTTAAGGATTTTGAGGGTTTAAGTGGTTTAGGGGCCTTTTTGGGGATTTTATTAATTTTTTTAGGCACGTTAATTTTTTTTTGCGTTTTTATAGTTTTATTAGGTTTTTAAATGTTTTTAGGGTTTTATATACATTTTTAGATATTTTTAGGGAATTTTATGATTTTTATTTATTTTTAGTTTTTTAGGTATATAAAGTGTTTTAAGGGTTTTAGGTTTTTTATGGTTTTTATAACGTTTTAGGGGTTTTAGGGATTTTTTTGAGTTTTTAAGGGTTTTTAGATATATTAACATTTTTGGGTATTAAACATGTTTTATATTTTTTAATAGGATTTTATAGTTTTTATGTTTTTAGGGTTTTTTGGGGTTATCATGGTTTTCGGGATTTTATGGTTTTTATAGTTATTTAGTTTTTTTAGCATTTTTATGTTTTTGGAGGTTTTTTGGATTTTTTGGTTTATAAGTTTTTATTATGTTTTTAGGGTTTTAGGGGTTTTATGTTTTTTTTAGATTTCTAGGGTTTTAGAATTTTAATGTGTTTTTATGGTTTTAGGGATTTGGAGGGTTTTTAGGTGTTTTCTTTGTTTTAGGGTTATTTAGGGGTTTTATCATTTTTATATATTTTAAAGGTTTTTATTTGTTTTTAGGTTTTTATTGTTTTCTTAGGGTTTTTAGGGATTTTAAGGTTTCTTAAATATTTAAAGATATTTAGGATGCATTCGTATTTTTAAGGGTTTTTTCTGGTTTTAGATATTTTGATGGTTTTTATTGTTTTTAGGGTTGTTTAGGGATTTTAGAATTTTCTAAGGGATTTTATGTCTTTTAGGTTTTCAAGGATTTCTTAGGGTTTTTTAGTGTATTTAGGGGTTTTCATGTTTTTGGTTTTTTAGGGATTCCTACAGATTTTAATTCTTTTGTGTGTTTTAGTGTTTTTTACATTTTGTGGGATTTTTTGGATTTTAAAGTTTTGATGGTTTATAGGGATCTTGTTGATTTTCAAGTTTTTTAGGGTATTTAGGGTTCTTATGGTTTTTTCACCGTTTTTAATGTTTTTATGTTTTTATGGTTTTTATGGTTTTTAATGTTTTTAAAATTTTATGGGTTTTAAAGTTTTTTTTATAGTTATAGTGGGTTTTTATGGGTTTTGGGGGTTTTATTAGTTCTTGATTATTTTTGGGGTTTCTACGGTTTTTCGAGGTTTTTTGGTTTTTAGGGTT
This sequence comes from Viscum album, assembly GCA_963277665.1. Taxonomy (NCBI): domain Eukaryota; kingdom Viridiplantae; phylum Streptophyta; class Magnoliopsida; order Santalales; family Viscaceae; genus Viscum; species Viscum album. The sequence goes on along the minus strand of OY728121.1, from coordinate 1,590,004,209 downwards.
TTTATAATTTTTATATTTTTATGGATTTTAGGTGTTTAAGGTTTTTAACGTTATCATAGGGGGTTTCTAGGTTTGGCGGGGTTACATTTTTTGGGGTTTTAGGTATTTTTTATGATTTTAATGGTTTTTGGAGTTTCTAGGGATTTTGAGGGGTTTCTTGGGGTTTTACAGTTTTTAGGTTTTTTAGTTTTTTTAAAAGATTTTTAGAGGTTATATGTATTTTTATGTTTTTTTTGGTTTTTAGGGGTTTTTAGGGGGTTTTTTGATTTGTTTGGATTTTTTAGGATTTTATTATTTTTTTAGTGGTTTCATTGGATCTTGGGGTTTTTTTGAGTTTTTTTGGTTTTTTTTGTTTTTAGGATTTTTTATGGGTTTGTATAGTATTTTAATATTTTAAGGGGTTTAATTGGTTTTTAGGTTTTTTATTGTTTTTTATGTTTTTTATGGTTTTTATTGTTTTTAATTTTTAGTGTTTTACGTATTTTTAGGTTTTCAATGTTTTCATAGAGGTTTTCAGGGTTATTAGGTTGTTTTAAATTTTTAGGGGATTATAACGATTTTTAGGTTTTTTATTTTTTTATGTCTATTAGGTATTTTGTGAAGTTTTATGGTTTTTTGGGTTTTTTGGTTTTTTGGGATTTTCGTGTTTTTTTATTTTTTAGTGTTTTTAAGTTTTAGTGTTATTAATGATTTTATTAAATTAAACATGTTTGTAGAGTTTTTAGTGATTTTATGGTTTTATGTATTTTTTGGGTTTGTAATTTTTTTATGCTTTTTAGGGGTTTCTTGGATTCTTAGAGTCTTTTAGGGTTTTAGGGTTTGTTGAGTTTTTTTGTTTTTTAATGGTTTTATGTGTTTTTTCATTTTTAAGGGTTTCTTAGCTGTTCTGAAAGTTTTTATGGGTTTTTATGATTTCAGTCAGTTTTAGGGATTTCATAGGATTTTATGGGTTTAGGGTCTTAGGTATTTTCAACGGGTTTTGGGTTGTTTTGGTTTTTAGTGTTTTTTATGTATTTCATGGATTTTTATAGATTTTTAAAGGTTTTATGTTTTTTAGTGTTTTAAGGTTTTCTTAAGGTTTTTCATGGTTTTTTACATTTTTTGGGATTTAAGGTATTTTTTTATAATTTTTATAGTTTTATATTATGTTTTTAGGCATTTTGAGGGGTTTATTGGTTTTTAAAAAATTTGAGGGATTGTTTGATTTTTTTGGTTTTTAGGGATTCGAATTATTTTAGGGTTTTTATGGGTTTTTATATTTTCTTAATGTTTTCAAAGGTTTGAATTACTCTTATAGTTTTTTGTTGTTTTTTAGGATTTTTTAGGATTTTTATGATTTTTGGGGGGCTCTAATGGTTTTTATGGGTTTTAGGGTTTTTAGGGTCATTTATGGAATTTTAAGGTTTTTAGTGTTTTTTAGTTTTTTAGGATTTTGATGTGTTTTTATGTTTTTAAGTTTTTCTTAGTGTTTTATCAGGGTATTAATTTTTTTTAGGGATTTTTTGGGTTTCATAGTGTTTTCATAGGTTTTTATGGTTTTTATGGTTTTTATGGAATTTCTGAGGTTTTAGGGTTTTAGCGTTTTTAGGGTTTTTAGTTTTTTAGTGGTTTTTAGTATTTTTTGGTTTTTCAGGTATTCTTATTGGTTTTTAGTGTTTCTGATATATTTGGTTATTTTTATGGATTTTAATATTTTTTTTCATTTTTTAGGATTTATAAGGATTTTACATGTTTTTATGGTTTTTAGTGCTTTTGGGGTTTTTGTGTTTTTTGTGTTTTTAATTAATTTATGGTTTTTAGAGATTTTCAAAACAAACATATATGTGTTGTAATAATTCTTATAGTGTTTAGTGGTTTATGGTTTTTATAGGGTTTTATGGTTTTCTACAGTGTTTAGGGTTTTTTTGTTTTTACTGGTTCTTAGGGTCATTTATAGTTTTAGGGGTTTGTTCCATTTTTTATGTTTTTAGGGGTTTAGTTTTTATATATTTTTAAGTTTTTATTATGGTTTTTCATGGTTTTTAGGGATTTTTAGATTTTATGTATTTTTATAGATTATTTAGGAATTTATGGTTTTCAGGGTTTTTAAGGATTTTGAGGGTTTCATGGGTTTTAGGGTTGATTTTGGTTTTTTGGTGATTTTATCATTTTTAGGTTTTCAAGTGTGTAAATTAATTTTATATTTTTATGGATTTATTAGGTTTTTCAAGTTCTTTAGTGTTTTATTTACATTTTTAGAGGTTTTTATGGAGTTTTATGATTTTTATGATTTTTATGTTTTTTTATTTTTTATGGAGTTTTCGAATTTTAAGAGTTTTAGGTTTTTAAGGTTGTTATGATGATTTTAGGGTTTTAGGGGTTTTGTGTTTTTTTGGGTTTTCAAGGATTTTATAGTTATTAAACTTTTCATGGATTAACATTATTTTAGAGTTTTTAATAGGTTTTTACGGTTTTTATGTTTATTAAGATTTTTATGTGATATTATGGTTTTAGGGGTTTTAGTGATTTTAGTGTATTTTTTGGTTATTTAGTGTTTTTATCGTTTTTTATGTTTTTAGGGGGTTTATTTGTATTTTTTTATAAGGGTTTCTTATGATTTTTTAGGGTTTTTAGGGATTTTTATGTTTTTTTTGGATTTCAATGTTTTTTAAGATTTTTATGGTTTTTAGGGTTTTAGGGATATTTAAGGGTTTTTTGAGTTTTTTGGGTTTTAGGGTTATTTAGGGTTTTTAGAATTTTTTAGATTTTTAAAGGGTTTTATGTTTTTTAGATAATTATTATTTTATTAGGGTTTTACAGATTTTAAAGTTTCTTATCTTTTTTTTGATATTTTTTTTGTTTTAGGATTTAAAGGGTTTTTCTGTTATTAAAGATTTTGACATTTTTAGGGTTTTCTAGGTATTCTAAGGATTTTAGCATTTTTAGGGATCTTCATATTTTTCGGTTTTTAAATTTTTTTGGTGTTTTAAGGGTTTTTAAGGGTTTTTATGTTTGAAGGTATTTTTAGGGATTTTTATGGATTTTTATTCTCAATAGTGTTTTTAGGGATTTTGAGGGGTTTTAGGGTTTTTTATGGATTTCTTTTATTTTCCATATTTTTTTGGGGTTTTATGGATTTTTTTTTTTGTTTTTAAGGGTGTTTAGGTTTTTAGATTTTTAAAAAATTTAGTATTTTAAAGATTTTTTATTGATTTTTATATTATTTTTAATTGGTTTTTATGGGATTTTATGGTGTGTTAATGTTTTTAAGTGTTTTTATGTTATTTTGGGGGGTTTATAGTTTTTTTTACATTTTATTATGTTTTTGGGTTTTTACGAGTTTAATGTGCTTTTAAGTTTATAAGGGTTTTTTTGGGTTTTTTTGGGGTTTCAGGTTTTTTTAGGTTTTAAAAGATATTTAGGGATTTTTTAGATTTTTATGGTTTTATAGGAATTTTAGTTATTTTGCGGTTTTTAGGATTTTTTATGGTTGTAGGGTTTTATTAGCAGTTTTAGTGTTTTTTTACTTTTTTGGGGTTTTATGTGTTTTTAGGTTTTTAAGGTTTTCTTTGGGTTTTTCTATGTTTTTAGATTTTTTTTAAATTTTGAGGGATTTTTGAGGATTTTTATGGTTTTTAGGGTTTTTAGTGATATTGAGGGGTTTTAGAGTTTTTTAGGGTTTTTATGGTTTTTATAGTTTTCTTCTAGGTTTTTTTTTGGGTTTTTGGTTTATTATGGTTTTTAGGTTTTTTATATTTTTTAACTTTTTTAATGGCTTAAAGGGTTTTTAGAGTTTTTAGTCGGGTTTTATTGATTTTATGGGGGTTTTTTTGGATTTCTTTGTTAATAGTGTTTTTTGGGTTTTTATTGTTTTAAGAAATTTTGGGATATTTAGGGTTTTTAGGTGTTATCAGGTTTTTAATGTTTTTAAGGTTTTTCTAGGTTTTTGGGGTTTTTTATATTTTAGGGGTTTGGGGTATTTTTTATGATTTTTAAGGTTTTTAGAGTTTCTAGGGATTTTGATGGGTTTTTTGGTTTTTTGGGATTTTAATGGTTTTTAGGATTTTTAAAGGATATATGTGTTTTTATGTTTTTTAGGTTTTTAAGTGTTTTTTGGGTTTTTATATTATTTATGATTTGTATGGATTTTTTATGATTTTATTGATTTTAGGGGTTTTATTAGATCTTGAGGTTTTTTGGGGGTTTTATAGTTTTTTTGAGTTTTTAGGGTTTTTATGGTTATGTAGAGTATTGTAATATTTTAAGGGGTTTAAATGGTTTTTCTAATTTTTTATTATTTTAAGGGTTTTTATGGTTTTTAGTGTTTTTTAGAATTTTAGGGGTTTTAAGTGTTTTTAGGTTTTTAATGTTTTCATAGCAATTTTTAGGTTTATTAGGGTTTTTTTTAAATTTTTATGGAATTATATATATTTTTAGTTTTTTTATATTTTTATGGTTTTTCGGGATATTTTGGGGTTTTAGGGGTTTTTTTTTGTTTTTTTGTTTTTTGAGTTTTTAGTGTTTTTCAATTTGTTATTGTTTTTAATTTTCTTAGATTTTTTAAATATTTTTAATCTGTTTAACAAGTTTTTAGAGTTTTTAGTACTTTATGGTTTTTATGAATTTTGAGGGTTTATAATGTTTTTTTTGTTTTTATGGTTTCAGGTGTTTCTTATGTTCTTAGTTTGTTTTTAGCATTTTAGGTTTTTTAGAGTTTTTTTAATTTTTTACGGGTTTTAATTTTTTTACATTTTTAATATTTTTAAGATATTTTCAAGGTTTTTATGGGTTTTTACGTTTTTATCCAGTTTTAGGGATTTCATAAAATTTTTATGGGTTTTAGGTTTTTATGGATTTTAATGGGTTTTTTTGGTTTTTTGGTATTTGGGGTGTTTTTTTGGATTTTATGGATTTGTTAGATTTTTAGGGGTTTTATATTTTTAGGGTTTTAAGCTTTTCTAATGGATTTTCATGTTTTCTTACATATTTTTTGATATTAGTGATTTTTTAGGATTTTTTATGGTTTTATATTATGTTTTTAATCGTTTTGGGGGTTTTGGGGTTTTTTAAAAAAATTAGGGATTGTATGATTTTTTATGTTTCTTGGGTTTTCTGGTGATTTTTAGGGGTTTTATAAAAAAATTTAATGTTTTTAGGGGTTTAAAGGGTTTTGATAGTTTTTAGTTATTTTTTAGGGTTTTTAGGATTTTTATGTTTTTTGGGTGTTTTAATGGTTTTAAGTGGTTTTAGAGTTTTTTAGGGTCATTTAGGGATTTTAAGGTTTTGGTAATTTTTTATCTTTTTAGGGTTTTGAAGTGTTTTTAGGTTTTTAAGGTTTACTTTGGTTTTTAAAGGTTTTAGGGTTTCAAATTTTTATGGTTTTTGGTTTTATTTATTTTTATGGGTTTTTTGGTTTTTATGGATTTTAAGGGTTTTAAAGGGTTTTTTTGTTTTTTAGGGATTTTAGAATTTTTGGTGTCTATAAGGGTTTTATGTGTTCATAGGTTTTTTTGGTTTTCGTAGAGTTTTTATGTTTTTAGGGATTTTTATTGATTTTTAGGAATTTTATTTTTTTAGGGTTTTTAAGGACTCTGATTGTGTTGTTTGGTGGGGTTTAGTGTTTTTATGGGTTTTCGAGTTTTTATGGTTTATTTAGTTTTTTAGATTTCTATTGTTTTTATAATTTTTTAATGTTATTAGTGTATTAAAGTGTTTTTTTAGTTTTTAGGGGTTTTTTGGGTTTTTGGGGTTTTAAATGTTTTTAGGGGTTTATGGATTTAGAGTTTTTAGTGTCTCTTATGGGGTTTAGGGGTTTATCATTTTTAGGTTTTTAGGGTTTTTAATTGTTTTTTAATTTTTAATTTTTTTCCTGGGGGTTTTTAGGGTTTTATAGTTTTTATGTTTCTTGGGATTTTGAATGGTTTATTAAAAATTTTGGGGATTTAGGTTTTTAGGTATTTTGAGTGATGGTGGTTGGGTTTTTAGGTGATTTAAGTGTTTTTATGTTTTTAATGTTTTCTTAGGGTTTTCGTGATTTGGTGGGTTTTTATTTTTTTAGGGATTTTTAGTCTTTTTCATATTTTTATGGTTTTTAGGGTTTTAATGGATTTTGAGGTTTTTCAGGTTTTCAGGTTTCAGGTTCTCAAGTTTTTTAGTGTATTATGAAATTTTTAGGGGTTTAAATGGTTTTTTGTAGTTTTTAGTGGGTTTTTAGTGTTTTTAATAGTTTTAGATTTTTTAGGGATTTTAAGCTTTTTTATGGTTTGTTGAGTTTTCGGGTCTTTTGAGGGTTTTTAGTGGTTTTTATCGTTTTAGCCTTTTTATTGGGTTTTTAATGGTTTTATGTATTTTTAGGTTTTTAAGGATTTCTTTAGGGGGTTTCAGTGTTTTTTATGATTTTTGGGGATTTTTTGGGATTTGTTTTGGATTTTTATAGGGTTTTACGATTTTTATGAATTTGAGCGATTTTATGGGATTTATGGTTTTTAGGGTTTTAGGGGGATTTAATTGTTTTTTTGTTTTTAAGATTTTCTTCGGGGTTTTCTGGGGTCTTTGGTTTTTTACGTTTTCAAGTATTTTGAGGAATTTTTTATGTTTTTTACTATTTTTATCATTTTAGGGTTTTTAGGGATTCTGGGTTTTTTGGGTTTTTTGGGTTTTTGGTTTTTCCATTTTTTTAGGGAATTAGGGTTTTTAGACATTTTAACACTTTTATGGAATTAAATGGTTTTTATATTTTTTTAGTTTTTTAGGGTTTTATATGTTTTTAGGAATTTTAATGTTTTAGGTGTTTTAACTAATTTAGCATTTTTTTAGTTTTTTTTATAATTTTATGGTCTTTTAGAGATTTAGGGGTTTTAGCGTTGTTTAGGTTTTTAGGGGATTTTGAGTATTTTTAGGTTTTAAAAATTTTCATATATATTTTAATATTTATTTTTCATTTTTAGTCATTTTTAGGGATTATTTTCTACTATTATGGGTTTTTTGGGATTTTAGTGTATTTTAGGTTTTTAGGGGTTCAAAGTGTTTTTTCATTTTATGGTTTTGTTATGGGATTTCAGGGTTTTTAGGGTTATTATCTTTTTTAGGGATATTATTTATTATTTATTATTTTTATTATTTTTAGGGGTTTTAGGGATTTTGAGGGTTTTAGGGGATTTAGGGTTTTAAGGTTTAATTGTTTTTTGTTTTTTAAGGGTTTCTTGAGTTTTTATGGGAATAAATATTTTTGGAGTCTTTTAGCATTTTTTGGGGTATAAATATTTTTTAGAGTTTTTAGTGGTTTGTTTGTGGTTTTATGGCTTTTATGGGGTTTTAGGGGTTTAGGACCTTTTTAGGATTTTTTGGGATATTTCGGGTATTTTATGGTTTTTATCATTTTTTAGGTTTCTAGGGGTTTAATGTTTTTTTAGGTTATAATGTTTTCTTATGGATTACCATGATTTTTAGAAGTTTTTGTGTCTTCAGGGTTTTTTGGGATTCTTTACTTTTTGTAGGGTTTTTAATAATTTTAAGGTTTTTAGGGTTTCAATGGTTTTTACCATATTTTAGGTTTTTAGGGGTTTTATGTGTTTTAGGATTTTTAATGTTTTCTTAGGAGTTTTTAGTGTTTTTAAGTAGATTTAAAATAATAGGGATTTTTTAAGATTTTTATGGTTGTTTTGGGTTTTGGGGGATGTTTAGAGTGTTTTGGTTATTTATGATTTTTTTGTGCTTTTAGGGTTTCTGAATTATTTTAGTGTTTTAACATTTCTATATAGTTTTTAACATTTTTATGTGTTAAAAAGGATTGTAGACTTTTACGTTGGTATAAGGAGTTATATGTGTCTTTAGTAATTTTTAAGATTTTTGGGGGTTTTTTTGAGTTTTTTTGGGTTTTTAGGGTCTTTTTGGGTTATCCTAGGGTTTTTAGTGGTTTTTAGGTTTTTTGTGGGTTTAAATTATTTTTACAATATTAAAGTTTTCTTTAGGGTTTTAGGTTTTTTTCATATGTTTTCATTGTTTTATTATGCCTTTTAGGATTTTTAGGGTTTGTGAAGTTTTTTTCCAATATGAGTGTTTTTAGGGTTTTTTGTGTTTTGTATGGTTTTAACATATTTTAGGTTTTTAACATTTTTTAATTTTTTATGTTTTTAGGGATTTCTTGGGTATTTTAAGAATTTTATGGTTTTTTACATTTTTTTGATTTTAATATTGTTTTTATTTTTATGGGATTTTACAGTTTTTAGATATTCATAGGGTTTTAATGGTTATTTAGGTTCTAGTGTTTTTATTTATTTTTGGGTTGTAGGGTATTTTTCAGTTTTTAGGGTTTTTAAATCTGTTTAGAGATTTTTTAAAATTGTACGGATTAAAGGGGTTTTAGGGGTTTTAGGGGTTTTAGTGGGGTTTTAAGGTTTTAACGGTTTTTAGTGGTTTATGGTTTTCATGGATTTTAGGGTTTTTGTAACATTTTCAATTTTTATATTTTTAGGGGTTTTATGCATTTTTAGGTTTTTAAGGTTTTCTTAAGGGGTTTTAGACTTTATAAGGGATTTTAGAACATTTTATGTATTTTTACAGATTTTAGGGATTTTGAGGGCTTTAGCGTATTTAGTGTTCTATGGGGTTTAAAGTGTTTTGATACCTTTAGGGTATTATAATGTTTTAGGGTTTTAAGGTTTTATTAGGGATTCTCAGGATTTCAGGGGTTTTTACATTATTTGGGAATTTTAGAGCTTTAATGATTTTTCTTATTTTTAGGGATTTTAGGGATTTTGTAGGTTTTTAGGGTTCTTTATGGGTTTTAAGGACATAGGGGTTTTTGGGTTTAATGGTTTTATTTTTATTTTTAGGGTTTATGTTTTTTATATTTTTTCAACAATTTTTGGGGTTAGAGGGATTTTTAGATATTATATATTTTAATTTTTTTTGTATTTTTGGGGTTTTTATGGTTTTTAGGGGTGCTAAGGGTTTTTTGGGGTTTTTGGGTTTTTAGGGGTGCTAAGGGTTTTTTAGGGTTTTTGGATTTTTAGGGTACTTGTTGGGGGTTTTCAATGTTTTTAGAATTTTTATGTTTTTCGGGGTTTATAGTATTTTTGAGTTATAAAGGTTTTATTATGTTTTTCTTGGTTTTTATAATTTTTTATGTTTTTATGATTTTTATGCAAATTTTTATATTTTTTTGTGTTTTTAGGGTTTTTTGGGTTTTTAAGGTTTCTTAGGTTTTTATATGGTTTTTTAGATTTTAGAAGTTTTTAGAGTTTTTAGTTTTAAAATGTTTTATTAGGGGTTTTTTGGTTTTTTGTATTTTTTTATTTTTTTTGGGATTTTTATGGGTTTAAGGGTTGTTACATATTTTTTGAGCTTTTAGTGTTTTTTCAGTTTTTAGGGTTTTTAGGAGGTTTTTTTGGTTTTTAGGTTTTTTTAATTTTTTAGGATTTCTATGGTTTTTAGATTTTTTAACTATTTGCGGGGGATTAAAGGATCTTCAACGTTTTGGGTGAGTTTTTATGTCTTTCAAGGGTTTTGTGATTTTTAAGGTTTCTTGTGGTTTTGGAGATTTTTAGGGGATTTATTTTCTTTATTGGGATTTTATTGTTTTTAGCCTTTTTTAGGTTTTTATGAGATTTAATAATTTTCTGGATTTTTATGGATTTTTATGGTTTTTCTAGGTTTTACAGTTTTTATTTTTTTAGGAATTTTTCTGATTTTTTGGATTTTTATGGGTTTTAGGGTATTTATGGATTTTCTGGGGGTTTTAGGGGTTTTATTATTTTTAGCGGGTTTGTCATTTTTTATGTTTTGAGGGTTTCAAATGTATTGTTGTTTTTAATATATTCTTAGGGTTTTTTAAGGTTTTAGGTTTCTTTTGGGTTCTAAGTAAATTTTATGGATTTTTATGATTTTTAGGCTTTTTAGGGTTTTCATGGATTTTGAGGGATTTTAGGTGTTTTTATATTTTTATTATTTTTGCAGATTTTTTTTTTGTTTTTTAAGGTGTTTTCAAGTATTTTAACATTTTTAGGGGTTTAAAGGGTTTTAGGCATTTTAGTGTCTTTTAGAGAATTTATTGGTTTTAAGCATTTTTAGGGTTTTAAAGGTTATTATGGGGTTGTATGGGTATTTTGGGTATTTAAGTTCCTTAGAGTCTTTTGTGTTTTTATCATTTTAGGGATTTTAATACTTTTTAGGTATTTAGGGTTTTCGGAGGTTTTTTTACAGATTTTAGGGATTTTCCCATGTTTAGTGATTTTAGGGATTTTTTAAGATTTTTAGCGGTTTTAGGGGTTTTAAGGATTTTGAGGGTTTTTAGTATTTTACGTTTTTAGGGTTTTTAACATTTTTTATAGAGTTTAGGGGTTTAAAGTGTATTTTTATTTTAAATGAATTCTTATGTTTTTATGGGATTTACTATTTTTTACATTTTTAGGGATTTTAAAAACTTTTAGGATATTTATGTTTTTTAGGGTTTTGGGATTTTGACAGTTTTTAGGGGATTTTGGGTTTTTATAGGTTTTTTGGGATTTTTGGAAAAATTTTGGGGTATTTAAGGTCTTAATGTTTTTATAATTTTCCATATTTATAGGGGTTTAAATGGTTTTTATTTTTCTTTGTGATTTTTAATTTTTTAGGGGTTTTAGGGTTTTTATGGTTTTTATGGGGTTTTAAACTTTTAGGGGCCTTTAGGGTTTTATGGTTTTTTTGGTTTTTTATGGTTTTTAGCATTTGGTGGGGGGGTGGTATGTGTCTTAATATTTTTATAGTTTTCTTATAGTTTTTTTAGAGTTTTAGAGTTTTTATGTTTTAGGAATATTTAGGGATTTTTAGTATTTTAGGGTTTTTAGGGTTTTTACATAAATTAAATACTTTTAGCGGTTTTAAGTGCTTTTACCGTATTTTCTATTTAGGGGTTTTATGTGTTTTTATTTTTTTATGTTTTTCTAAGGGGTTTTCGGGGTTTCTAGGGTTCTTTTATGTTTTAGTTATATTTAGGGATTTTTATGTATTTTTATGGTTTCTTAATTTTTTTAATGATTCTGTGGTTTCCTTGGGTTTTTAGGGTTTTTTTGGTTTTTTTGGTATTTTAGGATTTATTAAATTATTCAGGGTTTTAAATTTTTTAGGGGGTTTTGACATTTTTAAGGGTTTAAAGTGTTTTTATAGTTTTAATATTTTTAGGTTTTTAGGTTATTTATGTTTTTAGAGGTTATATTGTTTGTAGGGGGTTTTGGAGTTATACGGTATTTTAGGGTTTTTGGTGGGTTTTAATATTTTTAGGTTTTTAGGAGTTTTAAGTGCCTTTATGTTTTTATAGTTTTCATATTTATTTTTATGGTTTTTATGTGTTTTTATGTTTTTAGTTATTTTTAGGGGTTTTTTGTATTTTATGGTTTTTCAGGGTTTTGAGCATTTTTTTCGTAAGGGGTTTTTGGTGGTTTTTGGGTTTTTACATTATAAGGGATTTTTAAGGATTTTTTAGGATTTTTATGGTTTTTAGGGTTTTAGGGATTTTGATGGTTTTAAATTTTTTAGGGTTTTTAAGGTATTTATTTTTTTGGGTATATTTGTGTTTTTTTGAGTTTCTTAGGGTTATTATGATATTTTATATTTTTTTAACATTATAATGGGATTAAAGGGTTTTTGGAGTCTTTAGTCATTTTTTAATCTTCATGGTATTTAGGGTTTTTTTGTTTTTATGGGTTTTTTATGGTTTTTGGGTTTTTTATTATATTTTAGGGTTTTAAGGACTTCTTTGGTTTTTTAATGGTATTTATGGTATTTTCTATTTTTTGTTTGGATTTCTAGTGTTCTATTAGTATTTTTATGGGTTTAAATTTTTGTAGGGATTCTGCGGGGTTTTAGGGTTGTATGATTTTTTTTAATTTTTTGGGTTTTTAGTGTTTTTATGTGTTTATGGGTTTTTATGGTTTTATAGGGATTTTCATGGTTTTTTGGTATTTTTACGTTTTGTGGGATTTTAGTTATTTTTTAGGATTTTCATTGTTTTTAAGGTCTTAGGGATTTTTTGTAGTTCTAGGGTTTTGTGGGTTTTGTGGTTTATTTTTATTTTTAGGGGTTTCTGAGTTTTAGGGTTTTTAATGTTATTTTGAGTTTTTTTGTTTTTAGGAATTTAAAGTATTTTTATAGTTTTTTGTGGTTTGTTTTGGATTTTTTGGATTTTTTTAGTTTCGTAGGATTTTTAGGGTATTTATGGTTTCTATAGGGGTTTTGGATTTTTTTTTGGGATTTTTAGGGATTTTTGGGGTTTTATGTTTTTTAGGGTTTTATGTTTTTCTTAGGAGTTTTAATAGTTTAAGGGAGTTTTATGATTTTAGGGATTTTTGTCCTATTTCAGGATTTTAATGGTTTTTAGGGGTTCTAGGGATTTTTAGGGTTTTTTAGTTTTTTGGTTTTTGAGTGTTATTTATGGTTTCAAGGTTTCAAGTGCTTTTATTTTTTTAAAGTTTTATTATGTAATTTTTAGGGTTTTAGACTTTTTTCACACTTTTATGGAATTTTAGTGTTTTCAAAGTTTTTATGGATTTTGAGGGTTTTTGGGATTTTTTAGGAATTTAGGGGTTTTTTTGGTTTTTTCGATTTTTAGAGATTCATTGAGTTTTTCAAGGTTTTAATGGTTTTTTTAAATTTTTTTTTAATTTTTTAGTGGTTTAGAGGGTTTCTACTATTCTAATTAGGAATTAGGGTTTTTATGGGTATTGGGTTTTTAATGTTTTTAGGGGTTTAATAGCATTTTATGATTTTTTGGGTTTTTAGGTTTTTTAGGAATTTTAAGTGTTTTGAAGTTTTATGGGTTATTCATATATTTTTATGGTTTTAGGTGGTTTTTGTGTTCTTAAGGACTTTTTTTGCATTTTTTAGATTTTTTTAGGATTTTTACATTTTCTATTGTTTTTGGTAATTTTGTTGGTTTTTTAGGGTTTTTAGTGTTATTAGTGTTTCTGTGGTTTTTAGAATTTTGTGGATCTAAAAGGGTTTTTAGTATTTTTTATGGGTTTTTAGGGTTTTTAGTGGTTTTATTGTTTTTATTGGTTTTTAGTTTCTTTTTATTTTTTAGGGTTACTATGAGTTTTTATATTTTTTAATGTTTTAGGGGTTTAATGGTTTTAGAGTTTTTAGTGGGTTTTTATGGTTTTTGGGATTGTAAATGTTTCTTGGGTATTTTTATGCCTTTAGTGGTTGTTAGGGTATTCGTATCTTATTTAGGGTTGTTAGGGTTTTTACTGTTTTTTAGGTTTTTAGGGTTTCTACGTTTTTTGGTTTTTAACATTTTCTAAGGGGTTTTTAGGGTTTAATGATTTTTAATATATTAGGTAATTTTAGTTATTTCATAGGATTTTGTTGTCTATTATGGTTTATATGTATTTATATGGTTTTAGAGGTTTATTAGAGATTATGGTTTTTAGGGATTTTAGTTTTTTTTGTTTCTAGGAATTTTAAACGTTTTTGAGTTTTAAGGTTTTCATAGGGGTTTTCAGGGTTTTCAGGATTTTATGTGTTTGTAGGTTTTTATAGTTTTCTTAGGGGTTTTTATGTTTTTTGGAATTTTTATGGGTTTTAGAATTTTTATGGTTTTTTGGTTTTTAGGGACTCTCGTGGGGTTTTTTGAGGGGTTTTAGTTATGTTATTGTTTTTTAGAGTTTATTTAGTTTTTTATAGTTTTTTTGGGTTTTTATATTTTATATATTTTTTTGGTGTTGAAAGTGTTGTTAGAGTTTTTAGTTTTTTTAAAACTTTTATGGGTTTTTAGGATTTTTAATGTTTTTAGGGTTTTATGGATTTAGAGTTGTTAGTTTCTTTTATGGTTTTTAGGTGTTTCCCATTTTTAGGCTTTTAGGGGGTCTAAGTATTTTTTCGTTTTTAAGGTTTTCCTTTGGTTTTTTAGGGTTTTATAGTTTTTTAGGTTTCTAGGTATTTTTAATGGTTTTATAAAAATTTAATGGATTTTTGGTTTTTTAGTGATTTTGAGGGGTTTATTTTTATTTTTAGGTGATTTAAATGTTTTTATGTTGTTAAATTTTTTCTTAGGGACTTCCGAATTTTGAGGGGTTTTTATGTTTTTGGGGATTTTGAGGATTTTTCAGATTTCTATGGTTTTTTGGTTTAAGGGATTTTGAGGGTTTTTTATTTTTTTCATGTTTTTCATAGTTTTTTGTCATTTTTCGTTCTTTAAATGGGTTTTATAGTGTTTATTCTGTTTTTCTTGTTTTTATTAGTTTATGTTTTTATGTTTTTTAGGGGTTTTATGGTTTGTTGGGTTTTAGGAATTTTTTAGGGTTTTTAGCATTTTTGAGGCTCTTAGGGGTTTTATGTGTTATTAGGTTTTTAAAGATTTCATAGTGAGTTTTAAGGGTTTTTTATTTTGTGTTTGGATTTTTGGGGAATTTTTTAGGATTTTATGGGTTTTTAAAGTTTTTAGAGAATCTGAGAGATTTTGGGGGTTTATGGGTTTTTAGGGTTTTTAGAGTTTTTGGAACTTTTAGGTTTTAAGGGGAATTTTTTATGTTTTTAAGGTTTTTAGGGGTTTTCTCCATTTTTAGGGTTTTTACATTTTTAGGTATTTTTAATGATTTTATAGGTTTTTTTTATTATTTTTATCATTTTTAGTTTTTTAGGGATTTTAGGGGTTTTTGGCTTTTTGGATTTTTTTGTTTTTATTATTATTTTTATTTTTTGGTTTTTAGGGATTTATAGTTTTTTATACATTTTAACATTTTTAGGGAATTAAATTGTTTCTAGATTTTTTAGTTTTTAGCGCCTTATTGGTCTTAGTGCTTTTAATGTGTTTAGGTGTTTTATGTGATTTATGGTTTTATGAAATTTTTGGGTCGTTTAGGGATTTAGGGGTTTTAGCATTGTTTACGATTTTAGGGGTTTGTGTTTTTTAGGTTTTTTATAGTTTTCTTATAGATTTTTTGATTCTTCGCATTTTTAGTAATTTTTAGGGATTGTTTAAAACTTTTTTGGGATTTAGAGATTTTAGGGATTTTGCTATTTTAAAGGGATTTTCAGTGTTTTAAGGGATTTTGAGGGTCTTAGTGTGATTTAGGTTTTTAGTGTTTTTAGGTTTTTAGGGGTTCTAAGTGTTTTTTGATTTTTAAGGCTTTCTTATAGGTTTTCAGATTTTTTAGGTTTTTTATCATTTTTGTGGATATTATTTATTTTTTATGTGTTTTAGTATTTTTAGGGTTTTTATGGATTTTGAGGGTTTTTTGGGATTTTATGGTTTTGGGGTTTATGGGTTTTGGATTTTAAGGGTTTTTTGATTTTTTAGGGGATTAAATATTTTTAAGGGTTTTAGCATAATTAGGTGTTTTAAAAAATTTAATGGTTTTCAGTGGTTTTTTGGGGTTTTATGGCTTTTTATGGGTTTTTAGTGTTTTGAAGTTTTTTTGGATTTTTTTTATGATTTGTTGGGATTTTTTGTGTTTTATGGTTTTTATCATTTTTAGGTTTCTATGGGTTTTAAGTGTTTCTAAGTTTTTTATTTTGTTCTTATGGTTTTTCATAATTTTTATTGGTTTTTGTTCCTTTATGGTTTTTAAGGATTATTTAGGGGTTTAGGGTTTTTATATTTTTTATGGTTTTTAGGGTTTATAGGGTTTTAAGCATATTTTTGGTTATTAGGGTGTTTAGGTGTTTCATGATTTTTAATGTTTTCAATGGGATTTTCAATGATTTTAGAAGGTTTTAACATTATAGTGATTTTTTATGATTGTTATGGTTGTTTTGGGTTTTTAGGGATGTCGAGGATTATTTTGGTTTTTATGATTTTTTTGTGCTTTTATGGTTTTGGGAGTTTGGTAGGGTTTTCACTTTTTTTTTATAGTTTTTAACGTTATTAGGGGTTGAAAAGGACTGTAGAGTTTTAAGTGGGTATTAGGGTTTTTATATGTATTTATGAATTTTTATGTGTTTTGGGGGGTTTTTTATGGGGTTTATGGTCTTTTGGGGTTTTCTTTAGGTTTTTAGCGGTTTTGAAGTTTTTTTGTGGGTTTAATGTGATTTTTAGATTTTAAAGTTTTCTTTGTGGTTCTCAAGGTTTTTTTTTGTTTTCAGGGATTTATTAGGGATTCTAGGATATTTTCAGAATATTAGTGTTTTTAGTGTTTTTTGAGTTTTTTATGGTTTCACCATTTTATAGGTTTTTAGTGTTTTTATATTTTGTTATGTTTTTTGGGATTTCATTGGGTTTTTATTGGTTTTTAATATTTTTTAAATTTTTAGTGATTTTTATTAAATTTTTTTTTATTTTTATGGGTTTTATGGATTTTAGATAATTTTAGATTTTTATGGTTTTTTAGGGTTTATGGTTTTTATACTTTTTTGGGTTGTAGGGTTTTTTTCAAATTTTTAGGGTCATTAAAGTTGTTAAGAGGTTTTTTAAATTTTAGGTTTAAAGGGGTTTTAGGGTTTTTAGTGGCTTTTTAGGGTTTTACAGTTTTTAGTCATTTATGATTTTCATGGGTTTTTAGTGTTTTTGTGATATTATAATTTTTTATATGTTTAAGGGTTCTATGTGTTTTTAGAATTTTATGGTTTTCTTAATTATTTTTTGGGTTTTTAAGGGGTTTTAAGGGTTTTATTGACTTTTTAGCGATATTTATGGATTTTATGGATTTTGAGGGCTTTAGTATATTTTGTGTTTTATGGTTCTTAAGGGTTTTATCATTTTGGGATCATTTGGGGATTGTAATTTTTTTGGTTTTAAGGTTTTATTAGGGTTTTTCAGGATATTAGGGTTTTTTCATTTTTTGGGGATTTTTATAGCTTTATGGATATTTTTGGTTATGGGGAATTTATGGATTTTGAAGGTTTTTAGGGTTGTTTAGGATTTTTAGGGTTTTATGGTTTTTCTGGGTTTAAAGATTTTTTTTTAGTTTTTTAGGGTTTTAAGTATTTTTGAGATTTTCAACATTTTTAAGGGTTATAATTATTTTTTGATATTTTAGTGTTTAGTGTTTTTATGGGTTTTTATATTTTTTTAGGTTTTTAGTTGTGTTAGTGGGTTCTAGGGGTGTTAGAGTTTTTAGGGTACTTGTTGGAGGTTTTATTATTTTGGGTATTTTTAAGTTTTTTAGGGTTTTTATTTTTTTTTCAAGTTATAAAGTTATTCTTAATATTTTTTTTGGTTTTTTTATGTTTTTATATGCTTCTATATTTTTTAGTTAACTTTTATCACTTTTGGTGTTTTTATATTTTTAGGGTTATTTGGGTTATTTAGGTTTCTACAGTTTTAGGGTTTCCTTGGGTTTCTTTGGGGTTATTATTTTTTAGGGGGTTTTAGTATTTTTAGTGTTTTTAGGTTTTAAATGTTTTATTACAGATTTGCCTGTTTTTTTTATTTACTTTTTTTGGGAATATTATGGTTTTAAGGGTTTTTAGGGATTTTTGTTTTTGTGTTTTTAGCGTTTTTAGGGTTTTTAGGATTTTTATGGGTTTTAGAGTTTTTTAACGTTTTTTTGGGTTTAAATGGTCTTCAATATTTTTTGTGGTTTTTCAGGTTTTTTATGGGTTTTGGGATTTTTAAGGTTTCTTATGGTTTTTATGGTTGTGGGGATTTTTAAGGGATTTAGGGTCTTTATATCACTTTTAGTGTTTTAATCCTTTTTAGGTTTTTTATGGGTTTTAATATTTTTTTGGATTTTGAAGTTTTCTTCGGGTTATTCCAGGTTTTTAGGTATTTCATTTTTGTAGGAATTTTTTGGGATTTTTAGGATTTTTATTGGTTTTTGGTTATTTATAGATTTTTATAGTTTTAGTGTTTTTAAGGGTTTTGTAATTTTTTTTGTTTTAAGGATTTTTAATATATCTTGGATTTTAATATATTATTAGAATTTTTCAATGTTTTAGTATCTTTTGGGTTTTTATTAATTTATATGGCTTTTTATGGTTTTTATGGTTTTTAGGGTTTTTAGGGATTTTATAGGGATTTTAGAGAGTTTTAATATTTTTATTATTTTGGGGTATTTTTGAATTTCTTTTATGGTTTTATGGGTTTTGGGGGTTTTTAACATTTTTATGGATTTAAAGTGTTTTAGTTATTTTATTGTCTTTTAGTGCATTTATGGGGTTTTAGGGTTTTAAATTTTTTATGGGTACTATGGGTTTTCGGGGTTTTTAAGTTCTTTATGGTCTTTCGGATTTTTAGCATTTTTAGGGGTTTTAATTTTTTTTATGTTTTTATGATTTTCTTTGGGTTTTTATATATTTTAGGGTCTTCTCCATGTTTAATGAATTTACAAAATTTTTATGATTTTTAAGGGTTTTTTTTGGTTTTATGTATTTTGAGGGTTTTTAGTGTTTTACTTTTTTTAGGGGTTTTAACATTTTTTATATTTTTTTGGGGTTTTATGTTTATTTTTATTTTTAATGTTTTCTTAGGGTTTTCAATGGATTTACTATTTTTTACATTTTTATGGATTTTACGGTCTTTTAGGATTTTTATGGTTTTTAGGGTTTTGGGATTTGGAATGTTTTTAAAGGAATTCAGGTTTTATATGTCTTTTTGGGATTTTTTTGGAATTTTTGAGTTTTTAGGGTTTTAATATTTTTATCATTTTTCATGTTCCTCGGCATTTAAATGGATTTTATATTTTTTAGTGATTTTATGGTTTTTATGGGATTTTAGGGTTTTTAGGGTTTTTATGGTTTTTATGGGGTTTTATTGTTTAAGGGGCTTTAGGGTTTTAGGGTCTTTTCGGTTTTTTTTATGGTTTTAGTATTTGGGAGGGGTCGGTTAAAATGTCTTAATGTTTTTATAATTTTGTTATATTTTTCAGGGTTTTAGGGTTTTTAAATTTTAGGAATGTTTCGGGAATTTTAGTATTTTATGGTATTTAGGGTATTTAGTTACATTGAATACTTTTAGGGGTTTTAGGGTTTTTAAGGGTTTTTACCATATTTTATTTTAAGGGGTTTTATGTGTTTTTAGGTTTTTATGTTTTTATTAGGGGTTTTCAAGGATTTTAGGGTTCTTTTATGCTTTAGTTATATTTAGGGATTTTTAAGGATTTTTAAGGATATTTTATTTTTTATTTATTCTGATGTTTTCTAGTGTTTTTTGGGGTTTTATTGGTTTTTTGGGATTTTAGGATTTTTTCATTTTTAGGGGTTATAAACATTTTAAAGGGATTAAAAGGTTTTTATAGTTTTATTATTTTTAGGGGTTTATGTTGTTTATGAATTTTAGAGGTTTTATGGTCTGTAGGGGGGTTTTAGGAGTTATAGGGTATTTCAGGGTTTTTAAGGAGTTTTAAGGTTTTTAGGTTTTTTGGAGGATTAAGTGACTTTTGGTTTTTAGGGTTTTTAGGGTTTTTATGAGGTTTTCCGTTTTTATTTATTTTTATGGTATTTATTTTTATTTTTATAGTCTTTTGGTTAGCATTTTTTCATAAGGGATTTTAGTTGTTTTGGGGTTTTTTACATTCTAAGGGATTGTTATGGATTTTTTAGGATTTTTATGGTTTTAGAGTTTAAGAGATTTTGAAGGGTTTTATAATATTTTTGGGTTTTTTGGTGTTTATTATTTTTGGGTATTTTTTATATTTTTTGAGTTTCTTAAGGTTCTGAAGGTCTTTTAGGGGTTTTTTTAACTTTATAAGGGGTTTAAAGGCTTTTCGGAGTCTTTAGTGGTTTTTTAATATTTACGGTGTTTGTTTTTTTGTTGTTTTTATGGGTTTTTATCATTTTTGGTGGTTTGTTGGTTTTTATTTTATTTTAGGTTTTTAAGGATATCTTTGGGGTGTTGAGGGTATTTAGGGTTTTTTTGTTTTTTTGGATTTCATGGGTTCTATTAGTATTTTTATGGTTTTTAAAAATTCTTTGGATTTTGTGGGGTTTTTGGGATTTTAGGGTTTTTTTTCATTTTTTATGTTTTTAGGGGTTTTAAGTGTTCATAGGTTTTTAAGGTTTTGATAGGGCAAAGAAGGCTCGGGTCCAGGATATTCCTGGCACCCCCCAAAATTTATTAAACAAAAAGACACAAACAGACACTGCAGACAAGGGAGGGGAGGGATCAATCAATCTACACCCAAAACCCCTTACGACCTCAGCCCGAGGGCCACAAAAGGAAAGAAAAAAAGAAACAAAGCGCAAGATCAAAAAAGACACAGTGTCCAAAAGAAAATCACACACAGAGTAGGTCAGTCAACATCTCCGCCAAAATCCTCCAGCTCCGCATCATGAAACCCCATGCCATCACCAAAGCCGCCGCCATCATCAGCAAAGCTAAAATCTGAATCATCACCCTGGTCCATTGAATCCCA
The DNA here is from genome assembly GCA_963277665.1 of Viscum album. Taxonomy (NCBI): domain Eukaryota; kingdom Viridiplantae; phylum Streptophyta; class Magnoliopsida; order Santalales; family Viscaceae; genus Viscum; species Viscum album. The sequence continues at coordinate 1,589,983,963 of OY728121.1, read as the reverse complement.
TCCAGGGTCAGAGTCTTCCTGCATGCCAAGTCTGGACCGCAGCTTCTCCATAGCTTTTACCTGCTCAGTAGAAAAATAAGGCTTCCCTCGCTTATTCACCTTTAGATTCAGTTTGACAGCTCGTGAGGAGGCCCTAGTTGCCATTGGGCGTGGGAGGGCAGAGTAATCCCTCCTTCTTCGTCTTGGTGGGGTAGAGGAGGTTCCCGCAGAAGACATCTTTGGGCCATTTCCACCATCACTAGCGGCTTGTGATGCCTTGCCTTTCTTTCTTTCCTCCTCAAGAGTTTCAGCACCTCCGCTGATTTTTTTCTCCCTTGATGTGACCATAGCAGCATTTATCCATTGATCAGCCTCAGCAAACCTCTCCCCAAGCCTCCTTGCCTCATCTTCAAGAGGGAACCTTTCCCTTTAAACCCATACCATCTCATGGAGCTGCACACAAAAGTCTTCAGCAGATGGAACACCATGAAGGATCATCACCCTCTGCATGTCCATGGGAGGACCACCAACATCACCAGCATCTTGGAGCTGGTCACTAGGCAGGTCCTCAGCACTGCCGTCAGAGGTGCCTGATAACCCAGGCCCCTTGCCAGGTTCCCCCACGCCAGGATACCCATGCAGGACCAGTGGGGCATCACGCCAGTCAATATCCCCATCCAGTATGGTCTTTTCCTCAGCTGAGCATGAACTCCAGTCATCTCCAGACCTGTTTTTCTGAGAAACAGCATCCTCCTTTGCATCATCTTCCACCCGCACCCCAACCATGGCAGGCTCAACCGAACCTGCAGCCTGAGAAACATCCACAGGAGCCTCATCCGTTAGCGCAGATCCACCAGCATTCTCATCAACCTTTAAGCCAGTTGTGTCATCCCATCCCAGATCCTTGCAGGAATTATCCACATTTCCTGGCCATAAATCCATCGAAATTATCCTATCTATCTCACTTTTCTTCCTAATATCTTCACCAGACCCGTGAACACCTTCAGCAAAGCCACGAATTCCTCCCTCAGCGTGTGTAACTCCATCCTCAACAGCATTCCTTGAGACACCGACGCTTGCTTCCAGACTCACCAAGAAGCCACCCGAATCCATCAGAGAGATTTCTAACCCATTACCAGCAAACATAGAAGACAAGCAGGGCACATCGGTGGCCACAGAGTGGGAAACCTCCCCAATAGTCCCCTTCACCTCAACCCTAGGGAGGCCGCTCCCACCAGCAGACAGAGATTCCCCACCCCTAGAAGCGCCAGAACAAATTCCAGAATAGTCACGGTGCCTGAAGCTCCGGCACAAAGAGCAGAAGACTGGCCATTGCTCGAAGACAACGGATTGTCTCCATCTGAACTTTTCTCCCACAGCAATCCAGATAGAGTCCACATGGGGTTTCGACGAATCAATTTCAACAAAATCCCTTGGAGCAACCGGATGACAGAGGGACCTCGTCCTACTATCCACACAGAGGAATCGCCCCACCAGGTTTCCAAGCATCGAAATAATTGAGAAATTCTGAAAGGGGAGTGGCAGTTCAGGAAAACGCACCCAGGTAGCAGCAATTGGGGAGCTTCTCTTCAAATGGAAATCAAAACTCCATCGAAAGAGGGAGAATCGAGCGCCATTGCATGACCGAGGAGCCGCGGACCATGCGATGATGAGATCATCCTCCGTTGCAAACCGAACCATGACATGAGAGCTGTCGAGCAGGCCGAAAGTCGCACGAGCCCTAAGATTCCAGTAATCCACAACGAACCTGTCGAAGGTGACCACCGGGGGTCGCCGCCTCGGAAAGCTTGCAACCAGTGTCAATCGGTGGAGATCCGCGGCCTCAGTGAACTCCCGAGATGAGAGAGGAAGCTGAGGGCAGCCATCGAAGAACTCCGGAACCTTCGGGCCAAGCACCGTTGGTGGGATTGTTGTGGGAGAGGATCTCAGATGGGTATTGTGGGTATTGTGGTTTTTTTTTGTATTTTTAGGATTATTTTTGAGTTTTAGGGGTTTTAATGCAAGTTAGAGTTTTTTTATTATTTTTAGGAATTTAAATTATTTTTAGAGTTTTTAGTGGTTTTTTGTTTTTTTTAAATTTTTTGGGTTGTCTAACTTTTTTATTTTTTTTTGTATTTTTAGGGTTTTTATGGTTTTTAGGGGTTTTGTGATTTTTAGGAATTTTGGGGGTTTTATGTTTTTCAGGTTTTTATGGTTTTCTTATGGTTTTTAATAGTTTATATGGGTTTTTATGTTTTTAGGTATTATTGTTACTTTTTAAATATTTTAATGTTTTTTATTTTTAGGGGTTTTAAAGGTTTTTATGGGTTTTTAATATTTTATTTGTTTTTAAGGTTTTAAGAGTTTTTACTTTTTTAATGTTTTATTACATATTTTTAGCATTTTTTAGACTTTTTCTTTGATTTTGGGGAATTTTATGTCTTTTTTATTATTTTTAGTGATTTTATTTGGTTTTTAGGGATTTTTAGGGTTTATAGGATATTTTAGGGATTTAGGGTTTTTTTCTTTTTTGGGTTTTTGGGAGTTTTTTGAGTTTTTTCTGTTTTTAAATGTTTTTTATAGTTTTTAATTTTTATGTGTTTAGAGGGGTTTTATAGTTCTAAATGGTTATTAGGGTTTTTATGCGTTTTGGGTTTTAAATGTTTTGGGGTATTATTGTTTTTAGGGGTTTTTAGGGTTTTTATATTTTTTAGGATTTTTAGGATTTCTAGGATTTTGAGGTTTTTTAGGAATTTTATGTGTTTTGAAATTTTATGTGTTATTCATAAGGTTTTATGGTTTTTAGGGGTTTTTACATTCTTAGGGAATTTTTGGGAATTTTTAGGATTTTTTAGGATTTTTACTAATTTCTATGGTTTTTGGGGATTTGGTGGGTTTTAGGGTTTTTAGTGTTTATATGGTTTTTAACGTTTTATGGATCTTAATGGGGTTTCAATATTTTTTCAATTTTTATGAGTTTTTATGGTTTTTTAATGATTTTAGGGGTTTAATGGTTTTTATAGTTTTTAGTGGGGTTTTATGATATTTGGGTTTTTAAAGGTTTTTTAGTTGTTTTTATTCCTTTAGGGGTTGTTAGGTTTTTTAGATCTATTTATTATTGTTAGGGTTTTTACTATTTTTAGGGTCTAAAGGTTTTTATAATTTTAGGTAATTTTAGGGAATCCATAGGATTTTATGGATTTTTTAGGTTTTTTATGTATTTAGAGGGTTTTAAGGGTTTATTATGGTTTATGGTTTTTAAGGGATTTTAGTTTTTTTTTGTTTTTAGGGTAAGGAAGATTCGAGGGTCAGGCTATTCCCGGCCCCACAAAATTTATAAAGAAAAGACACAACAGACAACGGAGGTGAGGGGTCAAACAACCCACACCCAAAAACCCTTTACAACCCCAACCCAAAGACCCAAAAAAAAGATCAAAAGGAAAACAAAGATGGAAAGGAAAACAGATCAGTCAACATCACCACCAAAATCCGAAATAGAAGCCACACCAGAAGGGTCACCATCCGCACCATATCCAGAGGCCGCATCATCAAAGCAGGAGTTAGAGTCATCCCATGTTGACTCATAATCCTCATTGGGCTTGAGGAGCGTCAGAAACTTCTCCCTACATTTCTTTTGTTCCCACGAATGCGGTTGCTCCCAATTATTAACCTTGACTTTTAGATTAACTGCCTTTGAAGAAGCCTGAGTAACCATGGGTCTGGGGAGAGTGGAGTTATCCCGCTTCCGTCTCCTCTTTGAAGAGAACGAGGTGGGACCATCATTCATCCCGTTCACCTTCTCGATCTCAAAAGAGCACTACTCCGCTTCCATTCCATGCACTTGATTCGGGATAGAGGAGACTTCTTTATTAAGGGGGCACTCAACAAAAACTTCATCCTGAGGCAGGCCTAGAGATACTTATGCACTCCCATCGACAGCAACCAGAGGCCTTTGCCCATCCTCCCCAGGCAGGACCGTCCCCTCATATTCATGCCTGTCCAAGAAGTCAGGCTTATCAGCCAGCTACAAAAGCCCCTCATCCCTTAGAACTTCCTCCTGCACAGAAGCACCCCTGTGTTCAGGGGAATCCCCCTACCCAAGTCCCTTCCCATGTCTGCACCCCAACCCTGCTTCAGGTGCGCCCTCTTGAGAAGCTTCCCCCTCCCCAACCGCCCCTTGCTTCTACCTCCCCTTCTGCCACTACAAGTCCAAAATGCTCAACACTTTCACTGGCCACATTGCTAAGTAGGGGGACCTACACATCAAAGCCCACGAACGCCTTCTCATTGCCAACGGGAGGTTCCCCCACCTGCACCCCCTTTCCCATATTCTCACAAGCAGCTTCCTGATTCCCAAGGCAGGTATTCTGCCCTTCTTGATAATCAAAGTCACCAGCAGATGCCTCCTCAATACCAGATGAAAGTAAAACCATTTCAGATAACCTACCACCAGCCACACCTCCGCGACTAATTTCTCCCACCACCACGTTGGTCACCACTGGGGATACTTCTTCCTGTTCTCCCAAAACCCTTTGCTCATCCACATCCCCATGTGCAGCATCTTTCCCCTCTGTCGCAACACATTCCAAACCCTTCATCTCTAGATCCCCTTGCTGAGAGGAATCCCCCGGTTCGATCACCTCCCTTAGTTCATGTTGATCCACATCCTGCTCAAGCTCTCCCCCCTGCTCAGCCACCACTTGCCACTGATCTAGCACCCCTGCTCAACCACCATCTTCGGCCCGGCTGTACAACCGAAATCACCAGAAGTATCTTTATCAAGTACCACTCCAGGCGTTTGCAGTCCAGCAACATCTTCAACACCATCCTTCCCCACCTCCACATTATTCCCTGCTGCTAGAACCTACATCTCATAATCTCCAGATCCATCACAACTGAAATCCCGCATTTTAGGTTCAACTACCTCACAACTTAAGATCCCATTCTGTTCCTGGGCACAAAGGAATCCCTCCCCCATCCCATCCATCTTATCCTAATCCTTCCTCATCCCTTGCTCCCCTAGATCCCCCTATGCTGCAGCTTCACCCTCTTGTGCAAAAAAACCCAGACACTCGAATCGATTATGCAGGGAAGTCCCATATAGGCTCTCCTCCCTTCCTCTGACCTGTCCACTGTTGAAGCGATCGATAGAATTCACAACCACTGAATTTTCATAAACCTTTCCACAGCTATCATTTAAAGATTACGGCCCCAAAGTTCATGAAACCGTCCTTGCCACCTTATCACCACCAAAATTGAGGTCGGCTCGTAGGCGTGAAAAAATGTACCTGAACTTTGGCGGAGGAGTTAAGAAAGCTTTAGCCTCATGTTCCCCAACCAAAGTATGATGTCATATGCCTTGCCCCATTGAGGGCCAACTTCAAGCCATCAGACCCCTTAATGACTTTCTTGCGGGCCCGATCAACATGGCCGATATGCTGGTAGGAGGAACAGAAATCAACCTAGGATTCAAAGATCACCAGCTGCCTCCATCGAAGCTCCTCACCAACAACGATCCACACAAAGTTTATCGGTGCTTTAGAAACATCCACCTCAATAAAAGCTCTCAAAGCCACTGGGTGGCATAGAGACCGATTCCTTCTATCAAAACAAAGGAATCTTCCCATCAAGTTCCCCAACATAGAGATAATAGAAAAGTTCTGAAAGGGGAGAGGGAGATCCGGAAACCTCACCCAGGTTTCCACCATCGGTGAATCACGTTGCAAATTAATATCAAAACTCCATCTAAATAAAGAGAATCGGGTGCCATCAAAAAACCGGGGGGCCGAAGACCAGGCATGAATAAGATCTTCCTCAAACACAAAACGAATCAGAATATGAAAGATGTCAACAAGGCCTACCATGGCACGATCCTACAGATCCCAAAATTCAAATACAAATCTATCAAAAACATCCACAAGGGGCCGCCATTTTGTGAATTGAGCAGCCAAAGTCAAGTTATTAAAATCAGAGGCTTCATTAAACTCAGATATCGAAAAATGAAGCTGCGGACGCCCATCACATAGGTCAGGAACCTTAGGGAAAAGCTTAATCTACGAAAAGGGGGAAGCAAGTCTGGGACAGTGAATGGAACAAAGGGACGATCATCCGCGAGAGGTGCCTCCCCCGCGGCGGGGGGAGGGTGGTGCACGAAGTTCGTTGTCATCTTTAAGGGTGACTAAGAAGACCTCCATTGAGAGAGAGTGGAGGAAGCGCCATCCCAGGTTATTATAGGGGTTTTATCTTTTTTTGTTTTTCGGGGGTTTAAGTGTTTTTTGTATTTTAAGGTTTTAATGGGGGTTTTCAAGGTATTCAGAGTTTTTATGTTTTTTATGTATTTTTTTGGTATTTTTTTGATTTATTTGGATTTTTTGGTTTTTTAGGATTTTAGGGTTTTTAGGGATTTTAATGTGTTTTTGGACTTTTAGGGTGTTTATGTTTTTCTAGGATATTGTTTTTTTGTTTTTAGGGGCTTTATGTTTTTTAATGTTTCATATAAAATTTAGAGGTTTAAATGGATTTTAGAGTATTTAGTAGGTTTAAAGAATTTTATAGGTTTTCATGGTTGTTTAAGGCTTTAAGGGTTTTTTATGATTTTTATTGTTTTTAGGGTTTTTTGTTTTTTTTGGGGTTTTTAGATTTTTTGGGTTTTAAGGGTTTTAAGAGTTTTTATATTTTTATGGATATCTTAGTTTTTTTCTGTGTTATTTTGGTTTTTTATGTTTTAGGGATTTTTAAGGTTTTCATAGGTTCTTTATAGTTTTTTTGTTTTTTGGTATTTTGACATGTTTTACAGGTTTTACAGGTTTTTTTGTTTATTTTTTGTTTTTTGGTGGTTGAAAGTTTTTTTTAGATTGATAAGGTTTTCTTAGGGGTTTTAGGGGTTTTTACATTTTTAGATATTTTTTTAGTTTTTTATGGTTTTTAGTGATATTTGATATTTTGAGGGTTTATAGGGTTTGTTTTTTTGGTTTTTGGGGTTTTAGGTTTTTTTAGAGTTCTTAGAGTTTATAAGGTTGTTTAGAGTTTTCTTAAAATTTTCTTGGCCTAAAAGGTATTCAGATTTTTTTTATGGAATTTTCGGGTTTTAAGGGTTTTTAGGATTTTATGGTATTTAGTGGTATTATTTTTTTGTCATTTTGGGGTTTTTAGGGACTTTTAGGGTCTTAGGGCTTTTATGGTTTTAAAAAATTTTATGGATCTTAATTTTTTGAGGATTTTTATATATAGATAAGTCCTTCATGGTTTTTAGGTTTTTAATTTATTTTTCAATGATTTTTTAGGATTTTTATGGTATTTCGGGTTTTTAGGGATATTTTTGGATTTTAGGGGTTTTGTGGTTTGGGGAGGATTTATGAAATTTTAGCATTTTCTGGAATTTTAAGATTTTTTTTGTTTTTATGGTTTCCTTAGGGTGTTCAGGTTTTTAGTGTTTTTACATTTTTAGGGATTTGTAAGGATTTTTTCAAAAATTTATTATTTTTTTGGTTTTTTAGTGAATTTATTTATTTTTTGCAGTTTTTGGGTTTTAGGGGTTTGTTTTGTTTTTACGGGGTTTTAGGGGTTTTTATAATTTTTTACATTTTTTGGGGTTTCAAAAGTTTTTAGAGTTTTCTATGTGATTTTAGGGTTTTCATATTTTTAAACATTTTTATAGGTTTTATGGGTTTTAGGGTATTTGGGAATTTTAGTTTTTATTTGGGTTTTTCATTTTTTTGTTTTTATGGGATTTAAGTGATTGTAGGTTTTTATGTTTTTCTTTTGGGGTTTAATGGTTTTTATGTATTTTTACGTTTTTAGGTATTTTGAAGGATTTTTAAGATTTTTTTCGGTTTTTATGGGTTTTGGGTTTTTGAGGGTTTTATGGTTTTTAGGGGTTTTGGGGTATTTTGTATTTTAATTTTCAGTGGTGCGAATAGATTTTAGGTTTTTACTTTTTTTGTATGTTTTTTATGGTTTTTAGGAATTTTACATTTTTAGTGTTTTAGGGTTTTATGGACTTTGTGGGGGTTTAATGTTTTTATGGGTTTTAGGGGTTTTTCATGTTTTATGGTTTTTATGATTTTTATAGTTTTTTTGTTTGATTGGTTGTTTTTTTGAGTTTTTTTTGGTTTTTAGTGTTTTTAGATTTTTTGAATGATTTTTGGGGTTCAAAGGTTTTTTTGATATTTTAGTGGTTTTATGATTTTTATATGTTTTAACTATTTTTAAAGGTTTTTAGTATTTTGTTTGGTTTTATTGGTTTTAGGGTCATTAGGGTATTTTTAGGGTTTTAGTGTTTTTTTATGTTTTAAGTTTTTTAAGTGGTTTTAGGTTGTTGATGTTTTCTTAGGGGGTTTTAATAATTTTATTGTTTTTATGTTTTTAGGGATTTTTAGGGTTTTTACAGATTCTGATGGTTCTTATGGATTTTTTTGGGGTTTTAGGATTATTATGGGTTTTAGGTTTTTTATTGTTTTGTGTATTTTTAGGTTTTTAATGTTTTCATAGGGGTTTTGGGGGTTAATTTATATTTTTTGGGATTTTTGTGGATTTGTTAGAATTTTATGGTTATTATGACATTTATGGATATTTATGTTTTTTAGAGAATCTTATGTTTTTAGGGATTTTTATTTTTTTAGCATAATTTAGGTTTATAATGGGTATTAAGTGTTTTTAGGTTATTAGGGTTTTATGGTTTTTAATATTTTTAGGGGTTTTTATGAATTTAAGTATTTTTAGATATATTTTAGGATTTTTATGGGTATTATTGTTTATAGTGTTTTATGGTTTTTAGATATTTGGGGGGTTTTATGGTTTTCTTGGGGTTTAGTGTTTTTTTAGTTTTTTAGGGTCTTTAAGGGTTTTAAGTGTTTTTAGTGTTTTATGGTTCTAAAGGGTTGTATATTGTTTAGTTTTTTTCTGGTTTTTTGTAGTTCTTAGAATTTTTAAAGGTTTTTATGATTTTTTGGTATTTTAGGGTTTTAGTGTTATTTATATTTTCTAGGGTTTTTAGAATTTGTTTTTTATTTTTATGGGTTATAACAGTATTTATGATCTTAGGGGTTTCTAAGGGGTGTTATAGGATTTTTGGGTTTTTAGGTTTTTAGGGATTTTTATGGATTGTTTATGATTTTTATGGTTTTTATTGATTTTATGGATTTTGAGGAGGTTTAGCGTTTTTAATATTTTTATGGTTTTTGAGTGTTTTCTCATTTGTAGGTTTCTAGGGGTTTTAGGTTTTTTAGGTTTTTATGATTTTTATAGGGGTTTTCATGGTTTTTAGAGTTCTTTATGAGATTGTGGTTTTTAGATATTTTTTGGGTTTTTTATGTATTTTTTGGGGTTTTAGTGAATTAAATTGTTTTCAAGGTTTTATGATGTTTTTAGGGTTTTACGTTTTTTTTTGGGTTTTAGGGTTTTTAAGGTTGTAGTGATTTTTCGGATTTTAGGTTTTTAAATGTATTAAGGACTTTAATTGTTTCTTGGGGGGTTTTATGGTTTATAGCGGTTTTTAGGGTTTTTAATTTATTTTTAGGGGTTTTTAGGGTTTTTAGTGTCTTTTGGTTTCAGGGATTTAAGATATTTTTTGGGTAATCAGTTTTCCTTTTAGGTCTTTCATGGTTATTAGGGATTTTAATTTTTTGAGCAATTTTTATTGATTTTTTTGGATTTTTATGGTTTTAATGGTTTTTAGGGATTTTGAATGATTTTATGGTTTTTAATGGTTTTAGGGGTTTTAGCGTGTTTTAGGGGTTTTAGGGATTTTAGTATCTTTAGGTTTTTAAGAGCTTATTTTTTTTTGGTTTTTATGGCTTTCTTAGCTTTTTCTAGGGTTTTTAAAGTTATTTACATTCTTTTGGGATTTTTTGATATTTATTAGGATATTTATGGGTTTTAGGCTTTTTATCTATTCGAGGATTTTTTTAGATTTTTAGGGATTTTATTTTTTTGGGGGGTTTTTTGTATTTTTGGTTTTATGTTTTTTTAATGTTTTTTAATTTTTTTATCTATTCAAAGGTTTTTATTTTTTATGGGTTTTAGTGTTTTTATGGGATTCTATGTTTTAGTGGTTTTTATGGTTTTTATAGGGTTTTTAGGATTTATTTGGATTTTTAGTTTTTAGCGTTTTTAGGTTCCCTAAGGGTTTTATGTGTTTTATGGTTTTTAAGGATTTCTTTAAGGTTTTTAGTATTTTAGGGTTTTTTATTTTTTATGGAATTTTAGTGGTTTTTTTTATTTTTCGGGTTTTATGGTTTTAATGGATTTTGATGGTTTAAAGGTTTTTAGGGGTTTTAACATTTTTCATATTTTTAGGGGTTTTAATTTTTTAACTTTTGTAAGGATTTATGATGATTTTAAGGGTTTTTTTGGTTTTTGGTATATTTATGGGTTTTAAGGTTTTTTGGGTAATTATGGGGTTTTAGAATTTTTACGGTTTTGGGGTTTTAATGGTTTTTGGGGTTTTTTGGTTTTTTTGAGTATTTTACGGTTTCTATGGATTTTAGTTTATTTTTATCATTTTTGGGATTGTAAAGGGTTTTTAGTGTTTTTAGTGGGTTTTTTCTTCTAAAGGGTTTCATGTTTTTTATGGTTTTTAGGGGTTTCAGGGGATTTTTGGTTTTTTGGGGTTTTAGGGTTATTAGAATATGTAAGGTTTTTTGGGTTTTTCTGTTTTTAGTTTTTAAGGTTTTATAAGGGGCTTTTTCGGTTTTTATGCATTTTTATGTTTTTGAGGATTTTTAGTAATTTTTTAGAATTTTCTTATTGTTAGGGTTTTTAGGGTTTTGAGATTGTTTTAGGTTTTTTAGGGTTTTTAGAGTTTTATATTTTTTTAGCGGGTTTATGTTTTTTGGGTTTTTAATGTTTTAGGAGGCGTTTATTGGGGTTTTTACATTTTTAGGGATTTTTGGAATTTTACTATTTTTATGGGTTTTAAGGGATTTGGAAATTTTATTGGGTTTTATGGGTTTTTAGTGTTATTGTGGATTTTTTTTTGTATTTTTAGAGTTTTTTAGTTATTTTTGGATTTTATGGTTTTTAGAGTTTGTTAACTTTATTTATGGTTTACAGAGTTTTTAGAGTTTTTATTTGGTGTTTAGGGTTTTTATGTTTTTTTTAAATTTTTAAAGGTTCTTTGGATTTAGTGGTTTTAGGATTTTTAGGGGTTTTAGATTCCTTTAGGGTTTTTAGTGGTTTTACCATTTTTTTTATTTTTAAGGGTTCTATGTGTGTTTACAATATTAAGGTTTTTTAGGGGTTTTTTGTTTTTTATGTTTTATTACGTTTTTGAGATTTTTTAGATAGTTTATAATTTTTATGGTTTTATAGGAGTTTGTTGGGTTTTAAGGGCTTTTTAAGGGTTTTTAGTGTTTTATGTTTTTTTTTTGTGTTTTTAGCATTTTTAGGTGATGTGAGTTAGTTTAGGTTTTTATGGTTTTATTATGATTTTTCACATTTTGTAATGTTTTTTATGTTTTTAGGGAATTTTTGGTATTTTTTAGTATTTTATGTTTTTAGGGGTTTTTAGGCATTTTAGGGGTTTTAATATTTTTTCAGTTTTTTGGCTTTTTATTTTTTGGGGATTTTATGGTTTTTAGGGATTTTAATGTTTTTAGTGTTTTAAAGAGTTTTTGAGTTTTTAAGGGTTTTGAAGGATTTTATGGGGATCTATGATTTTATAGATTTTTAGGGGTTTTATGAATTTTTGTGGTTTTTAGAAGTTATATGTGTGTTTTGGGTGTTCTTAGGGGTTTCAGCATTTTTTCTGTTTTTAGGGGTTTTAAGTGTTTTTAGGGTTTTATGTCATCTTATTATTTTTTTAGTGTTTTTGGTGTTGTTACGTTTCAAGCTATTTCATGGGATATTTTTAGATTTTTTGGGGTTTTTAGGGTTTAGGGAATTTTAGGGTTTTAGGGTTTTAGGGTTTTAGCCTTTTTTCTTAGGGATTTTTAAGGTTTTTAGGGGTTTTTACGTTTTTACATACTTTTAGGGATTTCTAGAATTTTTATTATTTTTTAGTTTTTTTGGGATTTTTGGGGGTTTACAGGTTTTTTGGGGTTTTACGGTTTGTTTTGTTTTTTTGGTGATTTTTTTTATTTTTTTAGTGTTGTAAATGTTTTTTATAGTTTTTAATGTTCTTAGGGGTTTAAGGGTGTTTGAATTTTTTAGTGGGTTTTTATGTTCTTTATTATTTTTTATGGTTGTTTATAATTTTTTTCATTTTTATGGTTTTTAGGGGTTTTAGGGGTTTTAGTGTCTTTTTGGGGGTTTTATCTCATTTTTTATTTTAAAATTTTTTAGGGTTTTAATTATTTTAGGTTTTTATATTTTCTTATTAGTTTTAGGGGTGTTTACATTTAATGGGTATTTTTGGGTTTTTATGGTTTTTAGGGATTTTTTGGGGTTTTAGGGGTTTTTACCTTTTATACGAATTTTTTATTATTAAGGTTTTCTTAGGGTTTTTTACGGTTTTGAATTCATTTATATTTTTAGGGAATTTTAGTGAATGGGTTTTTGTATTTTTATGACTTTTAGGGGGTTTTGGGATTTTGAGGGTTTTTAGTGTTTTTAGGGGTTTTGGGGTTTTGGGGTTTAGGGGGTTTTAGGGGTTTTAGAGTTTTTATGTTTCGAGGGGTTTTATGTTTTTTTTTTCATTTTTTGATGTTTTCTGAAGTATTTTCAGGTTTTTTTACATTTTAGTTATTTTTTGGGATTTTAATGTTTATATTTTTTTGGGGTTCAAATGATTATTCTGGGTTTTATGGTTTTTAGGTTTTCAGGGGTTTTGTGGTGTTTTATCTATTTTAGGGTTGTTTATTTTTAATTTATTTAATGTTTTAAGATATTTTTGAATGTTTTTAGGGGTCTAAATGATTTTTATATTTTTTCGGTGGGTTTTTTGGGAGTTTTTAGTTTTTAGTTTATTTTAACATTTTTAGGGTGTTTATGGTTTTTAAAATATTGTTTTGTTTTTAATGTTTTTTATTGTATTTTAGGGTTTTTGAGGGTTTCTTTTATTTTTTTAGGTTTTTATGTGTTTTGAGTTTTTGAGTTTTTAAATTTTTTATTATGGTTTTTTAGGGTTTTTAGGGTGTTTTATTTTTTAAGGGATTTGTGGGGATTTTTTTAGGTTTTTTATGGATTTTAGGAACTACTGGAAATCAGACTATTAGTGACTGTTCTTTACAACGGGATCCCTCACAGAAGGTCATCTGTGATGGGACCCCATCTCAAAAGTCTCATTGTAGAAAATGACATCATAAAAATAACTATTTATGTTTGGACGTGGACCAGTCGTAAATAGTTTTCATGATATTATTTAAAAAACCATTTTTGATGGTCTTTCTTAAAAGGTTATGTCACAAATTTTTTCCCTAAGATTATTTAAAAAGAGTATTTGTGAGCGGCCATCGCAAATCCTATTTTTAGTGGGGACCCCCATCTTAAAATGTCCCGTTGCAAATAGATTAAAAAAATAACAATTAACAAAATTGAATAAAACAATATTAATAATCAAAATAAAATAAAATTTGAAAATAATAATATAATAATATTGAAAATTAAAAATAAAACAAATAATAATAATATAAATAATGCTAATATAATAATAATAAAATATTATTAATATTACTAATATTAATGAAATAATAATAATATCTGGAAAATAAAAAAAATTATAAAATAATAATAACCGCAATATTTGTAAAAATATTAACAATAATAATAATAAATAATACATAATAATAAATAATAATAAATAGTAAAATAAAAAAATAAAAAAAAATCACATAAAGTAATAAAATAATAAATAAATAATAAAAAAGGTAATATTCAGAACAACATAAAAACACGCTATATAGAAATGTAAATAGTTAATATTACAAAAAAAATTGTATTCAATTGTTTTTTCATAAAAAAAACATATATATCACTGAGGGGGTACTCTGGTGGAGCTAGTAGAGACGGTGGCCGGAACTCCATTCCTAAAATATGAGTCATACATCACATATACTCTATCTTCTCTTGATATTGCTTCTACCATTGGCGCATCTCCTCCTAATGTTGATGATTTCATCTGAGCTCTTCATGTTATGGATGTTTCCATTGGTGCATCTCCTACTGCTGTAATTGACGCATCTCCTTGTTCTATGTACGCATACTCTCTATAAGCTCACTCTAAGCTCGTAATTACTCCTAATAATGTATAGTTTATTATGATGATGAATCTTCACGAGATCCTCTCGAGCTGGATGCTGACATTATAGTGGAAACATAACAACTCCTAGAAATCAATCAAGAACTCATACCAACAACTCAGACTTTCTCAAAGGCATACTATGTTACCTACATCCATGTGCCACATCAAATTTGAGGGAACTGGTCTAACCCTCTATCTCGATCTAACTCCCAGTCTATGTTTGAGACGTTATGGCCTCATATGACTCCTTCAGTTAGAATTTTTAATTAAAATAGTTAGAATATTATCTATATTTAATTTTAAACTCAAAAATAAATTATACTATCAACAATATGATATTGGCAATCACCTCTAATCTCTTCAGTGACCATATCGCTATACATCCTACTATAAACATCAATATCTATAACATCGAGCTCTTTGAATGAATATTTGAATATAAAATAAACCATTACATTGAAATTTATATAAATTATTTTAAAAAAAAGTACTTACCATATGTTCCCTGTGCATACTGAATGTACGATTACCAGCTTGATGTGTAACATCATGTCACCCTCGGTTTTTTCGACCAACTGATGACCTCCTCTAGAGACATCCACCGAACCAATGTGAACATAATCCACCCCAAACCTGAGATGAAATGTAATTAGGTCAGTGGGCATGACAAGACACATAAAACTCGGTCACTCCTTCTTTCATCATTTTCATCATTCACAAATTGTGCAAAAACCGATGACAACACTCATGCATAAACCCCTCTCATGCCTTCTAAATATCTCCACATATGCTATCATTTATGGGACACCATAAACCCTAAAATAAATTATAATATAAAATTATTAATTAAATAAATTTAAAAAAATATATTATTTAATTACTTACCAGTCAATGATCGAATATGTGGTGCTAAACATCACGGAGAATCTCATCCCATGTGACCCATACTTCAGGAAAATAATTGTGCAATATAGAACACCCCTGCCCAGTAGCTATATGTGAAAATCTATGAAAAAAAATAATGAATCAATTAGTATATAAATAATTTAATGAAAACTGACTAAAATACACAAGTAAACATACCTTTCCATGTCTATATTGAAACAAAGATGTAGATGTCACTCTGAGATATGGTTAGGAATCTTCAATAGGGAAATACCACGGCCCCTCTGAGTCCTCGAACCGCTAGTAGTCTGAGGGTTATATGATCCAACATCCTACTCATCCAAAGGTAGATCAGCCTCCTGCAACTGATGAAATAGATATTGTTCCATCTGAAACATGAAATTACTATTGTTAAAAAACAGTTAAAAACAACTATTGTATATAGATATTTATTATATGTGATTATAACCAACATTTAATTATGTCAATCTTCATATTCATCCTCATCTTTATATCTGATGACATAATTTCTTCATATTCCTCTGCAACATCATCAATTTCTATATGAGTTTTAGTTTCATCAACTCTTGTCATTTCAAATTCATTTGTAACATCATTAACATCATCATAACCATCGACCCTTAACTGTCGGGTGTCATCATTGATATTCATATCTATTCATGAAAAAGATGTATTTGGAGCATCTTTTTTAAAAATTTCAGTTACTTTCACTTCAATGGAACCACATTCACATTGACTAAAATTATTTTCTTGAGATGTAATTCTTATTATGCTCCACTAGTCACCCAACTCTTTTTATATAGAATAGCAATTTTCATAATAAATTGGATGTTCCTGATGACACAATAAAAATGGTTTATTTACTGCAAGAAGACTTTTATATTTAATATCAACGATTCCATGCATTGGATGAACACTCAATCCTCTCTCAGTATCCAACCACTGACATTTAAACATCATTATGTAATTATGTCCCAGATAAAAAAATTCAATAATTTCTTCCAAAATTCCATAAAAGTAATCTTAAGTTTCTCTATGATAATATCCTCTCAAGAAAACACCACTATTCATTGTTTTTTGGACCCCCCATATGCAGGTTTATGAAATTGAAAACCATTCACAAATTATGCATTATAGGATTTAATAATTTTTTATGATGGGTTACTAAAGACACACAATCGATTATCAATATTATCAGCATGTTGAGATAACTAAAATTTTCAAAACAATTATAAATATAAAAAGTTGAAAATTAATTTTATATGTTAATATATAAATAATTTATGTTACCGGTTTTTTAAACTAGTAGGAAAAATTATTTTACTGGCGCTCTTTAAGAGAAAATGTGGTAATATGTGAAATATATTTCCTGATATAATTATCATATATATAAAAAATATTAATTTACTATTAAAAAGATCATAGAATAAGTGATAATATTAGTCATAGTAAAAATGGTGTTATTTCTTCATAGTAGAGTAAAACCTATGTATGAGCTTTGTGATGTTCATCATCTTAAATCCATCATTCATTAACTCCACTAAAGCCATGTTGAAGCTGATTAAAATCTAATAATTGATTTCTCATATCATTGTAAAAATTTATATCATTATGACCCATAAATTTGTGTTTTTAGGGCTATTCAGATTCAAATTAATGAGATATGAAAAAAGAAATTTCCACTTGAAAATAAGCTTATGTAATTGATCCTTTAACTAATGCTTTATTACATACATTTTTCATCGGTTTTTGCATGCATCTCTCAAATGGGTACATCCATCATAACATAACCATACCCACACAACTTTATTCATGTGGAAAATGTAATATCAAATGTTCCATTGAGTCAAAGAAATGCAGAAGAATGATTTTTTTTTTCCAGTTTACATAAAATTAAAACTACATCCTATGGAATTATTCTTAGTGCATTTCAGCCAGTTTTCACCACACAAATATCTCAGAAAAAATATGATATAACTATTATCCCATCCCAAATAATATAATTCAAAAAAATTATTAATCCAATTGGCATAAGTTATTCATTTATAACATGACATTCATGAATTTTTAATTCGGTAATATGACCATTTTTGACACATATTTCATAATTGGAAGAATAACATTTTAGAAGTCTAAAATATATAATACACTGACAAAATAATAATCTATTTTCATTGGATATTTCTTAAGCTGATTTTATATTCATTAACTTCTGTGGTCTGAAATTTTAAAATAGTTCATATTTTGGTCACCTAAAAATTAGGGCAGTATCTAATAGTGCATGTACATTATCTTTGGTCTTACCTGGTGTATCCAAAACTGTACGAAATAAATTATCAAAATATATTTTCTATCAATATACATGACATAAAATATGTGATAGACCAAAACATAAGACCAATATAGAAGAACCCAAAAAATTACCTCTTTTATCCAATTGTGTTCTTTCCTAAAGCCATTAGTTTTCTGTTGGTTTATTATTGGTTCAAATGTGATGGGAGGAAATTAAGAGAAAATTTATTTTACATATATACCAGATATTATTGTGCGAGGTTAATATCTTTAAATTATACATTTTCTGAAATGATATTTGTTCCTCAAAAAAGGATGATCGGTTGGAAGGAATCTGTGATGGGAGTATAAAAAAAGGTATTTTTTCCATTGATGGTCATAAATTTTTTTTTGTCTCTCATGCCGTACAGAAATGATTTTGGAAAACGTGTTGTCCAGCCAAATAAGATTCCATATGATGGAAAATCACTAATTATCCACATCAATTTAGTTTTTATTATCATTTTTTTCAGCAACATCATATGTACTGACACCATAACTCCACAATGAATTTAACTCATCAATTAATGGTTTCAAATAAACTTCAATATTTTATTTGGATGTCCTTGAATTAATAAGGACAAAAAGATATATGGATCCTTCATCAACATCCAAGAAGGTAAATTTTAAGGAGTTATAAATACAGACCAACATGAATACGGATTCTTGTAAGAACCAAATGGATAGAAACTATTAGTAGAAAGACCCAATAATGCGTTTTGGGATTCTAAAAGAAAAGACTGATGCAATTTCTCAAAATGTGTTCCTGAATCACCACTATAGGGATGATTTATGCTTTTCTAGTTGAAATATTAGTTTGGTGTTATGGTATCAATGTTTCAATATTCTGAGACATAAATTATTTATATAATCTTGGTATAATTGGGAAATATATCAACTGATTTATTGGAATCAATCCAAACATCCCTAGTTAATCCTCTTTATATATCCATTTTCCACATGTGGGAAAACTCTCTATCAGGTCATTTTCTCCATAATATAATATGAAATCATATCAACATGTTTGAATATTCTAATAAACAAGACATAGATTATAAACCAAACTCTTGCTCTAGTTGAAATTTTTAGGCAACAAATTTACTTCAAGAAACAGTTTTTTAACCCAAGAGAATATTTGATCAAAATAGCTATTTTAAATTCCATTATATTATTTAATAGCCAAAAATTTTTACACTACTTCAAATTTACTTATCTGGAATCTAGGATATAAAGCTTCCTCAGCAGACCTCGACAACTAATAAAATTTTGGTGGTTCTAACTCAAGATATAAATCAATATCATCAGAAGTTTCAGTTTGTGGAAAAGAAGGACCTTCCACATCATGTACTAAATTTTAAAACAGTGATGGATCTAGAAAAAAATTATTAGTATCTTCTCTTGAACTTCATTCACTATGTTTATACTAAAATACATAATCTCGTTGAAAACCAAAATGAGATAGATTACCTCCAACATTGTCAACTTTTTCAAACATCCTCAGAGAACAGTTTATATAAGGACACTTAATTGTCTCTTCTGAAAGAAATTATGGTTCTGATGAAGAAAATGATGAGAATGATTCAACACCCACAATATATATGAGATTTAAACAAGAAACAATTGGATTGTTGTGATGATTTATCCAAGTGTGGTCATCTAATAATTATTTTCATTGACTTCCTTATTCCATATATCTATAAAAAATATAATGTAACTAGTTTTTTTGAATAATTTGATATAACAAATTCACTACAAAAACCAAAAGAAATTAAATTCACTTTTCTAGTAATTTATAATATTTTATCTTACTTCTTAGTTATTTATAGAATTTGTTATAAAATTTATAATAATATACACTAATTTATAATAATTTATACTACATATCACTAATTGTTAGAAATTATAGCTAATTTATACTAATTATTGTTAATTATGAGTGGTACAATTTCCAGTGGATTGGTGGAATCTCTTTTTCCCGACGGGTCCTCTCCTTGTAACTTTCTCCGACTGAAATCACTATGAAAATTATTCTCCAACATACAAAAAACCATTTTCATATGCATGAAAATAGATATTAGTGAGACGACATCACGATACATTCCATTATCATGTCTATGAAAATAGATATTCGTATATTAGAATAGTTTTTTATAGTGATTTCTATTGGAGAAATTTTCATGAAGATGAGTCTTAGGGAAAAGAGATGATTTTTCCTAAATGTGCATCCCCTTGCAACTTCCTCTCCTAGAAATCATTATGAGAAATTGTCTCTGAAGTATGCATATAAATTCTTCTAAATATGAAAATGAATATCTATATTTTGGAGAATATTTTTCATTATGATTTCAGTGAGAGAAAGTTGCAAGGACATAAGATGTCGAGTAAATGGAATACTGCAAATCTGTTGTAAATTGATCTAATTTATTATGAATTTACTAAGAAATTATTCTTAATTAAACCCAATTATTCCTAATTATTTCTAATTAATCCTAATTATTACAAATTATTACAAATTATTAAGAATTACTACTATTTAGTATTAATTATTTCTATTTATTACTAATTATTACAAATTATTACTATGTATTACTATGTATGACTATTTATCACTATTTATTACTATTTGTTACTATTTATTACTAGTTATTACTAATTATTACTAACAATTACTAATTAATCAAAATTATTACTAATTAATCCTAATTATTACTAAATAATCCTAATTGTCAGTAATTAATCCTAATTATCACTAATTAATTGCAATTATTCCTAATTAAGCCTAATGATTCCTAATTTATCCAAATTATTCCTAATTAATCCTAATTATTTCTAATTAATCCAAATTAATTCTAATTATTCTTAATTATTCTTAATTATTACTATTTCTCCTGATTTATTCATAATTATTCCTATTTATTCCTAATTATTACTAATTATTCCTAATTATTCCTATTATTCCTAATTATTCTTATTTATTCCTATTTATTCTTATTTATTCCTACTTATTCCTATTTATTACTATTTATTACCATTTATTATAATTTATTACTATTTATTACTATTTATTCCTATTTATTACTATTTATTACTATTTATTATTAATTGTTACTAATTGTTATTGTTTATTGCTAATTATTAATACTTTTTACTAATTATTACTAATTATTAGTAATTATTACTAATTTTTAATAATTATTTCTAGTCAACCCTAATTATTATTAATTAATCCTAATTATTACTAATTTATCCAAATTATTACTAATTTATCCTAATTATTACTAATTAATACTAATTATTACTAATTATTCCAAATTATAAGTAATTAAAACTAATTATTACAAATTATTCATAATTACTAGCAATTAATCCTAATTATTACAAATTAATCATAATTATTAATAATTAATTTTAATTATCACTAATTAATTCTAATTATTACTAATTATTCCTAATATTTACTATTTAATACTATTTATTACTATTTATTACTAATTATTCATAATTGTTACTAATTATTACTATTTATTACGATTTATTCCTAATTATTCTTAATTATTACTAACTACTCCTAATTATTCCTAATTATTACTAATCATTGCTAACTATTCCTAATTATTTCTTATTATTACTAATGATGCCTAATTAATCATATTTATTATTAATTACGACTATTTATTAGTAATTAGGAAATTTTTTTTAAGTATCACTAATAATTATTAATTATGACTAATTATTAATAATTATTATTATTTAAAAATATTTATTTCAATTTACTACTTATTAACGCTAATTTTTACTAATTATCTCTAATTATTACTAATTATGACTAATTATTAATGATTATTAATATTTTTTCAAATTATTTCTTATTATAACAAATTAATAATAATTAATATAACTATTAATTTACAGTAATTTTTATTAATCACACATATTTA
Source organism: Viscum album (assembly GCA_963277665.1). Classification (NCBI taxonomy): domain Eukaryota; kingdom Viridiplantae; phylum Streptophyta; class Magnoliopsida; order Santalales; family Viscaceae; genus Viscum; species Viscum album. Next base: position 1,589,962,630 of record OY728121.1, on the reverse strand, counting down.
TAAAAAAATGAAAAATAAAATGAGCTTATTCGAATTTAATTTAATTCCAGCTAATTAAAAATTGTTATAACTAATATCAAATAAAATGAATTAAATAAAAAATAAAAGAAATAGATAAATACCTTAAAACTTATTTCTTCAGTGGATTTAAGCTATGCATATTACACTGATTTAAAATTTTTAAATTAGAAAAATTTTGAGAGAGAAAATGTATGTATAGAGAGAGAGAGAAGTAGAGAAAGGAGTGGAATAAGAGGAAAAATATATTGGGGTATGTATAGGTTAGATTAGTTGTGACGAGATTCCCATCTAAAATAATAACCCCTCAATTAATTAATAATTATGATTAAAAGGGTATTTTCGATGTGTCCCTCCGCAAATACAGACATGCTGACATACTATTTGCGACGGAAGATAAATTTCATTGCAAATTCTAAAAAATGAAACCGTGTATTTGTGACGGGCTCTTATACCCATCGCAAATACCCTTCCAACGGTTTGGCGTGGAACTCATGCCATACCTTTTGCCACAGGTAGAGGGTTCCATCACAAATAGTCCCTCCCGAAAGACATTTTGCGACAGTACCCTCCCCGTTTCAAATACCCATTTTTTCTATAGTGATGGATTTTGAAGGGTTTTTAGGATTTTAGGGTTTTAAGATTTTTTTTTGTTTTTAATCTTTTAATGATTTTTGGGGATTCTGAAGTTTTTATAGGTTTTTAGGGGTTTTATGGTTTTTTATTTTTTCGGGGGTTTTTTAGTTTTTTTTAGTTTTTTTATATTTATGCGTTTTATGGGTTTTTAGTTTTTTCTTGTGTTTTTAGGGTTGAAAATGTATGTTAGATTTTTTTTAAAAGTTTTTAGGGGTTTAAAGGGTTTTTAGAAATTTAAGGGGGGTTTTGGGTTTTTTTTATTTTTAAAGATTTTAGGATTGTTTATGGGTTTTAGGGGTTCTTAGGTTTCTTAGAGTATTTTTAGTGTTTTTAAGGGTTTTTAGCATTTTTAGGTTTCTAGGAGTTTTCATGCTTTTAGTTATTTAAGTTTTTCTTAAGGGTTTTCAGATTTTTTTCATGTTTTTGATATTGTTGGTATTTTCGAGGCTCTCTATGATTTTGATAAAATTTAGGATTTTCAAGGATTTTTAGGATTTTTGGTTTATTAGTGTTTTTAGGGTTTTTAGGTTTTTTATGGTTTTTTAGTGGTTTTATGTTTTTTTAGGTTTTTATGGTTTTTTAGGGTTTTCTGTGTTTTTTACATTTTTATGGATTTTTAGGGATTTCTAGTATTTTTATTTTTTATTTTTTTTTGGATTTTGATTATTTTTATGGGTTTTTAGGGATTCTAGGGTATTTCTCATATTTTTATGTTTTTAATGTTGTTTTGAGTTTTTATGGTCTTTTGGGTTTCTTAGTGTTTTTTAACATTTTAGGGATTTAAAGGGGTTTCAACATGTTTAATGGTTTTTAGGGTTTTTATATTTTTTTTGGGTTTTTAATGTTTTTTTGGGTTTTATGGATTTTAATGGTTTTTAGGGTTTTTAGGATCTTGTTATAGTAAATAAGTTTTTTTAGATATTTTTAGATTAATATGGGTTTTTATTGTTTTTATTGTTTTTATCGTTTTCTTAGGAATTTTTAGGTTTTTGGGTATTTTTCATTTTAGGGATTTTTAAGGCCTTTTAAGTTTATGGATTTTCATGGTTTTTTGGTATTTTGAGGGATTTTAGGGTTTTTATGGTTTCTAGGTGTTTTATCTTCAAATTTCGAACTTTAGTTGATCTTTGTTTGAACTTTGAAACTTCAATTTTGAAATCTTATTGCTGCTTTAATGTACAGATACCACTAATCCAAATATTTATTTTTGTAGAAAATTAAAAAATGTTTTTGAGGTTGGATGGTTTCTAGGTTTTTTTTATAGTTTTCGATGTATTTTTTGTTTTTAGGGTTTTTAGCATTTCATAGATTTTTAGGGGTTTTAAGTGCTTTCAGGTTTTTATTATTTTTAATTATTTCATATGGTTTTTTAGATTTTTAAGGTTTTTTTTGTAATTTTAGGATATTTTAGTTTTTTATTGTTTTTAGGTTTTTTTGAGATTTTCAGGGTTTTATGGAATTTAGGTCATTTACGGTTTTAAGATTTTTTTATATTTTTTAGGGGTTTTATGATTTTTTTAATGTTCTATAATGATTTTGATGTTTTGTTGGATTTTTATTTTATTTTTTGGACTTTTATTGGTGATTTAGATTTTTTTTTATTTTTTAGGGTTTTTAGTGATTTTTAGAGTTTTTAGGGATTTTGGGATTTTTTTTGTGTTTTAAATTTTTTAGAGTTTCTCATCATTTTTGGGGTTTGAAGTGTTTTTTGAGTTTTTAGTGGGATTTAGGTTTTTATGAGTTTTTAGGGATTTTATTGTTTTGATACGTTTATTTTTTTATGTTTTTTAAGCTTTTTAGTGTATTTTATATTTTTATGGTTTTTTAATGTTTTTTAATTTTTAATTTTTTTCTTGGGGGTTTTGAGGGATCTTAGGAATTTTTAAAATTTTATATATTTTTTATGATTTTTTTTATATATATTTTTACGGATTTTGATGGTTTTTAGGGTTTTCAGGGTTTCTATGGTTTTATGGTTTTATGGTTTTTTTGGTTTTTTTGAGTTTTTCTTGGTTTTTATGTTTTCTGAATTTTTTTAATATTTCTTGGGTTTAAAGGGTTTTTTAGAGTTTTTAGTGGTTTTTATAGTTTTTATGGGTTCTTATGGGTTTTAAGTAATTTAGTGGGTTTTATGGTTTTTAGGGGTTTTTAGGGATTTTAATATATTTAAGTGTTTCTTAGGTGTTTTATCATTTTTTAGATTTTTTGGGGTTGTATGTGTTTTTATGATTTTATGGTTTTCATTGGATCTTTATTATATTTAGGGTTCTTTTGTTTTTAGTGATTTTTAGGGCTTATTTCATATTTTTATGGTTTGTTAGGGTTTTTAGTGTTTTTAAGGTTTCTTTGTGTTATATGTGTTTTTTTTGTTTTTTTGAGTTTTTAAGGGTTTTATGGTTTTTAGAGTTTTTTATTGTTTTTATGGGTCTAAAGGGTTTTTATATTTTTTAGTGTTTTTATTGTTTTTAGGGGTTTTTAGGGTTTTTTAATGTTTTTTGGGATTTATGGTTTTTAAGGATTGGGGGGAGTGTGGGTTTTGGGGTTGTTTTAGGGGTTTAGGGTTCATTATGTTTTTAGGGGTTTAAAGTGTTTGTTGGTTTTAAAGTTTTCTTAGAGTTTTCAGGGATTTTTTTGGATTTTTAAGGATTTTATGGTTTTGGGGGGTTATAGGAATTTTGATGGGTTTTATGGGTTTTAAGGTTTTTTTGGGATTTTAGAGTTTTTAGGGGATTCAATTGTTTTTAGGTTTTAGGGTTTTCTTTGGTTTTTTAGGTTTAGTTTGGTTTTTTATGTTTTTTTGGGATTTTAAGGTAATTTGATTATTTTTATGGATTTTTCGGTATTTTGAGGTTTATTAGGGTTTTTAGAAATTTTATGGTTTTTATGGTTTTTTGGGGATTTAGGGTTTTTTAAATATATATGGTTTTAATTTTTTTTGGTAGTTTTTTATCATTTTAGTGGTTTAAAGTATTTTTATTATTTTAGGGTTTTTTGGGTTTTTTTATGGTTGTTACGAGTTTAAGGTTTTTGGGTTTTTGGGGTTTTTGGGTTTTTTGGTATCTTTAGTGTCTCTTTGGGTTTTTAATATATATTTTTCAGTTTTTTTGGAGTTTAAAGTGTTTTTGGCTTTTATGGTTTTCATAGGATTTTTAGGATTTTTTTACGTTTTTAGGGAATTTTATGTATTTTTTATAATTTTTGTGGTTTTTAGGTTTTTTAATGATATTGAGGGTTTTTAGTGTTTTTAGGGTTTTTTGAGTTTTTTGGGGGATTTTAGGATTTTTAAATTTTTTAATATTTTTGGGGTTTAATGGGTTTTTAGAAATTTTGGTGGTTTTAGGTTTTTATATGTTTTTAGGGGTATTTATGGTTTGTATGTGTTGTAGGGTTTTAGGGTGTGTTTAGGGGATTTGTCGTTTTTAATTTTTTTGGTTGTTTTAAGTGTTGTTTAGGTTTTCTTAGGGTTTTCAGTGTTTTTAGAGTTTTTATGTTTTTATTAATTATTAGGGCTATCATGGGTTATTTATGAATTTTTTAGTCATATTAAGGATTTTTAGGGGTTTTGGGGTCTTTTATGGTTTTTAGGGGTTTTTGTGCCTTTTAGGTTTTTAGACTTTTATTAGGTTATTAAGTTTTTTGTAGGGGTTTTGAAGATTTTTTGGGATTTTTATGCTTTTAGGGAATTTTATGGTTTTATTGGTTATTTGTTTTTGGGATTTTGAGGATTTTATGGGTTTGAGGGGTTTTATGGTCTTTTTGGGTTTTTATAGGTTTTGGATTTTTTTATTTGTTTAATGGTTTTTATAGTTTTTTAATCTATTTAGGGTTTGAAAGATTTTTTATAGTTTGAAGTGGTTTTTTGGTTTTTTAGAATTTTTGGATTTTTAAGGTCATTAGTTCGTGTTCTAATTTTTTTTTGTTTTTAGGGGTTTTAGGGATTTTATTGTTTTTAATGGTTATTAGTGGTTTTAAGTGTTTTTAGGTTTTTAAGGGTTTTTTATTTTTTAGGGGGTTTTATATTTTTGTGGTTATTAGTGATTTCTTAATATTTTTATGGGGTTTTAGGGATTTTGGGGATTTTGGGGTTTTTAAGGATTTTTTGGGATTTAAAGGTTTTTTTTAGTTTTTTTGGGTTTTAGGTTTTTCATGAGTTTTTTTTTGGGTTTTTTAGTTTTTCTAGATTTTTTAAATGATATTAGGGGTATAAAGGATTTTCATATTTTTTAGTGGTTTTTAAGGTTTCTATGGCGTGATGTTTTTTATGGTTTTTAAAGGATTTATGGTTTTAGGGTTTTTTCGGTTATTACATTCTTTTATGGGATTTTTACGGTTTTTAGTGTTTTTATGTTTTTTGGGGCTTGTAAGTGTTTTAAGGATTTTAAGGTTATCTTAGATTTTTTAAAGGTTATAGGGGCTTTTATGTTTTTTTGGGATTTATTAGGTTTTTTTAATTTTTCAGGGTTTTTTTGGGCTTTTGAGGGTTTTCCATGTTTTTCAGGTTTTTATGTTTTTTTCGGTTCGAAGGGTTTTTTTAATTTATGAAGAGTTTTAAGGATTTTAGAGTATTTAATATTTTTAATAGTTTTAAGGGTTTTTAAGATTTTGAGTGGTTTTTAGTATTTTAATGGGTATTTAGTGTTTTTATGGGTTTTAAGGTGTTTTATGGTTTTTTGTGTTTTAGGGTTTTAATGATTTTTAGTGATTTTAATTGTTTTTATTTTTTATGGTTTTCTTAGGATTTTTTGGGTTTTTACATTATTAGTGATTTTTAGGGATTTTTAGTATTTTTGTGGGGCTTTAGGGTTTTAAGGGATTTTGAGGGATTTTAGGTTTTATTAGGTTTTAAGGGTTTTTTGAGTTTTTAATGTTTTTAAGGGTTTATGTGGTTTTAGATATTTTATTGTGTTTTTTTTGGTTTTTATGGGTATATCGGGTTTTTATGGTTTTTTGGGGTTTTTATGGTTTTTCGGGGGTCATAGGGTTTTTCAGGTCTTTTGGGTTTTTATATTTTTTTTTTCATTTTTTATGTTTTTTATAGGTTTTACATTTTTTGGTATTTTAAGGTTTTCTTTGGGGTTTCAAGGGTTTTAAAGTTTTTAGGGATTTTAGGGCCTTTTTAGGATTATTATGGGTTTTTAGGGTTTTTAGGGTTTTTAGGGCGTTTTATAGTTTTTATGGTTTTTAGGGTTTTCTGGTTTTTTGATTTTTTAATGTTTTTTGGGGATTTTAAGGTTTTTTAGAGTTTTTAACATTTTTAGGGGACTAATGGTTTTACAATTTTTCAGTAGTTTTTAGGGTTTTAGGGGTTTCTGTGAATTTTTTGGGGGGGTTTGGTTTTTTTTGTTTTTATGGTTTTTAGGGTTTTAGTGTTTTTATGTTTTTTGGGCATTTTAGTGTTTTTTTGGTTTTAAAGGTTTTCTTTGGTTATTTTAGTGTTTTAGTTATTTTATATTCTTAGGCATTTTTAGGGAATTTTTTAGCATTTTTATGGATTTTAGGGTTTTTAGAGTTTTTATGGATTTTGAGGGTTTTATTTGTTTTTGGGTTATTAGGGATTTTTTACTTTTCTAGAAGTTTTACTGTATTTAGAGTATTTTATTGATTTTAGGATTTAAATGATTTTTTGAGATTTTAGTAGTTTTTAGTTGTTTTTTTATTTTTATGTATTTTTAGTTATTTTAATGATTTTAGGGGGTTTTATGGTTTTTATAGGTTTTTAGGGTATTATGGAATTTTTGGGTATTTAAATATTTTGTTTTTGTTTTGTAGGGATTTAAAGTGTTTTTAGTTATTTAATGTTTTATTATAGTTTTTCAGGGATTTAAGGTTTATTATGGTTTTATGTATGTTTTGAGATTTTTGGTTTTCAATAGGGTTTTAAGGTTTTTATTGATTTTGAGGCTTTTTCAGGTTATAGGGTTTTCAGGGTTGTTAGTGTTTTTCAGGGTTTATAGGGGTTCCAAGTGTTTTTGGGATTTTAAGGTTTTTAAAGGTATTTAAGGTTCTTTTTAGGGTTTTAGGGTATTTAATTATTTAGGGATTTTTAGGGGTTATTGGATTTTTAAGGATTGTAGGGTTTTTAGGGAATTGGATGCTTTTTTGGGGATTTTTAGGGATTTTTGGGGTTTTAGGTATTTTTCATTTTTTTAGGTATTTCATTGAGTGTTTAGTGGTTTAAGGGTTTTTAGCGTTTTTAAAAAAATATAGGGTTGTATAGGGTTTTTAGAGTCTCTCTTGGGATTTTAGGTATTTTTGAGTTTTAGAGTATTTTAAGGTTTTTAATGGGTTTTATTGTTTTTAGGTTTTTTTAGGGGTTTTAGGCAAAGAAGGCACGGGTCCAGGCTATTCCCGGAACCCCCCAAAATTTATAAACAAAGGATACAAACACTGCAGACAAGGGAGGGGAGGGATCAATCAATCCACACCCGAAACCCCTTACGACCTCATCCCGAGGGCCACAAAAGGAAAGAAAAAAAGAAACAAAGCGCAAGACCGAAAAAGACACAGTGTCCAAAAGAAAATCACACACAGAGTAGGTCAGTCAACATCGCCGCCAAAATCCTCCAGCTCCGCATCATGAAACCCCATGCCATCACCAAAGCCGCCGCCATCGTCTGCAAAGCTAAAATCTGATTCATCACCCTGGTCCATTGAATCCCATCTAGGGTCAAAATCTTCCTGCATGCCAAGTCTGGACCGCAGCTTCTCCATAGCTTTTACCTGCTCAGCAGAAGAATAAGGCCTCTCTCGCTTTTTCACCTTTAGATTCAGTTTGACAGCACGTGAGGAGGCCCTAGTTGCCATTGGGCGTGGGAGGGCAGAGTAATCCCTCCTCCTTCTTCATCTTGGTGTGGCAGAGGAGGTTCCCACAGCAGAAATCTTTGGTCCATTGCCACCATCACTAGCGGAAAGTGGTGCCTTGCCTTTCTTTCTTTCTTCCTCAATAGTTTCAGCACCTCTTCTGATTTTTTCTCCCTTTATGTGACCATAGCAGTATTTATCCATTGATTAGCCTCAGCAAACCTCTCCCCAAGCCTCCTTGCCTCATCTTCAAGAGGGAACCTTTCCCTTTCAACCCATACCATCTCATGAAGCTGCACACAAAAGTCTTCAGCAGATAGGACACCATGAAGGATCATCGCCCTCTGCAGGTCCATGGGAGGACCACCAACATCAGCAGCATATTGGAGCTGGTCACTAGGCAGGTCCTCAGCACTGCCGTCAGAGGTGCATGATAACCCAGGCCCCTTGCCAGGTCCCCCCACGCCAGGATACCCATGCAAGACCAGTGGGGCATCACGCCAGTCAATATCCCCATCCAGTATGGGCTTTTCCTCAGCTGAGCATGAACTCCAGTCATCTCCAGACCTAGTTTTCTGAGAAACAGCATCCTCCTTTGCATCATCTTCCACCCGCACCCCAACCATGACAGGCTCAGCCGAACCTGCTACCTGAGAAACATTCACAGGAGCCTCATCCGTTAGCGCAGATCCACCAGCATTCTCATCAACCTTTAAGCCAGTAGTGTCATCCCATCCCAGATCCTTGCAGGAATTTTCCACATTTCCTGGCCATAAATCCATCGCAATTGTCCTATCTATCTCACTTTGCTTCCTAATATCTTCACCAGACCCGTGAACACCTTCAGCAGAGCCATGAATTCCTCCCTCAGCGAGCATGACCTCATCCTCAACAGCATTCCCTGAGACACCGACGCTTGCTTCCAGACTCACCAAGAAGCCACCTGAATCCATCAGAGAGATTTCTAACCCATTACCAGCCAACATAGAAGACGACCAGGGCACATCAGTAGCCACAGAGTGGGAAACCTCCCCAATAGTCCCCTTCACCTCAACCCGAGGGAGGCCGCTCCCACCAGCAGACAGAGATTCACCACCCCTAGAAGCGCCAGAACAAATTCCAGAACAGTCCCGTTGCCCGAAGCTCCAGCACAAAGAGCAGAAGACTGGCCATTGCTCGAAGACAACAGATTGTCTCCATCTGAGCTCCTCTCCCACAGCAATCCAGACAGAGTCCACAGGGGGTTTCGACGCATCAATTTCAACAAAAGCCCTTGGAGCAACCGGATGACAAAGGGCCCTCGTCCTACTATCCACACAGAGGAATCGCCCCACCAGGTTTCCAAGCATCGAAATAATTGAGAAATTCTGAAAGGGGAGTGGCAGTTCAGGAAAAATCACCCAGGTAGCAGCAATCGGGGAGCTTCTCTTCATATGAAAATCAAAGCTCCATCGAAAGAGGGAGAATCGAGCGCCATTGCATGACCGAGGAGCCGCTGACCATGCAAGGATGAGATCATCCTCCGTTGCAAACCGAACCATGATATGGTGGCTGTCGAGCAGACCGACAGTCGCACGAGCCCTAAGATTCCAGGAAGCCACAACGAACCTGTCGAAGGTGACCACCGGGGGTCGCCGCCTCAGAAAGCTTGCAACCAGAGTCAATCGGTGTAGATCCACGGCCTCAGTGAACTCCCGAGATGAGAGAGGAAGCTGAGGGTAGCCATCGAAGAACTCCGGAACCTTCGGGCCAAGCACCGTTCGCGGGAAGGCGGGTAACAGATCAGCAGAATAGAGCGACGAGAAATCATCAGGGAGATGGTCCTCCCCCGTAGAGATAGGGGGAGGAGCTTCGATTTCCATTACCTTCAACCCGAGGGGAAATCGCCATCGTAGGGGAGCAGAATCGCCAGGAGCGCCCGAGCCGCCATCCTTTAATGATTTTAGGGGTTTTTTTCTTAGGTTTTAAGGGTATTTATGGTTTTTACAATTTTTATGTATTTAAGGGATTTAATTGTTTTTAGGTTTTTTAGGTTTCCTTTTAGGTTTTTAGTGATTTTAAGGGTTTTTATATTTTAGGGATTTTAAGATATTTTTAAGATTTTATGGGCATTTATAGTTTTTAGCATTTTTGGGGGTTTTGGTTTTTTTAGTGTTTTTAAGATTTTTTATGTTTTACCATTTTTTAGGTTTTTTTGGGTTTATATGATTTTATGTTTTTAAGATTTTCTTAGTTTTTTTTTTCAATGTTTTTGGATTTTTTTATGTTTTTAGTGAATTTAAGGATTTTTTTTAAGATTTTAAGGGTTTCTTAATATTTTAAGAGGTTTTATGGTTTTAGGGGATTTATTTTCTTTTTTTTAGTATTTTTTCATTTTTTTGCGTGGTTTGAAGGGATTTTAGGTTTTTAAGGATTTCTTTAGTCTTTTTATGGGTTTTGGGGAATTTTAATTTCTTAATGATTTTTAGGGATTTTTATTATTTTTATGAATATTTTTGGTTTTTAGGGATTTTAAGGATGTTTGTGTTTTTAGGGTATTTGGGTTTTTATGTTTTTTTGGGGTTTTGAGGGTTTTTTGTCTCTTTTGGTTTTTATGTTTTTTAGTGTTTTTTAATATTTTAGGGTATTAAATGATTTTAGGTTTTTTAGTTGTTTTTAGTGTTCTTAATAGTTTTTAGGGAATTTATGGTTTTTATGGTTTTTAGTGTTCTAGGGTGTTTAACATTTTATCTCTTTAAGGGTTTTAATTATTTTATGGTTTATAATTTTTCCATGTCTTTTTCTAGGTTTTTAAAAAAATTTACATTTAATGTATTTTTTGGGATTTTTTATTTTGATTTTTATGGGTTTTTAGGATGTTTAGGAATTTTTAGGTTTTTTAGATTTTTTTAGAGTGTTAAGGGGTTTTATTGTTTTTTATATTTAGGTTTTTTTTTTGTGTTTTTAAGGGTCTTAAGGTTATTTTAGTGTTTTTAACATTTTAAGGGTTTAAAGGGTTTTTATAGTATTTAGTAGCTTTTAGGGTTTTAGGGTTTGGTTTTCATGTTTTTAAGATTTTTATTGTTTTTATGGTTTTTATGGTTTTATGGGTTTTTAGAGTTTTTTATATTTTCTTGGGTTTTAAGTGTTTCTAGGTTTCTATGGTTTTCTTAAGGTTTTTTAGGTTTTATAGTGGTTTCTTAGTTTTTTTGGATTTTAGGGCTTTCATGGAATTTTACGAAATTTAGGGTAATTAGGTATTTTGACGGTTTTAGGGTTTTTTAGGTTTTCTATGGTTTTATGGTTGTTTTGGGTATTTTTTGTAATTTTTTTATGTTTTAGTGTTTTTACGGGTTTTTGGAGTTTTTTTACAATTTTCGTGGTTTAATGGGTTTTTAGAGTTTTTATTATTTTTTACAATTTTATGTGTTTTTAGGGTTAGTAATGTTTTTAAGTTTTTATGGTTTTAAGGATTTAATGTGTTTTTACTCTTTTTTATCATTTTACATTTCTTAGTTATTTTAAGATTTTTTAGGTTTCTAAGGTTTTCTTAGATATTTTAACCATTTTTATGTTTTTTTACCTGTTTAGTATTTTTAGGTATTTTTAAAAATTTTATGGGTTTTTACGGGTTTTATTGATTTTGAGGTTTTTAGGGTTTTTTTACAGTTTTTAGGGTTTTGTGGTTTTAGTGTGGTTTTAAGGGTTTTGAGTTTTAGGGGATTAAATGTTTTTTTATTTTTTAAGGTTTTTAGGGGTTTAATGGGTTTTTATAGTTTTATTGGTTTTTAGTTTTTTATGGTTTCTTATGCTTATTAATATTTTAATATTTTTATGGATTTTAGAAGTTTTAGGTATTTTAGGTTCTTTGAGGGGTTTTAAAATTTTAATGGTTTTTATGGGCTTTATGTTTTTTAGGGTATTAAGGTTTTCTTTAGGGTTTTTAGGGTTTTTTATAGTTTTAGGGAATTTTAGGGAATTTTTTAGGATTTTTATTGTTTTTTATGGTTTTGAGGCATTTTTAGGGTTTTTAGGTTTTTTATTGTTTTACATTTTAGGGGTTTTAAGTGTTTTTAGGTTTTTAAGGTTATCTTAGTGGTTTTCATGGTTTTTAGGGTTTTTATGTTATAGATATTTTGAGTTATTTTTTAGGATTTTTTTTGGTTTTTGGGGTTGTTTGGATTTTAGGTGGTTTAGGGTTTCTTAGGGTTTTTATTATTTTGATGGTTTTATTGGGTTTTGAGGTTTTTTTTCTTTTTATGGTGTAGAATTTTTTTCGAGTTTTTTAATGTTTTTATGTGTTTATAGAGTTATTTAGAGTTTTTAGTAGTTTGTGGGGTTTTATGTCTTTTTTGGTTTTTATGATTTTATGGGTTTTTTGGTTTTTTAGTCGTTGTTAGGGTAGTTAGGGTCACTTAGGGTTTTTTAGGGTTTTTATCATTTCAATTTTTTAGGGAGTTTAAGTGTTTTTAGCTTTTTTAAGGTTTTCCTAGGGGTGTTCATGGTTATTAAGGGTTTTTATGTTTTTAGGGTTTTAAGGTTTTTGGTGATTTTTAGGGTTTTATGTGTTTTTTGGGATTTTGAGGGTTTTATGGTATTTAGGTTTTTAGGGTTTTTTGGGTTTAGTGTTTTTTTAGGTATTTCAGTGGTTTTACATGTTTTTATTTTTTTAGGTTTTTAGATTTTTTCATTGTTATTTGGGTTTTTTTACCTTTTATGGATTTTTTCAGATTTTTAGGATTTTTATGGGTTTATAAGGTTTTTTGGGAGTTTGAGGGGTTTTAGGGTTTTTAGGGATTGATTTGGGTTTTAGTATTTTTAGGTCTTTTTAGGGGTCTTAAGTGTTTTCAGATTTTTTACGGTTTTTGTTTTCTATGGTTTTTCATGGATTTTTTGGTTTTTTACATTTCAATGGATTTTTTGTGATTTTTTATGATTTTTTTGATTTTTTTGGTATTTAGATATTTTGGGGTTTTTTAGTTTCTTCTTAGGGTTTTTATGTTTTTTAGGGTCTTTAGTGTTTTATTGAGTCTTTTTCGTTTTTAAAGGGTTTTTGTCTTTTAAACGGTTTTAGTGGATTAAATTATTTTTAGTTTTTTTTGTATTTAGGGTTTTATTGGTTATAGAGTTTCTATAGTTTTTAGGGTTTTTATGGGTTTTAGGGGTTTTTAGGGTTTTCATGGTATTTTGGGTTTTAGGGTTTTGTTATTATTTTATGTTTTTAGCGCTTCAATGTTTTTTCAGGTTTTAAAGGTTTTCTTGGGATTTTTAAGGGTTTTTAGGGTTTTTGGCATTTTTAGGGCCTTTTAGGTCTTTTTTTAGGAATTTTATGGGTTTTTAGGGTTTTAGGGAATTTAATGTTTTTAAGGATTTTTATGGATTTTAATATTTTTTAGGTTATTAAGGGGTTTTAATTTTCTTCAGGTTTTATGGTTTCCTTTGGTTTTTTATTTTTTTAGTATTTTTTACATTTTATTGGATTTTTAGGGATTTTTTAAGATATTTTGGATTTTTATGGGTTCTAGGGTTTTAAAGGATTTTTGGGGGGATTTATGGGGTTTTAGGTGTTCTAAGGGTTTTATGGTTTCTAGTGTGTTTGGTTTCTTTGTGGTTTATGGGTTTTTCGGTTTTTATAGTTTTTATACTTTTTAGGGGTTTAAGGTGAGTTTAGAGTTTTTATTGGTCTTTTAGGGTTTTTATGGTTTTTAGGGTATTTTGCGGTTTTTAGGGTGTTTTAGATTTTTTAATTTCTATTAGGGTTTGTAAAATTTTTATGCTTTCTAGGGGTATTTGGGTGCTTCTATGTCAATATGGATTATTTTGGGTTTTTCAAGGTTTTTAGGGTTTTTTACATTTTTAATTATTTTTAGAATTTTCATAGTTTTTTTGTATTTTAGGGGTCTTAAGAGTCTTTAGGGTTTTAGGGTTCTTTAGGTTTTTAATGTTTTCTGGTTTTTAGGGATTTTAAGTGTTTAAAGGTTTCAATGTTTTTTTTGGGTTTTCTGGTGTCTAATGTATTTTTACGATTTTGGAGATTTTTTTCTCTTTTTTTAGTAATTGTATGGTTTTTTAGTGTTTTTAGGGATTTAAGGGTTCTTAGGGTTTTTTGTTTTTTTTGCGGGGGGGGGGGGGGGGGGGGTGTTTTATTTTTTAGTGGGTTTATGGTTTATTTAGAGTTTTTAACGTTTTTAAGGTCTTATAATGTTTTTAGTGGGTTTTAGGGGTTTTTATGTGCTTTATGGATTTTATGGTATTTAGGAATTTTTATGGTTTTTAGTGGTTTTAGGTGTTTTAGGGTCTTTTAGGGTTTTTATAATTTTTAGGGTTTTAATGTGTTTTTATTATTTTATGATTTTTTATGGATTTTCATTATTTCTAGTGTTTTTTAAGTTTTTAGGGATATTTGGGGGGGGGTTATGATTTTTTATGGTTTTAGGGATTGTGAGGGTTCTTAGGGTTTTGGGGGGTTTAAGGTTTTTAGCGTTATTTGGATTTTTAGGGGTTTTAATTGTTTTTAAAATTTTAATTGTTTTTCTTATGGTTTTCATGTTTTTTTGGTTCTAAGTGATTTTTATGTATTTTTTATGATTTTTATAGTATTTAGGGGTCTTATGGATTTTGAAGGTTTTTAGGGTGTTTAGTGTTTTTATGGTTTTTTGGGTTTTTGAAATTTTTATTGGGTTTTTAAAGGTTTTTAAGGTGTTTTACATTTTTATCATTTTTATGGGTTTAATTTGTTTATGAGATTTTAGTGGGTTTTGGGGATTTGTTTAAGGTTTTTGGGTTTTTAGGATTTTTAGTGGTTTTAAATATATTTAGGTTTTTAATTCTTTCTAATCCGTTTTCAGGGTTTTTACGTATTTTATGTTTTTAGGAATATGTAGGTTGTTTTTAAGTTTTTTTTGGTCTTTTACGTTTTTAGAGATTTTGAGGGGTTTTAGGGTTTTTAGGGGTTTAGGGTTTTTATAGTTTTCCTTGGTTTTTAGGGGTTTCAGCATTTTGAATGTTATTTAGATTTTTTTTAACATTTTTAGGTTTTTAAAGTGTTTTTAGAGTTCTTAGTGGGTTTCTATGGTTTTTATGGTTTTTATGTGTTTAAAGGAATTTAATGGGTTTTAATGGTTTTAGAGTTTTTAGGGGTTTTAGGGAATTTTAGGGTTTCTGGAATTTTTTATTTTTTAGAAGTGTAAGGTGTTTTTAGGTTATTAATGTTTTCTTATGTAATTTCAATGTTTTTAGGGTTTTTTATTTTTTTAGTGATATTTAGGGATATTTAAGGATTTTTTTGCGGGTTTTTTGGGGTTTAATGATTTTTTGGGTTTTAAAGATTTTTTGTGTTTTCTAGGTTATTTGGGTTTTAAGTTTTTTTAGGTTTTTATGGGTTTCTTAGGAGTTTTCGGGTTTTTAAAAAAAATTATGTCCTAGAGGATTTTTAATAATTTTATGTTTTTTAGGTATTTTGAGGGTTTTGGGAGTTTTAGGGTATTTAGTGTTATTGGTATTTTTTATATTTTTATGGGTTTTAAGTTTTTTCAGGTTTTTATGGTTTTTCTTGAGTTTTTGGGTATTTTATTTTTTATGGTTTTTGGGGTTTTATGATTTTAATGATTTTTAGTGGTTTTTGGGATTTTGAGGGTTTTTAGTACTTCAGGGTTTTGGAGTCTTTATATATTTTTAGGGTTCTTAGGGTTCTTTTAGTTTTTTTGGGATTTTTGGGGGTTTTTAGAGTTTTTCAACATCTTTACAGGTTTAAAGGGGTTTTAGAGTTCTTACTTTGGGGGAGTTATGGTGTATTATGTTTTTTTATGGTTTTAGTTATTTTTTATGTTTTTAAATGGTTTTATGATTTTTTGGGTCTTTTCGGTGTTTTTATGGTTTTTCATATTTTTTAGGGTGTTTAAGGGTTTTATGTGATTTTTTGATTATAGGTTTTCTTTTTTTTTTCATTAAGTTTTTTAAGGTTTTTTATGTTTTTAGATATTTTGAGGAATTTTTCTGGATTCTTACGGTTTTTTGGGAACTGGAGGGTTTAATGGGTTTTAGGATTTTTTAGCATTTTTAGAGTTTTTAGGTTTTTTGGGGGGTTTTATGTTCTTAGGTGTTTACTATTTTCTTAGGGTATAGAATGGATTTATGTGTTTTTTACATTTTAGGTATTTATTAGTATTTTTAGTATTTTTTTGGTTTTTTGGGGGTTTAGGGGATTATGAGGGGGTTTAGGGTTTGTTTAGTTTTTCTGGGTTTTAAGATTTTTTTATTTTTAGAGTTTTTAAGGTTTCTAGATTATTTAATGTTTTTAGGGATTAAAAGGGTTTTTTAATTTTTTTGGGTTTTATGGGTTTTATGAGTTTTTAGGTTTTCTAAATATTTTTAGAGGTTTTATGGTTTTTAGGGATTTTGGGGTTTTGGGGCCCTTTAGGGTTTTTAAAAGTTTTAGTTTTTAAGGGTTTTAATTTTTTTAGGTTGTTTTGGGTTTCTTTGGGATTTTTAGGGTTTCTATGTTTTTTATGGTTTTACAAATTTTTATGGATTTTTTAAGTTTAATTTATGTTTTAGGTTTTTAAAGGATTTTAGGGGTATAAACGGTTTTTTTGGGTGATTAGTTTTTTTAAGATTTTTATCATTTTTTTTTGTATTTTAGGGTTTTAACTGTTTTATGTTTTTAGTGTTTTCTTAGAGGTTTTCTATGTTATAGGGGTTTTTATCTTTTAAGATATTTTTAGGTATCTATTATTATTTTTATGGTT
The DNA here is from genome assembly GCA_963277665.1 of Viscum album. Taxonomy (NCBI): domain Eukaryota; kingdom Viridiplantae; phylum Streptophyta; class Magnoliopsida; order Santalales; family Viscaceae; genus Viscum; species Viscum album. Next base: position 1,589,946,449 of record OY728121.1, on the reverse strand, counting down.
TATTAGGGATTTATGGAATTTGATAGGAATTTAGGGTTTTAAGGGATTTTATATTATTTATAAAATTTTAAGGTTTTTAGGTTTTTTTAGTTTTTCATGTTTTTATGTTTTTTAATGTTTTTAATGTGTTTAGGGGATTAAAGTTTTATAAAATATTTTAGAAATTTTTTAGGGTTTTATGGTTTTTATGGGTTTTAAATGAATTTAATGGGTGTTTTGGTTTTTAGGTGGTTTTTTGGCCTTTTGGGGTTTTTTCATTTTTTTGGGATTTCATGGGTTTTAATCAATTTTATATTTTTAAGGTTTTCTTTGTAGTCTTTAGGGTCTTTAAGCATTTTTACATTATTAGTTATTTTTATGTATTTTTTTCTGATTTTTAGGGATTTTTGGGATTTCAGGGAATTTAGAGGTTTTAGGGAATTTAGGTGTTTTAGGGTTTATTATGGTTTTTAGCATTTTTAGGTTTTTGGTGGTTTTAGGGGTTTCTACGTTTTTAAGATTTTCTTCGAGTTTTCCAAAGTTTTTTTTAATTTTTTTATGTTTTTTCGATTTTTACCGACTTTTAAGGATTTTTATGGTTTCATGGTTTTTTATGGATTCTATGGGTTTCAGGGTGTTTATGGTTTTCCTGGGTTTTTTGAGTCATTTTTGAGTATTTTAGGGGTTTTAAGGTTTTAGTGTTTTTTAATATTGTTAGGGGTTTAAAGGGTGTTTAAAATTATCAATGTTTTAATAGTTTTTTTTGGGTTTTAGAGTTTTCTATGGTTCTTGTGGTTTTATGGTTTCTAGTGGTATTTAGGATCTTTTACACTTTTTATGGGTTCTTTTTGTTTTTTATGTTTTTTAGGGAATTTAATTTTTTTTTATGTTTTTAGGTTTTTATTTGGGTTCTTCAGGTTTTTAGGGGTTTTTATGTTTTTGTGTTTTTTTGGATTTTTTTAGTTTTCTTGGGTTGTGGGTTACTTTGAGGGTTTTTTGGGGTTTTTCGGGTTTTTAGTGTTTTTAGGGTTTTTAGGGTATTATAATTTTTTGGGTTTTAGGGTATTTTTAAGTTTTTATGGATTTTAAATTTTTCGAATGATTATAGGGGTTTAAAAGTTTTATATAGTTTTAAGTGGTTTATTTGTGTTTTATGGATTTTTAGCATCTTATGTTCTTTTGGGTTTTCATTATTTTGAGTATTTTCTCATGTTTTTTAGGTTTTAATGGACTTTTAGGGTTTTTAAAGATTTTGAGTTTTTATGGGGTGTTGGGTTTTTTGAATATTTTTGAGGTTTTCAGATTTTTAGTGTTTTTTAAGGTTTTAGGGGATTAAATTGTTTTAATACTTTTCAGAAGTTTTTAATGTTTTAGTGATTTTAGGGTTTTCAATGGTTTTTAGGGGATTTATTGGTTTTAGGGCAAAGAAGGCTCGGGTCCAGGATATTCCTGGCACCCCCCAAAATTTATTAAACAAAAAGACACAAAAAGACACTGCAGACAAGGGAGGGGAGGGATCAATCAATCCACACCCAAAACCCCTTACGACCTCAGCCCGAGGGCCACAAAAGGAAATAAAAAAAGAAACAAAGTGCAAGATCAAAAAAGACACAGTGTCCAAAAGAAAATCACACACAGAGTAGGTCAGTCAACATCTCCGCCAAAATCCTCCAGCTCCGCATCATGAAACCCCATGCCATCACCAAAGCCGCCGCCATCGTTAGCAAAGCTAAAATCTGAATCATCACCCTGGTCCATTGAATCCCATCCAGGGTCAAAGTCTTCCTGCATTCCATGTCTGGACCGCAGCTTCTCCATAGATTTTACCTGCTCAGTAGAAAAATAAGGCTTCCCTCGCTTATGGTTTTTCAGGGATTTTAATTTTTTTAGAAAATTTTTGGGATTTTTTATATTTTTTATGTTTTTAGGGGATTTATTTATTTTTTTATTTTTAGGATTTTTTAGATTTTTAAAGTACTTTAGGGTTTATTTCATTTTTATGTTTGTAGGGATTTTAAGGCTTTTAGTATTTTTATGGTTTTTATAGTTTTTTACAGGTTTTTTATGTTTTTTGGCATTTTAGGCATTTTTAGTTTTTTTTATTTTAATTATTTTTCATAGTTTTGGGGGATTTTGAGGGGTTTTGGGGTTTTATAGATTTCATCATTTTTTTGTGTTTTCTGGGGATTTTTTGAGCTTTTATGGTTTTTACGGTTTTTTAGAGTATTAAATTTTTTAGCGGTTTACTGAGGTTTTATATTTTTTTGTGAATTTTTAGGGTTTTATTGGATTTATTTTTTTTATGGGTTTTAGGTGTTTTATATATTTAATGTTTTTTATGGTTTTTAGGGTCTTTTAAGGTTTTTAACATTTTTATATTTTTAGGGGGTTTAAGTGTAATCTGGTTTTTAAGGTTTTCTTTAGGTATTTTATGGTTTTTATGGTTTTATAAATATTTTTGGATTTTAAGGGTTTTCTTGGATTGTTATATTTTTTAGTATTTTTAGGTATTTTGAAGTTTTTTTTTGTTTTTTGGTTTGTTTACGTTTTTTATCATTTTTTAGGTTTTTTAGGGGTTTTAAATGTTTTTAGATTTTTTAGTTTTTCTTAGGATTGTCATGATTTTTAAGATTTATTACATTTTTTTTATATTTTATGGTTTTTATGGTTTTTACTTTTTAGGGTTTTTAGGGTTTTGAAGGGATTATGGGGGTTTTGGGTTCATATGGTTTTTGGGGTTTTTTATTTTCTTGGTTTAAAATAGTTTGTTTATTTTTATTTTTGGGGTTTTTAAGTTGTTTAGAATTTTCTTAACATTTTTAGGTTTCAAATGTATTTTTATAGTTTTTAGTGGGTTTTACATGTTTTTATGGTTTTTAATGGTTTAAAGGTTTTAGAGGTTTTAGGGGTTTTAGGTAATTTAATGTTTTAGGGGTTTTAGCATTTGTTATGTTTTTAGTCGTTTTAAGTGTTCATATATTTTTAATGTTTTTTAAAATTTTACAGATTTTTTATGTTTTTTAGTTTTTTAAGGGAGTTTTTGGGTTTTAGGTTAATATGATTTTTTCAAGTTTAATAGTGTTTTTTATTTATTTTATCATTTTAAACGTTTATTAGAGATTTTTTAACTTTTTTGTTGGTTTAAATATATTTTTAGAGTTTTTAGTGGTTTTTATGTTTTTTTTGTGTTTTTAAGTTTCTATTGTTTTTTATAGTTTTTAGGGGTTTTAGGGTTTTTAGATTCTTTCTAGGTGTTTTAGGGTTTTTAGGGGTTTTAGGTTTTTAGGGTTTTAAGTGTTTTTTAGTTTTTTATGTTTTCTTATGGGTTTTTTGATTTTTTTATGTGATTTATATGTTTTTATGGATTTTTACATCATTTTTTGAATTTTTAATGTTTTTTAGGGTTTTTAGGGATTTAGAGGGTTTTTGGGTTTTTTAGGGTTTTTAGGATTTTAAGGTTTTTTTATTTCATTTTGGTTTTTAGGGTGTTATGTTTCTTTTAATGTTTTTAAGAATTTTTGGGTTTTAAAGGGTTTTTAGATTTTTTTTGTGGCTTTTTGGGTTTTAGGGTTTTTAGGGAGTTTTATGGTTTTAGGGGTTTTTTGGGGTTTTAAAGGTTTTTATGGTTTTTATAGTTTTCCTGTTTTTAGGTTTTATAGGGGTTTATAGTATTTTTTAGTTTTTGATGTTTTCTTAGTGGTTTTCGGTGTTTATACATGTTTTTATGTTTGACGGGATTTTTAGGGATTTTTATGTTTTTTGAATATTTTTAGGGATTTTGTAGGGTTTCTTTGGTTTTTAGGGGTTTTATGGTTAATTTTGTGTTTATAGTATTTTTTGATTTTTTTTAAGGTTATTATTTTATTGGGGTTTTAATGTTTTTTGGGTTTAAAGGTGATTTAGATTTTTTGTGGTGTTTTAGGGTTTTTATTGGTTTCTAGGGTATTTATTGTTCTTAGGTTTTTTATTGGTTTTTGGGGTTTTATTGTTTTTTTGGTGTATTATGTTTCTTATGGTCTTTTTAGGGTTTTGGTGTTTTTTAGTTTTTTAGGGTTTTAAGTGAATTTATTTTTTTAATGGTTTCTTATGGGTTTCAAGAGGTTTTTTGTTTTTTTACATTTTTATGGTTTTTATGGATTTTTTTTTGGATTTTTATGTTTGTATGGGAGTTTTAAGGATTTGTGGGGTTTTAGGGTTTTCTTGGTGTTTAGTTTTTTTCAGTTTTAGTGTGTTTAGGTTTTTAGGTGTTTTATGGGTTTTAATCTTTAATTTTTTTATATGGTTTTTATGTATTTTTTGATTTTTTAGTATTTTTTAATATTTTCAAATTTTTAATGCATTAATGGATTTTGAGGCGTTTTATGGTTTTTTTGTGGCTTTTAGGATTTTTATGGTATTTCTGGAGTTTTATGATTTTTTGGTATTTTTAGGGTTTTATGGTTTTTAAGAATTTTTTAATTGTTATAGTGTTTTAAAGGGTTTTTAGGGTTCTTAGTGGGATTTTAGGGTTTTTATTCTTTTTAGGGTATTATGGTTTTTAGGGGTTTTATGGTTTTTAGAATTTTTTATATTTTTTGGGTTTTAAGTGTTTTTAGGTTTTTAATTTTTTTTCATAGGGTTTTTATGTTTTTTGTTAATTATAGGGTTTTAAGTATTTTTATCGGTGTTTATGATTTTTAGGGATTTTGATGGTTTTAGAGTTTTTTGTGGTTTTTGGTTTTTTCATGTTTTCTAGTGTTTTTAGAGTCATTTAACATTTTTCAGGGTTTAGAGGGATTTTATTGTTTTTAATGGTTTTATATTTTTATGGGGTTTTAAACTTTTTAAAGGGGTTTAGGTATTTTTTGGGCATTAGGGAGTTTATGGTTTTTAGGGGTTTTTCATTTTAGGTATTTTAGGATTTTTAAGTGTTTTAAGGTTTTTAAGCATTACTCGATAGGTTTCTGGTTTTTTTGTGTTTTTTGGGTATTTAGGTATTTTTTAGGATATTTGTTGGTTTTTACGATATTTAGGGAATTTGAGGGTTTTTAGGGTTTATTGGGGTTTTATGGTTTTTTTGTGATTTTAGGGTTTCTTAGAGTATTCTTGGGCTTTTTTATACTTTATAGTTTTTTAATATTTTATAGGTTTAAATTGTTTTCATAGTTTTAGTGTTTTTAGGGATATATGGGGTATTAGGAATTCTATGTTTTTAGGGGTTTCTATGGGTTATAGGGGTTTTTTGGGTTTTTAGCAATTTTTAGGTTTTTAGGTGGTTTTTTGATGTTAGGGTTTTTATATTTCTTCAAATTTTTAGTGATTTTGAGAGTTTTTATTATTTATGTATATTTTTGGGTTTTTAGGAATATTTTGGGTTCTTAGTGTTTTTCAGATTTTCTAGAGTTTTTATAAATATGGTCGGTTTTTATGGTTTTTTGACATTTTTTGGTGTTTTTGCATTTTTTAGAGTTTTTTACGATTTTATGGGATTAAAGGGTTTTCAATGTTTTTAGCCATTTTTAGAGTTTTATGCATTTTTAGGTGTTTTAAGGTTTTAGGGTTTTTTTGGTTTTTTTGTTTTTTGGTTTTCTATGTATTTTATGTTTTTTTAGGTTTTTATGATTTTCATACGGATTTTTAGGTTTTTAATATATTTTTATTTTTTTTATTATTATTTATTTTAGAGTTTTTATGGTTTTTAGGGTTTTTAGGGATGTTGAATGTCTTCTGGGGTTTTGGGTTTTTTTTCAATTTTTTGGATTTTAAAGGTTTTTAGAGTTTTTTAGAGTTTTTTTTACATTTTTAGGGGTTTAATGGGTTTTTAAGTCTTTTAGAGGTCTTTAGGGATTTTATGGTATTTTAGGGTTTTTAACGTTTTTAGCGGTTTTTATAGTCTATAGGGGTTTTAAGGCATTTTTAGTATTTTTAGGTTATTTAGGGTTTTTATAATCTTTTATGTTTTTATGGGTTTTAAGTGTTTTCAATGTTTTTATAGATTTCATAAGGTTCTTATGGGTTATTTAATTTTTTAGGAATTTTTAGGATTTTTTAGTATTTTTATGGTTTTTTGGGGTTTTTTTGGGATTTGTAGGATTTTTTTTATTTTTAGGGATTTTTTGGTTTTTTGGTTTTTAGGGTGTTACATTTTTTTAGTTTTTTAGGGATTAATGTTTTTAAATGTTTTTAAATTTTAGGGGTTTAAAGGGTTTTTACAGTTTCTGGTGGGTTTCTAGGTTTTATGGGTTTTTTTATCTTTTTTTATGTTTTTAAGGGTTTTTTGTTTTTTTGGGGTTTAGGGGTTTTTAGGGGTTTTATCATTTTTTAGTCTTATTAAGGGTTTTAATTATTTTTTGTTTTTAAAGTTTTATTTATATTTTTATCGATTTTTAGGGTTTTTTACATTGTCATGGAGTTTTGGGTTTTTTAGAATATTTATTCATTTTTTGGGTTTATATGGCTCCTGATGTTTTTTTTAGGGTTTAAAGGATTCTTTTGTTTTTTTGGTTTTCTAGGGGTTTAAAGTATTTTTAGGTCCTGAAGGATTCCTTAGGGTTTTTATAGGTTTCAATATTTTTACATTTTTTAGGAATTTTTGGACTTTTTAGGATTTTATGGGGTTTTATGGTTTTTGGGATTTTAATGGTTTTTATGGTTTTAGGGTATTGTGGATTTTATAGTTGGGTTGTGATTTTAGGGTTTTTTTAGTTTTCAAGGGTTTTAATATTTTTTTTTGAGTTTTTTATGATTTTAGGGGTTTTGATGGGGTTTTAGTGTTTTTATGGTTTTTACGTTTTTTATGGTTTTTAGGTATTTTCGTGTTTTTAGCGGTTTTTTGGTTTTTTGGGGTTTAAGTGTGTTTAGGTTTTTAATTTTCACTTAGGTTTATTCTGGTTTTTAATGGTTTTTACATTTTATGGACCTTTAGATATTTTCATGAATTTAGTTTTTTTATGATTTTAGGTTTCTAGGGCTTTTGAGTGTTCTAGGAGTTTTCGGGTCTTATTTTATTTTTATTGTTTTTATTGTTTTTTAGGTTTTTTAATGGTTTTTTTTTGTTTTTATGTTTTTAAATTTTTCTTTGGGGTTTTCAGGGTTCTTAGGTTTTTTTATGTTTTAAGATATTTTTAGGGATTTTTTTGGATATTTAAGGGGTTTTAGGGTTTTTATTGATTTTTAGGGTTTTGCAGGGTTTTTATGGTCTTTTTATAGGATTATTGTTTTTTTAGTTTTTTAGGGTTTTCAATGTTTTTTAGAGTTTTTAATGTTTTTAGGGGTTTAAAGGGGTTTTAGAGTATTTAGTAGATGATTATGGTTTTTATGGGTTTTTATGGTTTTTAGGGGATTTCATGTTTTTAGAGGTTTTTGGTTTTTAGGGTCTCTTAAGGTTTTCAAAAAAAATTAGATTTTATTGTGTTATATTTATTGTAAGTTTTTAATGTTTTCTTATATGTTTTCATGTTTTAAAGGGTTTTTATATTTTTAAATATTTTTAGGTGTTTTTTAGTATTTTTTTTTGATTTTTAGGGATTTTGAGGAGTTTTATGGGTTTTATTCATTTTTTGTATCTCTAGGATTTTAAGGGTTATAACATATTTTATGTTTTTATGATTTTCTTTTTTTTGGGATTTTTAGGTTTTTTACATTTTTAGGGATATTTTGGGATTTCGTAGAATATTTATGGTTTTTAGGGTTTTTAGGAATTTTTAGGGTTTTCGAGTTTAAATTATTTTCAGTGTTTTATGGTTTGTTTTGTTTTTTATATTTTTTGTGATATTTTTAGGTTTTTTATTTTATTAATTTCTTTTGAGTTTCTAGCATTTTTGTGGGCTTTATGGTTTTTAAATATGTTCTGGTGTTTTATGGTTTTTAGGGGGTTTAAGGTCTTTTAGGTTTTCTATCATTTTTTTACGTATTTTAGTAGTTTTTTTTATTTTTTTGTTGTTTTCTTATATTTTCTCAATGTGTTAAGGGTTTTTTACTTTTTAGGTATATTTCGATATTTTATAGGATTTTTATTTTTTGGGGGGTTTTTATGGATTTTGAGGTTTTAAGGGTTTTCAAGTTCTTTTTAGGGAAAAGTAGGTGTAGGACCAAACTAGTCCCGACCCTACAGATATATAAGCAAAAAAGAGGCAGAAACATGGGAGGGGTAGACTCAAATGACCCATACCCAAAGAGAGTCCCAAAAGAGAAAACAAAGAAAGAGACTACATATCAAAAGGGTCAACCTCCCCAGCATCCTCATAGGGGTCTCAGTCAGCACCATATCGTGAAGACGCCTCTAACTTTTCCACGTCCCAGTCGACCATACCTTTCATGGAATTTTCTATATAAAAAACAATCTTGGTATAAATTCCCCTAAGCCTATACTACTCTCCTTACTTTGAGGCCTTGGAGGAGGCTCTGGTGGCAATTGGCTTGGGTAGAGTAGAGTAGTCCCTTCTTGGCCTCCTCCTCCTTGTGGCAGGGGAGAGAGCTCCACAATCCACCTTCCTAGCTTGTAGCATGAAATCAGCACTCAATTCCCTTTTTCTGGAAGTACCATCCTTCCCATGCTCAACAGCACCAAGATCTTCCCCATCTATCCGGTTACCAGATCTGGGTGTACTGATAGCCCTTGGCTTCCTCTTTTAGGGGCATGAATTCAGGCCAACAGAACCATCCCCCCCCATGAAAACCTTCTCCCACGTTATCTGATCTATGTTAGCATTGAGCATGGAATCATGATCTGTAAATATTTCCTCAAGATAGGTTGTTTCATAATCCTAATCCAAAATAAAGTGCATTTCCTACTTCAGATCTGGCTCATGAATGATGTCCTTTTGATGCTGCTCTAATTATATTTATGTGCAGTCCAACAATATCTTTACAGAAAACTCAACACACATGGGAAGGGTCTCATATGGAACTAGGGAAAGGCTATGATGCTCTTCAGTCCTCCTACTCAGAATTTTGTGTAAGTCCTCGTGATTCGCAACAGACTAATAGCCTTTAGCTGGTCTGTCCCTAGTTCCAACAAAAACTACCACCACTACCTACTCTGACATGAGTGGATCCTCCCCCTAAGGATCCATAGGGATTTTTGTGTCATCATTTTCCACTTCAGTCTTCATCACTCCATGGGCATGAATCTCTTGACTCAGCACCTCCCTGTCCACAGAGTCTATTGCTTCCAACCCTGAAAAACAGTTAGAAGTTGAAACAAAAACAACTGATGTGTTTTGTATTCTTTCCTCCCTCCCCATCCCTGCGCATGTGAGACCAGGTACCACATCATGGGGTTCCAAAGGCTACACACCATCATCCCTAATAGCTTCATCTTGCACCTCCCGTTGAACATTCATCTCTGATATTTCGTTCCCAACATCCACAGTTTCCACAGGTCCTAGCTCCCCAAAGTGAATGGAAGTTGGGGCAACAACCTACCTTGGATATGGTAGATCATTAGACACCACCCCAAAATCATCAGGAGTGTCACCCCCATCATGCTAGAGGAAGGGATGTCACCTGGAAGTCCTAAGTCACCCCTTAAGCACTTGAAAGATTCATTTACCTTAGCCTCTAAATGGTTCCCCTCTACAGCCTTCCTTGAGAAGAAGCCCTCTCCATCCTCCCCAACATCCCTCTTTACACCCAAAAGAGCATCCTTCAGAATTCTCGGTCTTGCCTCAAGATCATATGCCAACCCCAACCCCAGAGGTCTATATCTCTGGTCAGTCCCTGCTTTTACACACTCACTACCCAAGAAACTACAATCACTTCCTCTGTTACCAAGTGTCAAGAAAGTATCACATTAGTGTACCCATGATTTAGACACCATAGGTTTCTTCCGTTGGAGTTCCTCACCAATGGGAATCCAAAAAAATCAATTGTCTATTTCGAAACATCCACTTCAACACATGGCCTTGGGAAAACTGGGTGACCAAGGGCCCTAGTTCTTCTATCGATGCCCAAGAACGGTAGAGCCATATTACCCAACATTGATACAATAGCCATATTTTGAAAGGGTATGGGGATTTTAGGAAACCTCACCCAAATCTCCACCATCGGAGAATCACAATGCAAATGGAAATCAAAGCTCCATCAAGAGAAGTAAAAGTGGGCACCATCGCATCTTCCGGGAGCCGTAGACCAATCCCAAATGAGATTCTCCGCAGATGAAAAACAAATAAAAATGTGGAAGGCATCAATAAGATCCACATTGGAATGATCCCGAAGATCCTAGTGTTAAAACATGAACCTATCAAAAACGTCAACCAGAGGGTGCCAATTCAAAAACCTAGCAACCACGGTCAGCCTATGCAGAGTAAAAGCCCTGTTAAACTCCGAGAGTGACAGATGCAGTTGCAGATGACCTTCGTAAAATCCTAGCACCATAGGAAAAATATCAATCCATGGAAAATATGGAAGTTAATTGGCATCTGAAAACGGAACAAAGATTTTGTCTTCATCGAGGTCCATCAGAGGCCCCTCCCCCACTGAGGAGGGAGGACGAGGTGCAGAAGTCATATAAGTCTTCATGCTGATATCAAGGAGGTAGAATCACCATTACGGGAGTTAGGAGGAGAAATATCATGTTCCTTTTAGGGATATTTCTGTTTTTTAATGTTTTATAGGTTTTTTTTTGGATTTTAAGTTTTTTTATTATTTTTAGGCTTTTATAGGCTTTTTTTTGTGTTTTTATGGTTATTTGAAATTTTAGTGATTTGTGGGGGGTTTTAATTGTTATGAATTTTAGTTTTTTAGGGATTTTAAGGGTGTTTGTTATTTTAAGGGTTTTTTGGTTTTTTGGGGTTTTAGGGTTTTGTTGAGTTTTTATGGGTTTTGATATTTTTATTGAATTTAATGTGGTTATGGTTTTAAAGGGTTTTTATAGTTTTTAGTGGGATTGAGTGTTTTTATGGGTTTTTTGGATGTTTTTAAGGTTTTTAGCGGTTTTTGGATTTTGAGGGTTTTTTGGGTTTTTTTGGGTTTTTTTATTTTTTTCTATTATTATTTTGAGTTTTTTAGGTTTTAAGGTTTTCTTAAGGTTTTTCATGGTTATTAATGTTTTTAGGGATTTTATTACTTTTTTAGGTTTTTTATTTTTTAGGTTTATAGGTATTTTTAGGAGTTTATGGGTTTTAGGAATCTTTATGGGTTTTAGGGGTTTATAGTTTGTTTGGATTTTTAGGGTTTTTGGTTTTTTACGTTTTTTGAGGTTTTTATTGTTTTTTTACGTTTTTAGGGGTTTAAGGGGTTTTAGAGTTTTTATTGATTTTATATTATTTTCATGGGGGTTTTGGGTATTTAATGATTTTTAGGGATTTTATGGGTTTTAATGGTATTTAAGGTATTCTAGGGTTTTAGTGTTTTTATGGTTTTTTACTTTTTTTGGTTTTTAAGGATTTCATTGTCTTTTCATGGGTTTTAGTGATTTTTAATTTCTAAATGATTTTTAGGGATTATTATTATTATTATGCATATTTATTCATTTTAGGTATTTTAAGGGTGTTAGGGTTTTTAGGGTATTTGGGTTTTTATGTTTTTTTCGGGGTTTGAGGTTTTTTTGAGTATTTAGATATTTTATGTTTTTAGAGTTTTTTAATATTTTTGGGTTTTAAAGGATTTTAGGGTTTTTAGTTTTTTTAAGTGTTTTTAATAGTTTTTAGTGGGTTTTTGGTATTTATGGTTTTTAGCGGTCCATGGTTTTTAGTGTTTTTATGTCCTTAGGGGTTTTAAATGTTTTATGGTTATTAATGTTTTCATATTTTTTTATAGGTTATTAAGGTTTTTTTACATTTAATGAATTTTTATAGATTTTTAGTGATTTTTATTAATTTTTAGGATGTTTAGGGATTTTTAGGGTTTTTAGGTTTTTTTAGAGAATTAAGGGGTTTTATTGTTTTTTTTATATTTAGGTTTTTTTGAGTTTTTAAGGGTCTTAAGGTTCTATTTGAGTTTTCATAATTTTAAGGGTTTAAAGGGTTTTTACGGTTTTTAGTGGGTTTTTAGGGTTTCTGGGTTTAGTTTTTTTATGTTTTTAAGAGTTTTATGGTTATTATGGATTGTTAGGGTTTTATGGGTTTTTTGTGTTTTTTAAATTTTCTAACCATTTAAGTGTTTCTAGGGTTCTGAGGTATTATTATGGGTTTATAGGGTTTATAGGGGTTTCTTAGTTTTTTTGGATTTTGGGGCATTCTATGATTTTTAGGGAATTTAGGGTAATTGGGTATTTTGACAGTTTTAGGGTTTTTTAGGTTTTTTATGGTTTGTATGGTAATTTTTGGTAGTTTATGTAATTTTTTTGTCTTTAGGGTTTCTATGGGTTTTTGGAGTTTTTAACATTTTTATTTGGTTTAATTGGGTTTTAGAGTAATTATTATTTCTCAGGATTTTATGTATTTTTAGGGTTTGTAATGTTTTAAGGTGTTTATGGTTTTAATGATTTTTATGGGGTATTTACTATTTTTCGCATTTTATAGTTTTTATGTGTTTTGATATTTTTTAGGTTTCTATGGTTTTATTAGGTATTTAAACCCTTTTTTTACCTTTTTATGATTTTTAGGGATTTTTAATTTTTTATGGATTTTTACGGGTTTTAATGATTTTGAGGTTTTTAGGGTTTTTTACGGTGTTTAAGTTTTTATGGATTTAGTGGTTTTTAGGGATTTTTTCCTTTTAGGGGTTTAAAGGTTTTTTTTGAGTTTTTAAAGGTTTTTAGGGGTTTAATGCGTTTTTATAGTTTTAGTGGTTTTTAGTGTTTTTATGGTTTCTTTTGGCTTTTAATATTTGTATATTTTTATGGATTTTAGAGGTTTTTTCTGTTTTAGATTCTTTAAGGGTTTTTATAATTTTAATGTTTTTTATGTGTTCTAAGTTTTTTTAAGCTATTAATGTTTTCTTTAGGTTTTTAGGGTTTCTATTGTTTTTAGCAATTTTAGGGAATTTTAGGAAATTTTTTAGGATTTTTATAATTTTATGGTTTTGAGGCATTTTTAGGGTTTTTAGCTTTTTTTATTATTTTTACATTTCTATGGGTTTTATGTGTTTTGGGTTTTTAAGGTTATCTTAGGGTTTTTCATTTTTTAGGGTTTTTATGTTATATCAATTTTTAGGTATTTTAGGGATTTTTTATATTTTTTTGGGTTTTTACTGTTTTTTGGGATTCTTAGGGGTTTTATTATTTTTATGGTTTTATTAGGTTTTTAATTTTTTTTATATTTTTATGGTGTAGAAGGTTTTTTAGTGTTTTTTAATGTTTTTAGGGTTTTATAGGGTTATTTGGAATTTTTAGTTTTTTGGGGGTTTTATGTCTTTTTGAGTTTTTTTATGGGTTTTTGGTTTTTAGTGTTTGTTAGGGTAGTTAGGGTCACTTAGGGTTTTTTAGGATTTTTTATCATTTCTATTTTTTATGGGGTTTAAGTTTTTTTATCTTTCTTCAGGTTTTCTTAGGGGTGTTCAGAGTTTTTAAGAGTTTTTATGTTTTTAGGGTTTTATGGTTTTTAGCGATTTATAGGGTTTTATGTGTTTTTTTTGGATTTTGAGGGGTTTTAGGGTTTTTATGTTTTTTTGGGGTTTTAGGGTTTCAGTTTTTTTATATATTTTAGAGGTTTTACATGTCTTTAGTTTTTGTGATTTTTAGAGTTTTTCAAGGTTATTTGGGTTTTTATACATTTTATAGATTTTTTGGGATTTTTAGGTTTTTATGGGTTTTTATGGTTTTTAGAGATTTTGAGGGGTTTTAGGGTTTTTAGGGATTGTTTTGTTTTTCAGTGTTTTTAGGATTTTTTATGGGTTTGATGTGTTTTCAGGTTTTTATTGTTTTATTAATTTTTTCATGGTTTTTTGGGGTTTTTATGTTTTAATGGATATTTAGGGATTTTTTAGGATTTTTAAGGTTTTTGGGTATTTTGGGGTTTTTTAGTTTCTTCTAAGAGTTTTTTTGTTTTTTGGGGGTCTTTAGTGTTTTGTTGAGTCTTTTTGGGGTTTTAAGGGGTTTTAGTCTTTTTAACGGTTTTAGTGGTTTAGAGTATTTTTAGTGTTTTTTGTTTTTAGGGTTTTATGGGTTTTTGGGTTTCTATGGTTTTTAGGATTTTTATGGGTTTTAGGGGTTTTTAGGTGTTTTATTATTATTTTTTATGTTTTTAGGGCTTCGAAGTTTTTTTAGGTTTTAAATATTGTCTTAGACTTTTAAAGGGGTTTTATGGTTTTTGGAATTTTTATGGGTTTTGAGGTCTTTTTTAGGATTTTTATGGTTTTTAGGGTTTTAGGGATTTTTATGGTTTTGTATATTTTTTAATTTTTTTGGTTATTAAGGGTTTTTAATTGTCTTTATGTTTTTAATGTTTTCTTTGGTTTTTTCTTTGTTTTTAGTAATTTTTCAGTTTAGAGAAATTTTATGGATTTTTTATGATATTTAGGATTTTCTTGGGTTCTAGGGTTTTAAAGGATTTTTGGGTTTTTAGGGTGTTTTAGGGGATTTATGATTTTTATGGTTTCTGGTGTGTTTGGTTTTTTTTGTAGTTTATGTGTTTTTAGGTTTTTTATAACTTTTTAAATTTTTAGGGGTTTAAGGGGATTTTAGAGTTTTTATTAGTCTATTAGGGTTTTTATGGTTTTTTGGGTGTTTTGCAGTTTTTAGGGGGTTTTAGATTTTTTAATGTCTTTTAGTGTTTTTAAATTTTTTTATATTTTCAAGTGGTTTTGGGTGATTTTATGTCTACATGGATTATTTGTTTTTTTCATGGTTTTTTTGTTTTTTTGCATTTTAAATGATTTTTAGGGTTTTTCTGGTTTTTTTTGGTATTTTAGGGGCTTTTAGAGTCGTTAGGGTTTTAGGGTTTATTAGTTTTTTTAATGTTAAATTGTTTTAAGCGTTTTAAGTGTTTAAAGGTTTCAAGGATTTTTTTGGTTTTCTTGTGTCTTAAGGTTTTTTACGATTTTAGAGATTTTGCGGTCTTTTTTAGTAAATTTATGGGTTTTTAGTGTTTTTAGGGATTTTAAGGGTTCTTAGGGTTTTATGTTTTGGGGGGGGGGATTAGGGGTTTTTAGTTTTTTAGGGTTTATTAGGGGTTTTAAGGTTTCTTTAGAGTTTTTAACATTTTTAGGGTCTTATAAAGGTTTTAGTGTGTTTTTAGGTTTTTTATGTGTTTTATATCTTTTATGGTATTTAGGTGTTTTTATGGTTTTAGTGGTTTTAGGTGTTTTAGGGTCTTTTGGGTTTTTAGAATTTTTAGGGTTTTAATGTGTTTTTTGGATTTTATGGTTTTTGAGTTTTTGATCATTTCTAGTGTTTTTTGTAAGTTATTATAGATTTGGGGGTGGTGTTATGGTTTTTAATGGTTTTAGGGATTTTGAGGGTTTTGGGGGGTTTAAGGTTTTTAGTGTTCTTTAGATTTTCGGGGTTTTAATTGTTTTTAGCTTTTTTATTTTTTCTTATGGTTTTCATGTTTTTTGGTTTTAAATGATTTTATGTATTTTTTATGATTTTTATTATTTTTAAGGGTTTTAGGGATTTGGAAGGTTTTTAGGGTGTTTAGTGTTTTTATGGTTTTTGGGTTTTCTTCAATTTTTATTAATTTTTTTAATTTTTTTAATGTTTTTTACATTTTTTAACATTATTACGGGTTTAATGGGTTTATGATTTTTTAGTGGGTTTTAGGGATTTTTTAAGGTTTTAGGGTTTTTATGATTTTTAGTGGTTTTTAGGGTTTTAGAATTTTAGGATTTTTAGGGGTTTTAATTTTATTAGGATTTTCAGTTGTTTTAACCGGTTTTTGGTTTTTAATGTTTTCTAATGAGTTTTTAGGGTTTTTAGGTTTTTATGCTTTTAGGAATATATAGGTCCTTTTTATAATTCAAGTGGTTTTTAGAATTTTTAGAGATTTTGAGGGGTTTTAGGGTATTTAGGGTTTTCCTTGGTTTTTAGGGGATTTATAATTTTTAATAATATTTTGTTTTTTTAACATTTTTAGGGTTTTAAATAGTTTTTAGAGTTTTTAGTGGGTATTTATGGTTTTTATGGTTTTTAGGTTTTTAAAGGAATTTAATGGGTTTTATGGTTTTAGAGTTTTTAGGGGTTTTAGGGAATTTTAGGGTTTCTAGATTTTATTTTTATTTTTTAAGGGTTTAAAGTGTTTTTAGGTTATTAATGTTTTCTAAGGTATTTCCAATGTTTTTTGGGTTTTTTCTTTTTTAGTGATTTTTAGGGATATTTAAGGATTATTTTTGTTTTTTTGTTTGTTTGGAGATTTTTGGGAGTTTAAGGGGGTTTTTTTGGGTTTTTAATATTTTTAGTGTTTTTTGGTTTTTTGGGTTTTAATGTTTTTTAGGTTTTTATGGGTTTTTAAGAGTTTTATGGTTTTTAGAATTTTTATGTTATTCAGGATTTTTATGGATTTTTATAATTTTTATGGTTTTTAGGGATTTTGAGGCTTTTGAGAGTTTTAGGTTATTTAGTGTTTTTTCATTTTTTATATTTTAAGGGTTTTAAGTGTTTTCATGTTTTTAAGGGTTTTTATGGGTTTTTGGGTATTTTATTTTTTTAGTGGTTTTTGGGGTTTTTCTGATTTTTATGATTTTTTGTGGTTTTTGGGATTTTGAGGGGTTTTAGTATTTTAGGGTTTAAAGTTTTTATATTTTTTGGTTTCTTTGGGTTTTCTGAGTTTTTTGGGTTTTTATGGGTTTTTAGAGTTTTATAACATCTTTACAGGTTTAATGGATATTTATATTTCTTACATTTTGGGGGTTATGGTTTATTTTTTTTATGATTTTAGGAATTTTTATGGATTTTAAAGGGGTTTTTGATTTTTGGGGTTTTTTCGGTGTTTTTTATGGTTTTTCATAATTTTTAGGGGTTTTATGTGTTTTATGTGTTTTTTATTATATGTTTTTTAGGTTTCTTCAAGGTTTTAAACGTTTTTTATGTTTTCACATATTATTAGTAATTTTTTAGGATTCTTATGGGTTTTTTGGGAATTGGAGGGTATTTAGGTGTTTTAGGATTTTTTTATCATTTTTAGAGTTTTTAACATTTTTAGGGTTTCTAGGGGCTTTATGTTCTTAGGTGTTTACTATTTTCTTAGGGTATAGTAGGGATTTAATGGTTTTTTTATGTTTTAGATATTTATTAGTATTTTTAGGATTTTTTTGGGTTTTTTGGGGTTTAGGGGATTATAAGGGGGTTTAGGGTTTTTTGAGATATTTTGGGTTTTAAGATGTTTTTATACTTAGATTTTTTAAGGTTTTTAGATTTTTTTAATGTTTTTAGGTATTAAAATGGTTTTTAATTTTTTTTTGGTTTTTAGGGGTTTTATGATTATTTAGGTTTTCTAAATATTTATATAGGTTTTATGGGTTTTAGGGGTTTGGAGTTTTAAGACCCTTTAGGGTTTTTACAATTTTTAGTTATTTAAGGGTTTTAATTTTTTTAGGTTTTTCTGGTTTTCTTAGGGATTTTTAGGGTTTCTAGGTTTTTTTATTTTTTCAATAATTTTTAGGGATTTTTAAGTATTTTTTATGATTAATTTGTGTTATATGTTTTTAAAGGATTTTAGGGTTCTAAATGGTTTTGTGTGTGTTTAGTTTTGTTAAGTTTTTATCATTTTTTAGGTCTTTAGGGTTTTAAATGTTTTTAGGTTTTTAAGGTTTTCTTAGGGGTTTTCTAGATTTTAGGGTTTTTTATATTTTTTGGTATTTTTAGGGCTCTATTATGATATTTATGGTTTGTTAGGGTTTTATGGAATTTAAGTAGATTTTAGGGTTTTAAGGGGTTTTATATTATTTATAAATTCTTAGGGGTTTAGGGTTTTTTTAGTTTTTCATGTTTTTATTTTTTTTATAGTTTTTAATGTGTTTAGGGGATTAATGGTTATAAAATATTTTAGTAAATTTTTAAGGTTTTATGGTTTTTATGTGTTTTTAATGATTTTAACGTGTTTTTTGGTTTTACGTTGATTTTGGGCCTTTTAGGGTTTTTTTCATTTTTTGGGTTTTCATGGGTTTTAATAATTTTTATGTTTTTATGGTTTTCTTTGTAGTCTTTAGGGTCTTTAGGTATTTTTACATTATTAGTCATTTATAAGTATTTTTTAATGATTTTTAGGGATTTTAGGGTTTTTAGGGAATTTTGGGGTTTTAGTGGTAATTATGGTTTTTACCATTTTTAGGTTTTTGGTGCTTTAGGTGTTTCTATATTTTTAAGGTTTTCTTAGGGGTTTCCATGGTTTTTTTGATTTTTTATGTTTTTTTTGATTTTTAGCCACTTTTAAGAATTATAATGGTTTTTATGGGTTTTAAGGTTTCTATGGGTTTTTAGGGTGTTTATGATTTTTTGGGGTTTTAGGGTTTTTTTGAGTATTTTAGGATTTTTAAGGTTTTAGTGGTTTTTAACATTTTTTGGGGTTTAAAGGGTGTTTAAATTGTTTAATGTTTTTAGTTTTTTTTGGGTTTTAGGGTTTTCTTTGGTTCTTGTGGTTTTTATGATTTTCAGTGGTATTTGGGGTCTTTTACCCTATTTAGGGGTTCTTTGCATTTTTTTTGTTTTTTATGGATTTTAATTGTTTTTAAGTTTTTATGTTTTTATTTGGGTTCTTGAGGTTTTTATGTTTTTTGTGTGTTTATAGGATTTATTTTAGTTTTCTTGGGTTTTGGGGTATTTTGATGGGTTTTGGAGTTTTTCGGGTTTTTAGGGTTTTAGGGTATTATGGTTTTTTGGGTTTTAGGGTTTTTTTTTGAGTTTTTAATGATTTTAGATTTTTCGAATGTTTTTAGGGGTTTAAAAGTTTTCTATAGTTTTAAGTGGTTTTTTATGTTTTATGTGTTTTTAGTGCTTTTAAGGTTTTTTGGGGGTTTAATTATTTTTAGTATTTTTTTTTGTGTTTTCGGATTTTAAGATACTTTTAGTGTTTTTAGGGATTTTGAGGGGTTTTTAGGTTTTCTGGGTTTTTTGAGGTTTAGGGTTTTTTCAATATTTTAGTGGTTTTCATTTTTTAGAGTTTTTTAAGGTTTTAAGGGCTTAAAGTGTTTTAAGAGTTTTTAGAGGTTTTTAATGTTTTAGGGATTTTTGGGATTTAAATGGTTTTTAGGGGACTTATAGGTTTTAGGGGTATTTAGAGGTTTTTAAGGTTTTGTTTGTGTCTTTTAGGGTTTTTAGTATTTTTTAGGTTTTTAGTTGTTTTATGTGTTTTTATGTTTTTAAGGATTTCTCATGGTTTTTCAGGGTTTTTAATGTTTGTATAAATTTTTAGGGAGCTTTTATAATTTTTAGGTTATTAGGGGTTTTAGTTATTTTTGGAATTTTAGGATATTTTAGAGTTTTAAAGGTTTTAGGGTTTACCAAATTATTATGATTTAGGGGTTTTATATTTTTTTATTGTTTTTATTTTTTTTATTTTTTTTATTGTTTTTTATAGATTTTTTATGTTTTTTGACATTTTTAGGAAATTTCAATTCATTTTTCTGATTTTAAATTTTTTATAGTTTTTTGGGATTTTGAGGGGTTTTCGGGGTTTTGGGTTTTTAGAGTTTCTATCATTTTTTGTGTTTTTGGGAATTTTTTTGAGTTTTTATGGGTTTTAAGGTTTTTAATGTTTTAAATGTTTTTAGGGTTTTAATGAGGTTTTATATTTATAGTGAATTTTTAGGGTTTTTATGGAAATTATATATTTTTTTGTTTTTAGATGTTTTATCTTTTTAATGTTTTTATGGATTTTATGGTATTTTAAGGTTTTTAACATTTTTATATTTTTAGGGGGTTTAAGTGTTATCTGGTTTTTATGGTTATCTTTATGTATTTCATGGTTTTTAGGGTTTTATACATATTTTGGGATTTTAAGGGTTTTCTTGGATTGTTATATATTTTTAGTGTTTTTAGGTATTTCGAAGGTTTTTTTTTTGTTTTTTGGGGTTTTTATGGTTTTTATCATTTTTTAGGGTTTTTAGGGGTTTAAAATGTTTTAATATTTTTTTGGTTTTCATTTAATTAACAAGATATTTTTTATTTATTACATTTTTTAATATTTTATGGTTTTCCAGTTTTTTTATTTTTTAGGGTTTTTAGGGATTTTGATGGCATTATGGGTGTTTTGGGTTCATAGTGTTTTTTGTGTTTTATATTTTTTTGTCTAAAAAGGGTTTTTTTATTTTTTTTTGTGTTTTTAAGGTTGCTTATAATTTTCTTAACATTTTTAGGTTTTTAATGGGTTGTTATAGTTTTTAGTGGGTTTTACAGGTTTTTTGGTTTTTAGTGATTTGAAGATTTTAGGGGGGGGGGGGGTTAGGGGTTTTAGGGAATTTAATGTTTTTGGGTTTTTAGCGTTTTTTAAGTTTTTAGTTGTTTTAAGTGTTTTATATTTTTAATTTTTTTCTTAGGATTTTGCTTTGTTTTAATTTTTTTTATGTTTTTTAATTTTTTTGGGATTTTTTACGTTTTTTATTTTTTAAGGGAGTTTTAGGGTTTTAGTTTAACATGGTTTTTCGAGCTTAATAGTGTATTTTATTTTTTTAGTGGTTTTAAACATTTATTAGAGTTTCTCTAATAAATTTAGTGGTTTTAATGGGTTTTTAGAGTTTTTAGTGGTTTTTTATGTTTTTAATTTTTTGTGTTTTTTAGTTTTTAATTTTTTATGGTATTTAAGGTTTTTGAGATTTTTTGATTCTTTCTAGGTGTTTTTAGGGTTTTTAGTGATTTTTAGGTATTTTGGGTTTTCTGTTTTTATATGTTTTTTATGATTTACTAGGGGTTTTTTTGGATTTTTTAGGGGTTTATATGTTTTTATGAATTTTTACAGCATTTTTAGAATTTTTAAAGTTTTTAGGGTTTTTAGGGATGCTGAGGGTTTTTGGGTTTTTTAGGGTTTTTATGATTTTATTGTTTTTTTGGTTTTTATTATTTTTTGGTTTTTAGGTTTGTGAAGTTTTTTTTAATGTTTTTAAGCATTTCAGGGTTTTAAAGGGTTTTTAGAGTATTGAGTGGTTTTTGGGTTTTATGGTTTTTAGGGGGTTTATAGTTTTAGGTTTTATTTTTGTTTTTTGGGTTTTAAGGTTTTTAGGGTTTTTATAGTTTTTCGTGTTTTTAGGTCTTATAGGGGTCTATAGTTTGTTTTTGTTTTTAAGGATTTCATAGGTGTTTTAGGTGTTTATACGAGTGTTTAAATTTGATGGGATTTTTTGGGATTTTTAGGATTTTCATCGATTGTAGCGGTTTTAAGGATTTTATTGGATTTTTTGTTTTTTAGGGGTTTTATGGTTAATTTTGTGTTTTTAGGGTTTCTTGATTTCTTAGGGTGATGAGTTTTTTAGGGGTTTTAATGTTTTTTGGTGTTCGAAGGTGTTTTAGATTTACTTTTTGTGTTTGTTTTAGGTTTTTATGGGTTTCTACGATTTTTATTATTCTTAGGTGTTTTTAATGGTTTTTGGGGTTTTTTTGTTTTTTGGTGTTTTAAGTTTCTTATGGTCTATTTGGGGGTTTAGTGGTTTTTTTTTTTTTAGGGTTTGAAGGGTTTTTATATTTTTAATGGTTTCTTATGGTTTTCATGATTTTTTTTTTGTTTCTTACACTTTTTGGGTTTTTTGGGATTTTTTGTATTTTTATGGATGTGTGGGGTTTTTATGGATTTGTTGGGTTTTAGGGTTTTTTTGGTTTTTAGTTTTTTTTTGGGTTTTAGTGTGTTTAGGTAGTTATGTTTTTTATGTGTTTTAATTTTTAATGTTTCTAATGTTTTTAATGTCATTTGTGATTTTTGGGAATTTTTTTAGGATTTTACAATTTTTGATGCTTTTTTGGATTTTGAAGGATTTTATGGTTTTTTTGGTTTTTAGTATTTGTATGGTATTTTTTGAGATTTAGGGTTTTTTATATTTTTAGGGTTTTATGGTTTTTAACAATTTTTTAATTTTTATAGTGTTCTAAAGGGTTTTAGAGTTTTCAATGGGATTTTAATGTTTTTATGGTTTTTAGGGTTTTATGGTTTTTATTAGTTTTTAGGGTTTTATGGGTTTTAGGGTTTTTCATGGTTTTTCGAATTTCTAATGTTTTTTGTGTATTACGTGTTTTTAGGTTTTTAATTTTTTTTTCTTAGGGTTTTTAGGGGTTTTTATGTTTTTTGGAATTTATCAGGTTTTTAGTAATTTTTATGGGTTTTTTCTGTTTTTTAGGGATTTTGGTGGTTTTATTGTTTTTTGGGGGTTTTTGGTTTTGAATGTTTTTATGGGTTTTAGAGTCTTTAAACGTTTTCTAGGGTTTAGAGGGGTTTTAGTATTTTTAGTGGTTTTATATTTTTATGGGGTTTTAATCTTTTTTTAAGTGGTTTAGGTATTTTTATGGACCTTAAGGAGTTTATGGTTTTTAGGGATATTGAATTTTAGGTATTTTAGGATTTTTAAGTGTTTTTAGGTTTTTTATGGTTTTCTAAACAGGTTTTATGTTTTTTATGGGTTTTTACATTTTTTGGGGTTTTAGGTATTTTTTAGTATTGTTATGGGTTTCTATGATTTTTAGGTAATTTGAGGGGTTTTTGAGGGGTTTTGAGGGTTTATTGGGGTGTTATTATTGTTTTTTTGGGTTTTAGGGTTTATTTGAGTATTCTTGGGGTTTTTTGTTTTTTATAGTTTTTTTAATAATTTATGTGTTTAAAATTTTTTCATAGTTTTAGTGTGTTTTCAGATATATACGCAATTTTAGGAATTTTATGTTTTTAGGGGTTTTTATGGGTTTTAGGGTCTTTCTTGGGTTTTTAGCAATTTTTAGGTTTTTAGTGGTTTTTTAAGATGTTAGGGTTTTTAGATTTCTTCACTTTTTTAGAGATTTTGATTGTCTTTTTATTTTTTTTTTATTTTTGGGTTTTTAGAAATATATTGGGTTCTTAGTGTTTTTCATGTTTTTTAGAGTTTTTGTAATTTTGCTTGGTTTTTAGGGTTTTTTTAGTTTTTTGGTGTTTTTGGGTTTTTTTGAGTTTTTTAGAGTTTTTTTACAATTTTATGGGATTAACGATTTTTCAGAGTTTTTAGTCATTTTTAGGGTTTTAGGCGTTTTTATGGTTTTTTTTTGTTTTAGAGTTTTTTTGGTTTTTTGGTTTTTTGGTTTCCAATGTATTTTAAGTTTATTTAGGTTTTTATAATTTTCATAGGGATTTTCAGGTATTTAATAGTTTTTTATGATATTAGTATTTTTATTAATTTTAGGATTTTTATGGTTTTTAGGGTTTCTAGGGATGTTGAATGTTTTAAAGGTTTTAGGGTATTTTTTAATTTTTCGGGGTTGAAATGTTTTTAGAGTGGTTTAGAGTTATTTTACATTTTTAGGGGTTTAATGGGTTTTTAAATCTTTTAGATATCTTTAAGGATTTTATGAGATTTTAGGTTTTTTAACGTTTTTAGTGGTTTTTATGGTCTATAGGGGTTTTTAAGGATTTTTATGCATTATTAGGGTTCTTATGTTTTTTAGAATTTTTTGTTTTAATGGGTTTTAAGTGTTTTTATGTTTTTAAGGTTTTCTTTGGGTTTTTATGGGTTGTTTAATTATTAGGAATTTTTAGGGTTTTTTTAGTATTTTTATGTTTTTTGGGGGTCTTTTGGTATTTTTAGAATTTTTTGGGATTTTTGGGTTTTTCGGTTTTTATAGTGTTACATTTTTTTAGTTTTTCAGGGTTTAATGTTTCTTGTAATATTTAAAACTTTAGGGGTTTAGAGGGTTTTTACAGTTTCTTGTGGGTTTTTAGGGTTTTATGGGTTTCTAGATTTTTTAAGGATTTTAAGGGTTTTTATGGTTTTTTGGGGATTTAGAGTATTTTAGGGTTTTTCTTATTTTAGTCATATTAAGGGTTTTAATTGTTTTTTGGTTTTAATATTATCTTAGATTTTTATGGGTTTTTAGAGTTGTTTACATTGTCATGGATTTTAGGGATTTTCAGAATATTTATTCATTTTTCGGGTTTATATGGATCCTGATGTTTTTTTGTGTGTTTGTTGGGGTTTTACGGGTTTTAAGGCTTATTGTGATTATTTGGTTTTATAGGGAATTGTAGTGTTTCTAAGTGGTTAAGGTTTACTTATGGTTTTCAAGGGTTTTAGGGTTTTTACATTTTTAAGGATTTTTTGGATTTTTTAGGATTTTATGTAGTTTAAGGGTTTTTAGTGATTTTAATGGTTTTTATGGTTTTAGGGTTTTGGGGATTTTATAGTTGGTTTCAGTTTTTAGGTTTTTTTATTTTTCAATGGTATTAATGTATTTTGAGTTTTTTTTACAATTTTAGTGGTTTTGATGGGGTTTTAGGGTTTTTATGGTATTTAGGTTTTTTATGTCTTGCGTATTTTCTGGTTTTTAGCGGTTTTTTGGTTTTTTGGGTTTTATGGGTGTTAAGGTTTTTAATTTTCACTTATGTTTATTCTAGGTTTTAATGGTTTTTACATTTTTAGGGACTCATAGATATTTCCATGTTTTTAGGTTTTTTTGTGGTTTTACGTTTTATAGGGGTTTTGAGCGTTTTAAGAGTTTTCAGGACATTTTTGATTTTTAGCGTTTTTTTAGGTTTTTAAGTGTTTATTGTGTTTTTATCTTTTTAAGATTTTCTTAGGGTTTTTCATGTTTTTAGGGTTTTTCAATGTATTAAGACATTTTTAAGTATTTTTTAGGATTTTTAAGGGGGTTAGGGGTATTTTTATTGATTTTTAGGGTTTGTAGGGTTTTATAGAGTTTTTAATGTGTTTTTAGAGGATTATTGTTTTTTGAGTTTTTTAAGGTTTTCAATGTTTTTCAGTGTTTTTAATGTTTTTAGGGGTTTAAATGGTTTTTATAGTTTTTAGTTCCAGATTAGGGTTTTTATGGGCTTTATGGTTTGGGGGGGGGGGGTTATGTTTTTAGAGGTTTTAGGGTTTTTAGGGTCTCTTAAGGTTTTCAAAAAAATTTAGATTTTATGCTATTATAATTATTTTATATTTTTATTGTTTTCTTATGAGTTTTCAGGGTTTAAAGGTTTTTTATGTTTTTGAATATTTTTAGCTGTTTTTTAGTGTTTTTTGGTTTTTTGGTTTTTAGGGATTTCAAGGAGTTTTATGATTTCTTAGGGTTTTTTGAATTTTTCATATCTTTAGGTTTTTTAAGGGTTATAACATATATTAGGTTTTTTGATTTTCTTAGTTTTTTTAGGATTTTTTGGGTTTTTACATTTTTAGGGATTTTTTTGGATTTCTTAGGATATTTATGGGTTATATGGTTTTTAGGAATTTTGATGGTTATTGAGTTTAAATTATTTTTTGGAATTTTATTGTTTGTTTGGGTTTTTAGATGTTTTTTACGATTTTTAATTTATTTATTTATGAATTTTTTTTAGATTTTTTTTTGGTTTTTAAGGTTTTTATGGGATTTTATGGTTTTGAAATATTTTTAGGTGTTTTTATGGTTTTTAGTGGGTTTAGGGTCTTTTATGTTTTTCAGCATTTTTTAGGTTTTTTAGGTGTTTTATTTATTTTTAGTTTTTTATTGTTTTCTTAGATTTTTTCAGTGTTTTAAGGGTTTTTTACTTTTTAGGTATATTTTTGTATTTTTTAGGATTTTTTTTGGGGGGGTTTTAGGGATTTTTAGGTTTTAATGGTTTCAAGTTCTTTTAGGGATAAGTAGGTGTAGGATCAGGGAAGTCCTGACCCCCTAGATATATAAGCAAAAAAGACACAGAAACAGGGGAGGGGTAGATTCAGACGACCCATACCCAAAGATAGTCCCAAAAGAGAAAACAAAGAAAGAAACTACATATAAAAATGGCCAACCTCGTTAGAATCCTCATAGGGGTCTCTGTCAGCACTATATCCTGAAGATGCCTATGAAATTTCCACCTCCCACTCCATTGGAGCTTTCATTGCATTTTCTATATAAACAGCAAGATCAGTATAAATTCCCCTATGCCTCTACTGCTCTGCATACTTGGAGGCCTTGGAGGACGCTCTGGTGGAAATTATCTTGGGTAGAGTAGAGTAGTCCCTTTTTGGCCTCTTCTTCCTTGGGGCAGGGGAGAGAGCTCCACAGTCCACCTTCTTGCCTTACAGCATGCCACCAGCACTCAACACCCTTATCCTGGAAGTTACATCCTTCCCAAGCTCAACAACACCAAGATCAGCCCCATCTATCTGGTTACCAGATCAAGGTGTATTGATATCCCTCAGCTTCCTCTTTTAGAGGCATGAATTCAGTCCAACAGAACCAAGGTCCCCCATAAAAGCCTTCTCCCACCTTATCCTATCTATGTTATCATTGAGCATGGAATCAAAATCCATAAAATATTTCGTCATGACTTTTTGTTTCATCATCATAAGCCCAAATAAAGTGCATGTCCTACTTCAGATCTGGCTCATGCAGGATGTCCTTTTGATGTTGCTCAAATGATATTTTTTGCAGTTCAACATTATCTTTTCGGAAAACCCAACACATAGGGAAAGGCTCATACAGAACCAGAGCGTGGCTCTGATTCTCTTCAGTCCTCCTGCTCAGAATTTCGGGCAGGTCCTCCTGATCCACAACAGACTGATATCCTTCAGCTGGTCTGTCCCAAATCCCAGCAAAATCAGGCAGCACTCCCTACTCCGGCATGAGTGGAGAATCCCCTTAAGGATCCATAAGGATTCTGGTGTCATCATTTACCACTTAAGCCTTCATCACTCCATGGTCCTGCATCTCCTGACTCAGCCTCTCCCTGTCCAAAGAGTCCACGACTTCCAACACTGCAAAACAGTTGGAAGTTGAAACAACAACAACTAATGCATTTTTATTTTCTCCTCCCTCCCCATCCATATGTAGGTGAGACCAGGTACCATATCTTTGGGTTCCAAAGGCTTCACACCATCATCCCTAATATCTGCAGCTTGCACTCCCGCTGAACATTCATCTCCCACATTGCCTTCCCAACAACCACAACTTCCATAGGTTTTAGCTCCCCAAAATTAATGGAAGTTGGAGAAGTATCCTGCCTTGGCTATGGTAGATCATTATCCACCACCCCACCCTCATCAGGAGTCTCACTCCCATCATGCTTGAGGAAGGGATATCCCATGAAAGTGCTAAGTCACCCCTTAATAACTTGAAAGATTCATTTACCTTATCATATCAATGGTTTCCCATTGCAGTCTGCTTTGAGGAGACACCCTCTCCATCCACCCCAACATCCCTCTTTGCACCCTAATGAGTATCCTTCAGAATTCCCAGCCTTTCATCAATATCATATTCCAACCCCAACCCCAGAGGGCTATCTCTCTAGTATGTCCCTTATATTACACACTCACTTCCCCTGCACCTATAATCACTTCTTCGATTTCAAAGTGTCAAGAAAGTATCACATTAGTGCACCCATGATTCAAACACCACATGTTGCTTCCATCAGAGTTCCTCATTAATAGAAATCCAAACAATATCAATCAGCTCTTTCAAAACATCCACTTCAACAAAGGCCCTTGGGGAAACTGGGTGACAAAGGGCCCCGGTTCTACTATCCGTGCCCAATAAATGTCTAGTCATATTCAATAACATTGAGATAATAGAAATATTTTGAGAGGGGAGGGGGAGTTCAGTAAACCTCACCCAAATCGCCACCATCGGAGAATCATGACGCAAATGGAAATCAATGTTCCATCGAGAGAAGGAAAATTGGGAACCATCACATCTTCAGGGAGCCACAGACCAAGACTGAAAGAGATCCTCCTCAGATGAAAAACGAATCAGAATGTGTAAGGCGTCAACAAGGCCCACAGTGGAATGATCTTGAAGATCCTAGTGTTCAAACATGAACCTATCAAAATCATCAACTAGAGGGCACCAATTAAAAAACCGAGAAACCAGGGCCAGCCTATGCATTGTAGAAGCCCTGTTAAACTCTAAGAGTTACATATGAAGTTGAAAATGACCTTCTTAAAATCCCAGAACCTTAAGGAAAATCTCATTATGCAGAAAAGTTATAAGAAAATCAAGATCTGAAAATGGAATAAAGATTTTGTCTTCATTAAGGACCAGCAAAGGACCCTCCCCCACTGAGTAGGGAGGCCGAGGCACAGAATTCTTCACCGTCATCAAGCTGATAACGAGGATGTAGAATCTTCATTATGGGAGAGAGGAGGATCCATATCATGTTTTTATGTGTTTTTATGGTTTTTAATGTTTTTTAGGTTTTTTATGGATTTTAATGTTTTTTAGATTTTTTGGCATTTATAGGATTTTTCAGTGTTTTTAAGGTTTTTTACATTTTTAGGGATTTTTAGGGGGGTTTAAATTTTTATGATTTTTTGTGTTTTAGGGAGTTTAAGGGTATTTTTTATTTTTAGGGTTTTTATGGTTTTTTAAGGTTTTAGGGTTTTGTTGAGTTTTTATGGGTTTTGAAGTTTTGTTTTATTTTTTTTAATCTGTTTAGGGTTTTAATGGTTTTTTATAGTTTCTAGTGGTATTTAGGGTTTTTATGGGTTTTTTGGATATTTTTAAGGTTTTTAGGGATTTTAGGTTTTTAGGGTTTTTAGGGTATTTTCGGGTTATTGTGATTTTTTTGTTTCAATATTTGTTTTTGAGAGTTTTAGGATTTATTGTCTTCTTATGGTTTTTCATGGTTCTTAATGTTTTTAGGGATTTTCAGTCCTTTTTAGGTTTTTTAATTTTTTAGGTTTTTAGGGATTTTGAGGAGTTTAAGGGTTTTAGGAATTTTTATGGGTTTTATGGGTTTTATTGTTTGTCTGTATTTTTTTAGATTTTTTGGATTTGTTTACATTTTTTGAGGTTTTTATAGTTTTTTAATGTTTTTAGGTTTTTAAAGGGTTTTTAGAATTTTTATTGATTTTTTAGTATTTTCCTGTGGGTTTTAGGTTTTTAATTATTTTTAGGGATTTTATGGTTTTTTTACATTTTTAAGGTATTCTATTGTTTTAGTGTTTTTTGGTTTTTAGGGGTTTTAAGTGTTTTTATATTTTTATGTCATTCTTAGAGGTTTTTAGGGTTTGGGGGTTTTTTTGCTTCTATGTTTTTTATGGAATTTTTATAATTTTATTTTATTTTGGAGTTTTAAGGAATTTTTGTGTTTTTAGGGTTTTTAGTTTATTTTATGGTATTTTAGGGGCTGTATAATTTTTTAGGTTTTTAGGGGTTTAAAGGTTTTCTTTCAGGTTTTCAGGTTTTTTAGGGATTTTTAAATTTTTAATAATTATTAGGTATTATTTATAATTTTTATGGGATTTTAGGGTTCTAGGGTTTTTATATTTTTTTGGTTATAGTGTTTTTAGGGTATTTAGGGTATTTATAGTTTTTTTGTTTTTTAAGGGTTTTTTTACTTTTTTTAGGTGTTTAAAGGTCTTTATAGTTTTTATGTTTCTTTGTGTTTAATTTTTTTATATTTTTTAGTGGGTTTTTTTTATTTTTATGGGTTTTTATATTTTCATGGCTTTTAGGGGCAAAGAAGGTGTGTGCCAAGAAGAAAGCTTGAAGCCTAAATTAATAAAAAGAAAAGGTACAAAACATTACCGGGGGGACTTTTACATTCGTGTGTGGGTAGCACCCATCTTGTCAGAGGATACATGAGACGTGAAAAAGGAAGGAGCAATGAATGACCACTATGAGCAGCATTCTTCAATAGCCATCTTGGAGAGAGAATCGGCCACCATATTGACTTCCCTATATGCATGAGAAATCCTGAGAGCCAGGTTCTTGGATAGGCTAAGGCATTCAATCCACTGAGGAAGAAGCCGCCATGGAACCTTCCTTGAGTTTTGGCGAAGCACCTCCACTGCAAGCATTGAGTCCGATTCGATCCATAGATGCAACCACCCAAATTGAATTGCAAAACGAACAGCCTTGATAATAACCCAAATCTCTGCCTCATAAGCACATCCATTCCCAATGTAGTGATAGAAAATACCCTTGACAAATCCTCGACAAGTACGGAAGACCCCACCACAACCTGAAGGGCCTGGTGAGCCTGCCGTCGCACCATCAACATTAACTTTGATCCATGACGGGATTGGTGGAATCCATCTAATGTACTTCATCAGCATTAGTTTTTTGCACCTTCCAGGGACACCAAGGGTGCGGAGTGTAACAAGATCATTGAAGCAGTTGTTCATCGTACCTGATTGGAGACTCCCAGCCAGCCGAACAACACTATGCATGGATATAATACCCTCATGCATGGAGCATGATTTGTTCCGAAACATAGCAGAATTTCTTGTAGCCCATAGGAAAGAGACAATGGCTGTCGATGCTGCAAGAAGGAGGTTATGAAGCTGCTCACTGCAGCTAAAATCATTGATAAAAAGCATCCGTTGAGAAAAGGTTCCAGGAGGTAAGAGGATACCAAAAACATCCTGCATGTAGCTCCATAATCTGTGTGCAAGATTGCAATCAATAAAGAGGTGTTGTATGCTTTCAGCACCTCACAAACAGATGTTGCAGACCAAGGCAATCTGCAACCCAGTTTTTTGAAGCTGACCATGCATAGGTAACCTACGCCCCCAAATTTTCCAAAGAAGAAGAAAGTGTCTAGGAGGAATGAATTGACACTTATATTTCAGAATCCATGAGGGGGGGGGGGTCAGAACCTTGCTAGAATTCATGCTCATAGAAACCCCTTGTAGTGAGCTGGCCAATCAGATCCGGCTTCCATAGGAGAGTGTCTGAATCAATGTAGTTGTGACAGTGGATCTGGGAGATGATGTGTGATGGCAGAATTCCATCCAGCTCCATCATCCTGGCGTTGAGCTCACTGATAATCATGTGTTGCAGACCTTATGGAACTTGCATAAGTTCATGCAGAGGACAATCAATCCAAGGGGTTAGCCAGCAGTTCAGATTGGATTGTCTTGAAACAATCCATATAGATTGAGAGATAATATTCTGAAATGAGGATTTAATTGTGGTCCATACCGAGGAGAGAATATACCCAGTGTAGCCATTACACAAGTGGGCAGTGAATCATTCTTTAAGAAAATCCAGCTCACCTTCCTTGTGCACGAAGAGATTCCAGGTGAATTTAGCCAACAAGGCCTCATTGAAATCCCTGAGATCTTTAATTCCAAGACCACCCATGTTAATGGGTTTGATACAGTCATTCCATGCAACAGTTACCAATTTCTTTTCACTAAGGCATCCTATATATGAAAAGTTTTGAATCTTGGCTTGAAGGGATTTGATCAGACTTACCGGCCATCTATATAAAGAGAAGGCATGAACAAACTTTGATGTGATAACGGAATTGATGAGGAAAACTCTGCCTGCTTGAGACAGAGAATTTTCCTTCCATTTAGCTAGCTACTGGGTGATATCAACAGAAATGCTTTCCAAGTGGCAGCGCTTTGCCCTCCCCCAGAAGAGGGGAACCCCAAGGTAATTAAAAGGCAGAGATCCTTTTTTAACGCCAAGACATCTAATGATTCTGTTTTGCCTTACTGAGGATAACCCTTTCCTAAAAACAATAGATGATTTACACTAACTGATTGCCTGCCCGGAAACATCTTCATTGTGATTAAATATTTTCCGGATAGCTGAGATAGTTCGTATATTAGCCTTCCCAAATAGAAGGATATCGTCAGCATAAAAAAGGTGTGAGGGTACATAGGAGTCCTTGCTGACTTTGAAAGGGAAATATAATCCAGCCATCATTGCATGTGTAACAATATGACTCAGGTAATCTTCTGCAAGTGGAAAGAAAATTCCAGAGAGAGGGTCTCCCTGCCTGACCCCTCGTGAACACTAAAAAAAACCTTTTGTCCCCCCATTAATCCGATCATAAATTCTAGCACTCTCCAAAATAGAAGAGATCATGCTGATAAATTTGGATGAGAAACCATACATACCCAACACCCTGAACAGAAAATTCCACTTAATGGTATCAAAAGCTTTGGATATATCCAGTTTAAGAGAAAAGGTCCCATATTTGACTTTCTTTCTCATGATATTCACTCCTTCAGAGGCCATATATAAGCATCTTTGAATGTTTCGCCCAGGAAAAAATCCAAATTGATTAGGAGTGATAATGGAACCAACAAACTTCCCCAACCTGGTGATGATGATTTTTCTAATAATCTTTGGAATGGTGTTTCCAATGGCAATGGGACGAAAGTCACCGATGTCAATAGCAGCTTCGTTTTTGGGAAGCAGAGCAATGAAGTTGGAGTTGGATCGAAATGGCAATGATCCTGAGATGAAGAACTCCCTGACAGCATTGGTAATTTCTACATGACAGATATCCCAATAAAAGATGAATAATTTGTTAGTGAATCCATCCGGTCCAGGGGCACTTTTAGAATTGAGAGAGAAGAGACAAGATTTGACTTCATCTTCAAGAGGAGGAGAGGTGAGATCATTATTATGTGAGTCATTCACACACTGCTCAATACATTCGGAAACCAAGGCCGAGGGAGGGGTACCATCATCATTATAAAGAGCTTTAAAATGTTCAACAACAGCATTAGAGAGCTCTTTCTCCTCAACCAAGGATGCCCCATTGATTCAGATACGATTAGGTCCTTTATAGACCCTTTTCTCCCGTTGAAAACGATGAAAGAAATTTGAGTTTCTGTCACCATCCTTGAGCCATCGAGCACTGAATTGGTGCTTTGCCAGATTCTCTTTGAGAGTAATAAGATCATCAAGATTTTTGTGAAACAAAAGTTCCTCATGAGTAGGAACAACCCCCTGCTGATTGTTTTCTTGGAAAACCTCCATCTGAGATTATGCATCCTTGATCTCCTCATCAATTCTGGAGAAAGAGAGCTTACTCCAAGCTTTAAGAAGTCTTTTGATTCTCCTAAGCTTAGAGGAAACCACAATGTAAAGAGATCCATGGAAAGTGGACTTCCATCCATCAAGAACAACATCCCTACATTCTGGGATTGAGAGCTAGGCATTGTTGAATTTGAAGGGTAAGGGAGAAAGTCTCCTAATATCCTCCCGAATGGAGACAACAATGGGATTATGATCAGAGTTAAATTTAGGGATAGTAAACCCTGATATGTCCAATGAAGCAGCAACATCATTAACGTGAATGAAGCACCTATCAATTTTGCTGGCTTGCCTCCCATTTACAGTGAACCTTCCCCAGGTAAATTTGGAGCCTGCCATAGGAACTTCAATGAGATTACATTGATCCACATAGTACTGAAAATCTTGAGCAGCAGAACAGAGAAAATAGGGGCCAGTTTTTTCATCAGGACTCAAAACAACATTGAAGTCACTAGTGATGACCTAATTGTGATTCATGTTCTCACTGAGGGCAGCTAAATCTGCCCAGAGTTCTCTTCTTCTGATGTAAGAGCAAGAGGCATAGACAAAAGAGAAGGTGAGGGGAATGTCCTGCATCTGGATGTGAACTGAAATAACCTAGTGACAAATCTCAAAAGACTCAAGCATCAAGTCATTGTGTCTAAGCAACCATAGTGATTCAATATTACTAGCACCTCTATTATGCGAAATAAATGAGTACTCGAGCGATGCCCAGTTGAAACCCTTCCAGTGATAAAAGATAATAAGAGGCTCAGCAATGGCCACAAGATAGGGTTTGTTGACAGCAATGAAATGTCGAAGGGCTGGTGCAGTGGGAGAGTTCCCAATCCACTGACAATTCCAAAAAAGAAGCTTCATTGACTGGAGTTTGAGTTGCCTCTTTGGTGAGGCAGGCCTTTTGTATTCTTGGAAGGGGCACCTTTACTTTTCCCTCCCTTCTTTGGAGGTCTGCCAGGAGGTTTCTTAATGACTTGCTCAATGTTTGGAAACTCGTGAGTAGAGGCCATAGGAGCATCCTCATGGATAACATCTACATCTAGGCTGTCATCAAATTGATCAGCACAGAATTTCCCAAATAGGGGAGAGAAGGAATTAGTAACACATATCCCGTCATTACGAGGAATTCCAATGAGTTTGGCCTTATTGGAAATTCCTGCAGGAACAGGAGAAAAGACCTCAGCCGTATCAGCAAGAGAAGGTGCATCTGACTGAGCCGTTACATCATGTACTCTACTGGGAGAGTGAATTCTTGTCTTTTAAGGGGTTTATGGGGTTTTGTGGACATTATTTGTTTTTAGGGTTTTTGGAATCTTTTAGGGTTTCTATAATATTTTAGTGTTTTTAACATTTTTAGGGTTTCTAAGGATTTAATTATTTTCAGATTTTAGTTTTTTCGTAGGATATTTATTGGATTATATATTTATTATGTTTTTAGATATTTTTTAGGGATATTTTAAAATTCTAATGGTTTTTATGGATTTTAGATATTCTAAGGGGTTTAAGGGTTTTTAGGAATTTTAGTGGTTTTAGGTTTTCTTATTTTTTTTATAGAATTGTGTAAGTGGTTTTTATTGTTTTTCTAGGTTTTTAAGGTTTTGAGGGATTTTTAGGGATTTTTTTAGAATTTTATTAGAATTTTGGGGTTTTATGGATTTTAATAGTTTTAAAGGTTTTAGGGTTTATGATTTTTAGGTCTTTAAGGGTTTCTTTTAATTTTTCCCTTTTTAAGGTTTTTTAATGTTTTTAACTTTTTTTATGGGCTTTGAGGGTTTATAGATTTTCATCTGGTTTTTAGGGATTTTATGGGTTTTTATGGTGTTTAATGGTTTTTTCGTGTTTTTAGAATTTTTAATTTTTAGGGGTTTTATGTGTTTTTAGGTTTTTTTGTTTTTTTAGTGTTTTGGAGGATTTATAGAATTTTAAATTTCTAGGTTTTTATTAGGTATTTTTAGGATTTTATGGGATTTATGGATTTAATTGATTTGGAGGGGCTTTAGGTTCTTTTAGGGGTTTTCAGATTTTTTACCAGTTTTATGGTTTGCAGGGGTTTTAAGGGTTTTACGGTTTTTACTGTTCTTATAGGGTTTTTAATGATTTATTACATTTTTAGATATTTTCATGGATTTTTTTTATTTTTATTTTCTTTTATGGTTTTTTTAAGATGTTGAGGTTTTTAATTTTTTTAATTGTTTTTAAGAGTTATTTGTTTTTGGGGGGTTTTTTGGGTTTCTTTGAGTTTTCTAAGGTTTTATGTTTTTTTAGTTATTTAAAATTTTTAGGGGTTTAAATGGTTTTTAGAGTTTTAGTGGGTTTTAAGGTGATTTTGGGTTTTTTAATTTTGTTTAATCATTTTATGGGTTTTAGGGGTTTTTTTTCTTTTTAGGGACATGTAGGGTTTTATTTTTAATTTTTTAGGGATTTTTTTTTGTTTTTTAATGATTTCATTGAGGTTTTATGGGTTTTTAGGGTTTTTTCTTCTTTAGGTATTTTAGGGGTTTTTATACATTTATGGGTTTTAGGTTTTAAAGGGATTTTGAGGGTTTTAGGGTTTT
Organism: Viscum album; assembly: GCA_963277665.1. Taxonomy (NCBI): domain Eukaryota; kingdom Viridiplantae; phylum Streptophyta; class Magnoliopsida; order Santalales; family Viscaceae; genus Viscum; species Viscum album. The sequence goes on along the minus strand of OY728121.1, from coordinate 1,589,911,223 downwards.
TAGTGCCTTTTAGGTTTTCTAGAATTTTTTATGTTTCTAGAGGTTTTAAGAGTCTTTATGTTTTATGTTTTTCTCCTTTTTAGGGTTTTTCAAGGTTTTTATATTTTTGGTGTTTTTAAGTCATTTTTTATGATTTTTTTGGGTTTTTAGGTTTTAGGGATTTTGAGGGTTTTTAGTGTTTTTTTTGGTTTTTTTGGGTTTTATTGTTTTTTAGTTTTTTGGGGTTTTAATGTTTTTATAGATGTTAACATTTTTAGGGTGCAAAGGGTTTTTTGATATTTTAGTTGGTTTTAAGGGTTTTATGAATTTTAGGGTTTTTATGGTTTTCGGGGGTTTTATGTTTTTAAGGATTTTTAGGGTTTTATGGTTTTTAGCATATTTTAGTTTTTAGGGGTTTTAAATTTTTTTAGGTTTTTAATAATTTTTTAGGATTTTTTACCGATTTTTTTGTTTTTTTATATTTTTAGTGACTAGGTATTTTATGATCTTTATGGATTTTTATGGTTTTTAGGGATTTTGAGGGTTTTGGGGATTTTAAGGTATTTTAGGGGTTTTATGGTGTTTATCATTTTTTTAGTTTCTTTGTGATTTTATATGTTTATAGTATTTTAAGGTTTTCTTCGGGTTTTTCATGAGTTTTATTGTTTTTTATGTTTTTAGATATTTTTAGGATTATTTATGATTTTTTAGAGGTTTTAGGTTTTTAATGATTTCGACGGTTTTAGGGTTTTATGGATTTTATGGTTTTTTCAGTTTTTAGGAGTTTTTTGAGGTTTTTTGGGCATTTATGTTTTCTTGGAGTTTTTAAAAATGTTTGGGAGTTTAAAGGGGTTTTGTGGTTTTTTGTGGTTTTGTATGGGTTTTAGGGGTTTTTATTATTTTTAGGGGTTTATGTGGTTTTGGGGGGTTTTAAGGGTTTTAAGGGTATTTTTGGGTTATTAGTGTTTTTTATTTTTTAGTAGTTTAAATTGTTTTATGTTTTTAATATTTTCTTATTAATTTTTAGGGTTTTTATGTTTTTTTTAGTTTTAGGGAATTTTTGGAATTTTTATTATTTTTATGGTTTTTAGAGATTTTGAGGGTTTTTTGGGGTTTTTATTATCTTATATGGGTTTTTAGAATTTTTTTGATTTTGGGGGTTTTAAGATTTTTTTTTGTTTTTATGGTTTTTCTAGGGTTTTTTAGGTTTTTAGATATTTTTATGTTTTTTTGTATTTTTAGGAATTTTTTGGATTTTTATTCTTTTTAGGGTATTTAGGGATTATGAGGGATTTTAGGGTTTTAATATTTTTTTGTTTTTATGATTTTTTAGTTTTAAAGGATATTTTAGATTTTTTAGATGTTTTTAACATTTTTAGGAGTTTAATGGGGTTTTAGGGTTTTTTTTGTGGTTTTTAGAGTTTTAATCATTTTTAGGGGTTTTTAAGGCTTTAGAGGTTTTTATGGTTATAGGTGTTTCAGAGTTTTTATGGCCTTTTAGGGTTTCTATGTTTTTATAAATTTTTAGATGTTTTAGGTGTTTTTAGTTTTTTCAAGTTTTCTTAGCGTCTTCAGGTTTTTAGGGGTTTTTATATTTTTACGGATTTTTAATTCTTTTTTATGATTTCTATGGTTGTCAGTGTTTTTAGGGATTTAGAGGGTATTATGGGTTTAGGTATTTTTTATTGTTTTATGGTTTTAGTCCTTTTTTTGTTTTTATGTGTTTTAAATGTTTTTCTATTTTTAAGGTTTTTAAGGGATTTTCCTTTTTTAGGATTTTTTATTTATTTGGATTTTTTTTGTGAATTTTACGGATTTTTATGGTTTTTAGGGTTTTAGGGATTTTAAGGTTTTTAGGGTTTTTAGGTCTTTTGGTATTTTTATTATTTTTTTGTTTTGATTTTCTTTTTATAATTTTTAGGGGTTTCAAGGTGTTTTCTTATTTTTTAACATTTCTTAGGGTTCAAAGGGATTTTATTGTTTTTAGTGCTTATAATGGGTTTATGGGCTTTTAAATGTTTTAGTGGTTTTTATGGTTTTAAGGGGATTTTAGGGGTTTTATGGTCTTTTAGGGTTTATAGTATTTTCTTATATTTTTTAGGGGTTTTAATTTTTTTTAGTGTTTTAATGTTTTATTAATATTTCTTAGGGTTTCTTAAGGTGTTACATATTTTTACATTTTAGGGAATTTTAATGATTATTAATAATTTTTATGGTATTTATGGTTTTAGGGATTTTTTATGTTTTATGGATTTTTAGAGTTTTAGAGTTTTTAGTGTTTTTAATAATTTTTAGAGGTTTTTATTATTTTTCTGTATTAATGTTTTGTTAGTGATTTTTAAGGTTTTTAGGTTTTTTAATTTTGAAGGTATTTTTAGGGATTTTTTAGGATTTGTATGGGTTTTTAGCGTTTTTAGGGTTTTTAGGGATTTTAATGTTTTAAATAATTTTTAAGGGTTTAAAGGGTTTTAATATTTTTATTGGTTTTTGATTTTTATGGTATTTTGGGGTTTTTAATTGTTTTTAGTGGATTTTATTGTTTTAGGTGGTTTTAGTATTTTTAGGGTCTTATATGGGTTTTGGAATTTTTATTTTTTATGGGTTTTAAGTGTTTTGGTGTTTTAAAGGACCGCTTAAGGTTTTATGGGATTTTCGAGTTTTCTATGTTTTTAGGGATTTTTTATGTTTTTTATGGGTATTTATAATTTTTTGGTATTTTGAGTGTTTTTTTGGATTTTTTGGGGCCTTTTGGGTTTTATGTTTGTTGTTGTTTTAATAATTTTTTGAGTTTTTTTGGGGTTTTGAGGCACTCTATAATTTTTTATCACTTTTTATTTATTCAAATGGTTTTTATTATTTTTACTGGGTTTTAGGATTTTAAGAGAATTTTATGTTTTTAGGGGTTTTATGGTTTTTATGGGATTTTATGATTTTTAGGGACATTAGTGTTTTATTTATTTTTACTTTTTAGGGGTTTGAAGTGTCTTTTATGTTTTTAAATTTTTCTTATGGGTTTTCATGTCTTTTATGGTTATTTATGTTTTAATTATTTGTAGTGATTCTTAAGTATATTTATGGTATTTATGGTTTTTCATGACATTGAGGCTTTTAGGGTTCTTTTAGGGGTTATATGGGGTTTTTTGTTCTTTTTATTTTTTAGTGGTTTTTAGTGTTTTTAGGTATTAAGTATTTCTTAGGGTTTTTAGGGTTTTTAAAATTTTAAAGAATTTTTAGAGATTTATTAGGATTTTTTTGGGTTTTTTGGGTTTTTAGGGATTTTGAGGGTTTTAGTGGTTTTGGGTTTTTTGGTTTTAGGGGTTTTTGAGTTTTTATGGGTTTTAAGGGTTTTATATTTTGTATGCATTTTTAGGGTTTCAAATGGTTTCTAGAGTTTTATTGGGTTTTGGGAGTTTTATGAGTTTTTAGGGGTTCCCTAATGTTTCTAGGGGGTTTATAGGTTTTAGGTATTTTTTTGGGTTTTTAGGTTCATTTATGTTTTTATTTTATTTATGTTTTTAGGGGTTTTAAGTGTTTTTAGATTTTAAGGTTTTTTAAAGGGATTTCATGGTTTTAGGGTTTTTAATTTCTTTAGGTATTTTAGGAATTTTTTATAATTGTTATGGGTTTTAGGGTTTTTAGGGATTTTAGGGAATTTAATGGTTCTTAGGGTTTTATGTTATGTTTAGGGTTTTAATGGTTTTCAAAAAAAATTTATTTTTTATAGATTTAAGTTTTTTTAGGTTTTTATGGTTTTCTTAGGGGTTTTCATGCATTTTTACACTTATAGGGATTTATTTTGGTTTTTTATGGTTTTTAGTTTTTAGGAATATTGAGTGTTTTAAATGTTTTTTGGGTTTTAGGGTTTTTATTGTATTTTTTGGTTTTTTGGGTTTTATTTTGTTTTATAGGGTTTCAATATTTTTGATATTTTTTAGGGGTTTTTCTGGTTTTTAATGTGTTTAAGGGTCTTTTAGGGTTTTTAGCCTTTTTGGTTATTATTGGTTTTAGGTGTTTTTAGGTTTTTAAGTGACACTCTCTCGCTCTCATCCTTCCTCCGCTAATGGTGTAGGGTGTGGCCATGCTGTTGCCTCCCCTCCTTGAGCTTCATCCATGGAAGGGTGGTCCAACTTCTCCTTTACACTCGCCTCATCCTCATTTCACCCCTTTCTCTCCTTTCATGGACCTGTCCTCCCTTCCTACTTTCCCCCTGATTGAAATTAGGCCAAAGTTCCAATCCTATGTGAATGGAGTTTTATAAGTACCTATTTCCCCTCTAGAGTTTATAGAAGCTTCAGCATTACTAGATCATACTTTGGTAGCCCGATTCGGGAAGGATCTCACCTTTGTTGATGCATTTAACCGGTATGTGTTCTCTACTTGGAATTTGCCGGATCAAGTGACTGTTGGACTTTTAGATGCGAGAAACATACAAATTCGGTTCTCAAATGAAGATGACCTGGTTCATGCTTAGGCCTTCACTTCGTGATCTTTGGAGGGGTTTAGGTTTTCTGTATTCCGGTGGACCTTTGAGTTTCCCCAGAGGTGCAATCCTCCGACCTCAACTCTCTAGATATCACTACCTGGTCTTCCATTGCCATTTTAGAATCGGGCGATCCTATAGTTGATAGGCATCATGTTAGGTAATTACCTATGCTTTGATTCCCACACCAAGTCTATTTTAAATTCATTTGCGCCAAGGATCTATGTTGAAGATGATTTATCGAAAGGCACTTTTGAATATATCGGAAATGAGATCAAGGGAGTGCTCTACTGGCATCAGAAGGTATGTTACGATTCTTGGATTCACTTCTTCTCAGGTTGTGGTCGTATAGGTCATTTGGTTTCTAGATCCCAGAGAAACCTCTATAGTTCCTCCTGGTCTGTACCTCCCCATATTATGGAGGTTGGAATAGTTGAAGTATGCAAACCCTTTGATGATACTAAACCAGATAAGGGATAGGATGCTACTGAATTGCATTATAATGAGTAGAATTAGGGGATAACCGATCCACTGGCTACTATACAGTGAAAGGAAAGGAGGTGGATGGGAAACCAAAAGGTGGAAGATGTGATTAATCATTTGAAAAGGGACATGGGTATACTGGTGCAGGATCTGGGTGCCAATGAGGAGAAGCTCATTGGATAGCATGTTCGCATCGGTTATGAAAAGACAGCTTTAGTCAGTGCACCAATGGAGAAGAAGAAGGTCACTTAAGGGGCCCATGTAAGTGCTACCATTGGGGTTGACAATAGTTTAGAGGCCAAGCCTATGGGAAACTCAATGATGGAGGTGTCCTCGCTGACTGTTGTATTTGCACCACATGATAAAGGGAGGCTTGAGGATGGGAGTGAGGCTGATCATTCGGGATTAATGCAGGAGGTGCCCTTGTTGTCTGCTTTTGTGCCACATCTTGGCATAGGGAGGCAAGATGAGTGAAGTTTCTTGGGTCCCTTAGACCCAAAAATTATCTTTTCAAAACCCTCATCCTATCTGAAGGTTGCATGTGGGGGGAAGGCCAGGAAGAGCCCCATCAAAGAAGGCATAGTGGTTGAGCTGGGAAGTTTTTGGCCGAGGCCCCCCACTAAAGGTTCAGGGGTTGAGTTGAGAAACTGTTTTGGAAGCCAAGAGGTTCAAGAAAAAATATTTTCACATGAGGAGGATTATTCAGGTGATAATAGTTATAGCCAAATCTTATTGGATAGTTTGGACCATTTACAAGGGAAAGGTCCTCACAACCCTAGAAGAATGAAGGGTAAAAAGGAAAGAATGACTCCGGGAAATGCATTGCGGTCCAAGGGAAAATCCCAAGGGACGTAAAGTCTATTCTTACTTTACAAAACTGATGGAAACTACGTCATCAAAGAAAGGTGGGAGAAATGAAAGAAAAGACCTGCAAGATGGGGAATGCAGTGATCAAAGTAGAGAACCATAAGTGATGGAAGACGAGGTAGGGGAGTGTATGAATCTTATATTTCACTCCAATGAAGAAATGATTGAAAATTTACTTTGGAACAACTCATAAAATGAGGATATTTTAATATGTTATGAAATAATGTTTCAAGTTGAGGCCACCGAGGACCAGGAAGCATAGATTGACAAGAAAGACTGAATTTTAGATCGAGGTTTAAACCATGGAAAAAACACCTGGTAAGAATTCATTCAGACAATGGACAAGATGGTTACTCACCTTGAAGAACTTCTCAGTGAGGATACAGACACTCAGGTTAGTACTTTGCATTGGTAATTATATAGATTGGATGAATAAAATAATCTTAGTTAGGTTCCAGGTGTTTTTAGGTATTTATGGTTTTCTTAGGGTTTTTAGAGTTTTGAGGGGTGTTTATGTTTTAGGGGTTTTTTTTGGGATTTTTAGGATTTTTATAGATTTTTTGGGTTTTAGGGATTTTGAGAGTTTTATAGATTTAGTTTCTTTTTGGGTTTTGAGGATATTTATCATTTTTTATGTTTTATGGGGTTTTATACATTTTTTTATTTTTACGATTTTATTATGGTTTTATATTATTTATGTTTTTAAGGTTTTTTTGGATTTTTTAGGATTTGTATTGTTTTTAGGGTTTTCAGTCATTTTGAGGGTTTCCATGTTTTTTAGTTTTTTTATATATTTATGGTTTATTTTGTGTTTTAGGTTTTTTTTAAAATTTTTTGGGTTTTTAAGAATTTTTAGAGTTTTTTAAAAGATTAGGGTTTTAAAGGGTTGTTATAGTATTTAGTGGGTTTTTATTTTTTTATGGGTTTTAAGGTTTTGAGTGTTTTTATGGGGTTTGGGGGTTTAAATGTTTTCAAGGTATTCTAAGGGTTTTAGTGTTTTTATATTTTTCGTGGTTTTATTAATTTTTAGGTATTTGAGGTTTTCTTTGTGATTTTCAGGTTTTTTAGGGGTTTCTACATTTTTAGGGATTTAGGGCTCTGTCAGGATAGTTTTTGGTTTTTATAGATTTTGAGGGTTATTAGTTTTTTTGGGATCTCTTAAGGATTTTATAATTTTTTTGGTTTTCTATGGGTTTTATGTATTTTTAGGATTCTATGTTTTTCCAAGGATTTTTCATGATTTTTAGTGTTTTTTATGTTTTTACTGATTTTTGGGACTATTTTGGATTTTTATGGTTTTCTCATTTTAAGGGATATTGAGTGTTTTTAGGGTTTTTATGTTTTTTATGTTTTTTTTTGGTTTTAGGGGGTTGCATGTTTTTTTGGGTTTTTGAGTTCTTATAGAGTTTTGTAATGTTTTTAGGGGTTTAAAGGGTTTTTATATTTATAAGGGGTTTTTTATTTTTTATGGGCTTATTTGATTTTTTAAAAATAAAATAGAATTTAATATATTAAAGTGGGAATCTAGGTAAAACATAATCACACAAGGGGTGAACCAAGTGTCCTGAATGACCCTCCAATAATAGAAATGAAAATTTCCCCAAATACCCTAATGAAGCCCAAACTACCAAACTCTTGAAAATGGGCCTGAGAAACCTTAAAAATCTCATTCCATATAATGTCTAGAAAATGGGCCTAAGAAACCTCATGAAGCATATCCAACCATAACCTGGAAGAATTCCTGAGAATCCTCATAAATCTTAATGAACCCAACACCCAGCATCCAGGTCCATCACCTGACCAAGAAACAAATATCCCCTAGTTACACATAGAACCCCACAAGATCTCCGAGAATCCTACATATATCTACTCGTACAAACATCTCCCAGTAGCCTCAACAGCTTCATGCACCCCACTTCAATTCCAATCATAACATAAAACAGATATAACAAGTCCAGCTCCTTGCAACATCTCGTAGAATAGCTGACAAAAATATCATCCCCAGCTCCATCACTAAAAAATAGTGAAACAAACACTGCAACCAGACCCCAAACACCCTACGCCCACTACCCAATACCATATCCAGGAGCAACATATCCCATCTCCCAACACCAATCATGTTCCCAACATCCGAAGCACAATCCCATACACCAGCCAAAACCCAGCATCCCCCAGCACCACATTTAGTAGCAACAACCATAACAAAAGGAACATCAACCTCTAGCCACCCCATCATTCCTAAATCCCCTACATCCCAACCATATCCCATCAACAGCCATAACCCTCTTACCAATACCTCCCTTACTACAAAGATCCCAAAACCAAGACATCCTACAATTACCAAACTTCTAAATTCCCCAAAAGACATTATATTCGGAATACAAACCCAAGAAAATCCCCACCCATCCACCTCCCTACCATCTATAACCACATCTCACTACCTGCACCAACATGATAAAATAATAAACCACCTCTGAAACCGGTAACACTACAAGCCCCCAGACCAACAAGCCCCATTGCAACCTAGCACAAACTAGAGATTGAAATGATAGAAATAAAATCTAATAAAAATGAAGATCTAGTACACCAGAATATAAATAATACCTATGTAATATGTCTATGATTTAGATTCTACTGAATAAGTCATAGACACAACCAAAATGAATCCTTCCAAGAGAAATAATCACATCATCATGGGCTCGTGAACCATCATCCAACAGACTAAAATCAAAACATCATCCAATGGACCAAAAAATTGTGAGGCCATTACAAAAAAATGGAGTATGTGGGATCCACCATCTAGAAACAAGAGAGTGCTGACAAATACACCATCAACGGTAATGGAAAATTAAAAAATTACAAAAAATCAACAAGTATACCTCCACCATGATCCAGGAAGGCACAGTTGGATGACAAACCTTCTTCCAGTAAGTTGATGAAATTGGAGCGACATCAATCAATGGGAAAATAAAACTACGTGTTCCAACAAAGCATCATATAATGGAAAATTCCAACACACCCAACATGTAATATACGTGCAACCACATCACACTTTTGACCAAGGAAACCAGGAACAACAACCCATGGTTCTGAAAGGAAGTGTCAAATCTGTAGCAGCATGCCATGAGTCAGAAAAAATCAATAAAATCAAACCCACCTTCTATTTCCATGAATCCTATAGTACCCCAACCAGAACAATCATAAGAAAGTATACCAAGCCATGACACCATTATTAGCCATGAGAATACTTTGAAATCGGTGTTAATGGTCACCAAACCTATGGACCAGAGAACTAACCCTCTACCCAACAAAATGGTGAAATGACACTTTCCAATGAACCAACATCATATAAAGCATCGAAAAAACCTATAATAAATCTATCGAGGAATGAAAACTACAACTAGACCCCAAAAATTCATCAAACCTCCCGCACAAAAAATATTATAATCAACCACATTCCCTCCTCCGACCCAAAGAAGCAGTAACCACATAATGAAACAATGATCCCTGAGTAATAAAAATTCAAAAAAAGTGCACCTTCCCCTAACATGAAACCCACATCATCCCACACACACTGCCTAAGGAACCATGACCATGAAAATAGTGATAATCGTCAACAACCAAATATTATACCAATGAAACAACCCTTTATCCCCCAATACAATGATGAAAACCAAATAGCCTAGAACCTGTTGAACCATGAGATATGTAAATCAACATACCACATCCAAAAATATAACGAAATAGAAGAAATATCATCCAAATGAGCCTATAAACACTAAAAGATGACGAACCTGAACTCCTTAAACCAATAATATTGTACCATCACCCTTGGACCTAAATATAAAATTCCAAAAATAATGAATAAGGCATAAATAACCATAAGGAAATATTCCATTGGCTACAACCAACCTTGAGAAACCCCAAGACAAACCATAATATTGACCCCAAAATTATCAATATAATATCCCGATCGACCAAGAATCATCCAATTAATGTAGCTAGCTAAAACACTATGAGAACCTAGTTTGAAATCACATAATTCAATCAAATGTAGCTAGCTAAAACACTATGAGAACCTAGTTTGAAATCACATAATTCAATCAACTATGATTATAGGGCTCCCGAGAGATTCAAAAACTTTACTAGGAACCCCGCTGGGAATTTGTGATTTTATGGATTTTATTGGTTTTAATATTTTTTGGGGGTTTGGGGGTTTTAGGGTCTTTTATTATTTTTTTTGGTTTTTTCATTTTTTAGGTTTTTAGGGGATTTAATTTGTTTTAGTTTTTTTTAGGTTTTTATAGGGTTTTTATATTTTTAAGTATTTTATGATTTATTGGGATTTTATGGTTTTAGGGTTTCTGAGAGTTTTCAGTGGTTTTATTGATTTTTTTGGGTTTTTTTTGAATTTTTTAGGTTTATTGGTTTTTAAGTGATTTTAGGTTTTTATGGTTTTCTAATGGGATTTTTTAGGGATTTAAGTTTTTTTAGTTTTTAAAAAATTTATAATGATTTTTTATGTATTAATTATTTTAATGTGTTTATGTATTTTGAGGGTTTTTTGGGGTTTTTATGGTTTTTATGGTTTTTTAGGTTTTTTGAGTTTTTTTGAATTTCTTAGCATTTTAATAGTTTTTAAGAATTTTTAACGCTCTCATGGGTAAATGTTTTTTAGATGTTTTAGTGGGTTTTTAGAGTTTTTATGGGTTTTATGGGTTTCATGGGTTATAGAGATATTTATGGTTCATAGGTTTTTTGGGTTTTAGTGTTTTTACCATTTTTTATGTTTTTAGCATTTTAGGGGGTTTTATGTTTTAAATGTTTACTTAGGTTTTTTTAGTGCTCTTAAATTTTTTTACATTTTTTTGGATATTTAGGCCTTTTTTAGAATTTATATGGGTTTTATCATTTTTATAGATTTTGAGTGTTTTTGGGGATTCTAATATTTTTATGATTTTTTTGGAATTTATGCTTTTTTTTACTTTTTTACGGTTCTTATGTTTTTTTGAGTTTTTTACATTTTAATGGGATTAATGGGTTTTATGTTTTTGTTTTTTTTTTTGTGTTTTTAAGGTTTTTAATGTTTCTATAGCTTTTATGTAACGCCCTGACCCCAGTTACCCAGAGTCGGTGCATTATTACATAACATTGGCATGATCACAAAAGATCAAGTCTCGAAAGACCGATGAGGTCAGTAGCCTTGGAAACACTAGATACATTCATAAGTCTTACATTACATCCTAATGTGAAAAACTACAACAACATAGTCTCCATATTCCACACCCCAATCCCCTCAGACTATCCCTGTATGTCAGTCATAAAATACTACTTCACATCCTGGAAAAAATAAAAATAGAAAGGGGTGAGCTCAGATGCTCAGTAAGGATAACAATATAGTGGAAACTTTAATAAATAAGCCTAAACATTTAAGTCAATGTATAACTAAAACAAAAGTTTTTTAAACATGAACTTCAGCATAATATGGAAAAAATAAAATGAAATAATTCCATTTACTTATTCATATGGTTATTCTACTAGTCAAATAATCACATGCAATATCAATAACCACTTTCATAATGATGGAATGCATAATGTCAGACTATCATAACCACATAGTCAAGGCCTTGTGCCAAGAATACAAATAATATTTTGTCAAGGCCTTGTGCCAAGACACTAGTTTGTCTCATGAGACCTACCGATGCATCGAGGAGTTATAGCGGGCTCCGTCCGTCACTTACTAAGTCCAATGTATTCCTCGTACGAACAGGTATAAACATAACATAAACATTCGTATTAAAACTAGCATAAAAAATGTCAATACATTCGCCATAAACCATGAATGGTATAAAAAAACACATCCACGGTCAAACATATCACAAAACCTTCAATACAATATGGATGTTTTGTATCATAATAAATCAACTTCAAATAAGCTTAAAATCCATCAAAGGATGTTGACATAGATGAAATCCAACTATTTGAGAGGAATATCTCTTTTTTGAAATCATTTAAAAGTAAAATAATTATAAAAGAAAACATTTACATTGAAAATATTCTCATAATCATTTAACGTAAGCTTCGATGATGTTATAACGGAGGAAAATAGCCGCACCTATTGTATATGTTAAAAAAACATTATTACTGTAATTCTGTCGAAAAGGTTAAAAAGGACCTTGTTTGGAAAATGATGGAAAGATTCCTTTATAAACATCTTATAAAAATTAAAAAAAGTTTATAAATGACTTTTAACCATATTCTATAAAATATTTATAATATTTTGAAATACGTTTTTAAGAAACATTGATGTGGATGATAAAGAGGTCCCTGTAGATAATTACGTATAAAAAACCTCGGATAATGGAGAGATTGTGAAATTAACCCTTACCTTTTACTTTTCCATAGTTGAGGGTAGGTCATCCTCATGTATAATGGTGAAATAAGTTTTATTAAATTATAGAAGAATAATATACATTAATATGATATCATATATGATCCTTTAACATTTTTTTTGTTAATAATATCTTAGTATTACCGTCATTTCGGGTGTTAACGGATTAGTTTTACATTATATTATTTGTTATGTGAGTCATATTTGTTATGGATGAGATGTATCGTATTCATATCCAGAATGATATCAAGTCTTTAAATATTATTTTTAATCATCAAATGAAAATTAGTCTTGATTGGATATGATGGGGAATGAATCACATCGCATTCGTGGAGACGGTAATCCGTACATATGCATGAACGATAATATAATTCTTTTGATATTAAAATAATATATAATTGGATGGTATATAATACATACGGAATAATTATCATGTTATATTTATTATTTACATTAATTACACATCATTATTATATCCATCCAAATAATAATGCATTGAATAACAATTACACCACGACGTGGAGATGATAATCCGTACGTATGCATGTATGGTGACATGTCATTCAAAGGATGGATAGAATAATGAATATGGATTTACCATATTTATAATAACATAACATTATAAATAAGATACTGGAGTTATTATTTTATAATGGAAATAACAAAGAAAGAAGAAGTGGAAGAAGAAAAGAACCAGAAAGAGGGTGCTGAAATTATTACCTCTTATTCAGGTTCTTCCTTTTGATTTGATCAAAAGGGCACCTTAAGTTGGATTTATGACGAAAGGAATGCCTCTAGGATTAATTGAGGGAAGTTGAGAGGATATTTGGGCTGGGGTTGGCCGAGCCAAATGGCTTTGAAGGTGTGAAATAGAGAGAAGGGGGGGTGACCTATTATAAGAGGGGTGAGAGGCACCATAGGAAAAGCTAGAAATATTATTTTATAATAAAATTATTTTCGGTTTCTAATGGATCCAAAAGGTATTATTTAAATTATAAGTTGAATATGGGTCGAAAACCACTCAACCAATAGGTTTTAGATAGGTTTGGGTTACTATATTAATTTTATCTTTTAGATTTAACTCTTAGTTAAATAGTTTGACATTTATCATGTCTCTTTGTATTTTTATATTATATGGTTAATAAACATACTATATAATTCCAAGAAAACCCCAATTGGTTAATTAATGATACAACTATCATTATATAAGTCCTTTGGCCGAACCTCAGTCTTTTAGGAATAGAATATCAATTAATAATATATTATTTGTTTTAAAAACTCTTTTATGTCAATTTTGACACTATGTGGTATTTTGTTTTTTCTAAATTCATAACATCATTATTATTTCGAAAACATTTCATATAAACAACCATAATATGTCATATTAACCTAAAAAATTATTGGAATTCATAAAAAGTCACAAATTACATTTATTTGGATATTTATAATATCAATTATTTTAATATTTCATTAATTAGGTAATTACTGCATCACCATTGTGTCATAAATAAATTAAATTATTTAATGTCTAAAAATTATAAATAAAATAACATTATGTATGAAATATTTTTACCATTATAATTAATATTTATAATCGATTTTATCTTATGTATAACCCTATAATAAGAATGTTTTAGTTATTAATCTTTGATTATAACTCTTTTAACTCTTCTTTGAATTAAATAATAATAAATGTCCTAATCTAATCCAAGTGGACAAAAGAGGTTGATATTTTATTCCTAAGGTTTTTTTGATCGAATTATACTTATCCAATAGAATTATGACATGTTTTAGGGTAATAATAATATCATTTTTACCCTTAATTATCCAATTTACTTTTAACCGTGGAAAATAAAAGTAAAAATTTACTATTCACCAAAAATTATTTTTATCGTATTGAACCACATTTTACTCCATGATATTAACTGTTTCTCTTAGATTTTCAAAATTCCACTCACATAAGTGGTAAAATTATGTTTTATGTAAATTTGAAAATTCTCCCAGGAGGTAGGTAAAAGACGGTGAAAAGTATAATAAAATTTTTATATATCTAAAATTATTATAAACCAACTCCAATGAATTACATTGAAATTATATAGGTATTATGTATCAATTTGACCTAAAATAAATTTAAAAAATAAATAACTATATAAATAAAAAATCGGTTTTAAACTATAACTCAGTGTTTTTTCACTATTCATCAAAAATTGAATGTTTTCAGAAAAAAACCAAAAATTCACCCTATGCTAATTTAGATATTCTGAATCCAAAAATGAAGTCCATTTTGAAAGATAAAATTTATAAAATTTCAAAAATTGGGTATTACTATTCATAACGGCTAGTTTGATTGGTTATGGTGTGTGTTAGAACTCGAAGTTGCATACAACACACGCTACTGTATTATTCAAAGAGAAGCGTACTGTGGAAGCTTGGGGTGTTACATTCTCCCCTCCTTCAAATAATTTCATCCTATAAATTTTTAGAATATCAGTGCATAAAAACTCTCAGGTGGTTCTTCATCATAAGTTCCTCGGGTTCCCACGTTGCCTCTTCCATCTTACGGTTTCTCCATAAAACTTTTACCAGACGAGTCGCCCGGTTTCTCAGCACTTGTTCCCTTGTATCAAGAATCTTGACAGGCTCTTCTTAATAATACAGATAGGGTTCCAGATCTAATTACTTATAGGTGAGAACATGCATTGGGTCAAGCATGTATTTTCTCAATAGTGATACGTGGAACACATCATGAACTTTGGAGAGATTTAGCAGCATTGTCGAATGATAAGCTACATCCACAATTCGTTCTAGAATTTCAAAAGTTCTGATGTACCTAGGACTCAATTTTCTCTTCTTACCGAAACGTATAACACCCTTCCATGGTGACACCTTCAAGAAAACATTATCTCTTACCTGAAATTCCAAATCCTTCCTTCAATTATCAGCATATCCCTTATGCCAACATTGAGCTGCCTTGATGTGGGTTTGGATTACCTTCACCTTTTCCATCGTTTCCTCCACTAGTTCTAGGCCTACGAGTTTTCTTTCTCCAACATCATCCCAACTGGTTGGTGTGCGACATCCATTTCTATATAGCACTTCATATGGTGCCATCTGAATACTTGAATGGAAGCTAATGTTATATGAAAATTCTACCGGAGGTAAATATTGATCCCACATACCTTTAAAGTCAAGTGATCATGATCTCAACATGTCTTCTAAGGTTTGAAAAGTTTGTTATGATTTTCCATCAATTTGGGGGTGGTAGGCAGTGCTCAAATGAAGTTCAGTATCAAAAGATTTCTGAATAATTTTCTAGAATCTTGAAGTAAAACGGGGATCACGATCAGAAACAATCGATAGTGGTACTCCATGAAGTCTCACAACTTCATTTATATATTGTCTCGCTAGACGTTCAAGTGGTATATCTTCTCTTATAGTAAGAAAATCTGCTGACTTGGTAATATGATCAACAATGACCCATATGTCATCGTTCCTTCTAGGAGTCTGTGGTAGTCCCATGACAAAGTCCATCGTAATATTATCCCATTTTCACTCAGGTATGGGAAGAGGTTGTATGGATCTTCCAGGTTGTTGCCTTCCAGCTTTCACTTGTTGACAAACCATACATCTTGACACAAAATCATCAATCTCTCTCTTAATATTCTTTAACCAAAAATTTTCCTTCAAATCTCTATACATCTTGGTGTCCCTAGGGTGTATAGAGAAATTGGAACTATGAGAATCATCCAACAAATCCCTTTTTAGATCAGGTATATCCGGAACACAAAGGCTCTTCCCAAATTTCAAAATTCCATCTTCATATACGAAGTCACTCAATCTCCCATCATTCATAGCTTTAATCTTCTTTTAAAACTCCTCATCATTAGCCTGATAACGTTTTATCCTTTCTAGTAAAGATTGTTTGGTAACCATTTGAAAAAGCATTTATGTTTCACCTTCCATGGTTATTCCGATATCCATCTTTACAAGATCCATGAAAATAGGATCCCTTTCAACTCTCATCTTGTTCAAAACTCCATGATCCTTTATGCTCAAGGAATCTTCCACCTTATTTTCCTTCCCTGGGTGGTAGTGTATCGTGAAATCATAATACTTGAGTAGTTCAAGCCATCTCCTTTTCCTCATGTTGAGTTCTTTCTATGAGAAAATATACTTCAAACTCTTGTGATCAGTATATATCTCACATTTTTCACCATAGAGATAATGTCTCCATATCATCAAAAGAAATATTACAGCATATAACTCAAGACCATGAGTAGGATAGTTTTTCTCATGAATTTTCAGCTATCATGATGCATAGGCAATAACCGTATCATTCTATATAAGGACACAACCAAGTCCTTTCTTTGAAGCATCACTATATGTAACCAACCCATCATTCCCCGATGGTAGAGTCAATATAGGAGAATTGACTAATCTTCTTTTCAGTTCTTTGAAACATTCTTCACACTCTTTTGTCCAAACAAATTTAACACATTTATGTGTGATCTTCATTAATGGGTAAGCCAATAGGGAAAAATTCTGGACGAAACGTCGATAATAACTTTCTAAACTAATAAAACTACATACCTCGGTTATACTCACTGGTTATGGCCATTCTTTGATTTCTCTTGTCATAGAAGGATCAATAGAGATTCCATCCTTAGAGACAAAATGGCCATGGAAAGAAATCTCCTGAAGCCAGAATTCACACTTGCTATACTTTCCATATGATTCATGTCTTATCAGAGTCTTTAGGATAATGCGAAAGTGATTTTCATGATCTTCGTAGCTTTTGGAGTATACCAAGATATCATCAATAAATAAAACTACAAATTCATCAAGATATTCCTTGAAAACTTCGTTCATTAGATCCTTGATAAAAGAGGGTGAATTAGTTAGCCCAAAAGGCATTAGTGTAAACCCGTAATGCCCGTACATGGTTTGAAATACTGTTTTCGGAATGTCTTCCTTCTTCACACACAACTGATGATATCCAGATTGAAGGTAAATTTTTGAAAAATATTGAGCTCAATGAAGTTGGTCGAATAAATCATCAATGCAAGGTAGGGGATACTTGTTCTTTATTGTTATAGCATTGATCTCCTTGTAGTCAATGCACAACCTCATAGATCCATCTTTCTTCTTAACAAAAAGAACATGGGATCCCCATGGAGAAACACTAGGGTGAATAAATCCCTTATTAATCAATTCCTCTTGTTGTTTCTTTAGTTCCACTAATTCCAAAGTAGACATTCTATAAGGGGTCTTTGATATGGTCCTTGAACGAGGAATTAAATCAATGGAAAACTCAATTTCTCGTTCTGGAGGATGTCTAGGTAAATCTTCTAGAAACACATCAACATATTCTCTCACAATAGGTACATACTATATTTGAACATTCCTCTCCTCACCCATAGTCATTTCATTCTCTTCCTCCCCAATAATTGAATTTAGTTGAGCTAATGGGGGTGGATCTAGATAATAATTAGCTGGTGATGATTCTGCTCTATAGATAAGGTGTTCTTTATCATCATCATCAAAAATCGCAACATCATTATTTTATAATAAATCCTTGCATCATGGTCCAAAATCCAATCCATACCGAGGATTATATCAAATTCAATCATGGGTATGATGATGAGATCAGCAGATAAAGAACATTTATATTCCCTAATGGGAACTGATTCACAGAACTTTGTAGCAATGATACTTCCCTTAGGAGTTTTGACTGAAAACTCCCCGGTTAAATCAAATTGGAAATATCTAATTTTCATAGAAAACTAGGAAGATAAGAAAAAATGTGATGATCTAGAATCAAATAAAGCATTTTCTAAACTTGAGGAAACCATTAAATTACCTTCCAGCACGTCTTTCATAGCTTCAACCTCTGCAATACTGATTTCATAAGCTTGTCCTTGATCTCTTGGCCTTTTCTGAGGTAAGTTTCCCTAACACTTAGGAAATTCATTTGCATAATGTCCCATATCCATGAAATTGTAGCATTGAACATAGGTAGCTTTCTTCTTCCCCTTGCAATCAGGATCTTGGTGGCCTTTTTCACAACACTTGTAACAATCTCACATTCCCTTCAAGAAAGTACCAGGGTGTTTCTTCCCAAATTTACTGCAGTATGGATATTCAACTTTTCCCTTCTTCCCCTTATTTCCATTTCTAGAGTGATCATCAGATCTCTTATTCTCTTTCTTTTCTTTAAAGTCGTAAGACTTAGGGAACTCATTTTCTTTCTTGATAGCACATGAGACCATATCTTCGTACGATGAGAAGGATTGTGAGACTAATGCTCGACGAAGAAATGGTTTTAACCCATCAATGAAACGATCGATCTTACTTCGTGGGTTATTTATATAATCTTCATCATTCCTTTCTAACCTTGTAAATTTAGACTCATACTTCGCAACATTCTCGTCCTCCTTTTGCCTCAGACTCAGAAATTGTCTCTCCATATACGCTCGATGGTCATGAGGAATGTATTTTTCTATGAAAATATATTTAAAGTCCCTCCATTCCATATTTTATACTTCATCATCTTCCTTCATGTTTTGAATCAATGACCACCATTGATCAGCATCTCCAGTGAGGCGGTAAACTGTCATGACAACTTTTTCCATTTCGCAACTCCACAAGGCATGGAATATTTTCTCTAAGGAATTTATCCATTGCTCAGCTATTAGTGGATTTGTACCCCCATTTAATGTTGGTGGTTGTTGCCTCATGAAGTTATATAACATTGATCCTCCATGTTATGGATTAGAGCGCTCCATACGGGTAAGGTTATTAATCATAACCATAGTGAGTTGTCCCAGTATGGTGATTAGCTGATCAACACTAGTTGTATCACCAACTCAACTATAATTATCTTAAACAGGAGGGAAATCCCTATATGGAGTGTGTGCATTGATACGGTTTCCATTCCTTCCACTTGGCACCATTTCTAAACAATGGCACACACTAGACTAGTTTATGAATCACAATACATAAATCCAAACTTGTAAAACACTTAACATAAATTGAACAGTTTATGGATATAATCCATAATCTTAAAAATGTTTTATTTTAGGAAGTATATACTCATAAACCATTCGTAATGGTTTGTAAATAAAATGATAATTATCCTAATAATATCCCCAGGAGTGTTGTAACCAAGAGTGCAGCAAGGCCCGTTGTCATACACCAGTTCCCATTCGAGTGTAGCTCAAAGCGGTGTTTTCAGGTTTTACCCCTTGGTACATCTGTACTAGAGCCGCCTCTACCTACTCGTATCCAGATAGGTATGTATTGCTCAGAAATCTCACAAAATCTCTACAATACCAAAATTCTAAGAAGTTGTTCTATACTAATCCTCAACGTCCATCTTAGGTCTATGTGATCTAATCAGAGATTATCTAAATCTAGATTCCAAGGTTTGAACTAAACATCCTCTAATACCAACTGTAACGCCCCAACCCCAGTTACCCAGAGTTGGTGCATTATTACATAATATTGGCATGATCACAAAAGATCAAGTCTTGAACTACCGATTAGTTTAGTAGCCTTGGAAACACTAGATATATTCATAAGTCTTGCATTACATCATAAAGTCAAAAACTACAAAAAAATAGTCTTCATAGTCCACACTCATATCCCCTAAAACTATCCCTACAGGTCAGTCATAAAATAATTCTTCACTTCCTGGAAAAAATAAAACATAGAAAGGGGTGAGCTCAGATGCTCAGTAAGGATAAAAATATAGCAGAAAATTTCATAAATATGCCTAAACATTTAAGGAAATGTACAACTAAAACAAAATTCTTTTAAACTTTAAGATTAGTATAATATGGAAAAAATAAAATGAAATAATTCCATTTACTTATTCACATAGATATTCTACTAGTCAAATAATCACATGCAATATCAATAACCACTTTCATAATGATGGAATGCATAATGCCAGACAATCATAACCACATAGTCAAGGCCTTTTTCCAAGACTACAAATAAGATTTTTTTCAAGGCCTTGTGCTAAGACACTAGTTTGTCTCATGAGATGTACCGATACATCGAGGAGCTATAGCGGGCTCCCCCTGTCACTTACTATGTCCAATACATTCCTCATATGAATAGGTATAAACATAACATAAACATTCGTATTAAAACTAGCATACGAAATGTCAATACATTCTCCATAAACCATGAATGGAATAAAAATAACACATCCACCAAAAAACATATCACAAAACCTTCAATATAATATGGATGTTTTGTATCATAATATATCAACTTCAACTAATCTTAAAATCCATCAAAGGATGTTGACATAGATGAAATCAAAACTATTTAAGAGGAATATCTCTTTTTTTAAATCATTTAAAAGTCACATAATTATAAAATAAAACATTTACTTTGAAAATATTCTTATAATCTTTTAAGGGAAGCTTCGACAATGTTATAACGGTGGAAAACAGCCGCACCCACCATATAAGTTACAAAAACATTTGTACCTAAATTCTGTCGAAAATGTTAAAAAGGAACTTGTTTGGTAAATGATGGAAATATTCCTTTATAAAAATCTTATAAAAAGTCAAACAAGGGTATAAATGACTTTAACCCATAGTCTATAAAATAGTAATAATTTTTTGAAATACGTTTTTAAGAAACATGGATGTGGATGATAAAGAGGTCCCAGTAGATAATTACATATAAACAACCTCGGATAATGAAGAGATTATGAAATTAACCCTTACCTTGTACTTTTCTTTGGTATAGGGTAGGTTAACCTCATGTATAATGGTGAAATAATTGTTATTAAATTATTCAAGAATCATATACATTAATATGATATCATATATGATCTTTTAACAATGTTTTGTTAATAATATCTTAGTATTATCGTCGTTTCGGGTGTTAACGGATTCATTTTCCTTTATATTATTTGTTATGTGAGTCATATTTGTTATGTATGGGATGTATATTATTCATATAAATAATTATATAAAGTCTTTAAAAATTATTTTTAATCATCAAATGAAAATTAGTCTTGAATGGATATGATGGGGAATGAATCTCATCGCGTTCGTGGAGACGGTAATCCGTACGTACACACGAGCGATAATATCATTATTTTAATATTAAAATAATATGTAATTGGATGTTATATCATATATATAGAATCATTATCATTTTATATTTATTATTTACATGAATTACACATCATTATTATATCCATCCAAATAATAATGTATTGAATAAAAATTACACCACAACGTGGAGACGGTAATCAGTACGTACGCACGTATGGTGACATGTCATAAAAGGATGGATTGAATAATGAATATGGATATACCATATTTATAATAACATCAAAATATATAGAAGATACTGGAGTTATTATTGTATAATGGAAATAACAATGAAAGAAGAAGTGGAAGAAGAAAAGAACTTGTAAGAGGGTGGTCAAATTATTACCTCTTCTTCGGGTTCTTCCTTTTGATTTGATCAAAAGCACTCTTTAAGTTGGATTTATGACTAAATTAAGGCCTCCAGGATGAAGTGAAGGAATTTTAGAGGATATTTTGTCAGCGGTTGGCCGAGCCAAAAGACATTGATGGTGTGAAATAGAGAGAAGGGGGAGTGTCCTTTTATAAGAGGGGTGAGGGGCACCTTAGGAAAAGCTAGAAATATTATTTTATAATAAAATAATTTTCGGTTTATAATCGATCAAAAGGGAATTATTTAAAGTATAATATTGTTATGGGTCGAAAAACACTCAACCAATAGGTTTTAGACAGGTTTGGGTCACTATATTAACTTTATCTTTTAGATTTAACTCTTAGTTAAATAGTTTGACATTTACTATGTCTCTTTGTATTTTTATATTATATGGTTAATAAGCTTACTATGTACTTACAAGAGAACCCCAAGTGGTTAATTAATGATACAAATATCATTATATAAGTCCTTTGGCCAAAAATTATATTTTTAGGAATATAATATCAATTAATAATATAATATTTGTTTTAAAAACTCTTTTGTGTCAATTTTGACTCTATTTGGTATTTTGTTTTTTCTAAAGTCATAACAGCATTATTACTTCCAAAAAATTTCATATAACCAATCCTAATATGTCATATTAACCTATAAAATTAGTTTAATTCATAAAAAATTCTAAAAATTACATTTATTTGGATATTTATAATATCAATTATTTTAATATTTCATTAATTAGGAAATTACTGCATCACCATTGTGTCATAAATAAATTAAATTACATAATGTCAAAAAATTATAAATAAAATTCCATTATGTAGGAAGTATATTTATATTTCTAATAAATATTTATTATAGATTTTATCTTATGTATAACCCTACATTAAAAATGATTTAGTTATTAGATTTTGATTTTAACTCTTTTAACTCTTTTTGGAATTAAATAAAAATAAATGACCTAATCTAATCCATGTGGACCAAATAGGTTGATATTTTATTCGTAAGGTTGTTTTTGGTCTAATTATACTTATCAAATAGAATTAGGACATGGGTTAGGGTAATAATAATATCATTTTTATCCTTAATTACCCTATTTACTTTTAATCGGGGTAAATAAAAGTAAAAAGTTAATATTCACCAAAAATTATTTTTATATTATTAAACCACTTTTTAATCCTTTATATTAACCGTGTCTCTAATACTTTCAAAATTCCACTCACAGAAGTGGTAAAATTATGTTTTATGTTAATTTGAAAATTCTTCTAGGAGGTGGGTAAAAGACGATGAAAAGTTCAATAAAATTTTTATATATCTAAAATTATTATAAATTGACTCCAATGAATTAAATTGAACTTATATAGGTATTATGTATCTATTTTGACCTAAAATAAATTTAAATAAAATATATAATTATTTAAATAAAAATTTTGTTTTAAACTATAACTCAGTGTTTTTTCACTGTTCATCAAAAATTGAAAGTTTTCAGAATAATACCAAAAATTCACCCTAAGATAATTTAGATATTCCAAATCCAAAAATGAAGTCAATTTTGAAAGATAAAATTTATAAAATTTCAAAAAGTGGGTATTACTATTCATAACGGCTAGTTCGATTGGTTGTGGTGCGTGTCGTAACTCGAAGTTGCGTAGAACACACGCTACAATATTATTCAAAGAGAAGCATACCGTGGAAGCTTGGTGAATTACATTTTAGGGGTTTTTTGGATTTTATGGGTGTTAGGGTTTTAGGTCCATTATAGATTTTTTGGGTTTTTAGCAGTTTTTATGTTTTTGATTGGGTTCAAGCGTTTTTTTGTTATTAAGTTTTTCTTAAGGCTTTCTAAGTTTTTGGTGGGTTTTAATGTTTTTAGAAATTTTTATGTATTTTATAGGATCTTTATAGTCTTAGGTTTTTTAGGTTTTTTGAGTATTTTTTGGGGTTTTTTTGGGTTTTCGGTGTTTCTATCATTTTTTAGGTTTAACTCGCTATATTTGATTAATTTCCCAAAAAAATAATCAAATTTACTCACCTCATTATTTTTTAATTTTCAAAACTAAGCCCATCCTTTCTTTGAGAGATTTCAAAAAAATAACCCTACCCTTGATTCATCATCTTTTTATTTAAAACACTAAGCAAATTTTTTTTGGGGAGATTAGAAAAAGGGGGAAATAAGAAAAAAATAGATTAAATTAATTATTCATGATTAACAATATTATCACATTCTATTTATATGAATCACTTTATCCATAATTTTTATTCATCGCTATATCATATTTTTCTCAAATTTTTATTAATTTTTCTTATCTTTCACATTCAGAAAAACCTGAATATTATACCTTTCTATCCCTTTTCCACATTTTACCAATTTTTCTACCCTCTTTTCCTCCATTTACCATTTTTAACCCTTTACCACTCAAATGGGTTGTATTAATCCATTCCGCTATACCATCTTGGTTGGATGAAGATTGTGGCATATGATCTCTACAAACGAGGTACTAGATTTCATAAGAGTTTGGTATTTTAATTGAGTTTTCATAAGTGGAGAGAAATATGAACACACAAAAACATTATTTAGTGTTTACCCTTGTGTGTGTCAGTATATTTATATTTTGTGTGTTCATGTAGATACTTGTGTGTGTGAGTTTTTAGATCTTATTTGTTTTTTTGTGTCTTATGTGTGTGAGTGTGTGTATATATTGTTTTTGTGATGGTGAATCCTTTTGTCTATGTGTTTGTGTCTATGTGTGTGTGTGAGTGTGTGTACCTTTTTGGGTTTGCAAGTATTTACTTATCATTTTTTGTGTTTCTCCCTATGTGTGTTTATTTTTCTCTTACATATCATGGAATAATATCCTGGGAAGAGAATCATTTATTCGAGTGATAAAGGAAGCCAAAGTAAAAAAACTCACATCAGAAGCTACACAACTCTAAATACAATATTTAATGAGCCATTTTTATAATATTATTTATATAAATTTGGAGGTTCTACATGAGAGGATTGATAACTAGGAGAATCAACCAAACCCAAGGCTGATCTTTGATAAACCATGATGCACTCTAGCACCACCTCATTCCCACATCCTGGATGAGGAGATAAAGAACCTTGATTATGATTTTGAGTATGTCTCATAATAGAGGAGGAGGTTTGAAGAACTTATGTGAGGAAAAAAAAGTCCACATGATGATTAGATCCTTAGATGTTTTAAGGTGAAGGTTCCTTTTTTTCACGAAAAAACCAATCCAGAAACATACTTGGAGTGGGAGATATTGATTGAGAAAGTGTTTTCATGTCATGTATACTATAAGGATAAAAATTTCAAACATTTTCCCTTGATTTTTTTATTACTATTTAATTTTTTGGGATCAAATAAAAAATTAGACGGCTAGATATGGAAGAAGTCCCATCAACAATTAGGACTACATGATGTTTTCCATGAAAAATTGGTTTTTCCACACATTACCATAGATATCTCAACAAAAAACTTTAATGCCCCATCTATGTTATTAATAGTGTTGAATATTACTACAAGTATATTAAAATCATCATGATTTGATAAAATATTGAGGATGATATAGAAGAAACCATTGCATAGTTTTTACATTAACTCAATCAAGAAATTCCTGATCAAGTAGAGATGTACCATTATGTGGATATACAAGATATGATCTACCAAGACACCAAGGATGAGTAGTAAATCAAAAGAAGTAAAAACATGATTAAACCCACTATCCATTTCACTACATGTATAAATTCATAGAAGAATATTGGAGAATCATTAATCCTGAAAGAGGTGGTTGATTGAAAAAGTTAAAAAGGAAATTCTTCAACATAAGAAACCTACTATTGAGGCTAAAAAAATAATGAATTAGGATATTTGACGTTTCAAATGTGAAGTAAGCGGTCACATTTCTAGTTAATTCCAAATGTAGATAACCATGACCAACTACATGTATGGAGAATGGGGATCGATGGAGAGATATTAGAGGAAGAGGTTGAGGATTCCATGAAAGTTTTTAATGTATTATTTTTAGAAGAAGTAGATATTTTCATCATAAGATGGGTTTTGAGTGCCAAAATTATGTCTAATGAGAAGGAGAAATGGGAAAACAATTTCCATCATCATTACCAAATCAATGGGTAGGTATGCATCACCATCATTATGGGAGGAAGTTGTAACAATGCATCGAGCACTGAGTTGGTGGAGAATTTGGGAATTCCATCTTTGATGAACCAACATCCATAATATCTTTAGTGGTTGATTAATTGTGAAGAGATGAAGTTCACAAAATAGTTCAAGGTCTTATTCTCCACTGGGAAGTATAATGCTAAGGTACAATGTGATGTGGTACCAATGAAGGTGTGCCACTTAATTTTATGTTTTCCATGTAAATATGATAGGTTTGTGACAAATGATGGTTTTATAAAACATCGTTACTTTGTACTCTATGAGGAATATATATCCCTCATCCCAATTTCCCATTAATTTTTTTTGAAACATCTCATTCCAAGGGAGATAAAAAAATGAGGGATAAGGAAAAATATGCGAATGAGGGGTGAGGTACGAATGGCAGAAGAAAATAAATCACGTTTAAATAAAAATCATGAGAGAAAATATAAGTCATTTAGTGGAAAATTTTAATGATGATAAAGAAGATATAGGTTAATGATGCTTTGATTTCATAGAAAACAATCCACGTACTAATGTATAAATAGAAAACTCTAAAGGCTAACCTCTTAACACATTCTTTGTCTAATATTGTAAAATGTTTTCATAGTTGAAAAAATGGTGGCATTCATGAGGATTATCCGCCTTGTTTTCTACCTATTAGAGATAGAAAAGTAATTAAAATATCAATTACCACATAATGAGTTAGAAGGATTATTCAAGTTGGTAGATGAGTAGTCCACTACCTTCTATACTTCATCCAAAGCAGGGGTTTGATACCCCAAATAACTTTAATGTGGTAGTGTATTTAGCTTGTTATCATAGGGTTGAAGGTGTGGTCTTCATTTGAAGACGCAAAAGGGACGAAATTAGAGCAGTTGGGATGACGACTATCCCTAGTGACACACATGCGATGGGAGAGGACATGTGGACTTTTAACTGATGCGAAATGAGAGGATGGTCATGGAAGGGGTGGTGGATCAAGATGATGTGGTATGTAACTGATGTAGGCGACATTTGTACATGATTTTGTGGATGATGCTAGTTAGTGATGTGGGTATTCCCATAGTGTCACAGTGAAGCATGACAACACAGACAACAAATTCCAACTGCGTAGGTGATCTAGACCACATGTCAAGGCCTTAGGGTCATCTATTTGGGACGTTGTGATCCCATGATATATATGAATTTTAATGGGTTTCTCCTCTACCTAGAAAAAATATGGTTTCCTTAATTTAAAAAAATTAGGGGGATTCCATATTTTTTTTAAAAAATAACGAGTCTAAAGGATTGGAAGGAGTTTCTTCCACATTTATGTTGTTCTTACAGAAGGGAAGATAACTCTACAACTCAATTTAACCCATTTGGAAATCCTTTCAGATTTATCCCACTTACCACTATTGATCAAGTTTCACGGACATTGTAGGAAAGTATAAATATTTATGAAAAATAGATTTTTAATCAACAACATGAGAAA
The DNA here is from genome assembly GCA_963277665.1 of Viscum album. Classification (NCBI taxonomy): domain Eukaryota; kingdom Viridiplantae; phylum Streptophyta; class Magnoliopsida; order Santalales; family Viscaceae; genus Viscum; species Viscum album. The sequence goes on along the minus strand of OY728121.1, from coordinate 1,589,883,894 downwards.
GGAAAAAAATTGGACTGGTTTCAAAAGGAATTGAATTTATATCACAAGATACATGGATATAGACCATACATATTGCTTGAAATTATTAATTAAAATATTTCAAAGTAAGAGGAGTAAAATGATATTATTAAAGTCAATGATTCTAATATTTCCTCGTATTTTTATTCATACGATGAAGAGTAAAAAATGACTCCATTTCAAGAGGGGGAGAATGATATGAAATCATTTGATGAACATGACTTGATTTAATGTGTGTAGTTGGATTTGTAATGCCTATTTATGGAATGAAAATTATAGAGACAACAATTGGAAATGAGATCCCATCTCATTGAATTAAATAGTCCAAACCCAATTTTCATGCAATAAAGTGGAAAATGCTATTATCATCACTATTATTTATTCCCAAACGTGATCCATGAAGATCAAGATACATGTTTCACTAATTTTGGAAGCCTTTCCCACATATTTATTCTAAAATTTCCTTTTTGAAAAACAAAGTCAAACACAGTGGGCTAGGTACTCAATGAAAATTTTGTGTGGGCTGTGGCTGGAAAGACCTGTGATAATTTTATAAAAATTTAATTTTATACTATAAAATTTTTACTCTAAGGAGATAAGGTAGGAATAGGTTTTATAACTTTATTGTATTAGACCCTTGACCTTTTTTTCACCCCTTGGATATAAATATCCACCCCATAGAATTTTATTCACATTCAAGTTTGCAATAGTGAATCTCTACATGTTTATTATCACTATTGTAAGGATCATTACTTCCCTTGCTCTTCCGTATTATTGTACTTTCAATAAATAGGTTAGATTGGTTTTTAAAGATCACAAATCCCTCAATTTTTTCCCTTAACCCATATGATTTTTTGTGTGGATTAGCCATAATATCCCACTCCTTATTGTGTTGTCTAACAAGTAGTTCACACTCTATGTAATATTTATCCAAACATATCATCCACCAGTTATCCCAAAACTATATTTTTCAACTTATTCTCTTCACCTAGGAATATTCATCCACCCCGAGAATCTGCAATCTTATTTATAGTTTTTAGGGGTTTATTGTGTTTTCATGTTTTTTACGGTTGTTAGGTGTTTTTATAGTTTTAGGGTTTTTAGAATTTTTTATGTTTTTAGGGGTTTTAAGTGATTTTATGTTTTTAATGTTTTCATAGGGATTTTCTATGTTTTTAAGAGTTTTTATTTTTTTAGTAATTTTTATGGTATTTAATGATTTTTATGGGTTTCTATGGTTTTTAGGGATTTTGATGGATTTTATTAATTTTTGGATTTTATGGGTTTTTATTTTTTAGAGGTTTTTATGTTGTTTAAGAGTTATTTTTCATTTTTCTAGGTTAAAAGTGTTTTTAAAATTTTTAGTGTCTTTTAATATTTTTATGGGTTTTTAGTATTTTTTATGGTTTTTATGTGTCTCAATTGGTTTTAGGGTTTTTAGAATTTTTAGGACTCTTATGGGCTTTCAATGTTTTTATGTTTCTATGGTTTTATTAGTTTCTCTCAATAGTTTTAGGGGTTTTTATGTTTTTATTGACTTTTAGGTTTTTAATGGTTTTAGAGGATTTTTAGGGATTTGGTGTATTTTAGGGTTTTTATGGTTTTTTGTGTTTTAGGTTTTTTTTAATTTTTTAGGGTTTTATAAATAAATAGAATTTTAAAAAATAGGGTTTAGAAGTGTTTCTATAGTTTTTACTATATTTTATGTTTTTATGGGTGTTTAGAGTTTTAAAGTGATTTTATGGTTTTTAGGGTTTTTAGGGTTTTAGGGTTTTCAGTGCTTTTATGTTTTTAACGGGTTTAAGAATTTTTATGTTTTTTTATGTTTTCCTTTGTTTTTTTAGGTTATTTAGGTTTTTACATTTTAAGGAATTTTAGATATTTTTAGGATTTTAATTGTTTTTTAGTGTTTTTATGTTTTTTATTGGATTTTAGGGTTTTTACAATTTTTTGGGATTTTAGGGTTTTTTTTTATTTTTTATGGTTTTAATGATTTTTTAAAGTTTTTATATATATTTTAGGGTGGTTAAAGGGTTGTTTGAGTTTTTTTTGTTCTTAGGGTCCTTTTGGGGCTTTTCTATTTTCAGGGTTTTAAGGTTCTTAGAGGTTTTTATGGTATTTAGGGATTTTTAGGGGTTTAAACATTTTTTTTGGGTTTGTTAAGGGTTTTAAGTGTTTTTAGGTATTTAATTTTTTCTTAGGGTTTTTTTCGGGTTTTTTTTAAATTTTTACAGATTTTAAAAAAAATTAGGTTTTTATGGGTTTTATATTATTTTTATTAATTTTGATGGTTTTTTGTGTTTTGGGGGGTTTTTGGGTTTTGAGGTTTTTTAATGGTTTGGGGTTTTTATGCATCTTAAGTGTTTTTAGGTTTTTAAGGTTTTCTTTGGTTCTTTAAGAGGTTTTGGGGTCTTTTGTGTTTCTAGTTATTTTTAAGGATTTTTATGATTTTTATGGTTCTTAGGGATTTTAGGGATTTTAGGGTGTTTATGGTGTTTTGGGGTTTTAATGTTTTTTTTGGGTTTTTATAGTTTTTTTAGAGTTTTTTATCATTTTAAGGGGAATAAAAGGTTTTTTTTATTTTTTAGTGGTTTTAGGGTTTTTATGGGTTTGGGGATTTTAATGGTTTTTAGGGGTTTTATGTTTTTTTAGCGGTTTTAGGGGTTTTTTATTTTTAGTGTTTTAGGTTTTTATGTGTTTTATATGTTTTTAGGTTTTTATGGTTTTCATTGGTTTTTCAGGGTATTAGTGTTTTTCACATTTTTAGGTATTTTTAGGAATTTATATGTTTTTTATATTTTTAGGGTTTTTAGGGATTTTTTGGGATTTTTAGGGTTTTATGAATTTTAGGGTTTTAGCATTTTTTGGTTTTTAATGGTTTTTGAGTGTTTTTAGATTTTTATGGTTTTCTTAGGTTTTTTTATGGTTTTCTTTTGGATTTTTAGGGGGTTTTACTTTTTTAGCTTTTTTTATAATTATTGGTGATTTTGACGATTTTTATAGTTTTTTGATTTTTTGGGGGGTTTTGGGTATTTTGAGTTTTTATGGTTTTGAAGGGGTTTGAGAGTTTTTTTAATTATGGTTTTAAAGGGTTTTTAGATTTTTTAGTCATTTTTAGGGAGTTTAGGGTAATTTACGATTTTTTTTATGTTGTTAGGGCTTTTATAGTTATTATCATGAGTTTTAAGGTTTTCTGGGTTTTTAGTGTTTTCAGCTTTTATGAATTTTTAGTGTTTTTAGGTTTCATTATTATCTTATGTGTTTTCCAGGTTTTTAGGTTTTTTCATGGTTTTATGGATTTTTAGGGTTTTTAGGTTTTTTATGGTTTTTAGGGATTTTTGGGATATTTGGGAATTTTAGGGTTTTTATGGGTTTTAGGGTTTGTAGGGTTTTTTGGTTTTTTAGGTTTTTATGGGTTTATAGGAATTTTATATTTTTTTTAAAAAGTTTAGGTGTTTAAATGGTTTTTAGTTTTTTAGTGGGATTCTAGTTTTTATAGGGTTTTGAGGGATTTATATATTTTTAGGTTTTTTACGGTTTTTTTGGGGCTTTTAGGGGTTTTAGGATTTTTAGAATTCTTTAGGCTTCTAAGTGGTTTTTAGTGTTTTTATTTTTTTATCATTTTTTTCATGGTTTTTATTTTTTTAGGATATTTAGGTATATTTAATTTTTTTTATGGTTTTTATGGTTTTAGGGATTTAGTGACTTTTAGGATTTTTAGGGGTTTTAGGCCCTTTATGTCATTTTGGGGTTTTAGGGTTTTCTGAGTTTTGTAGGGTTTTTAGGTTTTTTATAACAATTTTACATTTTTAGGGGTTTAAAGGGGTTTTTTAGATTTTATTGATTTTTAGTCTTTTTATACATTCTAGTGTTTTTTTAGGTTTTTAGGTGTTTTTAGGTTTTTAGGGTATTTAGGGATTTAGGGTTTTAGAGTTTTTATAGATTTTTAGATTTTTAGGGGTTTTAAGTGTTTCTAGTTTTTAACGTTTTATTATAGGTTTCCAAGGTTTTTAGGGGGTTTAATGTTTCTATGGTTTTTTATGACTTTTATGGAATTATTTTTTTTAGGGATTTTGAGAGTTTTTACAGGGTTTTAATGTTTTAGGGTATTTATGGTTTTTTTTATTTTTTAGGGATTTTTTTGTTTCTAAGGGTTTTAAGGTTTTTTATATTTTTTTTAACATTTTAGGGGATATTTGGTATTTTAGATTTTGGTAGTTTTTAGGGGTTTTTATATGTTTTTTGGGTTTTTTAAATGTTTCAAGAAGTTTGTGGGTTTTAAGGGTGAAAGAGGTTCGAGACCAGGTGAACCTGGCCCCCCAAAAAATATATAAAAAAGGGCATCGCCAAGGAAGATGTCACATGGGGGGATTACAAACTCGGGTGTGCATCTCACCCTTCATATCAGACTCCACAAATCGAAGGCAGCATGGTGTGGCCACGTGTGACCATATCGAGATCCTCTCCGCAATCGCCTGTTTGGAAAGCACATCTGCAACTGAGTTAGCCTCCTGGTAGTCGTGTTTGACATGAAGGTTGAGCCGCTGGCAGGAGGCAAGGCACTCCGTCCATTGCGGGAGGATCCTCCAAGGGACGTGCTCTGATTTGGCCTTGAGAGCAGCCACTGCAAGCATGGAGTCTGATTCAAGCCAAAGGGGATTCCAGCCAAACTGTCCAGCAAACTCAATCGCCTTAATCATGGACCAAAATTTTACCTCAAGGGCACACCCATTTCTGATAAAGTGATGGAAGCAGCCTTTAACAAAGCCTCGATGTGTACGGAAGACCCCTCCACACCCCGAGGGCCCCGGTGCACCCAACGCTGCACCATCCACATTGACCTTGATCCAGGAGTAGATCAGAGGGATCCATCGTATGTATTTGAGGATCTTCAGCTTCCTTGGCCTGCCATCAACGCCAAGTAACCGCAGAAGGATGAGATCACTCACATCATTTTCCATCGAGTCAGATTGGATATGAGACGCCACATGGATCTCCGAGTGAATTTTAACGAAACCACCATGAAGAGAGAGCCGCCCTTTGTTAAAGGCAATTGCATTCCGGGCAGCCCATGTGTAGGAGACAATGGCGGCAATGGACACATGGAGAAAGTTGGAAATTTTCTTGTTGCATGGCCAGTTGACAAGGATGTCCAGCATATCTAAGAATGGCCTGTCAAAGCAAAGGGGGTATCCGAACAGACCCTGCAGATACCCCCAGAGAGCCGCTGGAAATATGCACTAAAATAGGGTGTGCTGGATGGATTCTGAAGCGCCGAGGCATAAAAAGCATACCGAAGCCAGGCTGTGTTCAGCCCGCTGAAGCTGCTCCTGCATCGGCAACCGGTTCCTCCAGATTTTCCAAAGCAAAAGGTGATGAGCCAGCGGTATAAAGGGCTTCCTAAAATTTGAGAGCCAGGCCGGGGGGGCAGATCCCTGCAAGCATTTTGACCAGTAGAAGTCTTTCACATTCAATTGACCAATAAGGTTGGGCATCCAGATGAGAAGTCCTCTTTCAGCAAAGACATAATCCGTAATTTTCCTGTATGTGTCAGAAGGAATAAGGGGCTCAAGCTGATCCACTTGCTGGACAAAACCAGCGATTGACATGTCCCGTGCATCAGTGGGGGGGATCATTCTCTCCATCAGGGGCCTATCAAGCCACATAGTAGACCAGACGTTCATATTCGACTACTTGGAAACAATCCACTTTGAGTGTTCCATGATGTCAGTGTAGGATCTTCGTATCGCTGTCCAGACCGAGGAGGGCAGATGTCCCATAAAACCATCAAAAAGTTTTTGTGTGAACCTCTCACGGAAAAAGTCAATCCCATCATCCGAGTAATCAAGCAGGCTCCATGTGAATTTAGAAAGCATGGAGTCATTGAATCTTATGAGGTCTTTGTTTCCCAGCCCGCCTCGTTCAATTGGCTTAGTGCAGTCCCTCCAAGCCACAGTGACCAGCTTCCGTTCACTGATGCAGCCTGTCCAAACGAAGTTTCTAATTTTCGCCTGCAGTGATTTGATGAGATTAACCGGCCACCGATATAAAGAGAAGGCATAGGTGAACATGGATGTAATAACAGAATTGATAAGACAAACTCTTCCGGCCTGCGATAAGCATTTCCCTTTCCATTTAGCAAGTTGCAGCAAAATTCTGCTCACCGTGTTCATAAGGTAACTGCTCTTCACTCTTCCCCAAAAGATCGGGACCCCCAGAAAATCAAAGGGGATTGATCCCCTCTTCACGCCAAGAGAGAGGGTGATGCGGGTTTGCCTGGAGGTGGAGACCCCATCCCCGAAGACAATGGAGGATTTGCTCCAACTAATGGCCTGCCCTGCCACATATTCATAGTGCTGGAAGATCCTTCGGATTGAGAACAATGTTCTCCTGTCGGCCTGCCCAAAAAGTAAGATGTCATCGGCGTAGAAAAGATGAGATGGTACCTGAAGGTTTCTTCCCGCCATGATTGGGCTAAAGAGGCCAGCCTGCGTAAGGTCAATAAGGCACCTACTCAGGTAATCTTCAGCAATTGCAAAAATAATGCCAGACAACGGATCTCCCTGCCTAACCCCACGTGAGCATGGGAAAAGCCCCTTGGGGGAACCATTGATAAGCACCGAAGCTCGGGCACTATTCAGGATGGATGACACCAACTTTATGAAGCTGTCCGAGAATCCATATCTTGAGAGAACTTGAAAAATAAAGCTCCATTTGATGGTGTCAAAGGCCATGGATATGTCCAGTTTGAGAGCAAAGTTGCCATGCTTGGATCTCCGCCTCATGATGTTGATGCCCTCCGAGGACGTAAACAAACAGCTTTGGATGTTTCTCTCGGGGATGAAGCCAAATTGGTTAGGGGTGATAAGATCGCCCGTCAATCGCCCCATCCTCTTAACAAGAATCTTGCTGATAATTTTGGGGACTGTATTCCCCATGGCAACCGGCCTGAAATCTCCTATATCAAGAGCATTTTCGATCTTTGGGATGAGGGCGATGAAGTTGGCATTGGAGCCGTGCGGGAAGGATCTTGAGAAAAAAATATCCCTAACAGCCCTCTTGACCTCCGCATGCAGGATATCCCAATAAAACATAAAGAATTTGTTGCTGAAGCCAGCCGGACCCGCTGCACTGTCCATGTTGAGGGAGAACACAACAGATTTAATTTCCTCCTCTGAGGGGGTAGCTATAAGGTTGCTGTTTTTCTGGTCGTTAACCCATGGTAGAATGGAGTCTGTCACTGGGAGGGAGAACTCCTCATTATCACCGGTGTAAAGCTGCTGGAAGTATTCCACCACTGCATTGGAGATGTCCACCTCGGAGGTGAAGGTGCTTCCATGGATACGAACAGTGGTCACACACTTCTTGGCCTTTTTCTCCTTATGAAGCCGGTGAAAAAATTTGGAATTGCGGTCCCCATCCTTGAGCCACCGGGTGTTAAACTGGGCCTTGGCCAGCTTCCCCTTCAAGGACAGGAGGTCATCCAGCCTAGCATGAGCCTGGAGTTCCTCCCTAGAAGGCCGGGGGAGAGATTGATTGGAAAGCTGAAGGGAGGCAATCCAGGCCTTAGCAGCCTGAATATCTTCATCCAGCTTGGAGAAAGATGACCTGCTCCATTCCTTAAGGAGGGACTTGATTCTCTTTAGCATGGAGACCATCTTAAAATAGTGGCTGCCTTGCGGAGGAGCCACCCACCCATTTGCGATGACTTCCCTGCAGCCCGGAATTGTGATCCAACCATTTTTGAATTTGAAGGGCAGGGGGGAGGATCTTTGGCCCCCAGAGAGGTTGATGATAATAGGATTATGGTCCGAATGGAATTTTAGAAGGGTGAATCCTGAGACGTCAGAGAGCGCGCTGCTATCACTGATCTGATAGAAGCATCTATCAAGCTTGCTGGCTTGCCGACCATTAGTAGTGAATCTGCCCCATGTGAAGGAGACTCCAGCGATGGGCACTTCAGTAAGCTCGCAATAGTCAAGGCAGTGGGAGAAATCCATGGAATCCATACGGAAGAAGCTGGCGCCTATCCTCTCATCTGGTTTAAGGACCGTGTTAAAATCACCAACAATCACCCAATTGCCATTAATAGACCCACAGATTCAGCCAAGCTTCCTCCAAAGGTCCCTTCTTCTAGTGTACGAGCAGGAATCATACACGAAGGAAAGGGAAAAAATAGAATCATTCAGAATGGTCTCCAGTGTGATGAGCTGCGGATACTCATCATCGAACAGTACCCTCACATCATCCTGCTTGAGTACCCACAATTGCTCCAAGCCGCTGTCATTTCAGATCTTAGCAGCAAGGGAGTACCCAAGGCTGCTCCATTTGAAGCATTTCCAGCTGTTAAAGGGTATCATTGGTTCAGCAATTCCAATTAAATGCGGCCTCTGAGTCGAGATAAAGTGCCGAAGGGTTGAGGAAGTGGGAGAGTTCCCAATCCCTTGGCAATTCCAGAAAAGTAACCTCATTGAGCAAGGGGGTCATCACCCCTCGAAGGAGACAGGTTGGTGAATTCATGTGTGACCATCTTTCCTTTCTTCCCTTTCTTCTTGGGCTGACCAACCGGCTTCTTCCCCACCGCATGGTCCTATGCATCCATACATCGGTAATTTGAAGTATCAACCACCTGGGGTTGCGAAACATTAGGCAGAGGTGAGGCCAATCTTTCCTCAAGCTGGTCCTCTGCCTCATCAGACCAGAAGCTGCCACTAAGAGGGGAGAACCTGTTCAAGGGGCATAAAGGAGCAGGGGCAGGCCCTGAAATCGGTATCCTTTTTGCTTCCTTGTCCGAGGAAACAGGTGTGAAGGAGTCATCTACTGCAGGTACAGCTGATTCAGGTGCTTTCACCTCCAAAAGGGCCATAGCGGTCAGATCCGTATGCGGCATCACCTGCACAGGGGACACAGGAGGGGCAGAGGGAGGCAGCAGCCTCTCAACAGCACAGATATCCTCCGGCTCAGTCGGAGGGTGCCGGGGAGGGGGAAGCTCATTGGGGCTGGCTCCAATGGGGTCAGGTGTCAAAGTGACCGCGGCGGTCCATGACTGAGAAGGCTCTGCCTGGCAGGATGAGGAGTGAGGTGCCTCATGGTCCATCTTGAGAGGCTCCTCAGGGGTAGCGGCGGTCTGTGACTGTGAAGGCCCCACATGGCAGGGTGCAGAGGGTTCATGCCCCCCTGGACCAGCTCGGGGTGCACCTCAAGGAAAGCAGTGCCATTAACCGAGCCCTATCCGTGCAAAGACGCAGCGGTATCCAGGCTCTTCCCAGGCTCCGCACCGCGTGACCTTCTTCAATTTTCAGCAACATGCCCCTTCATATTGCAGAATGAGCAGAGCATCAATTTGCGGCAGTCAGCAGCAATATGACCAAGCAGATTGCAATGGGAGCATAGCTTAGGCCTTCTTTCATATTGGATTTCGAGAGTGAAGGAATCACTTTGTGTGTTGAGGACCACCTCCTCCACCAGTGTGGATGCCAAGTCAATCTCAACAAGAACCCGCGCATAGTGACCAAATCTTGGGTTATCCGTCTCCTTGTCAATTCGAATAGGAAAGAAAACCGAGGATGCAATGTCCCAGAGAATCCGGGGATGCCAGTAGAGCCAGCTCAATTTTCAAATTCGGATCCAAACCTGCGCAGAGGTATTGTTGACGTTCATGGGATCAAAGTTTCTGTCCCAATCCTGGATTCGAAGGAAGCCCGACTTCAGATTGAGAGAGCCAAAGCTCCATGCTCTCCTTTTGGATTCATCCGACGGGAAGACAATGTGGTAGTAACCCCTCCCCATCGCGATCATCTTCCAGTCAGAGAAACCTCAAATGGCAGCAATTCTCCTGGTGAGGTCAGCAAACTTCCAAAGTCTCTCGCCCTTTGGAGTCAGCACCCTGGCAATAATGGAGGAGCGGCAAAGGTTGATTCTTTCTTCCACTGCCTCACGATTTGCTGAAACATGCGCGACCCGACCCTTGAGGATTATTCAGCCGGGGGAGGGCACTCCAAAGTCTTTTTAAGGTTTTTTATGTTTTTATGGATTTTCAAGATTTTTAGGATTTTTATAAATTTTTATGCTTTTATGGATTTTGAGGGATTTTATGTTCTTTTCTTTTTAGGGTTTTTATAATTTTTTATGTCTTTATTGGCTTTAAGTTTTTTTTGGTTTTTAAGCTTTTCTTAGTGGTTTTTTGGATTTTTTAGGTTTTTTCTTTTTTTTAGGGAATTTTAGGTCTTTTTTAGGATTTTAATGTTTTTGGGTGTTTTATTGTTTTTGAGGTGTTTTAGAAATTTTCCTAGTTTTTATGGTTTTTTGGGCTTTTAGTGTTTTTTAGTTTTTTAGGATATTTAATGTTTTTTATAGTTTTTTAACTTTTTTAGGGGTTTAAAGGGTTTTTAGAGTTTCCAGTCAGTTTTTAATGTTTTTATGGTTTTTATGGTTTTACAGTATTCAAGGGGTTTTCATGTTTTTGGGGTTTTAGGGTTTTTAGGGACTTTTAGTATTATTTGGGTTTTTAGAATTTTATGGTTTTTAGGGGTTTTCAGTGTTTTTTTGTTTTTTATTATTTTCATTGTGTATTTTCCATGTTTATGGGTTTTTTATTTTGGAATATTTTTTATGGATTTTTAGTACTTGTATGGTCTATTAGGGATTTTAGGGGTTTTTATGAGTATTAGGGTTCTTATAGGTTTTAAGAATATTTTATTTTTTATTTTTTTTGGGTTTTAAGTGTTTTTAGGTTTATATGGTTCTCTAAGGATTCTCATCATTTTCACGATTTTTTATGATTTAAGGGATTTTTAGGGATTTTTTTTGAATTTTAGGGCATTTTGGGAATTTTTTGGAGATTTTTAGGTTTTAGGGTATTTATGATTTTTAGGATTTTTAGGGGGCTTTGAGTTTTTTCTGGGTTTTAATGTTGTTTTGAAATTTTTTACCATTTTAAGCGTTTTAAGGATTTTTTAGAGTTTTCCGTGGATTTTTATGGGGGTTTAAAAGTTTAATGATTTCTAATATTTTTAGGTGTTTTATGATTTTTAGGGTTTTGGGGGGTTTTAAGGATTTTAGTTTTCTTGGAGTTTTTCAGGTTTTTTGAGGTTTTATGAGTTTTTAGGTTTTAATTTTTTCATAGGGATTTAGTGTTTTTTATTTTATTTCGATTTTTTATGGATTTTTAGTATTTTTATAGTGTTTTATGGTTTTAAGGGGGTTTTTAAGTTTTTAATGTTTTTTAGGTTTTTTAGAGTTTTTTTAATGTTTAGGGGGTAAAATTTGTTTTTAGAGTATTTAGAGTATTTATTGTTTTTGTTGGTATTTTGGGTTTTTATGGATTTTAGGGGTTTTTTGGTTTTTTGGGCTTTTAGGGGCTCTAAAATTTTTATGTTTTTAGGGGTTTTATGGGTTTTAGATTTTTATCAGTTTTTCATAGTATTTTTCTGTATTTTAGGGTTTTTAGGTTTACATGTATTTTTAGGGCCTTCACAATATTTTTATGGGTTTTTAGTGTTTTTAGGGATTTTAAGGTTTTTAAGGGGTTTTTATAGTTTTTAGGGTTTTTAAGGGTTTCAACATTTTTTAGGTTTTTATGGGGTTTTAGTGTTTTTAATGTTTTATTTGGTTTTTTCATTTTTTTCGGGTAATTTTTACATTTTTATGGATTTTTAAGGTTTTTAAGGTTTTTACAGAGTTTGAGGGGTTTTTGGGGTTTTTGGGTTTTTATGGTTTTTAGGTTTTTGGGATTTTTAGTTTTTTGGGGTTTTTAAGTTTCTTTATTGTTTTTAATGTTTTAATCGGTATAAATGGATTTTATATTTTTTATTTGTTTTAGGGTTTTTATAGGGGGTTTGGGTTTTTTATGTTTTTAGGGGTTTTTATGATTTTTAGTGTTTTATTGGTTTTTTTTTGTTTTTAGGGTTTTTAGCATAATTTACATTTTTTAGGGTTTTAAAGTGTTTTTATTTTTTTAAGTATTTCTTAGGGTTTTTTGGGGTATTTTATGTTTTTAGAGATTTCTATGGATATTTCAGTTTTTATGATTTTTGGGGTTTTTAGGGATTTTGAGAATTTTAGGGATTTTTTGTTTTCCTGGGTTTGTATGGGTTTCTTGGATTTTTGTTTGAGTTTTTTAGGGTTTTAATGTTTTTCAGATTTTTTATTTTTGTACGGAAAATATAAATTAGTATATAAAATAAAGGGAATTGAATTAGAACACAATCGCCCAAGGGTGAAATGAATCCAAAGATCAAGAAAACTCAGGAAAGAAACCAGATGAATGACCAAAGAAACCTATATAATCCTATCAAAACCAATTCATGGAAACATGCCCCATAACCCTCATGAAGCCCATCTAAACCATGCATAAAAAATGGAACTTGAAACCTCATGAATCCCATCCAAAACAATTCTTAGAGTGTAGGCCCAAGAACCTTCATGAAGCCTATCTAAGCCATGGCCCGAAAATGGGATGAGAAAACTCATGAAGCCCATCCAAACCATTTCCTAGAAAAGTCCTGAGAACCTCACGAAGCCCAGTGAATCCAAAAACCAAACTTCGATCACAATATATCTATCTCCAAGAACCTTTATTCTATCACCCAAAATACCCCTCCCCCACATCGTCTCCCAGAGACCAACTCCTAAAAACCACTACACACTCCAAGCCAACCTGATCATGAGCAACCAAAGCAACATTAGATCTCAGCATCCAAACAACAGTCATCCCTCAACAACAGAACCTTCTCACTAGAAACCTGGTTACCAGTAGTAGCTATCTCCACTCCAACATCAATACCCAATATGTTGAAGTCTGGTCAACTCCAAAATCACCATCTAACAGAACCTGTACCAGAGTACATCCTATGTAGAAACCAGTTCTCTAGTAGCAACCATCTCTACCACAACAGCTCCAGCACCTCCTATCCAAATAGTTCCTACACCACCAAGAAAATCGAATCCTAATTTATCCACCAATAATGGACCCAAATGAGAAACTCCAACCACTAACACCAACCCGATCCACTCACACGCAACTCCACCACCAATGCAGCAACCTGCACTCCAACACAACCAACCAACAACCCCTACACCAGCTCACAACCCCCAACAGAAGCCAGGATCCGGTAGCAACCCACTCTACAGGAACACAACCTCCTAAACCTCTTAGCCAACACCATCCACACATGCATCCCATGGACCCCTCTAGTACCAATGAGACTTTATCCTGATTCACAACACTAACCAACCAACCACTACAAGCCACACTAATGATCCAAACAGCACCCACCAACACCAATAACCTGCAACCCCCTCACTAGATCATGACCCACAACTAGACTCCTAGTATTTAATTCCCTCTCCCCACACTAACACCCAGTAACAGAATCACCCTACAATAGAAAGCATCAACCCATGAACCGCCTTCAAATCTCCAGCACTCATCTCCCACAACAAACAACACTATCACTTTTCTCCCAAACTAAATCCACCCCTATCTATATGGAAGCATCAACAAACATCAAAGGAAAGAAGTAGTGCCCACAACCAAACATTCATTTCCAGAAACTTGAATGCCCAAAGTAGACATAGAACTACATTCAAGAATCAAGAAATCCATGATAATTTCTTGAATCCCTTGATAAAACCAAATGACCCCTCCAGTACCATCACCACTAAACTATGAGATATCACCACTAAATATCATGCTCCCAGATTTCAATCAACTTCAATCCATCAATATAACTAGTTCACAAGGAATATCAGTTTCCCAACCTACACTAAGAACACTCCCTACCAAGAAGAAGTCCCATCCACTCCAACAACACCATCCAATATCACCTTTACGAGAAAAATCCCTTAAAAAACAAGATCATCCACAACAACCCACTCAATAAAAACATCACTAGAACCTCTTATACAATAAATACATATAACCACAACAAATATAATCAAACCAAAAAAATAATCCACTAAGAACCAACTTGTTCCACTCCTATAGAACACCCCATCAAAGAAGTATAATTCACCGCACAAAAAGAACAAGCCAACAACCCTCGTGTCAGTTGGTAGCCCCAAATAGAAACCAAGCACCAATAGAAACCCATTCCACATCAACACAACATCTACCACCTCCAATCCAACACTAACCACACCTACAACCATGCACCAGGCCAATACTAACCATCCCTCTTCATGTTCCCTCCCAGCATCTCATAACTCCCATCAACAACATCTACCGACATCTCCAGCAGCCCTAATCATCCCCGAACATCTTGAAAACCCCCAATATCGACACCACCTCCTAGAACCTGAAACATAACCCATAACCCTACAACACCAGCTCCAAGAAGCACACTATCCTTGCACCATAATCAACACCTAGAACTAGAAACAAAAAATGAATTCACCCGATCCAAACCAGGATCACTACCAAAACCTAAGATCTACATCACAAACACCTAGCATACAACTACCCATAGTTGACATCGTCTCCCCCATAAGTACGTAGCCTCAAGCCATCCTAGAACCGGCATCAGACCATGCTATAAAATCCACTAGCACCGAAACCTCATAGCACTTGCATCTCCAAACCATATCATAGAAAGAAATCCACACCCCTCCATATAAGACAACTATAATTTACACAATAAACTATCATCAACCTACACCCCACCACTTTGGATTATTGAAACTATAAAAAGGCAACAAGACATCACCAAAAAGAAAACATCATGTAAATATGCAATAATCTATGAAAACTAAGGACCCCAACATGCAGAAATAGTAGATAACACAAGCTAAGAAATTATCCAATAGAAAAGATGAATTTGGGATGCCATTGTAAAAGTGTAAAAAAGATCAAAGATTACTTGCTGTCATCGACTCGATATGAAGAGATAAAAAAATAATCAAGCAGACTGAAGAGTGTTGCCGAACTCTGAACCAAAGCTAGTAACTGATGAACCAGGAAACACTAGATGTTAGACCATCAATCTGTAAACTTAAATCATGAGTGATGTTGGATAGAAAACCCTCATATAGTAATCTAAAGAACCCTGAAAACTGAGATCAAACAGATAACATGATGAAACAAAATTGATCATGAACAATGTGCTAAAAAAAATACGATGAACTCATCTAGAAAAACCATAAAACTGGATGTTGGGAAACCACCCTCTTGTGTGATAAGTTCTACTAAACTAGAGGGAAAATAAACTATAATCACCGATAAAACATCATCAATACCATTGAAAAAGGAACCCTCATGGATTCTTCTAATCTCACTTTTTAAAAGAAGACACAACATGCAAGTAGTAACACCCCTGTGATAGAAAATTGAGACACCTTAGTCCACACAACCTTAAACCAGAAACCCCCAAAGGGAAAAGAACACATCACATGCACCATCAGGGGGAATAAGCTAGAAACAACACCAACCACACATGCCAATGGTAATCCCAGGTTTCACCAAGGAACACTGACCAAAAATCCCAACATCATGGAAAAAATTCCATCGAACGAGGAAATTCTTCGGCCGATGAATCCACTACAAGCAAATAAAAAAGATCAAATCGTTTAATGGAAGATCATGGAGCACTTCTGAATAGAACCTATGACTTGACAATGTAATGAAACCCACTATGCCTATAAACTCAGGAAGAACCATCAGGCTGGAGAACATAATCTGAAAACTACATCCCCTAGAAAACCATCGGTCAACCAAAAAAACCACCCACCACCCTCGAAAACACAGGATTGATGGTGTCCAATGAACCAATAGCTAGAAAAAAATAGATAACCCCATCTGATGAACCAAACCCATTATTACACTTGGAGCACTAATGGATCCACTAGTTGGAATGAAGGAAATCTGTAATCCCCATCTCTGATCGAAACCATCCATTAACCAAAACGGTCTTGACAAAAAACCTTCATCGAAGAAACCATGAAAGAACCCTTCAAAGAAGGAATATTAAACCAGAAAACCTCATTCCAAAACACAGTAGAAAATCAACCATGGGCATGTGGCTCATGAGAGCTATGGGATCTCAATTAAATCCCTTTAAGATTTTATAGTTTTTTTTCATATTTTTAGTGTTTATACGATTTTTAGAGTTTTTTAACATCTGTAGGGATGTAAATGTTTTTTTAGTGTCTTGTGGTTTCTATGTTTTAATTTATTTTTTGGTTTTTTAATGTCTTTAGGTATTTTTTGGTTTTTAATAGTTTTAGGGTTATTGGGTTCTTTTAGGAGTTTTATAAATTTTACCGTTTTTATTTTTTTTTGAAGTTTTAAATGTTTTTATAAATTTTAAGTATTTTTTAAGGTCATTCAAGGTTTTTAGGTTTAATTTGTTATTTTTAAGGATTTTTAGAATTTTTTTATTATTTTATGGTTTTAGTGTTTTTATGGATTTTGTTGGTTTTTATGGTTTTTAGTTTCATAGTTATTTTTGGGGTTTTTTGATTTTTTTTATATTTTTGGTGGTCTTAAATGTTTTTTGGTTCTTAAGGATTCATTAGGGTTTTATCCAGTTTTTATGATTATTTTCATTTTTTGAGATATTTAGGGATTTTTAGAATTTTATGGGTTTTAGGATTACAGGGATTTTGATTATTTTTGGGGTTTTAGGGATTTTATGTTTTATAATTTTTTATGTTTTTAGTGGATTTATTTGTTTTTAGGCTTTCAAGGTTTTCTTAGGGGTGTTTGGGTTTTTTACATTTTTAGGTATTTTTAGGTATTTTTTATGATTTCAATGTTTTTAGGGGTTTCATGGATTATGAAGGTTTTTAGGGTTTTAGGGGTTTTAGAATATTTTACGGTTTTTTGTTTTCTATGTTATTTTAGGTTTTTGAGGTTTTCTTAGGGTTTTTAGGGACATTAGGTTTTTTATGTTTTTAGGTATATTTATGGACTTTTTACAAATTTTATTATTTTGATGTTTTTTAGGGTTTTTTGTTTTTTAGCTTTTTAAGGGTTTTCATGTGGGGGGGGGGGGGGGGTAATGGGGTTTTTAATTTTTTAGTTTTTTAGTTTTTTATGGGTTTTTAGTGTTTTTTAACATTTTATAGGTTTAAAGGGGTTTAGAGTTTTTAGTGCTATTTAGAGTATTTATGGGATTCTAAGGTTTTTAAGGGTTTTAGGGGTGTTATTTAATTTAGGTTTTTTTTATTAATTTCATGTTTTCTATGGTTTTTAGACCTTTTATGTTTTTATGGGATTTAAGTGTGTTTAGGTTTTATAATGTTTTACATATTTTCAGGGTTTTTTGGGTTTGTTTAGTTTTTATGAAATTTTATGGAATTTTTTAGGATTTTCCAGTTCTTTGGGTTTTTAGGGATTTTGAGGGGTTTTATGGTTTGTTAGGGGTTTTAATGTTTTTTTGGAGTTATAGGGGTTTTTTAAATTTTTTTGATTTTAAGGGTCTAGTGGAGTTTCTTAACGTTTTAAAGGGTTTATAGGTTTTTTATAGTTTTTAGTTGTTTTCTAGAGTTTTTATGGGTTTTCGGGTTTTTATGGTTATTAGAGATTTTTAGGTTTTCTAGTGGTTTTAGTGGTTTGTATATTTTTTAGGGTTTTTAGTGTTTTTTTTGGGTTTTAAGCATTTCTAGGTTTTCGAGGACTTATTAATTTTTGTGTTTTTAGGGTTGTTTATGATTTTAGGGGTTTTAAGAATTTTTTAGGTTTTTATGGTGTTTAAGATTTTTTTTGGATTTTGAGGGGGTTTTAGGGTTTTTAGGGTATTTTAGGTTTTTTAGATTTTTAACATTTTTAGGGGTTCAATAGTTTTTCATAGTTTTTAGTGTTTTATATAGTTTTTATTGGTTTTAGGGTTTTTATAATTTTTAGGGGTTTTAAGTTTTTTTGGGTTTTTGAGTTACTTTTAGGGTTTTTAGAATTTTTTGGTTTTTTAGGGGTTTTAAGTGTTTCTGGGTTATTAAGGGTTTCCTAGGGGTTTTTTGTGTTTTATATGTTTTAGGTACTTTTAGGGTTTTTATGATTTTTATTCTGTTTTAGGGTGTTTTGGGATTTTGAGGGGGTTTAGGTTCAGGTTATTTATGTTTTTTGGGGTTTCTTTGGGTTTTTGGGGTTTTAGTGTTTTTTAGGTTTTTAGATATTTTTTTTGACTTTTTTAGGGGTTTAAAGGGTTTTTAGATTTTTTATTAATTTTTTGGTTTTTTAGGGATTTTATGGTTTTTATGGGTTTTTAGGGGTTTTTGGTTTTAAAGAGTTTTTAGTGTCTCTAGGGTTTTGGGTTTTTTTAGCATTTTTAGGTATTTTATGGGTTTTATTTTTTTATGTTTTTAAGGTTTTATTTGTGGATTTCAGGGTTTTTGGGTTCTTTAATTTTTAAGGATATTTAGGGATTTTTGGGCTTTTTAAGGATTTTTCTAATTCTTTTGGGTATTTTTTCTGTTTTTAGGGGTTTTGGGATTTTTAGGGGTTTTTAGGTTTTTTAGTGGTTTTAGGTTTTTAAGGTTTTAAGAGATTTTATGTTTTAAGGTTTTATTAGGGGTTTTCATGGTTTTTAGTGTATATTTCCTTTTTAGCAATTTGTTTTTGGATTTTTAGATTTTTAGGGGTCTTTGGGATTTTGATAGTTCTTATAGTTTTTTAGATTTTTCATCATTTTAAGGGTTTTTGGGGTTTTTTAGGGTTGTATGGTTTTTTAGAGTTTTTTAATGTTTTAGGTGGTTATTGGGTATTCGGTGGGTTTTTAGAATTTTTCAAGGTTTTAAGGGATTTTATGATCTTTAGGGTTGTAGGGATTTATTGGATTTTTTATGTATTTTTTATGTTTTTAGGGGTTTTAATTATTTTTTGGGATTTTTATGAATTCTATGGGGTTTAAAGATTTTATGCATTTTGAGGGTTTTTAAATAATTTTAGAGTTTTTTTAGATTTTCAGGTTATTATTATGTTTTTAGGGGTCTAAGGTTCTTTATATTTTTTCAAATTTTTAATATTTTAAATGGATTTTAGAGTTTTTATGGGTTTTTTGGGATTTTATGAGTTTTTAGGGATTTTATTTTCTTTTGTTGTTTTATGGTATTTATAGGTTCTAGGATCTTCTTAGTTATTTTTGGTATTTATACCATGTTATATGTTTTTAGGGGTTTTATGTTATTTTAGGGTTTTAAGGTTTTTTGTGGGTCTTTCAAGTATTTTAGCGTATTTAATGTTTTTGGGATGTTTAGGAATTTTTTGTATTTTTATTTATTTTAATGGGTTTTAGGGATTTTGAGGGTTTTTAGGGTTTTTTTATGTTTTTTAGAGTTTTTATCATTTTTAGGTTTTTAGGGGTTTTAAGTGTTTTTGTTTTTATAATGTTTTCTTTGGGCTTTCAGGGTTTGTAGGAATTTTTATGGTTTTTTTAGTTTTTATGGGTTTTTAGTTTTTTTAGGGATTCTGATGAGGTTTAGATATTTTTTCATTTTTTGGGTTTTTTTGTTTATTTAAGTTTTTTTTTTGTTTTTTAGGGTTTTTTGGGTATTTAGGGTTTTTAGTATTTTTATCGTTTTTTGGATTTAAAGGGGTTTTTGAGTTGTTAGTGGGGTTTTATGGGTTTTTAAGGTTTTTTATGGGTAATACTGGTTTTTATGGTTATTTGGGGTTTTAGGGTTTTAGTGTTCTTTAGTGTTTTTTGTGTTTTTCATGTTTTTTTTGTTTTTTATGTGTTTTATGTGTTTTTAATTTTTTCATGATTTCATAGGTGGTTTTTAGGGTTTTTAGTAATTTTTAAATTTTGGGTTACTTTTTGGAATTTTTTAGGATGGTTGTGGTTTTTTAGTGTTTTTATGGATTTTGATAGTTTTAGGGGGGTTGTAGGATTTTTAGGGTTATATAGAGTATTTTGGATTTGTATCTTTTCATGAGGTTTTATGTTTTTTTAGTTTTTTTATGTTTTTCAAAGGGTTTTCATCGTTTTTTGGTTTTTATAAATTTTTAGTGTTTTTTAGGGATTTTTATTATTATTATACTTTTTAGTGTTTTTAGGAATTTTGAGGGTTTTATGGTTTTTTAGGATTTTAGGTATTTTCAGGGGTTTTAACATTTTTTATTTTTATTAGGAATTTTATATTTTTTCAGTTTTAAAAGGTTTCTTAGGAGCTTTCAATGTTTTTTTGGTTTTTTAATTTTTCTATTTTTTACGGATTTTTAAAATGTTTTTTTTGTTTTTAGGGTTTTTATGGTTATTTTGGGTTGTTAAGGTTTTTTTTCATTTTCTTGGTGTTTTAAGCATTTTATTAGAGTTTTTAAACATTTTATGGGTTTAATGAATTTTATAATTATTAGTGGGTTTTCTTTATTTTTATGGTGATTTAGAGTTTTTAAAAAAATTAAGGGGATATATGGATTTTATGGGTTTTAGGGACTTTTTTGGATGTTTTATGGATTTTAGAGTTTTTATGGTTTTATAGGGGTTCTAAAAGATTTTATGTTTTTATGGTTTTATTATGTGTTCTCATGGTTTTTAGAGTTTTATGGTTATATGGTTTCTCAGTGAATTTTAAGGATTTCTAGGGGGTTCTAGGGATTTTAGGGATTTTGACGGATGTTATGATTTTTTGGGTTTTTAACATTTTTAGGGTTTGAGTTCTTTTAGGTTTTTGTGGTTTAAGAGTGTTTTAGTTTTTAATGGATTACTAGGGGTTTTAGGGGATTTTATGTTTTTAGGGGGTTTTTACAATTTTTATTTTTTAGGGGTTTTAGGGATTTTGAGGTTTTTAGGGTTTTTTATAGTTTTTACGGGTTTAATTTTTTTTTGAGTTTTTTTGTTTTTTTTTGGTTAATAGGGTGTTTTTTGAGTTTTAATAGGGTTTTAAAGTTTTCATAGTTATTTAATTTTTTCTTGATTAGAATGTGTTTTTATAGTATTTAGTGTTCTCAGGGCTTTAGGGGTTTTTTGGTTTTTATGGTTATTAATTATTTTTAGGGTCTTTTAGGTGTTTTGGGGTTATTTTATTTTTTATGATTTTAAGGGGTCTTTTTGTTTTTAGGTTTTTATGATTTTCTTATATTTTTTTCAAGGTTTGTAGGGATTTTTAGGCTTTTATGGATTTTTAGGGATTTTTTTGGTTTTTTAGGATTTTTTAGGGATTTCAGGGATTTGGATGGTATTTAGGGGTTTTATGGTTTTTATGTTTTTCAAATTATTCTTGGTTTTAGGGGTTTAAAGTGTATTTATACTTTTATGGTTTTCCTAGGGTTTTTAGAGATTTTATATTTTTTTTTCATGTTTTAATGTATTTTTAGGTTTTTTTAATATTTTTATGGGTTGTTATAGTTTTTAGGGATTTGAATGATTTTTTTGGTTTTTCTTGGATCTATAGGTCTTTTTGGGGCTGTTGGTGGTTTAATTTTTTTATTTAGTTTGTATTTGTTTTATGGTTTTTTAGGGTTTTAAAAGTTTTTAGTGATTTAAAGGGTATTTAGAGTTTTTAGTGGTTTTAGGGTTTTTTGTGTAGCAGGATTTCTTTTAATGTTTTTAGTGGTTTATAGGGGTTTTATTGTTTTTAGGGGTTTTAGGAACTTTTTATGGGTTTTTAGGGGTTTTTGTGATTTTTATGTTTTTTTATGGATTTTAAGTGTTTTAGGTTTTTAATTTTTTCTTAGGGGTGTTAGAGTGTTTTCCATTTTAGGGTTTTTTAGGAATTTTTATTGTATTTTATTGTTTTTATGGAATTTGAGTGTTTTGGGGATTTTTGGGTTTTATGGGTATCTAGTGTTTCTTTTCATTTTTTTTTGTTTTTAGGGGTTTTAAGTGTTTCTAGGTTTCTAAGGCTTTCTTATGTATTTTTAGGGGTTTTTTATTTTTTGGAGTTTTAGTTATTTTTTAGGATTCTTATGGTATTGAACGTTTTTATGAATTTTTAGGACTTTTAGGGTTTAAAGGGGTTTTAGGTTTTTTGCTTTATTTTTTGAATTTTTAGGGTTTTAAGATTTTAATTTTTTTAATGTTTTTATGTGTTTATAGGGTTTTTAGAGTTTTTAGTGTTTTTTAGGGTTTTTATTATTTTTAGAGTTTTTTATTGATTTTTGGGATTTTTGGTTTTTATATGTTTAGGGATCTTTTTTGTTTTTAAGGGTTTTTATCATTTTTATGTTTTTAGGTGTTTTAAGTGCTTTTAGGTGACTAAAGTTTCGTGGGGGGTTTCCATGTTTTTATGGTTTTAGGATTTTATTGATTTTAGATATTTTTTAGGATTTTTATGTTGTTTAGGGGTTTCAGGGATTTTGAGGGTTTTTAGAGTTTTATTGGTGTTTTGGGGTGTTATGGTTTTTTTGGATTTTATTGTTTTTTAGTGTTTTCTTTTTTTTTTATTTTTTTAGAGTTTTTAAACTGTTTTAGTGGTTTAAATGGGTTTTATTATTTTTAGTGGTTTTTAAGGTTTTTATCGGTTTTTATGATTTTTAAATGTTTTTAGTATTTTCATGGTTTTATGGTATTTTTTGGGGTTTTAGGGGCTTTGGGGGTTTTATGTGTTTTTAGGGTTTTAAGGTTTTCATAGGAATTTTAATGGTTTTAAGGGTTTTTATGTTTTTAACTTTTTAAGGAATTTTTGGGAATTTTATGGGGTTTATTATTTTTATGTAATTTTGATGGTTTTTAGGCTTCTTAGCGTTTTAGGTTTTTTA
This sequence comes from Viscum album, assembly GCA_963277665.1. Taxonomy (NCBI): domain Eukaryota; kingdom Viridiplantae; phylum Streptophyta; class Magnoliopsida; order Santalales; family Viscaceae; genus Viscum; species Viscum album. Next base: position 1,589,861,243 of record OY728121.1, on the reverse strand, counting down.
TAGTTTTTATAGTTTTTAGGTTTTTATTGGTTTAAAGTTCTTTTAGGGTTTTAAGGGTTTTCTAAAGGGTTTTCAAGTTTTTAGTGTTTTTATGTTTTTAGGAAATTTTATTTATTTTTTAGGTTTTTTTTAGTTTTTATGGTTTTTAGGGATTTTGAGGTTTTTCAGGTTTTTATGTTTTTTGGTTGTTTTGGGATTTTTTGAGTTTTTAGGTGTTCCAGAGGTTTTTTACAGTTTTTAAATATTTTTAGAGTTTAAAGGGTTTAGTTACTTTTTAGCGTTTTATGGGATTTATGGGTTTTTATTGTTTTTATGGATTTTATGGTTTTTTGGTTTTTTTGTGTGTTGTTAGCGTGTTTTATGTCTTGTAGGGTTTTAAAGTGTTTTTATGTTTTTACATTTTTATAGAGTTTTTTAGGTTTTTATGTTTTTAACTATTTTAGTGATTTTTAGTTCTTTTTTTTGGATGTTCATGGTTTTTTAGGGTTTTAGTGATTTTGAGGGGTTTTGGATTTTTATGGTTTTGATCATTTTATAGGTATTTTGTGATTTTAGGTGTTTTTAGGTTTTTATGGATTTATTTATGGGTTTTTTTGGGTTTAATGGTTTTGTATATTTTGAAATATTATTTAATTTTTTTTGGATTTTTATGGTTTTATGGTTTTTATGGATTTTGAGGATTTTTACGGGTTTTTAGGGTTTTAGGGTTGTTAGGGTTTTTATGATTTATTTGGATTTTTGGGGGTTATTTTTATTTTTAGGGGTTTTAATGGGTTTTATATTTTTTTAATGTTTTTAGGGGTTTAAAGGGATTTTAGAGTTTTTAGTGGGTTATTAGGGTTTTATGGGATTTAGGATTTGGAAGGTATTTAGGGGGTTTTATGGTTTGTAGGGTATTTTTAGGGGTTTTAGGGTTTTTAGGGGTTTTATTATTTTATCCTTTTTTAGGTTTTTAGGGGGTTTTAAGGGTTTTCAAGGTTTTTATGGTTTTTTATGATTTTATGTATTTTTAGTTATTTCTTAGCATTTTTATGGTTTTATAGGGTCTATAGGGATTTTTAGGTTTTAGGGTGTTTTATGTTTTTTTTATTTTTGGGTTTTTTCTAGTTTCTTAGGGGTTTATGGTTTTATAGTGTTTTTTTAAACATTTTTATGGATTAAATAGATTTTACTGTTTTTTGTGGTTTTTGGGGTTTTTTGATTTTTTTAATATTTTACCTATTTTTAGCAGTTTCAAGGTTTTAGAATTTTTTGGATTTTAGTTTTTTAATTATTTTAGGGGTTTATGTTTTTCTTAGGGGTTTTCCTGGTTTCTACGGTTTTTTATGTTTTAGGGTTTTTAGGATTTTTATGGGGCCTTGGGAATTTTATGGATTTCATGGTTTTTTAGGGTTTTTAGGGATTTTAGGGATTTTAGGGATTTTAGGGGGTTAAAGGGATTTTATAGTTTTTATTGGGGTTTTAGGTTTTTTTATACCTTTTAAGGAGTTTAAATGTTTTTTCTATTTTATGGTTATTAGGGGTTTTAGTGTTTTTAGGTTTTTAAGGGTTTTATATATTTTTTGGTTTTCAAGGTTTTCATTGGGTGTTTAGGGTTTTAAAATATATTTTATATTTTTCAGGCATTTTTAGGGATTTTTTTTGTATTTAAATGGTTTTTAGGGATTTTGAGGAAATTTATGGTTTTTAAGGGTTTTAGGATCTACTAGGTTTTTAAAGATTTTTTATGTCTTTACGGACTTTTTTGTAATTTTTAGGATTTTATTAGGTTTTGAGGTTTTTACGGATATTGAGGGTTTAGTGGTTTTTTGGGTTTTATGTTTTTTTGGGGTTTTTTATTTTTTTATGCATTTTAAGGTATTTAGATTTTTTAAAGGTTTTTATTTGTTTAAAGGGTTTTTAGAGATTTTAGTGGTTTTCAAGGTTTTATATGGGTTTTTAGGGGATTCAAAAATTTTAGGGATTTTTTTTGGTTTTTATCATTTTTATTTTCTTAGGGTTTTTCCATTTTTAGGATTTTTTAGGGGTTTTAATTATTTTAAGGTTTTTCATTTTTTTTCATAGGGTTTTTATGGATTTCATTTTTTTTACATTTATATGTATTTGTATGGTTTCCCCTGATTTTATGGGTTTTTAGGGGTTTTAGAGATTTCTATGTTTTTAGGGTTTATTACGGGGTTTTATGGGTTTTATGGGTTTTTAGGATTTTTTGATTATTTTCTGGTTTGAATTTATTTTATATTTTTTAATCATTTTTTAGGGGTTTGAAGGGTTTTTATAGTATTTAGTGGATCTGAGTGATTTTTTGTGTTTTTAGGGGTTTGAGAGTCTTGTAATAGTTTTGAAGTTTTTAGAATTTTTTATGTTTTTAATGGTTTTAAGTTTCATTATTTTTTTATGGTTTTCATAGGCATTTTCAGGGTTTAAGGGTTTTTAATTTTTAGGGATTTGAGTGTTTTTTTGGATTTTTAATATCTCTTAGGGTTTTAGTGATTTTGAGGGTTTTAAGGGGATTTAAATTTTATAGGTTTTTAATGAATTTTAAGGACTTTTATATTTTTAAGGTTTTATTAGGTTTTTTCTTGTTTTTTTGGGTTTTTTACACCTTTATATTTTTTCGCACTTTTTTAGGAATTTTATGGTTTTATGGGTATTTTTGGATTTTGAGGGTTTTATGGATTTTTGTGATTTTATAGTTTTTAGGGGTTTTAAAGTATTTATTTTTTAACATTTTTAGTGGTATAATGTGTTATAATAGTTTTTTTTTGGTTTTAGGGTTTATTATGATTTTTATGTTTCTTAGGTTTTTTATGGTTTTTAGGATTTCAGGGTTTTTAGCATTTAGAATTTTTTAGTTTTTCATGTATTTTAAGTGTTTATTTGTTTTTAAGTTTTTCTTATGGGTTTTTAGGGTTTTTAAATTTTTTTACATTTTTCGGGATTTTTAGGGTTTTTGATGAATTTTATGGTTACTAGGTTTCTTGAGGGTTTTCAGGGTTCTTATGATTTTTTAGGTATTAATGGTTTTTTAGATTTTTTTCGAGTTTTATATGTTTTTTATGTTTTTCTGTGTTTTTAACATTTCTTAGGGATTACAGGGTTTTTAGAGTTTTAATTAGTTATTAGGGTTTTATGGGGTTTTAGGGGTGTTTACGATTTTTTGTGGTTTTATTGTTTTTAGGGTTTTTAGGGATGTAAGCTATTTAGGTGTATTAGGGGTTTTAAGTGTTTTTTTAAGGTTTTATTTGGGTTTTTTATGGTTTCTAGGTATATTTACATTTTTAGGGAATTTTAAAGCTTTTTATAATTTTTATAGTATTTTAATGTTTTTAGGGATTCTAATGGTTTTGAGGGTATTTAGGGTTTTATTGTTTTCTTTGGATTTTAGGGATTTTTATTAGTTTTTTAGGGATTAATGGTTTCTATATTTTTTTAATTTTTTTAGGGTTTATAGTGGATTTAGATTTTTTTAGTTGTTTTTATTGTTATATGGGTTTTTGGGTGTTTTATGGTTTTAAGGGTTTTTATGGTTTTTAAATATTGTTAACATTTTTAAGGGTTTAGCATTTTTAGTTTTTGTAGGTTTACTAAGTGTTTTTTTATTTTTTATGGTTTTTATAGGGATTTTTTGGGTTTTTCTAATTTTTTATATTTGTAGGGGTTTTTTGGATTTTTTAGTATTTGTGTGGTTTTTAGGGTTTTGAGGGATTTTTAAGATTTTTAGGGGTTTTAAGGGTTTATGGGTTTCTTAGGTTTAGGTGTTATAAGGTTTTTTTTTGAGTTTTTTACAAGTTTTAAGGGGTTTTTAGGGTTTTTTAACATTTTTAAGTGTTTAGAGGGGTTTAGTGTTTTTTGTGGGGTTTGGGTATTTTATGGTTATTACGGGAGTTTTTATAGGCTTTTATGGTTTTTTGGGGTTTTAATGTCATTTTAGTGTTTTTAGCATTTTTAGTGTTTTTAGGTCTTTTAGGGTTTTATGTTTTTTAGTATTTTAGGCTTTTAGGGTTTTTAGGGGTTTCAGGGTTTTTTTTATGTATTTAGGGATGTTTTGGTATTTTTTAGGATTTTTATGGTTTTTAGTAGTTTTAGGGATTTTGAGTGTTTTTAGGGTTTCTATGGTATTTAGGGTTTTAATGTTTTTTTGTTCTAGGCATTTTAAGTGTTTTAGGTTTTTAAGGTTTTCCTAGGGTTTTTTGGATTTTTCTTGTTCTTTATATTTTTAGGGAATTTTAGTAATTTTTTGGAATTTTTATTGGTTTTTAGGTTTTTAAGGATTTTGAGGGTTTTATGATTTTTTTGGGTTTTTAGCGGTTTTTACAAGGTAAATATAATGAATTATATAAAAAATGGAATTGATGTACTACACAATCACGAAATCGTTAACCAACTGATGACCAATCGGCTAAAAGGAATAACAACATGTATGTGAATACAAAGCCCAAGCAACCTCAAGTGAGCACTCAAAAGAGAGGCCCATGAAATCTTGAGCGACCCATCAAAACCAAAACCAAAACCAGAAAAGTGTTCCAAAGAGTTACGCGAAGACCTTTCATCCAAACCTAGAAACCAAGCCCACCCATGAGGCCCCCAAAGGGACCAAGATCCCAAGACAATAGAACATCAAGAGAAACTTGTAAAACCTCTTCACACACAATGTTAGCATCAAAAAACACTGGAACCAGTGCCTCTATCCACCCACCAACAACAATAGAAGGAGCACCATACCGCAACCAAAAGCAGACAAGCCCAGCAAAAAATCCCATCAAACCTGAAGAAGGAGCCCCCATAGCACCATGCACTAAGCCATAAAGCAATCTAAATGACATCAAAGCAAAGGAAGGCCCAAATCAGATACATAACCTAAGGAAGAGTAAAATAACATCAACAAGAAACAAACACACACATACGCATGCATACACCCTCCCACAAACACACGCACAAACCACCTCCCTCCTGAACACCCATTCACACACAAAAGTCGCACACATGTATAGTCCACCACCTAAACACGTGAAGACACACAAAAAAACCCAACCAAAAACTCCAAAACAAGCCTATAGTAGCATCCCATCGAAGCACAGAACAACTGAGAGCGAAGCCTAATCCAGCCCAAGCCACAACACCTTCCAATAAACAACTAGACAACCCCACAAACCAGTACCAAAAACCTCATGTGTAGCCCGACGACCCTAAATATCCCACACCAACCAGCTGAACAAGGAACCAGAAATCCAAACACTAAATACAGAAGAACAAACCAAAGCCATCACCCAAGATAATCCAATCAGATCTCTGCGCCATGCATCAAACCACGCTACCAGAGTCAACCACCAGAACCAAATGCCTCCCAAAAATGATCCCAACATATAATCTCCACTAACTATGTTCCAAAAGAAGAGAAATTCACTAGGAACAAACATACTAAAATCATCCCAATCCCAACACCAACATACCATCCATCCACACATGAGCATAACCAACAACATAACTCCCATGAACCATCAACAACCACCAACACACATGAATATCAACAAAACAGTAGCCCACACAGAGCACAGAAAATGCATAAATCTATAACCATTACTATAAAAATAGCACAAGAATACCCCTAATATAGAGGAATTAGTAAAACCACATCTAGATAGCACCATATATCCACACATGTCGAAGTCCCATGAAGCATCTCAACCATCCTATAGCAACCCCAGTAAGGTACCAAGCTGACATAGATCCATCAACCTCATTTTAGCTCCCCACAAGTCAACGCAACCTAGAACTATCCCTAAAAGAAGGACCAACAGAGAAACAAAAAGGGGAAAACACCAGAAAACAACCAAATGAAAAAAAAATCCTGATCCACCAACACACCTGGTAAAAACCAACCACACATCAACAAAACACATCCTCCATCCTGATGTGGATTCAACCAAAAGCACTCCAACACAAATAAACATCCAACCCATATCATCAAGGATGATCCTGAAGTAGACAAACTTGGCTCCAAAACCTAACAACATCTTCATAGAACACTATATTATACCCAAACAACCATTACACCAACACATAATTTCCATGACAACCCACACACCCCCTAGAACCATAAAAACATCCTTTTACACAATATAAAATAGTCAAAGAATAAATAATAAGAAACTAGTGGAAGATCAATTAACTCTGAGAAGAGATCCCATAAAGTTCCACCGGTGAACCAACTCTTGATTTTCCTTAATATTTGTACATTGATTATAAGAAAGGATTCTAGAATAGATAGGCATCCAAAATTTATTCCTAATATAACCACTATGGTAAAAAATAGATCCATGAAGGAAATAATTCCATTCCCTATAGATAAGATATACCCAAGTGGAAAGCTGGAGATTCCCTAAAATAATCTGAAAGGAATCCCCAAAAAATCTATAAGAACTCCAACCAATAGGCCAAAATAATATGATCTGAACAATCTATACTCAAGAGGATCAAGAAGTAAGACAAAATGTTTTGGGAGAACTGACAATTTAATAAAATGATTAATAATTTCGAAGGAAGTCAGATTGATAAAATAATGATTAGGAAAAACTAGGCCCCTGTGCCACAAAAAATCCTATAAAAGAAAACAGTCAAGGGTCACTAAAAAATAATTAAAAAGTACCTGGTTGGGGTAACTTGATCCCAGACCATATAATTCTATAAAATAATGATAAATTTTGGTCCCAACACCTCCCAAAACCTATGAAAGAAAAAACCTGGCTACCTATTTTATAGGATCCCATCAATATTAACTCTTAGTGGAGGACATAAATGAACCCCACATACGACATCCCGATACTCACCAGTAACTTCCATCGAAGAATCCCAATCCCTATTAGATATAATTTCAGAAACCAGGGTACATTTAAATATCCTATAGTTATAAATAATACGATCATAAATGGAAAAGAATATTGGCCCTTTAAGAATAAATAATCAAATTAGTGTGGTATACACAAGCCATTTCAAATAGATAATGATATACAGTGCTTGAGAAAATTTCATATCCCTAATATCATTCACCAATTCCACGAACAATTCCTATGATCTATGGCCACAAAAAAATTGGAGTGACTAAGAAGAAAATTTTGAGCCCAATCCTCCCAAATAAAAGATATATAAGGTAAAAAAAGGTCCCAAATATTTATATACATAGATAAGTTATTCCAATCACTAACATTATTTATCCTTAATCCTCCCTCTTCCTCAGATCTAGCCACCAAGACCCAAGCCACTTTATACTTGGATAAAGCCATGAAAGGGCCCTTCCAAACGAATGTCCTAAGCTTAGATTCAATATAATTAATAACTTTTTTAGGAAAGAGGAATTTATTAAACCGATAAACATTCATGGAAAAAATAATAGATTAAACAAGATAAAAGAATCCCACAAAAGAAGAAAATTAGTTTTCCAAACCTTCGTTCTCTTAACAATTTTCTCTTCCAAAATAGCACAGTCTGTTGCTCTTAATCAATCAGTAATAAGAGGCATCCCAATGTAACAAAGATGTCAGAAACTTCCACTAATTCCCGTAGAAGCTCTAATACTTTCCTTAACCTCTAAGGAGACACTAGCCAAGAACATCATCAATTTCAGGAAGATTACATACAATGCATACATGGAGTAAAAGAGACCCCAATCATGACTTATGACCAAAACCAATTCCAGACCCCCATAGAAAAATAGAATAAGACAATACACAATTAAAATATGAAGAATGAAAGTTTTTATTCATATCCAATTAAATAAGAATGAGTGAGAATAAAAAATCATAGATTCTATGATATGATAAAAAACTACATACAAATCAAAAAAAGAATGGGAGAAAGAGGATACCATTTCCTCAATCCTTTCATCCCAGGAAACCAAAAATAAAAACTCCCATTAATATTCAATGAAAAAACAGGAGAAGAGATAGGCCTCGTAATCAATTAAGATAAACCAACCAGAAAAACAATAAGGTTCATAACATCCCAAAGTATTTCCCATCTGATAGAATCAAAGTCCTTAAAAAGTTCAATTAAAAAATCACACATTTGAACTCCCAAATTCAGGTGGTATCGACATATAAACTTCTAGAAAATTATAATATTATTATAAATATGTCTCGCTTAAAAGAATGAATATTATTCCTTATTAATACATGTAGGAATAAATATTCTCAATCTATCCACTAAAATCCTAGAGATATACTTATAAATAGCATTGTGACATGAAATAGGCGTGAAATCAGAAAGAGAGAAAACATTCAGAATCTTGGTAATCAAATTAATAATATATTTGTTAGCTTCCCACATCAATTTCATAGTTCTAAAGAAATCAAAAATTGCATATATCACATTGGAACAAACCATCGACCAATAATTATGGAGAAAAAAGGCATTAAATCCTTTGGGCCTTGGGTATTTCTAAGGGTGAAGAGGGAAATGTTCACGATGAACATCTACCAACTCTATATATTTTTCCAGAAAATTTTAAGACGATCGAAAAATAGTGTGAGACAAAAATGGATCAAAAATCACTCTCCCCAAATTAGTTGTAGCATGAGATTTCATAGTCAAATAATGAAAAATCCCAAAAATCTAAAAAATAATAGCACTTGTATGAGAAATAACAAAACTAACTTCCTTTTAATGAAGAACCAATATTTACTAATTAAATCTATCTTTCGAAAAGTAGAAAAAATAAGGTTGAATTAAGGCCCCCCTTCTTAAGACAAAGAACCCTATTCTTCTTCTTGGCTGAGAGGGTTTCATTTAAGATAAAGGATTTTAACCTTTTTTTACAACTAACATCCTATTGAATCAAGCATCAGAAGGGATGTTAAGAATAAAAGATGATTAGCAGTCATGTAATTCCTTCCATATCATAGAAATTTATATTGAATTATGAGAAGACACCTAGGAATGAATGGATCAGAGATCCTTCTTTGCCTTCTTTAATTTTTGGTAAACTTGGAATATATTATACCTTCAGAAAAAAATAAGCATTAGAGATAGAATACAAGAAGTAGTCATAATCATCCCAATGGTTAAAAATTTTTAATAACAACTTACTAGAGTGAAGAACATACCCATATTTCATAATAATTGGTGTATGATTGCTAATATTAAAAGGATGGAAATTATATATCAAAGAGGGGAACCTAGAAATCCAATTAGAATTGACCATAGAATTGTCTCGCTTCCCCATTGAATATGCTCTCCTCCAATAAAATCTCATACCCAAAAATGAAGATAATGAAAAATAGTATAAAAAATTCCTAATTTATAGTCTTATATTGAAGAGGTCCAATCTAATAAGCCTCCAAACCTGTACTATGGGAACATAACCAAATTAAAATTACCATGAAATATATGAAGAGACTTAGGTTCATACTTTATCTAGAAGACAATTTCCTCCCACAGAATCCTTCAACCAACAACCGAATTAGAACCATAAAGAAAAGAAATCAATGAGTAATCATACAATTTAAAAACCCTAAATAGGCACTCAATAAGATGAAATGAATTAAACATATTCTAAAATAAATAGAAATATAGGATTCAATAACTCTAAAATGCACCAGGTAGTGGAATTATAAATGTTATAAAATTGATTCAAATTCAATGAAATATTTCATAGAATAGAATCAAGCTTTTCCCTTTTAACCTTAACTTCAAAAATCCCCAAACAAGATAATTTATTAGAAAAAATGAGGTCCCAAACCTCCGTTTTCATACTATGAGTCTTGATAACTTTAATGTTCCAAACTCTAAACAAAATCATTGGGAACTAAGGGAGTATTAGAACCATTATCTGTGGGTATCGTTTTTACCAGGACCCTCTTTAGATCACTTGAATCCACATTAATTATCTTATTAATAAGGGGATAATAACATAAAGTATAAGAGTAAGGACTAATAGGATCTATATATTTAGGCCCATGAGAATAATATCCATATTCCTTTATTACATGGGGTAGATTAAGATCTATACTAGATAATTTAGACCCAGAACCATCACCAGATCCATCAACATAATTTAAAATAGAAATAGGACGGGATCCAACAAATTCCATCAGCACATTAGAAGAAGGGAAAATGCTAGGAAACAAAACAACAACATCCTAACCCATAGATTTAGGGAATGAAGAAAAGGATCCCACACCCCTGCTATATTGAGACTGAATAATATCAATGTCAGAACATCCAGAACATAAAACAAAATAAGATCCCTCATAATTTTCCCACACACTAGAAAAAGACTAGTATCTTAATAAGTCTTTAACTCCCTGTAATAGGGGCCAACTATCATGATAGAACCTAAACCCTCACCAACCTGATGCATTTTATCTGATAAGTAGTCAATGGAATTGTGAATAAGAAGACCAAAATTGTTTCCATTAGTCTTAACCAAGGGAGGAGTAACCTCTACAACATGAGTAATGTATATAGGGGATTCCATTATAGAAGGACCTACCACCATAAATTATCATACTTACTAGAGGAGGAGGTAGTATTGGAAGCACACACCATCTACATAGAAACATGGGAAGGAAATTAACCTATTTCATCCAAAATAGGAACACTGAATGGTCCCTATTTCCAATAATAAATATTCCTTGACATAAATTTAATACAACCCAGTTCAGAAACATCCTTAGGGTTGTTAGGTTTTTTTTGGATTTAGTGTTTTTTAGGTTTTTAAGGGTTTAGTGTTCTCATGTTTTTGAGGTTTTCATAGTGGTTTTCATGGTTTTTAGGGTTTTTTTATGTTTTTAAGGAACATTAAGGATTTTTCAATATTTTTATGGTATTTATTGTTTTTTGGCATTTTGATTGGTTTGGGGGGGGGGGGTTGGGGTTTTACAGAGTTTTTATTTTTTTGTTTTTTCAGAGTTTTCTTTGTAAATTTTTAGTGTTTTATTGATTTTTAGAGTTTTTTATAATTAGGGGTTCAAATGGTGTTTATATTTTCTTGTATTTTTTTATAGGTTTTAGATATTTTTAAGGGTTTTAGAGGTTTTTAGGGGTTTTAGCATTTTTTTGGTTTTTTAAGAGATGAAAATACTTTTAGGATTTTAAGGTATTTAGGGTTTTCCTGATTATTACTTTTTTAGGTATTTTTATGGTTTTTTGGTCTTTTATGTTTTTTAGAGCCTTGATGGGTTTTATAGTTTTTATGTATTTTAGTGTTTTTATTTTTATTTTGGTTTTGTAGGTTTTTTTTGCATTTTTTGGGCTTTAAGTTTTTTAGAGTATCTTTATGTTTTTAGGGATTTAATGGATTTTAGATTTTAGTGTATTTTTGGGTTTTTATAATTTTGAGTATTATTTTATGTTTCTAGGTGATTCTAGGGGATTAATGGTTCTTTTGCTTTTTTATGGTTTTTTGTGTTTTTTAGGAATTAAGTGTTTTATGTTTTTAAGGTTTTCCTAGGGTTTGTTTAGGGATTTAGGGTTTTTAAAATTTTTAGGTATTTTTTGTGTTTTAAGGATTATAGTGTTTTTTAGAAGTTTTAGTGATTTTGAGGGATTTTTTGGTTTTTATATATTTTATGGTTTTTTAGGTTTTTAAATTTTCATTGCATTTTTAGGGGTTTTGATAATTGTAAAGGTTTTCTTATGGGTTTTAATGGTTTTTAGATATTTTATGTTTTTATGTATTTTTAGGGATATTATAGATTTTTTATTTTTTATGGTTTTTAAGGATTTTGGTGTGTTTTAGCGTTTTTTATGAAATTCAGTGTTTTTTGATTTTTTAGGAATTTTGATTTTTTTTGAGATTTTAGGTTTTTTATTGTTTTCTAATGTTTTGAAACTTTTAATGGGGTTTTAAATGTTTTAGTGGGTTTTTATTGTTTTCATAGGTTTTTTGGGTTTTTATGATCTTTAAGGATTTTAGGGGATTTATGGTTTATAGGGTTGTTAGGGTTCTTTAGTGTTGTCTAGTTTTTTTATAAATTTTTGGGGTTTTAGGGGTTATAGGTGTTTTAGGTTTTATGGTTTTATAATAGTTTTTATGTTTTTTATGTTTTTTTATATTTTTATGTATTTATAAGAATTTTTAGTATTTATGGTTTTTGGGGTTTTAGGGATTTCAAGGCTTCAAGGTTTTTAGGTTTTTGTTTTTCTTTTTTTTTTGTTTTTTTGGATTCTTTGAGTTTCTAGGGTTTTTAAGTTTTCTTTGAGTTTTTAATTTTTTTATGTTTGTAAAGAGGTTTTGGAGTTTTAGTAGGTTTTTAGGCTTCTATGGTTTTTATGGGTATAGGGGGTTTTATGATTTTTATGGTTTTCGGGTTTTATGGTTTCTTATGGTTTTTAATGTATTTCATGTTTTTATTGATTTTAAATTTTTTTAGGTGTTTATGGTTTTCTTAGGGGTTTTCAATAAATTTAGGAGTTTTTACCTTTTTAGTGGTTTTAGGGCCTTTTGAAATATTTTATTGGTTTTTAGGGTTTTAGTGATTTTGAGGGTTTAATGGTTTTTAGGGTTTTAGAGTTTTATAAGTTTTTATGATTTTATGATTATTTTTATTTTTTAGTGTTTTTATGGGGATATAGAGTTTTGAACATTTTTAGAGGTACAATTGATTTTTATATTTTTAGTGGGTTTTAAGGGTTTCAACAGTTTTTAGTGTTTTTTTGGTCATTTGGGTTTCCTGTGTTTTTTTAGTTTTATATAGTTAAGGAATTTAAGGTTTTTTATATTTTTTAATCATTTTTAGGGGTTTAAATGGGTTTAAGAGTTTTTAGTGGTTTTACGGTTTTCAACAGGTTTTAGGGTTTTTTATGGATTTAGGAATTTTTAGGTTATAGGGTTTTTAAGAGTTGTTTGGGTTTTTTACATTTTTTAGGGTTTGGGGGTGAGGGTGGGGGTTATGTTTTTCTAATCATTTAAGGGTTTATTTGGGGTTTAGGGGTTTATACACAATTAGGGATTTTAGGTTATTTTATTTTTAGGGGTTTTATAGTTTCTAGGGATTTTGAGGGCTTAAGGGATTTTAGGGTATTTAGGGTCTGTACATTTTTTTTTGTTTTATGTTTTTTTTTATTTTTAGTGTTTTTATGGGTTTTTAGACTTTTTAAACATTTTTTGGGGTTTAATAGTTTTTAGAGTTTTAAGTAGTTATTTTCTTTTTATGGATTTTATGGGTTTTTATGGTTATTCAGGTATTTATGGTATTTATGGTTTTTTATGTGTATTTAGGATTTTTAATTGGTTATAGAATTTTTTAGGGTTTTTAGGGTTTTTAGGGTATTCATGTTTTTAAGGTTTTAATGTTTTTAGCATTTGTAGGTTTTTTAAGGGTTTAATTTTTTTGGTCTCTAATTATTCACTTATGGGATTTCAGGGTTTTTACCATTTTTTATATTTTGATAGATTGTTTTTTATTTCCAATTTTTTTTAATATTTTTTAATGATTTTGAGGGTTTTTAGGTTTTTAGAGTTTTTAATGTATTTATATATTTTTTGATTTTCATGTATTTTGAGTTTTTATGGGTTTGTGGTTTTTAGGGGTTTTTAAACTTTTTAGGGGTTTAAAGGGTTTTTTTTCAGTTTTTAGTGGTTTTTAGGGTATTTATGGGTTTTTAGGGTTTTAAAAAATTTAAGGGGTTCTTATGATTTTTTCAGTTTTTAGGGGTTTTAGTATTTTTTTAGATTTTTATGATTGTAATTATTTTTCTGTTTTTATGGTTTTATTAGGGTTTTAGGAATTTTATCATATTTTATGTTTGTGGGAATTTTTAGGGCCTTTTTTGGGTTTCTTTGATTTTTTGTGTCTTTAGAGATTTTGAGGGTTTTTATGGTTTTTAGGGTTTTTAGGTTCTTTATGGTGTTCTGTGATTTTAGGGTTGTTATTTTATTTTTATGTGTTTTAATAGTTTTTAATAAATTTATAGGTTTAATGGGTTTTTATAGTTTTTTGGGTTCTTCAGGGGTTTTAAGGGTTTTAGCGGTTTTTAGGGTTTTTAGGTTTTTAGGGTTTCAAGCTTTTTAAGTGATTTTTTACGGACTTATTAGGGTTTTTTGGGGTTTTAAATGTATTTTAGGTTTTTATGGATTTTTTGGATTTTTGGGGTTTTTAGGGTTTATAGGGGTTTTTTTGGTTTTTTTTTTGATTTTTTAGTTTTTATGGTTTTTAATGTTTTTTATATTTTTTAATGATTTTAGGGGTAAAAAAGGTTTTTTAATTTATTAGTGGTTTTTTGGTTTTTAGGATTTTAAAGGATTTTTTGGATTTTGATGTTTTTTGGGGATTTTAGGGTCTTTTGTGATTTTTAACGTTTTTTTTTTTATTTTTGGTGTTTTATGTTATATTATATTTTTAATGTCTTATTCGGATTTTTTATGTTTTTATGTAATTTTAGGGATTTTTTAGGATTTTATGGGTTTATTTATTTTGAGAGGTTTTAGGGATTTTGGGTTTTTAGGGGTTTTATGGTTTTTAGGAGTTTAGGGATTTGGAGTGTTTTTTTGGGTTTTTATGGTTCTTTGGGTTTTTAGGGGTTTTTTTTTATTTTTTAGGAATTTAAATGTTTTTAATGCTTTTAACATTTCCTGGAATATGGAGGGTTTTTAGTGTTTTAGTTAGTTTTTAGGTATTTTAGGGTTGTTGAGGTTTTTTTGGGGTTTTATTGTTTCATTGTGTTTTTATGGTTTTTACGGTTTTTTAGCATTTTTATTGTTTCTTAGATTTTTAGTGGTTTGAATTGTTTGTAGGTTTTTAATGTTTTATTAGGGTTTTTAGAGTTTTTAGGTGTTTTTACATTTTGGCGATATTTAGGGATATTTTAGGATTTTTATAGGGTCTTATTGTTTTTTGTTATTTTGGGGGTTTTTATGGTTTTATAGGTTTTTTAGAGTTTTTTGACATTTTAGGATTTCAAGGATTTTTTAGAGTTTTAATGGGGTTTTCTTAGGTTTTAATGGGTTCTTTTTTTTAATGTTTTTAGGGTTTTTATGGTTTTTTTTCGGTTTTTTGGTTTTTATTGTATTTTTAGGGTTTTAAGGTTTTTTAACATTTTCTAGGTATTTAAAGGTTAAAATTGTTTTTATGGTTTTATGTTTTCAAAGGGGTATTTAGGATTTTTAGGGTTATTTATGTTTTTTTGGAATTTTATTGAATTTTTTTTATTTTTTAGGGTTTTTATGGAATTTGAGTGTTTTTATGTTTTCATGGGTTTTAGGGTTTTTATGTTTTCTAGGGTTTTAGGGTTTTTAGGGTTTCTAGGGTTGTAGAGTTTTTAGGGTTTTTAGTATTTTTTCTATGTTTTTTATATTTTGTAAGGGTTTAATTTTTTTATGGTATTATGTTATCGATGTGGATTTTCAGTGTTTTTAGGGTTTTTATGTTTTTTGATATTTTAGGGATTTTTAGTATTTTTACTATTTTTAAGGTTTTTAGGGATTTTAGGGTTTTACGGATTACTAGGTTTTTTGGATTTTTTTGGATATTAGGGTTTTTTATAGTTTTTTACATTTTTTGGGATTTAAATGGTTTTTCGAGTTTATGGGGGTTTTATAGTTTTTAGGTCTTTATGGTTTTAGGGTTTTAAAATATTTTTAGGGGAGTTTGCATTTTTTGAGTTTTAGTATTTTCGATTTTTAGGGGGGGGATTGAGTTTTTATTAGTTTACATGGTTTTCAATCGGTTTTAGGGGTTTATTGGTTTTTAATCTTTTAGGGGATTTTAGTGAATTTTACAGATTTTTAGGGATTTTAGGTTTTTTAGGGATTTTGAATGTTTTTTGGGGTTTTCGGGGGTTTTATGAGTTTTTTGTGGTTTTAGGGGGTTTTATGATTTTTTTGGGTTTTAATGTTTTTATAATTTTATAATTTTTTAGGCCTTTAAAGCGTGTTTTATATTTTTTAGTTGGTTTTCATTGTTTTTGAGGATTTTTAGGGTTTTTTTGTTTTTTTTGGGATTTTATGGGTTTTAGTGGTTTCTATGTTTTTATGGTCATTTAAGGGGTTTTTTACAATTTTTACCATTTTTTATGTTTGTAGGGGTTTTATGTTTTTTTAGGTTTCTAAGATTTTATGTGGGGTGTTTTGGGTTGTAACAAATTTATAATTTTTTGGGGGGTTTTAGATATATTTTTTTATTTTTATTTGTTTTTAGTGGTTTTTGGGATTTTTAAAGTGTTTAGGGTTTTTAGAATTTATTATATTTTTATTGGTTTTAATAGTATTTAGGTTTTTAAGGTTTTCTTTTGTGTTTTTAGGGTTTTGAAATTTTAATGATATTTTGGTATTTTTTTAGGTTTTCATGGTTTTATGGATTTTTAGGGTGTTAGGGTTTTTAGGTTTTTTTGGTTTTTAGGTTTATTTAGTTTTTTGGGTTTTTAGGGTATTTAGGTTTTTTAACATTTTTTGGATGTTTAAGGGTTTTAGAGTTTGTTTTGGTTTTTAAGGTTTGATGGGTTTTTAGGGTTTTAAGGTTTTTACCGTTTTTTGGGGTTTTTATGTTTTTTGGGTTTTTACTATTTTAGGGGTTTTAGGGTTTTTAGAGATTTTACGTTTTTATGAGTTTTAAGTATTTTTAGGTTTTTAAGGTTTTCTTAGGGATTTTCATGTGTTTTAGGGGTTTTTGTGTTTGTAAGGATTTTTAGTGGTTTTTTATTTTTTATGGATATTAGAGAATTTTTTTATTTTGATGATTTTTAGGGGTTTTTAATAGTTTTAGGGTTTTATGGGTATTTTGGGGTTTTATGTTTTTTTTGCATTTTTAGTGGTTTTAAGGTTTTTTAATGTTTTTTAATGTATTTGTTATTTGAAGGGGGTTTTTAATTTTTTTAGTTTATTTCAGTGGTTTTATTTATTTTTAGGGGTTTTAGGGGATTTTAATGTTTTTAGGTGTTTTTATGTTTTTTTAGGGGTTTTTGGGTTTTTAGGGTTTTTTATGTTTTTTTGGTTTTAATTTTTTTTATATTTTTAAGGATTTCATACGTTTTTTTTTGTTTTTATGAATTCTGATATTTTTAAGTATTTTTATTGGTTTTAGGGTTTTAGGGATTTTGAGTCTTGTTAGGAGTTGTTAATATTTTTAGGGTTTTTGGGATTTTGGTATTTTTTTAATTTTGTTGGGTCGTTATGGCTTTTAATGTTTTTTTAACATTTTTATGGGATTAAATGGTTTTTTGAGTTTTCAGATGGTTTTTAATGTTTTTATTTAGTTTTAGGGGTTTTTAAGGTTTTCATTGGGGGGGGGGGGGGGTTATGGTTCTTATGGGGTTTTTGGGGTTTTGGGGTTTTTAATTTTTTTTGGCATTTTAGGGGTTCTAAGTGTGTTTAGGTTTTAATGGTTTTCTTAGGTATTTTATAAATTTTTAGTTTTTTTTTCATACTTTTTGATCTTTTTTAGGTTTTTTATGATTTTATACATTTTTAGGGATTTTGGGGGTTTTGGGGGTTTTATGGGGTTTTTAGTTTTTTTTTTCTGAAATTTAATGTTTTTTTATTTTTTGGGGTTTTACGGGTTTTTAGAGTTTTCTTAATATTTTTGTGTTTAAAAAGGATTCAGAGTTTTTAGTGGTTTTTTACAGTTTTGTGTATTTTTTCAAGTTTTTTCGAGGTTTTATGGTTTTGAGGGTTTCTTTGGGGGTGGGGGGGTCCCTCAAATTTGTTCTTTTTAGGATTTGGGTGATATAATTGTTTTTATGTTTTACGGCTTTCATGTGTTTTTTCATGGTTTTTATGTTTTTTACCTTTTTAGGGGATTTTTGTGATTTTTAGGATATTTATTGCTTTCTTGGGTTTTCTTGAATTTTGAGGGTTTGGGGGGATTTTGTTATTTTTATGGTTTTAAATATTTTTTAGAGTTTATTATCATTTTTATGGGTTTAAAGGGTTTTTAGATTTTTTTAGTGGTTCTTTATAATTTGTATGGGTGTTTAAATTTTTTATGGTTTTTATGGGGTTTTTGGGACATTTAGGGGTTTTTAGGTTTTTTAGGGGTTTTTAGGTTTTTTAGGGGTATAAAGGGTTTTTCGGTTTTTAATGTTTTCTTAGGTCTTTTTAGGGTTTTAGGCTTTCTTATGTTTTTAGGTATTTTTATAGATTTTTAGAATTTTATGGCTTTATAGTTTTTAGGGATTTTTAGGTTTTTATGGTTTTTTTTTGTTTTTTTGGGGGTTTTGGTATTTTAGTATTTTTCGGTTTTTTGGTTTTTGGGATTTCATGTTTTTTAGGGTTTTAGGCTTTTATTTGGTACTTTTTGGGGGTTTAGGGGTTTTTTTTAGGATTTTTTGAGATTTTATAGGATTTTTATGTTTTTAGGGGTTTTCGAAATTTTGAGTGTGTTTTAGTGTTTTTATGGTTTCTTGGGTTTTTAGGGGTTTATTGAGTGTTTTATTGTTTTTTTAGTTTTTTATATTTTTTGTCATTTATTTGGATTTAACGGGTTTTTGGAATTTTTATTGGGTTTTTTGGTTTATTTGGGTTTTCAAGGTTTTTTAGGTTTTAGGGGTTTATATAGTTTTTACATTCTTTAGGGGTTTGGGGGGGGGGTTGGTTTTTATCATTCTTTATGGTTTTTAGTTTTTTATGTGTTTTTATTTATTTATGATCTTCTTAAGAATTTTCTGAATTTTTTAGTGTTTTTTACATTTAAAGTGAATTTTATAGATTTCTTAGGATTTTTATGTATTTTTATGGTTTTTTGGGAGTTTGTGGGATTTTATGGTTTTTAGGGTTTTAGTGTTTTATAGGATTTTGGTTTTTTATGGGTTTTAGAGTTTTTTACCAAAAAATTGGAGTTTAAACTATTTATAGAGTTTTTTGTGGGTGTCTAGGTTTTTGATGGATTTTTAGCAAATTTTATATTTTAGGTGTTTTAATGATTTTAGTGGTTTTAGGGTCTTTTGGGGTTTATAGATTTTAAGTTTTTTTTGGTTTTTAATGGTTTCTTTGGGGGGTTTTATGGATTTTTATGTTTTTAGGGATTTTTACGGTTTTTAGGATATTTATTGATTTTTAGGGTTTTTAGGGATTTTGAGGGGATTTTGGGGTATTTAGTGTTTTTAGGGTTTTTAGGGGTTTTAAGGTTTTTAGGGATTTTAAGTGTTTTTTGAGTTTTTAACAGTTTCTTAGGTGTTTTAAGAGTTGTTTTGGGGTTTTATGTTTTTAGATATTTGTTTGGATTTTTAGGATTTCTATTGTATTTTATGGTTTTATAGAATTTGAGGGTTTTAGGATTTTTTAAGGATTTTATTGTTTTTATGTCATTTTTAGGTTTCTTGGGTTTTTATGGTTTTTATAGCATTTTTAATGTTTTTAGGGGTTTAAATTTTCTTTCGAGTTATTAGAAGTTTTAGAGGTATTTTGGGTTTTTAAGATTTTTTATGGTTTTTGGGGTTTATTGTTTCTATGGTTTTAAGGTTTTCAGTTTTTTAAGGGTTTTAGAATTTTTTGGTTTTTGAGGGGTCTTATGTGTTTTTAGGTTTTTAAGGTTTTCTTTGGGTTTTTCATGGTTTTTTTGGTTTTTAAGTTTTTTTCGGTATTTATAGGGTTTTATAAGAATTTTTTTGATTCAAGAATTTGGGGGATTTTGAGGGTTTTTAGGGGTTCAATGGATTTGTGATTTTTTGGGTTTTAGGGTTTCTTTTATTTTTAGGGGTTTTATATTTTTTTGGGTTTTTTAATTTTTTTGGTGTTTAATGGATTTTTTTTAGTTTTATTGGGTTTTTAATGTTTTTATTTTTTTTACAATTTATTAATGTTTTAGGAGGTTTTATAGTTTTTGTGGGATTTAGGGTTTTAGCATTTTTTATGTTTTTAGGGGTTATATGTTTTTTATGTTTAGATTTATTTCTTATGGGTTTTTAGTTTTTTATGTGTTTTTAGGTTTTTTGGTATTTTTTCTCAATTTTTATGGGTTTTTTTGGTTTATTTGGATTTTGAGGGGTTTAAATTTCTTTAATGCTTTTGGGGTTTTCATTTTTTTTTGGGATTTGAGGTTTTGGCCCCATCCTTTTAAAAAAAAGTTTTCTGGGATTTTAGTGTTTATAAATTTTTTGGTGGTTAAAATGTTTTTTAGATTTTTTAATGATTTTAGGAGTTTATCAGTTTTTTAGAATTTTTAGCTATTTTTTGGGTTTTATGATTTTTAGGGGTTTTATGGTTTTTAGGGTTTTTTATGTTTTTTTTTATTTTGAGGATTTTTTGGATTTTTTGCATTTTTTTTATTTGAGATGCTTTTAGGGTTTTTAGGTACTTATGGTTTTCTAAGGGTTATTAGGATTTTATGGTTTTTTATGTTTTTAGAAATTTTTAGGGATATTTTCGGATTCATGGTTTTTAGGTTTTTAGGGATTTTAAGGGTTTTTAGGGTTTTGGGGTTTTATGGATTTTTAAGGTTTTTATGGTTTTGCGGTTTTTTAATTTTTTTTGTCTTTTTAGGGTTTTTATTATTATTTTATTTTTCTAGGGGTTTTTAGTGTTTTTATGTTATTATGGTTTTGTTTGGGGTTTTTGGAGTTTTTACATTTTCTATATTTTTAGGGAATTTTTATTTTTTTTGGAATTTTTAGGTTTTTGAGGGTTTTTTAGGTTTTTGAGGGGTTTTAGAGTTTTTAGGATTTTAATGGGTTTTGGGGGTTTTATGGTTTTTTTGAATTTTTCATTTGTTTTAATTTAATTGTATTTTTTTAGTTTTTTAATATTTATATGATTTTGATGGGGTTTTAGAGTTTTAGTGGTTTTACGGTTTTTTTTGTGTTTTAGGTGTTTTTTATTTTTTGGGGTTTTCATGGTTTTTAGGGAGTTTTTGGGTTTTTAGAATTTTTAGGTTTCTTTGGGGTTTTAAGTGTTTTTATTTTCTTATGGTTTTTCTAGGCGTTTTAAGTATTTCTTAAATTTTTTCGTATTTTTTGGGATTTTTAGGATTTTTATTTTTATAGTGTTTTTAGCATTTTTTTTGGTTTTTAGAATTTTTAGGGGTTTCAGTGTTTTTATGATTTTTGTTTTAGGTGTTTGTTTTTTGTTTTCATGGTTTTAATGGTTTTTAATAATTTGTTAACAATTCTAGGGGTTTAAAGGGTTTTTAGAGGTTTTAGTGGGTTTTTAGGGGCATTATTGGTTTTTATGGGTTTTATGGTTTTTAGGGGGCTTTAGGGGTTTTAGGGTCTTTTAGGGGTTTTTAGATTTCTTAGATTTGTTTAGTTTTTAGGGGTTTTATGTGTATTTATTTCATTAATCTTTTCTTAGGGGTTTTCATGTTTTTTATGGTTTTTACTTTTTTAGCGATGTTTAGGGATTTTCTTTTGATTTTTATGGTTTTTAGGGCTTTTAGGGATTTTTGAGGGGTTTTAGTGGGTTAGGGTTTTTACGGTTTTTAGCATTTTAATTTTTTTAGTGGTTTCAAGTTTTTTTAAGGTTTTTAATATTTTCCTAGGGGTTTTCATGGTTTTTAGATTTTTTTATGTTTTTAGGGATTTTTAGGGGGTTTTTATGATTTTTATGGTATTTAGGGATTTTAGGGATTTTGAGGGGTTTTATTGCTTTTTGGTTTTGTAGTATTTTTTTTGTGTTTTTAAGGGTTTTCTTCTTTTTATGTTTTAAAAGTTTTTTAGAGTTTTTTAACATTTTTAGGGGTATAAAGTATTTTTAGTGTTTGTAGTGATGTATGGGTTTGTATGCATTTTTTGTGTTTTATGGTTTGTAGGGGTTTTGAAGGTTTGTATGGGTTTTATGGGTTTTATGGTTTTTTAGGTTGTTAGGGTTTTTAGTGTTTTTACGTTTCTAAGCGTTTAAAGTGCTTTTAGGATTTTAAGGAATTATTAGTTTTCTTTATGGTTTTATATTTTTTACGTTTTTAGGGATTTTGAGGGTTTTTTAGAATTTTGATGGTTTTAAGGATATTTTGGGATTTTTAGGGGTTTTTTGGTTTTTACAGTTAATTAGGTTTTTGGAGGATTCTTGAGTTTTTATGGGTTTTTTGTTTTTTGTGTGTTTTTAATGTTTTTTTGGATTTGAAGAGGTTTTAGAGTTTTTTATGGGTTTTAAGTTTTTCATGGGCTTTTAAGGTTTTTAAGCTGTTAAGGGGTTTTAATAGTTTTAGTCTTTTCATGGATTTTTAGAAATTTATAGGTTTTTAGGATTATTAATTTTGTTTAGTTTTTTAAATTTCTCATATGTTTTTTTCCAGTTTTTATGGATTTTTACATTTTTATGGGTTTTTATACATATTTTTGGATTTTTTTGGGTTTTTATGGTTTTTTTGGGTTTTTTGGTTTTTTGGGGTTTTAGGTTTTTTATTTGATTTTTTAGGGTTTTAAAGGTTTTTAGATATTTTTAATGTTTTTAAGGGTTTATAGGCTTATTATAGTTTTTATTGCGTTCCAAAAAATATTTATGGGGTTTTAGGTTTTTTAATATTTTAGTGGTTTTTTATGGTTTGTAGGGGGTTTATGTTATTTTTATTATTTTTAGAAATTTTAGTGTTTTTATGTTGTTTATGTTTTTTAAGTGTTTTCAGGTTTATAATGTTTTCTTTGGGGTTTTCATTTTTTTATGGGTTTTATGATTTTGGGGATTTTTGGGATTTTTTAGGATTTTATGGTATTTTTGGTTTTTTTTGTATTTAGTTATTTTGAGGGTTTTAAGGGATTTTTGGGGGTGTTAGGGAATTTTGATTTTATTGGATTTTTTTATGTTTTTATGAGTTTTATGTGTTTTTAGGTTTTTATGATTTTAAGGGGTTTTAGGGTTTTTATGTTTTCAGGGATTTTTTGGTATTTTTAGGAATTTTATGGGGTTTTAGGGATTTTGAGTGTTTTATGGGGTTTAAGGGTTTTTAGGGTTTTTATGGTTTTTATGTATTTATGGGGTTTTGGGCTTTTTTTATTTTTTTACTATTTCTTAGGTTTTTTATAGTTTTTATTGTTTTTTGAGGTTTAAAATGCCTTTAGAGTTTTTAGTGGGTTCTGAGGATTTTATGGGGTTTTAGGGTTTTTTATGTTTTTAGGGTTTTTATGGTTTTATGGGGTTTTGAATACTTTTATCTATTTCTAAGGTATTTAGCAATTTTTAGGTTTTTATGGGTTTTATGATTTTTTAGATTTTTAAGGTTTTCTTATGGTTTGTCAGGTTTTTAGGGTTTTTTATGTTTTTGTAGATTTTAGGCATTTTTCTGAATGTTTATGGATTTTTATGGTTTTTAGAGATTTAGAGGGTTTTGGGGGGGTTTTGAGTTTTTTAGGATTTTTAGTGTTTTATGGATTATAGGGGTTTTAAGTGTTTTTCATTTTTTATGGTTTTCTTATGTTTTTTATAGGATTTATATGTTTTTATGTTTTTTAGGGGTTTTTAGGATTTTTATGGTTCTTAGGGTCTTTGAGTGTTTTTATAGTTTTCTTAGGGTTTTTAGAGTTTTTTTGTTTATTACATTTTTTAGTGTTTAGTTATTTTATGACTTTTTATATTTTTTAATTTTTTTAGGGTTTTAACTAGTTTTAGAGTTTTTTGTTGTTTTTAGGGGTTTTATGGGTTTAAATTGTTTTTTATGTTTTTAATGTTTTAGGCATTTTATGGTTTTTAGGGTATTTAGGGTCTTTGAGTGTTTTTTATGATTTTTAAAGTTTATATATTTTAATGTTTCTTATGACTTTTTAGTTATTTAAGGATTAGTTAGGGTTTTTTCTGGGTTTTATGGTTTTTAAAATTTTGTCATATTTTGAGAGTTTTTTGGGTTTTTTTTTTCATTTTTTCATATTTTTTATGGGTTTTGGGTTTTTTTAGGGATTTTATGTTTTTCAGAGTTTTTATGATTTTTGTGGGCTTAAAGGGTTTTAGAGTTTTTAGTGGTTTTTAAGGGTTTTATTGGTTTTTATGTTTTTAGGGGATTTTTGGTTTTTGATATTTTTAGGGGATTTATCTTTCTGTATGTTTTTAGGGTTTTCAAGTGTTTATAGGATTTAAATGTTTTCATATGATTTTTAGTATTGTTAGGGCTTTTATGTTTATATGGATTTTTAGGGATTTTATATTTTTATGGGTTTTATGGTTCATAGGGATTTTGAAGGTTTTTAGTTATTTTTTGGGTTATTAGTGGTTTTATGGTTTTCTATGGTTTTTGGAACTTTTTGAGTTTTTTTGGGGTTTAATGTTTTTTAGTGTTTTTAACAATTTTGGTGGTTTAAAGGGTTTTTAGGATTTTTAGTGGGTTGTTATGGCTTTTTAGGTTTTAGGGATTTTATGATTTTTTAGGTTTTTATGGTCTTTTAGAGTTTTTAGATTTTTTTGGGTTTTAGGGGTTTTAATTTTTTTTAGGTTTTTAATGATTTCTTAGGATTTTAAACGATTTTAAGGGTTAATTTGTTTTATATATATATTTTAGGGATTTTTTATCATTTTTATGGTCTTTAGGGTTTTTGATGGTTTTTACAGGTTTTTGGGTTTTTAGGGTTTTTATCTATTTTTACATTCTTAAAGGGTTTATGTGCCTTTAGGTTTTTAAGGTCTTATTAAGGTTTTTGAGGGTTTACAGTTTTATTTTATGTTTATCATGATTTTTTGTTCATTTTTGGGATTTTTCTGTTTTTTGGGGTTTTTTGGATATTGATGTATTTTTTTGGAGTTTTTATTGTTTTTAGAGAATTTATATGTTTTTTTGGGTATTCCGTGTTTCATTGTTTTTTAGGGGTTTTAATGTTTTCTTTAGTTTATAAAATTTTTACGAGTTTGAAGGGTTTTTTGAGTTCTAGTAGGGTTTTAGGGTTTTTACTAGGTTTTAGGGATTTTATGGTTTTTATGGTTTTTATGGTTTTTAGGGTTTTTATTGTGTTTTATGTTTCTTCAATTTTTATGTTTTTTTTGGGTTTTAATATTTTTTATGTTTTTTAGGTTTTCTTGGGGTTTTTCGTGTTTTTAGGGGTTTTGTACATTTTTAAGGATTTTAAGTATTTTTTAGTATTTTTATGTGTTCTAGGGTATTTGGGGATTTTGATGGTTTATAGTGTTTTTAGGGTTTTTAGGGTTATTAAGGGTTTTATGGGGGTTTAGGGGTTTTTTTAATTTTTTTAGTCTTTTTATTTATTTTTTATATTTTTTTAATTTTTTAGGGGTTTAATGGATTTTTTGAGGATTAAGTGGGTTTTTAGGGGTTTTTTTAGGTATTTTGGTTTTATTCAATTTTAGAGGGTTTATGATTTTTACGGGTTTTAGGTAATTTCTATCCTTTCAATGTTCTTATTTTTTTAGGTTTTAGGGGTTTCAAGTGTTTTTAGTTTGAAGGTTTTTTTAGTGTTTTCAGGGATTTTATGTTTTTTTTACATTTTTAAAATTTTTTAGGGATTATTAGGAAATTTATGGTTTTAAGGATTTTTAGTGATTTGGAGGGTTTTAAGTTGTTTCAAATGTTTTTAGGATTTAAGGGTTTTTATATTTTTTTTGGATTTTAGTGGTTTTATGTGTTTTTTAGTATTTAATATTTTCTTATTGTATTTCATGGGTTTTAGGGGTTTTTACTTTTTTAGAGATTTTAGGGAATTGTTTTTTATTTTTATGGGTTTTTAGGGATTTAAGGGATTTCAATGATTTTATGGAATTTTTTGGTTTCTATAGTTGTTGAATTTTTTATGTTTTGAATGTTTTTTAGAGTTTTCTAAGGTTTTTAGGTTTTTTAATGTTTTTAGTGGTTTAAAGGGTTTTTATATTTTTTTGTTGTTTTTGATTTTTAATAGGTTTTTATTAATTTTTAGGTTTTTTGTGGTATTTATGGTATTTATAGTTTTTAGGGGTTTTTAGGTTTTTAGGTTTTTTTGAGTTTCTCCTGTTTTTATGGTTTTAAGTGTTTTTAGGTTTTCAAGCATTTCTTAGGTTTCTCTAGGTTTTTAGGGTTTTTCATGTTTTTAAGGCCTTTTAGGGTGTTTCGGGATTTTTATGGGGTTTTATGGATTTTGAGGGTTTTTTTAAAAAAAATTGTAGTTTTTAGTGTTTTTTTGGTGTTTACAGTTTTTTAGTGTTTTAGGGTCTTAAGGTCATTTAGAGTTTTTAAATATTTTATGGTTTTTAAGGGTCTTTAGAGTTTTTAGTGGTTTTTAGGGTATTTATTCGTTTTTAGGGAATTTTAAGTTCTTTAGCCTTTTATGGTTTTTAAAGTTTTTAGGTTTTTAGGGTTTTCTTCAGGTTTCTCTGATTTTTATTATTTTTTATGATTTTAGGTTTTTTAGAATTTTGTTTGGATTTTTTTATGTTTTTATGGATTTTAATGATTCTGTGGGGTTTTAGGTATTTTTAGGGTTTCTTGGGTTTTATGTTTTTGGGGGGTTTAGGGGTATTTTTGAGTCTTTTAGGGTTTAAAATGTTTTTAATGTTTTTTTAACATTTTCCATGGTTTCAAAGGATTTTAGAGATTTCAGCGAGGTTTTGGGTTTTTATGGGTTTTTATGGGTTTCTATGGTTTTGTATGGTTTTTAGGGATTTTTAGGGTTTATAATAGTTTTCAGGGATTTATTGTCTTTATATTGTTTTTTGGCTATTTGGAGTTTTTAGTGTTTTACTGTGTTTTAATTTCTTTTAGGCTAATATGGTTTTCTTAGGGGTTTTAAGGGTTTTTACATTTTAATGGATTTTTTAAGGATTTTTTGGTTTTTTTGGTTTTTATGTATTTTGATGGTTATTACAGTTTTTATGGTTATTAGAATTTTTTATGCTTTAGGGGTTTTAAGTGCTTTTTCATTTTAGGGGTTTATATGGTGTTTTCATGGTTTTTACAATTTTTTTCTTTTTAGGGATTTTTTGGGGTTCTTTAGTATTTTAATGTGGTTTTATGGGTTTTAAGGATTTTTTAGGTTCTTTAAGGGTTTTAGGGTTTTTAGGATTTTAGGGTTTTTAGGTTTTTTATAGTTTTTTATATTTTCACTATTTTTGGTGATTTTTTGTTTTTTAAAGTTTTTTGTAGTTTTTTTAACATTTTTAGGGTTTAATTGGTTTTTATAGTTTTTACTGATTTGTAGGGGTTTTATGTGTTTTTCGGGTTCTTGATGTATTTAGGGTTTTTGGGTTTTTAGGATTTTAGGGGTTTTAAGCATTTTTAGCATTTTTATATTTCTAGGGTTTTTTGTTTTTTTAGGTTTCTAATGTTTTCTTTGTTTTTTAGTGTTTTTATGGGATTTTATATTTTTATGAGTTTTAGGGTTTCTAAGGTTATTTATGGTTTTTTTATTTTTTGGGATTTTTAGTGGTTTTGGTATTTTTAGGGGGGTTTTTTGGATTTTTAGGGTTTTTATATTTCTTTTTTAGGGGTGTAATGTATTGAGAGTTTTTTAGTGTTTTTAGGGGTTTTAGGGGTTTTATGGTTTTTTAGGCTTTTAACTATTTTTTAGGTTTTTAAGGGTTTTAATTGTTTTTAGGCTTTAAATTTTTTTCTTAATTTTTTAGGGTTTTTAGGGATTTTTAGTTCTTTTCTAAGGCTTTGGTGGGTTTTTTGGGGATTAGGGATTCCGAGGGGTTTTAGTGTTTTTATTTTTTTTCATGTTTTTAGGGTTTTTTGATTTTTAAGGGTGTTACGGTTTTTTAGATTCTTTTGACATTTTTAGAGGATTAATTTTAATTTACAGTTTTTAGTGGGGTTTTAGGTTGTTTATTTTTTTTTGATTTTTTGAACATTAATGGTTTTTATGGTTTTTACGATTTTTGGGGAGTTTTGGGTTTTTTAGGTTTTTTAGGGGTTTGAATATTTTTTACATTTTATGGTTTTCTAATATGTTTTTTTAGGTTTTTTATATTTTAGGGATTTCATGGATTTTTTAGGTTTTTTATGGATTTTCATATTTTTTTATTGATTTTGTTGGTTCTTAGGTTTTTTTGGGCTTTCATGGTTGTGTTTCAAGTAAAGAGTGTGAATTATAAATAAGAGAAGATTATTTACCAGAAATTCACCCAAGGTTGAAATGATGGTTATTTCAGGAACAAAGTTTCCCAGACTAAACCAAACATAAGAACACCAGGGAAGGCACTTGAAACGATCGAGAGTGAACAAGTACACTGAAACAACCTGATAATCTCATGAAACTCCTCTACAAGGTAGTTGTATTAAAGCAAAATAGTACCACCATTCCATAACAACATCATAACTTCTAAACAGTAGTAGTAAAAACCAGTAGAAAAAAACAATGCTGACCAACAATGCACAAGCCGCGAAAGAAACCGAACTCGAAAGATACCAACAATAATGAATACCAAAACCAACACCACTATTAAGACACCAATAATACACTGAACAACCTCTAACTATAGAGGATCCCATCCCACATGGACCTTCCGACCTTGTAGAAGGAACACCAATATCTTCCAAACACAAATCTAGCAAGTGCTCTGAAGGGAAACATGACCAAGGGAAAAACAGCCAATGTAGAAACAGAAACACTCAACTAGGAGTAGCCACAAACATCAGCAACCGTCAACTCATTACCATAGGCACACACAAACACCCCCACAAATTCAATCAGACATTACCACCAACAAAAACAAATGAATGCATGCACCACCACTCTCACACACACACAAAACCAAACACACCAACCAAAACACCATAACTAGCACACAAGAACAACAGGCCTCACACAACCACCAGTGATAACATCACTATAAGAAACAAAAACTAGACCACCTATCTGCAAGTTGAAACAGAACCATAACAAGCCCCCAAACTAGTCCCAATATGACACCATCTGCAATATGCACCAAAGCTACATCCTTATTCACCCAAACCATTGAGCACGTGCCTAAGAACCATGATGAAACTAAATGTAACCACCACAACACGTGAATCTGAACTAACAAGAATTCACATTAATCCAAGATTAATAATCCCCTCACAAACCAAATATACCCACACAATCCTCAACAAGCTAGACATGGAAATCCCTAATAGCCCTTGATACAATCCAATCGAGCAACCCATGAGCATCACCTCTAAAACCCCAAAAATATCCATCCAAGCCAAGAATCATCCAACTGTCATTGGTATTATAGAAGCCTTCTGACATACCACTTAGAACACCAAAAACAAACACCAGCGAGCCATCCCACCTTTATTCCCCAACACCCAACAAAAAATCAACCTACTATTACCCTACTACAACTACAGTCCCCTGAACCCCATAAATTTCAATTATCCCACCAAGTACTAAACCCAGACCATCCCTCCCAGCCACTCACACTAGCACAACCACTAAAAACCAAGAGGATTCCAAAACCACCAAACCTTAAAAGAAAACCTTCCACTAATAACCACAACACCAACCCCAGCACACCTCGAACCACAAACCTTCTCATGAACCCAACAGCCAATGAAACACTATGAAACATGATTACACTAATCCACCACATGAAGATACCCAAATACCCAATAAAATATAATACCTGTATCACCATATTCAAAATACCATCCACAAACAGAACACCCAACTTGGAATCCACAAACTAACCCACAACTATCCCTAACAAATCCCTCTCATATGTCCAAGAAGTAGGAAGGACACAACCCAAATAGAAATTAGTGAACCAACAACCATCAAGACCATCCTAAAGCACCAGAACCATGAATCTTAGACTCTAAAACATAACATGCAAGAATATCATGTGCCTCCATCTACACCACACTATAATTCCCTCTAGCAACATTCCCATTCACAAGAACCAGGAAGCCTTTATATTAGAACGTTATACCCCAAACATCCTAAAACCACCCAACATCTGAACAACAATAACAACAACCATAAAAAATTCACCTGCAATAACCCCACATGCATAAAACCAACCAAAAAATACAATTTATAGCCATATACATTTACAATATCCAAAAATAGCACCAAAAACTACAATAGACGCAAAGATATAGCAACAGTAACCCAAGACTCCCAATGAAATAAAAAACCATATCTATGAAAAGACCCTATAAATTAACACATATGATCCAAATCCTTGTTCACCCTGAAATTGGAAAATATCTTACAATGATAAATCCTATAAAATATGGTCAATTAAAAATGAAGATATAAGTTCCATAATGGTTGGAAGATCTATGAAACTGAGAATTCCTTTCCTTCCAAATAAAATATCCCAAGGTTTCTACCCCCAATATTCCCAAATCACTCCTCAAGTAATCCTCTGTAAATAGAATAGTGAACTAATCAACAATGGTAAATAATGATCCAACATTGGAATCCATATTTAAAAGGATAACAAATAATACGAGTGATTTATAGGGAACATACAATTTTAAAAAAGATTATCAATACTTTCAAAATCCAACTCAAAAATAAAAAGTTACAAAAATCTAAACCCCTTCACTGCATCCTATTTTGAGTTGTTAGGCGATTGAGGATCCTTAACCATAATATAAATGAAAATATGGTAGTGGTGGGATGACTCCAGAACATAGAATTCTAGGATATAGTGGAAAATTTCACTCTTAATTCATCCAAATCTTAAAAAATGAATAATATAGCCTGAACAATTCAAATAATCTTGTCATATCCTTTTATGGGCCTTGTGAAAAAGATAATCATCTACATTAAATCTCTAAGATCAGTTGAGACAGAAGGTGGAAGATTCCAAGAGCCATCCAAAATTAAGTCAGCAACCACGGAAAATTTAGTTAACCTAAAATAATATATTATATATTCATCCATAGAGATGAAAATGGGACATCTAGGAATCAATGAATCAAAGAATAAGTAGAATGTCAATCCATTCCCCACTGAAGAGGAAATATGTTCTCCAAGAAAATCATGTATACAAATCAATTTCTTCTAGGTACACGAAGAGTTCCATGTAACTTTAGCCACCCAAAACTGAGAGCGACTAAGTGGGAAACATTCTTAATCAATACACCCAAATTGAAGAAAAGTTTGGTTAAAAATATCCCAATAATTCTTAGCCATAACATCATAGTTCCAGTCCCTCACCTTCTTAACCCCTATATCTCTATCCTCTTTAGTCCTAGCCACCAAATCCCAATTCACTTTATCCCTGGAGGTATCAAGTGAAGACCATTTTGGGAGAAAACTACCCATTTTGTCTTCAACATACTTAACCAAATTCATAGTAAAAATAATTTGATAGAACCAATAATCCATTATAATAAATAAAATTAATTGAACAAGCTTAAAATTACTTGCAAATAAGAAAAAAATATTTTTATAAACTTTAATAAATCTAAAAAATTTATCTTCATAATCCACATAGTTAACTACTCTAATCATTTATGTAATAGGGGGAACCCTAAAATAAAAAATACGAAGGAACCATCCACTAATACCAATAGATTCTTCGACAATATCTAAAACATTAAAAGATGTTAGAGCTGAGAATATCATAGATTTCCAAAGGTCAAAATTCAAACCAAATAAGGAAGAGAAAAGATCCATAACATGTTTTGATATTAAAACCATTTCCAAATTTACAAACAAGGACAATAAAATATCACCTGCATAGAATATATGGGAGATATAAGTCTTACCGAAATTCTAAAGAAACTTTTAAGAGCATTATGTTGAATAAAGAGAATCTATAATGGGATAAAAGACATCTATTTAAGTAAGAAGAAAAGGAAGGGGTAAAGAGGATCCCCTTTCCCTAACCCTCTATTCCCTATAAAGTATCCTTGTAAAAGATGCCATTACTATTACAATTATAATTTGGGTAGTAGACACACCTTTTGATCATATAGGATAACTTGGATAGAAATCCAAGAAGGTCGAAGGCATCTCAAATAAACTCCCATATGACCGAATCTAAATTCATAAACTAATACATCTTAAATGAACTTTTGTGAACACAAAAATCAAGATTTTGATCCCGAATCAATTCCTATGAATACAAAATTCTATAAGAGAAATTCCTTCTTTGAATTAAGGATGAATGAGACTTATTGATGAAATAAGGAAAAACAAATCTCAATGTAGATGCTAAGATCTTTTAAATAAACATATATATTAGGTTTCATCAAGAAATAGGCCTAAATTTTGTATGAGAATAGGTATGAGACACCTTAGGAATCCTTGAAATTATTGAGACATTAGCTTCCCACAACATATTCCCAGTTCTGAAAAATTAAAAAATAGTTTCATTCACTTATGATCTAACTACAGACCAAGCCTTATAAAAGAAAAAATGATTAAAACTATCTGGCCCTGGTGCTTTATTGGGATTAAGGGAAAATAATTACCTATTGACCTCCACCAACTCCAGAGTATTTTCCAACACATCACAACCATCCCTATCAATGGATTGAACCAAAAATACTCTATGATAACTCACCCAGAGTAAGAAGTAGCATGAGGGGATCCAATCAAGCCTTTTAATAACTTAACTATTTCATAAATAATAATTCCATGATCAGGGATAATGAATCCATAGGTTCTATGGGGAAGAAACAACTTGGATGAATTAAATAAATATTTAAATAAATTGCAAAAGAAGCTATTATTGAAATCTCCCTCCTTTATCCAATGGAACCTACTATTATATTTGGTAGAGAGGGATTCCTTTTGTGTTAAGGCCTTCAAAATCTCTTTACACCCAATCTCATTCTGAATAAGGAATTTATAGTGGAAATTATGGATAGAGGGTGTTTGAAACTCAGATAATTCTAAACTAATGGACGAAATTTTCGATTTATTTTATATTGTAACCATATTTTCCAATTCATAAAGAGAAATTTTAACCCTCTTAAGATTCTAGTAAACATAGAACATTTTAAAACCTTTGATACCAATATTCCAAGATAAGGAAATTGTGATGATAAAGCAACCCAAATTATACCAATTATTAAGAAATTTAAATAGAAACCATATAGAGTGAATCACATCTCCCGCTCTTAGAAAAATTAGATTATGATCAGATATACCAAAAGGTTGAAAATAAGCAATCGAAAAGGGAAATTTGGATAGCCAAGAAGAGTTCACTATGGATCTTTCAAGCTTCTTCAAAACTTTAAATTCTCATTCCTCTAGGATAACCTCATACTCGATCATAAAATGAAGACCAAATTAGGATTCAAAATTCCTAAATTACAGTCTTCCATAAAATAATTCTAATATAAACAACCACTATATTTATCCTATAGAATTATCTCAACATTAAAATCCCTAAGGAAAATACAATGATAA
Source organism: Viscum album (assembly GCA_963277665.1). Lineage (NCBI taxonomy): Eukaryota > Viridiplantae > Streptophyta > Magnoliopsida > Santalales > Viscaceae > Viscum > Viscum album. The sequence goes on along the minus strand of OY728121.1, from coordinate 1,589,828,111 downwards.
TCATTACTGGAAACAACACATTAGAAAAAATTATCCCAAAGGGTTCTATTTTAAGAAAGAAAATTTTATATATAAAGGAAAGAAATCACATAGGACAAGTCCACATTAACAACCATTACTTGGTATTCCAAGATCTGGGATGATTCAAACTGCGGGTTCACAACCAATTGTCGTTTATTCCATAAAACCAAAATCCACCATGAAGGATGGGAATAATGATTAGGAAGGTTGTTCAAACCTTGTATAATATTCCCCATAGAAGTAAAAACACTGTCCTTTTTAACCTTGGTTTCCACAAGTCCCAAAAAAACCATATTTTTAGAAAAATTGATATCATGTAAACCTATTTGTTTATTATGAGTGTTGATATCCTTAACATTACATAATCCACAATTAAACATTGGGAATATAGGGTGGTCCTAAAGCTTCTGTCTTGGGTCCAATTTTGATTGGATCCATATTTGCATCATATTAATCTACCTTAATCAATTTATACCTAAGAATATTATCACTTAAGATAGAATATGTGGGACTAAACTAATCATGGGATTCTAGAAATGGAGAGTATTCCACAACATCAACATCACCAGGATAACTTAGAGAATGACAACCAGATTTCTCTTACCCGAGCATTGATACCTGCATCACTTTAGAACCCTTATACACATAAGAAGAAGATGAAACATTTGTAATAGAAACAAAATTCATAGAAAAGTTTGATAAATCATATAAACTCTCAAAAATCATTGAAACAACTTGGGAGGAAGAAAAATTCTGAACCAAACCCAATGCGACACTAGAAATAATAGAACCAAAAGAAGGAACCTACTAATTTGAGTTAGTTAGTTCAATAGGGGTAGGAACAAATATATATATACTAAATCCAATGTCTTCCTAAAGAGGACCCTACCTCAGAAAATCAATGGAATTGAGGAAAGGAATGTTTGACTTCTTCTTATGACTATAATTTTTCATTGACAAAGAATAGGAATAATCCACTATAGAATAACTTGAAGTATTAAGGGGAATATACTTAATTTTACATAAACTAGAATCCAACATAGGATCCAATATATTATTCATATGAAAATAATGATGAATAACCCCTATGACATAGAAGAAGAAAAATGATACTGGTCCTTCTAATATTCCTCTTCTTTGGTGTAACTTTGGTCCAACCCACATTAGAGTCTGCCTTAGGCTTCTTCTTGAATAGATTAGAATGGTTCCCAAATATTTTTCAAAATCTACCATATTTAGGAACCCAAATATACTCAACATTGATTAAGGGGGAAGAGTTGGATCCCCATTTCACTATAATTTCCTCCAGAAGGTCCTACTCACCTGATATTTCAACAAAAATTAATGAAAAATCAATCCTGTATATATCAACTATAGATTTTTATGTGAAGAGAGGCTTATTGAACACACATGTAATGTATGTGAGGTCCTAGAATGATCTAGTTTTAGGAAGAAAATTCTAAAATTCTTCAATAATGAAAAAACATAGAAGGATTCATTATAAAGGGAAATACCTGGATGCCAATAACTGACAATCATCAATCTACCTATAAAGAACCATAGGTCACTCGAAAGAATTTCAAAAATGTCATAGGAATGAATGAATAAAAATTAGTAAAATTATTTATCATTGTAAAATGTCTCAATCAAATCCTTCCCCTATAATTCAGATGAAATTCATGAAACCAGTGAAAACATAAGCTTCTTATCCAAAAAATAACCCACCAAGGTGTTATTCCACATGGAAGATACCCTCCAAAGGATCAAGGGAGGAAGATGAACATTTGAAAAATTTTCCTCCATAAATTGTGGGATAGAAAAAAAAATCCATGAATTTAATACTAGTGATATTTTCTGTGGACAACACTTCATTATCTGAGGGAGAAACAACACCTTCCATAGATCCCCTTGAAACAATTCCCTTTATAGGCCCCCATTTGGAGTAGGCTCTGAATTCTCAATAACCGAGTTCACCAGAGAAGAAATATTCTCAATAATAGTTCATTGAGATGAATCATTAGCAACCAATACCTTAAAATATGGATAATATAGCACCTCCACCAAGACCCCAGAGATAGAGCCATATGTAACACCCAAAATGACCCCAAATGAAGTAACTGAGTGATCCACAACCTTCAAAATCTCAATAATTACATCCCCACATGATAAGGTAGAATCCTTGACCAGCCCATCTGAAAAGGATGAATCCCTCTTTGTCTTTACCAGATTAGAGAAAGAATTAGATGAAACTTCCATATCCCTAACCACCCCTGAATCCATCCATACGGAATCCTCCTCTGTATAAGAATATACTCTCATAATCCCTACCACATCTATTTATCTTTTCCAACCTCCATTTCCTACCTTGAATGAAGCCTTGTAAAATCCCTCCAATTATATCTCTCAGGATAGTATGTGACCAACCTTTTCATCTAAACATTACTTGAAGGAACTAAATCACACCACATTCAAAGAGGACTCATCCATCGAAAATGAGATTAATAGAGAGAAAGCTCGAAGGATTCTCCCCACCTCTATAGCCACTCCCTAGAGCCATCATAATAGAAGGAGAGGAACTCGATTGAAGAGTGATCCATGAGGGGTTAGGGTTTTGTTGAGTGATTAGGGGTTTTCAGGTTTTTGGTGTTTTATTGTATTTAGGGGTTTAATGGGTTTTTATATTTTTTATATTTTTTAGGATTTTTATTGTATTTTAAGGTATTTAGGGGTTTTTATTATTTTTAGGGGTTTTAGTTTTTCTATGTTTTTAGGGATTTTAGTGATTTTTAGGGGTTTAAAGGGGTTTTAGGGATTTTATGCTTTTATTGTTTTTTTGGGGGGTTTTAGGGTTTTCTATGTTTATGGGGTTTTTAAGGGTTTTTAGATTTTTTAAACCTTTTTTGGTGTTTACATGAGTTTTAGAGTTGTTAGTGGGGTTTAGTGTGTTTTCGGGTTTTATGCGTTTTATGGGTTTGAGTGGTTCCAGTGGTTTTTAGGGTTTTAGGGGTTTTTTGATTTTTAGTGGTTTAATATTTTTAGGGTTTTATTTGTATTAAGTGTTTTTAGGTTTGTAAGGTTTTCTTAGAAGTTTTCAGGGTTTTTAGGGGTTTTTATGTTTTTAGGGATTTTTATGGATATTTTAGGATTTTAATTATTTTTAGGGTTTTTATGTATTTTGAGGGTTCTTAGGGGTCTTTTTTGTGTTTTTTGTGTTTTTTGTGTTTTTATGGGTTTTTAAGTTTTCTAGGATTTTATGATTTTTAGAGATTTTTAATTATTTTTAGGTGTTTAATGGGTTTGTAGAGTTTTTAGTCATTTTTAGGGTTATTATGGGATTTATGGATTTTTAGGGTGTTTAGGGGGTATTATGGTTTTTCTGGGTTCTCCGATTTTTTAGTATTTTTACCAATTTTTATCTTCTTTAGGATTTTTAGCAATTTTTTGTTTTTTAGTGGTTTTGAAATTTTTTAGTTTTTAAGGATTTCTTAGGGTTCTACAAGTTTTTAGGGTTTTTTAGGTATTTAAGACATAAAGGTATTTTTAGTTTCTTTATTGTTTTTATGATTTTTTTTTTGATTTTGAGGGTTTTCTGGTTCTTTAGGGTTTTATGGTTTTATGGGTTTTTTAATTATTTGGGTTTTAATGTTTTTAGAGTTTTTTTAGTGTTTTAGCGGTATAAACAGGTTTTAGATTTATTAGTGTTTTTATGGTTTTTATGGGTTTTAGAGTTTTTTTGTTTTTTTGGTTTTTTATGGTTTTTAGAGTTTCTTGGGCTTTTAGTGTTTTTGGGATTTTGGGATTTTAATTGATTTTAGGTTTTTATGGTTTTCATATCGTTTCTTAGGGTATTAATGTATTTTATGTTTTAGGAATTTTTATCAATTTTTAGGATTTTTATTATTTTTCAATTTTTTCTAGGATTGGTAGGGATTATATGGTTTTAATAGTTTTTATAGTTTTTGGGTTTTTTTTGGGTTTTTTTGTTTTTTTGGGTTTTGATATGAGCTGGTCGGGGTGGCATAATCTTCACATCTTAGGTATATAGATGATTGATATTGTTTGGTTATAAGTTGACGATGATGGGTTTGGATAGTTGAATAAAGTAGTCAATCGACCATATATGGATCGTGAACTACTACTTAGACAACCCACTCAAAGGTCCAATACACCAAATTCATAAATTCTAAACAAAAATTGTTCCCATAAAGTCAAAAATATAAAGTCTACCAAATATTTTTTTGGAAAATTAGAACTTAACATTCCAACTATAGCCCACCATATTTGACTTTGAGTGAATAACCCACCAGATTTGACTTTGAAGTCCAAATATTCCATTCTAGAATTTTCTATGGAGGCTTGGCATCCAAAATTCATGAAACCATGTAGGAAAAGCTATAAACACCATGTTTGGGATTGAATAAGTGAGATAATAGGCCCATTATATCCATCCATTCAAGGTGAAATCCATTTGGCCTTTAATGCAATTAAATGAGAACTCCTTGCTGTATTAAACCTCTTTAATCTCCCTTATGTCATTGAGGAATAAAAATACAAATCATCCTCATAATAAATTGAATCGGTGTCATTGACATGGTTCTCATCATCCCCACCCCTCTTTAAAAGGATTCTTCCTCAAATATTCATCCTCTACATCTATAAAAGGAGAAATATCATAAACATTTAAAGTTTAACTTAAACCATACTCATTTGAAAATATTATCTTATAATCAGTATTGTTAATTTTTTTGAGCACTCGGAATGGACCATATCCTCATGGCCTGAGTTTTGATTTCCTCTTTTCAAGAAATATTTTCTTTCTCATATGAATCCAAACTATGTCATCAATCTCAAAAAAAACATTCTTACGACACTTGTTGGCATGATCAACATATTTTTGGGTCACTAACTTGATATTTTTCCTTTCCCTTTCACGGAGTTTCATTATTAATCTTTCATGACCATTTGCATCCATATTATTATATATTCCTTCATAATAAAAGGGGATAGATCAGTAGGGGAAAGGGAGTTAAATCCATGAACAATGTAAATCTAGAATATTGAGTAGTGGAATGATTTTCACTATTATATTTGAATTCCATGTGTGGAAGACACTCCTCACAATTCTTGAGATTCATATTATCAATTTTTTAAAAAATGGATGATAGTTTCTGATTCACCACATCTATTTTCCATTAGTTTGTGGATGATAAGTAGTGGATAATACTAAATTTGATTCTAGTTATCTCCATACGTTATTCCAAATTTAACTGATTAGTTTTTTGTATCTTTCTAACACAATCAACCTAAGAATTCTATGGATTTTGACGACACCTAAAAGAAGAGTATTTCAATGTTAGTGGAATCATTTACTTTTTGATACGGAATAAAATGTTCCATTTTATACAACTAACCCATTATAAAAAAATTTGAATCTATCCCCATATTGGACCTTGGAAATCCCAAAATAAAGCCCATTTATATGTCCTCCAAAGGGGTGTTGGGGACTGGTAGATGATGATAAAATCCAAGTGGGTTAAATTTTGATTTGAATTTATGGAAAACAATGATATTTTAGATGCAGTATTCAACATATCAAGATATCATTTGAAAATAAAAATTCTCACTAAGAACACATTGATATTTATAAACACCAAAATGCGCCATTAACCCAATGGAATGTGACTCCTTTAGTAAAAGTAGAAATATAGATTAATTGGGAATACCAATCTTATCAATCCAGAACAATAATCCATCATGTGAATATAACTTTTCCCAAATAACTCCATCTTTAAAATGACAATAAGTTTCACTAAAATCTCTATCAATGGAATAAATATCCTTAGTGTATTTTAAAAAGGGATTTTATAATCCATTAAAGATAGAAGATAATATCTTTATGATACTACATAAACCATAATATTTTTTTGCCCTTTGTATTTTTGATGACATATGGAAATGATTCAATATATTATAACCTTTTAGCGTGTCTCTTATTTAGTTTATGTTGTCTCTTATGGTTTTTAAGATCCTATTGATCAGAATGAATCATAAATTCTTTAGGAGAAAGATAATTATTCCATGTTTATAGTACTATAAACAATAAATATAACTCATTATCATATGTTCTATAGTTTAGAGTTGGGCCACATAACGTCTCACTAAAGAATGAAATTATTTTAATGTCATGCATTAGTACACATCCGAAGAAAATTCTTCTTGCATCATATTCAATTTTGAAGGTCTTACAAAACTCAGGAGAGCAAGAAAGGGTTCATATGTGAGTCTCACTTTGTGTTCTCAGAAATCCATCTCTCGATTTTTCCCCAATTTTAAAGGATTTTTTTATTTTTTCTACTCATTCAACGGTGTCTCTAGTGTGCAGAAGTCCTTTACAAATATCATGTTAAAAACTAGAAATCCCATGTAAACTGATTACCTATTTGACAGAGGTGGGAGTTGACTAATCTATAATAACCTTTATCTTCTCAATTTATACCTGAAATCTATCACTTCTTTCCAAAAATTTAATGAAGAAAATTTTATCAATGAAAAATCTCTCTTTTTAAAGTTTCAAACCCAATTTTATTTTCTTTAAACCTATAGGAATATTCATAAGTGATCTACATGCTCTTTTAAATTCCTACTATACATCAAAATATCATAGAAGTATACAACCACAAATTTTCTAACATATGCATATAATGCATGATATATTAACCTCATAAATGTTTTAGACATATTGGTTGGACCAAAGGACATGACTGACCATTAATAATGTTCATATTTTTTCTTAAATTTATTTTAACACTCATCTCCTTCAATCATCTTAATTAAATGGTAGCCATTTATTAACTCAAATTTTAAAAAATATTTGATCAATTAAACTCATATAGAATATCATCTAACCTATTTATAGGATGATAATACCTATACATGATGTCATTGACGGATCTATAGTCAATGTACATTCTCTATGTTCTGCCCTTCTTGGGAACCTTAAACATTGGTACAACATAGGGACTAATGATCTCTCTAATATATCCGAAATCTGATAAATTATGGACTTTACTTTAAATTTATTTTTTCTCCTCTGGGTTAGTGAAATATACAGTGTGATTCATTAGTGATTCTAGGGGTATGAGGTTTGTTTGATGCTCAATACCACTAATGGTTGGATCATTTGGTGGAACCAATTTGTTAAAAACATCATCAAATTTATACAAAAAATACACAATAACATGCAGAAAACGAGATGTTAATTCCTTAGTATTTAAGACCACATATTTGTACATAAGTACTAAATGTTTTTTCTGAGATATAAATGCTACCTTATCCTCACTCTTTTTTTTGACAACATCACACTTTCATCTCCTATAAAATCTTTTTTACCTCTTGATTTTTCTTTTTCCCTCTATTTATTTTCTTCTCTCATTTTCAATTTTTCCTCATCATCTCATTTTTTAAATTTTTTACATCATCACTATTTTTTATTTTCTATAATATTGTGATATTAAAATATTTTTATGGGGTACATGAAGTTGAGGGTTATAGGATACCCTTGGATTAAAAAAGAGTAATGGTTTAAGAACCCATCATGTGTAACAAATCAATCACACTTCTACGATAGTCCCCATATAAAATGGAATGACATCATAAGAAAAACATCTCACAATACATCATTTGTATATTTAAAAATGGGTAAAACGCCCTTCACAAGTTTGGTAACATTAATATTTCCACAATAATTCAACCAGTAAAGCTGATATGGATGTTTATTCCTCAAAGTTAGAAGTCCTAACTTCTCCAACAACTCAGCACTCAATACATTGTGTTAGCTTCCTCCATTAATAATAGGACTACATACCTTAACATGGATCTTTAACCATGTATTTAAAAGGTTCTAATATTGATCCTTCTCTCTAATGGTCATTTATTTCACATAGGAATATTCTAGTAACAATAATCTCACCATCTTATGCAAATTTTCCTTTATCAATTTTAGGGGATTAATACTCTTCCTCCTCATAACTCTCTCCATCGGTCTCTGATTCTAAAAAACTTGTGGATGGTCATGGTGCACCGGTTTAGTAATTCACTAATAACATGACCCCTTACATTAAATTTGGAACATCGAATATCCCGATTCCTTATTTGGTTACTCTCAAAAGTAGGTATCTTAGGTGGAAGAACGTCGTTGTCACTTTTATGTCCAATTGCCTCTTTTTCCTTGGATGGTTCTCCAGTATCCTTAATTTAATTTCATTATATATTGATAGGGGTAATGTGTTTCCTCATTTTATCCTCCTTTTGATTAGTTTCATGATCTTGGTGGCTTGGGGGATCATATCTTGTATCTCCACATGGTGGTACATCTCAACATTATTAGAAATCTCCTGATTGACCCCATAGAAGAATCACGCCATGTTTTCCTAGGAATCTTCGTCAATGTTAACTCAAATTAGAGAAATTTGTATCACCTTTTAGTAATATTCAACAATATTACTCAATTTTGTGAGGATTTGATGCTTTTTTGAGATATCCATGGTAGTGTGAAGGTATAAATTGCTTCCTCATGGAAAAATTCATGTCTTCTTAATTACAGTTAGGACGTCCTCAATATTGGGCTCTCTCCTTTGGAACATGATGAAACCATATTAATGAAAAATCAATGAATTATATGGAATTTTTTTACCCTTTTCTCCTCATAATAGGTATGACATGATAATACTTGCTCAATTCACATCCCCCTTTCCAAGTATACTTCTAAATCACTTTTACTGTGAAATGAAGGGATATTAAACATGATTCCTACATGGATGTCATCCTTATGTGGTATCATTTGGCATCATCTAGGTTTTTGGAACAACATTCTACTTTTTGGGGCAACCTCAAAATCAACATCAAAGTTCTCTATCTCCTCCTCCATGATTTGAGGGAAACATTTTACCAGTGTACATAGGGGTTATGGTGGATTATCCTTAGGATTGGTTGATTATACAGGTTGACAATACTCTCATGTAGCACCACCAATAATCTATCTAGAAGCTTCTCAAAATGGATCACCAAATATTTCATTTGAAGTGATGTAGCTTCTGGTGCAAGAGATCTACTTCAACTTCCTTCATTATTAGCAATATTAATTGTCTTCCCATGATCTTCTTCTATGATATATAACACACAAACAAACAGAAATGGGGAAAACACACACAATGAAACACACACATTCACATGTGAAAAGACACACACACACACAAGAGATGTACACACTCACATAAACAATATTTACATTCTCACACACACAAGGATACATACTCATGCAAGAAATATATACACACTAACACACACAATGATACACACTCGCTCACACAGGATATATACACTCACACACACAAGGATACACACGTACACACACACACAATATATACACTCAGGCACACAAGGATACACACTCATTATTATTTTTTATTATGTATCTATACTATAAACAATCAATTCAAATCCGAATCTCTTTTAAAATATAATACCCTCTTTGGGGAGATAATGTTCCATCAATCCTTCCCATATAAATATTATGTTGTGGGGTGTTATAACATAACCCATTTGAGTGGTAAAGGGTTAAAAAATAGTGGTGGGTGGAAAATTGGCTTAAAAATATTGGTAAATGGTAGAAAATGGTGGACAAGTGTAATAAAGGGGGTTTCCTTGACTATAAAAGTTGGGAAATTTTAATAACAATATGAACCAAATATGAAATGGTGATGAAGTAAAATTATGTAGAATTTTATGTACGAAAATGGAAAGTTATAATAATTTAAATAATGAAGCAGAAGTAATTGTATCCACTTTTTGTTCAAATATACCATAATTATTTGTGTTTAGTGATTTCAATCATAAGATGATGAATGTAGAGTAGGCATATTTTTTTCAATATCTCAAATTATGGATGTGGTGAGATTTTTTTTTCAAATAAAATTCGCATATAGATAATTAAATATGAAAATAATATTGGCGAATAATTAGCTCAATGTTAAATATTTCAATCTTGAACATCACTGTCCAATTTTGGAGGGTTTTAAAGAAAAATGGTTTTTTAATTGGTGGAAAATAAGGAAATATAATAATTATAATGGATATATGGGATAGAATAAGTGTGAAAATTCATATCACGTTAATCAGAGATTTGATACCAATTGATGCAAGATACTCAAGGATCCCCAATATACATAGTGTAGGGAAGCAGATGATGAATAAAATTAAGGTCTAAGTGGTAGGTGATGCGTTTGGAGAATGGAAGAATGTTTTCAAAAAAATTATAATGAGCGGGACATACTAATTAGATAACACACTCAAGGGAAGGATGTGATGGACAATCCACACAAAAAAAACACATAGGTTGAAGCATGTAATTGGGGGCTTTAAGATCATGGATCACCAATATAACTTGTATATTGACAAAGAATGAATACACAAGATAAATGAAAGAAGGTAAAGATCATCAGAAAGGATATAATAAACTCATAGAGTTTTAGTAATGTATCGATAATGAGAATAGAATTTTATGGGGGTGACTATTTATTTCCCTGGGGTGATATAATAATAAAGGGTCTAGTACCCTAAATTCGTAAAGGCTAAACCTATTTCGTTTCCTTAAAGTTAAAAAGATAATATTCAATAAATATTTTTTGTAAAATTAGCACTTAACATTCCAACTATACCCCATGATATTTTACATTGAGTGTCGAGCCCACCCGATTTGAATTTGGTGTCCAGTGATGTCATTCTATAATTCTCTATCTGGGAAAAGCTTCAAATATTTCCAAACCAATGTCTTACTAGATTTAAACATAATATTTGTGATTTAATAACTAAAATAACATACATATTTTTTATATCCGTGAAAAAAAGGATATCCATCAGGCCTTTAATGAAGAGATATGGGGACCCATTGTTTCATTCAACCTCTTTAATCTACCTTGTGGTATTAAACCTTGAAAATCTGAATCCTCTGTTTGAGAAATTAAATTGGTATTTTGATATGCTCTTTAGTAGGTTTTTAAGGTTATTTAGAGTTTTTAATGATTTTAGGTGTTTAATTTTTTTTATATTTTTTGTCAGTTTTTAGGGTTTCTATGGATTTTAGTGGTTTTTAAATGTTTTTAGGGGGATTATGGTTTCAGGGTTATTTGGGTTTCTAAAGTTTTTTAGGGTTTTAAGGGTTTTAAGTGGTTTTTTGGTTTTTAAGGGTTTCTTAGGGGTTTTTATGGTTTTTATAGTTTTTAATGTTTTTAGATATATTTTTTGGATTTTTAGGTCTTTAGTGTTTTTAGGGTTTCTATGGATTTAGGAGGGTTTTGTGGTTTTTTAGTTTTTTGGTTTTTTTTCAAGTATTTTACGATTTTTAATGTTTTTTAGAATCATTTTCTTTAGGGGTTTAAATAATTTTTATTATTTATAGTGGATTTTAAGTTTTTATGGGTTTTTATGGGGTTTTAGGGTTTTAGAGGGTTTTCTAGCATTTAGGGTCTGTTAGGGTTTTTATGATTTTTAGCACTTTTTAATGTTTTTAGGATTTTTAAGTATCTTTATATTTTATGGTTTTCATAGGGTTTTTTGATTTTTTTACATGTTTAGGGATATTTATGTATTTTGTTTCTGATTTTTATGTTTTTAGGGTTTTTTTGGATTTTTAGAGTTTTAGTGTTTTTTGGTGTTTTTTTGGATATTAGGGATTATTAGTTTTTAGTGGTTTTACAGTTTTTAGAGTTTTTATCATTTTTATGTGTTTAATGGGTTTCTAGAGTTTTTAGTAGTTTTTAGGGGTTTTAGAGTATTTATGGATTTTATGGTTTTTTGGATTTTAAGTCTTCTTAGACTTTTTATCTTTTTTTTGGTTTTTTTGGGGTTTTAAGTGTTTTTATATTTTAAGGTTTTCTTAAGTTGTTTTAGGGTTTTTAGAGTTTTAATATTTTTAGGGACATTAAAGGATTTTTAGGATTTTAATGTGTTTTCGGGTTTTTAGGGATTTTAGGGTTTTTAGGGATTTTTATGGATTTTTTGGGTTATTATGTTTATTTTTCAGTTCTTAGGGTATTGAGGTTTTCTGTAGTTTTTAATGTTTTTAGGGCTTCAAAGGGGTTTTAGAGTTTTTAGTTGTTTTTAAGGTTTTATGGGTTTTTAGTGTTTTTATGGTTTTAGGGGTTTTTATTACTTTTAGGGTTTTTAGGGATTCATTGGGGTTTTAGTATTTTTTGGTGTATTTGGGGTTTTAAGTGTTTTTAGGTTTTTTAGGTTTTCTTATGTTTTTTTTGGATTTCAAGATTTTTTATGTTTTTAGGGATTTTTATGTCTTTTTTAGGATTTTTATAGTTTTTGATGATTTTGAGGTTTTTTAGGGTATTTTGGGTTTTTTCTGTTTTTATAGAGCTTTTGAGTTTTTAGGGGCTTGTTGATTTTATTAAGGTTTTAAAGGTTTGATATTTTTAAATTTTTTTAATGGTATAAAGGGTTTTTAGAGTTTTAGTGGGTTTTATCATTTTTAGGGGTATAAAGGTTTTTAAGGGTTTTATTGTTTTCATTGTTTTTATGGGTTTAGGGTTTTTATCATTTTTAGGTATTTTAGGAGTTTTAAGTTTTTTTTTGTTTTTATGTTTTTCTTTGGGATTTCAGGGGGTTTTTTGGACTTTTATAATTTTCAGGATTTTTATAGATTTATCGGATTTTTATGGGGATTCTAGGGGATTTGAGGATTTCTTTGGGTTTTATGGTTTTTATGTTCTATATGTTTTTTTGGTTTTTAGGGTTTTATTTTTTGAGTTTTTAGGGGTTTAAGAGTATTTAGTGGTTTTTAAGGGTTTAGTGGTTTTTTATATTTTAGGGTTTTTAAGTGTTGTTAGCACTAAAAAATATTTCATGTTTTCCTATAGGGTTATATCTGTTGTTAAAGTGAATTTTCTATTGGTAAAATGTTTTACCAACATATATGTGCCTAACACTAAACTATTAGTAAAAACTATATGACTAAATGTTTTTGTGACAGATAATGTACATGTTGTTTAATGTGTTTAGAAATAGATTCTAGGGAAAAAAATTTGTTCGTAATAATAATACCAACATATAATATTTTTTTAATAAATTACATTTCAATAAAGATTATAAAATTTTTTATAGAAAGATTTCAAATTATATTTATTAATTTATCATATATAATATGTGTGTTTTAATTATAAAACAGAAGAAAATTCTAAAACTTGTTCAATCTTAGAAAAAAATCAATAATATTAGTAATGAAATTCTTTACAACCAATCAATTCAAAAACGTTGGACACCCACCCCGCACCCACCATATCCAGTGATCCAAATGAAGTACCAGTAGCTCCAATGAGTTAGCTCACTAGAGTCTCCATCCCATCATCGCCAGTGAGGTATCTACAGCCCATCAATGCTAGTGAGCTTGCTCTAGCATCTAATGAGCACCATCAAACTATCCGTGGTAGAAATTCACCTCCAGACCATCCAATCCATGCCAAAAACGACCTTCAGTGACCCATACATGTCGTAGGTTCTGCAAGCCATCTCCAAAGAGGCCTCATGTCACTACAATACCAAAACCGCCATCCCTATGATCTCCACTGTACAACAAAAGATCATACCACAAAATGATCCTTCTCTAATCCAAATAATAAGCAAATCGATCCAACTCCAGTCTATGCCACACCCTTTAGCTCAAATATCTACATAAAACACCCAAAGAGAATATAAATAAATTAGTAAAAAATAACTACATGGATTGAAACCAAAATAGATAAAAATGAAAGTTTAAAAAAATGATTACATAGACTTATAGAAAAATTACACAAAAAATTTAAACAATTTACCCCCAAAAGAATACATCCATTATCTTTTAAAGAATGATTCGTTGTCCAGCTAGCTAAGGACCAATTGAAAACATTTAATCTAGTATAATAACTCAACATCCATAAAAGTGATAGGGTCACAACATCTCAATATCTCCTGATCAACTTTTGTAGCATCCTAGATTGCAAACACAAGAAAGTTATAATGATTTAAACTAGATCGTTAAAACTGAATCGTTAGTGACGAAAACATCTTAGAAAGTCCAAGATAGATAGAAAATCAATTATATTTTCTGAAAAATTTAATAAAATTTTCCATGATCATTGGAAAATAGGTATATAGCTATCAAAACATCTTCAAACTATCCAAGAAATAAATACTTTATCCAAGAAGACACTAGATTTGATAGCTCCAAAACACCATCATGAAGGAAGTATATAGACCAAGAAGAAATCATGACTTGGAACATCATATTCAAAATTAACACATATCCTGAAAATTTATATTAACATCAAAACACAAGTAAAGTTTCTTACTGGTGTTTTCTTTTCATTTCTTGATGAAGGATAATTAGTGATTTTCTAGTGTAAAACAAATAACATAAATAAAAAATAACATAAATAAAAATAATAGAAGTCATTACCCTTTTACAAATATAACAACCACAACTTCATATTCAAAAACATGTAAGTCATTACCCTTTTCCACACACCCTACAACTTCATATTCAAAATTAACCTCCAAGCACAAGGAATGTTTCTCACTGGCGTTTTCTTTCCATTCTTCGATAAAGGATAAATTGTTCTTTTCTAGGGTTAAATAATAAAAATATTGTAAAAACATTCATAAAAACACTGATACATCAAGAACTGACCACTCAAGTATGTTAATGTAGGTCGATATCATAAAGAAATAAACCACATAACAACTACTCACTAAAATCACAATATAAAATTAAAAAAACCATGTTTATCCATATGTCTTTTAAGAATGTTAAAAGAGATTACATAAAATTTATTAATGTGTAATATTCAAAAAATATTTTTTGTGATTAAAAAATATGGGAATTCATGACCTTTTTCTATATATAATACCCACAACTTCACCATTTATCACCAATTAATACACCAAATGGTGGTAGAGTATCCAGTTCAGTAAAATTTGAGCAATTTATGTGGGCTTGTTCTCTATGAAGGAAGTACTCTACATAATGACAATGTATCCAAGATTGATAATGATAACAAAAAAAGGAAATAAGTACCCTCTATGTGATCATACACATAAGTCTTCCAAAACATGGTTGTGTTGTTTTCTTCCTAATCCATGATACCTAGATAAATAAGGGATTAAATCGTATTAAAATTATGTGATAGGACAAAAAACAAATACTCTATTCATAATTTATTAATTATTTTAAAAACCACCACTAGAAATTAGATATTCAACATTCTGATATTGATTTGGAAACCATCAATAAATAACCTGCACTAAGCATATTTTTCTTTTATTGAACATTTCAATCGCACCAAATTAGATCACACTCCATTAATTATCAAATTATAAGGTCCTTATATGGTAAAAAATTACATATATTTGGAAAAAAATGGATAAAAAATGTATATTTCTATAGTTTATTACTTATCAATGGTAAAATCTATTACAAGTCCAACATTTCTTGGTCCTATTGACTAAATTACAGAATACCATATCCCCATTTATAGATTAAGTGATTAATAATATTAAAAACCTATCTCTAATAATGTACAATCAAAAGAGATATAAGGAGTGATAATTTATTTTCAACAAAAGTGGGATGCTGATCTCTTACAAAGAAAGGATGTTAAGAGTAATTAGTTGAAAAACATGGAGGAATTATTGGAAAAATTAGAAATCATGTTCCCTGTAGGTTATGTAATGGGATAAAAAAGGGTTCCCACCTTTCTAATAATAGATTAGTTTCCCTGGTAATAAACATCAACTATTTGAGTAGTAACAATATAATGAATCTTATAAGAAATCTGATGATTGTAAAATTATTGACTATTTTTTTGAATTCCAATTCATGTTCACCTCTTATATACATAATTCTTCTCCATGTAGAGTTATTATATATAGGATAGGTTCCCATTTACATCTTATAAAAGGAAGACATGAAAACTATTAGAGATTATTAAAAAAATACTCCTATTTAGAGTCATGTCCTCATCCCTAACATGAAAATAGAAATAAGATGAAGATGAACAACAATAGGTGCTATTTTGGTAAGAGACTAGACTAGAGAAACATTGATATATTCCACAGAGTCCCTAATCCGGGAATATTCCATTCTCATGACACCTATATTATATATTGGTTGAGCATCTTGATTCTTAGGATTCACTCCTAGTATACCATTCCCAGGGCAACTTGTAATAGTAAATTATTCCTCCTTATGGGTTTTACAGTCTACCATATTGGCGGCCATTATATTTCCCATTTCAGGCGTAGATCCAACATTTATCTCAATTCACCCATCTACCTTAATAGAATTCACTAGGGTATCTCAACTAATAAAATCAGGTCTATCACCCATTGGTTCAATTACTATTAACACATTCGTAAAATTCCTTGGAAAAAGAAGAATCTTTTGAATGATAATAATTTCTTTCACCTTGATATAAGCCTCATAAGTCCTCACTACATCAACCTGAGCCAAAAAATTCCCCTTGACATAATGTTTATAATGGTTCCCCTAAATATCAAAATGGTGAAAATAATCAGTTAATCTCTCATACAAAATAATTCGACTGAAACCCTCACCATATTCCACAAAAAACTAGATGGAGTTAAGAAGATGTTAGGATAAATCCAATTTGATGCAAACCCTAGAATGTATTGGATGCTTCCTATTTAATGTGTGTTGATTATCCTGAAATCACCTCTTAGTATAATTTCTATGCTAATAATGTATTTTAGAGTAAAGTAAATGAATGGGAAGAAAAGAAATATAGATTCAAATCACCACAGTAGAGTCAGCCTTCCTGAAGTAAATCATTAGTGACCCTCACCACAAACATAAACCCAAAGTCTATAAATCTCAAAGGATATGAGACCACATAGTTGGGTATTCCACACCATCTTTATATCTGAGAGTGATAAGATGTGGCAAAAGAATCCCCACTAATAATCTCTTCTTCCGACCAATTATGTATTCATGTACTTGGAGAAATCATCTTTAAATGGCCTTCGATTCCAAAATCTCACAATAAGGGAAAAATTTCATGAATCCACTGAGGAAACCTATACGAAGGTAGAAATATCCACCATAGGGAAACCATTCACCAACTTAGGAGTCCTTAGATCAGAAACAATATCCAAAATGGGAGAAAAGGTGTCAATTTTTTTGAATGGGTTATGTATTCATTTCAATAGATCTTTTTCATTTAAAAATTAAATTAATTGGACATATATACATATATATTTATTGAATTTTTTTATACATATATATATATTCAATTATTTGTATAACAATATTTTATAACAAATTTATTCGAACAAAACCTCTAACTGTAAAATATTTTTAATAATATTAGGTATTCCTAAAATATTCATGTATTGGTAGAAAAATATCAGTATTAATATGAAAAAATAATAGATTTAATTATGGGTAAAACATTTGTTGGTATTTGACAATTAATACCAATAGATATACGTATCTGTGAAAAAAATTCTTTGTAGTTGAAATTAATACCGACAAAACTCAATATCTATCAAAATTAATAATTTTTACCAACAAATATGTTATGTTTCACTAATTCTATTTTTGTAAAAGCCACTTTTTATTGTAGTTTCTTAATGTTTTCTTCTATTTTTAGGGTTTTTATGTTTTGATGGATTTTTAGGATTTTTAGGTATTTTGAGGGCATTTAGAGGTTTTATTTGTTTTTAGGTTTTTAGGTATTTTCATTTTCAAGGTTTAAAAGTTTTTTAGAGTTTTTTTACATTTTTAGTTGTTTAATGGGTTTCTATAGTTTTTAGTGGTTTTATGTGTTTTTATATTTTTATTGTTTTTTGGGGTATTTATTCTTTTTAGGTTTTTAGGTTTTTTAGGTTTTGTAGATTTTTTTATGTTTTTAAGGGTTTGTGATTTTTTTAGGTTTTTAAGGTTTTCATTATAGTTTGATGTTTTTTTGTGTTTTTTATGTTTTTAAGGGTTTTTTTATTTTTTTAGGATTTTTAGAGTTTTTATGGATTTTGAGGGGTTTTAAGGTTTTTAGATTTTTATGATTTTTAAGGGTTTTAATGCATTTTTGTTTTTTATGTTTTAATGTATTTTAGAGTTTTTTATGTTATTATTGGTTATAAGGTTTTTTATATCCTTTAGTGAGTTTTAGGGATTTTATGTCTTTTAGGGGTTTTAATGTTTTTATAGGTTCTTAGGGTTCTAGTGTTTTTAGGAATTTTTAGTATTTTTATAAATTATTAAGTTTTATGGGTTTTAGGTACCTTTATGTTTTAACAGTTTTCTTAGGGTTTTAAATGGTTTTTATAATTTTTTATGTTTTTCAATAATTTTAGGGAATTTGTAGTATGTTTTTGGTCTTTTAGGGACTTTCAGGATTTTTAGTGATTTAGGGGGGGTGGGGATTTTAGGGGTTTTATGGTTTGTTAGGTTCTTAGGAATTTTTTGATTTTGTAGTGTTTTAGTGATTTTTAGCGTATTTTATCATTTTAAGAGTTTAATGGGTTTTTATACTTCGTAGTTGTTTTTATAGTTTTTATGGGTTTTATATTTTTAAGGATTTTAGGGGGTTTTGGGGATTTTTTTATTTTATTTGGTTATTAGGGGTTTTGATTTTGTTGGGGTTTCAAGGTTTTCTTGGAGTTTTTAGGGTTTTAGGGTTTTTTATGTTTTTAGGTTTTTTACGTCTTTTTAAGATTTTATTAATTTTTAGGGGTTTAAGGATTTGGAGGTGTTTTGGGGTTTTTTTTGGGATTTTTACGTTTTTTTGGTTGTAGGGATTTTTTTGATTTTTTAATGGCTTTATGGATTTTTAGAGTTTTTAATGTTTTTAGGGGTTGAAAGGGGTTTAAAATTTTTAGTGGGGATTTAGGGTTTTATTGGTTTTTAGGGGTTTTTAAGGCTGTAATGGGTTTTATTGTTTTTTTTGAATTTATGTTTTTATTGGGTTTTTATGGTTTTCACATTTTAGGTTATTTTTGGGATTTATCTATTTTAGGTTTTAAAGGTTTTATTAGGAATTTTATTGTTTTTGTGTTTTTTATGTTTTCAGAGATTTATAGGGATTTTTTTTATTCTTATGGGTTTTCTGGGTTTTAGGGATTTGGATATTTTTATGGTTTTGGGGGTTATATGTATTTTGGGGTTTTTTAGGTTTTATCATTCCTTTGAGTTATTATGGTTTTAAATTTTTTATAGTTTTTGAAATTTTTAAGGGTCTAATGGATTTTGAGATTTGGGTGAGTTTTAGGGTTTTTATGTGATTTTAGAAAATTTATAGTTTTCTATGTTTTATGGTTTTTTGGGGTTTTAGGGTTTTTAGAATTTTTTAGGTTTTTATACGTTTTAACTATTTTTAGGGCTTTAAGGATTTCTTAGGGGGTTTCATGGTTTTATTATTGTTTACATTTTTTGGGGTTTGTAGGATTTTTATAATTTTTAGGGGGTTTAGGGTCTTTTATGGATTTACAGATTTTATGATTTGTTGGGGTTTTGAGGGTTTTTTTGGAGTTTTTTTGGTTCCTAATGTTTTTAAAAGTTTTATAATTTTTTTTTGGTGTTTGAAGGGTTTTTTAGAGTTTTAAGTGATTTTTATAATTTTTTAGGGGTTTCATGTGTTTTAGGGGGTTTTATTGCTTTTCTGGATTTTTGGGGTTTTGTAGTTTTTTAGAATTTTATTGTTTTTTATGTTTTTATGGGGTTTAATTTTTTTTGTTTTTTATGATTATCTTAAGGGTTTTCATGGTTTTTAGGTTAGTCTATTTCTTTAGGGACATATTTTGGATTTTTATGATTTTTATGATTTTTAAGGTTTTTGGGATTTTTAGGGGTTTTAGTATTTTTAGGGTTTAAGATTTTTATGGTTTTTTGGGATTTTAGGGTTTTTTAAGTTTATTAAATTTTATGTTTTTTAAAATTTTAAAACATTTTTTGGGGTTTGAAAGTTTTTTAGAGTATTTAGAGAGATTTTATATTGGTTATGCGATTTTAGGGGTTTTATGGTTATGGGTATTTATTATTTTTATTGGATATTTGGGGTTATATGGTATTTTTAGAATTTTTTAGGTTTTTAGGGGTTTTTAGTGCTTTTAGGTTTTCAAGGTTTTCTTAGGGGTTTTCTATGTTTTAGGGTTCTATATGTTTTTATAGATTTTGGGGATTTTTCTAGGTGTTTAGTGGTTTTAGGGTTTTTGATCAATTATAGGCGTTCAAATAGTTTTTGAGGGTTTTATGGTTTTTGGTTTTTTTGTGTTTTTTATGGATTTTTATGAATTTTTGGAGTTTTTTTAAGTTTTTATAGTTTTAATGTATGTTTAAAGGTTTTAGGGATTTTATAAGTTTTTATAGGTTTTTATGATTTTAGGGGTTTTATGGTTTTTAAGGTTTTTGTCGTTTTAAGGTTTTTATTGTTTTAAAGTATTTTAGGTTTTTAGGGGTTTAATTGTTTTGAGGTTTTTAAAATTTTCTTAGAGTATTTTAGGGTTTTTGGTGTTTTTTACCTTTTAGGGATTGTTATGTATTTTTTAGGTTTTTTATGTTTTTAGGGTTTTTAGGTATTTTGAGTGTTTTATGGTTCTTTAGGTTTTGTATTGTTTTTTAAGGTTGTTATGATTTATTATTATTTTTATTTTCTATGTGTTTTATGGTTTTTAGTGTTTTTAATGTTTTTAGGGGTTTAAAGGGTTTTTTGAGTTTTTAGTGGATTTTTAGGGTTTTATGGGATTTATGGTTTTTATGGTTTTATGGGTTTTTATCATTTTTAGGGGATTTATGTGTTTTCAAGGTTTTTATAGGTTTTAACATTTTTAGGATTTTTAGTAGTTTTATGTTTTTTTGGTTTTTAGTGGTTTCTTAGTTTTTTTAGGGTTATTATGGGTTGTTACATTTTTAGGGAGTTTTAGGGATTTCATATGATTTTTATGTATTTTAATGTTTTTCGTGATTTTTTTTCGGTTTTTTGGTTTTTTGGTGATTTTGGTGAATTTTTGAGTTTTTTACATTTTTACGGGTTTAAGTGTTTTGTAAAATTTTTAGGGGTTTAAAGGGGTTTTTGAGTTTTTAGTGCGGTTTTCGTATTTTTATGGGTTTTTAGGTTAATAGGTTTTTTTACTTGTCTTAGGGTTTTAGGGATTTTAGCATTTTTATTGTTTTTAGGGCTTTTAGAATTTTAGGGTTTTTAGAGGGTTTCAGTGTTTTCTATGTTTTAAGGTTTTCTTAGTGTTTTCAGTGTTTTTAGGTTATTTTACAGTTTTAGGGATTTTTTTGGATATTTTGGATTTTTATGGGTTTTTAGGATTTTTAGGGATTTTTGGCATTTTTAGGGTTTTTAGTGTGTTTTTTAGTTTTTAGGGTTTTGGGGTTATTTTTGAGTTTTTAGGGTTTTCATTATTTTTCATGTTTTTTAACATTTTTAGTGGTTAAAGGGGTTTTAGAATTTTTCATGGTATTTTGGGTTTTAGGGGATTTGGGGTTTTTAAGGTTTTATGGGTTTTTAAGATTTTTAGGGTCTTATGGGACTTTTAGGTTTTGAGAATTATTTTGGATTTTAATTGTATTATATGTTGTTAGGTTTTTATGGATTTTTCATTGTTTTTGGGGTTTTCAGTGTATTTAGGAATTTTTTGGGTTTTTGGATTTTTATGTTTTTAGGGTTTTTAGGCATTTAAAGAGGTTTTAGGAGTTTTAGCAGTTTAAGGGGTTTTTTAGATTTTTATCATTTTAAGTGTGTTTAGATTTTTTATAATTTTTAGGTGTTTAATGGATTTTCATAAATTTTCATGGTTTTTAGGGGTTTTTTTGTTTATGGTTTTTTAAGGGTTTTAGGTGTTTTTATGGTTTTTATGTCTTTTTTTAAGGATTTTAGGTTTTTAATGTTTTATTTCTATTCTAGGGGTTTAAGTGTTTTTATGTTTTTATAATTTTCATAGGGTTTTTAGGGGTTTAATGGGTTTTCACATTTTATGGACTTGTGATAATATTTAGTATTCTTATGAGTTTTTAGGGTTTTTACGAGTTTTGAGTGTTTTTAGCATTTTTTAGGGTTTTTTGTTTTTTTATTTTTGGGGGTTTTTTATTTTTTTTAGGTTTTTTTGAGATTTTAGTGTTTTTAATATTATTTAGATATTTTTAACATTTTTAGGGGTTTATGGGGTTTTAGAGTTTTTAGTGTTTTTTGGGTTGTTATGGGTATTTAGTGTTTTAATGCTTTTTAGGGGATTTATTGTTTTTATGGTATTTGTCAATTTTACTTGTTTTTAGGGGTTTTATGTTTTTTATGTTTTATGTTTTTCATTTGGTTTTCAGTTTTTTTGGGTTTTTTTTACATTTTATGGATTTTTGGGGACTATTTAGAAAGTTTATGGGTTTTCGGGTTTTAGATATTTTGAATGTTTTATGGTTTTAAGGGTTTTTATGGTTTTTTGGGTTTTTATGGGTTTTAATGGGTTTTTGAATTTTTAGTGTTTTAAGGATTCTTAATGTTTTTATGGGTTTAAAGGGTTTTTAGAGATTTAGTGGGTATCATGTTTTTTATTGGGTATTTAGGATTTTTAATCTTTCTATGGGATTTTATGTGTTTTAGGATATTTTTTGGGGGTTTTAGAATTTTTTAGTTTTTTGGAAATTTAATTTTTTATTGAATTTTTAGGTTTTTCATAGAGGTTTTCAGGGTTTTAGTGTTTTTTACACTTTTCAGGGTTTTTGGGTTTTCAATATTGGTATGGTTTTCAGGTACTTCATGTATTTTTTGGGTTTTAAGTGTTTTTAGAGTTTTTAGGGATTTCTTCATTTTTTGGTTTTTTAAGGGTTTTAAGTGTTTTTAGGTTTTTCACTTTCCCCATGTTTTTTGAGTTTTTATATTTTTTATGTTTTTCTAGGTTTCTAGGCAATTTTTATGTTTTAATGGGGTTTTAGGGTTTTTATAGACACTTATGTTTTTAGGAATTTTTTAATTTTTTTTATTTTTTGGGGGTTTAGAGTTTCTTTGTGTATGTAGGGCTTTATGTTTTTTTTACAATTTATTCTTGAATTAATTTGTTTTTAGAGTTTTAAGGATATTTGGGTATTTATGGGTTTCTAATTTTCAGGGGTTTTATTGGTTTTAGGTTTTTTAGGTTTTTTTTGTTTTTATGGGTTTTCTTAATTTTTGTGATTTTTTATGTTTTTAATGAATTTTAGGAATTTAACAATTTTTTGGTGTTTTTAAGGATTTTGGGTGTTTCTTTTGTTTTTTGGGTTTTAATGATTTTTTAGTGCTTTTTAAAATTTCCAAGGCTTTATGGGGTTTTTAAGTTTTGGTGGTTCTTAGGGTTTTTTGGGATTTTAAGGGGTTTTATGTTTTTAGGGGTTTTATGGATTTTAGGGTTATTTTAGGGTTTTTACCATTTTTATGGTTTTTAGGGGTTTTAAGATTCTTTAGGTTTTTAAGTATTTCTTATGGGTTTTTAAAACCCTTAAAAACCATAAAAACACTAAAACCCCTAAAAATACTAACCCTAAAACCCCAAAAAACCCTAAATCCCCAAAAAATCTGTAAAATCTATAAAAAGAATAAATTTTTTAAGAATCCCTAAAACCCCCTAAAAACAATAAATCTCCATAAATATCTAAAAAACCCAAAGAAAACTGTATATCTATAAAAATACTTAAAACCCCTAAAAACATAAATCATGCTAAAACAATTAAAAACCATATAAATACCCAAAACACATAAAAACAACTAAAAACCAAAAAAACTAAAAACCCAAATTAACCCTAACTACCACTAAAAAACTTTAAAACCCAATAAACCCCTTAAAATGTTTCAAAAACTCTAAAACCCATAAAACGCTAAAAACTCAAAAAATTACGAATGCCCTAAAAAGATTAAAAACCATAAAAAATATAAAATCCTAAGCACCCTTAAAATCACTAAAAAGTTTCAAAACCCATCAAAATAATAAAATCCAAAAAAATCCCTAAAAACATAAAAAACAAAAAACTCGAAACGTCTTTAAGAAAACCTTAAAAGAGAAGAAAAACATAAAACCACCCAAAACAAAAAATATTCTTTAAACCCCTAAAGGGAACCTCAAAACTCTAAACCCCATAAAACCCAAAAAACCCTAAAACACTAAAAACTATAAAAAACCCACTAAAAACTCTAAAAACCATTTAGAACCCTAAAAGTTTTAAAGACTCTAAAAACCATTAAAACATTAAAAATCTAAAACAACCCTTAAACCCCTAAAAAACATAAAAACCCTGAAAACCATAAAAGATCCTAACACCCCTCTATATTCCTAAAAACCATAAAAATCCATGAAATCATTAAAAATCACTAAAAATTTAAAAAAACCTAAAAACCATAAAAATCCAAAGAAAATATTAAAAACCTAAAAACACTTAACACCCCTAAAATACCTAAAAAATGAAAAATTCCATTTAAAACACTAAAACCAAAAAAACCTTTAAAATACCAAGAAACCTTAAAACCGAATAAAACTCCTAATAAAGATCTAAAAACCATAAAAATGGTTAAAACTAAAAACATTAAAAACAACTATTAAAACCTTTAAAACTTAATAATATTTAAAACCCCTAAAAACAAAAAATGTCTGAAAACCTTAAACCCTAAAAGACGATAAAACCCGTAAAACCCCTAAAAACCCCTAAAACCCATAGAACCCTATAAAGCCCATAAAACCCTTAAAGTCACTAAAAACTATAAAAACCCTTTAATCCCCTATTTTTTTTAAAAAAAGTCTAAAAACCTTTAAAAACATAAAAAACACAAAAAAACCAAAAGAACCCAAAAACCCAAGAAATCCCTAAAACGAATAAAAACCATCAAAATCCATTAAAATCCACAAAAATCCCAAAAAAACCCTATAAACCCATATAAATGTAAAAAACCCTAAATCCCTAAAAAAATAGTAAAACCATAAATAATTAAAAATATATAAATCCCCTAAAAAACTAAAAAACACTAGAAACTCGAAATCCCTAAAAACCCTAAAACAACTAAAAACCTCGCAAAATTCCAAAACCCCTAAAAAATATAAAAATCCTAAATAACATAACAATGCCTAAAAACCGAAAAATCCCTAAAAACAATGAAAAACACTAAGAAAACCATAAAAACCTAAAAAAACATAAACCCTCTAAAAATCTAAATATTGATAAAAAAAACATAAATGATCCTAAAACCCCTAAGACCCTAAACAACCACAAAAACCATTAAAATCATAAATAATGCTAAAAGGCCATAAAACCCACTTAATACTTTAAAAACACTTTAAAATCCTAAAACATAAAAAGACTTTAAAACCAAGTTACACCCCCAATAACTCAAGAAAATTATTAAAACAAAAAAACATAAAAAACATAAAACCCCTAAAAATACTAAAAATCACTAAATAAACACAAAAATCCAAAACAAATCCCTAAAAAATTTCAAAAAACTAAAAAACACTAAAAGAAATTAAAATCCTAAGAAAGACCTGAATACCAGAAACACTTAAAACCCTAAAAACACTAAAACCCCTAAAAACCCATAAAAATAAGAAAAACACTAAAAAACCCTAAAACCCTTAAAATCCCAAAAACACTAAAAACATGCATAGTCCAAAAAAACACCCTAAAAATACCTAAACACATAAAAATGTCTAAAAACCATGGTAACCCTATGAAAACAATAAAACCTAAGTCACATAAAATTCAAAAAAACCCCAAAAATGATAAAAACCAAACACCCCCTAAAAACACCAAAAACCCATAAATAGAATAACCCCCTAAAAACATTAAAACCCCATAACAACCCAAAATCCCACTAAAAACACTAAAAAAATTTAAATCCTCTAAAAACCCATTAAAATAATAAAAAACTGAAAGAAAAACCTAATACCCGAAAAACTATAAAAACCCAAAAAATAATAAAACTCCCTAAAGGCCATCAAAATCCCTAAAAACCCATGAAAAGAAAAAAATCTAAAAAAATCCAAAAAAATACCTAAAAATATAAAAAACCATTAAAAAACCTATGATGACATTAGAAACCAAAAAATACTATACCCATAAAATCCTAAAAAAACAAGAAAAACGTGAAAAAAATCCTAAAAACACTAAAACCCCTAAAAATCCCAAAAACCCCAAAAACCATTAAAATCCTAAACATCCCTAAAAATTAATAAGAATGTAAAAACCGCAAAAATCCATGAAAAATAATAAGATTTCACTAAAAAAACATTTAAAACCACTAAAAACCTAAAAATTTCTAAAAACCAAAACAATCACAAAAAAACCCTAAAAACCAAAAAACCCCTAGAAAATTAAAGTTATCTAAAAAGATAAAAACCCCTAATAATAAAAAAATAACTAAAAACTCAAAATACCCATTAAACCCCAAAAAACATTAAAAAAATATAAAAACCAAAAAATCCACTAAAAATGAAAAAAAACATTAAAACCACAAAAAACCAAAACCCATAAAACCCTAGAAATCATTAAAATCCATAAAAAATAAGAACCCCTAAATCCCTGAAAACCACTTAGAAAACCATAAATACTTAAATACATTAAAACCTAAAAAACTCCTAAAATCCCAAAAACCCCTAATAAAGAAGAAAAATTCTAAAATATCCATAAAAATCCACAAAATCGTTAAAATACTAGAAACCCTGAAAACCCCTTAGAAAACCATAATGAAATGCACTTAAAACCCATAAAAACCTGAAAAGCACTAAAAATCCTAAGAATCTTAAAACTCGAAACCACCACAAAACCATAAAACCAAAAAAAACCATTAAAAACCCATAAACACCCTTAAAGCACTAAACCTATAGAACTCATTTAAACCCCTTGAAATATTATTAAAACACAAAAAAATAGTAAAACCCTTAAAATCACAAAAAAACCTAAAACCCCCCAAAAAAACTATACAAACCCTTAAATGACTAAAAACCCCTAAAGCCCTCGATATCCTTAAAAACCGTAAAAATCACAAATCCCTAATAATTACTATAATCATTAAAAAGACATAAAACTCTGAGAAAACCTTTGAAACCCTTAACAAACTAAAAATAGAAACAACCCCTAAAAAAAACCCAAAAAACCAATAAAATAGCCTAAAAACTTCAAAATCCCAAAATACTCTAAAACCAGAAACATACAAAAAAAGGCCTAAGAATCCATAAAATTTTAAAAACACATAAAATCCCTGAAAAATATAAGAATACCTTAACAACAAAAAAACACTTAAACCCCATAATAACATAAAAATCCTAAAAAATAACCTAAAATCATGAAAACCCATAAAAACCCTCAAAATATTAAAATCCCAAAAAAAGCTAAAAACTATAGACTAATAAAAAATGGATCAAGCCTCTAAATATGATAAAAACTATAAAAAAACCTTTAAAACCCTAAATAATACAAGAACCCATAAATGCACAAAAACACTCAAATTAAAAAAATCTGAAAACCTATAAAATCATAAAATTTCCCAAAAATCCCCAAAAATATAAAAATACTAAAATAATGAAAACCTCTAAGAAAACCATAAAAACTATAAACACATTAAACCCATAAAAATTCAAAATTTTATAAAATCCTTTAAAATCCTAAATCATAAAAAACCCTAAAACCTCTCAAAATTTATAAAATCACTAAAACCCATAAAAATATATTAATGTCCTAAAAATTACAAAAAAAAACTTAAAACACTATAAAAACCTTGAAAACCCATAAGAATGCCTTAAATACCAGAAAACAATGAAAACCCTTAACAACCTAAAAATTTATAAAACCCCTAAAAGACCCTAATATCCCTTCAACCCCTAAAAACCATAAAATTCCCAAAAAAGCATAAAAACCTAAAAACCCATACAAACCCTAAAACCAATTAAATCTCTAAAAATCCTTTAAACCCCATAACACATTAAAAAATTATAAAAATCATAAAAACAATAAAAAACTAAAAATAATACTAAAACCCAAAAAAACCATAACACCCCTAAAAACCAAAAAATTCTCTAAAACCCCAAAAAAATAAAAATCCTTAAAAATTCCTCAAAATACCTAAAAAATTAAAATCCCTTAAGAATCATGAACACCCCTAAGAAAACCTTAAAACCTAAAAACACTTAAACCCCTAAAACCCTAAAAACAATAAAAACCCTAAAAACCCTAAAAATAATCTAAAAACCCTAAACACCCTAAAACCCCTAACACCATAAAAGCCTTAATAACCTTAAAAACACTAAAACCCAAAGACTCCTGAAAAGTAATAATTATAAAATTACTTTAAATCCCTTGAAAATGTTGACAGACTCTAAAAATCCATAAAACCAATAAAAACACAAAAAATACCCCTTAATACCCAAAAATTCATTAAAACCCTAAAAACCCTAAAAACATAAAATTCCCTAAAAAACTTAAAACCCCTATGAAATCCAAAAAAAACTGAAAGCATATAATACCCTTAAAAACATTAAAAAGCTGAAAAACCCTAAACACCCTAAATACCCAAAAAACCATATAGTCCATCAAAATACCTAAAAGTTGTAATAAAACCATAAATATAAAAAAAAACAAAAAAATTATATAAAAACATAAAAATACCTAAAAACACTAAAATCCCCTAAGAAAACCTTAAAAACCTAAAAACACTTAAGACGTCTAAAAACCTAAAAACACTAAAAACCCAAAAAAAATCTAAAAATACCATTAATGCCCTAAACCCCATAAAACTCTAAATATCCTTGAAACTAATAATTATTTAAAAAAATCTAGCAACCTGTAAAAACCCTAAAAAACTAAAAAACCTGTAAAAATTCAAGAAATCCTTTCAAACCAAAAAAACCCTAAAAATCCCTAAAACCACCCAAAATACCTAAAAACCATATGAACCATTAAAACCTTAAAATTCATAAAACAATATTAAAATGTAAAAAATTTTAATAACCCATAAACACCCTAAGGAAGTTTTAATGACCTAAAAACCCTTAAGACCCCTTAAAACCCTAAAAACACCAAAATCCAAAAAGTCCTGAAGATATAAAAAATGATAAAACTTATAAAAATACCCTAAACCACCAAAAACCATAAACCCACCTAAAGCCATAAAATCCTAAAACCTCATTAAAACCCAAGAACCTACTAAAAGCTCTAAAAACCATTTAAGCTTATAAAAACGTTTAAAAACTATAAAACCTTAAAAATCATAAACAATCAAGAAAATCCATAACAACAATAAATAACCCTAAAAAACATTAAAAATCCAAAAAACCTTGAAAATTTATTAAAACAATTAAAAATAATAAAAATCCTTAAAAATATATGAAAATCCCTAATAATGTTAAAAACCAAAAAATCATGAAAATCATAAGAAACCCTTAAAACCCAAATACACTTGAAACCCCTAAAAAACTAAAAATGTTAAAAATCATAATACTATAAAAACCCCTAAAACCACAAAATATATATATATAAATGATGAAAACCCATATTAATCCTGAAAAATCCATAAAAATACCAAAAATGTAAAAGTGCATAAAACCCAGAAGCACCATAATAAAACCATAAAAACCAAAAACTCATAAAACCCCTAAAAACCTAAAAATTGCTAAATACCTAAAAGACACTAAAAACATTAAAAACACTAAATAAATTAAAAGACTCTAAAAACCCTTTAAAACCATAAAAATATTAAAAAATCTAAAAACATCAAAACCTTAAAAACTCGAAAAAAATCCCTAAACACCCATTACAACCACAAAAACCCTACGAACCCCCACAATCAATAAAAACCATTAAAATAATTCAATTTCCCTAAAAAATATTGAAATAAAAAACCCAAAAAACCTCTAAAAAAACAATAAAGCCCATAAAAAAATTAAAACCCCTAAAAACCTAAAAATTCTAAAACCCTAAAAACCCAAAAAATTCTAAAAACCATGAAATTCATAAAAATCATAAAACCCATAAAAAACCCTAAAATAGATAAAACTCCAAAAAACTAACTAACAACTGTAAAACCTATTTAAACACATCAAAATGTTAAAAACTCTAAAAAATCATAAAACCCTAAAAAAGTCAAAAAAAATCTCTAAAAACCCCCAAAAATAATAAAAACCCTCAAAATCGCTAAAAACACTAAAAACACAAAAAAAAATACTAAAAAATACATAAAAATACTTAATAACATAAGAAACTTAAAACCCCAGAAAACCCCTATGAAAATATCAAAAACAAAAAACATCTAACACCCCTAAAACCCTAAAAACACTAAAGACCATAAAAACCCTAAAAAAATCATAAAATACTAAAAAGATGACAAAAAAATAAAACCCCTCAAAACCATAAAAACCCTAAAATCCTAAAAACCACTAAAATCTCAAAAAAATCCTATAAACCCCTAAAAATGAAAAAAACAATCAAAAACTAATAACCAAAAAAAATAAAACTTAAAAAACCACCCAAAAACAATAAATACTCTAAAAAGTCTCAAAATCCATAAAACTTTAAAACCCACAAAAATCCTAAAAAATAACTAAAAATCCCTAAAAACATAAAGATCCAAAAAACCATGAAAAATAAAAATAAAACATTAAAAACCAAATACATAAAACCCCAATATACCTAAAAAATATATAATCCCTAAAAACCCTAAAAACTTAAAAATCACAAAAAACCTTAAAACCCCCTAAAACACTAAAAACCCATAAAAATCCTAAAGAATAGTTAAAAAATATAAATTACCTTTAAAACCCTAATTTTTTTAAATCCCCAAAACATTGACAACACTAAAAAACTCAAATAAACCCTCAAACCTAAAAATAAATAAATAAATCCCCAAAAATCATAAAAACCACTTAAAACATTGAAAATCTGTAAAACCCCAAAAAATGATAAAAAATATAGTAAAAACCTATAAATTTATAAAAATATAAAAAAACCCAAAAAATCCTAAAAACCAAAAGATAACCATGAAAAACTAAAAACACATAAACCCCATAAAGAACATAAAAATTCTAAAAACATAAAAAATCCTAAAACCCATAAAAACAAAAACTACACACTAAATCTCTAAGACAATAAAAAACCTAAAGAAGTCATCAAATGTCCTATGAAAGTAAGAAACATATAAACCATGAAAAAACCTTGTAAAAACATTAAAACCTAAATCACCGTAAAACCCTTAAAAAACACATAAAAACCCAAAAAACTACAAAAAACTCTAAAAACCATTTAAACCCCCCAAAATGTTAAAAACTATAAAAATAATAAATACCCAAAAAACAAAAAAATCCCTTAAAACCAAAAAAAATCAACCCCCCCAAAAACAAAAAAAATGTCAAAACATCTAAAAATTCTAATTACGACTAAAAATCCTAAAAAATCCATAAAACCCCCTAAACATGTATGATACTATAATAACTCTGAAAAAATTGAATAAAACCTTAAAAACCTCTAAAACACAAACAAAACAATAAAAATCTATAAACACCTAAAAACCCTAATAAACCCTAAAACCTTATAAATCATAAATAATTCCAAAAATACCTTATAATTTTTAAAAAACCCAAAAATCTAAAAAACCCTAAGTAAATTATTAATGCATGAAAAAAATTTAATACTCCTAAAAACCTAAGAAATGAAAAAAAAACTCTTAAAACCCCTAAAAGACACTAAAACGCCTAAAAACGCCTAAAAACCAAAAACCCACTAAAAATTAGTAAACCCCCTAAAAACATAAAAACACTAACAAATCTAAAATCAATTTAAACCACTAAAACGTTTAAAACATCAAAAGAACATAAACACACTAAAAACTCAAAAAACACTAAACCCCAAATATCTATAAAACCCTCAAAACCCTAAAAACATAAAAAACCATAAAAAAACCTAAAAACCTTAAAAATACCAAACATACTTTAAATCATAAAAATATAAAAAACCACAATTCCCTAAAAACCCACAAGAAAAAACATTAAAACCAAAAATCAATTTAATCCCCTAAAATCAAAAAAACGGTAAAAACCGTAAAACCTCTAAGGAACATAAAAAATTGATGAAAATATTCAAAATCCATAAAACCCATAAAATACCATTAAAATACAAGAAAATATGAAAAATTTATAAAATGCAAAAAACCCTAAAAACACTTAAAAACCATAAGAAAGACATAAAACATAAAAACATTAAAATCCTTTAAAACCTAAAAATGGAAAAAAACTCTAAAACCCAAAAAACCCTGAAAAACCATAGAATCACTAGAAACCATAAAAAAAAACTCCTAAAAACTAAAAAACACACTAAAAGCTATAAAAATCCTTTAAGACCCAAAAATAGTAAAAAAAAACTAAAATCATTTAAAACCATAAAAACTAAACAAAAAACCATGGGAACCCAAAAAAACATAAAAACCCTTGAATCCATAAAAAACCTACAAATCCCTAAAAATAAAAATAAACCATGAAAATCCAAAAAAAACCAAAAAAATTCCCTAAAAACTTAAAAACTTGTAAACCCCAAAAAACTGTAAGACAACCTTTAAAATTTGAAAACACATAAAACTCCTAAAAACCTAAA
Source organism: Viscum album (assembly GCA_963277665.1). Lineage (NCBI taxonomy): Eukaryota > Viridiplantae > Streptophyta > Magnoliopsida > Santalales > Viscaceae > Viscum > Viscum album. The sequence goes on along the minus strand of OY728121.1, from coordinate 1,589,795,446 downwards.
AAATGATATAAACTGTATAAAAGCTCCAAAACTCCTAAAACCCTAAAAAACACTAAAAATCCTGAAAATCTGAAAAAACATTAAAAACCCATAAAAATACAAAAAAATCCTAAAACACACTAAAAATATAAAGCCCATAAAAAACCAAGAAAAAAGGAAGAAAACAGTAAAAACAAAAAAAATTTAAATCCCCCATAAAACCTAAAACCCATAAAAACCATAAAAACGCTAAAAGACCCTAAAACCCCTATAAACTATAAATAAACCTAAAAACATTAAAAATCCCTAAAACCCATAAAAACACTAAGAAACCACTTAAAACACTAAAATCAACTTAAATCCATAAAAACATTAAAAAAATATAAAAAACCATAAAACCCTAAAAAACTTCAAACCCCCCCCCCCCTTAAAACCCAAAAATTCCTTAAAATCCCTAAAAATCCAAAACCTCTAAAAACACTTAGATCTCTGAAAACCCTAAAACCCCCAAAAATACTAAAAGCCCAAAAATCTATAAAAATTTTAAAATTCCTAAAAACCCTGAAAACCCCTCAAAAAACCATTAAAACACAAAAATACATAAAGCCCCTAAAAACCCAAAAACCCTAAAAACCTTTAAAGACCCTCAATAACATTAAACCCCATAAAAACGATAAAAACATAAAACCCTTAAAAACCATAAAAACCCGCAAAAACTCTAAAAACCATTAAACTCTTAAAAATAATAAAAACTATTAAAAACATTTAAACCCTAATAATTCATAAAGTATTTAACACCCAAAACACCCAAAAACCCCAAAAACCCTCAAAAATCAAAAAAACCCTCAAAATACCTAAAATTTCTAAAAGACTTTAAATCCTAAATACTCACTCAAAATCCTTAAAAACGTAAAAAATCCTAAAAACCAGAAGAAAACCTTAAGAACCTAAAAGCAATTAAAACCCCAAAAAACCTAAAAATGATAAAAACCTAAAAACCCTAAAAAACAAAAAAAACCCCTAAAATCCAAAAAAAACCCTTGAAACCTTTAAAACCCATAAAACCCACAAAACCCACTAAAAACCCAAAAAACACACAAACCCATAAAAAATCCAAAAAAAACTTAAAACACAGGAAAACCCTAAAATACCACTAAAAACTCATAAAAATCATAGGAACCTAAAAACCCATAAAAATATTAAAACCCTTAAAGCTTTAAATCCCATAAAAATAAATAAAAAACCTACAAAATCCCTAAAAATCCCTAAAAACCTAAACATCCCAAAACCCCTTAGAAAACCATAAAAGCCTAAAAACAATTAAAACTCCTAAAAACCTAAAAAATGAAAAAAACCCTAGAGAGACACTAAAACCTTTTAAACCCACAAAACCCATGAAAACCATAAAAACATAAATTCACATAAAAACCTATTAAAACCACTAGAACTCAAAAAACATTTAAACCACAAAAAATAATAAAAAACTAAACAACCATAAAATCATAAAAACAATGAAAAACAAAAAAAACCCATAAAACTATAAGAACCCTAAACCCATAAAACTCTAAAAACCCTCACAATCCCCCAAAATGATAAAAACATTAAAAATCCTAAAATATCCCTAAAAATCCAAAAAAACAAAATACTTTAAAAAACCTAAAATACATTAGAAAATAATAAAAGCCGAAACAACTAAAAACACCTAAAATATATAAACATTCTAAAAACACAAAAAAACATTAAAACCACTATAAAACAAGAAAACCCACAAAATCCATAAAGACCCTAAAAGACCAAAAAAATCCTAAATCACCCTAAAGATACCTTAAAATGTAAAAGACCAAAAAAATGAGGACAATGCATAAGAATACCTTAAAACCCAAAAAAACATAAAACCACTAAAAAACCTAAAAAATGCTAAAATACCTTAAAATCCTTGAAACCCTAAATACCCATAAAAACCATAAAACCTATAAAAACATTAAAACTGCTAAAACCTATAAAATCTATAAAAAAACCACTAAAAACTCTAGAAACCCTAAAAACTATAAAATGTAAAAAAACATGAAAAACCCATAAACCCCTAAAACTGAAAAAATTCCTAAAAACTCAAAACACAATAAAAATCATAAAAATATTAAAAACCTAAAAAACAATAAAGACCCTAAATAGTCATAAAAATCTTTAAATAGCTGTAAATCTACGTAAAACTAAAAAACCATAAAACCCTAAAAAACAACAAGAAAACCATAAAACCTAAAATCTTTTAAAACCTATAAAAACCTAAAAAACAATAAAAACCCTTAAAAACCATAAATCTCATAAAAACCTAATACCCTCAAAATACCTAAGACCACTAAAACCATTAAAATTATACAAATATTTAAAAACCCAAAAAACGTAAAAGACCCTTAAAATCCTGAAACCCCTTTGAAAACTGTAAAAACCAGAAAAACATAAAATACCTTAAATCATAAAAATGAAATAAACCTTAAAAACCCTAATAACCCAAATAAACCCACTAAAAATTTATAAACCCATTAAACCTTGAAAAAAAATCCAAAATAAATAAGAAACCTAAAAATCACAAACAAAATCCCGAAAACCCTAAGCAACCCTAAACATATTCAAAATCTCTAAAAACCCTACAATTTAAATAACCATAATAAACTTGAAAATCCAAAAAACCCCAAAAAAACTAAAACGCCTAAAAACCCAACAAAATGCTAAAAACCCAAAAAAACCAAAAAAACCCTAAAAATGTAAAACACTAAAAATAATTAAAACCATAAAAAACCATAAAAGCCAAAAAAAATTATATAAAATCCCCCAAAATATAGAAGACCATAAAAACCATGAAAACCCCTAAGAAAACATTAAATATCTAAAAACCTTAAAACCCTTAGAACAACTGAAACTCTAAAATCCATTTAAACCTTAAAAAAGTAAAAAACTCTAAAAAATCATTAAAATCCTACAAACTAAAAAAACCCTAAAACCCCTAAAAATATTAAAACACTAAAAACCCAAAAAAAACCTAAAATTCCCTAAAAACCCTAAAACCATAAAAATATTAAAATATCCCTAAAAATACCAAAAAATGTAAAAACAATAAAAACTATAAAAAATACTATAAATATTTTAAAAACCTATAAAAATTAAACCACTAAAAACCCAAAAAATGATAAAACACAAAAACCCATAAAAACCCCAAAATCCTCAGAATCCCTAAACCCCCAAAATACCATAAAACTCTGAACAATCCCAAAAATGTATGATCCCCTAAATACCTTGAAAAACAAAAATAAAACTATAAAAACCTAAAAAACATAAAATCTATAAAAAAAAAATAATAAAATAAAACCCCTAAAAATCATAGAGTCTCAAAAAATCATAAAAACCACAAAAAAATGATAAAAACACATAAAATTATTAAAATCCACCCAAAACCCATAAAAATACTAAAACAATTATGACCTATAAAAACTCTTTAACCCCTTAAAACATTAAAAATATCTAAAACATTAATATGCCAAAAAATTCAAAAAGAACCCAAAACCCATAAAACCACTAAAAAGCCGTAAAACCATCAAAATCACTAAAAACCCTAAAAAACTGTAAAAATCCTAAATAATAAATAAAATTCCCTAAAAATGTAACAAAAGATAAAAACCATGAAAACCCCAAATAAATCTATAAAAACGAGAAAGCACTTAAATCCCTAAAGAATGCTAAAAAAATTTAAAAACCAAAAAAACCCCAAAAAGACCTTAAAACCCAAAAAAATACAGAAAACCACTAAAAACCTTCCAAATCCCCCAAAACCCATAAAAACACTCACAAACCACTAATAACTCTAAAAACCAATTGAATCCCTAAAAATGATAAAACCCTCAAAACCCTAAATAACTGAAAATAATTCCCTAAAAGAACTAAAAATCCCAAACCCCTCAATATCTCTAAACACCATAAAAATACAAAAAATACCCTAAATATACCAAAAAATTCTAAAATCCATAAAATTTTTGAAAGTCCATTAGAGAACCGTAAAAACACATAAAACCTATACAAAACAACAAACACAAAAAACCATAAAAACCTTTTAAAAACCTAAAACCCACAAAATCAATAAAAAACCCAAAACCCATAAAAATCCAAAATATGCCTAAAAATATTAAAAAATACCATAAAACATAAAATAATTTAAAAACAAGAGAAATTTAATTAAAACCTTAAAAATAAAAACATTTTAAATCCCTAAAAAACAAAAAATTCTAAAATCATAAAAAACCCTTAAGGACCATAAAATCCATAAAACTCCAAAAATTCATAAAAACCCTAAAACCACTAAGAATACTAAAAATACCTTAAAATCGATAAAAATGTAATAAATTCTAAAACCTAACAAATCCCTATAGAAAAATAAAAACATAAAAACTCTTCAAACCGTTAAAAACTTAAAAATAATAAGGAAACCATAAAAACCCTAAAAACCTACAAATTCTCTAATAACTCTAAAAAACATAAAATTTTAAAAAACTCTAAAAGCCCTAAAAAGGTAAATAACCTAAAAACCATGAATACCCTTATGATAACTATAAAACCCTAAAACACATGAAACCTAAAAAAAAGATATAAACCATAAAAAACCCTAAAAGTACCTATTACCCCTAAGACCACCCAAATCCCAAAAAATCCCTACGAAACATAAAAAGTCATAAAAGCCCATAAAACCCGTAAATGGAAAAAATCCCTAAAACCCCTCAAAACCCATAATATCCTAAAAAATTCTTATAAATCCCTAAAAATTGAAAAAAAAACCCAGAAAACCCTAATACCTTCTAAAAAATCCTTAAAAACCTAAAAAAACTAAGAACCCCTAAAACCTAGAAAATGATGAAATCCCTAAAAACCCAAAAAAATCCTTAAAAACTCAATGAAACTATATAATTACTAAAAATCCATAAAAATCCCAAAAAAGTAAAAAACCATGATAACCATAAAACTCTAAAACCCCTTCAGAACCCTCAAAATTTTTAAAAACCATAAACACCATAAAAATCTTAAGAGGGAAAAAATCCCTAAAATGTAAAAATCCATTAAAACCTCTAAAAACCCATATAAAATAATAAAATCCTAAAAAAACTTATAACCCCTAAAAACTAGAAAAGCTAAATTCCCTTAAAAACCATAAAAACCCTAGTAAACCCTAAAAACCCTCAAAATCCCGAAAAACTATAAAAATAATTAAAATCCCTAAATTCACTAAAAATGTAAAAAACCATAAAAAGCCTAAAACTATAAGAAAATATAAAAATATAAAAACACTTAAAACCACTAAAAAACAGAAAAATATCTTAAAAACATAAAATGACCCTAAATACCATAAAACCCCTAACCATCATAAAAACACCTAAAATCCTTAAAACCCCTAAAAACCCTAAAAATGTAAGAAAAAAATAAAAATTATAAAACAACTTTAAACCCCTACAAACTATGAAATATCTCAAAAAATACCTAAAACCCCCCAAAACATAAAAAACCACAAAAATAGGAAAAGGATAAAAGTCATAAAACACCTAAAAGTCTCTAAAAACCCTCAAAAGCTATAACGACCCTAAAAACATAAAAAACATAAAGAAATCCCTAAAAATAAATCATTCATAAAAACTATAAAAACCATTAAAACCCCTAATAAAACCTTAATACCCTAAATGAACTTAAAACATCTGAAAAAAGAAAACACTAAAAACCGTAAAAACACAAAAAAAATCCATAAAAACCCTAAACACTCAAAAAACCCAAAAAAAAACTAACAAAATTCATAAAAATAATAAAATCCATAAAAAATAATAACCATAAAATTTTAAAAAAATTCCTAAAAACATAACAACCCCTAAAAACCTAGAAAAATCTAAGAAAACATTTAATCCCTAAAAACACTTAAAAACTCTATAAATCTAAAAATATATAATAACATAAAAAATATCTAAAAACCCTAAAGGCCCTAAAAATGAGAAAAACTATTAAGACCCCTAAATACACCTAAAAACATAAAACCCCTAAAAACCATTAAAACCTTAACAAATCATAAAATCCTAAAACCACCAAAAACTATAAATAACTTTTAAACCCCAAAAATGATAAGAAAATCTAAAAAACCTAAAAACAAAAAAACTCAAAATCCCTAAAAACCCTGTAAACTGATAGAATCACCCAAAAACCCTCAAAATCCCCATACACACTAAAACCTATAAAAACTAAAAAAATCCCTAAAAATCCATAAAATCGTAGAAAATAATAAAAACCCCAAAAAGACCCTAAGAAAAACCTAAAAACCTAAAAACAATTTCGATAAATAAAAACCCAAAAATGATAAAAACTTGAAAAAACCCTAAAAACCCAAAATCTATAATGCCCTAAAAACCATAAAAATACCTAAAAATCCATAAACTGCTAAAAAATAAATTCCCTAAATACCCTTTAAACCCCCAAAAATATTAAAAAATATAAAAACCACTAAAAACGATAAAAACTCAAAAACCCATTAAATCCCAAAAAACCATAGAAAACATAAGATCCCCAAAAAATCCATAAAACCCCTCAAATAAAATAAAAAACAGAAAAAATCCCTAAAATCAGTAAAAATATAAAAAACCTAAGAACCTTGAAAAATATAACAAAAAATTTAAAAGCTAAAAAACCTGAAATTCCTAAATAACCTAAAAATGGAATGACCTAAAAAGTCCCTAAACCACTAAAAAACCATAAAACCCTGAAAATACCTAAAATCCCTAAAAACCATAAAAATTATTTAAAATTCCAAAAAACATAAAAAAACATAAAAACATGGAAACACATAAAAAAACCTTAAAAACATCAAAACACTTAAAACCCCTAAAAACATAAAAAGGTATAAAAACCATAAAAACCAAAAAACCTATAAAAATTGTAAAAACATAAAAATACCTAAAAACCCTAAAAAATAAAAAACCTAAAAAAATAAACAAAAATATCTAAAAGTGTAAAGACCCCTAAAACCCAAAAATACCAAAATAAAACATTAATAACAGAAAAATAACATCGACCCCCAAAAAATCTAAATAATGCTAAAAACTCTAATGACTAGAAAAACACCCTAAAAACACTAAATCACACCTCCTAAAAAATTAAAACTAATTAAAACCTTAAAATCCCTAAAAAATACAAAAAATTCTAAACCCCTAAAAATGTTTAAATACTATAAAAACCATAAAACACTAAAAACTAAAAAAACAGTAAAAACAAAAGAACCCATAAAAACCCTAAATACCTTAAAAAGCCCAAAAAACCTTCAATCTCGCTAAAAACCCTAAAAATTAAAAAAATTAAAAACTATAAAATAAATGAAAACGTAACAAAGCATAAATCCTTCAAAAACCCTATGTAAAACTTAAAAAACCTAAAAACAATTTAATCCAGTAATTACGCTAATAATGATAAAAACCCCATAATCCCTAAAACCATTAAAAATCCTTCAAAATCAATAAAAATCATAAAAAAACATAAATATCCAAAAATATCCACAAATATCCCTATGAATTTTAAAAACCCTAAACTCCAGAAAAAAGCCATATAAATCCTTAAAAACCTGAAAATACATAAAACCCCTAAAACCCTAAAAACTACTAAAAACCCCAAAACCTCTAAAAATACCCTAAACCACCTATAACCACTAAAAACGTTTAAAACTCCTAAAAACCATAAAAAACTAAAAACTATAAAACCTCTAAAAACCCTAAAAACATTAAAAACTGTAAAAGGTCAAAAACCACTAAAAAATAAAAAGAACCCTACAACCAAAAAACCAAAAAACCATAAAAAATTCTAAAAACCATCAAAATCCCTAAAACCCCTAAAACCCATTAAAATATTTAAAAATCCATAAAAATCCCTATAAAATTAAAAACCTAAAAAACCTAACAAAACCGTAAAAACCAAAAAATAGTTAAAACCCCAAAAAACACAAAAACTGTAAATACAATTACAAAACCCTAAAAACTATCAAGCTCCATAAAACATAAAATAACCATAAAAAATACTTAAAAGCCTTAAAATAAAAAAAACATAAAAACCATAAAAACCCTAAAAACAAAAAGAAAACATTAAAAACCTAAAAAAAATACAAATCCTTAAGAATATAAAAAATATATAAACCCCTAAAATCCCATTAAGGACCATAACTATACTAAAAAACCCAAAACCCATAAAACCCCTGAAACATCTAAAAACTATATAACCCATTAAACCACTAAAAATATCAAAAAAATTACATATCCTAAATAACTAAAAAACCATAAAACCTAAAAAACCAAATACCCCAAAACCCAAGAAACCCTAAAAAACCCTAAAAAACCAAAAAACAATAAAAATCCTGAAAAACCCTATAAATACCCAAAAAAAATTAGACCCAAAAAACCCAAAAAATGATATTATGACATTAAAAACATAAAATCACTTGAAACCCCAAAGAAGCCTCAAAATATAAAAATGAAAAAAACACAAAAACCACAAAAAATCCTAATAGCCTCAAAATCCCAAAAAACCTAAAAAACATAAAAATCCAAAAGAAGACCTAAAATACCTAAACACCCTAAAACCATAAAAAACTATAAGAAACCATTAAAAACCGGGAAACATTATAAAACCCCTAAAAACATAAAAATACTAAAAACACTAAAAACCCTAATATGACCCAACAAACCCCAAAAACCCAAATACTATAAAAACACTAAAATTTATAAAAACCCTAAAACAACTAATAACTCTAAAAAACCTTTAAACCCCTAAAATGTTAAAATACACTAAAAACATTCAAAATAATGAAAAAATTCTAAAAATAACTAAAAATATAAAAAACACAAAAAAACAAAAAAACCATTAAAACCCTAAAACCCCTAAAACCCCAAAAAATCCCTAAAACCTTAAAATCCCATAAAAATAAAAAAACCCTTAAATATCACCAAAAAACATAAAAAACCCATAAAACACTGAAAAATAAACATGAAAACACGTAAAACCACTAAAATGCAGAAAACCACTGAAACCCCCTAAAAACCCTGAAACCCCCTAAAACCCGTCAAAATCCTTAAAAATCATAAAAACATTTTAATTCCTAATCAATCCCAAAATATCCTTAAAAATTAAACCCTTAAATACCATAAAAGCACTAAATATTTTAAAATACATTATATCCCATTTAAAAAAATACCCTAAAAAACCTTAAAACCCATAAAAACTCATAAAGAAACCTAAAAACCCAAAAAAAGAAATGACCCCAAAAAACCCAAAAAAATTAAAACCCCTAAAATCTCATAAAAACCGTAAAACCCACTAAAATCACAATAAATTCCCCAAAACACTAAAAATCCCTAAAAATTGTGAAAACACTTAAGAAATCCTTAAAAACAAAAAATCAAATAAAACCTCTAAAAACTAATAAAACAAGAAAAAGAGACATAAAAACCTATAAAATTGTAAAAACACTCAAAATTTCTCAATATCTAAAAACCATAAAATGAAAAATATCATTAAAATCCCTAAAAACATAAAACCCCTAAAAAACCCTAAAACCCCTAAAAAACCCTAAAACCCCTAAGAATACCTTAAAACCCTAAAACTCCAAAAATAAATAGAAACCCTAAAAAACACTAAAATGATCATAAAAAAAATAACCCCCATAGAAACCATAAAACCCCTAAAAATCTTATAACCCCATAGAAACCATAAAACTCAAAAAAACATTATAAACTCTTTAAATTCTTAAAAATGTTAAAAAATCTGAAATTAATTTAAAACCATAAATTACTTGAAAAAACACCATACAAACCAAAAAATACTATAAAACTCTAAGAACCCTAATAATACCAAGGACCCTATAAAATTATTAAAAAAATACTATAAACTCCTAAAAACCTAAAAATGCCTAAAACCTCCGGTAACCCCGAATACAATCTTAATAACATAAAAACTCAAAAAACCCATAAAAACCCAAAAACAAAAAAATTTCTAAAAACCCTAAAAGATCATTAAAATCACTGGAAACCCTAAAACCCATAAAAATAAAAAAAACCCCTAAAACACTAAAACATAAAAACCTTAAAATTATTTTACCCCCTAAGAAAACCTTAAAAACAAAAAAAAACCCTTAAAACCACCAAAAAATAGAAAAATTGCTAAAAACCAAAAAACCCAATAAAATTCCCTAAAAACAATAAAAACCCCCAAAACCATAAAACACACTAAAAAAAATAAAAACCCGAAAAAACACAAAAAATGAAAAAAAACCATTTAAACCCCTGAAAATGTTAAAAAAACTCTAAAAACCATAAAAACCTCAAAAAATCAAAAAAGTCCCCAAAAATAAAGAATAAAAAAACATAAAGACCCAAAAAACCCCAAAACCCTTCAAAGTCCCTAAAAACATTAATTTTTTTTTAAAATATTAAAAGTTCACTAAAACCTAAAAAAACTATAAAAATCAAAAAACCATAAAACCCACTTAAAAACGTAAAAACACTTAGAAACAAAAAAATTCTAAAAACCCAAAAATTTTAAAAACCATAAAATCCAATAAAATTACTAAAAACCTTAAAACCGCATTAAAATCCTAACAATCCATAAAAAAATTAAAAACATTAAAAACCATAAAACCATAAATAACCCTAAGAAAACATTAAAACAAAATATACGTACACCCCTAGAAAATTCTAAAAACCCAAATACCCCAAAACTGGTCCTAAAACCCCCTAAAACCAAAAAATATATTTAGAAACCTTACAAAACCAATAAAAACCTAAAATCCCAATAAACATCTAAAAACATTTTAAACCCCTATAATGATTAAAAACTCTGAAAATCATTAAAACCCCTAGAAACTCAAAAAACAACCCATAGAAACCCAAAATAACCCAAAATAACCCAAAAAAACCAAAAAACCCAAAAAACCGAAAAATCCCAAAAAACCAATAAAAATACACAAAAATACGTAAAATACATAAAAACTAAAATAACCCTAAAACCTAGAAAAATAATAGTAAATCCTTACAATCTAAAAACACTAAGAACACTAAAAACCCTAAAAACAAAAAAACCAATGAAATCCATAAAAACCCAAAAAACCTACAAAAACTATAAAAATAAATAAACCCCTAAAAATCTTTAAAAATACCTAAAAATCCCAAAATACATAAAAACCCTAAAAACCAAGATAAAACCTAAGAGAAAATTAAATACCTAAAACCCATAAAATCCTTAAAAATTAGAAAGAACACTAAAGTCCCTTAAATTAATATAAAATAAAAACCCCTAAAAAACCTTTAAACCACTATGTTGGTCAGAGTAGATTACTCAAGAGGGGATGGGTGAATTGAGTAACTATAAAAATTTCTATAAAAAATATTCTTTAAAAGACTTCCCCTTATAGTTAAATATATCCCAATTATTCAAAGTAATATGGTTATAAAGGTTTGATTGTTTAAATAACTTCTTAGAATACTGCTTATTTCTCAGTAATCTTAATGGTTATTAATATTACTTATGAAACTAATTTACTAAGGCAAACCACTTATAACTTCATTCCAAGATTAACTATCAAAGTGAATTTAGTGATTTTTGAGTTATATATAAAAGCAGTAAAATATAAAAAACTAAATTAACCAGTATAGTGGATATGAAACCAGTTGTTTAGTATCAAACCGAGACTTTATCCACTCCACTTGGTAATCACCTACCACCAAGAAGTTTATAAAGATAAACTTTGATCCACACCCTGGATCGGGGATAAAAAAGAGTACACATGACTGTCCAGGCCACACAGGGACCTCCTCCATAGTTCATCATGGGTACAAAATACCAGGCCACACAGGGACCTCTTCCACACTTATCAGTGGGTATACAAAAGATTAAATGAGTGTTTGAGTAAGGATATATTGTATCCTTCAATTTAATGTTGGAGACAGAGTGTGTTATATATAGAAACACACACTTCTATAAGGTTAATAAAAATGTTACACAATAGAGCAGCAATATTGAGATAGGTTTAGAAATTCTTTGTGTGTTAGTCTTTGCAGCTCTGGACTTCTAAGATGAGATAGATGTAGAGCTCAAGTCCTCTTTTGGAAAATAGAGTGTCATAAATCAGCAATAGTGGCATGTGTTCATTGTGATATTTGTCAGTGAGAAGATTTCCTTGATTCTGGGTTTCAAATATGCTTCGTGTGTTCTTTAGCAGAGTTGAGTTTCATTCAATAGGCCTTTCAACAAAAAATTTCTCTAAGTGTGTTCTTCATTTTGGTGCTAACGCCTTCTTGGTTTTCTTTCTCATGCGTATATTATTTCTGGGCAGCACTTTTCTTTTATCTTAGAGTGCATGTGTTGGGGCTGACAAGTTGCATGTATTCTATACCTCGTAACTCGTACTGTCCGATGATATATCTACAAAGAAACATTAATTATTTCGGTGCATTAAAATCTTTAAATATGAACGTTAGATATTAAATTAAAAGATGACAAAATATATTTGGAAACAGTGTCACATTATGTCATGGAAACAATGTCTCCTTTACATGGTGTCTGGATTGGTCACAATGTCTTATAGTCACGGTGTCTCATGGTTAAGGTGTCTCGTGGTCATGGTGTATCATGGTCATGGTGTCTTTTTCACGGTGTCTTGTTCATGATGTCTCGTTCATGGTGTCTGCTTCACAGTGTCTACTTCACTATGTCTGCTTCATGATGTCTGCTTCATGGTGTCTGCTTCATAGTGTCTGCTTCACAGTGTCTACTTCACGTTGTCTGCTTCACGGTGTCTTGTTCACAATGTCTGCTTTAATTTTCCAGAAAGACATAACCAATGGTATACTCATATTGTCTTAGACATTTCAAGATAACTGTATTCAGACTTAAGCAATGATGATCATAGAATGGATTAGACTTAATCATTTGTCAAATAAGATATTATGAAAGTAAATCAAGGATATTATAAAGTAATTAAACTGAATGTAGATCAATTATGATCGTGGATGGATCTTCTTAAAGCATGAGAATACTTAAACAATAATACACATGATTTGATATAGTGTACATGATTTAAGCAGGTTGAATAGGATTTGTGATAATTAAAACATGATTAGTACATGAGGAGTCCAACAATCTCCCTCGTTTTGATGATCAAAAACCATGTAGATTAAAGTGTATATTTGATTCAACTATAGATATAGAGATAAATGTCTAACATATTGAGATTTATCCCCCTTTTTGGATTATAAAAAATATTGAATAAAAGAAGTCATGAAAACTACACATGTCATTAAATAAAATAAGATCTAGTACAAACAGAAAAGGATAAAAACAAAATCAACATTATTCCTATCAAAAAGGAGTAATAATTGTTCTTCTTTAGGGGCTAGCCCTTCCTTTTCCTTTATCAGTAGTAGCAGAAGAGGAATCCATAGTAACTTAATTGGAGGTAGAAGAAGGGAGTGAGCTGGTCGATAGGGAAGGTAAATGAAGGCCTTCAAAAACAGATAGAGCCAATGTAGGTGCAGTAAAATATCGAAGAAGTTATTGATCAATGATTATGGGCCTGATCTAACTCAGAGCTTGGCTGAAATAAATAGTAGGGGAGGCTAGGGCAAAAGTGAAGTTAGGCAATCCAGGTCTTAGAGGCGCAGCTGCAGGAGCAACAATGGATGTACTCTGGACATGAAGATAGGTCCTTATGAGTTTGATAAAATATGCAATGATCTATACACTATACTTTATGGATTTCTCAAAATCATCCTTGTTCTCTATAAGCATGTCCAACAACTATGTAAACTCTTTGAGCTTTTGGACTTGGGTTTTGAAAGCTGGAGTAATAGGTCGAATTCACAGATTTTCTACAAGATACATGAAATTATTATTCATGTTAGTCTTGGAGAATTTCATATTGAAGTAGAAATCCAATTTCTTGGAAATATCTTGTTGAGCATCATTAGCAATTTTAGAATGGATTTGGACCAGGTCAAGAACTCGGTCACTATTCTTGATAACTACAGAGAGAGAATCATTATTGAAGTCACTGAGCACAGTCTAAAGCTCTTATTTGACCACTGTTCTGATAAGGTTACTATCCAAAGAAGGTTGAGGAGATTTACTAGAGGCTTTAGAAGCATTGACAGTGGTTGTGAGAGATTTTAGTTGATTCAGCACTTTCTGAAGACACCTCGTATACTCATCAGTGAGTTTTTTTAGATTAACCACAAGCTCTCGCATTTCTTTCACAATTTTTTTATTCCTTTCTGCGACCTTTTCAGCTAAGGAAGCTATGTGTGGATGAATCTCAGAGACAAAATTCTGTGAGGTTTGGGGAACAATAGGTTCTATAGGACGAGAGACAAGCTCTAATCTCGAATGCATCTCTTTCTGCATGTCATCAATCATACCTCTTAAGGTCTTCACATCATCACTAAGCAGCCTGTTCTCAACTCTTCCTAAATATCATGAAGAATTTTAGGTTTTATTTTCCAAATAACTTCCCCCAACAATAAAGAGGCATATTTCTCACTTAGATGTGTAATGAGAGCAGGTTGGGAATCCAGAACTTTTCAACACCATAAAAAAGGGTAGCACCAAATTCCATTAGATAATCCTCACTCACCAAGGATGATTGGTCAGATGAAGGTTCAAAAATAAGTATTTATAAGGTTTCAGGTTCCTTTGAAAGGGCTATATTAGAGACTGATTTCAACTAGAACAAAGAGGAATGGTCAAGGACTTTTTCTGAGACTTGCTGAGAGTCATCCACATCATAGAAACTAGGGAACTTATATCAAGTTTCTACATGATTTGAAAATTTCTGGTTTGGTTTTTTAGTGGATTCCAGATTTGGATCTTTCTCCCCATCAATAGTTGCATCCTTCTCAGGTTTTAGAGGTTTAGGATCTTGATAAAATTCCAAAAACTCATCTCGTAGTTATTCTCTCATTTCTTGTATAGCCAGCTGAAAAGCCAGCTCAATCCTTTCCTCAGCTGAAGGGATTATCTCAGGAACATATTTTTCCACTAGGAGTTCCTCAAGGTCAGATCCTTGCATAATAGGTAGATCTTCCACTATAGGTTCTTCCACAAAATTATTCTCGATTTCTTGGATAGCTGATTCTATTTCAGCCTCGGGCTAAGCTTCCAGATAAACAGCTTCTGCAGGTGTAGGGACTTCGTTTTCACTTACCACAAGAGGGATAGAATTACTATCTTCCTCAACATAAACAGTTTCCCTGGGAGGCACATCAGCCTCTTCTTCCTCTTTAGAGGAATATACAACAACATCATCTAGTACCAAACTAGGATCAGAATTATCTCTTCGTATTAAGGGATGTTCCACAGGATAGAATTTTTCATAAAGTCTATCATTGTCTTCTACCCATGCCTTTTTCCAAGGGTTACAATTTATCTTCATCCTATTAATCATGACTTTTGAAAGGCAGTACTCACAATCCTTTACAACATCCTCATTATGTCCAACTATACCTTGGGAATGAAACATGGTTGAGATAAGACGCGAGTAAAACATGGAGGTTGACTTGGATGTGGCTTTAATCAGTTCACACATGTGGTGAAGGATATACTTTAAAAGTCTTATCTTATGCCCATTTTTTATAAGGTGGATCAGAAACTGGTCCTGATATTTCAAAACAGAAAAATCACCTTTTCTTGGGCTAACCAAATTCTAAATAAACTTAAACAGAAGTCTTGATTCTCCATCTATTTCAGTAAAAATGGATCTCCTCTTGGTGCCATTTCCTGTTAAGGTTTTCAAATCATCTTGAAGACCAAATAATTCAGTTAAAGGTGTATTTCCTCTGTGATTATCCTCACAGAGGCCTTCATGAGGTATCCTAAGGCATGCAACCCATAACCTTGAAGAGAATGAGAATCTCTGCCCATCGATCCAGCTTCTCACAAGATATCCATCTTCGGACTCAAAGGATAACTGAACATATTGATAAAACTGAGCCACTAAGTTAGGATAGATAGGTCTATATTCCTTCAAAAAACACTCTTTCCATCCTTGATCTTTTAAAACGTTCTGAACTAGAGACTTACTAGACAAAATCCATTTGGGACAAGACTCTTTCTCAGGTACGACAACTCGGTTTACCATATTTGGGTTTAGAGGACCTTCGGGTGCTAGCTAGGGTATGATTCTCTTCTTCATTGCGCTATGTTTCTTAGGAGTCGACGATGAAGGGAATTTCAACCTGGGCATCCACCAAATGTTCTAGAGAGAGAAAAGGTTTTAGTATTAAATAGAGGTTACGAATGGGTGAATAGAAGAATGCTCACATGAAGGAAAAATGATACTTCCTTTATTTTATCATTTAGGAATACCAAACGTCACCAAATTAAAAGTGCGGGAAAAAAAAGTGAAAAGGATAATTAACGCGATACAGTTTTTAATTAAAATATAGAAAAATAAAAAGAATCTTTACGGTGAGATCGTATCAGGTGTTTACAGTGAGACAAAGAATGAAATTTTTTTGTGAGAAAATAAAAATAAACATTACGGTGAGATAATAAACATCAACTATACAGTGAGACAGTAAACATCAACTTTATGGTGAGAAAGTAACTTTCAGATAGTAAACATGAAGCACTAACTGTGAGACCGTAATCATGAAACAGTAAGACATTTACTTAAGATTTGTCATGCCTAATTCATGTATGATGTAGTCTATTCATTCAAAATTTAATGATTTGGTAAATATATCAGCAAGATGATATTCAATAGAAATGAATTCTTAAGTGATATCACCTTTTTGATAATGATCTCTCAAGAAGGGATGTATTATATCAATATGCTTTGTCTTAGAATGTGAAATGGGATTTTTTGAGATGTTAATAGCACTTGTGTTGTCACAGTTTATAGGTACATGCCTGAATTGATATCCATAATCCAGTAATGTATGTTTCATCCAAAAAATTTGTGCACAACAAATTCCAGTAGCTTTGTATTCAGCTTCTGCAGTAGATAGTGAAACATAATTTTGTTTCTTACTACACCATGATACTAGTAACTTTCCTAAAAATTTAATTGTTCCAAAGGTTATTTTTCTATTTATCTTTCAACCAACTTAGTCAGTATCATAATAACTAACTAATTCAAATGATTGTCCTCGAGGATAGTACAATCCTAGATTGGGTGTATGCTTGAGTTATTTGAATATTCTATTTACAACATTTAAATGATATTCCTTAGGATTTTCTTGAAAATGATCACACATACACACACTAAACATAATATCAGGCCGACTTGCATCCAAGTTGAGTAAAATTCCCATCATTCTTCTATAAGTGGTTTGATCAATAGATTTTCCATCTTCATCAAGATCTAACTTATAAGTGGTACTCAAGGGAGTGTTTCTACTTTTAGTGCTATCCAATCCAAAAAAAATTAGAAGATCTATAGTATATTTAAATTGAGTTAAAATTATACCATCATTATTTTGAAATAATTGATGTCCAAGAAAGAATTTTAGTTCACCCATTAAACACATTTCAAATTCATTTTTCATCATGTTAGAAAAATCAACACATAAAGAATATTTTGAAGATCCAAAAATAATGTCATCTACAGAGATTAGAACAACTAACAAACCATTAATAATTCATTTTATAAAAAGGATAGGATAAGCTATTCCTTTCATAAAACCCTTGTAAATAAGAAAATTACTTGATCTATCATACCAAGCTCCTGGAGCTTGTTTTAAACCATATAAAACTGTGGATAATTTAAAAATATGATTTCGAAAATGAGGGTTTGTAAATCTAGGGGATTGTTCAAAAAAACATATTCAGCTATATACCCATTTAAGAATTCACTTTTTAGATCCATATTATATAGTTTTAAATACAGATGTGCAACATAAGCAAGCAGGATTCTGATGGATTCAATTCTAGCTACTAGTGGAAAAGTTCCCTCATAGTAAATTCCTTATTCTTGATTATAGACTTGTGAAAATAATCTAGCCTTGTTTCTAACTATATTACCATCCTCATCTACCATATTTATAAACACCCATTTAGTGACTATGGTGAATGTTTCCTTAGGTCTTTCAACAAGTTTCCAAAATTTGTTCCATTCAAACTGATTAAGATATTCTTGCATATCCATCACCCAAAATTCATTATTGATAGCATCATTGATGTTTTTAGGTTTAAGTTGTAACAAGATGATTTGATGTTCAACCTGATTTCTAAGAGATTCTCTAGTTTGTGTTCCTCTGTCTAGGTAACCTACAAAAACATCTAAGGGATGGTTTTTAAGAGTTCTAACAGTTCTAGAAAAAATGGACTAGTGATTATAGGTTCATCGACAGGTCCAGGTTCATTGTGACTTGATTCTAGGGAATTTCTAGAACTATATGTTTTCACATATTCTTTCACAGAAGTGTTTGAGGATTTTGAATTGATTTCCAGGTTTGATAGATCATCCTCTAGGTTCTCTAGAATGGTTTTAGGCTCATGTGGATATGTTTCATCAAATATGACAGGGATAGATTGTTCCAAACATTTAATTCTTTTATTGAACACTCTATAGGATTTACTAGACAAGTAATATCCTAAAAAAGATACCTTCATCACTTTTGGATGCAAATTTTTCAAGATTGTCCTTAGTTTTAAGAATATAGACTTTACAGCAAAAACTTTGAAGTAGTTAACTTTGGGTTTTCTATTGTTCCATAACTCATAAGGATTACTCTTATGTATTGGTCTAATTAACACTATATTGATTATATAGCATGATGTATTGATAGTTTCATCCCAAAAATAAATAGGTAGGTCATATTCACTAAGCATTGTTCTAGCTATCTCTTAAAAGGTTTTATTTCTTCTTTCTACAAGTCCATTTTGTTGAGGTGTTCTAGGGGTTGAAAAATTGTGACTGTAACCATTTTGTGAGCAAAAGGATTCAAAATCTTGATTTTCAAACTCACATCCATGATCACTTCTTAAGGATTTAATTCGAAGTCCACTAAGGTTTTCTACTAACTTCACATATTTAGTAAAATAAGAGCAGGCTTCACTCTTGTGAGCCAGAATGAAAGTCCAAGTATATCTAGAAAATTCATCTATAAGAACATAAACATAGTGCTTCCCAATTAAGCTAGAAACTCTAGATGGTCCAAATAAATCCATGTTAACCAGATCGAGAGGTTGAGAAGTTGACACTTATTTCTTTGGTTTGAACGAAATTTTATGTTGTTTTCTCTTTTGACAGAGATTACACACTTTATCATTTGGAAACTCAAGTTTGGGTAAGTCTTTAACTAATCGTTTTCAAGTTAGATTTCTAAGGGAGTGAACATTACAGTGTCCTAGTCTCCTATGATAGATCCAAGACTCTTTATCAAATACACTTAAAGATGAAGCATTTTGAGTAGCTAAGGAATCTAAGTTAACAGAGTAAACATTTTCATTTCTTAAATCTGAAAAAACTAATTCATATTTATAATTAAAGACATTTCAAGCATCATTTTCAAATCTAACATGATATCCATAATCACATAATTTTGAGATACTAAGAAAATTATATTTCCATCCATCAACAAACATCACTTATTAAATCAAAACTATGTTAGAGTTACCGATTTGGATGATGCCAATTATCATTCCTTTGGAATTGTCACCAAATGTGACATGTCCTCCATCTGTTTTTATTAGATTTTTTATGTATGAGTGGTATCATCTCATGTGTCTTGAACATACACTGTCCAAGTACCATACAATTTTATAGTAACTCTTTAAACATATTTCCTACACAATGATAATGAAAAAAATGATTGTGTTACCCATACTTGTTTGGGTCTAGTAATATTAGTAATAAGTGCTTTGGGAACCCATATTTGCCTAATAGGTTTCCTATATGCAATGCGTAAAGTATTTGAAAAATAAACTCTATTTAGTCCAAAAAAACATTAAATAGTGTAATATTTATCATGAATTGAATTAGTTGAATTATGTCTAGAATTGCGGGTAAAAAAATAAGTCCTAGATCTTGAAACAAAATTTTTTCTACGAATATTTCTTTTTCCAGGTTGATAACCAATGTCGGACTTGTATTTAGGGTCAATATGATTTCCTAGAATTTGAGTAAGTGTATTCTTCCCATTGGTAAACCTTTCAAGGTCATTATTCAATTGCTCATTAGACATTTTTAATCCAATTTTTTATTTAAGAAGTTGTTCATTTTTCTCCTTTTCAGTTGTGAGTTCAGATTTAATAGTCACAGTAATAGCATGTAGTTTCTTTAATGATTTATATTTGTCTTTTAGTTCATGGCATGTTTCTTAAAGCCTGTTATAGTATTCAGACATTTCTTCATTAGTTATGTTTTCAGAGTTACTCTCATCTCTAGATTAGTATGAATCATGTACAGAGGAGTCCAGTGTTACCTAAGAGGTGTTTTTCATAAAATACATATTAGCTTTATTTTCCTGTTCATCGTGTGATGTTTTTGAGTCGCTTAAACTGTCCTTAGAAGCACTCCAGGTTTCTTTCATGAACTTTTTATACTTCCTATACTTACCTTCATATTTATTTTTTTACTTTAGCTTTGGACAGTCTGCCTTGATATGTCTTTTTCACTTACATTCAAAGTAGAAAATTTCATCATCCATATAACTCCTTTTCCAGTCCTTCTTCCAATTTCCTTTTTGGTCATATTTTCCTTTGAAGATCGGTTTTCAGAAAAATTTCTTCTTGTAAAATCTTTTGAATCTTCTAGGTAGTTGAGCCATCTCCTCATCACTGTCTGATGATGATTGTTCACTAGTGGAGCTTTCTATAGAAGCTTCCAGTTTACCTTTGTCTTTGTTTTTAGAGGAAGTGCTCTTGAATGCAACATATTTCCTCTTTGGTTCATCATCCTCTTTCTTGTAGACTTTCAATTCCTCTTTATACATCATTAGCTTACCAATGAGTTATTTTAAAGTTAGCTTGCTGATGTCGCACGATTCTCTAATAGAGAAAGAGGTTCCCCTCCATCTATCAGGTAGACATATAAGGATTCTCATGATTTGTTCCATGGTAGTGACTTCTCTTCCAAGTGAGATCATTGTGTTGACAATATTGTTGAACCTAAGATACATGTCAGAAATAGGCTCATCCAATTTCATTTAAAAATTATTGTATTTGATAGTATAGTTATTAAGTCTCATTTCATTAACACTAGATGTTCCTTCATGTGGGACTGACAGGGTATCCTAATTTTCATGGGTATTTTTACAAGAAGAAATTTTATTGAATTCGTCATCCTCTAAGAAGAAGTACAAAGCATTCATAGATTTGAAATTTTTATTGTAGGCAGTTTTGGTAGGTTCATCCCATGTGATTCTGTTAGCAGTAGGAATCTTATATTCATCTATAATAGAAGACAAAATTCTAAAACACATACTCTATAAATGCATTTTTCATTTTAATTTTCCATTGAGCATAGTTGATTCCATTAATGAATGGTGGTTTGTTGGTTTCATCACCTTCCAATCTATTATCCATAATAACAGAATAGGTTTAAAGAGCTAAAAATTTAGAATTAACCGAAATTTATAGATCATTAAGGTTAAAATAAAATCACAGTTGAATAATCTTAAACAGATTCCTAATAAACCGCCTCTAATACCAACTGTTGGTCGGAGTAGATTACTCAAGAGGGGAGGGGTGAATTGAGTAACTAAAAAATTCTGTAAAAAGTATTCTTAAAAAATAATTCCCTGTAAAGTTAAATACAACCTAGTTAATAAATGTAATACAATTATAAAGGTTTGACTGTTTAAATAACTTCTTAGAAGATTGATTATTTCTCAGTAATATTAATGGTTATTAATATTACTTTTGAAACTATTTTACTAAGACAAACCAATTATATCTTCATTCTAATATTTTCTATCAAACTGAATTTATTGATTTCTAAGTTATATAGAAAAGTAGTAAAATAGAGAAAACTAAATTAAGCAGTATAAAAGATATGAAACAAGTGGTTCAGTCTCAAGCTGAGACCTAATCCACTCCACTTGGTGATCACCTACCACCAAGCAGTTTATATAAATAAACATTGATCCACACCCTAGATCAGGGTTAAATAAGAGTACACAGGACTGTCTAGGCCACATGGGGACCTCTTCCACAGTTCTTCGTGGGTACAAACTACCAAGCCACACAGGGACCTCTTTCACACTTATCAGTTGGTATACACAAGAGAAAATGAGTGTTTGAGTAAGGATATCTTGTATCCTTCAGTTTAATGCCAAAGATAGAGTTTTTTATATACAGAAATACACACTACATGAAGGTTAATAAAAATGATACACAAAAGAGAAGAAATATTGATATAGGTTTATAAATGCTATGAGTGTTAGTCTTTGTAGCTCTGGACTTCTAAGATGAGACAAAAGCAGATCTCAATTCCTCATCTGGAAAACAGAGTTTCGTAAGTCAGAAAAAGTGGCGTGTTTTCTTCATGATGTTCGATAGTGCGAAGATGTCCTTGATTCTCAGTTTCAAATATGCTTCATGTGTTCTTCAGTAGTGTTGAGTTGCATGCAATAGGCCTTTCTTCAAAAAATTTCTCTAAGTGTGTTCTTCGTTATGGTGCTCACGCCCGCTTGGTTTTCTTTCTCATGCATATATTATTTTCGGGCAGCACTTTTCTTTTATCTTTGTGTGCATGTGTTGGGGCCGACAGGTTGTATGTATTCTGCACCTCATACCTCATACTGTCCGATGATATGTCTATAAGTAAACATTAATGATGTCAGTGCATTAAAATCATCAAATATGACCGTTAGAGATTAAATTAAAAGATAACAAAATATATTAGGAAATGGTGTCACAGTATTTCAGGGAAACATAGTCTCCTTCACAGGGTGTCTGGATTGGTCACGTTGTCTTGTAGTGACGGTGTCTCACGGTCACGGTGTCTCATAGTCACAGTGTCTCATGGTCGCGGTGTCTTGTTCACGATGTCCTGTTCACAGTGTCTCATTCACGGTGTGTGCTTCACAGTGTCTGCTTCACAGTGTCTGCTTCACGATGTCTGCTTCACAGTGTCTGCTTCCCAGTGTCTCCTTCAGGGTGTCTCCTTCACAGTGTCTACTTCATGGTGTCTGCTTCACAGTGTCTTGTTCACAGTGTCTGCTTTAATTTTCTAGAAAGACATAACCACTGGCAGACTCACGGTGTCTTAGACTTTTCAAGATAACTATATTTAGACTTAAGCAATGATAATCATATAATGGATTAGACTTAACATTTGTCAAAGAAGATATTATGTAAGTAAATCAAGGATATTATAAAGTAATTAAACTGAATTTAGATCAATTAAGATCTTGAGTGGCTCTTCTTAAAGAATGAGAATACTTAAACAATAATACACATGATTTGATATAGTTTACAGGACTTAAGTAGGATTAATAAGATTTTTTATCATAAAAACATGATTAGTACATGAGGAGTCCAACACTCTCTAAACACATAAAATTCTTTAAAACCACCAAAAAACTCTAAATGACCATTAAACCTTTCAAAACAATAAAAAAATCTAAAAACATTAAAACCATAAAATGTTCATAAAAATGCAAAAAAACCCAAAAAAACGCCTCAAAACCTTAAGAACCCCTTCAAACCTTAAAACCCCTAAAACCATAAAACCATAAAGCACCATAACAATGCTAGAAAATCCCTGATAATAACCAGAAATGTAAAAAAAATCCAAAATACACATTAAAACCCTATGAAAACATTAAAAACCTAAAATCACCTAAAATAAACCTAAAAATAAATTCTAAAATCCCTAAAAACCTTAAAAACCATATAAAACCCAAAACCCACTCAAAATCACTAAAAACCGTAAACCCCATAAAAATCTTTAAAAACCCTAAAAATACATAAAAATATAAAATTTATTAAAAACCCTGAAAACCCCATAGAAAACATTAAAAGGGTTTTACACCCAAACCATTTTCATTTTCAAAGGCAAAAACTCGAAAACATAAAATAACTTAAAACTCCAAAAAACCTACAAAAATCTAAAACCCTAAAAGACTCTAAATACCCCTTAAAACCAAAAAATACCTAAAAAGCATAAAAATTTCTAAAACCCTAAAAACCCACTAAAATTTCTAAAACCCCTATGAACCCCTTAGAAATAAAAATGTTAAAAAAACATTAAAAAAACACTGAAAACTATAAAAACACATAACAACCCTTAAAAATCGAAAACCCTCAAAATACCTAAAAACCATAAATTTTCCCAAAATCTCTAAAAATATAAAAAACACATAAAACCATGAAAAACTAAGATAAGATAAAAAAATAAACACACTTAAATACCCTAAAAACCGGACATAGAAAAATTTCCCTAAAAACGATAAAACCCCAAAAAAACCAAATATACCTTCAAGATCCCTAAAATCCCTAAATATCATAAAAAACCAATAAAATCCCCAAAAATACTTAAAATGATTAAAACCTAAAAACACTGAAAAAAAACAAAGAAAACAACAAAAAACCAAAAACACATGAAACCCCTAAAAATGATAAAAGACACCAAAACCCCTAAAACCATAATAACCCCTAAAAACCATAAAAATTCCCCAAAACCATAAAAACCCTCAAAATATTAAAAAACCCTTTAAGCGCTAAAGAAGTTAAAAATAATTTAAAATATAAAAACTCAAAAAACAACTAAAACCCCAAAAAACTATAAATCCCTAAAAACCTAATAAAATCTAAAAAAGCCTCAAAACCCCTAAAAACCCTAAAAACAAAAAAACCTAAAAAGAACTAAAAATAAAAAAAATTATAAAATCTGAATAACACTGAAAAATGATAATAAAACCTAAAAACCTAAAAACCTAAAAAAACATAAAACCCCCAAAAAATAAAAAAAACACAATCATACTAAAAACAATCAAAAACCCTAATAATCCCACAAAACCATACAACCTCTAAAAACTCTTAAAATTAAAAAAACATAAAAATACCAAAAAAATGAAAAAATACCTAAACTCCCTAAAAATCCCTAATAAAACCATAAAAACCTATAAACATATAAAACCCCAAAAACCCTAAATATAATAAAAATCCAAAAAATTCATAAAAAGAACATAAAAACCCTAAAATCCCTCAAAACACCATAAAAACACATAAAAACATTAAAATACCTAACACCTCATAAAACCATAAAAACTAGTAAAAACATGAAAAATCCCCAAAACCTCTAAAAACATTAAAAACTCTAAAAAACCTTAAATCATTAAAAACTCAACAAAACCCTAAAACCCAGAAAAACCCCTAAAAACCATAAAAACTCTCAAAATCCCTAAAAACATAAAAAATTATAAAAAACCTAAAAATTCCCTAAAAATCACTAAAAAAATAACAAACCCTTACAAACCAAAGAAAACCTTATAATAATTAATAAACTTAAATCTCCTAAAACCAAAAAATTACCAAAAAACCAAAAAACCCAAAAAACCCTATGAAATCTAAAAAGCCACAAAATTCCTAAAAACCATAAAAACCCTAAAATTCTTAAAAAATACCAAAAAATACATAAAAATGTAAAATCCCCTACAACCCTGTAAATTTATAATTAAACCTTTAAAATATAAATACACGTAAAAACCCTAAAAAATGCTAAACCCATAAAAAACCTGAAAAGACCATAAGACCCATAAAACCCCTGAAAACCCATGATAAACCATAAATACATTACCACCCAACCCATAAAAATAAATAAAGACTCTAAAACCCTTTATGAACATTAAAATTTTAAAAACACTAAAAACCATAAAACCCAAAAAGAAAATTTCTAACCCCAAAAACCATAAAAACACTAAGAACCCTAAAAACCGTAAAAACCCAAAAATTCCCTAAAACCATATAAAACCTAAAAACCACCTATATATCCATAAGTAAAAAACACTAAAAATTACTAGGAAAATCCTAACAAAATAAAAATACTTTAAAACCCTAGAAACAAAAAAATGATAAAAATTCTAAAAACAAATAAACTGAAATAAAGCCTCAAAATACTTGAAGACCCTAACAAACCCTAAAAATCCTAATAATTCAAAAAAAATACCTGAAAACATAAACACCTTTATAAACCCTATGAAAACCATAAAAAACTAAAGACACCTAACCCTTAACAACCTAGTAAAAATAAAACCCTTAAAATACCCTAAAACCCCAAAACCCCAAAAAACCAAAAAACCTTTAAACCCCATAAAAATCCTAAAACCTCAAAAAACCCAAAAACAACTAAAAATAACAAAAAACCTTCAATCCCCTGAAATTCTAAAAAAACATAAAAACCCTAAAAACTATAAAATAGAAAAAAACCATAAAACATAGGTAAACCATAAAACCATAAAATCCCTAAAAAACTATAATGTTCCTCATAAACTTAAAATCCTCTCAAAACCAAAAATAAACTAAAAAATCCTTAAAAATACCTAAAAACATAAAAGATGTAAAAAACCCTAAAAACCCTTAGAAAACATTAAAAAACTAAAAAAACTAAAAAACCCTAACAACCCAAAAAATTATAAAACCATTTAAAAACATTAAAAAGTCTCAAAATCCCTATAAACCAAAAAATACTATAAAAATTCTATAAAACCATAAAAATCACTAAAATAAAATAATCCAAAATCCAAAAAAAACCCATGTAAAGCAAAAAAATCCTAAAAACTCTTAAAACTCCTAAAATCATAAAAAAAGCTAAATACTCCGAAAGAACCTAATACCACTAAAAACTATAAAACCCCATAAGAATCATAAAAAACATAAAAACCAAATACACTCTAAAAATACTATAAATCCATAAAAACATTAAAAAACTCTAAAATTCCATAAAACCCAAAAATTTGATAATTCCATAAGAACACAAAAAAACCAAAAAACCTCAAAAACCCCTAAAAACACCTAAAAACCCTAAAACAACTAAAAAATCCCTAAAATCTAAAGAAACGTATTAAAATCCTAAAAATCTCTAAAAATACCTTAAACATAAAAAACCCTAAAAATCCTGAGAGAACATTAAAAACCTAAAAACGCATAAATCCCCTAAATCCCCTAAAAATCCTAAAAAATTCTAAAAACCCTAAAAACACTAAAACCCCTAAAAACACCTAAAAACCCTAAAAATAGTAAAAACAATGAAATTACTAAAAAATTACTAAAATTAATTAAACATGTAAAAAACTGAAAAATTCTTGAAATACCCTAAGAAAACCGTAAAATCCTAAAAACACTTTAAACCCCTAAAAACCCAAAAAAAAAATCCTAAAAAATCCCTATAAATTCTTAAAAACGTAAAACCCCTAAAAACTCAAAAAACCTATAAGAAAACCTTAAAAACAAAAAATAAAAATAAAAAACTTTAAAAAAATAAAAATTCAAAAAACCCTAAAATGCCCAAAAAACCCAAAAAACCTTAAAAAACATTAATACCCTAAAACCCCTAAAATCCTCAAAATCAATAAAACCCCTAACAGGCCAAAAAAATCTTAAAAAGCACTAAAAGTTCCTAAAAATAAAAAAACCCTAAATCCCCTGTGAAACCCTAAGAAAACCTTATAAGCCAGAAAACAATTACAACCCCAAAATAATAAAAAAACACTAAAAACACAAGTAGGACCCAGAAAACAGTGAAAACTGCTAAAAACCTAAAAACCCATAAAACATAGAAAAACCTTAAAACTATAAAAAACTCTAAAAACAATTTAAACCCATAAAATCATTAAAAACTTTAAAAAACCATAAAATCCATAAAAACACAAAAACCCTTAAAAACCAAAACACCTAAAATCACTAAAATCCCTAAAGAACCCAAAAACTATCATAATTACTAAAAATATAAACAAACCATAAAAATACTAAAATTTCCTAAAATCTATAAAAAAATAAAAAAACCAATAAAAACCATGAAAATCCCAATGAAAACCATAAAAAATGAAAAACAGGTAAAATTTCTAAACATCCTGAAAAACTTTTAAACCCTAAAAACCATAGAAACCATAAAAACCCATAAAAAACTATAAAATCCCTAAAAACATTAAAAACCTTAAAAATACCTAATGGTACCAAAAAATGTGAAAACCCCTAGAAAAATAAAAACCCTAAGAAAACTTTAAAAACTTAAAAACATTAAAACCCCTAAAAACATAAAATGTTTAAAACCCTAAAAACCCCTAAAACAAGAAAAACCCCATAAAAATGCCTACAAAACTTTAAAACCATAAAACTGATAGAAAAACATATAACCCATAAAAACAATAAAAATAATATAAACCTTTTACACCCCAAAAAATATTAAAAACTATAGAGAAACATTAATTCCAAAAACTCAAAAGACCCAGAAACCCAAAAAGACAATAAAACTCCAAAAACCCCTAAAAACCTCAAAATCCTTAAAAACCATAGAAAATTAAAAAAACCCCTAAAAATCCTTAAAAATACTAAAAACCCAAAACCCTAAAAATCATGAAAAACATTAGAAAAACATTTAAAACCTAAAAACACTTAAAACCCTAAAAATCCACAAAACACTTAAAACCCTAAAAAACCAAAAATCCATTATAATCCATAAAAAATCTTAAAACCCCTCAAAATTCAAAAAACCCTAAAAACACAAGATCCTAAAATCCCTAAAAAATAATAACATAAAAAACCATAAAAACCCTAAAAATAGCAATACAACCCAAAAAACCTAGAAATATTAATAACCCCAAAAAACCAAAAAACACTAAAATCACTAATAACCCCTAAAAAGACCCTAATACCCTAAAACCACTAAAACCATAAAACCCCTAAAAATCGTAAAACCCCTAAAAACCCATGAAAACCTTAAAAACCACTAAAATTCTCAAAAACCCTTTAAACCCCAAATTTTTTAGAAACACTAAACAACCATAAACCCCTAAAAAATAAAAAAACCTAAAAAATTATCATTAAACCCCCTAAAAACCTCAACATTCCAAAACAAATAAATCCCATAAAAATCCTAAAAGGTCACAAATATTCATTAAAATGTAAAAATCCCTAAAACCCTAAGAAAATCATAAAGAACACTTTAAACACAAAAAAACTAAAAACGCAAAAAACCCTAAAACCCTTAAAAACCAATCAATATAACTTAAACCCCTAAAACCCATATAAACATAAAAACCCTGAACTCCCTGAAAAAACCTATGTAAACATTAAAAATCTAAAAACACATAAAACCCCTAAAAATATAAAAAGTGATAAAACACCTCAAAGACCATAAAACCCAAACCCCCCTAAAAATACTAAAAACCCCACAAAACCATAAAAATCCTAAAAATCTATAAAAACCCTAAAAACCACTAAAAACTATAAAAAATCTTAAACCACCTCAAAACGTTAAAAATTTATTGAATTCTTTAAGACCCCAAAAATTTAAAATAAACCCTTAAAACCAAAAAACAATAGAGAACCATAAAATCCAAAAATCCCTAAAAACTAAAGAAATCCTTAAAAAATCCTAAAAATTCCAAAAACATATAAAACATTTCAAACCCTAAAAAAACTATGAAGGCCTTAAAACCCTAAAAATGCATAAAACCCATAAAAAACTAAAAACCCTAAAATATTAAAACCCCTAAAAAACTAAAACCCGAAAATCATTAAAAATACACTGAAAACCTAAAACAATAAGAAATCCAAAAAACCCAAAAAAACGTTAAAAAAACATAATACCATGGAAAAACATAATAAAACCATAAAAAAATAAAAAACACTACAATCCCCTAAAAATCTATCAAACACTAAAAAAATTAAAATACCCTAAAAACCCTAAAAACCACTAAAAACCCTAAACCCCTAGATACCATAAAAAGCTGTAAAAACCAAAACACCTTAAACCCCATAGAAACTCTAAAAACCATTTAAATCCTTAAAAATGTTAAAAAATATAAAACTGCTTAAAAACCATAAAATTTTAAAAAAACGTAACAACTAAAACAAAAAACCCCTTAAAATCCATAAAACCTTTAAAAATTATAAAAACTCTAAAAATCATATAAATCCAAAACAACACTAAAATCCCTAAAAATGTAAAAAACCATAAAACCATAAAAACTCTAAAAAACCAAAAAAACCCAAAAAACCTATAAAAATATTAAAAACCCAGAAAAACCATAAAACCAACTAAAAACTATGAAAAACCATTAAACCCCTAAAAAACATAAAACTGTCTAAATCCCTAAAAACCATAAAACCCATAAAAATCATAAATCCCTAAAAATACCAAAAAACACAATCAACCCTAATAAATCTGAAAACTCCTAAGAAACCAACACAAACATAAAAACACATAAAACACCTAAAAATCTAAAAAATGCTAAAAACCATAAAGAGACCCTAAAACCCTAAACCCCCATATAATGTATAAAAACCCTAAAAACCATAAAAACACATTAAAACCCTAAAAATAACTAAATACACTAAGAATCCTTTAAACCCTTAAAACATTAAATATTCTAAAAAATATAAGAACCATAAAAATATAAAATAACCCTAATTACCAAAAAAACCAAAAAAACCCAATAACCCCTCAAAATCCATAAAAACCATAAAACAGAAAAATATTAAAAAACCCAAAAAATCCATTTTTTTTAAATACCCTTAAAACACTGAAAAACCATAAGAAATCCTTAAAACCTAAAAACACCGAAAACCACTAAAAAATAAAAATACGGAAACCCCTAGAAAAACATAAAAATCCTAAATAAACTTAAAATCCCTAAGAATCCAAAATCCATAAAAATCATAAAAGGCCCTAAAATCTATAAAAAGGTAAAAAACACTGAAACCCCTAAAAACCTAAGAAAACCATAAAATCCAAAAAACACATACAACTCTTAAAAACCTAAAAAACACTAAAAACCTTATAGACCCTAAAAACCCAAAAACCTCTAAAAACATAAAAACCCTGAAAATCCTAAAAACCTATAATTACTGTAAAACCAACTAATAACACTAAAAACCCATTAAAAATCTAAAAAGTTAAAAACTGTAAAAAAACCCTTCAAACCCTAAAAAACATAAAAAAATCTAAACCCCTGAAAAACCCTAAAACCACTGAAAACCCCTAAAAACCCCTGAAAGCCCCTGAAAACCCAAAAAACATAAAAAACCAAAAAAATCATAAAAATACAGAAAACTTTTAAAGGCCCCAAACCTAGAAGAATCCTAATAAAACCAAAGAAATGTAAAAAACATAAAAATGAAAAAAACATAGAAATAACATAAAAATCATAAAAATGCAAAAACACTAAAATCCTTATAGCCTCTAAAATCCTTTAAAAACCTTAAAAACCCATAAAACCCTAATATCCCTACAACACCTACAAAATATAAAAATCCTTTAAACTGTTAAAAATATTAAAAACCTCTAGAAACCCTTCAAAATAGTAAAAACTTCAAGCCCCCTTAAAACCAAAAACAAAAAACAAAAAACCCTAAAAACCCTAAAACCCTAAAAACCCTAAAACCCTATAAAATCCTATAAACCCTCAAAATCCTCAAAATCCCTAAAAACCATAAAAAATATAAAAATCCCTAAAAATACTTCAAAACGTAAAAAACCTAAAAGCCTAAAAAAACCCCTATGAAAACCTAAAAAACTAAAAACACCTAAAACCACTAAAAACATAAAAACACTAAAAACCTGAAAACCATTAAAAGACCATAAAAACCCAAAAAATCCCTAAAAATAATAATAATCCCTAAACCTTAAAAAAACCCTAAAACCAAATAAATTCCATAAAACCACTAAATATTTTAAAAATTATTTAAACCACTAAAAACATTAAAAAACTATACAAAACTATAAAAAACTATAAAACAAAAAAGTCACCTGAAAACCCCAAAAAAACCACAAAACCCCAAGAAACCAAAAAACCCCTTAAAATCCCAAAACCCTATAAAAACCTAAATAATCCTTAAAATACCTAACAATCCAAAAAAATAAAAGACCCTTAAAATTCCTAAAAATCCAAAAGAAAAAATTTAAAACCTAAAAACACTTAAAATCCCCAAAAAATGAAAATATTCTAAAAATGAAAGAATCCTTAAAAAGAACCTAAATACCCCTGGAACCTATAAAAATCACTAAAATTTTCAAATACCTTAAAAACCCTAAACCACACTAAAAACTCTAAAAAATGCTAAAAAACAATAAAAAAACCCTAAATCCCCTAAAAATAAAAAAACCCTAAAAACCATAAAAACCCTTAAAAACCTTCAAAAATACTGAAATCCATAAAAACCCTAAATACCCAATATAAAATAATAAAACTCCTAAACACCTAATTTGTTAAGAAAATATTAAATCCTTAAAAAACCTATAAAAATCAGAAACCCCTAAAACCCCCAAAAAACCATGAAAACTTTATAACACTTCAAAACTCTCAAAAAATCTAAAAACCCTAAAAACAAAAAAAATGATAAAAAATACTAAAAAAAAAAAAAAAATTAAAAACCATTAATCCCACAAAATACCCAAAGAAAACATAAAATCTAAAAAATTTAAAACCTATAAAAATTACTAAAAATACTAAAAAAACCCTAAAAACACTCAAAATCCATAAAAACCATAAAAACATAAAAATATTAAAAAATCCCTAAAAATCCATATAAATAAAAACCCTAAAAACCTTCAAATCCACTAAAGGAAATTTCAAACCATGAAATTTGTTAAAAACCCTAAAAATCATAAAATAATATAAAATCCACAATACCCATAAAACTATAAAATCCGTAAAAACATTAAAAACCCTAAAACGAATAAAAAAAATCCAAAAACACACTTGTAACTTGAAAAACACTTTAAAACCCATAAAAACATTAATAACTATTAACACACTAAAACCCAAAAAAACACAATAAACCCAGAAAACCCAAAAAACTAGAAACCACTAAAAATCACTAAATACAATAAAAAACCCTAAAACCCATAAAAACATTAAATATAAAAAAACCAAAATAACCCTTAAAATGTAGAAAACCATGATATACCATAATAAAATTGTAAAAAACTAAATAACATAAAACCCCTAAACAACCTAAAAAATGTTGAAAACCTTAAAAACCCATAAAACAATAAAAATACCTAAAAAAATTAACACCCGTAAAATTCCAAAAAAGTCTATAGAAACCCACAAAAAATAAATAATGTGAAAAACTTTGAAAACCACTAAGAAAAAATTTAAAAATTAAAAAACATTAGAAATCCAAAAAAAATACTAAAAACAATATAATCCGTAAAAGCGCCCAAAAAACCCTAAAACCCCCTAAAATCCATAAAACCACTAAAAACCTTAAAACCCTAAAAAATATCCAAAACCTAAAAACCCAATAAAACTATAAAAAAATAAACCCCTAAAAATGATAAAAAATATAAAAACCTTAAAAAACCCTAAAAAACATTGAATAAAGAAGATCTAAAAATTCCTAAAAATGTAAAAAAAATATAAAACCCTCAAAACATTAAGAAAACATTAAAAATATTAAAATAACTAATCCCCTAAAAAAATATAAAAATGGTGAAAACTCTAAAAAATCCTAAAAATCAAAAAAAAAACCCTAAAACCCCTGAAAATACCTAATTCCCTCAAAGGTATAAAAATCATAAAAATACCTAAAAATCCCAAAAAACAAAAAAAAATCCCCAAAACCCCTAATAATATATTAAAACCAAAATACAAATAAAACCCCTAAAAACCTCAAAAATACTAAAACCCTAGAATTTCCATAAAACCATAAAACCCCTCAAATCTTCAGTAACCCCAAAAAACCTTTAAAATCCTAAAAACCAGTATAACGCATAAAACTTGCTAAAATATCTAAAACCCATTTATCCCCTAAAAATAATAAAAAACATTAAAAACCATTAAACTCTATAAACTCATAAATAACCCAAAAACCCCAAAAAAACCAAAAAATATAATAGAAACCCTCAAATCCAAAAACCCCACAAAATACCTAAAAACATAAAAACTATAAAAATAATAAAAAATACCTTAAAAAATAAAAAAACTATAAGATCCAATGATTTGAAACTCTCTCACATTGCCAAAAAAGGGTTGGTTATGAGATCTTAATCATTCCTTCTCATATTCTAGGGGATGCAAACCAGAAGTGGGGTGTGATATATATAGTGTGGAGACTAGACCACCTAGTTACAAAGTTTTAAAGTAGTGGAATAATCCAATAACAATAAATAAATATCACAGTGTGGAAAATACCACAAAAATGATACAGTGGGAAAAATTAGTAAGACAACTGAATAATATAATAAATAATAAAGGAATGATGTAATTATATAATGGAATATAAATAAATTACATTCTATAAGTAATAAAAAATAATAGACTAGTAGACTCAACAAAATACTCAAAAGATCCCATTCCCGAACCTTATGTCGGTCCCATCTCTAAACTCTATCCCATCAAACAAGTAAAAAATCAACAATAAAGTCCTTATCCCTTGTCCAAACCTGCATCCATGTAATCACCTCAGGTATCGAATGATGGCCTGAATAGGGTGTGAGTACATCTAAGTAGGTCAAAAATATAGTGTCTAAGAATAACAGTTCTGATAATAAGTGTATACAATAATACAATAAAAAATTGCATTAATTGATTAAATAATTAAATTAATACCACCTCACCCTACTTCGACACCATCCATAAATTCCTTGAGCATGCCTCTCAACCATGATAACCATAACCATATAACTATGGTAAATCATAACCATACTCGATGCCATATCAAAATTCCTCTAGGCATGTCTTATAGAAATGCCAACCATAACCTTATAACCAAGGTATAAGTCACACAAATCTAGATCAAACCCTTTATATAATAACTTCATCATTTAATAAGTGTTGATCCCAATATATAAAATTTTTAGCATGTGTCACTGGGCTTAACCCACTATATAAGAATTTTATAATGTACCACTGGGAATACCCCACTATATTACCATTTCAGTATGTATCACTTGGAATGGACCTCTATATAAGCATTTCCACATGTATCAACAGGCCAAGACCCCTATATAATCATTTTAGCATGTGTCACTTGGACAATCCCATTTTATAATAATTTCAGCATGATTCACTAGGCCAAGCCCAATATATTATCATTTCAGCATTTAATCACAACACAAGTCCTAGAAACAAGGATATCACAATATCACATCATATGGGCCAACTGTTAATTACGATAATTAGCATTCATTGTTGAAATACACATTTTAAAAATAAATTGTTCCTAACCAATAAAATGATAGTTATCTCAATAAATAAGCTAAGTAATGGTGATTCTATATCATGAAAGCTACCAAAAATCCATGTCATGCTAAACACACTTTAAGACATTACATAATTGATTTATATACAAGGGTTTTCTCACCACAATGGTGTCCATAGGCTAGGATTATAACCAATTAGATACAAAGTGACACCTAGAATAATTAAATTCATTCTTTTAATTTATCTGGCGCTTGATATGTTGGTTATATTTCTATATTATACAAACTTGAAAATTATTAGACCAGAGGGTTAAGGTTTAGACCCCCTACCTTTAACTAATGATAAAATAAATTCTTCAAATTGAAAATTACCATGAGGAAGAAGGTGAAGATGATATCAGGAAGGTTCCTAGATTAAAACTGATCAAGATCAAAACCAAAAATGTACACAATCAAGATATTACACTAAAATTTTTGGAGAAACAAGGGGAAAACGTTAAAACTCATCCAAAACCACTTACCAGGTATTAATCACACAATAGGTACAATCATAAGGGATGTTGGAACTCCAAAATATCATGGAAGGTTCCCTAGGGTCGATGGGGGGAAACTACACATTACATGAAATAAATATCATCTACAATACATACATTAAAATTGAAGGTTAGTGAATTACATGGTGTGGGATATAGTAACATTTTATGTAATTATTTTTAATGGGATACACACAAAAATATATCACCTCAGATGAATATTAAAATCTCCCAAACATTATATAAAATTTAATCCATTTACACGATGTGTAAATGTTATGCAGATGTTTTTCATCCCATTTTCCTTATAAAACAACTTGAACCCACTTTAATACTTCTTAACATACCATGAACCCTGGTTAACCCTTATCCCATTTATAATCGGACTCCATTAATTAAAACGGGCATACATATTTGGAGTTTATGTAATTTCTCCCAAGAAATTCTCTTCATGTGGAATCTATTGAGTAATTCTCAAGTTTCCATGAAACCTAAGAATGTTTTTACTCATCCGATAAATCATACATGAATAGAAAAAAACTACCAAGGATTAAATATTAGGAAAAACACTACCAAAATAAGTTTAACAAAAAACAAAGAGAGATTTTTACTTGGAAAAGACAGGATCTTAAAACCCCCCACCATATAACGGCTCATCCCTGAGCTTCTCCAAGCATCACTATCGGGTCTCAGAAAACAATTCTACCCACTATGCTCGCATATCGGATACCATCTCCAAGGTATCACCCTAAACTCGCCCATGTTTCCACTACACTCAAACCAATGGTATAGTCCTACCTCAGAGATACATCTTACTACAGTCCATAGTCCATCTTAGGTTCTCATAAAATGTTGCATCAACACTAAGATATAATTATACCATGTCTATCATGTGGGAAGGGTCCGTATAATATCTCTAAAGCTGTGAAAAATGGAACATGTCTTACATGAAATTATAACATTGTTGAAGGGTAAAATGGTATGCCATTGGACTGACCCTATACACTATCTCAAACGGCTTAAAACCCCTTGGTTATAGCATTCCCTATTTCATGATAAATTTTTTTACAAATCTTGGAGACACCCAAAGGAAACCATGATGACCAAAATAAAATTCAAGAGGTCATCTCCAAGCATTCATGTTTGATTTCTTCTTATTATTTATGGTCACCAACCATTTTTTGATCAACAAAACATTCTTATATGTATCATGCACGAGACTAGGCCCAACAAACAATAAATCACTTTCCTCCAACCAACTAAGAGGTGAAAGGCATGTCCTATCATACAAATCCTCAAAGGGTACCATGTAGATGGATGCATGGAATATGTTATTAATTGAAAACACAATGATTTACATATGTTTTTCCCATGAACCACAAAAATATTGAACACATGATCATAAAATGTCATCCTAAACCTGAATACTCCTCTTAGATTGACCGTCATTCTGAGGATGATAGGTCATACTCAAAATAACCTACTATCCTAGATCCTCCTAAAGACTCCACAGAAATGTAATGTGAAATGAAGTAATTTGTTCGAAATGATATTTCTTGAAACACCATGCATCTAAAATAACTTTTTCCAGCAAAAAAAATTCTCAGATTATCCATTGTGAAGGTCTTCCTAATTGTCATGTAGTGGGATACTTTCATCAATTGAATCAAGATCACCCATATAACAACATTATTATTGGTTTTCCTATGTAATCTTATCACAAAATACATTATGACTTCATCCCATTTCTACATAGGAAGGGGAAACAGATGCAAAATCCCATCTGGCTTCTGATTCACGGTTTTCACTTACATAAATGTAAATCATCTCCGGAAAAATCCTACCACCTTCCTCTTAATTCCTATCCACCAGTACTATCTACATTGATCATGATACATATTTTTCAAACTAGGATACACCGCCCATCTAGAAGAATGAAATTATTTTATTATCTCCTCATGAAAACTCATAGGATCCCGTAACATTCCACAGAAAATAATAGAATTTACACTACTAAGAGACCATCCTGGTTGTGTCTCCCAACTATAAAACCTATCTCTTAGAACTAATCCCTAGGGATTAGAAAAATACTCAATCTTGATCCAATCCAAAATCATAGGTAGAACAGATGTTGCGTTCATAGATACTCATCCCTGAGACTCTTGGATATATAGATGCATGTTTGTATTGATTTACATTACCTTCCACTCATTGCAAGACTCCCATACTGCATCAACCTTATTCTTTTAGTTTAGTGCATCAGCAATGGTGTTTTCGTTTCTTAGTGTATATTAAAAATTGAAGTAAAAATACTATAGATACATGAGCCACCTCCTCTACCTAATGTTCATGTCCCACTGAGAAATGATGTACCAAAGGCTATTATGGTCCATGTATACCAAAAACCTCTCACCCTTGATATAATGTCTCCATAATCTCAGTGCATGTACCACTGCTGTTAACTCCAAATCATTTGTAGAATAATTCCTCCCATGTAGTATCAACTTTTTGAATCCATAAGTAACCAGTGGATCCTCCTACACTATAACTACAATAATTACAAATTTTGATGCATCATAGTACACAATATATTATTTACCTAAAATAGGTAAATTTAGGACATCATATGAGGTCAGTTTCAATTTATCTCCTAAAAATCTCTCTCGCAAGAACCTGACCATAAAAAATTTACCCCTTTCTTGGTCTGATATAACATCGGTGCGACATGATGGGTGATGTCCTAGATAAAGCACTAATAATAACCTCATATACCTAGAAATATCTAAATCTCAAACACATTATTGGGATTCTGAAAAGATGTCATGGTTGCAACCATATTTGGGTCCACTAAAACTCCTTCCTATAAGATGACATTTCTAATAATTTAAATTTATCAATCCAAAAAGAACATTTGGTTAGCTTGGAATAATGTTGATGAACTCTAAATTTACTATGGAAGATGTATTAATGTTTATCATGATTTTAAATTTATTGTAATTATAGTAATATTTCATTAACAAAATCCACCACAAGACAATGAAGAAAATGATGAATGATATGATTAATCAAGGAATGAACACCTCTAGTGAATTGGTTAAAAAACAACTTCACTGTGAACTCATACCACCTATACGTGCTCTTAAAATTAGTACAAGGTATTTCCAATGGTCTCACCCTCAAATGATCTTATCCTAATCTCAAATAAATCTTGGAGAAGATCATAGAATTTATCAACTGATTGAAGAGATCATCATTGTTTGGAAGAGGATACTGGTTCTTGACCATCATCTGGTTCATCCTCCAACAATCCAGACACATGAATAAAGTACCATCAAGCTTCATGGATAATAGAACTATAAAACCTCAAGGAGATGCACTCAAATATGAATCTTTTAGCTTCCAGATCTTCCAATTGAAATTTTAACTCTTGATGCTTTGCTAGTGAAATTATGTAACATGGGATAGAAACAGGCTCTGGTCCAGGTACTAAATAAATCATAAACTAGATCTCTTCCTTGGGTGGAAATTTTTAGAACACTTGAAAAATTACATCATGAAAATAGTCTACCACTAGTGGAAAATAAACCTGCTAAATCCCACCATCATCTCATGAAATACCATCTATGTGACCCGTGAGACAATCCAATATTCATTGAATCGGGCTTTCCCGACCATCCTAAATATCCACCTTGGTGAGAATAGATTCCTTTTTATAGAGAAAAAAGGTAACCCTCCTCCAGTAACAATTGATATGATCCTCGTAAATAAATAACCAATATATATAAAGAATCAAATCGAAACCTTTCATAGAATTAGCATTTCCAAAAAGAAACGGTTACCACCAATCTCTAGAGAACATGCCTTCCAACATATGATAGTCTAGGACCGTACTCCCAATAGTGTTTAAATGGTCAAAACAACATCCAATATTTCCATGTCAAATACAAAATCATTTAAAAAAAGATAAAATAGAAAGGAATGTGATTTCATATTATCAAAAAAAAAGAAAGTGTAGATGATTTAAGAAATGGATCTCTAACAGTAGATGGTATTGTATCCATAATATTTGAAGTAGTCTTCATAACATGTAGCTAAAGATCCCTAATTTTTTGGGCTTCACCTTGACTTACCTAATCTATACCCTCTTCATGTTACTTTCGTTCATGCACTAGGTACCACATCCCATGACCAACCAAAACTTCTCACAGAAATTGAGATACCGTTCTAATGAGGCATTAATGAATCCTTCCCAGACTCTGGTATGTATCATGTTCCCCTACTAATTCTCTACTATTGTATTTCCCTAAAAAACCTCTTTATAGGGCCAAATATTCTATAGGAATGACACTCTAAAGTGGGGTATAAGTACTATGTTCATTTATAGATAATCGTTCCACACACATAGAACTACAACATAACAATAACCCGAGATGGTTGCCCACTTCCCTAACATCTCTGACCACTATTTCCCTAGAGAAAATTGTCCTAGAGATAATTATTTCCAATGGAAGAAGATTTCATAGTATTCCATTATAAAATAGACTAAACACTATTCGGGTACTCTATCATATAAAATTCAATGTCGAGTTCCTAATTAATCACTTCTGTAAAAATGTTTAGATGGAAAATGTTTACTTGTGACCTAATCTCATAGATAAGACCATCCTGAAAAAATCTCACCCTATAGATCTCATAAACGTCTAAAGATGGATCTAAGCATTGAAAGTTCATGAAACATTCAACGTAGTCCATCACTATAATTCTATCTTATGCTTAGTGAATGAACTCATGAACCTTCTGATAACTCAAGGTCTCATGATAGAAATGGATAAAGAAATTCATCTATAATCCTTCAAATATAAATCCTCCTTATAACATGCCTGCTCCGGATTATCCCACCAATTCTTGGATGGTCAATAAAGAATATACGCCTCAAGCTTCATCCATATATCTGTGGGTGTATCATGATTCTTAATGATCATCTGGACGGAATGGATCTGAAATTGGGCTACCTGGGGGCCTACGTCCCTAGTTAATATTGGAGGATGATACAACTAAAACTCTTTTTTCAGGTTAGACATCGAAGGCACGGTGGGATAGTTAGTCTTTACATGGATCTCATGACCCTCAAGAAGGTGTCGTGAAACCGAACATCCATATAATCCTCAAGAACTAAAAGAATATTTGGTTCAGCTTTATTAGGAGTCTGATTATTTACTATCTCATGACACTCAACTTGAATATGATGAGGAGGCATTTTCTCAACAATGAAAAACACACTCCCTAGAACACTAGCTATAACTTGGTTAACCTTAATAGGTGAAAAAAAGAGAACTACTAACACATAGTCTCTATAAACATGGATTACAAGTGTTTTATCATGAAATAACTATTCATTTATTTCATTTATCAGGTATAACATATAATTCATATTATAGTTCAATAGGAAAGTATATATCACATTAAAAATAAACACATACCTATTATAGAAAATTCATGCCAATATATATCCCTATGTTCTTATTACGATACATGAAAACCCATACCATACCATACTAGTCTATGATTATAAATCTCAAAAACTAATTAAATCATAAAACCATAACCTCACACAACATGTGAATCACTCAGGATGAAATAACATCAACTGAAACAAGAACATAGTATAAACAAAAATCCACCCTAGGAAATTAGATTTTCCACTATACAGGGGTGAGATAATCCCCTGAATAAGATCATTACCATGTCCCGACATGTCCTAGTATTCTTTATAACTTTCCCAAAAATTAATGAAATTGGAAAGAATCATGTACCTATGATGAAACACTGTAAAATTCCCTGATATGACACTCTATCACATGTATAGAAAGTTTTGGTTACAAGACCTCAAACGTAGATCCTTGTATGACAAAGGTATCCGACTAGCAGAGAGGGTGTGACATATAAATTGGGGAGACCATACCACTAGGTTACAGAGTTACAACACATGGGAATATTCCAAAAATTAAAAAATAAATATCAGAGTGCAGAAACAATGAAAAAAATGTTACAGTGGAAACCAACTAATAATCCAATTGAATAATCAAATAATTAATAAACCAATAGTTTAATGTCATTCTAGAATGTAACTAAATTTCATGTAAGAAGTAAAAAAATATAAGAGACAATAAGACTCAAAAAATACTCAAAATTCCCCAGTCCTGAACCCCATGTCAGTCCCATATTCAAAATCTAGCATATCCAGCAAGAAATAAATAAAAAAATGATCTTTTTCTCTTATCCAAAACAGAATCTGTGTTATCAACTCAGGTACCAAATGACATCCTAAATAGTGTTTGATTATGACTCTTTATGTTAAAACCACTATGTCTATGAATAGACAGTATGATAATAAGTGCATTCAACAATAAAATAAAAAAGTGCAAAAACCAATTAAATAAATAAATTAATACCACATTAACCTTCTTCAACATCATTACAAAATGACTCTGATCATGTCTCACAACCATTCCAACCAAAACCATATAACTATGGTAAAACATATCCAACCTAAGTGTCATGACAGAATGTATCTGAGCATGTGTTAAAACCATTCCAACCATATCCTTATTACCAAAGTATAAATGACACAAATATAGGTCAAACCCACTATATATTCATTTAGAATTTAATCTGGGCAAAGCATAATATATAATAATTTCATCTTCTATCATTGGGCCTAACCCGCTATATAAGCATTTCAATATGTTTCTCTGGGGATTGGCTACTATAAAAGAATTTGAACATGTATCACCAGTCATATCTCGTTATATAAGAATTTCATCATGTATCACAAGGCCAAGCCCGCTATGTAAGAATTTCAACATGATTCACTAGGACATTCCTGATGTATATGTGTTTCATCATGATTCACTAGGGAAAGCAACTTTAAAAATAATTTCAGTATTTAATCAAAACACAAGCCATATCATCTAGGATATCAAAATATCACATCATAGGGGACAATGGTTAATTATGAAAATTACCATTCATATTTCAATTAAAGATTTAATATAACAATTGGTTATAACTAATAACATGCTAGTTATCTCAATAAACAAGACAATCAAAGGTTAATCTATATCGTGAAATCACCCACAATCCATGACATATTGAACACAATTTGATACATTACACAATACATTTATATCCAAGGGTCCGTTCACCTGAATGGTATCCACAAGATAGGTCAATTACCAGTTGGATCCAAAGGGACTCCAAGTAATAATTCAATTATTTATTTAAATTTTTTTA
Organism: Viscum album; assembly: GCA_963277665.1. Taxonomy (NCBI): domain Eukaryota; kingdom Viridiplantae; phylum Streptophyta; class Magnoliopsida; order Santalales; family Viscaceae; genus Viscum; species Viscum album. The sequence goes on along the minus strand of OY728121.1, from coordinate 1,589,752,276 downwards.
TTGCATTATATGTTGGACGAATTGCAGTATTTTATATACTTGACAACTTCAAAAGGGTTAAGGTTTAGACACCTACCTTTAACTAACGATCATACAATGCTTCCAATGGAGAGTTACCATATGGAAGAAGGTGTGGATGATAGTAAAAAGGATCCTAGATAAAAAATGATCTAGATCAAAACCAAAAATACACACAGTCAAGATATTACACAAACATAGCTTGTAGAAATAAGGGAGTGATTGGAAAACTAGACAAAACCCACTTACTAGGGATTGATCACACAAGCGGGATGTCTGGAAGGAAGTTTGGCACTCCAAAATCACATGGAAGGTACCCTAGGGTTGAGAGTAGGAAGCAGAATGTGAGATGAAATAAAAATAAAGTGCATGACATACATTAAAACAACCAGTAGAGGAATTACATGTTGGGTAATATAGTTACATTTTGTGTAATATTTTTTAATAGTATATGCCAAAAAACCCGTCACCTCAGATGAATTTTAAAATTTCTCGAACATTACCTGACATGTAATCCATTTAAATGATGTGTAAATGTTCTTCATATGGGTTTTCAACACATTTTCTTTATAAAATAACCTGAACCCCCATTAAATCTTCTCAGAATACCAAGAACTTGTGGTAACACATAACCCATTTATACCAAGACTCCATTAATTCAAAATGAATAATTAGATGGTATTTAATTTATTTTAACCAATAAAGTCTTTCCATATGGATCCTCTCTGAATTTTACCAAGTTTCCTCACAACATAGGATCATTTTTATTCAACCAACCAGTCATCAACAAATAAAACACAACCTCCAAGTTTTAAAGATAAGGAAAAACTCAACGAAACAAAGTTTAATGAAAAACTCAAAGATAGACGTAACTGGAAAAATTAAATCTTTCAAAAACCCTAGAAACCATTAAAACCCGTAAGAAAACTGTAAAAAAAATCACTTAGAACCCATTGACAATTATAATATGATAAAACCCTAAAAACCCAAAAACCATCAAAATCCCTAACAACCCTAAAAAAATAAATATTTAAATAATCCCTTGAAATTGCTAAAAATGTAAAAACCACTAAAAACCAATAAGAGAACCTTAAAAACCAAAAATTTATAAAACCCTTAAAAACATAAAACACATTGAAATCCAAAAAACCTTTAAAAAAATTAAAAATATAGAAAAGTTTAAAAACTCTAATAACTCATAAAACCATTATAAATAAAAAAAAATTCTAAAAATCTTCAAACCCCTTGAAATGTTAAAAAAACCTAAAAACCATAAAACCCTAAAATTTTAATAAAACCCTTAGAACCCCAAAAAAGAAAAAAACCATAAAAATTATAAAAACCCTTAAAATCCCTAAAAACAGTAAAAAACCCTAAAAACCTAAAGAACCTAAAGAAAAAATTTAAAACACAAAAACACATAAAACACACAAAAACAAAAAAAATGTTAAAAACCGCTAAAAGGAACCTAAAAACCATAAACCCACTAAAATCCATAAACCCCCCTAAAAACCATAAAAAGAACATGAAAACCATAAAACCCTAAAAAACACTAAAAACTCTAAAAACCCTTAAGAACCCTAAAATGTTAAAAAACTCTAAAAAACCTTAAAAACCTAAAAAACTAAAATAACCCAAAAATTTAAAAATACCATAAAAACCCTAAAACCCCTCAAAATTCCAAACATCCTAGAAAACCATAAAATATTAAAAACCCATAAAAATCCTTAAAAACATAAAAATACCCTAAAAAAGCTTAAATACCCAAAGAAAACAATAAAAACATAAAAAACATAAAACACCAAAAAATCTAAAAACGCTAAAAATATTAAAAACTCCTCAAAACCCTAAAAATCAATCAAATCTCTAGAAATTTGGGACAGTTCTAAAAAATACAAGATGAACACTAAACAAATAAAAACCTAAAAGCCAAAAAAACTCAAATAAAACCTTAAAACCCATAAAACAATTATAACCCCTACAAACACAAAAAATGCAAAAACCCTAAAAGACCCTAAAACTTGTAAAAAAAATATAAACCCTTCAAACTAAAAATCCCTAAAAAAATAAAATCCCTTAAAAACACAAAAAACTCTAAAACCCCTTTAAACACCTAAAAACTATAAAAAAAATAAAAAAAATTCAAACCCATAAAAATTAAAAAACCCTAAAAAAAGAAAAAATAAAAAAACCCCCCAGAAAAACCAAAAAAACTCTAAATACCCTCAAATTTTGTAAAACCCAAAAATAACCATAAAAATAAAAAAGCCACTAAGATCCTATAGAATCCGGAAAAATTCAAAAAAACATAAAAAACCTAAAAATACCCAAAAATACTAAAAAACAATAAAACCACTAAAAAACCCTCAAAAACTCTAAAAAAACATTAAAAACCTATAACTATTAAACCATATAAAAACCAAAAAATCACAAAACCCCCTGAAAAGATAATAAATACCCTAAAACCCCTACTAACCATAAAATTAAAAAAAATATTTAAAAACCCTAAAAACCCTAAAAATATTCAAAAACCCTAAAAACCAATAAAATTTTTACAAACCATTTAAACCACTAAAAACATTAAAAACCTCAAACCCATATAAAAACACTAAAAAACTCAAAAAACATAAAAACATAAAAAATACATAAAACCATAAAACCCTCAAAATCCATAAAACCCTAAATAACCATAAAAATCTTGAAAATTCCCTAAAAATCATCAAAATGGTAAAAAAATCCTAAACCCCATATAACCCTAAGAAATAATTAAAGAAATAAAAAAATTAAAACCATTAATGACCTAAAAAGGCTAAAAATCCTAAAAAATCATAAGAACCCTTACACCCCTAGAAACCATCAAAATCCCTTAAACCCCTAAAAACCCATAAAAATTCATAAAAATCACTAAAAATTCCAAAAAATGTAAATAATCCTAAAAACCATAAAAACCTAAAAACACAAAAAACACCTAAAATACCTAGAAAATGCGAAAACCCAAAAAAACCTAAAATCGTAAAAACCTACAAAAACTATAAAACCCTACCCAAAAAAACCTTGAAAACTCTAAAACCCATTTAAACCCCAAAAAAGGATAAAAATATATCAGAAACCATTAAAAACTAAAAACCCCAACAAACCATAGAAACCCAAAAAAACCCAAAATCCCCAAAAATCCCAAAAATCCCATAAAAACACTCAAAATAACTAAAAACAAAGAAGACAAAATAAATTACTAATAAATCCTTAAGAACTCATAAAATGTAAAAATCCTAAAAACCCTATAAACCCCTAAGAAATCTTTCAAAATATAAAAACATGAAAAACACATGAAAACCTAAAAAATAGTAAATACCCAAAAAACCCAAAAACCCCTGAAAATCCCTAAAAGACCTAAAAACCCAAAAAACCATAAAATCGTAAAAAATCCTTGAAAGTACATAAAGAACATAAAAAAAATAAAAACCATGGAATATCATAATAAAACCCTAAAAAACTAAAAACAAAGAAACCCCTAAAAACCTAAAAAATACTAAAATCCCTAAAAACCCTAAAAATGCCCCAAAAACCAAAAATCCCCTAAAAACCATGAACCCCCCCCCTAAAAAACATAAAACCCAAAATACCTTAAACCACTAAAAACTAAAAAACCCTTTAAACCCCTAAAAATGTTGAAAAACTCAAAAAAATCATTAAACCAATAAAAAATAAAAAACCTTAAAAAACCCCCAAAACCATAAAACCCTAAAAACCCTAAAAAACTCTAAATCCCCTAAAAATCAATAAAATAACAAATAAAAAAAATCCTAAAAGACCTAAAAACATATACAATAATAAAAAAACCCATGAAATATTGAAAATTTAATTGAAAATCATAATAAACTAAAAACACATAAAACACATAAAACCCCTTAAAAACCTAAAATCCCGCAAAATCCCTAAAATACCAAAAAACAAAAAATTCTTAAAAACAAGAAAAGTCCTTAAAATTGTAAAAAAACCCCCTAAAACCATTTAATATAAGAAAAACTTAAAAACCTTAAAACCCTTATAACCCCTAAAACACCAAAAAATAATAAGACCCAAAAAAACATAACCCCCTTAGAACCCATAAACCCCCCCATAAAAACTACTTAAAAACCCATAAAACCCTAAAAACCACTAAAATCTATAAAAACCAGTTAAACCCCTAAAAAAATTTAAAAAATATTATGATACTTGAAAACCCTAAAAAAACTCAAAAAACCCTAAAAACACCTAAAAACCATAAAACCCAAAACAAAACTCTAAAAGCCCCTGCAACCTGAAAATTCCTAAAACCCCTAAAAGCCAATAAACATTCTTAAAACCCCTAAGAAAACCCTAAAACACCCTATAATCCCAAATAAATCCCTAAAAACTCTAAAAACCCAGAAAAAAGCTAGGAAACATAAAAATGAAAACAACATTATAACCCTAAAATCCCTAAAAACATCAAAACATCAAAAAACCCCTCAAAATCCCTAAAAAACATAAAAATAAAAAAAGGTCTAAAAATCCTTAAAAATAAATAATTTAAAAAAAATAAAAAAACCCTAAGAAAACCTTAAAACCTTAAAACAAATAAGCCCCCTAAAAATCTAAAAACTAATAAAAAGAACCTGAAACCCCTAAAAACCATAGATACCAATAAAACCTAAAAATCCCTTAAAATCCCTAAAAACCGAAAAACCACTAAAAACAGTAAAGGACATTTAAACCTCAAAAGTGGTTAAATACTCTAAAGAACCATTAAATCACTAAAAAATCAAAAAACCTAAAAAATGTAAAAAAATCAGTAAAAACCCTAAGACACTCAAAATACCAAAAAAACATAAAACCCTAAAACATAAAAAATACAAAAAAATTCATAAAAATGTAAAAACCCTTAAAACCATTCAAGAAACTAAGAAAACCACAAAAACCTAAAAACACATTAAACCCATAAAAATATAATAAATTCTAAAACCCTAAAAAATCTTAAAATACAAAAAACCCCAAAAAACCTCAAATTTCATAAAAACCTTAAAAATACATACAATTATTAAAAAGGACTAAAAAATTCTAAATACATAAAACACCCATAAAACCATGAAAACCCCAAATAATACCATAAGAAACTAAAAATACATAAACCATAAAAATCCAAAAAAACAATAAAATCCCTAAAAACCCTAACAGTCCCTAAAACCCCTAAAACAATAAAAACTAATAAAACCCCTAAAAACATTCAAAAATCATAAGAACTAATTAAAACCCTAGAAACCAACTAAAAACTCTAATAAAAATTCAACTCATAAAGAGGTAGAAAACTATAAAAAAATATTAAAAACCCTAAAAAATCTAAAAAAACTTAAATACCAAAAAACAATAAAAACACTAAAAAACTAAAACACTAAAGCCCACACAATCCCAAAACCCTCAAAAAACATAAAACCCTAAAAATAAATAAAAAATCTCCACAAATACCTAAAAATGTAAAAGATCCATAAAAACCATGAAAACCCCTATGAACACAATAAAAACTGAAAAACACTTAAAATAACTAAAACTCGAAAAAAAAAAAAAAATAAAAACCCTAAAAACCATGAAAACACCTAAGAAAACCATAATAACCTGAAAACTCTTTAAACACCCCAAAACCTAAAAAATTAAAAATATCATTAAAAATAATAAAATCCCTAGAAACCCTAAAATCCTCAAAATCCCTAAAAACCCTAAAACTATATATATCATAAAAGACATGAAAATCCATTAAAACATAACAAAATCCTAAAACCCTGAAAAAACATTAAAAATTCTAAAACCCCTCTAAACCCCTAAAACGTTAAAAACTCTAAAAAACGATAAAACCCATAAAAAATAAAAAAAACCACTAAAACACAAAAAATCATTAAAACCCCAAAAAACATAAAAAAGGTAAAACCCTAAAAACCCCTAAAACAACAAAAAAACCCATAAAAATTCATAAAAATCTTTAAAACCATAAAACCGATAGAGAAACCAAAAACACATAAAAACACTAAAAATAATAGAAACCTTTTAAACCCTTAAAAACGTTAAAATCATTACAGAAACTTTAATCCCAAAAAACTCAAAAGACCCAAAACCCCAAAAGACAATAAAAACTCTAAAAACCCCTAAAACATCAAAATCCCTAAAAACAATAGAAAACCAAAAACCCCATAAAAATCCATAAAAATATTTAAATCCCAATACCATAAAAATGCTAAAAAACCCTAACAAAACATTAAAAACCAAAAAACACTTAAAACCCTTAAAAAACCTAGAAACACTTAATTCCCTAAAAACCTAAAATCCTTTATAATCTATAAAACCCCTAAAACCACAAAAAACCCCAAAACCCCTCAAAATCTGAAAAACCCTAAAAACCATAAGATCCTAAAATCCCTAAAAAAACTTAACAACATAAAAAACCTTAAAAACGCTAAAAACACTAATAAAACCCAAAAGACCTAGAAACAATTACAAACCAAAAAAACTAAAAAACACTAAAAACTCTAAAAACCCCTAAAAAGACCCTAATAACCTAAATCCCCTAAAACCATAAAACCCCTAAAAACTATAAAACCCCTAAAAACCTATGAAAAACCTAAAACCCACTAAAACCTCTCAAAACCCCTCAAAACCCCTAAAATATTAAAAACACTAAAAAACCATAAACCCTTAAAAAATAAAAAAACCCTAAAACCAAAATGATCATAAAACCCCCTAAAAACCTCAACATTCCAAAAAATAAATCCCATAAAAATCCTAAAAAAGATATAAATATTCCTAAAAATGTAAAAAACCCAAAAAAAACCCTAAGAAAACCTTAAAAACACTTTAAAAACAAAAAAAACTAAAAACGCAGAAAACCTAAAAACCATCAAAATCAATTAAAACCCTAAAACCCATATAAACATAAAAAACCCTGAACACCCTAAAAAACCCTATGTAAACATTAAAAACCTAAAAACACATAAAAGGCCAAATAATATAAAAAGCGCTAAAACACCTCAAAGACCATAAAATCCAAAAAAACCTCTAAAATTCCTAAAAAAAACCCCAACACCATAAAAAATCCTAAAAATCCTAAAATCCCAAAAAACCACTAAAAACTATAAAAAATATTCAACCACCTCAAAACATTAAAAAATTATTGAATACCTTAAGGCCCCAAAAATACAAAAAAAACCCTTAAAACCCTAATAACCATACAAACCCTAAAAATCCAAAAATCCCTAAAAACCAAAGAAATACTTAAAATATCCTAATTAATCAAAAAAACATATAAAACCATTCAAATCCTAAAAAAACTATGAAGGCCTTAAAACCCTAAAAACACATAAAACCCCTAAAAACACTAAAAACCCTAAAACCCCTAAAAAACCTAAAAAACCTAAAAGCCAAAAATCCATAAAAATACATTAAAAACATAAAACCATAAGAAACCCAAAAAACCCAAAAAACATTAAAAAAACCTAATACCATGAAAACCCATTATAAAACCATAAAAAAAATAAAAACACTTTAATACCCTAAAAATCTAAGAGACACTAAAAAAATTAAAACACCCTGAACACTCTAAAAACCAATAAAAACCATAAACCCCTAGAATCCAAAAAAGTTGTAAAACCCAAAACACCTTAAACCCCATAGAAACTCTAAAAACATTTAAATCCTTTAAAACATAAAAAAATATAAAACTGCTTCAAAACCATAAAATTTTCAAAAAAACTGTAACAACCCAAACAATCAAATATCCCTTAAAATCCAGAAAACCGTTCAAATTTGTAAAACCCCTAAAAACATAAAAATCCAAAATAACCCTAAAATCCCTAAAAAGGTAAAAACCAGAAAACTGTAAAAACTCTAAAAAACCAAAAAACCCAAAAAACCTATAAAAATTTTAAAATCCCAGAAAAACCATAAAACCAACTAAAAACTATAAAAAACCAATAAACCACTAAAAACACTAAAATTGTCAAAATACCTAAAAACCATAAAACCCATAAAATTCATAAAATCCCTAAAAATAGCTAAAAACATAAACAACACAAATAAACATGAAAACCCATAAGAAACTCATATAAACATAAAAACACATAAACCCCTAAAAATCTAAAAAATGATAAAAACCATAAAGAGACCCTAAAACCCTAAAAACCCCTATAAACTATAAAAGCCCTAAAACCATAAAAAGCAAAAACAAACACATTAAAACCCTAAAAATCACTAAATACACTAAGAACACGTTAAACCCCTAAAACATTAAATATGCTAAAAAACATAAGAAGCATAAAAATCTCAAAAAACCCTAAATACAAAAAAACCATAAAAACCCAATAACCCCTCAAAATCCATAAAAACCATAAAACAGTAAAATACTTAAACAGCCTTCAAAATCCAAAAAAATATAAAATACCGTAAAAACACTAAAAACCCTAATAAAACCTTATAACCTAAATACAATTAAAACCACTAAAAAATATAAATGCGAAAACCCCTACAAAAACATAAAAAACCTAAAAAACATAAAATCACTATGAATATAAAACCCATAAAAATCCTAAAAAAGACCTAAAATCCATAAAAAGGTAAAAAAACACTAAAACCCCTAAAAACCCTACGAAAACCTTAAAATCCAAAAAACATTTACAACTCTAAAAAACATAAAAACACTAAAAACCATAAAGGCCATAAAAACCCAAAACCACTAAAAACATAAAAAACCAAAAAAATCCTAAAAACCAATAATAACCATAAAACCCACGAAAAACTCTAAAAATCCTTTAAAATACGAAAAAATTAAAAACTATAAAATACCCTTAAAACACTAAAAAACATAAATAAAATATAAATCACTAAAAAACCCTAAAAATCCCAAAAAACCCCTTAAAACCCCTTAAAACCCTAAAAACATAACAAATCAAAAAATTCCATAAAATTTTAAAACTGGAAAAACCTAGAAGAATACTAATAAAACCATAGAAATGTAAAAAACATAAAAATGATAAAAACATAGAAATAACATAAAAACCCTTAAAATAAAAAAACACTAAAATCCTTATAACCACTAAAATCCTTTATAAAACTGAAAAACACATAAAACCCTAAAGCCCTAAAAACACTAAAAAATATAAAATCCCTTTAAACAATTAAAAATATTAAAAACCTCTAAAACCCCCTTCAAAACTTTAAAAACTCAAAACCACCTTAAAACCCAAAAAAACAACAAACCTTAAAAAACCTAAAACCCTAAAAACCCTAAAAACCTTATAAAATCCTATAAACCCTCAAAATCCTTAAAAACCCTAAAAACCATAAAAAATATAAAAATCCCTAAAAATCCCTCAAAACATAAAAACCCTAAAAACCTTAAAAAACCTCTTAGAAGACCTTAAAAAACTAAAAACACATGAAACCCCTAAAAACTTAAAAACACTAAAAACCTAAAAACCATTAAAAGACCCTAAAAACCTAAAAAATCCCAAAAAATAAAAATAATCCATAAACCTTAAAAGACCATAAACCAAATAAATCCCCTAAAAACCACTAAACATTATAAAATTGATTTAAGCCCCTAAAAAATTTAAAATCTATAAAAAACGTTAAAAAAACAAAAGACACCTGAAAACCCGAAAAAAACTACAAAACCAAAAGAAACCAAAACCCCCTTAAAATCCAAAAACCCCTAAAACATAAAAAATATTTAAAATACCTAAAAATATCCAAAAACCAAAAAAATACCTCTAAAAATCCTAAAAAATGCAAAGAAAACATTTAATACCTAAAAACACATAAAATCCCAAAAAACCAAAAATATTCTAAGAATTAAAGAACCCATAAAAAGAAACTAAATACCCCTAAAACCTATAATAATCACTAAAAACCTTAAAACCCTTAAAAAACCTAAACCACACTAAAAACTATAAAAACAAATACGTTAAAAACATTAAAAAACCTTAAATCCCCTCAAAATAAAAAAACCCTAAAAACCTATAAAAATATTAAAAACCCTAAAAATCCCTACAAAAATAAAAACCCATAAAAACAATTAAGAAACAAAAGAAATAATTAAAATTTTAATAATACTTAAAACCAATTAAAAAACCTAAAAACACTAAAAACCCTAAAAACCATAAAAACCATAAAGATTTTAAAAACAATAAAACCCCTTAAAAACCTTCAACAATACTAAAACCCATAAAAACCCTAAACACACACTATAAAATATTAAAACTCTTGAACACCTATTATGTTTAAAGAATATGAAATCATTAAAAATCTATAAAAATAAAAAACCCATAAAACCCCAAAAAACTATAAAAACATTATAACCCTTAAAAACTCTCAAAAAATCTAAAAACCTTAAATACAAAAAAATCATAAAAAATACTAAAAATACAAAAAAATTAAAAACCATTAAACCCAAAAAGTACCCAAAGAAATACTTAAAAACCAAAAAAACATAAAACCTATAAAAAAACAAAAAATTCAATAAATGCTAAAAATAAAAAAAAAACCCTGAAAAACACTAAAAATCCATAAAAACCATAAAAACATAAGAATCCTAAAAAATCCCTAAAAAATCATAAAAATAAAATACCCTAAAACATTGAAATCATGTAAAGGAACCTTAAAGACCTAAAATATGTTCAAAACCCTAAAAATCATAAAAGAATATAAAATCTCTAATACCCCTAAAAAATATAAAACCCGTAAAAACATTAAAAATGCTAAAACACATAAAAAAATCAAAAAACCCACTTGTAACTCTAAAATCCCATTTAAAGCCATAAAAACATTAGAAACATTTAAAACCCTAAAACCCAAAAAAACACAAAAAACCATAAAACCCCAAAAAACCACAAAACCCTAAAAATCCATAAATGTAATAAAAAACACTAAAACCACTAAAAATAATAAATATCCAAAAAAACCATAAGAACCATTAAAAATGCAGAAAACCCTGAAATACCATAATAATATCGAAAAAATTAAAAACACAAAACCCCTAAACAACCTAAAAAATGTTGAAAACCTTAAGAAACCATAAAACCCGAAAAATACCTAGAAAATAAACACCCATAAACTTCCAAAAAGACCATAGAAACGTATAAAAAATAAAGAACTTGAAAAACCTTGAAAACCAATAAGAAAAAATTAAAAAATTAAAAAATATTAGAAATCCAAAAAAAATACTAAAAATAATAAAATTCGTTAAAGCACCCTGAAAAACATAAAACCCCTAAAAGATATAAAACCAATAAAAACCTTAAAAACCATAAAAACCAACGAAAAATATAAAAAAAATTAAACCCCTAAAAATGATAAAAAATCAAAATACATTTAAAACCCAAAAAACATTAAATTAAGAAGATCTAAAATCCCTTAAAATGTAAAAAAACCATAAAACCTGAAAAAACATTAAGTAAAAATTAAAAACATCATAATAATTTGACCACTAAAAAACTATAAAAATTGTAAAAACTATAAAATATCCTAAAAATAAAAAAAACCCGTAAAACCCCTCAAAATACCTAAAGCCCTAAAAGCCATAAAAATCCCTAAAAACAAAAAAAAATCCATAAAACCCCTAATAAAATATTAAAACCAAAAAACACATAAAACCCATAAAAACCTCAAAAACACTAAAACCCTAGAAATTCCTTATAACCATAAAACCCCTAAAATCTATAGAAACCCCAAAAAACCATTAAAAACCTAAAAACCAGTAAAACACATAAAACCTGCTAAAATATCTAAAAACCATTTATCCCCTAAAAACAATAAAAAAACATTAAAACTATTAAACTCTATAAAATCATAAAAGACCTAAAAACCCCAACAAAACCAAAAAATACCATAGAAACCATAAACCCACAAAACCCCAAAATAATATTTAAAAACATAAAAACCATAAAAATAATAAAAATCCCTAAAAAATAAAAAAAACTATATGATCCCACAATTTGAAACTCTATGACATTGCCAGAATGGGTTGTTATGAGATCTCAAACATGCCTTCTCATATTCTAGAGGATGTAAAATAGAAGTGGGGTGTCATATGTATAGTGGGGAGACTATACCACCATGTTAATAAGTTGGAAAGCATTGGAATAATCCAATAAAAATAAATAAATGTCACAGTGTGGAATCAACACAAAAAAATGTTACAGTGGAAAAAATTAATAAGAAAATTGAATAATATAATAAATAGTAAAAAAATAATGTAATAATCTGATGGAATGTAACTAAATTACATTCTATAAGTAATAAAAAATAATAGACTAGTAGAGTCAACAAAATACTCAAAAGATCCCATTCCTGAACCACATGTCGGTCCCATCTCCAAACTCCAGCCCATCAAACAAGAAAATGACCCACAAAAAAGTCCTTCTCCCTTTTCTAAACCATCATCCATATGATCGCCTCAGGTACCGAATGACGACCTGAATAGTAAAAACCCTAAAAATCCTGAAAAAATCATAAAAACTCCAAAAAACTATAAAAACAAGTAAAAACCCATAAAACCCACTAAAAACTATAAAAATACCTGAAACCACTATAAAGCTAAAAAAATCATAAAAAACATAAAACCCATAAAAATCAATAAAACCCAAAAAAATCCAAAAAACCCATAAAACTCTACAAAACCAAATAACCCTTAAAAAACATTAATACTCTAAAATACCATTAAATTTATAATAAAGTAATAAAAATACTATAAAAATAAAAAAAATAAAACCCCTAAAAACCCTAAGAAAACCTTAAATACCAAAAAAAATAAAAACCCTAAAATACCTAAAAATACAAAAAAACCTAAACACATAAAACCCCCAAAAAAACTCCAAAATCCCTAAAAACAATAAAAAAGAGAAGAAACCTAAAAAACCCTAAAACATAAAACAATTCAAAAAAATCAAAAAAACATAATATAACAATAAAAAACTAAAAACACTTAAAACTAATAAAATCCTAAAAACACTAAAAAAACAAAAAAAATCCAAAAAAGTCCAAAAGACCCCTAAAATCCATAACAACCATAAAAACACCTAAACTCCATAAAATCCTAAAACCCATAAAACCCCTAAAGAACCCCTAAAAACACTAAAAACCATTTAAACATGTATAAACATTAAAAACTATAAACACTCATGAAAACCCTAATAACCCATTATAACTAAAAAAACCCAAAAAACCATAAAGAACCCAAAACCCTAAAGAACACTAAAACCCCTCAAAATCCCTAAAAACCATTATAAACCCTAATAAGTATTAAAAACACTATAAATATCAAAATAATATAAAACCCATACATACTTTGAAATCCACTAAGAAATACTAAAAAACCAAAAAACAATTAAAACCCCTAAAAACCTACAAAATGATAAAAACAAAAATAACACAAAAAACACAAAAAACCCTAAAGTTCATAAAAGATTAAAAATATCTAAAACTCCAAAAAATCCATAAAAAGACGAAAAATGCATTAAAAATAACTAAAAATGTAAAACCCCAAACAACATTGAAAAACATAAGAAAACCTTAAAAATATAAAACCACATGAAACCCTAAAATCAAAAAAAAGAAAGAAACCCTAAAACCGTAAAGGACCCAAAAATCTATAAAAAACTTCAAAAAAACCATAAAAACCCAAAAAATTATTAAAAACTACAAATAGTAAAATTCCCTACAAAATCCAAAACACTCTAAACCAATAAAAACGTTAGAAAACTCTTAAAACCATACAACCCAAAAAAACTGAAAAACCCCTAAAAACCTAAATAAATAGAAACCTTAAAAACTAAAAATACTCAAAATCCAACAAAAACCTATAAAACTATAGAAATATGAAAAAACACAAAAATAATTAAAAATATAAAAAACACTATAACCCCTGAAAACCCATAAGAAACCCTAAAAACCCTAAAAAACTAAATCCCTTGAAATTAACAAAACCCATAAATACATATTAAAATCCTATAAAGCACTAAAAATCCCTTAAAATGTAAAAAACAAAAAATCCCAACGAAACCCTAAGTAAAACCTAAATACCTAAAAACACATAAAACCCATAAAAACAAAAAAAAATACTAAAAATAATAAAAAAAATCTAAAGTCCCTAAAACCCTACAAAACACCTAAAATTGATAAAACCCCGTAAACGACCTAAAACCTCTAAAAACCACTAAACACTCTAAAACCCCTTGAAACCCCTAAAAACATTAAATAACTCTAAAGAACCTACAAAACCATAAAATTTATAAAAAAACCAAAAAAACCCATATCCCCGATAACTCCTCAAAATCCCTAAAATCCCAAAAATACCATAAAATTATTAAAAAATCCCTTAAAAACCGTAAAACATAAAAAAACCTAAAATTATTGAAAATTATTAAGAAAACATTTAAAACCTAAAAAACACTTAAAACCTAAAAAACATAAAAACATAAAAACCCAAAAAACCAAAAAAATCATTAAAATCCCTAAAAACTCAAAAAAATATAAAAATTATGAAAATCCCTAAAACTCTCTAAGAATGTATAAAACCCTAAGAACTCTAAAACCCGTAAAAACCTAAAATACCTAAATATAATTAAAACCCCTAAAATATTAACAATTAAAAAAACGGTAAATGACCATAAATACCCAAAAAAAACCCACAAGACTATAAAATCACCTAAAAACCATAAAACACTAAAAAGCTATAAAAACACTAAAACCACTAAAAACACTGAATCCCCTTTAAACCAATTAAAACCATAAAAACACTAAATTCCAAAAAATACCCTAAATACTACAGAAAACCCCATAAAAACCCAAAAACCCCAAAAAACCTCTAAAAACCCTAAAACCCCTCAAATTCCCAAAAACCTGAAAAACAATAAAAATCCTAAAAAACCATAAAAATCGATAAAAATATAAAATACCCTGAAAACACTTAAAAACTATCACAAAACATTAAAAACCAAAAAATAAATTAAACCTATAAAAAACAAAAAACTTAAAACCCAAAAAACCCAAAAAAAGATCCTAAAATCCCTAAACACCCTAAAAAACCATAAAACCCCAAAAGACCAATAAAACCACTAAAAGCCCATAAAAAACTAAAAACCCACTAAAAAAATCTAAAAACCCTTTTAACACCTAATAATCATAAAAAATATAAAAACCTAGACAACCTAAAAAACTCAAAAAACCCCTAAAAACCCAATAAACCCAAAAAACCCTAAAAAACCCTAAAACCACTCAAAATCCCTAAAAACCCAAAAAACCGTAAATATACTAAAAAATCTATAATAATCCCAAAAAATGTAAAAAACCCTAAAACCCATAAAAAAAGCCAAATAAAACCTTAAAAAATAAAAATCTATTATAATACCTAAAATCTTAATGACCATTGAAAACCTAAAAACCCTAGAAACACTTAAAACCATAAGAATATGTTAAAAATCATAGAAACCCCAAAAAACCAATAAAAATGCTAAAAAAATTAAAACATTAAAAAACCTTTAAACCCCAAAAAATTTTAAATAACTTAAAATCCCTTATAACCCTTAAAAATATATAAAAACCACTAAAAACCCAAAAAAACCATTAAAATCCGAAAATCCCAATAAACCCCCAGAACCCTCAAAATCATTAAAAAATATTAAATGATAAAAAATACCAAATAATCCATAAAAACATTAAAACACTAAAAACCTAATAACCCAAAGAAACTAAAAATACTTTAAAAACCTTAAACACATAAAAACCAAAAATAACAAAAAATTCCAAAAAGACCCTAAACCCCCAAAAAACCTAAAAACCCTTAAATATCTTAAAAAACTCAAAATCCATTAAAAAAACTAAAACCCACTAAAAAATATAATAACCATTTAAACATAAAAATCTATAAAAACACTAAACAAATTTTTAAATCCAAAAAAAATCAAACAAAATTAACAGATAAAGTCCCAAAACCCATAAAAACCCAAAGATGCTAAAAAACCTAAATACCCTAAAAATAAAATAAAAACATAAATATTCAGAAACCCCTGAAAATCCCTAAAACCCCTATGAAAAAACATAAAAAAATACTAAAAACCCTAAAAAACTAAAAAACATAAAAACCTAAAGAGACCCTAAAAATCCCTAAAATATAAAAACCTAAAAAAACATAAAACCCCTAAAAATTAATGCTAAAAAACATAAAATACCCTAAAATACCTTAAAAATAAAAAAAACCAATAAAAAACATAAAATCCTCAAAACCATAAAAATCTCTAAAAACATATAAAAAACATAAAAACCCTAAAAAACTAAAAAAACTAAACATAAAAAGATAAAAATACAAAAAACATAAGGAAAATCCCAAAAAATCACTAAAACATAAAAACCCTAAAAACATAATAATAACTTTAAAATCTAAAAAACATAAAATCCATAAAAATAAAAATGCTAAAAACAATAAAAGACCATAAAACCATAAAACCCAATAAAACCTCCTAAAACCTTAAAAACCCTAAAACCCCATAGCAAGAACAACAAAAATAAAATCTATAAAATCATAAAAAAACCTAAAAAACCATAAAAAAATCAAAAAAACATTAAAACACAAAAAAACAATAAAAAATCTAAAACCCCAAAAAATCCAAAACACCCCTTAAACCCCTCATAATACATGAAAACTCTAAAAACCCAAAAAAATAATAAAAAATTCATAAAATTCCTAATGAAGTAAAAACACTAAAAACATTAAAACCCCCTAATAAATCCATAAAAACATAAAAAAACATAAAACCCCTAAAAACTAAAAATTATAAACACACAAAAACCCTAAATCCCTAAAAACTCTAAAACCGTCAAAATATATAAAACTTTAAAAGACCATAAAAATCTTGAAGAAGTACTATAAATCAATTAAATTGTAATAAGACCTATAATCCTTGAAATAGCATAAGAAAACCTTAAAAACCTGAAAACATTTATTACCCATAAAAACCTAAAAACACTAAAACCCAAAAAAACCCTAAAAACCATAAAACCCTAAAAAACTCCAAAAACGATAAAAATATTAAAACATAAAAAGTTCATAAAAACTCTAGAAACCCTTAAATAACCTAAAAATATCAATGAAAACCCAAAAAACTTGAGAAAACAAAAAAACATAAAAAAATTCTAGACCCCCAAAACCCTCAAGATCCCTAAAAAAACTAAAAATCCCATTATAATCCTATAAAATCCCTTTAAATCCCTAAAAACATAAAAAACCTAAAAAACTAGAATACCCCTAAGAAAACCATAAAATCATCAAAATGATTAAAAACCATAAAAATATAAAAAAACACTAAAACCCAAAAAAAACTGAGGAAAGAAACTAATAACCTTAAAACCCCACCAAAAAACCATAGAAACACTAAAATCCATAAAAACGCTAAAACTCCACTAAAAACATTAAAAACTACTTAAGCCAATAAAATTGTTAGAAAAATCTAAAAATCTATAAAAACCAACAAAAAATCAAAAAACCCTAAAAACCAAAATACAATAAAATCCCAAATAACCATAAAACCCCATACCCCTCAAAATCCCTAAAACCCATGAAATGAATAAAAATCCTAAAAATACTAAAAATTTTTAAAACCCCTAAAAACCTAAAAATGATTAAATCAACTAAAACTAAAAAAACAATATAAATTCTAAAAAATAAAAAAACACTAAACACCCTCAAAATCCATAAAAACCCTAAAAATTAATTAAATCTTGTAAAGCCACAGAAATACATACAAAATAAAAAAAACATACAATAATAAAAACATTAAAACCTAAAAAAACTAAAACCCCTAAAAAACCAAAAAATGCTAAAACAGAAAAAACCCAAAAGACCCCAAAAACCAAAAACCCCTAAAATTCCAAAAACCCTTAAAACTCTTAAAAACCCATAAAAACTATAAAACCCACTAAAAATATAAATCCTAATTAACCACCTAAATATTTTAAAAAAATTTAAATACCATAAAGAACATAAAAAAACTAAAAACCATAAAACTCTAAAACAACCATGAAAACCCTTAAACACCTCAAAAACCCAAAAAATCCAGAAAAATGTAGAAAATGATACGATCCCTTAAAACACATAATAAAACCAGAAAACCCCCAAACACTTAAAATACATAAAACAGCTAAAAATCTAAAAATTCATAACCCTAAAAACCCATATAAATCATCAAAATCCCAACAATCTTGAAAAACCATATAAATAAAATAAAACCCTAAAACCATAAAACACAAATCCCTGAACAATCCAACACGAACATTAAAGAATTAAAAACACTAAAATCCCCTAAACCCATAAAAATATAAAACCCCTAAATCTCTAAAAATTTAAAAACCTAAACCCCCTAAAAATCAAAAAACACAAAAAAACCTTAAAACTCTAAAAAATGATAAAAACCCTAAAAACTCTAAAAAATGATAAAAACCCTAAAAACACTAAAAACTATAAAAAACCCATTGAAATCATAACAATGTTAAAAAGTTCAAGAAAACCATAAAACCCCTAAATAAATAAAAAAGCCTAAAACCACAAAAAACCCATAGAAACCGAAAAATTTTAAAAACCCTTCAAAATCCCTAAAAACACTAAAAACCATAAAAATCCTAAAAAGTCTTAAAAATAAAAAAAAATAGAAAAAAACCTAAAAACCCAGAAAAACTATAAGAAACCCATTAAAAACAATAAACTTATAAAATACCTAAAAACATAAAAAAATAAAATCCCTAAAAACACTAAAACCCCACAAAATCCATAGAACCCAAAAAAGCCCATAAAAATCCTAAAAAATACATAACATTACATAAACACGTAAAAAAAACCAAAAACTAAGAAATACCCCAAGAAAAACCATAAAAACTAAAAACACATTAAACCCCTATAAAACTAAAAACTCTTAAACTTCTGGAAACCTTAAAAACCCTTAAAACCCTTATAAAAACCTTAAAAACATAAAAAAATAAAAAGAACTAAAAACTATAAAATCTCTTAAAACATCTATTTTTTTAAAAGAGATATAAAAATTCATAACCATAAAAACTAAAAAATCCTAGAATCACAAAAAACCATAAAACCCCTAAAAACCTAAAAAATATTCAAAATTTCTAAAAACTAAAAAACCTGGAAAAATAGTAAAAAAGCTTTAAAAATCAATAAAAATGTAAAAAAATATAAAAAAAACCAAAAATACCCTGATAAAACCATAAAAACCTACAAAAATTAAACCACTAAAAAATAATAAATTCTAAAAATAGTAACACCCCTTAAAACACTAAATAACATAGAAAACCATAAAAATCTATAAAATAATAAAAACCCATAAAAATACAAAAAAATATAAAAAAAACTAATAATGAAAATATATGAAAAGAACCCTGAAAACCCCTAATAAACCCTTAAAAACCTAAAAACACCTAAAACATCTAAAAACCCTAAAAGCTCTAAAAACCTACAAACCCCAGAAAACACGAAAACACCCCTAAAACCTAAAACCCTCTAAAACTCATAAATACCTTATTATACCACTAAAATTATAAAATCCTTGTAAACAACAAAAATACAATAAAAACTATAAGAAACCATAAAAACCATCCAAATTCAAAAAAAAACCATAAAAGCTCAAGAAAATCATTGAAACTAAAAAACCGTAAAACCCAAAAACCCTAAAAATCCGTAAATTCTAAAAATATGTAAAAATCAATGAAAGGAAAAAAAAATCCCCAAAAACTTAAGAAAACTAGAAACCTTGAAAAAATCAAACAAAACCTTAAAAAATAAAAACAGTTAAATACCTTAAAAGTCTAAAAAACACTAAAAACCTAAAAATTACACTAAAAGTCCTAAAAACCCCTAAAATCGACTAGGAACTTTAAAAACACCTAAAAATACAAAAATACCCAAGACATGATAAAAACACAGAAAACGGTTCAAACAACCAAAAATGTTAAAACCTCAAAAAAACCCCAAAACACTAAATTTTTTTTAAAAAAAGAACAATAAAAAAGTAAAACCCCCAAAGCCCCCAAATCCCTCAAAATCCGTAAAAACCCTTAAAACCTGAACATATATTAAAACTTATTAAAAATCAATAAAATATTAAAAACCCCCAAAAACCTGAAAACCCTAATAAAAATATAAAAACCTAAAAACACATAAATTCCATTAAAACCAAAAAATGCTAAAAACCATAAAAACTGTAAAAAAATCCTTAAAAGTAAAAAAAACCCATAAAACCCCTAAAACACTATAAAAACCGAAAAACTAATAAATTCCCTAAAAGCCCAGTAATACCTCTAATAATCCTCTAAACCTATAAACATGTTAAAATACTATAAAAACTATAGAAAATATAAAAACTAAAAAAAATTAAAAAAACCCAAAAAAAAACATAAGAACCCTAAAAACCCAAAAAACCCCTAAAATCGTTAAAAATCCTAGGAATACCTTAAATCATAAAAACCATAAACCACTCAAAACCCTAAGAAAACCTTAAAACACTTAAATCCACTAAAAACCCATCATGGAAAAATACTATAAAAATCCTTAAAAGACCCTAAAAACCTTAAAATCCATAATAACCAAAAAACCCATTAATCCCCATAAAAACCCTAAATACCCAAAAAAACCCAGAAACAAACTAAAAACAATAAAAAAAATTTAAAGCAAAAAAAAAATAAAATAAACATGAAGACCTTTAAAAAACAATGAAAACAATGAATACCCATTAAAACAATAAAACCCTGAAAAATCATAAAACCCCTCAAAATCCATAAAAACCCTAAAAACCATAATAATCCTAAATATTCCATAAAAATATTTAAAAATATAAAATAAATAAAAACCCAAAAAAAACCCCTAATAAAAAAATAGAAAATAAAAAACAATTAAAAAACCTAAAAAACATAAAAAATGCAAAAAACTGTAAAACCCCTAAAAGAAACCAAAACCCCTCAAAATCATTAAAAACCCTAAAAACATAAAAAACACAAACACTAAAAAACCAAAAATGACACTAAAAACCATAAACACCTAAAATTTATAAAACCTATAAAATAAAAAAGGACCCTAATAACCAATAAAAATATATAAAAAAATTTAATCCCATAAAAATTTAAAAAACTCTAAAAAACCTAAAAAAAAATAAAACAGAAAAAAAAACCAACCTAAAAAACCAGAAATCTCTAAAAACCCTAAAAAACCTAAAAACCAAAAAACCCTACAAACCTATGAAAATCGAAAAAAATACCTATAAATCATCAGTAACATAAAAAACCCTAGTAACCCTGAACCCCCCCAAAGAAAACTTTAATAACCTAAAAAATATTAAAAATATAGAAAACCAAAAATGCCAAAAAACAAAAAAATTCCAAAAAAACCACTAAAAACCATAAAAATCCATAAAAACCCTAGAACTCAAAAAATATTATAAAAAATCCCAAAAATCCATAAATACATAAAAAACCCTAAAAAACCAGAAAAAAATCAACAAATACTTTATGTCCCAAAACCATTAATACCCAAAAAATCCTAAAAAATTCATAAAAACCTAAAAACCATAAAATGACCCAAAAAACCATAATAACCCAAAAAAACCCTTGAAACCCAAAAATAAATAAAAAACTAAAAACCTATAAAACCCATAATAACCACTAAAAACTATAAAAACCCTTTAAACCAAAAAAATTTAAAACTGTAAAAACCCATAAAACCCTAAAAACTCAAAAAAAAAACCACTAAAATCCAAGAAAACCGTAAAACCCCAAAAAACCTCAAAAACCATAAAAAATATCAAAATTCCTAAAAATACATAAATTATTTTAAAGGCCCTAAATATACCTAAAAGATAAAAATCCCTAAAAACCATGAAAAACCTAAAGAAAACCATAAAACCTAAAAAAACTTAAAACCCATAAAACCCTTTAAAATGGTAAAGACACTAAAAACACTAAAACCTCTAAAAATCCCTAAAAACCATGATAACCCATAAAATATTAAAAACTAAAAAATCATTAAAAATGTAAAAATCCCTAAAAACACCAATATACCCTTAGAAAACTATAAAAAAACAAAAAACTATTAAAACCCCTAAAAATATAAAACAATAAACCCCTAAAAACCACAAAATAACAGTAAAACACCTAAAACACACTAAAACCCACTATAATTCATAAAACCACTAAGAACCATAAAAAACCTAAAAAACTATAAAACCACTGAAATCTCTAAAAATTGTTTAAACCCCAAAAAACATCAAAAAACATTAAAAAGGCTTGAAAACCCTAAAAACTAAAAAAATCCCCTAAAAACCAAAAAACCAAAAAAAATAATAATAACCTTAAAACACTAAAAACCTAAAAACATTGAAATCCTCAAAATCCCAAAATAATATAAAAACCATAAAATTCCTAAAACCCAAAAAACATAAAAAACCCCAAATACCTTTAATAATCCTAGGAAAACCTTAAAAACTAAATAAACATAAATCCCCTAAAAACATAAAACATGCAAAAAGACTTAAAACCCCATAAAAATCATAAATAACCCAAAAACCCTTCAAAAACCATAAAAACCCAACTGGTCGATAAATATCCTAACAATTTCGTAAAAACATAAAAATAAATGAAATCCCTAAAACCATGAAAACCAAAAAAACCCAAAAACACATAGAACCCCTAAAAACCCTTAAACATGTTAAAAACCCAAAAGTCCCAAAAGACCCTAAAGCACCAAACAATCCTAAAAATGATGAAAACCCATAATCATTAAAAACTATAAAAACTCACTAAAAACTCTAAAACTCATTTAAACCCTTATAAATGTTTAAAAAATTCTAAGAGACCACAAAACCCTTAAAAAATAAAAAACCCAGAAAATCCAAACCTTCCATAAAAACCCTAAAAACCCCCAAAACCACTCGAAATCTATAAAAATAATAAACCCCTAAAAGCCCTAAAAATCCCTAAAAATATAAGACACCCTAAAAACATTGAAAACCCTAAGAGAACAATAGAAACCTAAAAACAATTAAAACCCCTAAAACCTTTAAAAATTCTAAAATACAAAAAAACACTTAAAAATAATAAAAACCATAAAAACCATAATACCCCTAAAATCTAAGAAACCAAAAAACCTAAAAAACCTCTAAAACCACTGAAACTATAAAACCCATTTAAAACCCTATAAACATTAAAAACAACAAAATACCTTAAAATCCATAAAAACCATTAAAAATTGAAAACCCTAAAAAATTAAAAAACCTCAAAATCACTAAAAAACCTAAAAACCCATAAAAATGAAAAAAAATCCTGAAAATCCTAAAAAAGTGAAAAAACCCCAAAAAACCATGAATACCCCTAAGAAAATATAAATACATGAAAAATTAAAAATACTAAAAAATCTAAAAATGTTAAAAACCCTAAAAACTATAAAAACATAAAAACCCTAAAAACTCAAAAAATCCCAAAAACCTCTAAAAATATAAAAATACTAAAAATGAATAAACATTTAAAAAAACACAAAAAACCCTAAAACCCCCTAAGAAGACCATAAAATCTAAAATACACTTAAAACCCCTGAAAATTATCAAAAATGGTAAAACCCTAAAAGCACCAAAATCACCAAAAACCATAAAAACCCCTGAAACCATAAAAACCCCAAAACCCATAAAAATCCTAAAACCAAAAAAAAACACTAAAAACACTTTAAACCCTGAAAACACTAAAAACTCTAAAAACAATTAACACCCTTAAAAAAGTCAAGAAAATCCTAAAATCCCAAAAACCCCATAAATCCCCTAAAATGCCTAAAAACCCATAAAACCCCTCAAGATCCCAAAAAACTATAAAGTCAATAAAAATCCTCAAAAATCTCAAAAAATAATAAAAATAAAAAGAAACCATATATACCCAAAAATCCCTTAGAAAACCTTAAAACAAATAAAATTTCTAAAAACCCCAACGAATCATAAAAACCCTATAAAACACAAAAATCACCCAAAATCTATAAAAAAAACCTAATAACCATAAAAATCTTAGAAACCCCAAAAATTCTTAGAAACAGAAAAACCCAGAAAAACCCAAAAAACACCTATGAAAACATTAAAAAGCTATGAACAAATAAAACCCTAAAAACATAAAAAATGCTAAAAATCCCGAAAAACCCAAAAAACTCTAAACAACCCACAAAACCATAAAAACACATAAAATTCCTAAATGCCTTAAAAATTAATAAAATCTCTAAAACATAATTAAATCCGATTTTAAAAAAAATCAAAAAAAATCATAAAAATCATAAAAAACACTAAAAATCCCTAAAATCCCAAAACAACCATAAAATACTAAAAAACCTTAAAACCACGAAAATCCCTAAATACCCTAAAAACCATATAAATCCTTGAAAATACATTAAAATACCTAAAAACATAAAAATTTATAAACCCCCTAGAAACCCTAATGAAATCCTTAAAAACCTAAAAACACATAAAACCCATAAGATCCATAAAAATTAAAAAAACCCAAAACACACTAAAAATATTAAAATATTTTATAATCCCTTAAAATCCTCAAAATCCATAAAATCCATAAAAATCCTTTAAATTCCCTAAAATCCCAAAAACATTAAAAACCCCAAAATATACAGAAAATATACTAAGAAAACATAAAAAAACCTAAAAACACCTAAATATCATAAAATCCAAAAAATTATAAAAACCCTAAACAAATTTAAAAGGAACAACAAATCCTAAAAACCACTAAAATTTATAAAAAACCTACAAATCATTAAAAAAACTAAAAAACCATAAATCGCTAGGAAGAAACTAAAAACTCAAAAAACAGGTTAATCCCCTAAAAAAGTTTTTTTAAGTTTGGGGAAAAAGCCTCAATTTATTATTTAAAGAAAAGACCTCTTTAGTGTAATTAGAAGGAGATCCATTACATAGCCCGAAGGCCCAAGGCCAAGTGGCCTGAATACAAGGCCTGAAAGCCCATTTTTGCCCAAAGGACCCCTCGGTGAACAGTACTGCTATAGTACTCACGCTGCTACAGTGCCTTCTACAGTGCCACCGATGCAATAGTACCGCCACTACTACAGTCTGTCGCTACTAGAGTACTGCTATAGTGCCCTGCTACAGTCCTGCTGTAGTACCTAGAATTTTTTTCCCTGCCCGTATTTGATCCTAGTTCTTTTGGCTGCCAACCAAGAGCTTGTACCACATGGCTATAGGCTGATTGGCACCAAAATATGTCAACAACTCTAAAAACCCTTAAAAATCCTAAAAATTTACAAATTCATAAAAATGATAAAATTCCTAAAAACCCTAAACCCTCACATTCCTAAAAACCCTAAAACCAAAAAAGACCCTAAAATACTATAAAATTCCTAAAAACGTAAAAAACCATAAAACCATAAAACCCCTAAAAACCCGAATAAAACGTTAAAAGCATAAAAAACATAAATCCCTTAAAAACCTAAAATATTCGAAAAAACCTAAAACCCCAAAAGCTCTAAAAACCCTACAACCCCATAAAATCCATAAAACCATAAAAATCCTAAAAATATTGAAAAAATCCATAAAACATTAAAAACCTAAAAATCCTGAAAACCAATAAGAAAACCATAAATACCTAAAATCATATAAAACTCAAAATCCCCCAAAATCCTTAAAAAAAATAAAAACCCAAAAACCAATTAATACCCCTAGAACCATATAAACCCCTAAAAACATTAAAAAACCCTAAAACCCATAAAACCCTAAAATGTCCAAAAACACTAAAAACCATTTAAACCCCAAAAAACATTAAAAACCAATAATAAATTATTAAATCCCCAATAATATAAAATACCTTGAAAACTAGAAAAACAATAAAACCCCTCAATATTCCTTAAACCCCTAAAAACTATAAATATCCAAAAAACAGTAATAATCCCAAAAAATGGAAAAGATCGTAAACCTCCTGAAAAGACCTAGAAGACCATAAAAATCAAAAAATAAAAAAATCTCTAAAAAACATTAAAAAAAATAAAAACCTAACAAACTCACAAAATCTAAAAACACCTTAAAACCCTCAAATCCCTACAAACAAACCAAAAAACCAAAAAAATCCTAAAAAACACAAAATATCACAAAAATTGAAGAAGATCACTAAAAATCCATAAAACCATTAAGAAAATCATAATATTCAAAAAAAATTAAAACCCTAAAACCCCTAAAAATGCATAAACCCTAAAAACCCGTAAATGACCCTAAAACGCTAGAAAACCCTTAAAATTAAACCCCTAAAATCATTAAAAACACTAAAAACCCATAAAAACCATAAACCCAATAAAAAATCTAAAGACATATTAATCCCCTAAAAATGATACAAACCTCTAAAAGACCACAAAACCCTACAAACCAAAAAACCCTAGAATCAAAAAAAAACCTAAAAACCTAATAACCCTAAAAACCCTAAAAACCATCAAAATCTCTAATAACAATTAAAACCATAAAAAACCTAAAAATACCAAAAATTAAAAATAAGCTAAACCCACTAAAACCCCATGAAAACTTTAAAACCATATAAAATACTTAAAAAATCTACAAACATAAAAAACACTAAAAACCGTTAAAATAGTAAAAACACTCTAAATCCCTAAAAAACATAACAGTCATAAAAATCCATAAAAATATCTAAAAACTTAAAATAAAATCAATACCTTGAAAGCCCATATGAAAACCTCAAAAATCAGAAAAAATAAATCCTAAATTATTTTTCCTAAAAAATGTTAAACAATCAAAGAAATCCTAAAACACTGAAAACCCATGAAACCCTATAAAACCACAAAAAACCATAAAAACCCGTAAAAACCCAAAAACCAACTAAAAAGTATAACTACTTAAACCGTTAAAATAGTTAATAAAATCTAAAACAACATAAAAATCCTAAAAAACTAAAAATATCCCTAAAACGACAATAAACCTTAAAGACACTAAAAAGTACTTAAAACCCCCAAAATCCCATAAAACCATTAAACCAATAAAAAATAATAAAAAATCCATAAAAATAACTAAAACCATAAAAACCCTAAAACCCTTACAACTCCTAAGAAAACCTTAAAACCTAACACTGAAAGCACATAGAAACATAAAAATGCTAAAACCCATACAAAACCCTTAGTCCCACAAAATCTATAAAACCCTAAAAGTTCTAAAAACCCAAAAAATTCCATATGAGGAACCTAAAACCTCTAAAAATACCCAGAAAACCAAAAAACACTAAAACCCTAAAAAATACAAAAGGACACTAAAAACCTTGAAACCCCTTAAAACCATAAAACCCATAAAAACCTTAAAAACCCTAAAACCCAAAAATATTCTAAAAACCCACTAAAAATTATAAAAATACTTTAAAACGCTAAAAATTTTATCAGACTCTAAAAAAATTTAAAACCATAAAAAACAATAAAATCAATAAAACCCCAAGAAAACCATAAAAACCCTAAAAGTCCATAAAAACACTTGAAACCCCTATAACCAAAAAACCATAAAAATCATAAAATGTACGTAAAAATGTAAAAACCAATATAAATTCTAAAAACCTAGAAGAAAAAATTTAAAACCTCAAAACACTCAAAACTTCTAAAATTATAAAAAATTATAAAAACCCTAAAAAACATTAAAAGTACCTAAAAACCCAAAAAACCCTATAAAAACCCTTTAAACTCCTAAAAATGCTAAAAACTATTAGAAACCATAAAATCTAAAAACCCCAATAAATGAAAAATGCCCTTTAAAACACTAAAAACCCTAAAAAACCTAAAACCTATCAAAATCCTTAAAATCCATGAAAACCATTAAAATAAAAAAAAAATTCCCTAAAATCCATAAAAATGTAAAAAATCCTAAAAACCATAAAAAACTTAAGAGAACCATAAAATACTAATAACACATAAATCCCTTAAAAACCAAAAAAATGATAAAAACAACAAAAAACCCTAGAACCTTAAAAACCCTATAAACCCTAAAAATACCTAGGAAATCTAAAAAATCATAAAAGCTCTAAAGAACCAAAAAATAACTAAAACTGTAAAAACACATAAAATCACTAAAAATCCTGATAAAACATCAAAAATCTATAACCATTAAAACCCCTAAAAAACCTAAAACATATAAAAATCAGAAAGATCCATAAAACATTTAAAACCTAAAAAAATACATTATAACCACCTAAAAACTCTAAAAACCCTTTAAACCCCTAAAAACATTTCAAAACTCTAAAAATCCATAAATACACAAGAAACACAAAAAAACCTTAAAACCCCCCAAAAAACATAAAAACATTGAAACCCTAAAAAACCCTAACAACCCAAAAAATCAATAAAAAAACTAAAAACCATAGAAATCCTAAAAAGGCTCTAATATCCCTAAAAAATAAATCCTAAAAATCTGAAAACCCCTAAGAAATCTTTAAAAACCTAAAAACATTTAAACCCCTCAAACACATAAAAATTCCAAAAAAAACTAGAAAAACCTAAAAGACAATAAAAACCCAAAAAAATCCTTATAAAAGATAAAAACAACTTAAAACCATAAAAATACAAAAAACACTACAAATCCAATAAAAACATTAAAATCATTTAAACCCTAAAACCGTAAAAAAACACAAAAGACATAAAAAATGCTAAAAACCCCCCAAAACCCAAACAAACATAAAAATCATAAAAATACTCAAAACCCATAAAAACCATCAAAATAAATAAAAGACAATGAAACCCTAAAAAATATATTAAAATACCTAAAAAGTAAAAAATGCTAAAAAAAACTAAAAACCCCTAAAAATATTTAAAATTTAAAATAATCAAAACCCCTAAAACCCAAGAAAATAAAAAACCCAAAAAACTATAAATATTGTAAAACCCATAGACCCCTAAAAACCTTAATAAACCATAAAACCAAAGAAAAACCTAGAAACACTAAAAAATCTAAAAACCCTTAATACCACTAGAAACATTAAAAACTCTGAAAACCATAAAACCTTTAAAAACCCAAAAAACCCCTAATAACCAAAAACCATACAAACCAAAAAACCCCATAAAAACACCAAAAAGCATCAAAATCTATAAAAACCCTAAAATATATAAAAACCTAAAAAAGCACAAAATATCCTTAAAATCGTAAAAAACAAAAAAAAATACACTTAAACCCCCAAAGAATGCCTTAAAAAACTAAATTGATTAAAACCCAAAAAAACTTAAAAACAATAAAAACACAAAAAGCCTTAAAATCCCTCAAATTATGAAAACCTTAAATAACCATAAATATCATAAAAAATTCCTAATATCCCTCAAAAGGTAAAAATCACTAAAATTATTGAAAAACATTAATAACCAAAAAACACTTAAAACCCATGAAAAACCCAAAACACTGAAAACCATAAAAAATCAAAAAGACCTTGAAAACCCTAAAAACATCCAACAACTGTAAACATACCTAGTAACCTTAAAAACCCTAAAAACCAATAAAAATCCTAAAAATCAACAAAAAAAACTCAAAAAATAATTCAAAATCCTAATGTTATTAAAAACTATTCAAAAATAATAAAAACCATAAAAAATAAAAAAAAATCTCAAAAACCCCAAAAAACCAAAAAAACTAATGAAACCCTAAAACCATTAAACTGCTCAAAATCGCTAAAAATCCTAGAAACCATAGAAACCAAAAAAATCTATAAACACCCTAAAAATGTAAAACCCATAAAATCACTAAAAACTCTAAAAACTATTTAAAACATTAAAAACGTTAAAAAATATAAAAGAAGCTAGAAACCATGAAAAAAAAAAATACAAAAATATCAAAACAAAATAATAAAATACCTAAAAACCCAATAATACATTAAAATAAATAAAAACCCCAAAAAACAAAAAAAAATCCTAAAAATCCCAAAATTTCCATAAAAACCTAAAAAACCTAAAAACATTGAAAAAATAGGGAAAAACATAAAAACCTAAAAACACATGAAACACGAAAAACCTTAAATCAATAAATCCCCAAAATACCCAAAAACCCAAAAAAACCTCGAAATCCCTAAAAACCAAAAAAACAATAAAATTTCCTTAAAAAACCATAAATACCCCAAAATGTAAAAATACTAAAAACCCTATGATGACCTTAAAAAACCCTAAAAACATAAAATAATGCTAAAACTTCTTCAAAACCCAAAAACCCTATAAACCCTATAAACCTTAAAAATATCTAAATACCATATAACACACAAAAAACCTAAAAAATCCTTAAAAATAAATAAAAACCTAAAAAACACAAAGAGACCCTAAAAACCCTAAGAACAACTTCAAAAACTAAAATCAATTAAATCCCCTAAAATCATAAAATGATTAAAACACTTAAAAACCTTAAAATGTTCCAAAAAAATCAAAAACCATTAAAACCATAAAACCCCTTAAACCCCATAAAAACATCTAAAAATAGAAAAAATGTTAAATCCCCATTAAAACTAAGAAACCTTATAAACCCTAACAACCCACAGAATCCCTAAAACCCTAAAAAGTTACAAACATCTTACAAAATCCCTACAATAGTAAAAAATTCTTAAAAACCTAAAAACCCAATGAAAATCATAAAACCCAAAAATAAATTAAATACCCAAAATACATAAAAAAGAAAAAAACCCAAAAAACCCATAAAATTTACCTAAAAACCCTAAAACCATTAGACCCATTAAACCCAGTAAAAACCCATAAAAACTCAAATGACATCAAAAAACTCTAAAACCCCTTTAAACCTTATTAAATTTTATAAACTTATAAAAAATATAAAAAAATGAAAATAAAAAACTATAAAAACACATAGAAACCATAAAACTCTAAAAACCCTATAACCTCACAAAATTCCTAAAAGCCCTAAAATCCACAAAATCCTATAAATTACATAAAGATCCCTAAGAACATAAAAATACATGAAATGCCTAAAAAAATATGAAATCCTAGAAAACATGAACACAATTATAACCCCTAAAATTCTTAAACCTGTAAAAAGACACTAAAAACACCTAAAATTTAGTTGGGGTTTGGCATAGTGGTAAGCACCCCAGAAAATTTATTTGAGGTTTGACTGTAGCAGCGCGGGTACTGTAGCAATACAATTCACATAATGGGCCTTGTGTCAAAAATTTGCGCCTACGGGCTATGTAATGGGCTAAATGCCCACTGGGCCTTCGGGCTATGTAATGGGCCTCCCTATACCCATTTGAAGTGGTCTTTGCTTTACTTTAATATTAAAAATGAGGCTTCATCCCCATGATTTAAAAAAACTAAAAACACTTAAAACCATAAAAACTCTAAAAAAATTAAAATCATTGAAAACCATAAAAACCGTAAAAAAAAATTGTAAACACCCTTTAACGCCATAAAAACATTAAAAAACTCAAAAAACCTATAAGACACTAAAAAACTAGAAGAAAACCACTAAAAACCGAAAAACCATTAAGAATACTAAGAACCCAAAAAATTCCAAATAATCACTCAACTCCTACAAAATCTAAAAATACCAAAAATATCTACAAATCATTTAAATCCTAAAACACATAAACCCCTAAAAACATAAAAAACACTTAAAACCCATAAAAACAAAAAACCCCTTAAAAACACTAAAAAATCTAAAAAAACCCAAAAACAAAAAAAAACTAAAACCCATAAAAATCCTAAACCCCCTAATGAACCA
Organism: Viscum album; assembly: GCA_963277665.1. Lineage (NCBI taxonomy): Eukaryota > Viridiplantae > Streptophyta > Magnoliopsida > Santalales > Viscaceae > Viscum > Viscum album. The sequence continues at coordinate 1,589,720,480 of OY728121.1, read as the reverse complement.
TGATAAACAAAAAACCCCTAAAAATCCCGAAAAATGTAAAAACCCAAAAAATACTAAAAATTCCCCAAGAAAATTTTATAAAACTATAAAAAAAATTAAACCCCCCAAAAAGCATACAAAACTCCCTAAAAATTGAAAATTATCCAAAAAAATCGTAAAAAACCTAAATATCCTAAAAAATCTCTAAAAATCCAGAAAAACATAAAAAAACATTAAATCCCCCAAAAAAATCCAAAAACATAAAAACACATAAATCACCTAAAAACCAAAAAAAATGTTAAAAACACTAAAACACCTTAAAAGACCATAAAAATCCCTAAATTCCCTAAAACGATAAAGCCATAAAACCAATAAAACCCCATATCAACTCAAAAAACAACTAAATCAATATATAAAATATTCAAACCCCTAAAAAATTAAAAATTTGCTAAAAGACCATAAAACACTAAAAAACTGAATAAAAGTAATAACCATAGAACCCCTAGTACCATAAAACCCTAAAAATACCTAAAACCCCCTAAAAATCCTTAAAAGACATTAAGATTTTCTAAAAACCTTAAAACCATGAAAACCCCCAAGAAAATCTTAAAAAACTAAAAATACATAAAAACTTTAAAAAATATATAATATTATGATAACCCTAAAAACTGCAAAAACACTTGAAACCCTTAAATATCCATAAGAACCCTAAATAACATAAAAATCATAAAAGAGACCTAAAATTAAATAAAATGTATTGAAACATAAAACCCCTAAAAATTCATAAAAAATATTAAAAACCCAGAAACATTTAAAACATCAAAAAACCTGAAAAATGCTAAAAACCATAAACAGAACATTATGTACACAACAAACCGATAACCACCCAAAAACCATAATAACCCTACTAACCTTAAAAAACCTAAAAAATCAATAAAACCTCTAAAACTACAAAAAGCTCAAAAAACACATTAAAAAGAAAAATACATTAAAAACTCTAAAAACACTAAAACCAATAGGAAAATATACCATAAAATCCTAAACAAATCATAAAAAAACCATAAGATACTAAAAACCCCAAAACCACAAAAACCCCTAAAAACCCTAAAAACCCTAAAAACCTAATAACCCATAAAAGACCTAAAAATAGAAAAATATACCTAAAAATGTAAAAAAATCCATAAAATACTAAAAAACATATAAAACCGTAAAACACAAAAAAAACCTTAAACCCCCCAAAACCTAAAAAACCATAAAACCCATTAAAACCACTAAAAATTATAAAAATCCCTAAAACCCTAAAACAAAAATACTCATTTAAAATAACTAATAATCCCAAAAAACATAAAAGGTCCAAAAAAACTTGAATCCCCTAATAAAAACATAAAAACCTAAAAAAACCCTAAACCCCAACAAATTTCTAAAACCCCTAAAACCCCATGAAATCATAAAAACAATAAAAAAACTAAAACCTATAAAAACATAAAAAATTTATTTGGAACATGAAAATTCAATAAAACCAAAAAAACAACTAAAAGGGCTCAATGTATTTTAAACACCCAAAATTATAGAAAACCTATAAAAAACCCTTAAAACCTTAAAAACCCTAAAAACCCCTAAAACCCCTTAAAATCAATTAAAAACCCTATATCCTCATAAAATCCTAAAACAATCTCTAACAATGTAAAATCCCTTCAAACCCATGAAAATGAAAAAAACATAAAAACATAAAAATATTTAAAACCCCATAAAAACATGAAAACTCTAAAATCCCTTAAAACACAAAAAAACTTTAAAAAAATCCTAAAGACCCCCAAAATACATAAAAACCCTAAAAACCATAAAAATCCAAAAATACCCTGAAAATACCTAAAGAAAAAATAACACCAAATCCCTGAAAAACTATAAGAAAACCTTACAAACTAAAAAACATTTAAAACCCTTAAAAACCCAAAAACCCTAAAAAACTATAAAAACCACCAAATCTCTAAAAGCACTAAAAACTATAAAAATCATAAAAATGTTGAAAAATCCATAAAATTGTACAAATCTATAAAATTCCTTAAACCCCTAAAAAACTATAAAAACCAAAAATCACTTTAAACACCTAAAACCTCTAAAACACTAAAACCCCTAAAAATCCATAATAATACCCAAAAACCAAAGAACCCCAAAATATAATAAAATCCCAAAAAGCCTTTAAATACCCTCAAAACCCATAAAAATCATAAAAAGAAATTGAAAACTCCAAAACCCCTTTAAACTAATAAAAATGATAAAAACACTAAAAAAAATTAACTACCCTAAAAAGCTCCAAAAAAACTACCCCCCCCCCAAAGAATAAATTACTTAAAATCCATAAAAACCCTTAAACCCTTAAAAATCACTAAAATACCTAAAAAGCCCTAAAAATATTTAAAAACCATAGAAATACCTAAAATAATAAAAAAACCTAAAACCCAAAAAACCCATTCAAAAACTTTTAAATCACCTAAAATCCCAAAAAACCCTTTAAATCTATAAAAATCATAAAAAACTCTAAACTCCTAAAAACTATTAAAACCCCTAAAAACATTAAAAAACCAAAAAACCCAAAAAACCTTAAAAACCACAAAAAACTCTAAAAACCCATTAAACTAAAAAAATTAAAAATATCTAAAAAACCATTGAAACCTCAAAAACCTAGGTAATCCAAAGAAATACAGAAAAAATAAAAGTCATAAAAATCCTAAAAACCCTAAAACCCCTCAAAAACCCTAAGACATTAAAAACACCAAAATCATCAAAAAGCCATAAATATCCAAAAAAATTTAAAACCAAAAAATCCCTATTAAAACCTAAGAAACATAAAAAACATAAAACCCCTAAAAACAAATAAACGCTAAAACCCATAAAAAACCATAAAACCCTAAAATCCATAAGAATCCATAAAAACCCCTAAGAACCATAAAAAACCATAAAAACCGAAAAACAATTAAAGCCATAAAAATCTAAAAACCTCTAGAAAAAATAAAATATCCTAAAAACCCTATAACCCCTAAAAACCATAGAAACCTAAAAAACCCTTCAAAACCCTAAAACCCCAAAAACCAGTAAAAACACTAAAAACCATTAAACCCCTTGAAATGATAAAAAAACTCTAAAAATATAAAAAACCTAAAAATTGAAAAACTCTAATACACAAATGTACCATAAAACCATTTAAACCCTTAAAACCTCAAAATCCATGAAAACCCTAAAAATGTAGAAAATGATAAAAATACTAAAAACCCCTATGAAAACCATAAAAACCTAAAAAATCAAAAACCCCCTAAATAATTAAAAATTATAAAACAATAAAAAACATAAATACCAATAAAAAACATAAAAACCATAAACCCCATAAAAAACTAAAACCACTAAAAGTTATAAAAAACACATTAAACCACTAAAAAGGTTAAAGAAACACTTAAAACCTAGACACCTAAAAACACAAAAAAAATCATAAAACCCTAAAAACCAAAAATTCCTAAAACCCATAAAACCCTCAAAATAATTAAAAACCATAAAGACCTATAAAAATCCTAAAAACCCATTGTAAATCCCTTAATAAATAAATCCTTATTAAACCTTGAAAACCCCTAAGAAAACTTCCAAAATAGAAAACCCTTAAAAACCAAAAAACCAAAAAATATTGAAACCCCTAAATGACCCTAAAAACATAAAAACCCTTCAATAAAAAAACAGAAAAAGTTAAAAAACATAAAAAAACCTAAATAAAAACTTAAAACTCTAAAAATGCTTTAAATCCCTGAAAATCCATAAAATCCATAAAAACAATAAATATATTTAAAATACCTAATAATTAAAAAAAATATATAAAAGACCATAAAAACACAGAAAAACCCTAAGAAAACCATAAAAAATTTAAAAACACTTTAAACCAGTAAGAAAACCTACAAATCCAAAAAATCATAAAACCCCTAAAAAAATTAAAACCCTTAAAAAACATAAACACATTAAAAAACATTAAAGATTTGAAAATTTTAAAAAACTCTAAAAACCCTTTCAACATTACAAAACATATAAAATCATAAAACCCCAAAAAACTATAAAAACATAAAACCACAAAAGAACACTCATAATCACGAAAACCACTAAAAGCCATAAAAACCTTAAAATTCCTCAAAAATCCCTAAAAATAATTAAAAAAATTAAAAAACCCCCAAAACCTAAGAGAACCTTAAAGAACTAAAAAGGAATAAAACCCCAAAAAACACAAAAATTGCCAAAACCCTTAAAAACACAAAATACCAAAAATATCCTAAAAATCATAAAAACCAAAAAAAAACATTACGGAAAGCTAAAAACCATAAAAACCCACTGAAAACGGTAAAATCCCCTTAAATAGATAAAAATGATAAAAACCCTAAAAATTGTAAATACCATAAAAACTAAAAAACCCCTAAAAACACAAAAAAAAACCTAAAAACCCAAAAAACCGGAAAACTCCTAAAATCCCTTAAAATCCATAAAAACCCTATAAAACCATAAAAATCCTAAAAATAATTAAAACCAAATAATTGTGTAAAATAGCCTTAAAACAATGAAAAACCATAAGAAAGCCTTTAAAAGCAAAAATCACTTAAAACCCCCAAAAATCCAAAAAAATGCTAAAAAACATAAAATACCATTATGTCCCGAAAATCATAAAAACCCCTTAAAACATTTAAAACCCTAAAACCCATAAAACCACTAACAAAGAAAAAAAAACTAGAAAAACCCTTTAAACCCTTAAAAATGCAAACTAAAAATTAAAAACCCTTAAAGACCTAAAAAAATTGAAAGAACCATAAAAACCAAAAACAAAAAAAACCCTAAAAGGCCAAACAATTCCTTAAAAACCCAAAAATCCATTAGAATACTAAAAAATTCATAGAAATCTCTAAAAATGAATAAAATAGAAAGACACTAAAAGAATCTAAGATAATATTAAAAATTGAAAAACATATAAAAACCCTCTTAACCATAAAAACCGTAAAAAACATAAAAAATACTTAAAACACTAAAATAACATAAAACCATAATAACACTAAAATCTCTAAAAACCATTTAAACCACAAAAAACATAAGAAAAAAAAAATCACCTTAAAACCCCTAATAACTCAAAAACCCCTTAAGACAAAAAAGCACCATAAAACCACTAAAATCCTTAATGAACCATAGAAACCCTCAAAATATATGAAAACCCCAAAAAAACCAAAAAACCCTAAAAAATACCTAAAAATACCTAAAACCTAAATACCCCTAAAAATCCTAAGAACCCCTAAGAAAACCTTAAAAACCAAAAAACACTTAAAACCCCTAAAAAACCTAATAAAACTCTAAAACCCCTAAAAACCCTAAAAACCCTAAGAACACCTATAAATCCTCAAAATCCCTAAAAATCTTAAACACCATAAAACTCATAACAATAAAACAAAAAACCCTAAAAATCCATAAAAACGTAAAAACCCTAAAAAACCTAAAATACCCCTAAGAGAACCTTAAAACACTAAAGACACTTAAAACCCCTAAAAACACTAAAATAGTAAAAAAACCATAAAATACCAAATAGACCCTAAAATTACATAACAACTATAAAACTCCCTACAAAATCGTAAAAACCGTAAAAACCATAAAAATCATAAAAACCATTAAAAACCTATAACACCAATAAAAAACACCTAAAAAATCAAAAAACTGTTTAAAACCCTAGAAGTGATATAAACTTTGAAACCATAAAAAAATAAAAAACCTACACAAACCATAAAATCCCAAAAAACCAAAAAACCATTGAAAACCCCAAATAACCAAAAAACCATAAAAATTATTAAAAATCCTAAAAACCAAAAAATTCAAAAAAAATATCTAAAAATACCCAAAACAGAAATGTCCCCTAATAATTAATAAAAATATTAAGAAAACACTAAAAAACCAAAAACACTAATGACCTTAAAAACCACTACAAACCCTAAAAAGCCTCTAAATCCAAAAAATCCCTAAAATACACTAAAATCCCTTCAAACATAGAAAATTAAATACACTAGAAACCCCAAAGAAAATAAGAAGAACCTAAAACTACATAAAACCCCAAAAAAGAGTAAAACATGCTAAAAATCATAAAACCCCTTAAAAATACATTAAATCCCCAAAACCCCATAAAAACATAAAAACCAAAAAACCAATAATAAATATTAAAACCCTATAAACCGCTAAAACATCAAAATAATCTAAAAACAATTAAAAAACTAAAAACTAAAAAGAACCCTTAAAACCCAAAAATAAAATAATATAAAAAACCCTAAAACACCTCAAAATCCCTCAAAACCGTAAATTAGAATAAATATATATAAAATAACTAAGAATTCAAAAAAAACAAAAAAAACTTAAAACCCATAAAACCCTTAGAAAATATTACAAACATAAACACTTGAAACCCCTAAAAATAGAAAAATTTGCTAAAAACCCTAATAAACTAAAACCCTACAAACCCTAAAAGCCCCTAAAAACCTTAAAAACCCTAAAATCCCATAAAAACAAAAAAACCACTAAAAACTATAAAAACCCTAGAAACCCATAAATTTTTTTAAAAACTCTAAAAAAACTAAGACCACTAAACCCCCAAAAAAACTTTAAAAACCTTAAAACCCATAAAATCCCTCCAAATACCTAACAGCCCAAAAAACCCATTAAAATTTTATAAATCCCTAAAAACCCAAAAAAAACCTAAAAACACATAAAAAACCTAAAAATACAAAAAACCGCTAACAACCCTAAAAAACCCTAAAATCCATAAAACCCATAAAATCATTAAAAACCAAAAAAATAATAAAAACTCTAAAAATCCTCTAGAAACTCAAAAAAAAACCATTAAACCACTCAATTTTTTAAAAAATCTAAAAAACCATAAAACCTCAAATAAAACTCAAAAAAAACATTAAACACCACAAGACCATAAAAAATTAATAACCCTCAAAACACTAAAAACACAGGAAAACCCACACGAACCCTAAACCGCCCAAAATATTAGAACCACTCAAAATCCCAAAAATCCAAAAAAACAATAAGAATATTAAATAGTACTAAAAACCACTAAAAATATAAAACACCATAAAAACAGTTAAAACACCTAATAAAACCATAAAAACCTTAAACACATAAAATCCATAAAGACCCCCAAAAATTCTAAAAACCTCAAAACCCCCTAAAATGTCCATAAAACCCATAAAACGTCCAAAAACAATAAAAACCCCTAGAAACCATAAAACCCATTAACCCCTAAAAACATTAAAAAAAATTTAAAACCCAAAAACATTAAAAACTAAAAAATCCCTTAAAATCCATTAAAACTCAAAAACCCCCAAAAACTCGAAAAAACCTTCGAATTTCCAAAAATCCCTAAAAAAATATATCCTAAAAATCCATAAAAATAGATAAAAAAACTAAAACCATAAGAAAATATTAAAAACCAAAAAACACCTAAAACACCTAAGAAACAAAAATACACTTAAAACCATAAAAAACTATAAAAACCCTAAAAAAATAAAACCCTCAAAAAACATAAAACCCCAAAAATCAATCAAACTAAAAAACCCATAAAAATCCAAAAATATCACTAAAAACCTTTGAAAACATAAAAAATCCTAAAACCCCAAAAACACTATGAAATTGATGAAAACATAAAATCACTTAAAACAAAAAAAGGAAATTAAAAAAATCCTAAAACCATTAATGACCCTAAAACCCTAGAACTAGTAAAAACCAAAAAAACCAAAAAAACCTTAAAAATAATAAATTCACTAGAAACCCATAAATACACTAAAAATCCATAATAACATAAAAAACCTTAAAAACACTGAAAATCCTTAAGAAAATATTAAAAATTGAGCACACTTCGACACCCTAAAATCATAAATGAATGATAAATACCCTCAAAAACCCTAAAACACTAAAAACCCTCATAAAACCTAAAAACCCTAAAAATCATTAAAAGCCTTAAAAATTCCTAAAACATAACATACCCTAAAACAATATAAAAATTATAGAAATCCTAAAAACACTTAAAACCCTAAAATACCTTAAAATGTTTAAAAAAACCCCTAAAAACCTTTAAACCCCTAAGAAATGATAAAAACCCTAAAATACATTAAATCTATAAAATCCATCTAAACCCATAAAAATTAAAAGACCCTAAAAACCATTAAATCATAAAATAATTAAAATCCCTAAAACCTCAACAAACCATAAAAACCCTAAAATCCAAAAAGTGTCAAAATCCATAAAAACACAAAAAATTCTAATAAATCCTTTGAAATACCTAAAAATGTTAAACACCATTAAAACTCTAAAATCCCCTAAGAGAAAAGTAAAAAACTAAAACACTTAAAACCCCTGAAAATTTTAAAAACCCCTAAAACATAAAGACCCCTCAAATTCCCTAAAAACACTAAAAACAATAGAAATAATATAAAATATAAAAATTGCAAGAAATGTAAAAAACATTGAAAACCATGAAAAAAATCTAGGAAAACCTAAACATCCAAAAAATCATAAAACCCCTAACAAACATAAAAACAAAAAAACACTAAAAACAAAAAAAGACCCATAATCCCCCTAAATATCATAAAACCCATAAAAACTGTAAAATATCATAAAAACCAATAAAAACTATAAAAAATACTAACAAATATAAAAAAAATTTAACCCCTAAAATTGTTAATAAACTCTAAAACACCTTTAAAAACGAAAAAACTAAAAAATTCCCTAACATCCAAAAAATCACAAAATCCAAAAATCTTTAAAACCCTCAAAATCCCTAAAACCCATAAAAATAATAAAAAAAAAAAATCTCATAAAATACCTAAAATGTAGAAACCCCTAAAAAACAAGAAAAAACCAAAGAAAACATTCAAAACCAATGAACACTTAAAACCTTTAAAAAACACAAAATCTCTAAAAATAATAAAAACCATAATAACCCTAAAAACATAAAACCCCCCAAAATACCTAAACACCATAAAAATTTATCAGAATCCAAAAGAGCCCTAAAATCCATAAAAATTAAAAAAAACCCAAAAAGACCCTAAGAAAACATTAAAAACTGAAAAGTCTTACAACCCCTAAAAGTCCTAAATAAGCTAAATACCATAAAACCGTAAAAGAGACTAAAACCCAAAAACCATAAAAACCCAATAAAACATTTTAACCCCCTAAACCCCATAAATACCTAAAAACCCACTAAAAACTCTAAAAACCATTTAGACCTCTAAAATATTTTTATCCTATAAAAACCCTTAAAACACAAATAAACTCAAAAAAAATTGAAAACCTAAAAAACATAATAACCCTTAAATCCCAAAAACCAAAAAAAACCGCAAAATCCAAAAAAAACTATAAAACCATCGAAAATATAAAAATTCAATTAAAAACCTAAAAAAATAAAATACCATGAAAACCCCCAAGATAAATATAAAAACCATAAAACATTTTAAACCCCTAAAAACCTAAAAATGCTAAAAACCATGAAAACCATAAATCTACTAAAACACTAAAGCCCCCAAGAACCAAAATTCACATAAAACCCATAAAACCCTAAACACAACTAAACACTCTTAAAACCTTTTAAACCATTAAAAATGTAAAAAACCTAAAAAAACACATAAAAACCCTAAAAAACTAAAAATAACCTTAACAAATCAAAGAATCATAACACCATAAAACCCTACTTAAAATCCAGAAAACACTAAAATCCTTATATATCCCAAAAATGTCCAAAAAAATATATATGAAAATAAAAACCCCAAAAACACTAAAAAAACCCTAAAAATCCATAAAAACCAAAAAAAACTTAAACCCCTAAAAAATCTAAAGACTCTAAAACCCTAAAATCCATAAAAAAACCCTAACCCCTAATCCCAACAAACCTAAATACACATAAAAACCTAAAATATCCTAAAAATTCCAAAAAAAATTAATAATCCCTAAAAACCATAAGAACACTTAGAAAAACATAATAACATAAAAAACACATAAAACCGAAAAACCGTAAAAGACTAGAAACTATAAAAACCACTAAAAGGCCCTAAAATATCTAAAACTCCTAAAACCATAATACTCCCTAAATCCATTAAAATCCTATAATGTCATGAAAACCCTAAAAACCACTAAAAACTCTAAAATCTCTTTGAATGACTAAAAATGATAAAAAAAATCTCAAAAAACATAAAAACACTAAAAAATACAAAAAATCCCTACAAACCCGAACAAACCATAAAAACTGAAAACACTCAAATCCTTACAAACCCCTAAACCTCTCAACTGCATTAAAAACCATAAAAGGACTAAAACATATAAAAACACTAAAATTCACTAAAAACATGAAAATGAATAAAACCCAAATAAAACATAATGAAATATTAAAAAACTAAAAACAATTAAAACCCCCCAAAACCCAAAAAAATGCTAAAAAACCAAACAAAACCAAAAACCCAAAAAACCTAAAAACCATCACAATTAATAAAAACAATAAAAAATAATAAAAATCATAGAAATCCATAAATACATAAAAACAATAAAAACCCTGAAAAAACCTAAGAAAACCATATAAACCTAAAACCACTTTAAACCAATAAAAACACTAAAAATTATAAAAAAACATTAAAAAACAAAAATACCCTAAAAACCCATAAATACATTAAAAAATCCTAAAAACACTTAAATATCCTAAAACCACTAATACATCATTAAAACCTTATAAATTTTAAAAAAAACTCTAAAAGTCTAAAAACTGAAAAAACCACTAAAACCACAAAAAAACATATAATAAAAAACCCTAAAACCCTAAAAAATCCTCAAAATCCTTCAAAATCCTAAAAACCTATCAAAATATATAAAAATGTAAAAAACCTAAAAACCCTAAATACTAATAAGAAAACCATAAAATCATAACAGAACTTTAATCCCCTAAAAACCAAAAACACACAAAAAAAACCTAAAAAACTTAAAAACCCTCAAAGTCATTAAAACTCCTAGTAAATATAAAATCATGAAAACCCCTAAAAATCCCTAAAAAATTAAATGACCCTAATAACCTTGAAAGCCCCTAAGAAAACATTTGAAACCTCAAAAACATAAAACCATTAAAAACTAGATAACTATAAAAACCCTAAAACACCCTTAAAAGCCCTTAAAAACCTAAAACCCCTAAAAACAATAAAACCCCTCAAAACCTCAAAAATACAAAAACCCATAAAAATATGTAAAAACCAATTAAAACTCTTAACACCAATTAAAAAACTTTAAATGTTAGAAAGACTATAAAACCCATAAAAACCATAAAAAAATAAAAAAAATAATGAAAAAACGCAAAACCCCTTAAAAACCTAAAATCACAAAAACCCATCATATTGGCTAAAAATCCTAAAAAACAATAAAAAATACTAATCCCAAAAATGTAAAATACCGTAAAACCCCTAGTAAATCTAAATAAACACATAAAATCATAAAAACACATAAAACCCAAAAAAAATACCAATACCCGTAAACCCCCCAAAAAAACATAAAACCCCTAAAAGTATATAAAATCCAAAAAATCACACAGAGATACATAAATCCTTAATAATCCCTATAAATGTAAAAAACCTAAATAATTAAAAACCAAAATAAATCCTTAAATACATGAAAACACTTAGAACCCCTAAAAACCCTATAAATTCTAAAAAAACATAAAAAACCTATTAATGGAACAAATAAACCCAAAACCCCTAAAAAAATAAATCCCAAAAAATCAACGAAAAACCCTAAAAAAATATATAGTCTAAAAACTCTTTAAAACCATAAAATCATTAAAAAAGTTTAAAAATAATTAAAATAATAAAAAACCTCAAAAGGCCCTAAAAACCCAAAGATAACACAGAAACACTAAAACCCTTATAAATTATAAAAATAGAAAAATTTCATAAAACACTAAAAAAGTATAAAAATATGGGTAAATTCATATAAAGCACTAAAAAAGAAAAATACCATAAAAATGGTGAAAAATCATAAAAACCCATAAAAACAAAAAAACACTTTAAACCCCTAAAAACAGAAAAAACGATAAAACCCTAAAAACACTGAAAACCATAAAATAACATAAAAAACTATAAAACATAAAAAATCATTAAAAATAAAAACTATAAAACCCCACTAAAAAACCTATAAACCTTTAAATTCCTTAAGAGATTAAAAAACTAAGAATTTTTTTTTAAAACACTAAGAAACTATAAAAACACTAAAACCCCAAAAAAACCCTAAAAACCTGAAAACCATAAAACTCCTCAAAATACCTAAAAACCCTAAAAACTATATAAATCTTAAATAATCCCTAAAATAAAAAAACATAAAAATTACAATATCTCTTTGAATACCTTATAAACCTGTAAACACTTAAACCCCCTAAAAACCCTAAAAACTCTAAAAACCATAAAAACCATAAAAAATCATAATACATGTAATCCCTAAAACCATAAAAGTATTAAAATTCCTTAAAAATAACTAAAAAAATAAATAACCTGAAAAACAAAAAAACATAAGAAAACAAAAAAAATTAAAAACACTTAAGACTTATAAAAAATAAAAACACATAAAACCCTAAATCCTAAAAAGATCCTAAAAACATGATATACTCCTGAAACAATACAACCTTAAAACCGTAAAAATCCTAAAACCGATAAAAACCCTAAAACCACTAAAAATTTAAAACCCCTTAAAACCCATAAAATGTTAAAAACTATAAAAAAACCTTAAAACCCTAAATGATTAAAACAATAAAAACCTAACATAACCATAAAAACAATAAAACCCATAAAAACCCTCAAAATCCATAAGAAATATAAAAAATTTAAAAAAAATACATAAAATCCCAAAAAGCATAAAAAACCATAAAACCCATAAAAACCATAATAAATTTATAAAATAAATAAACACTAGAAATACATAAAATCGTTAAAAAATGTTTAAATCTTTAAAAAAACTAAAATATCTAAAACCCTAAAAACCATCAAAATCCCTAAAAACCATAAAATCCAATAAAAATCGATAAAATACCCAAATTATGTAAAAACATTTAAACCCTAAAAACCTTGAAAAAATGATGATAACCCTAAAAATCCCTAAAAGACCCAAAAAACTCCTAAAACGATTAAAAGCCCTAAAAACCTAAAACCAAAAAAGCACCATAAAACCCCTAAAAATACCTAAAAGACACAAAAAAACTCTTAAAACCATTAAAACCCCTAAAAACATAAAACCAACAAAGTAACATAAAATCCCTAAAAACCATTTAACACCTAAAAACTTTTTAAAACATTTTGAAACCTTAAATTACCTAGAATCTCAAAAGAAGACTAAAAATTTGAAATCCATAAAAACCCTAAGAACATTAAAACACTTTAAAATTACTCAAAATTCATAAAATCCATAAAATCACATTAAATTCTAACAAGGCCATGTAGATACCTAAAAATACAATAAACCCTAAAAACCCAGAAAACCACAAAAAACCACTAAAAACTCTAAAACCCATTTAATATCCTTTAAATGTAAAAAATTATAAAAACCCTTAAAAACATAAATGATTCAAAACAATCCTAAAAACTAAAAAAATACCCTATAAAATATTATAACCCTAAAACCCTAAAAAATAATAAAACCCCTTAAAAATAAAAAAAATCCCTAAAAAATATTCAAAACATACAAAAACCTAAAAACCATGAAAAATATTAAGAAAAACATAAAAAACACATAAATCCCTAAAAACTCAACAAACCACTAAAAACCCACAATATCCCTAAAAACTATAAAAACTATAAAAATACCAAAAATCTTAAAATCTAAAAAAAATAAGATACCCCAAAACCCCTAAAATCCTAACAATTAAAACCCCTAAAAACCTAAAAGGCTAAAAACACTAAAAATAATAAGAACACTCACAAACCATAAAAACTAAAAAACCATAAAAAACATAAACACCCATAATAACCGTAAAAACACTAAAAACTCTAAAAACTATTTGATCCCTTAATAATGTTAAAAATTCTAAAAACATTAACAACCCAAAAAAATGAAAAAAACAAAATACCCAAAAAAACCTATAATCCCTCAGCATCCCTAAACCCACTAAAAACCATAAAAATAAAAAAACCCCTAAACATCCCAAAAAACATAAAAAAACCTATCAACCCTAAAGAACCATAATAAAACATTAAAAACCAAAAAACACTTAGAACCCTTAAAAAATAAAAAAATGTTAAAAGACCAAAAAAACTATAAAACACACCCAAAAAACCATAAAAACCAGAAAACACATATAGAATTTTAAAAAATAAAAACCATAAAATATCCCTAATAATATCTGAAAACATAAAACCGAAAAAAACTTGAGAAACCTCTAAGAAAACTTTGAAACCTAAAATCTATTTAAACCCCTAAAAATGAAAAAAAAACACAAAACCCTAAAAGGATCTTAAAAACCCTAGAAAACTATAAAACCCATAAAAAAATAAAAAAATAATAACACTAAAAATATAAAAACACATTAAACCAATAAAAAAGATAAAAAACTCAAAAAACCATTAAAACTCTAAAAACTTTAATACCCATAAAACCTGTAAAAACCGTAAAAATTTTAAAAACCCAAAACCCACTCAAAATAAATAAAATCCAAAAACACATAAATTCCTAAAAAATATATAAATCTTTTATAAATTCCTAATAATATATAAAAATAAAATACCAGAAAATACCTTTAAAACTTAAAATCCTAAAAACTCTTAAAATCCCCAAAAAACCTAAATAACCCTAAAACCCCTAAATGACCCTAAACCCCTAAAAATAATAGAAACCAAATAACCCCAAATAACACATATAAAACCCTAAATACCACTAAAAACAATAAAAACCCTTTAAACCCATAAAAACATTAAAAACACACAAAACATTTAAAGCCCTGAAAAATAAAAAAAGAACCTAGAAAACTAAAAAACCCAGAGAAACCCTAAAACCCGATAATAACCTAGAAACCCTCAAAATCTATAAATACTAAAAAACATAAAATCCAAAAAAATCCCTAAACATCCCCATAAATATAAAAAACCTCAAAACCTTGAAAAACTCAAAGAAAACCTAAAAAATCAAAAAATAGTTAAATCAATTTCAAACCTAAAATATGTTAAAAACCCTGCATAACCCTACAATATTTAAAACCCACTAAACCACTAAAAACCATAAAAATTAAATCAACCCATAAAAAGAAAAAAACCACTAAATACTACAATATCCCTTTAAACCACTAAAAATTCTAAAAAACTCAAAAAAATAAAAAAACCCCAAAAAAACTAAAAACAACCCATAAAACCCCTAAAACAAATAAAAATCCAAAAAACCCTAAAAACCCTAAAAACGCTAAAAATCCTTAAAATCTCTAGTGACCATAAAATAATAATTATATAAAAAATCCCTAAAATACCAAAAAACATAAAAACACTGACATGGTGAAGAATCCAAAGAAAATATTAAAAATATAAAAACACATTAAACCCCTAAAACCATTAAAATCTGTAAAAGACCTAAAACCATAAAACCCTAGAAAAAAACCTAAGCCCACAAAATCTCTGTAAATGCTAAAAGCTAAAGAATTCTTGAAAAGGAAAAATTCCCATGAAATGTAAAATACCCTAGAATCCGAGAAAACTCCTAAGAAAACCTTTAATAAGTAACACTGAAACCCCTAAAAACATAAAAATGCAGGCATCCTGAAAAATTACTAAAAGACCCTAAAACCCCTAAAAATCCAAAAAATCTAAAAAACCCTAAAAACACTAGAAACACTAAAGACCATTTTAACCCATAAAAATGTTTAAAAATTATAAAAAAACTTAAAAACCTAAAAAACTAAAAAAACCATAAAAACCCAAACAACTAAAAATATTCTAAATCCCAAAAAAACTCCAATACCCCTCAAAATATCTAAATACAAAAAACTATATAAATCCTAAAAAGTCATAAAAATATAAAAAATATAGAGATCCTTAACCACTTAAAATCATTAAGAAAACTATAAAACCACTAAAAAACCCAAAAAACTAAAAAATTATAGAATCCATAAAAAATTATAAACACCCTAAAATCCAAAAAAATTCCTAAAACATTTAAAAAAATAAAACCCCATAAAACCCCTAAAAATTGTGAGAAAATCTATAAGACCGTAAAATCACTAACACGTTTAAAAAACACCTAAAACCCTAAAAATTCTAAAAACAAAAAATTAACCCTAAAAACCAAAAAAAAACCATAAAATCCCTAAAAACCATCAAAATCCCTAAAAACCTGAAATGCCAAATAATAAAAAGAAATCCCTCGAAACATAAAAAACCATAAAACCTTGAAATCCCCTAAATACATAAAAATCATATAAACATTAAGAAAAACTTAATAACCTAAAAACAATTAAACCACCTAAAATACACTAAAAACCTTAAAACCACAATAAATGTAAAAAACAATAAAACCCTTAAAATCCCCAAATACTCTAAAAACCATAAAAACCATAAAATTCAATAAAAATACATAAAAACCATAATAATAATGAAAAACCCTAATATAGCCAAAAAACATAAAAACGCTAAAACTACTAAAAACCGAAAAATTTCAAAAACACGAAAGAAATCCTAAAATACCTAAAATTCATAGAAAATGCTAAAATTCATAAAAAAATCTAAACCCATAAAACCCTAAAAACCAAAAAAAAATCTAAAAAAGTTAAATCCCTATAAATGTTTAAAAAATCTAAAATTAATTAAAACCGTAAAAAACTATAAAACTATAAAAACCCAAAAAAAAAACTAAAAACCCATAAAACCCATAAAACCATAAATCCGCTAAAAATATAAAAAAAATCCTAAAAATGTTAAAAAACTCTAAAAAATATTTCAAAACCTACAAACTCCAAAAAACCCAAAACCAAAAAAATATAAAACCATACAAACCCTAACGCCCAAACCCTCAAAATTCCTAAAGACCCTAAAACAACATAAAAAATATCAAAATTATCTAAAATCATTACAAACATAAAAAAATTAGAAAACACAAAAAACATAAATAAAAAACAGTAAAAAATATATAAACACATGTAACCCTTTAAAGCAAAAAAATGCTAAAACCCATAAAACTATAAAAAATCTAAGAACACTAAAAACTATCAAAATCCTTAAAAACCTAAAAACCATAAAATTATGAAAAAAGTCCTATATATCTATTAAAATTTAGAAAACCAAAAAAACCATGAAAACCCCTTAAAAACCTAAAAAATACTTATAAAACACAAAAAAAATTTAAAATGGTAAAATGTAAAGACCCGAAAATTTCAAGGAATTTTTTTCTTAATGTCTTTGGAATTTTACGAGTCTGTAGTTTCTAAAGGCACCAGATTCCGAGTCCTGGTGTGCCCAAAATCAATTTCTGAAGTTTTGTTCGGGTACGTTCAATAAATGTACGTGCGAGTTTTTCTATCTTTTGAACTGGTGTTTGGAATTGAAATATGAGGACACTGACGAACACATAGCGCTAGTATTCGCTTAAGAAGACTTTCATAGCAGTAGCGTTTGGTCGAGAGAGGATGTTAACTTTTGGGTTTTCTTTAATAAATTAAATAAAATAGTGTGAGACATTATTTTATTTATTTGGTTGTTTATATCTCCAAAGGGAGGATAATTTTTTTTGGGGCCCACAAAAACACTACGCCTTTAAACTCCCTTGAAACCCCCTTGAACTCTTGGGGTTCCATGTTTTAATTTATTTTCCAACACTCCACCATAAATGAAGTAAATTAATTCATTCTTTTAATTCAAATCTTTTTGAATTCATCTCTCCACATTTAATCTATATCTTGTAACTTTTATGAGGGATAACTCTTGGGTTTTGTGCCATAAAAATATTAGAGAGAAAACTCTATTATTTTTGGGGGTTAATTTCTTTGTGGAGAGAAAAGGAGAAGAAGAAGAGGAGGGAGAGAATTCCTCCAACAACGAAGAACATTCTCTCTCGACGAAGAATGACTGTCTACTCTGCTCATCCTCCGCATCAAGGGAGAAGACGCCGACCACAAAGACCGTAGCCAACGACAACGTTCTTTTTCCTCCGACATTGACATAACGATATTCGTCCTACACGATGTTGTCTCTCGCGATGCCCGATTAACGTGACACTCGTCTTCCACAGCTCGTCGACGTGCGACGTCAATTACATTGTAGGGGTTGTTTTTATATATTTTATATATGTGATTTATACCCTCGAGCTTGGGTGTTTAATTGGTTGGATGATTATTTGAACCACTAAAGCGGTGGGTACGGACTAACGAACAAGTCCAGACCCATCGTTGTATCGTTCTTGATGTATGGATTGTTTGGAGATGACAAAAAGGGACCACAATGGCGATTTGGAGCCTTCAAAGTAATGTTCGGGACCCGATATGAACATAGGCGCAGTCGGTGGGTGAAATGGACCACTGGAGCGTGTCTGGTGGTCTGCGGATGACGGCAGCGGTGCGCCATGCCGGCGTGGCGGCGGAAGAAACCTGAACAGCTCAGCTGTTCCAGAAAATCAAAGAGGCGTGGATTAAGATGCACTAGCAGGCCGAGCCAGCCCCCCCCCCCACCGGCCGGGCTGGGGCGGGCCCCGCAGAACTGGGCCTAGCCGCACCGGCCGGGCTGGTCAGTGCCATCCAAGCTGGGTCGTGCCAGCCGGGCCGAGCCGCTCCCTACTTGGTTAGAACCAGACCCAGGTCTGTTGCCTCGGTTTGGGCCGACCCAAGGTGGGTTGGGCCGAGTCGGACTGGGCCCAGACCCCCCCTTTTTCAGACCAAATTCGTTTAAACGCCCATAAATTGAGCTATGTACCACCGATCGACACACCGTCAGCATTGTAGGATTCTTTGGATCAAGAAGGTCGTTTATTTATATTACACTCAAGGTTTCGGTGAATTTTATGTATGGAATGGTTGGTTAAAACCCGAAACCAATCGGGCCCTCGGAGCGGAAATGCTTATAACTTAAGGACCGGATGTCCGATTGACTTTTCGTCGACTATGTTGGATTCCTCTTGATGAGAAGGTTCTTCTGGAATACTCTAAATAGTATTCCAATGTGGTTTGAGCATGGCTGGGTTGGATTGTACCTGAAATCTGACTGGGCCCCTGGAACGGTAATGCTAATAACTCACAGACCGGGGGTCCGATTGACGCGCCGTATGTTGGGTTGAGACCCCTATGATGAAGAGATCATTTGAGATACTACCATGTGAGATTACATGGAACATGGAAGTATCGACCAGTATCTTGTTGAGAAGATCCTCCCAGAAACGAGTGTACAAAGTACGAAGACCTTGTAGCTGGTTGAGACCTGATGACTGCTTGTCCGATTCGATTTGGAGTGACTTGACTAGCCCAGTGGGGAGCGCTACTATGTTGGGGAGACAGACCCATGGCATAGGAGCACTACTATGTTGGGGCGGAAGACCCGTGGTACTCAACAGGAGGAGTACCTCTATAGGCTATTAGGGGGTGCGCTACTGTGTTGGGGTGACAGAACCTTGGAAGGAAGTGTTACTGTGTTGGGGTGATAGACCCACGGTACTCGATAGGAGGAGTACCTTAGCATTCTAAGGTTAGTGAGTATCACCTCAGAGTCATGATAGGACTACTGTGCTCGGCTGAGGAAGAGTTCTCTAGCAGCCGTGCTTTCGACATCGTGAATATAAATCCTGGTTTGAGCTGAGTCAATGACCTTTTTGTTTTTCTCATGATTGAGATGGGTTACATGATAACATAGGTATACGTATGGTCATATACATAAGTAAAGGTTATCTATTGATATATTTATTTGTGGTTTTTCCTTGTTGGATTTAGTGAGACCTTGAGGGTCTTGGGGTCCCTACTGTGTATCATTATACTCAGCCCTGCACGGGCTATGCCCACACCTCGTTGTGTTGGATACAGACGACAGACATCACTGATCAAGGCAGAGTGTAAGAGGACTAGATGGTAACCGGAGGTGGACACTCAGCGTGATGGCACACATAGCAGAATGATAGACGCGGAGTGCTGAGGAGGATATATGTACCTACCCTTCAGGTAGGATATGTGGTGGATGATCCAAGAGCTGCTAGTCACCTTCCAGCTGTTTGAATTTCAGTTGTAGTTGTACCTTTATATTGGGATTGAATTTTTGGCCCCTTTGTACTTTCAACACACTTTTTATACTGATTTACTTAGTGTATGCGTCTTATTGATCTCTGGTTGTCTGTTTTTACTTTTTATAAAGGCAAGGCCTTCCCAGTTTTTAGGGAGTTACACCTTTGGGGATAGTCGTCAGCCCCTGGCCTATGGAAGGCGGGCTTGGTGTAGTCATGATACGGGCCCCGGGGGATAGCTCGTGAAAAATTGGTAACAAAGGATTTGGTTATACCGCAGAACATAGAACTCTGATATTTTATTTCTGTGAAGCAATAGTGTTAAGGGAACCAAGTGTGGTTTTCAGTTGAGGGAGTCCATTGTAGGTGCGGCGGCCGACGTATCCATACACCAGGACCCTGACTTCTGATTTCCAACTCAATGCATGAAAAAACTAATTAAGTGTGTGTTTTCAAAAGATTATTTAAGTCAGGTCAACCATGTCAGCTAACCAGGTTTAAATCGTTTGACCGTGTTGCATCTGTTCAGGATTACTCCATGCAGATAGTCAGTTGAAGTTCCGATAGAGTACATGATGACAGCCCACCGAGCGACGAGACACCTTTGCAGGGCCCTCTTGATATTTTGGCACCTTCTGGTGGTGTACCAGCAGCACCACCACCCGTTTGGCAGCAGATGCCACCCGCCATACTAGTAGATGGTGCACGCTGACAGAGCGTGTTGCACAAGTTCTAGCAGCAGAGGCCTTTGATGTTACGTGGCGAGACAGATTCCCAGCCAGCAGTGGACTGGATGGAGGCAATTTCTAGAGTTATAAACCTAGTTTAGACACTAGTAGAGCAGATGGTGATCTTAGATACTGTTGTTTCCCAGCGAGTGGCCATGAGGTTGGTCTACATAGTGATGAGGCTTCGGTACGTGGACCGATGCCTGAGATAGTACCTTCGAATAGTGTTCCAGCTATATCACTACCTGTTGTTCAGAAATCTCAACTGGAGGTACTAGTAGATGACACATGTAGGCTTAGTGCCTTAATCATGTTTCAGCATCAGATACCCCTCAGGTTCCATGGTGAGCCCGACTCGCAAGCGGCTGAGGACTGGCTTGAGGAGGTGGCTGAGAGTTTTCTAGAGCTTATACAGCTTCGACGGGATGATGTTTCGGTAGCTGAGTATTCATCAAGTCATACCGATATTTCCTGGCACTTGATAAATATGATATGATCAGTGCATTAGAGCTCGGACCTCTGAGTGAGGTGTGTTTAAGGATATCTGTGCCGGCACTTTTTCCTCTATGCATTCCAACATATGTTAGGGTGCTAGAGAGAACCTTTTTGGTTGAATGTTCTTTGGCTGAATGGATACAGCTAGAGATTGTTAGCAGTGGGAAAGCAGGGAACTGGAACTAGTCTCAGAGACTTGGTGATGTAAAATGTTTCATGAAAATGAAGTTTTAAGGACAGATGAATCTGTAGAGCAGCAGACGTGGAAGCAGAGCTAGGAGGGAAGCATGTGGTGATGTACATTTCGACATGTTACAACCTGCCGACATTGTAGTCCACGCCAGGATCAGGGAGCAGGAGGGAAGGGGAAGAGAGTAGCTACATGTGGTCAATGGGTATGACCCAAGGGTTCTAGGAATGATTCGAGGTACGGTCTGTGTCCACTAATATCTGCTGTAACAAAAGGACATTGATACGAAACATTCCTTCCTTCCACGAATCTTGTCCCAGACCTAGAGTTTCCGGTTAAGCTGTTGACTTGACCCTCATGTCTGGAGATACCTTTGGGAGGAGACTCGATAATCAAACTTACACCGATGATGTGATCTGACCCTTGAGGTGAGAGTTTCGGTTGGATCCTCTTAGTGGTAGCGTCGAGGCCTTACAACATTAGTTTCGGTATGGACTGGGCAACCATAGTTCATACACAGATTGACTGTATTAGGAAAAAATGTTGTTGTTTACCTACAACGTTGGGATGGGTTTTCCTTGGTTGGCGAAAAGGAAACCCCAGGCAGTATAGGATGGAATCATGCATAAGTGGGTGCATTCGATCACTCATGAGTCCGCCAGACTTATATTTGAGCCAAACTTCTCCAGAGTTACTGCACTGCTTTTAGCATTGACGAAGAAGGGGAAAACCCTTCGTGTGGTCAGAGAGATTCCAGCAGAGCTTTTTCAGGAGTTGAGGCAGAGTTTTACCAATGCACTCATCTTGAGGCTACTAGAGAAGGTGCAGATCATCCAGGAGCAGATGAAGACAGTACAGAGAAGACAGAAGACCTATGGTGAGAGGAGACAGAGACCACTGGAGTTCGAGGATGGCGATCATGTTTTCTTACAGGTCTCACCTCGATGGGGTCTATGGATATTTTTTCAGGACAACAAGTTATCTCCACGATTCTGCAGACCTTACTAGGTCCTCAGCAGAGTAGGCGAGGTGGCTTACCGCCTGGCCCTCCCACTTCAGTTGCCCTAGGTGCACGACGTCATCCACGTATCTTAGCGAGGAGATGCATGCACGACCTATCCGTCATCATCGACCACAATATGACATTCATAGAGGTTCTAGTAGAGAATGAGGATCGACAGGAATGGGTCCTGCGTGGACGGTCAATTCCTCTGGTGTGCATTCATTGGCAGCACGGGAACTTCCAGTAGAGCACATAGGAGCGGGAGACTCAGATACGTGCTCAGTACCTTCTTTTGTTTCCCTAGTGTGTGTTGTAGCTTTACGAGAACGTAAAGCCCTGAGGTAGGAGTAATGTAAAGACCCGGAAATTTCAAGGAATTTTTTTTCATAATTTATTTGTAATTTTACGAGTCCTCAGTTTCTAACGGCACCTAATTATGAGGCTCGGTGTGCCCAGAATCAATTTCTGATGTTTTGTACGGGTGTGTTTAGTAAACGTACATGCGGGTTTTTCTATCTGTTGAACTGGTGCTCGGAATTGAAATGTGAGGACACCGACATACTCGCAATGCCGGTATTCGATTAAGAAGACCTTCACCGCAGTTGCGTTTGGTTTATAGTGGAAGTTAACTATTGGGTTTTCTTTAATAAATTAAATAAAATAGTGTGAGACATTATTTTATTTACTTGGTGGTTTATATCTCCAAAGGGAGGATAATGCTTGTGGGTCCCACACGAACACTTCCCCTTTAAACTCTCTTGAAACCCCCTAGAACACTTGGAGTTCCATGTTTTAATTTATTTGTCAACACTCCTCCATCAATGAAGTGAATTAATTCATTCATTTAATTCAAATCATTTTGAATTCATCTCTCCACATTTAATCTATGTGTTGTCACTTTTATGAGGGATAACTCTTGGGTTTTGTGCCATAAAAATAATAGAGATCAAACTCTATTATTTTTGGGGATTTATTTCTTGGTGGAGAGCTAAGGATGAGAGGAAGAGGAGGGAGAGCTTTCCTCCAAAGATGAAGAACGTTCTCTCTCGATGAAAAATGACCATCTACTCTTCTCTTCCTCCACGTCAAGGGAGAAGATGCCTACCATGGAGACCGTCGCCAATGAAAACGTTCTTTTTCTTCCGACGTTGATGGAATGATATTCATCCTATGCGACATTGTCTCCCGCGATGCCCGATTACCACGACACTTGTCTTCTACAGCTCATCGACGTGCGACATCAATTACGAGGTAGGGGTTGTTTTTGTATATTTTATATATGTGATTTATACCCTCGAGCTTGGGAGTTTAATCGGATGGTTGATTATTTGAACCACTAATGCGGTGGGTACGGACTAATGAACAAGTTCAGACCCATCTCCATATCATTCTTGATGCGCGGATTGTTGAGCGACGACGAAACGGGACCGTAACTGCGATTTGGAGCATTCGTAGTAAAGTTCGGGACCCGATATGAACATAGGTGCAGTCGGTGGGCAAAACGGACCACCGGAGCGCATTCGGTGGTCGTCGGAAGGCGGCAGCGGCGTGCCACGCCGGCGCGGTGGCGCCGGCATCCGGCGGTGGCAGCACACCACGAGAGCAGACCGACGTGGCTGAGTTGTGGTGGCGGAAGAAACCAGTGCGGCTCGGCCGTTCGGGAAAATCAAAGCGACGCGCCTTAATCCGAGCCGAATGGCTGAGCCAGTGCCCTCCCGGTCGGGGCGGGGCGGGCCACGCGGATGTATGTCCGGCCACACCGACCAGGACCCACCAGTCGGGCCGGTCCGCGCCAGCCGGGCCAGGCCGCGCCCAACCGGGCTGGACCCGAACCCCAGTCGGGTCGACCCGGTTTGGGCCGACCCAGGTTGGGTTGTGCCGAGTCGGACCGGGCCCAAACCCCCTTTTTCGGACCAGATTCGTTTAAACGCCCATAACATGAGCTACGGACCTACGATCGACGCACCGTCAGTTGCGTAGGATTCCTTGGATCGAGACTGTCGTTTCAGTATATTACACTCAAAGTTTTGGCGAATTTTGGGTATCACCGGGTTGGTCGATCCTAAAACCAACCGGGCCCTCAGAGCGGAAATGCTTATAACTTAAGGACCGGACATCCGATTGACGTGTCGTCGACTATGTTGGATTTCTCTTGATGAGACGGTTCTTTTGGCATACTCTACACAGGATTCAGATGTTGTTTGAGTATGGACCGGTTGGATTATACCCAAAATCCAACCGGGCCCTGGAACGGTAATGCTAATAACTCCCAGACTGGGCATCCGATTGACGCGCCGTCAGTTGTGTTGAGACCCCTATGATGAAGCAGTCCTTTGAGATACTACCACAGGAAGTTACCTGACACTTGGAAGTATCTACCAGTATCTCGTGGAGAAGATCCTCCCGAAAATGAGCGTATGGAGTACGAAGACCCTATAGCTGGCTGAGACCTGATGACTGCTTATCTGATTCGATTCGGAGTGACTTGACTAGCCCAGTGGGGAGGGCTACTGTGTTGGGGCGACAGACCCATGGCGGAGGATCGCTACTATTTTGGGGCGGCAGACCCGCGGTACTCGATAGAAGGTGTACCTCTGTAGGCTATTAGGGGGTGCGCTACTGTGTTGGGGAGGCAGACCCATGGCGAGAAGAGCTACTGTGTTGGGGAGACAGACCCGCGGTACTTGATAGGAAGAGTACCTCAGCAGTCGAAGTTTAGTGAGTCGTACCTCGGAGTCGCGACATGACTATACTGCTCGACAGAGGAGTAGTTCTCCAGCAGTCGTGCTTTCGACATCGTGAATAAAAATCCTGGTTTGAGATGAGTCAATGACCTTTGTGTTTTTCTCATGATTGAGATGGGTTACTTGATAACTTAGGTATATGTATGGGCATATACCTAAGTAAAGTTTATATGTTGAGAAATTTCATTTTGGTTTATCATTGTTGTATTTAGTGAGACCTTGAGGGTCTTGGGATCCCTACTGAGTATCATTATACTCACCCATGTACGGGCTATGCCTACACCTCGTTGTGTTGGATGCAGATGACAGACAACGCTGACCGAGGAAAGGTGTACGAGGACAGGATGGTACCTAGAGGTGGACACTCGGCGTGATGACACACGGAGAAAACCGATAGACGTGGAGTTCTGAGGAGGATATATGTACCTACCCTTCAGGTGGGATCCATGGCGGATGATCCAGGAGCTTCTAGTCACCTTCCAGCTATTTTTCTTTCAGTTGTAGCTGTACCTTTCTATGGGGCTTCTATTTCCGACCCCTTTGTACTTTCAACACACTTGTTATACTACTTTACTTAGTGTAGGCTTCCTCTTGATCTCTGGTTATGTGTGTTTAGGTTTTATAAAGGCAATGTCTTCCTAGTTTTTAGGGAGTTACGCCTTTGGTGCTAGTCGCCAGCCCCTGGCCTATGGAAGGCATGCTTGGGGTAGTCACGATACGAGACCCGGGGATGGGTCGTGACATAAAAACCCTAAAATACATAAAAAAATAGTAAACTATAAAACACATAAAAAACATAAAAATCATAAAAAGCCCTAAAAATCCTGAAAACCCTAAAAACAACTAAAAACCATAAAAACCATTTGTCAAACTAAAAATGTTAAAAAAACTCTAAAAACATAAAACCCTAAAAACCCCATACAATCCAAAAAAACCATAACAACCCTAAAAGTAATAAAAACCCATAAAACCCCTCAAAATCCAAAAAACCCTAAAAACCATTAGAATCATTAAAATCCTAAACAAACAAAAAAATATAAAAAAATTAAAAAACCTAAAGAAATTAAGAGATAATTAAAAAACTACAAACATTAAAAACACCCTTAAAAACCTAAAAATTCTAAAACCCCCCCCAAAAACCCTAATACCCATCAAAATCACTAAAAATAGTAAAACCCCCTAAGAATCGTAAAAGAGCCCAAAAAATCCCTAAATTTGTAAAAAATACTAAAACCCATAAAAACCCATAGGAAAACATTAAAATTCAAAAAAAACAAAAACCCTTAAAACCTAAAAATGTTAAAAATAATAAAAAAACTCATTAGAGCCTAAAACTCTAAAAACCACTGAAACCATAAATCCAATAAAACATGAAAATCCTAACAACCTCTTGAAACCGTAAAAACCAATAAAAACTCTAAAAACCCCTTAAATCAATAAAATGTCAAAAAACTCTATGAAACATAAAAATCCCTAAAAACATAAAAAAGACCCTAAAACAAAAAAACCCCACAATATAAGGAAAACACTAAAACCCCTCGAAATACATAAAACCCCTAAAAAAATAAAAAAACCCTAATAATGTAAGACCCTAAAAACATTGAAAACACTAAGAAAATATTAAAAACATAAAAACACTTAAAACTCCTAAAAACCTAAAAAATGATAAAAACCCTAGAAACTCCAAAAGCCTGAAACACCTAAAAACATTAAACACCCTCAAAATCACTAAAAACCTTAAAAAAGAAAAAAAAACAAAAAACTGTAAAAATCCCTAAAAACCTAGAAACCATGAAATACACTAAGAAAACCCTAAAAATATAAAAAAACAAAACCCCCCCAAAAAAACACTAAACCCTAAAAACCCCTAAAAAGACAATAAAAAACCAAAACACCTAAAAACCTTAAAAACCCCTCAATACCCATAAAATACCTATACCTCTAAAAACTCTAATATCCACTTAAACCCCTAATAACATTTAAAAACTCTAAAAAACATTGAAAAACAAAAAAAAATCTCAAAAAAACCCTAAAAACCCAAAAAACCATTAAAAACCCTAAACCCCTAAACCCCTAAAAATACCGAAAACCCCTAAAAATATTCTTATGAAATTCATAAGAATCCAAAAAAACCATAAAACCCATAGAAACCATGAAAACACATAATATAACCCTAAAAACCCAAAACACTTAAAATTACTTAAAACCTAAAAATGCTAAAACCCAAAAAACCCTCTCAAAACCCCAAAAACCCTATTAAATATAAAATTCCCAAAAAAACTTAAAAATACATAAAAATCCATAAACTAATTTAAATCCCTAGAAATATAAAAAATCTAACAACCTTGAAAACCCCAATGAAAATCTAAAAACCTAAAAACATTTAAAACTACAAAAAAACATAAAAAATGCTAAAATCACTAAAAGACCCTTAAAACACTAAAAATCCCTAAAAACACTAAAACCTCCAAAAACATATTTTTTTTAAAAAAACCCATAGAAACACTAAATAATTACTATAAACTCTAAAAACATTTTAAACTCATAATAATGTTAAAAAACTATAAAAATCCTTAAAAATACTAAATGAACTGAAAAACCCTAAAACACAAAAAAATCCATAAAAATCCCTAAAATTTTAAATACCCTAAAAACCATGAAAACCCCTATGTAAACATTAAAAACCAAAACGCACATGAAACTCCCAAGAAACCTAAAAATGATAAAAACCCTAAAATCCAAAAAAACACTAAAAACCCTCAAAATCCTTAAAAGCCTCAAAACCATAAATATTCTAAAAAACACCTAAAATCCATAAAACTCCAAATACCCTTAAAAGAACCCATAGAAACCCTTAACACCTAAAAAGGTAAAACTCTTAAATAACCATAAATAACCTCAATATACCTAAATCCATTAAAACTCATAAAAACCTTTACAACCCATAAAACCTTTAAAACCTATGGAAAACTGTAAAATTTCTTTAAACCTATAAATTTTTTGAAAACACTAAGAAACCTAAAAACCCCTAAAAACCAAAAAAAAAATCATGAAATCCCTAAAAACAGCAAAAACTGTTCAAAACTCCAAAACCTTAAAGTACTATTAAATCCTAAAAAATCCCAAAAAATACATAAAAATGAAAAAAACCCAAAAAAAACCCAAACTATACCTTAAGAAACTAAAATCAATTAAAATCGATTAAAACATTAAAAAGGATAAAAACAAAAAAAATATAAAAATAATAAAAATCCATAAAATCCATAAAAATCTATAAAAACCCTAAAAACCCATAAAAATAAAGAAGTCAAAAATTTCTATAAAAAAGTAAAAAACACAAAATTCCATTTAAAATAATAAAAAATCCTTAGAAACCTGAAAATAATTAAAAAACCTAAAAATTAAAAAACTCAAAACCCCAATAAAGACCTAAAACCCTATAAATCCTTAAAAACATAAAAACTCCAAAACCCGTAAAAACCACTAAAATCCTATAAAACCTTAAACCCCCACAAAAAATCTCTAAAAACCTTTAATCAAATAAAAATGTTTAAAAACTATTGAAACCATTAAACCCCAAAAAACTCAAAAGAAAACAAATGAAAAAACCCCATAAAACCCTAAAACCCTAAAACCCTTTAGAAAACTAAAAAACCCCAAAATTCAATAAAAATATAAAAAATCCCAAAAATCCCTAATAAAATACAAACTATAAATAACCTGAAAACCCCTAATAAAACCTTAAATAAAAAAATCACTCAAAACCCTAAAAACCCATAAAAACCAAAAAACCAAAAAAATACATAGAAAACCTCCAAAATCCCTTAAAACCATAAAAAACAAAAAAAAAATAAAACCCCTAAAACCCTAAAAACACTAAAACAATAAAAACCCTAATAAGTCTACGAAATCCCTAAAACATCCAAAAACCATAAAACACCTAAATTTTTTAAAAAACATAAAAACTCAAAAAACCAAAAAGAATAACTAAAAACTATGAATACCATTTAAACCCATAAAAACATTAGAAGACCAAAAAAAACACACAAACACCCTAAATTCTAAAAAAACCTAAAATCCTAAAAATTAATAAAAAATCTATAACCCATAAAAACCCTAAAACCCTACAAATCCGTAAAAACATTTAAAACATAAAAATATGAAAATATCCTTAAAAACAACTAAACACGTAAAAACCCTAAAAACGCAATAAAACAATAAGAAATAATTAAAAATCTAAAAACAATTGAAATCCCTAAAACCACAAAACGATAAATACAATAAAAATGTCTAAAACCCTTAAAATCCCTAAGATCCTAAAAATCCATAAAAACCCAAAGAAACATAAAAATAATATAATTAAAAAGACCCAAAAAACCCTAAAGATCCTAAAAACAATAAAAACTAAATAATAACATAAAACCCCCAAAAATCTTAAGACCCTAAAAAATGCTAAATATCACTAAAAACTATAAAACACTTCAATCTCCTAAATATTTTTAAAACCCTAAAAACCATAAAAGGCCTAAAAAATCAAAATACCTAATAATATAAAAACCCATAAAACCCCTAAAAATCCTTAGAGTACTCAAAATCCTAAAAAAACTCTATAAAACCATAAAAGTTCTAAAAAATCCCAAAAACACTTAAAAAATAAAAACTCTATAACCCCTAAATAAAAATAACGAATAATTTTAAACCTAAAAAAAATTATTACCAATTCAAAACCAACAAAACACTAAAAACTGAAAAAATTCTTAAAACACCTAAATACATAAAAAAATACTTAAAAATTACTAAAAACAGTAAAAATGTTAAAAATCCTAAAAAATAGAAAATCCATAAGTAAATCATAAATACCTAAAAACACATAATACCCATAAGACCCTAAATAATTATAACAATACAAAAGGAAACTAAATGAAAATAAAACCCCCAAAACACGTAAAATGATAAAGCACCCAAAAACCAAAAAACCCTTAAACCACTAAAAACTCTAAAACCCCATTAAACACCTAAAATTTTTAAAAACAATAAAGAACCTTTAAAAGCCTAAAAAATGAAAAAAAAAATTATTAAACCCAAAAAAACACTAAAATCCCTAAAAACCCTAAAAACCTAAAAACCCTAAAATCCCCAAAATACCCAAAAATTATTAAAAATACCTAAAAATCCCTAAAACATAAAAACCCCAAAAATCCCTTAAAACCACTAAGGATGCCTTAAAACCTTAAAAACACTTAAAACCTTTAATATAATAAAAATACTAAAAATAAAAAAACACAAAAAAAACATGACAAACCCTCAAAATCACTAAAATATCTAAAAAACCCTAAAAATAACAAAAATACCTAAAAACCCTAAAATGTAAAAAACCTTTAAAACTGTGAAAATCCTTATGAAAAATTTTAAAACCTAAAAACACATAAATCCCAAAAAACATTAAAAATAAAAAAAACCCCTAAAAACCCTATAGACCCATCACCCAAATAACCCTAAAATCCCCTAAAAATTAATAGACACTAAAAATCTATAAAAACATTAAAATCACTAAAAACTCTAAAAACTCTTTAAACCCCTAAAAATGTTAAAAGAATACAAAAAACTATTAAAAACCTAAAAACTTTAATGAAAACCCATAAAATTAAAAAAACCCAAAAAAACATAAAACCTCTAAAAACCCTAAAACGCTATAAATCCCCAAACCCCAAAAATAATAAAAATAAAAAAAATCCCTAAAAATGCGAAAAAAGTTAAAGAACCCCCTAAATCCTAAAAAACTAAGAAAAACATAAAAAAACAAAAACACATAAAACCTATAAAAATCCAAAAAAACCCAAAACCCATAAACACCCTCAGAAACCATAAAAACCCCTAAAACATTTAAAAGCCTTAAAACCCATAAAAACCCTAAAAACCCACCAAAAATGATAAAAATCGATAAACCCATATGAACATTAAAAAACACTAAAAACCATAAAAACACTTAATACTGAAAAAATATTTTAAACTCCCCAAAACCATAAAACACCTAAAAATCCTAAAACCATGCAAAATCACTAAAAACCCTAAACATCATAAAAATAAAAAAAAAATCCTTAATTATCACTAAAATTGTAAAAACCCCATAAAAACCATCAAAAAACAAAATAACACTATGAAGATGTAAAAACAAATAAAACCCCTAACAACACAAGAACCATTGAAAATAATAAAAGACCCTAAAAACCATAAAACCCCCTAAATCCCTTAGAAATCCATAAAAATATTAGAAAACCCATAAAAATTATAAAAACAAATATAAATTCTATAAACCATTTAAACCACAAATACTTCAAATAACTCTAAAATCCCTTAAAACCTAAAAACCCTAAAAACCCTAAAAACCAATAAACCCCCATACTCTGAAATTCATTAAATATCATAAAAATAAAAAAATTCCCTAGAAATGCCTAAATAAATTAAAAGACATAAAAACCCTAAAACCTTAAAGAAAAACATAAAATCATAAAAACGTTTAAAACCACTAAAAACCTAAAAATCTCTAAAAACCCCTATAAACCCTAAAAGACCCTAAAACCCCTAGAAACAGTAAAAACC
Source organism: Viscum album (assembly GCA_963277665.1). Classification (NCBI taxonomy): domain Eukaryota; kingdom Viridiplantae; phylum Streptophyta; class Magnoliopsida; order Santalales; family Viscaceae; genus Viscum; species Viscum album. The sequence continues at coordinate 1,589,688,497 of OY728121.1, read as the reverse complement.
CCTGAAGATATTAAAAACCCCGAAATACCCGAAAAACACTAAAAGTCACTAAAACACTAAAACCCCTTAAAACACAAAAAACAATAAAAAAATATAAAAACAATTAAAAAACTAAAAATTAAAAATCCCCTAAAACCCCCAAAACCATAAAAACCCTAAGTCAGTAAGAAAACCTAAAAACCCAAAAAATCCCAAAAAACCTAAAAATATAAAAAATCTTATAAAATCTCTAAACCGTAAAAACCCTGAAATCCCCTAAGAAAAAATAAAAACCATAAAACCTTACAATCCCCTAAAAACATAAAAATAGATAAAAACACTTAAAACACTAAAACCCCTATAAACACTCTATCCCCTCAAAATCCCTAAAATTCTAAAAACCCATAAAAATTCTTAAAAGCCTAGAAAATCACTAAAAAAATAAAAAACCATAAAAACCCCAAAACCCCCCTAAGAAAAATATGAAAACCTAAAGAAACACAGAACCCCTAAAAATTCAAAAAAAAAAAAAAACCTAAACACCCCCCTTAAATCCCCAAAAACTATTAAAAACATAAAAACACCTAAAACCAAAAAATAACTCTATAAACCTATATAAAACATAAGACTAATAAAAAAAGATAACTCTATAAACCCCTAAAAACACTAAAAATCTCAAAAAGACATTAATAACCATAAAAAACTTAAAAAAACCAAAAAGGCAAAAAAATAATAATATAAAGCCCCTATAAAACACTAAACCCATGAAAAATCCATGAAAACAAAAAAACAACTAAAATAATAAAAAAATCCCTAAAATCCCTGAAGAAGTAAAAAACACTAAAAACCCCTATGGAAAACATAAAAACTAAAAACACTTAAGACCCCTAAAAATCTAAAAATAATAAAAACGATAAAATCCCTAAATCCCAAAAAACTACAAAAACCTAAAAATCCATAAAAACCCTAAAAACTATAAAAATACAATAGAATACCTAGAAATCTATAAAAATATAAAAAATAGAAAAACCTTGAAAAGCATTTAGAAAAACTTAACTACCTAAAAACACTTAAAACCCACAAAAATCTAAAAATAATAAACCCCAAAAATACACTAAAAACCATAAAGCCCTAAAACCATAAAAAACCTAAAACCTCTAAAACCCCTAAAAGAACCTAGAAAACTCTAAATCCCCATTAAACCCTAAAAACGTTAAAAAACTCTAAAAATAGGAAATAACAGAAAAAACCTCAAAAAAACACTAAAACCCAAAAAACTATTAATCCCAAATAAATATAAAAACCCCTTCGGACATTATAAATCCCAAAAACAAATAAAAACCCATAAAATACTAAAAAATCCATTAAAATATAAAAATAATTAAAAAGGAATAAACACCCTAATGAACCATTAGAAAAACATAAAATCTTAAAAATGCTTAAAACCCCTAATAACATAAAAAATGAAAAAAACCCAAGAAACCCAAAAATACATTAAAAACGCTAAACTCCGTACAATCCATTAAAACCCTTAAAATCAATAAAACCAATTAAAATCTCTAAAAACACTAAAAACCCTTTAAATCTATAAAAACATAAAAACAAACTCAAAAAACCATAAAACTCCTAAAAAATATAAAAAAACCAAAAAACCAAAAAATAGAAATACCATCAGAACCACAAAAACCCCTCAATATCCATAAAAACATATAAAATCATAAAAATACTAAAAAATACATAAAAATACCTAAATTCATAAAAAACACTAAAAACCTATAAATATTAAAATCCACAAAAAATAATAAAAAAACACTAAAACCCCCAAAAAACCTCAAAAAACCCTAAAATCCAATAGATTTATAAAAATACCTTAAATGTAAAAAATCCTAAAAATTGTAAAATTCATACAATAAACATAAAAACCAAAAAATAATTAGAACTCTTAAAAAACCTAAAAATGATTAAAACCCTAAAAACCCTAAAAAGACTATAAAAACCATAAATCCCTATAAAATCTATAAAACCCTCAAAAAAAGTAAAATACTTAAAGTATTAAAAACTATTGAAACCCTTTAAACCCCTAAAAATGTTAAAAAACACTAAATAACCTATAAACCCCTAAAACACTAAAAAAATATAAAACCCTTAGGAACCATAAAAACCATTGAAACACTCATAAAGCACTAAAAATTATGAAAAACATAAAAAAAGATATGAACCCTGAAACCCCCTAATAAAACCTTAAAAACCACAAAACACGTAAAATACTAAGTATACTAAAAAACACAAAAAAATAAAGAACCATAAAATCCCTAAAAACCCCTAAAAACCATCAAAATCCCCACAAACTAGAAAAAAACATAAAATTCCAAACCCCTCCTAAAAATGCCTAAAAACCTAAAAAACCTAAATTCCTAAAAAATCCAATAAAAACATTAATACCTAAAAACATTTAAAACCCATAAAAACCAAATATTATTAAACCATAAAAAACCATAAAACCCATAAAAACCATAGAAACCCACAAATCCTAAAAAAAACTAAAAAACCATAAAATCCCTAAAATTCCTTAAAAACTATAATACCACATTAAACCCCCAAAAATATTAAAACTATAAAAAACCTTAAAATCCTAAAATATAAAAAAACTCTAAAACAGATAAAAACCTAAAAACCCTAAAAATACCTAAAAATATCTCAAATCCCTAAAAACATAAAAATTCAAAAAAAAACCTCAAAAATTCCTAAAAAATTAAAAATTCTAAAAACCCTAAGAAACCCATAAAAACATAAAAACAATTAAACCCCTAAAAACCTAAAAACACTAAAAACCTAAATTATCCTAAACACCATAAGAACCATAAAAACCCTCAAAATACCTAAAAACCCTAAAAACCCATAAAATCTAAAAAAAATCCTTAAAATTACATAAACACATAAAATCTATAAGAAAACCATAAAATCCCAAAAAACATATAAAACCCATAAAAATCGAATAAACAATAAAAAACCTAAAAATTATAAATCCCTCTAAAACCATAAAAAAATAAAAATCCATAGAAACCACCAAAAATCTCAACACACATTAAACCCATATAAATTTTAGAAAACTATGAAAACCAATAAACACCATAAAACCCCAAAAAATCCTCAAAAACCCTAAAAATCCAAAAAACCATAAAAATCCAAAAAAGGCCCTAAAGATACCTAAAATGTATTAAAACCCTTTAAAACCCAAAAACACCAAGAAAACCATGAAAACCTAAAAAAAATTTAAAACCCAAAAAACCTAAAAATTTCTAGAAATAGAAAAAATAATAAAATCCCAAGAAAACCATCATAATCCATAATATTGTTAAAACCAATAAAAATCATAAAACCAAAAAACCACAAAAAATGAAAAAAACCTAAAATACCTTGAAACTAACTTTGAATCCTTTAAAAACCTAAAAACACATAAAACCCCAAAAAACCATAAAATCCCAAAAAAAATCCAACTAACCTCTGAAGTAACAATAAAAACTCAAAAAACCATTTAAACCCATAAAAAATAGAAAACTCAAAAAAACCAAAAAAAGGAGCATAAAAACTCAAAAAAACATAAAAACTATTAAAACCATAAAAACCCAAAAGAACCATTAAAACCAAAAACCACTAAAAAACCTTGAATCCCTAAAAACCCTAAAAATCCATAAAAATCCTAAAAAGACAGTAAAAATACCAATAAGCATAGAAAACCTATAAACCCTAATAAAATACAAAGAAAACATGAACAAAATAAAAACAATTAGTACACCTAAAATCTAAAAATAAAATAAAAATCCAAAAAGACCTTATAAACTCAAACCCACCTAAAAATAAAAAACCCATATAAACATAAAAACCTCTAAAAATCCATAAAAACATAAAAACTGCTAAAAACACTAAAATAGTATCAAATCCCTAAAACTGTTAAGAAAGATGAGCCCTTAAGGGGCTCTGCGCTCTAGGTTTTCCCCGTCGCCGCCGTCTGCGGCGATCTTCTCTCCTGCGGCGTTGAGGGTTCATTCTACAGAGGATTGGTTCGGCGTCGTGGGTTTTTCATCAGAAGGAGTGGGTTATCTTTGGCGGAGCTTCGCGATCGGATGGAATGGATTCACTTCGGCGGAGCTGGTCGGAAGGTGGCGCTTTCAGATTTGGTCCAGATCTGGTTTCAAACAAGATATGGTTGGACATCGACGATTCAGGTGGAAGACTTCATCCTCGTGGCGATGTGGCATCAGAGGCGTGATGGATTTCAATGGTGGTCGGTGGCCCCGTTTTGGTCAAGATCTACAGATCTGGCTGGATCTGTGGGACACGTCATCGACGGAATCCGTGGTGAGTGGTGGGCTCTTCCGGCAGTCATTGCAGATCGAGCTGGTGCAGAGGTGTGTCGCGGTGGTCGGTCGTAGGTGGCGGCGGGCTCAACTGCGCGAGCAGGTGCGGAGGCACGTCACGACAGTTGGTCGAAGTTGGCGGCGGGCTTGACGTTGGTTTGTTCTGTTGAAGGTTGGTCTCCCGCTCAGGCGGTGGTGATGCTTCAGGCGATGTCTGAGGATCCACCGGTCAGGATTGGTGGTGGCGATGATACTGTTAGACGGAAGCGGATCGTGTCATGTCGGTTCTGATGACTTGGTGGTCTCTCTAATTTGCGGTTTTGGACCCGGTCTGTTGGGCCTTCGGGTTGTGCTTTCTCTTTTTTGGTGATGTTTTTCACTTTTAATTAGTTTTCCCATTGGGATCTTCTGTTGTCTGATGCTTTGCGTGTGTGTCTCTGAATGGGCTTTGTCCCTCTGGGCCTACAGGCTTGTAATGGGTTTTACCTTACCCAACCCAATAGGGATTACTGTCTTTTTTCTTTTTCTTTAATAAAGGGGCTTGACCCCAAACTTCTCTGACCCTAAAACTGTTAAGAAATTTAAAAAATCCGAAAATCCTAAAAAATAAAAAAAACAAAAAAACCATAGAAACTATAAATCTACAAAAAACTATAAAAATCTCTGAAAACCCTAAAAATCCATAATAAACATAAAAATCCTTAAAAATAAATAAAATCCAAAGACCCCTAGAAACCCAAAACCCCCTAATAAAAACTTAAAAAGAAAAAAATGCATAAATCCCTTAAAACCCAAAATATGATAAAAACCCTAAAACCCCCAAAAAATAATAAAACCCCATTAAAACCTCAATTATTCTTAAAACCCATAAAAATTATAAAAACAAAAATAAACCTATAATGTCTTGGAAATTATGTATAATTTTTTGTATTATATTGAATTATTCTGAGACCACGTGCTTTGACAGCACATGAATCCAAGGCCCGGTGAGCCCGAAAAGGAATTTTGATCTTTTATTAGTTCACATTAGTAAACATGCGAGTGGGTTTTTCTAATATTTGAACCGGTGATTAGAACAAAAATCATAGGGAACTGTTGAACTCAGAATTCTGGGATTCACCTAGAAAGCACATAACTTTGGCCATCAACGGCCGAACAGAAAAGTTAATTTTCATACTTTTAGAAAAATAATAAAATAACTTTAAATAGTTATTTTATATTCATTTTTCCTCCATTTAGTGATGGAAGACAATAATACAGTACATCAATGAGGCACATTGATGAGTCTAATTAATGGCTCATTAACTCACTGTGTAATGATGCATGAATGACGCATAACAACACCACTATTTCATAAATGAAACAGCATAATGATGCAACATCGTTGAATAAAATAAATGTTTCAATGTGTTTTCTTTTTATTTTGGTTGATGCGTTGCTGGAGCGAGGAATTAAACTACATGGATTCACTAACAAACCTCTGACGAACTTCCTCTCCAACAAAGAATGACCGATGCCGGTGAACATAAAACATCTTCGATGAACCTTGGATGACGGAGCCGGATGCGATGAATGACATCAAGGTCTTAAAACCACAAGGACGTAATGCTACAACAAAAAATGTCAATGAGTTAAGGTTTATTTGATTTTAAAGATCTCCCCTGTTCTTTTTTCTAAAAATAACAAATGTGGAACAACGGACGTACATGTTGATCCACAGATCGTGAGGTCTAGCAGGAGGGTAACATTATTTGGTATTTATCTATCCAAGATTCAAACATCACTTTTATTGATTGATCTAAAACCCCCTAGAAAATTCTCTACTTTAATCCACTAATGTGTAGTGTCGGGGATGATATAAACAATGACTATGCATCATCGTTGTGTGCGTTCTTTGTGGCCACACCCTCAAAGTGGCGACAAGATGATTATAGGATCTTTTCGGTGAAGAGGAAATTCCCCAGAGAGCGTAGGCATAAGTAGTGAAAAGAATAGACCATCAGAGCACGTCCGGTGGTCTGCCGAACAATCTACCGGTAGCGATGGAGGTCGTGGGCAGAGGGGGCACTCTGCTCATTGACGTGTTGTAGGTGTAGCAGGGAGACATGGCGCCTGCCTTGCGCCACGTGGAGGGATGACCCACGTATGGGCCATCCGAGCAGCTGGTGAGCCGTGGTCCCTTGACCGTGGAAGGAGGGTCCCACGTGTCTATGGGGCAGCTGAGACCGGACGTGGTAGTCAGCTGCATCCTGACTAACAATGCACCATCGGCCGCCAATGCGGCCCGACATCGGGTTGGAGGGTTGCGCCCCCAGCCTATGGGTCAGACCCGTGCTAGAGTTTCAGACCCCCACCAAGTGATACCGACCCACACCCAATGGGCTGGACCCATGTCGGCAGGCTGGACCCGCACCCTTCGTGTTAGGCCATAATAGACCGGGTCGTCGGGCAACCTGGCGGGCTGGACCGTCAGGCAAACCGGGTTGGGTCCAGTGAGGCCCATTAGGCCCGGCCCACTATCCAGGTCAGACCACACCAACCCAGACCTGAATTGGGATAGGTCGAGTCAGTGTAATTTTTAAACCAGGGTATGTGTAACCCCCGTTGGGTTGGTCGGGTCGGTCCGACCGGGTCGGAGCGGGCCTAGACGCAATTGGCCCCTGTTTAGTAAGCCACCTGTATTTTGCAAACCGTGCATCTAATTAACGATCTGTTAACAGAATTGGGACCCTCTTAACTTGGCGGATATTTTGGAATTCCCTGAGAAGGATTTCATGGAACTTGATATGTGACTAATGTCTTGAGGAGCACTTCTCCCAAGCGTGCTACGTACGGAACCCTACGGTTGGTTGAGACCTGAATACTACTGACTATGGAATCTGTTTGACTCCAAAAAATCACAGTGGGAAGTGGCTCTATGTGACCCAGAAGCCCCATGGTAGATAGATTCTCTATGTGACACGACATACCCATGATACTCGATAGGAGGAGTATCTCTGTATGGCCAATATAGGAAGCGACTCTGTGCGACCCGATAGGCCCACGATGGGGAGAAGCTCTGTGTGACCCAACATACCCACATTACTAATCTGGAATGAGTACTAAAGTAGTACAAGGTTAGTCGGAAGTGGCTTATGTGTGTCCTAGAAGGCCCACTGTACTCTATAGAGGAGGAGTTCTGTAGTAGCCAAGGAGTTCGATAATGTGACTGATGATTCTTCTATCACTACCATAAATGTATACATGGTGTGAGATATCTTGTGATTCATGATTTACTATGAAGATTTCTATGTGGTCTTTCCTTTTTTTTGGGGTCCCACTAAGTATCGTGTACTCACCCCTGCAGGGGCTCCGCCACTCGTGTTGTGTCCTGTATAGGTGATCAACGTTTCGATAGAGACTTTGGTGGACTAGGACCCAGAGGTACTAAGGGTGATGGTACCGATGGATGCTATGATGGTGGAATTGGTGTCCTAGGACCAAGAAGGGCTTAGTAGGATCAGGTAGACATGAAATTCTACTTTCGCTTCCAGTAGATACACTACTCTCACAATCAGGTGGGTTTTTTCTGTAGATGGCCATTAGAGTTTCCTTATTGTGCATTCTTTTTTCAGTTATTCTGTTGAGTTTGTATTCTAGATCACTTTTATTAGTTTTACATGTACTAAACTCTGTAATAAGGATACTTATTTCTTTTTTAGTGTTTGGGACTTGGGTGGGTATGTGTGTGCGTATAAGTACTCAAGAAAATGACCCCCACATGCAGGTTGACCCCTTCGTCGCTAGTCACCAGCCCCTGGCATTCAGGAGGTGGGCTTGGGGTAGACATGACAGAGACCCTGAGGGAAGGGTCGTGAATTTTTTTTACCAAAGAGTGGTTAGTCCTACCATAAAGACTGGGAGTCTGTGTTTTGTTTTGCGGCTATGGTGCTAAGTGTTTCTAATCCGACTTCCAGATTCAGGGAGTCCGGTGTTGGTGCGGAGACCGACGTATCCATACACCAAGACCTTGAATTTTTCATTTCGGCTCTATACAGGAAAACACTAGTTGAATAAGTGTCTCGTTATGTTCTTTTGAATAATAGATAGCTCACTAGGTATATCCTTATGATTGTTGTACATATTTTTCTATCTCAGGATGCCTCCATGTGGATGACCAACTGGGATCCTGATATGAGGTCCTGAGGATAGCATGCCTAGAAAAACGGCGTCCGTTCAGGGACCATCCCTATAGATAGCCCCACTTGGTGGTGCACCAGTGCTACCAACACCTGATGGTCAGCATCTACAACCAGCCGTACCAACAGGGGATGTGCACAGACTCAGTGCCCTGCCTGAGTTTCAGAGACAGAGACCTCCCAGGTTCAGGGGAGAGACAGATCCTTAGGTCGCTAAGGACTAACTGGAGCCAGTGACACGGGTCATCCACTTAGTGAGGGCACCTCATTAATATATGGAGATATTAGCAACGAGTGTTATGCAGGGCTTGACAAGGAGATAGTGGAGCTTGACCACCGAGACACACTATGAAGCGACTCACCTCGGAAGACATCGAGTGACTTTCTAGGGAGGATTTTTCCCCACAACCTTGTGCTCTTTGCGCATTCAAGAGATTATTCACCTACAAGAGGTCATTATGGTGGTGGATGAGTACTCAGTGAGGTTTACTGATCTTTCTTGCTACTCGATATACATGGAGAGAGACCCTTTCTTTAGGGCTCAAGTATTTTATTAGGGACTCAGGAGGGAGATCAGGGCATATGTGTTGTCTCTCAGCATCCATACCTAGGATGGTGTGTTGGAGCGAGTCCTTCGAGTATAGATCTTCTTGGGATAGAAAGCACCCACAGCTAGAGCTACCAACACACCCCATGTGGCGGAGTCTTTGGCAGGAATCTGACAACAAACTCGTGGGACCAGGCAGGCCAAGTCTTTCATAGGACAACCCCAAGACTCAGGGTCGGCCGTGAAAGGCTCCCAGTACATAGGGAGTTAGAAGGGATCCAAGAAGTTATTCGTGTGTGGCGGGCATAGAGACATGGTATGTGACTTCCCAATCCATCATTTAGATGACCATTAGTTGTTAGAGGGGATGTCGAGTCAAAGGCATCAGCTCGAGCAAGGAGATCTATATGGTGGAAGATGTGGCAGGAGAGTAGGCTGAGAAGTAGGCAGTGGGTGATAGTTTGAGGTGTTACTGCCACCACCCCTAGGTGGTCCACCATGACCTCATGATGTTAGAAGACAGGGGCGAACATAGCTTCCTAGAGTGGAGGCTTATGACCATGACGCTCCAGAGATGTTTGAGGTACAATCTATGTCTTCTACACCCTAGCTGTAGTTCTTATAGACACAGGTGACAGTCACTATTTTTGTTCCATATCTCTTGCTCAAAGCTCGGAGATTCCAGTGAAGTCGTTGGCTCGATCCTTATTTCTAAAGAATCCTACAAGAGGGGATTTGACGATTACACATTGGCGCATGCAGTGTGAGCTTACTCTATGAGGTGAGAGCTTCGGTTGAGATCACATAGTAGCGGCATCGAGGATTTACGACATCTTCTTGGGTATAGAATGGTTATCCATAGTTCATGCACAGATCGACTATTTTAGGTGTGCAGTGCATGTTTCCATAGAGATGGGACTAGGTTTTACTTCACTGGTGAGAATGAAACCCTTACAGTGCGAGACAAAATTTCTCATAGGAGGGTGCATCCGATCACTCACCAGTTTTCTAGCCTCACCATCATTGGAGTGAATGAGTGGAGTCCATGTTTTCCTATAGTGGTGGACAAGTATGAGGATGTTTTAGGACTACCTCATCACATGGAGGTAGACATTGGAATCAAACAATACCCCAGGATGACACCAATATCTGCACCGGAATATCAGATGAAACTTGTGGAGATTCGCGATCTGGGGATATAGCTGGAGGACTTTTAAGAGAATGGGTTTGTAAGGCCCAGTGATTCACCATGGGCAGCCTCGGTTCTTTATTCCATGATGGAAGACGAGAGTTTGAGGTAGTGTGTGGACTTCCGGTTCCTGAAACTAGTGACCATGAATAAAAAGTATCAACTGACATGAATCGATGATCTCTTTAACCAACTGAAGGGGTGAAGCAGTTCTCAAAGGTAGACCTCAGATCAGGGTATCACCAGCTTTGGGTACGGGATAAGGATGTACCGAAGATTGCCTTCAGGTGATGGTATGACCACTATGAGTTCCCAGTGATGCCTTTCAGTGTGACTAATTCCCCAACAGTGTTCATGGGCCTCATGAATTGCATCTTCCAGCCATACCTTGAAAAGTTTATCGTGGTCTTTATTGATGACATATTGATGTACTCAGTGTCAGCGAAGGAACAAACTACTCACCTAGGGATAATACGGGATACACATCAAGAGAACTAGATTTTTGGTAAGCTCACAAAGTGTCAGTTTGGATTTGGGAAGTCCACTTTCTAGGACACGTCATATTAGAGGCCAGAATTGCAGTGGATCAGGCAAAGATATATGCATTTCTTTCTTGGGAGCCACCCAAGAGTGTGATTGAGGTGGGGAGATTATTACGGTTGAATGGTTACTATCAGAGGTCCATTTTTGACTTTTCTAGAGTAGAAAAATTATTATCAACTTTTACATGGAAGGGACAACCCTTTGTGTGGATTGAGAAATGTCATTATAGTTTCTAGGAGATGAGGCAGAGACTGACTAGGGACCCCCTACTTGAGACTACCTGAGGAGGGTGTTGAGTATATAGTTTACTGTGATGCATCAAGGACCAGACTGGGTTGTATCCTGATGTTGGATCATATAGTGTTTACCTACGGCTCATGCTAGTTGAGGAAGCATGAGCATAAATATGTGACCCACTACCTAGATCTAGCAAAAGTGGTCTCTTCCTTGAGGATGTGGTGGCACAAATTGATGGGTGAACGATTTAGAGTTTAATCCGAACACAAGAGTATCAGGTATATCTTCTCCCAGATTGTCCTAGACTGAAGTCAATGAAATTATCTAGAGTTCCACCAGGAATTTGAAATTGAGATAGTCTATACTCCAAGAAAGGTGAATGTGGTGTCAGATGTGCTCAGTTGGAGGAACGATTTGCAGCTCCTGAGTCAGGAGATAGAGCAGTTGGCCATGATGCATGTATTCTTTTTGGATGATGGTGGAGCTAATTACCATCAATCAAAGACTGTTAGTCCCCCACTCTTACAGTGAGTCATGGAGGCACAATTGGTGGATGTTGACTAAAAGGCCCGACATTCTTAGTTATCATCACGATGAGCTCCTTATGGATTTTTGATAGGTGTGGAGCATGTCATCCTTTTCAGAGGGTGCATCATAGTGCCCATTACATTACAGGGGGTGTTGGGGGAGTTCCATACATCCCCTTTGGCGGTACATCCAGGAGTGGAGAAGATGTACGAGGACATCTGACATAATTACTAGTGGCCATTGATGAAATAAGTGATGGTCGAGTTTGTTTCATGATGCATCACTTGTAACCAAGTGATGGTAGAGCATCAGGTTCCGGTAGACTTGGCCTAGCCACTTGAGGTACTAGAGTGGAAATGGGATGGTATCTTGATGGATGTTGTGATGGGGTTACCACTTACATCCAGGGGCCATGACTCTATCTGTGTGATCTTTGACAGACTCATCTAGTTGGATCACTTCTTACCAATTTGGTAGTAGGGACTAGTAGAGGGCTTGGGAAGCCTCTACATCTAGTTGATTGTGCAGATTCACAGGTTTCCTTCATCGATCGTCTTAGGTCATGATGCTCACAATATATTTTGGTTATGGAGGGTACTGGAAGAGGCATTCGGGATGTAGCTACACTTGAGCACAAATTTCCATCCCCAGATGGATGGTCAGATCGGGTGGACCATACAGACCCTGGAGGACATGCTAGATGCATGTGTCCTGGATTTTTGGTTGTAGTTGGGAGGACCACCTTCTACTAGTGGAGTTTACATAGAACAATAACTATCTCTCCGCCATTGGCATGACACCGTTTGATGCCTTGTATTGGTGGCTTTGCAGATCACCCCTATGCTGGACAGACCTAGGGGAGTCGACACTCATGGGTCCAGAGTTGGTACGGGCTAGAACTGAGAAGATGAAGATCTTCCAGGAGCATATGAGGACTGCACAGAGAAGGAAAAAAGTCTTATGCAGACAGGAGATAGAGACCCTTTGAGTTTGAGGAGGGTGATCATGTGTTCCTTCGGGTCTCACCCAGATGAGGATTCTAGAGATTTATCTTGGGTAGTGAGCTATCTTTAAGGTTCATTGACAATTTTAGACCCTGATAAGAGATGGAAAGGTGGAATAACACCTATATCTTCCCCCATAGTGGCACCAGGTGCATTATGTTTTCCATGTGTTGTAGTTGAGGAGGTACGTAAATGATCTATCACACGTCATCGACTGGGGAGAGTTGTACATTGACGATGGGGTGATGTTTGTGTAGTTCCTAGTGGAGATAGAGGACTGATAGAAGAAGGTTTTATGTGAGCGATAGATTCTCTGGTGCATGTTTGGTGGTTTCATGAGAATCTCCATTTGAGCACATGGGAGTGGGAGGCTCAGATTTGTACTAAGTACCCCCATCTTTTTTATTAGTTTTTGTTTTGGATTTTGTAGGTGTAAATATCTTTGGTGGGGATAATTCAACATATCATAAATTCTGATTAATTTTTTAAAAATTATATGGAATTATTCTGAGACCACACGTTTTGACGGAACTTGATTTTGAGACCCGGTGATCCTAGAATGGAATTTTTAACTTTTTTTAGTTCACTTAGGTAAACATGAGAGCAGGTTTTTGTAACTTTTGAACTGGTGCTCAGATAAAAAATATGAGGGCACCTTTGTTCCCAGAATGCTATGATTCTCCTGGAAAGGACTTAACATTGGCCAATAAGAGCATAACAGAAATTTTAAAGACCATAACAATATTAAAACCAAAAAATCCATGAAAAAACCCAATGAAAACCTAAATACCCAAAACACTTTGAACCCCTAAAAACCCTAAAAAATGTTTGGTACTCTAAAAAACCCTCAAAACCCCAAAAACCAAAAAACCTATGAAATCCCCTTAAAACATTAGAAATTCTAAAAACTAAAAAAACCCAAAACCCACTAAAACTCTTAAAACCCTTTAAAACCCTAAAGACATTAAAAATTATAAAAACCCATAAAACCCTAAAACACTATAAAACCAAAAAAACAGTAAAACCCAAAAACCCATTAATATCTCTTAAAACCCTAAAAACAATTAAATACCTAAAAACATAAAAAATTCAAAATTCCTTGAATACAAATAAATAATCCTTAATTACCAAAAAAACATAAAAGACTAAAAACCTAAAAAATGATAAAACCTTAAAAACCCAAAAATCCCTAAAAGCCCTAAAAATACCTAAAAACCTAAAAAATAATAATAATACTAAAAAAGAACAAAATATTGTAAAAACATAAATCCCCTGAAATCTGCTAAAAACCATAAAAACCTAAAAACTCATAAAACCCATTAAAACCTATAAAGGATAAAAACCTAAAAAAACAGAATAACCCTTAAAACCATAAAACCCCTATAAAAAATAAAAAACCAAAAAAACCCATAAAACCCTAAAAACTATAAAATCTCTATTACACCACCCAAAACATTAAAAACTCGAAAACCCACTAAACCAAAAAAACCAAAACCCCCTAAAAACCTAAAAATTCTAAACAATTTCAAAATTCCAAAAAACTCTATAGGGCCATAAAAACCTAGAAAAGATATAAAAATATCAAAAAATGTTAAAAAACCCCTAAAACCCTCAAAAAAATCTAATAAACCCTTAAAAACCCAAAATCATTTAAAACCCCAAAAAATTGAAAAACTAAAAAAACCATAAAAACCATCAAAATCCCTTAAAACATATAACTATAATAATACTAAAGAATCCCAAAAATTACCTAAAGCATAAAAATCTCTTATAAATATGAAATACCCTAAGAAAACCTTAAAAATGTAAAAATACATTAAACCCCTAAAAACCGAAAAAAAATACTAAAAACTCTAACAAGAAAATAAAAACCCAAAAAATCACTTTAAAACATAAAACCCTTAAAACCGTAAAAACCCTTAAAACCCAAACGACTTCTAAAAACTCTAAAAACCATTTAAACCCATAATTTTATTAAAAAATCATAATAAACATAAAATTAACAGAAACAAAAAAACTATAAAATCCAAATAAACCGTCAAAAAACCCTAAAAAACCAGAAAACAACAAAAAACTTCAAAACAAAAAAAACCTAAAAACCCTTAAAAACTGAAAAAATAATAAAAATACTAAAATACCCTAAAACTCTAAGAACCTTTAAAACCCCTAAAAACCCACAGAACCCATTTTTTTAAGTTGGGGACAAAGTCTTTTTTTATTCTGAATGAAAATACCACTACCTATCCGGGTAAAGGGAGACCCATTACATAACACGTAGGCCCAATGCCAAGTGTCCCATGAACATAGAGATAAGGCCCAGTGCAATGTCATGTCTTCATTATTCTACCTCCATAATACCAACATCACTGCCAAACCACATAATTTCTATGTCATTGCATGTGACATAAATCCTCCAAGGGTCTTGCAAGGATTTGAACACTGGTTTTTCTTATGCGGGATTACAAGGTTTACCAAAAAAAACTGTTAGAACCCACTAAAATTTTAAGAACCCTTTAAACACCTAAAAATGTTAAAAATTATAAAAATCATTGAATCCCTAAAAACATTATAAAACCCAATAAAATCCCATAAAACCACAAAACCCCATAAAACCATAAAACCCAAAAAAACTCTAAAAACCCTTTAAATCCCTAAACACCCTAGATAACCATAAAATTTAAAAAATTCTCAAAAATGTAAAAAACCCTGAAAACTCCTATGAAAGCATTATAATCCTAAAAACAATTAAAACCCCTAAAAATTATATAAACCCTTAAAACCCCTAAAAACATCATAATCCTTAAATACCCTAAAAACAATAAATGTCCTAAAAATTCTGTAAAATTCCATAAATTATTTTAAAACCCTAAAAACCAATAAAAACCCGAAGAAAATATTAAAAACTAAAAACACATAAATCCCCTCTAAGCTAAAAATGATAACCCTAATCCTCCGTAAAAATACCCTAAAACCCTAAAACCACCTAAAAACCTTTAAAACCCGTAAAACCATAAAAAACCCAAAAAACCCAAAAAAACACTAAAAATACGCTAAAACTCTAAAGGCCCATAAAACACCTAAAAATGTTAACAAACTCTAAAAAAATAAAAACCTAGAAAACCTAAAAAACAAAAAAAAAAATAAAAACAATAAAAAACCAAAAACCACATTAAAAACCCTCAAAACCCTAAAAAACTAAAAAACCATAAAAATCCTAAGCAATCCTTAAAGATACAGAAAAACATTAAAATCCCTAAAACTCGAAAGACCCCTAAGAAAACAGTAAAACCCAAAAACAATTAAAACCCTTAAAAACACTTAAAACCCCATAAACACCCTAAAAACCCCAAAAACAATCAAAATCCCTAAAATCCATAAAAAACAATAAAAAACATAAAAAATATCTAAAAACCCAAAAAACGTAAAAACCACTTAAACAATATAAAACTCCTAAGAAAATATTAAATAAAAATAACTAAAAAAATAAAAAACTTTAAAATGCTAAAACCCTAAAAAGTCCCTAAAAACCATAAACCCATAGAAACCATAAAACCCCTAAAGATTTAAAAAATTATCAAACCCATAAAAACCCTTAAACCACTAGACACACTAAAAACACTTTAAACCCCTAAAATTATCAAACCCATAATGCTGGATGTTGTTTGCTGTTTGAATTTGGATGTTGGTTGTTGGTTAGCTGCGAGCTGCTGGATGCTGGTTGATGCTGGATAATGGTGGTGGCTTCTTTGCTTTGTGTGTTTTCTTTTTCGTTCTTGATTTTCCTTTTTTTTGGGGTTTTTGTCTTAGGTCGTTAAGGGTTTTTGGGTGTGGGTAGATTGACCCCTCCCCTCCCTTGTCTGCTATGTCTCTTTTGTTTTTTTAATAAATTTGGGGGGGGGGGGGGGAATAGCCTGACCCTCGCATCTTCCTTGCCTAATTACCCAAAAAAACCACAAAACCATGAAACCCCTAAAAATCATAAAAACACACTAAATTGTAAAATTTCATAAAAATACAAAAAATCGCTAATAATCCCAAAACCATAAAAAATCCAAAAACCCTGAAAAATACCCTAATAAAATATTAATAACCTAAAAACACTTCAAACACATAAAAAATTTGAAAACCGTTAAAAACCCTATAACAACCTAAGAAACAGAAAAACCATAAAATCCATAAAAAACATAAAACTATAAAAACCCTTAAAAACCAAAAAAAATCCACTAAAAACCTTTTAAACCCCCAAATATATTGAAAAACTCTAAAAACATTAATTCCCTAAAAAACTAAAGAACCCCCTAAAAACCATAATAGCCTAAAAACCCATAAAAACATTAAAAAGCTATAAAAAATCAATAATACATAAAAATTTTAAAACACCTAAAATCTCAATGAAATCCTTAAAAAACTAAAAAAAATAAATCCACTAAAAAAACACAAAAAACCCTAAAACCATAAAAAACCCTAAACCCATAAAAATCTCTAAAAGACAGAAAAATAATAAAATTCCAAAAAAATTCATAAAATCCCTAGAAATGTAAAAACCCAATAAAAACCCTAAAAACCCCTATGAAAATATTAAAACACTAAAAACAAATAAAACCCCTAAAACCCCCAAAAAATAATAAAGGCCCCAAAACCCTAAGAACCAAAAAAATCTATATAGACGCCCAAAATCCCTAAAAACCGTAAAAACATAAAAATACTAAAAATCCTTTAAAATCCCTAAAACATTAAAGACCATAAAAACCCAGAAAAACCCTATGAAAACATTAAAAACCAAAAAAACACTTAAAACCCTTAAAACCTAAAAATGTAAAAAACCTAAATAAACATAAAAAGTTGATAAAATCATTAAAACCCACTAAAAACCATAAAACCCTAAAAACCATAAAAATTATTAAAACGCAATAAAAACCATAGAAACCAATAAAAACACTAAAATCCCTTTACACCTAGAAAAAATTAGAACCTCAAAAAACCTTAAAACCCATAAAACCCAAAAAACCCTCAAAATCCAAAAACCCTAAAAATTACTATAAAATTTTCAGTAAAACACTAATAATCCCTAAAAATGTAAAAAAATATAGAAACCCTAAAAAATAATATGAAAACCTTAAAAACCCTAAAAAACATAAACCCCATAAAATCATAAAAATTCTTAAAACCCTAAGAACAATTAAAATAATAGAAACCAATAAAACCCTGAAAACACCCTAAAAACCTATAAAAACCCAAAAACCACTAAAAACTATAAAAACCCTTTAAACACCCAAATATGTTAAAAAATATAAGAAACTTTTAAACCCCTAAAAAAGTAAAAAAAACAAAAAAAAACAATAAAAACCCTAAATACCCTAAAAACCCTAATCACTCAAAATCCCAAAAAAAATTATTAAAAAACTTAAAAACCATAAAAAATCCATAAAAATACAAAAAAAATAAAAACCCCTAAAAACCCCTTAGAAAACCATTATAACCTAAAGACTATTAAACTCCTAAAAACCCTAAAAAACCCTAAATACCTTAAAAACCCTAAATTCCTAATAATCCCTTAAAACCCTCAAAATCACTAAAAATAATAAAAACCCATAAAATATTAAAAATTCCTTAAAATCCATAAAAACATAAAAAACCCTAAAAACCCTATAGAATCGTAATAAATCCATAAAATTCTAAAAATAATTAAAATACTAAAAAAACCTATAAAAATCTAAAACCCCTTAAAATCCTCTAAATTCCATTAAAAAAAACCCTAAAACCACAAAATCCTAAAAACATTAAAAACCTAATAGTCAATAAAAAATCTAAAAACCAAATAAAAACACTAAAAACATGTTCATCCCCTAAAAACATTAAAAAACACTTAGAAATATTAAAAACCATAAATAAAACAAAACATATGACAACCTAAAAACCACAAATAACATAAAAATAAGCTAAAACCCTAAAAATGATAAAAATATTAAAAACTCAAAAAAGCAATAAAAACCTAAAAACCCTAATAACCCCTAAGAAAATTATAAAACCTAAAAATACTTGAAGCCCTAAAAAATTATAAAAACTATAAAACCCCTAAAAACCCTAAAATCCCTAAAATCCCTAAACAAACTAAAAAAATAAAATTACCTAAAAATCCCAAAAATTGTAAAAAATCCCGTCAACCCCTATGAGAATAAAACCTGGAGAAGATGCTGCCGCTCTCTGCTAGTCCTCTCCCAATGCGGCAATTTCTAGGGTTCCAACCTGGAATCCTCTTCAGTGTCTATATTGATCTCTCCTTCTTTAGGCTTTGCGATGTGGATGGTTTGCTGTTTGAGAGGCTTTCTCCCCTGGAGCGATGGTGGTTTTCGAGGCGGATGACTGAAGACGCTGAGTGCTGGTCGGTTGTTTTAGGTTGTGGTGGTGGCGGTGTGGTCAGTATTTTACTTCTATTTGGATCGGCTTTCTTAGATCTGGAATCTTCTTTCCTTGACGATGGCGGTGATGCCTTTCAAGAGATCTGGATGAAGTTGAAGAGTTTGATGGTGAAGTCAACGCAGGCGCAATGGATGTTTTGGCAAATGGACACAGGTGTGCTCGGCCCGATGGATCTTTGGTACAGCAAGACGCTCTGTTGGTTTTTCCGAGGGGAGTTCTGGCTTTACCTTGGTGATGTGAGGGTTCGACAGGCTTTGCGTATTTTTTTGCAATGGCGTTTACGGCTCTGTTCTCGGTTCTACGCTGCTTTTCTAGACCTTAGAAAGGTCTTGTTGGCGTCTCTGGCTTCTCGATGGGTCTTGGTGGATGCATAGGGCGTGGATACAGGTTTTCTCTTCTGGATCTTCTTTATTGTTCTTGGATGTTGCTGCTGATGAAGGTATGGTCACACTGTGCTATGTTCGCTTTGATTTTCGGGTCTGCGTGCTTTTGACTAGTGGCTGGCGTGGTTTTGAGTTGCTATTTCTGCTGAATGCATTTTGGCTGCTGTTGTGGTTTCATTGTGGATGTTGGCCATCGGTTCTTTTGGGTGGTGGTAATTCTCGTTCTGTTGATGCTGATGGTTCTATGTTGTTGGAGAGGGACCTTCTTGGTGGGAAGGATTTGGGTGTTGGACCTTGTGAGATTGGACGCAAGTCTTTGTTTGGCTATGAGTTGCTGGTTGCTGGTGAATGATAGATGACGTGTGGTTGTTTGGTTTTTGATACTACTGCGGATGAGTCTGTTATTGTGATGCTAGTTGATGGTTGCTGTTTTTTGGAAGGTGATGTTTGCTAGGTTCAGTTGTGCTTGTTCTATGGTTTTATGCAGCTAGTTGTGTTTGGCTGTGATGCTGGTTTTAGTGCTGTTGGTTGTTGGGGCTGGTTGGTTGGGATGGATTGCTGCTACTGTGTTGCTATAATGATTGGATGTGGTGCTGCTGGATACTGGTACTGGCTGGGTGTGATGTGATGATGCTGCTGTTGCTTCTATTTTTGAGTCTTTTTCTTTCTTTTATTTTATTTTCTTTTTTGGAGTGGGTTGTAAGGGGCTTTTGGGTGCGGGTTGTTTGACACCTCCCCTCCCTTGTCTGTTGTGTCTCCTTTTTTTCTTGCTAATAAATTTGGGGGGGCCGGGAATAGCCCGACCCTCGCATCCTCCATGCCCCGTCAACCCCTATGAAAACTGTAGAACCTAAAGTCAACGAAAACCGCTAAAAAACCTAAAAATAGCTAAATCCTCTAAAAACATAAACACCATAAAACTCCTTAAACCCCTATAAAACCTAAAAACCAGAAAGACTAATAAATATCTAAAAACCAAAAAAATTTAAAATACCCCTTAAACTCTTAAAAATGTTAAAAATATATAAAACCCCTAAAAACCATAAAAAACTCAAAAAAATGCAAAAAACCATAAAAAACCAAAAAAACCACAAAATCCCTAAAATCCATAAAAATTTCAAAAAATAAAAAAAAACCGTAAAAACCCCTAATAAACCCTTAAAAACCTAAAAATGTTTAAAACACCTAAAAACTAAAAATTCTACAAAATTCTAAAATTCCTTAAACACCAAAAAGAAATCAAAATCCATAAAAAATATAAAACTACAAAAAAACAAAAAAAAATCACGAACAATCCCTAAAAATTCCCAAAATGAAAAAAACAATAAAACCCGAAAAAAACCCCACTAAAACCCTAAATCTCTTAAAGAAATTAAAACCCCTAAAAAAATTTAAAATCCAAAAAACCCTAAAATACCAAAAAAACTATAAAAACTACATAAAAACCATAAAACCCCAAAAATCGTTAAACAAAAATAAAAACTCATAATACCCTAAGACCACACTAAAAACAGTAAAATCCCTTTGAACAACTAAATATGTTTAAAAACTCTAAAAAATGTGAAAACCATTAAGATACAAAAAAAATCCTTTTTCAACCCCAAAACACCATAAAACCCCTAAAAACCATAAAACCATCCAAACCCTTAAAACCGATAAAAGCCATAAAACAACCCTAAAAATCCATATTAATTTAGAAACCCCTAAAAACGAAAAAAAACCCGATAAATACACTAATAACCTAAAATCACTTTTAACCACTAAAAATTTTAAAAACACTAAAAACCAAAAGAACTCAAAAACACCATCAAAATATATAAACCCACTAAAAACCCATAAAAGTATTAATAAAATCCCTAAAATCCCTAAAAATGTTAAAATCCCTTAAAGCCCCAAAAAACACAAAGAAAACATTACAAATTAAAAACACTTAAACCCCATAAAAAACAAAAAAATTATAAAAACCCTAAAACCCAGAAAGATCATAAAAATCTTCAAATCCCCTAAAAACCATAAAAATAACAAAAAACATTTCAATCCTTAATGAACCTAAAACCATAAATCCCTAAAAACCATAAAATGACCTAAAATCCAAAAATACGTAAAACCCCATAAAAATCTTAAAAAACCACAAAAAAATAAAAACCTTTAAACTAATAAAAATGATAAAAAATCTAAAAACCATAAAACCCAACATAACTAAAAAAATAAAAAACCACAATACCCATAATAACCTTAAAAATCCTTAAACCACTAAAAATCCATATAAACCCTAAAACACCATAAAAAACAAAGAAATGCCAACAAATCCATAAAGAATAAAAACCCATAAAACCCTAAAAATACCTATGAAAACATTAAAAGAATTAAACACATTTAAAACCCCTTAAAATCCAAATGACACAAAACACCTAAAACCCTAAAACTCATTAAAACCACTAAATACCATAAACCCCTACAAACCAATAAAAACCCCAATAAATGACAAAAAACTATAAAAATATTTAAAATCTAAAAATTGATAAAAGACTGTAAAAAAAATAAAACCATATAAAAACAAAAAACCATAAAACCCAAAAAAACATCAATAAACCAAAACACTAAAACCCCTCAAAATCCCTTAAAACCCTTAAAACCTTAAAAATCCTAAAAATCCATAAAATCACTAAAAACATAAATAACCCAAAAATAATCCCTTGAAAACCCTTATGGAAATCATAAGAACCTCAAAACACATAAAATCCTCAAAGACATAAAAAATGATAAAACCCTTAAAAACCCCCAAATCCTTAAAAACCATAAAAACCTTAAAACCTATAAATACCTTAGAAAACCAAAAACCCACTAAAAACTCAAAAAACACCTTTAGAACCCTAAAAATATTAAAGAAACTTTAAAAAACCTAAAAATCCTTAAAACCCAAAAAAACAAAAAAACAATAAAAACCTAAACTCACTAAACCACTCAAAATCCCCAAAAACCATAAAATACCATATAAATTCTAAAAAATCCCATAAAATCCATAAAAAATTTAAAACCCATAAAAACCCAGAAAACCCCAAGAAAAACGATAAAAACTTAAAAACATTAAAAGCCCCTAAAATCAAAAAAAATGATAAATCCCATAAATGACCCTAAAAACCAGAAGAACCATAAAACCCATTAAACCACAAAAACCCTTAAAAACCCATAAAAACCAATGAAAACCTAAAAACCACTGAAAAAACTAAAATTTCATTAAACCCCTAAAAACATCAACAAACACTAAAACCCCATTAAACCCGTAAAAACACAAAAAAAAACCCCAAAAACCAAAACAAATCATAAAATCCATAAAAACTTAAACTACCCCAAAACCCATAAAATAGCACAAAATACTAAAAAATCTCGAAAAATCCCTAAAATGTATAAAACCCTAAATATCTAGATAAACCATATGAAAACCTTGAAAATGTGAAAACACGTAAAATCCTGACAATCCTAAAATAACAAAATCCCTAAAAAACCATAAAACCCCTAAAAACCCTCAATATCCCTAAAACTCATAAACAACAATAAAAATCTAAAATAGTAACAAAAATACGTAAAAACATAAAATACCCAAAACACCCAAAAAAATCAGTAAGAATACATTAAAATCCTAAAAACATATAAAACACTAAAATACTAAATAATGCTAAAAATCCTAAAAAACACTTAAACCACATAAAAACCATAAAATCCCCTAAACCATTATACCTCTAAAAAATCATTAAAACCAACTAAGAATTATAAAATAACTTTAAACACAAAAAAAATTAAAAAGTATAAAAATCTAAAAAACCTTAACAAGCATAAAAAACACTAAATCCCAAAAAACCATAAAAACACTAAAAACCCACAAAATCCCCAAAAAACCCTAAACACCATAAAAATTATATTAATTAATAAAAGAACCTAAAATGTAAAAACTATTAATAACCAAAAAACCCATAAGAAAACCATGAAATCCAAAAAACAATTAAATCTCTAAAAATATTTAAAATGATCAAAATCCCTAAAACCCCTAAATCCCCATAAAACCATAAATGTCACTAAAAATAATTTAAAACATAAAAAACCCCAAAAACCCCATAAGAATACTTATAATACTAAAAACGCATAAAACCCCTTAAAACACTAAAAGGTTGAAAACCCTAAAAAAACTAAAAATGATCCTTAACAGATTCAGACCCCTAATACCCAAGAAAACCCCTAAAAACAACACAAACTATAAACCCATAAATACCCTAACACTATAAACACCCATTAAAACACAAAAAAATGCTACAAAACTCTAAAACCCCTAAAACCCATAAAAAAAATAAAATAATACATGAACCCCAAAAAACCAAAAAACCAAAAAAACCCAAAAAAACCCTAAAAACACTAGAATTCCATGAAACACCTAAAAACCATTAAAATAATAAAAAATTCCCAGAATTCCATATAAACATAACAACACTAAAACCCTTAAAATACAAAGAAAACATAAAAATCAAAAAAGAATCATTAAGGCATAAAAACCAAAAAAAAAATCACAACCCCCTTAATACTGTAACAACCCTAAAACCCTAAAAACTATAATACCCCTTAAACCTCAAAAAACCATAAAACACTAAAACTAATATAAACTATTAAAACCCATAAAAACAATTAAAATTCTAAAAAACCTTTAAAACACTAAAATCAACAAAAACCCTAAAAACACAAAAAATAAATAAAAACCCCTAAAAACACATAAAATCCATAAAACCAATGAAAATAAAAAAAATATTAAAAATCTTTATAAATACCTAAAATCATAAAAACCTATAAAAAATCTTGAAAAATACTAATAAAATCATAAAAAAATAAAATAATTAAAACTCCTAAAAACATAAAAATACTAAAAACTCTAACCCCCCCCCCCAAAAAAAATCCCCTAGAAACAATCAAAAAGTCAAAAAACCATATAAAACCATAAAAATCCTAAAAAACCTAAAATTAACTAAAATGAAGAAAAAGCCAATAAAACATGAAAACCCATAAGAAATCCTTAAAAACCTAAAAACTCTTAAAACCCATAAAAATAAAAAAACACTATAATCCTAATTAACCCAAAATGACCCTAAAAAACAAAAAACACTCAAACCCTGAAAAATATTAAAAATCCTAAAACCCCATAAAGCGCACAAAACTACTAAAAACTCTAAATTCCCTTTAAAACTGATAAAAAATTTAAAAAACTCTAAAAACCTTAAAAACCATATAAATACCCAAAAACCCAAAAAACCATTAAAACACTGAAAACCATCAAAATTCATAAAAACTCTAAAAACCCATAAAATTGATAAAAAAATCCTAAAATACAAAAAAAGTAAAAAAAACCCCACATGCTTGAAACTCCAATTAAAATATTAAAATAATAAAAACACTTAAAACCCTTAATAAATCAAAAAAAGTCAAAAAAAACTCTGAAAACCAGAAACTTCCCTAAAGTCCCTAAAACCCCTAAAACCCCTAAAACCCTTTCAAACCATAAAGTCCCCTAAAACACTAAAAACCAAAATGAATATAAAAACCCTTTAAACCCCTTAAAATTTAAAAAAAAATCTAAAATCCCTAAAAACCCTAAAAACTCAAAAAACATTAAAACCCACAAAAACAATAAAAACACTATAATCCCTCCAATTAAAAAAAACCCATAAAAACTGTAAAAATCCTAAAAAGGCCATAATAAATTCTAAGAAAGTAAAAAACCTTGAAATCACCTAATAAAACCTTAAAAACACAAAGAAACATAAAACCCATAAAAACCTAAAAATGATAAGAACCATAAAACCCCTAAAACCCCTAAAACCCATAAAAACCCTAAATTCCATAAAACCTGAAAAAAATGAAAAACCCTAAAACCCATAAAACCCTGAAAACAACTTGAAAATATAAAAACAATTTCACCCCCTAAAAACATTAAAAAACTATAAGAAGCCATAAAACCTCTAAAAACTCAAAAATCCCATAAAACCCTAAACACCCTAAAAACCATAAAAACTCTGAAAATCCTAAAAAAATATTAAAACCCCTAAAAACATGAAAAAATCATTAAAAAGATAAATAAGTAAATAAAACCTTAAAACTTGATAACCCTAAGGAAACCATTAAAACCAAAAAAACATAAAACACCTTGAATCCTCAAAAATTCTAAACCCCTAAAAATCCATAAAATACCTAAAAACAATAAAAACCCATAAAACCATTAAAACCCCCAAAAATACATAAAATCATTAAAAACCACTAAAAATATAAATAATATTTAAACCCTTAAAATTTTAAAAAATATATAAAATACCTTAAAACCCAAAAAATTAAGAAAACTCATTGAAACCAGAAAAAACAAAAAACACTAAAAAACCCTAAAAACTCTCATAATCCCTAAAAAACGTAAAAACCATAGAAATTCTAAAAACACCAAAAAATCCCTAAAAACATAAAAATCCATAAAAACCCTGAAAAATACTTACAAAAAACTAAAAACCTACTTACACCTAAAATCCCTAAAAACCACATAAAAACACTAAAACTCATAAAACCCCAAAACCCCAAAAAACCATCAAAATCAATATAAACCTCAAATCCTTAAAAATCCTAAAAGATCCCTAAAATCCCTAAAAACACTAAAACCCCCTAAGAAAATGCTTAAAACTCAAAACAATTATGTACCCTAATGAACCTAAAAAATGTGGAAAACCCTAAAAAACATAAAACAACCAAAATCCCCAAACCCATAAAAATAGTAATAACCGCCAAAAAATACTTAAAAATCCCTAAAAATATGTAAAAATGTAAAAAACCCTAAAAATGAAAATCCATAAGAAAAAATTTAAATCTAAAAACACTTAAAACCCCTAAAAACGTAAAAACAATAAAAAACCCTAATACCCCTAAAACCCCTAAAACCCCTCAAAATCTATAAAAACACTAAAAATCATAAAATTCATAAAAAATACTAAAAATAACTAAAATCATAAAACATCTGAAAACCATAAAACCCATATGATAACCTTGAAGACCAAAAAAACACAAAACCCATAGAAATCCTAAAAATGGTAAAACCCCTAAAAAGACTAAAAAGGCCATAAACCCCAAAAAATCCCAAAAAACATTAAAAATATCAAAATACCCCATAAAACCCCACTAGAGACTCTAAATAGCCTTTAAACTATTAAAAACATTATAAAACTATAAAAAACCTAAAAACTCTTAGAAATTAATGAAAACCCGAAAACCCAAAGGGATCTCGATTGGGATCTTGTAGCTCTCAGGATCCCCATACCCATGGTGGATTTTCTATTCTTTTTTTGGACCTAGTTTATTGGTGGTGTCAGATTGCTTTCATTCTTTTAAGGGTACTTATATTGACGCTTTGACATAGGTTTTTGATCAAGATGGATATGGTTCATAGTTGGTTTTTGGTCAGTGTTGGGGATCATAATTTACCTTTGTTATCACAAGTGGATCCCTTAACACCACTAGTTACAAACATGTGTCGGATCATCAACGAGGGTTGTCTCGGGTTCGGATTGATGTTAGTTATTTGGTTTCTTTCGTTCTTTTGGTTTGGGGGGGTCAGTGACCAGTTTTGCAGGTTTTCCGATGGTTTTCTAGTGGTTTCGGTTTTTGGGTTGCATTCTCCTTCGTGGTGATTCATCATGAACATGTGGGAACAGTGGGTTTCATTCCTATGTTGGGTAGGAGGTGTTGTTTAGAGGTTCTCTATGTTACCCCATCAATTGATTTGAGATTTATCAATCTTTTTTAGTTGATTCATTGACTAGAATCTTTCCTGGTTCGATGGATCTTTTCGTCTTGGTGTGGGGATTTGCGGTCGGTGTTCCTTGATGACACATGGGTTCACGGTTAGTGTGTGAGGTTGGTGTCAGCACTTGATTATTCCCCACATTGGCACATGTGATAGGTTCTTACCCTATCATGTGTACCTGTTTAAGATCATGTGGAATGAGGTATCTTGATTTTCTTTTAATTGGGTGGGATCCCTATACTATTGTGTCATGTTCAACGATGTGAGGTTGACAAAGTTGGTATATGTACCTTCGTAGACAAAATTGTTGAGGTTTCATCGGTTCTTGAGGTTTTTCTGCTCTTCTATTCAGTGTTCCTCATCGCCCAAGGAGGTGGTTTCCCAGATTACTTTTCTATAGTGGTTCTATGTTAGGTCATATGGTTCTATTCAAAATCGGGTTCATGGTTGGTGTTACTTCATCATCATATATATTAAAACTCAAAGATTTTAGTTCATCAGTTTACTGGATAAGGTTTTTTTATCCAGGTTTACACCTATTTATAGTTTTCTGGTTGATGGTATGTTGGCTGGTGTTTACTAGTTCATTGGTTATTCGATTTGGTTTAGAGTCTTTCTACACTCGATGATCGACTTGATTGGTTTTTCATCTCATCCTACCAGTTGGTTGAGTAACTCACTTATTTGATCCTTATGCTTCTTTGGTAATGAAATAAAGACGGCGGGCTTCTCTCATGGAGGATTTAATGGCTAGTTTTCTATTCTTTTTCTACATATTTGGGGTCATTGGTTGTCACAGGTCATTACAGAGTTGGTGTTGCATTCTTATGGGTGATTTATGGTGTCCTTGTTCTAGTGGTCATGATACTTTATAGTGGGGTGTGATATAATGGTAGTTATTTCATGGGTTTGAGATTCCTTATATGTAGGGTTGTGGAATACTTATTGGGATATTATTTAGAGTTTCTGGTGCTATGGGTATTCTGTGTTGGTTTCTTTGAGGGCATGTTCTCATTCTAGTGTAGGGGTGGCTTAAGGATGCCTTCTTGTGAGGTGAGGATGTTGGATAATGGGATTTGGGTTCTGTTTGTTGGTGTTGTGGCTCTTGGGTGTTGGGATTGATGTTGGTTTGGAGTGGGGGTTTTTGGGTTATTTATGGGTCTTAATGAGGGTGCAGGGGTGTTGTGTTGGTTGGAGCTGGAGAAGAAGGGTGTTGGGTGATGTCACTAGTTATGCGAGGTGGTGTATATATTGGGGGTTTTCCAAGATTCTAGGTGATGATTTGGGGTTTGGGAGCCACTAGAAGATGTTTCAGAGGTATTGGTAGATTCTAGAAGGGAAAGAGAATAGGGATGGTTGGTACTGCATGGGTTCAGGGGCTATATGTCTGGATATTGTTGGCTTGGAGGAGTTGTTGGTCATGTTTCTATGGTCAAGGTTCTTACTAGATATTTTCTTAAATTGGGTGGGTTGGTGTAGGGGTTGTTGGATGGTTCTTTTGCTGTTGTGTGGGATTCTTCTTTGATGGGGTATGTTTTGGGAGTCACACATGTTAATGTTAGTGGATAGTGTCATTGGTTTGGGTGAATTAATGGTGGTTGCATACTGTTTTTGGCTAAGTGGTGTTGGTGTTAATTTTTTGAGTGGGTTTTGTGGATGATTTTGTATTTGTAGGGTTTTTTTGGATGTAGAGGTATTTTTGGATGGTGTTTTGGAGTATAGAGGGATCTTTCTTTTTTGGGAGTGCTACTAGTGTGGAGTAGGCTGAAACTATTATTTGTGATCTAGTTTTTTTGAGGTCTGATTATTGGTTGAGATACGATAGATTGGGGTATAATGATAAGAGCTTGAGGTTTGTTGATGATGGTACTATAGGGGTATTCTAGTTTACTTGATCCCATAGGGATATTCTATTGGAATTATTGATTATTTCAAGTTTTGGTTTGGATGTTGTGGGATTTAGAGTTAGTTGAGACATATGTTTGGTGGTGGGGAGTATTGTTGTCCTTTTATTTTTGCAGATGCTTTCTTATAGATAGGGGAAGTGGAGACAGTTTGGGGGGTGGGTGATGGATTTTTATTTTTTCCAATACTGGGTGCTTGGGAGTTGAAGGCTATAGGGAAGATGGTTTTTGTAGTAGGGGGTTGTTAGACTATTTGGTGTTAGTTTGAGGAAAAGGCACAGGAAGTTGGGAGCCTATTTGTGGGTCCTAAGCTGGAGAAGGGGCTATGGGTTGGTGGTGCTAGTGGGTGCTCTTTGTATCATTGGTGTTGTTTCCACGAGTTGTTTGGATGGAGATATAAAGAAGGATAATGGTTTGTTAGTTTTTGTGGGGGCACATGGGATACATTTTTTGTTGGTGTTGGCTAGGAGGAGTTGGTGGTCATGTTCCTATGGAGTTCGTTTCTGTTGGATCATGTTTTTTAATGGGGATTTCTAGTTGGTGAAGGGGTTGTTGGTTGGTTATGTTAGAGTGTGGGAAGATGCTTTGGTGGGGAGTGTTACGAGAATAGAGCGATCTAGTGCTAGTGGATGAATTTTTTTGTTTAGGCCCATTATTGGGGGATAGATAAGGAGTCGATTTTCTTACTAATGAAGGTTCTATTTGGCTAGGATTTGATGGAGCAGAGCGGGATGCTGCTGCTGCATGAGTTTCTGGTAATAAGGTTCTATTGTTGAGGGCTAGCTATTGTTTGAACCAGAGATTTAATGTTTCGTTGGGTGTTAGGTATCTGACTGTCTTGCATGGTGTAGTGGTTATAGGAGTCGTCTACTATGAGATAGTGTTGGAGAGGGGGTTTTGGTGCTATGAGTTGGGTATTGGGAGATGGATCTAGTGTGCTGAAAGTTGTAATTTTGGGTTCATTGGGCTTTGTAAGGTTCTAAGACATTTTCCAAGAAATGGTTTGGATGGGCATCATGTGTTTTCTCATTATTTTAATTAGGAATGGTTTGGGTCTTCTTTTTGTGGGTTATGGGTCCCATTTTCAATAAAATAGCATGGATGGGCTCTGTGAGGGTTCTTAGGCTATTTTTTCAAGTTATGGTTTGGTTGGGATTTGTGAGAGTTATTAGGCCTGTTTTCCATGTATTGGGAAAAAATATTAAGAAATCCAAAAAACCCTGAAATCCCCTTAGAAAAATAAAATAAACTAAAAATACATAAAACACCTAAAAACCTAAAATTTTATAAAAACCTCTAAAAACTCAAAGTACCATTGAAACCCTTAATTTTTTATAAACCCCTAAAAAACCTAAAAATGCTAAATACACAAAAAAAACATCTAAACCCCTAAAAATGCTAAAAACTCTAAAAAATATTTAAAAGACAAAAAACACAATCCCCCCCCTTAATACTGCCAAAAATCCAAAAAATTTCTAAAACCCAAAAAATACATTAAATGCCCAAATTGTTTAAACCCCCAAAAGCCCATAAAAATCTTAAAAAATAAAAAATATTCCCAAAAAACATAAAAACCCCTAAAAATCCTGAAAACCCATAAGTAAAACATAAAACCCAAAAAAATAATGAAAACCCCTAAAATCCTAAAAAACGTTAATTACCCTAAAAGTCCTAAAACCCCTAAAACCCATCAAAATCACTAAAACACATGAAACTACTAGAAAATACATAAAAATACCCAAAAACATAAAAAACCTAAAAAACCGGAGAAACCATACAAAAACCATAATAACATAAAAACACTTAAAATCCTTAAAAAACTAAAAAACTCAGAAAACCCTAAAGCCTCAAAAAACCCTCAAACCCTCAAACCCCTGAAAACATAAAACCCCCTAAAATCAAATAAAACTCTTAAAAACCCACTAAAAAGTCTAAAAAACATTAAACCCCTTTAAATGTATTGAAACACTAAAAACCCTTAAAACCCCTACAAATCTCATAAATTCCCAAAGAACCCCAAAAAACCCTAAAAACCATAAAACCCTAAAAACCTGAAAATCCCTAAAAATTGGTAAAACCTTGAAACTCCTTAAAAATCCTAAAAATCCCTAAAACTCTAAAAACCTAAAAAACCTAAAAAACCATAAAACCCCTATGAAAACCATAAAGGCCTAAAAACACTTTAAACCCCTAAAAACCTAAAAACACAATAATCCCTAAACCACTACAAACCATAAAAACCATAAAACCCCTAAAAACCATTTACCACACTAAAACCCAAAAAAACTACTAAAAACCCTTTAAACCCCAAAAAACATTAAATTCATTGAATAAAGATAAAAAAAATAAAAACCATAAAACCCTTCAAAATCCTTAAAGAACCTAACAACCCATAAAACCCTAAAATATCCATATAAATTACTAAAAACATAAAAAACCAAAAAATAAACTAGAAATCCATAAGAAATCATTAAAATTAAAAATATAATTTAAACCCCTAAAAGCCTAAAAAACGCTAAAACCCTAAAAACACTAAAACCCCTAAAACACCAAAAACCAAAAAACCAAAAAAACCCCAAAATACAAAAAAAAATCCTAAAGAAATCCCTCAAATTACCTAAAAACTTAAAAATTGAAAACAATTAAAACCCATAAAACATAAATAACGCTAAACCCCTAAAAACCAAAAAAATCGTAAAAAACCATAAAAACAATCAAAATCCCTAAAAACCCTAGAAACCCTAAAATCATAAAAAAATCCTAAAAAACCCTAAAAATTTAAAATATCATGAAACCCTAAAAACACCTATTAAATATTTAAAAACCTGAAACTCTTAAAACCCGAAAAAAAATATAAAAATTCTAAAAACCTAAAAAATACTAAAAATGATATACACACACTCCCATACCCAAAAAGTAAACATACACACTCTCTACATGATATTCTATAATGATAAGTAACATGAAAAAAACATGGGGAGAAATATACATAATGATACACATGCACTCACTGACCTAATAGGTACACACACACACACTCAAATAAACATAGATACACACAGAGATGAAAAATCACACAAACATGATGTACACATGCACACATACAACGATACCCACTAACATGCACATGATACACACACACACACAAGATTGACACACTCAGACATAAAAGGACACACACTCACACCACAATATGTACATAGTCTCCTAAATAGGGATACACACTCAAGAATATTTTTTGGTGTCCTTATTTCTCTCCACTTTTTTAAAAAATATTTAAAATCCCTAGATCATTTGAAATATAATACATTTTTTATTGAGATTGTGAGTAATAAATCCTCACCTAACCAAGATGGTGTAGTGAAATTTATTAATACAACCCATTTGAGTGGTAAAGAGTTAAAAATCTATAAAGTGTTAATAGGAGGATAGAAAACGGGTTAAAGGTAGAAAAGGGGTACAAAGCTACAATATTTGGGTTTTTTTCAATTACACGATATATATAAAAATAATAACAATATGATTAAAATATGATATAGAGATGAAGTAAATTTATGGATAAAGTGGTGTATGGAAATGTAATTTTCTAATAATTTAAAGCACAAAGAAGTAATTCTATCAAATTTTCTTCTTTTTCCCCTTGTTTTCAAATCATCCCAAAAGATTTGTTCTTAGTGTTTTGAAGCACAAGATGATGAATAGAGAGTAATATTTTTTTAAATATCTCAAAGAAATGATATTTTTATATTTAAAAATTACTAAATAATTTGGTAAATGAATTTGATTTTTCTCCCTCATAAAAAATCACATATAACGAGTAAAATGTGAAATGAAGATGGAAGAATAATTGGCTCAATGTAAAATATTTCAATCTTACACAACATAGGACAGTTTTTGAGGTTTTCAAAGAAAAATGGTTATTTTTTTGAAGGTGTGGATAATAAGGAAATATAATAAAGGAAATGGATATGCATGATAGAAAAAAAGGGTGATATATGTCA
Organism: Viscum album; assembly: GCA_963277665.1. Taxonomy (NCBI): domain Eukaryota; kingdom Viridiplantae; phylum Streptophyta; class Magnoliopsida; order Santalales; family Viscaceae; genus Viscum; species Viscum album. The sequence goes on along the minus strand of OY728121.1, from coordinate 1,589,655,407 downwards.
ACCGTTTCAACTAGACCTCTGATACCAACTAATGCAAGATACTTATCATGGCCTGATATTCAAGGCATAGGTTATAAAATGGATGGTGTTATTTGGGGATAAGTGGATGATTGTGGGTATGGATAGTGGATGAAATTAGTCATTCAATTTCATATGGACAATAACAACTACTTATAAAATAACCTCAAGGGAGGGATGTGATGGCCAATCCAAAAAAACACACTTGGGTTGTTGCACAGAATTGGGGGTCGTTGCGACATTGGGTCACTAATATAAATCATAGATTAATATGTAAAGAATACACAAGTGAAAGGGAAGAAATTAATGATCCTCAAAATGGGGAGATTAAACTCGCATAGTTTTACTAATGAAAACATGATTGATAATACAATTCCATTGGGTGGATATTTATATCCAATATGTGACATAAAGGGTCAAAGGTCTAATACCATAAAGAAATAAATTCTTTTCATACCTTCTCCCCTTAAATCAATAAATTTAAAGTCGAACAATGAATTTTTTGAAAAAGAGCACATTCCTTTCCATCCATATCCAACTAGATTTGACATTGAATACATATCCATTGGATTTGACTTCTATGTCCAAAGATTCCACTATAGAATCTCCATGTGGGAGAGGCTTTCTAAATTCATGGAACAATTTGTCTTGTACTTCATGTTTCTCATTTGTGATTAAATATTAGTGATCATAAGTCCATTTCCACTCCAATGAATGCACCTTGGATTTGTGCATTTTAATGCAATGATATGGGCTCTCATTTCTACTTCTAGTCTCTTTAAATCCCTAAAAATGTTAACATAATATAAAAAAAATTAAACCCAAAGAAAATAAAAAATCCTAAAACCATAAAAATGAAAACAAATCCTAAAATTCCTCAATATTCCTAAAAACCCTAAAAACCACAAAAATTCTAAAACCCCCTAAAATCCTTATAGACATAAAAACCTTAAAAACTCTAAAAACACTAAGATAAAATTAAAAACATAAAAACACATAAAATCCATAAAAACATATAAAACATTAAAAACCCTATAACCCATAAAAACATAAAACACTCAAAATCCCTAAAAAACATAAAACCCATAAAATCCTAAAAAAATCCCAACAAATCCCTAAAAACATAAAAAACCCTAAAAACTCAAGAAAACCCTAAGAAAATTGTAAAAAATAGAAGAAACATAACACCCCTAAAACCCTAAAATCACTAAAAACACTAAAATGTCCCAAAAATGAAAAAAACCCCAAAAACCTTAAAATACCAAAAAAACCAAAAACCATAAAAAATACTAAACAATATAAAAACCCTTTAAGCCACTAAATTTTTTAAAAACACTTAAACACATAAATACATAAAAAACTCTAAAACCACCAAAAAACCCAAAAAACAATAATAACCATAAAAACCTAAAAACATAAAAACCCTGAAAATCCATAAAACACTAAAAAAAATTAAATAAACCAAAAAAATCACATAAAATCCCTAAAAATGTAAAAAACCCAAACAACCCAAACAAACCCAAAAAACCATAAAAATGTAAAAACACATAAAACCCATAAATATCTAAAAACTACAAGAAAACCATAAAAACCCTAAAAATGATAAAAACCATTACAACTGTAAAACCCCCGAAAAATCATAAAAACGCTAAAAACTCTTGAAAACCCCAAAAAACCCCACTAAAACTCTAAAAACCTTTTAACCCCCTAAAAACATTAAAAACTCTAAAAAATTTACAAACCCAAAAAAACAAAAAAAAATACTAAATAACCAAAAAACTACAAAAATCCTACAAACCCTAAAAAACATCAAAATTCCTAAAAACCATAAAACCGTAAAACCCCCAAAATATTATAAAATTATAAAAATCAATAAAAAGGTAAAACCCCTAAAACCAATGAAATCCCTTATAAAACATTTAAAACCAATAAACAATTAAAATCCCTAATGACATAAAAACTCTACAAACCCTAAAATGACAGATGTTGATAAAAACTCCTCAAACCCTCAAATCCATAAAGCACCAAAAACCCCATAAAAATCCTAAAACAATCCTAAAAATCCCTAAAAAATAAAAAAACCTAAAAACCCAAAAACCTTCAAAAAACCAAATTAAACATTAAAAACATAAAAAACCTAAAACCCTAGAAATACTAAAAATCATAAAACGCATGAAAACATTAAATTCCTCTAAAAACCTTATAAATCCATAAAATACATAAAAACTATAAAACCTCTGAAAATATAAAATCACATTAAAACACTAAAAATGTTGAAAAACTCTAATAAACCTTAAAAACCAAAAAAAAATATTCCCTAACAAGAAAAAACCTAAAAACCTAAAAACCGTAAAAACCGATAAAAATCATTAAAATTCCCAAAGAATCCCGAAAAAAATAAAAAACCATATAAACCCAGAAAAAATCCAAAGAAAACCTTCAAAACCAAAAAGCACATAAACCACTAAAAACCTAAAAACATTAAAAACACTAAAAACCCCAAATCCCTCAAAATCCATAACATAACTAAAACCCATAAAGATCATAAAAAATCCAACAAATCCCTAAAAAATAAACAACATGAGATCCCTAAAAACCCCTATGAAAACCTTAAAAACAAAAGAACACTTAAAACCCCTATAGACCAAAAAAATTATAGAACCCTAAAACACCCTACAAAACAAAAAAACCCCTAAAACCCATCAACACCTAGAAACATAAACACCCGAAAATCCCAAAAAATCCTAAAACCGACTGAAAACTATAAAATCCCTTTAAAACGCTAAAACCCCTAAAAACCCTAAAACCATAAAAATCAATAAAAACCCTTAAAAAACATAAAAAAATACATAAAAATCCCAAAAATTGAAAAAACACCATAAAATCTAAAAACTCTAAGATATCCTTAAAAAACATAAAACACTTAAAACCCCTGGAAACCTAATAATCATAAAAACACTAAAAAAACTAAAATGACCCACAAAACCTTAATATTCATAAAAACGAGAAAATCCTCTAAAAACCATAAAACCCTTAAAATCCCATAAAAATATTAAAAAACCCCAAAAATCTAAAAACCCTTTAATCTACAAAAAATCATAAAAAAATAAAAACCATTAAAACCATAAAAAATCATACAATCCCCAAACCCCCCCCAAACCTAGAATTCCTAAAACCCCTAAAAACAATAAACACAATCAAAGTCCCTAAAACCCTAAAAAACATAAAAAACATAAAAAATATATACAAATTTCCTAGATATATAAAAACCCTAAATACCCTAAAAACCCTAATAAAACCTTAAAAAAAATAAAAACACATAATACTTGTAAAAACCTAAAAAATTCTAAAAACCTCCAAAACCCAAAAACCTAAATAACCCTGAATATCCCTAAAAACTCAAAAACCCATAAAAATCCCAAAAAAATGTCTAATATCCCTAAAAATTGAAATTACCCCATAAACCATTAAAACACTAAAAAAACCTTAAATTCCATAAAACACATAAAAGTAGTAAAAAATATAAGAAACAATAAAAACCCTAAAAATACCTAAAAAGACCCTAAAACCCATAAATACCATAAAAACCCCTAAGAACATAAAAACCATAAAACCATTAAAAACCCAAAAACCCACTAGACACATTAAAACCACTTTATACATGAAAAAATTAAAACCACTATAAACCATAATAATCTCTAAAAAACTCAAAAAACCAAAAAACCAAAAAACCTGAAAACAATAAAAAACACTAGAAAACCCTAAAACCCGTCAAAATATTCAAAAAACCAACAACCAATTAAATATACTAAAATCCCTAAAAATACCTAAAAACATAGACAATCAAAATAAGCCTGAAAACCCTAAATAAAACTTAAAAATATAAAAACACATAAAACCCCTAAAAACCTAAAAAATGATAAAAACCCTAAAACCCTAAAACCCGGAGAACCATAAAACCCCCCCCAAAAAATTAAATAACTTAAGAACAAAAAATAACATAATAAAACACTAAAAAATCTAAAAATCCTTAAACCACTAAAAATGTTCAATAAATCAAAAAAACATTAGAAATCCTAAAAAACTAAAAAAATTAAAACGCAAAAAAACCTAAAAAACCCTAAAAACCTAAAACCCCTAAAAACTCATAGAAATCCTAATACCCAAAAAATCATATGAAATCCCTAAAAATTCATAAAAATATTAGAAACGATAACATCCCTAAAAACCCCTAATAAAAACATAAATATCTAGTAACACTTAACACTCCTTATAAACCAAAAACATGATAATAACCCAAAAAACCCAAAAAATGCTCAAAATCCCTAAAAACCCTAAAAACCCATAAAACTCTAAAATTCTATAAAAATCCCTAAAAATTAAAAAACCCAAAAAAAATCCTAATAAAACCATAAAAAAATAAAAACACTTAAAACCACTAAAAAACTAAAAAACCTCAAAAACCCTAAAATCCTAAAGAGACAATAAAGCACCTATAGGCATTGAAAACCTCTAAAAACATAAACTAATCCTAAAAATCCAAAGGCCTTATGAGGTTCCCAATTTATCTCTTGAAGATATTGAGAGCCCCATGCTCGTGATGGAGTCAGTACTACTATTTGGAAATAAACTCTACTAGTGTTTTTGATAGAATCCTTAATTGGATGATTCATGGCCTATAGGGATCTTGGATGGATGGTTTTGGGGTGAAGATTGTGGTTCATGTGGGGTCCTCATGGTTGGTTACGACCTATGGCATATTTTCATGTGTTTTTGATTTATTCTCCCTTATTGTGGGTGTTCAATATTCAGGACTGATGGTGATGGTCATGAATTACTTACTGAAAGAGTGCCTTCTCATTGATTTTCAGCAATGAGCGTCTCTTTTTTCACACAATGTTTTAGTTCATCAAACTTTTGAATGGGGTACGTCAATCATCAGAGCCCATGGTTCATCATATTCCTAGATGTTTAGTTTTTCTCAGTTAATTTATTGAAGGTGGGTTGTTTTGTTGGTTTGATATTGGTTTTTATACCAACATCATCAGTTTTGTGGTCAGAGTTATCAAGGTGATGTGTGTGGGATGGTAAGGGTTGCATTTATAGGGTAGAAACACTTGATTTTGTTGACTTTATCTTGGTCATAGATCATTTTTCCATTTTGTGATTTTTTTCGTCTTTATGTCATAGGTGGGGTTGAGGTTGAAGAACAGCTTTTTGAAGTACGAGTTTTGATGGGTGTGAAGGTCTGGTTGTTGTTTTCATTCATTGATCAAGTTTTTGAGGGGGTTTTTGGTTATTTATGGGATGTTGGTTCATTGAACAACGTTATTTATTCATGTTTATTGGGCATAAGTATGGTTCCTTGTTCTATTGGTTTTCTTTCCATTGAATCTGGTTTTGTGGTATTTCTCATGAAAGTTGATAGAGTCATGGTTTGGTAGCCTTTCATGTCACATTTGTGCATTTAGAGCTATGGGATTTGGGTCAGTGGTATGTGGATTTTATTTCTTTTCTTTTTTTCTACCACCTACCTTGATTCTAAAAAAAATTTCACTGCCTTTTGGAATGGTGGGTTTTATTCCCAGGCTTATTGGTCGAAGGCATGTTGTGGTTTCTTGTCTATTTGGAATTCAGTGTGTTAAACTTCACCTTCATCTAATTACATATCGGAATAACTAGTTTAATTTTCCCTTTGGGTGTCACTAATATTTAATTAGATTGCTGGAATAATGTTTTTATGATATCTATGCCTTTCAGGTTTTTGGAAGGTGTATGTTTATGGATTTTTTCAGCGTTTTATAAGGATTCCTTTTCTATTGAAGGTGGTTTTGTCGAAATTCTCTAGTGTTGAGCTAGTTTTGCCCTCAACTTCCATTTTTTGTGATGGCTTCACATTTGTTTTATTCATTGGCTAGTGTTTAGTTTTAGTATGCTTGATGATGGTTCCCCAACCAGCGACAGTGTGCTCATTTATCTTTGATGGGTCAAGTTGGTGGTGTCCATGGCTTCTGTGGTAGTATCATAAGCATCATTCTAAGATGTTGGGATGCTTCAGTTTCAGGTGTACTGGTGATTCATTTGTCTTGGATGTCATTTGTCTCCTAACATGCTCTAGACTGTGTTGGGTTGTAGGGAGGATTTTTATTTGGGGGGATTGCAATGTTTTTGGTTGAAAAGGTAGATTTATATTTTATAGGATTGGTGATGGAGGTTTTATATAGTTGTATATGGAAGGGATGTGGCTAGGTGGTGGTTTTCCTTGGTTCTATATTTTGAAGAGAAGCTCCTATTAGAAATTTGGGATTTTGTGACTTGTAGGATGGATTTTTATTGGGCTTGATGGTGCATTGAAAGCCTTGGTGAGAGGGATATAATATTGGATGGGACGTGGTTGAGATATAGGGGTTGTAGGTATGTTGGGGCTACATGGATACTCGTGAAGTTGGATGTCAAGGATTCTTTGGTTCTAGTGGTTGGTGCTAATTGTGGTGATGGGGGATACTAGTTTTTAGCTGGTGCTGGGGATTCTACTTTTGATGTTCGGAGATGGACTGGTGGTGGGAGATGGTTTGGGATGTTGGATGATGGGAGTTGGGGTTGGGTGGGGGTGTTGATACAGTCTTTTTTCACTATTGTTTGTTACTAGAGATGAGGATTAGAATGGAAAAGTGGTGTTGGGGTATTTCAAAGGGTGATGGACTTATTACAACTACAAGATGTTATAATGGGAATTCAGGATGGGTGTTGGAAGCAGTTGAGGATGCTAGGAGATGTTGGTGTTGGGAGATATATTGAGGGAACTAGGAGATCTTGTGTGGTGTTGGTTATTGCTGTGAGATGTTGGTTGCTTGGGCGGGTGGAGGATCTAAGAGCTAGGTTTTTTTTGATGGGTGTGGGGTTCATTGGGCTTCATGAGTTTTATTAGTTCTTTTTTATGAATTGTTATTGATAGGATTCATGAATTTTCTCAGGTTGTGTTGTAGGTGATGGTTGGTTGGGCTTCATGATGTTTCTCGAGCCCTTTTCAAGGTAATATTTTGTATGGGATATTTGAGGATTTTCAGTCCCATTTTCAATAAAATGTCTTGGATATGCTTCATGAGGTTTCTCAAGTCCATTTTCTAGAGTTTTCCTTTTTCGTCTTAGTGAGGTTTTGTGTGTCCATTTTCCATTTTTCTTTTTTTGGGGGGGCCATAAGGCAATTTGGTTCACCCTTTGGGTGATTGCGTTGTACTTCAATTCCTTTCTTAATATATTATTCACAATTTTACTTCCAAAAAAACCTCAAAAACACAAAGAAAACTCCAAAAGACCAATAAAAACTCAAAAAATGCTTTAAAACCCAAAAAACATTAAAACTCTAAAAACATTAATACTCTAAAAAACATTTAAAACCCTAAAAACTAAAAAATCCTTTAAAACCCAAAATATACCAGAAAACCCTAAAACACACAAAAAACATAAAAAATCCCTAAAAATTTAAAATCCCTAAGCACCCTTAAAACTACAAAGAAAACCTTAAAAACTTATAAATACATAAAAAACCAAAATACATAAAAAGTTATAAAACCATAAAAACCATAAAACATAAAAAACCCCTACACCCCCAAAAGACCATAAAAACATTAAAAATACCTAAAAACCATAAAAATGTAAAACCCTATAAATCCTGAAACGCACTAAGAAAACCATAAAAACCTAAAAACACTAAAACACCAAAAAAAAATAAAAACGCTGAGAACTATAAGAAGCCCCTAAAACCCAAAAACCCCAAAAATCGCCTAAATACCATAAAAACCTAATAACCTTAAAATACCTGAAAACCTGAAAACCCCAAAAATCCCCTAAGGACTCTATAAACCCATTCAAACTCTAAAAATGATAAAAACTCTAAAAAATATTAAAAACTCTAAAAAACTCAGAAAAACCCTTAAAATCCAAAAAAATAAATCCTAAAACACTAAGTAACTATAAAAACCCTAAAAATCCTTAAAAACCATAACATCCCATAAAACCTAAAAAATTCCTAAAAATACCAAAAAAATAAGGAACCCTAAAAATCACGAAAACCCTAAAAATCCTTAAAAACCAAAAAACACTTAAGGCTACTAAAAACCTAAAAATGATAAGAAAATTCTAAAAACCAAAAAAACCATAAAACACGTAAATATAAAAAAACCCTAACCCCATAAACCACTAAAAGCTATAAACCCCCTTTAAATCCTTAAAAACACTGAAATCTTTAAAAACCCATTAAACCCCTAAAAACTGAAAAAAAATCCCTAAAAATCCAAAAAACCAAAGCCCCCCCCCCCCAAAAGACCCTAAAATCCCTCAAAATCCCTAAAACCATAAAAAATATTATAAATCCTAAAATTGCCCTAAAAATCCCTATAAACATAAATAACCATAAAACCCTAAAACCCATAAGAAAACAATAAAAACAAAAACACCTAAAACACCTAAAGAACCTAAAAAACCATGAAAACAAAAAAATGCCTAAACCCCCTAAAAACCATAAAACCCCATAAAATCTTCAAAAACCCTAAACTCATAAAAAAACAAATAACCCACTAAAAAATCTAAAAACCTTCTAAAACCAAAAAAAATTCAAAAAACTATAAAAACCCATAAAGACCCTAAAACACTCAAATAGGAACACTAAAACCCAAAAAAATCATAAAAACCAACAATATAATAAAACACCTCAAAATTCCTATAATCCCAAAAATACTATAAAAACCCTAAAAATCCATAAAAATCCCCAAAATGTAATAAACCTAAAAACCCAAAAAACCCCAATGAAAACCATAAAAACCTAAAAACCCTTAAAACATAAAAAACATAGAATGCTAAAAACCAAAAATCCCTAAGAAAACCTAAATAACTAAAAACCCATAAAAATCCTACAGAATCCATAAAAATCCATAAAATTTAATAACACCTAAAATACTTAAAAACACCAAATAAAACCTCCAAACCTAAAACCCCTAAAACTCTTAAAAACCCTAAAACACTAAAATTCCTAAAAATCCTAAAAACAATAAAAACCACTAATTGTTTTTTAAAAAACCAAAAAACACCAAAAAATACAAAAACAACAAAAACTATAAAACCCTTTAAACCCCTAATTTTTTTAAAAAAACAAAAAATATAAAAACCCCGAACACCCTCAAAATCCCAAAAAACCCTCAAAATCCAAAAAAAAAAATCCTTAAAATACCTAAACATCCCAAGAAATCTGAAAAACCTAAGGACCCTGAAAACCCCTAAGAAAACCTCATGAACCAAAAAACACTTAAATCCCCTAAAAATACTAAAAAAGTGCTAAAAACCCTAAAAACACTAAAAACCCTAAAAAAACCCCTAAACCCTCAAAATCCTTAAAAACATGAGAAAACCATAAAAATAATAATAATAAATCCATATAACACCTAAATACAAAATAACCCATAAAAACCTTGAAAAACCATAAAAAACAAAAATCACCTAAAAACCTAAAAACACTAAAAACCTAAAAAAACTATATAACCTCTAAACACATTAAAAACCCTAATAACAAATAAAAATACCAAAATTACACTAAAAACTCTTAAAACACATTAAACCACTAAAAATCATAAAAAACTCTAATAAACCAATAAAACACTAAAAAAATAAAAACAACCCACTAAAACCCCCAAAAAACCATAAAAACCATAAAAAACATAAAACCCCTAAAACCATCCAAATCCATAAAAACTAAAAAAGAATACAAATTCAAAAAAATCCCTTAAAAATCCTAAAAGCATAAAAATCCCTAAAAACCTGAAAACTCTATAAAATCCTAAAATACTAAAAACCCCTAAAAACCTAAAAAACTATAAAAACCCTAAAATCCCCAAAACCCTAAAAAAAATAAAAACAATAAAACCTCAAAATCTGTAAATTATTCAAAACCATAAAATTCCCAAAAAGCCTTAAATATCTCTAAAAATGTAAAAAAATCCAAAATACCCTGAAAATACATATGAAAACCTAAAAAAATTAAAAACACTTAAAACCCCTAAGAAACCTAAAAAACCATAAAACCTAAAAAACCGTAAAAACATCCTAATACTCTAAAAACCAAAAAACCCACTAAAGCAATAAAACCCTGATGACTCATAAAAACCCTAAAACCCCACAAAAACACAAAAACACTTTAAACCCCTAGAAATGATAAAAACTTTAAAAATACATAATACCCCTTAAAACTCAAAAAGAAACTAAAATACAAAAAAACTACAACTCTGAAAACACTAAAACACCTAAAATCCATAAAAACCCAAAAAACCATAAAAATAATAAAACTCCATAAAAAGGATATTAAATGATAAAAACCTGAAAACTCCTCTAAAAACCTTAAAATCGAAATACACTTAAAACCCATAAAAACATAAAACCCCATAAAACCCTCAAAATCCAAAAAAACCGTAAAAATAATAAATATCCTAACAAATCCATAAAATCACTAAAAAATCCTAAAAAAAATAAAACCCTATAAATAATTAAAACTTCCTAAGAGAATTAAAATGGAAAAACCCTAAGAAGACCCTAAAAACCCTTAAAACCACAAAAATCTCTAAAAACCACAAAACACCCAAAATCTGATATAAATAATAAAAAACCACTAAAAACAATGAATTTTTTTTAAACCCATAAAAATAAAAAAACACACTAAAAACCTCAAAAAGCCTAAAAAATTAGAAAACACCAAAAAACACAAAAAAACCAAAAAACACATAAAAAACATAAAAACCCTACATACCCCAAAACTCCCTAAACACCACAAAAAACCATAAAAAATATTGGAAATCCATAAAAAATTCATAAAATTGAAAAAAAACTAAAAACCCTAAAAAATACTAAAACCCTTAAAAACTCATAAAAACACCTAAAAACCTAAAAACCCCTTAATCCAATAAAAATATTAAATCGCACTAAAACCAATAATAAAAATTTATACCCCTAAAACTGTAAAAAACACAAAAAATACATAAACCCCAAAAATACTAAAAATACCCTTAGAGATGAAAAAACTATAAAAACCCTAAAAACCCTAAAAACTATAAAAATACCAGAAAACTCTAAAAACTCTAAAATCCAATAATATACTAAAATATCCCTAAAAACCTAAAAATCCCATATAAGCCTAGAAAATCCATAAGAAAAATAAATAAAACTAGAAACACCTAAACCCCCTAAAAACCCAAAAACACTCAAAACCCTAAAGAACCCTAAACCCCATAAAATCCCTAAAAACTCTCAATATCATTTAAGACCCTAAAACCCATAAAAATTATAAGAAATCCATAAAATTCCCTAAAAACATAGAAACCCTTAAAAACTTAAATAATCCTTCCAAAACCTTAAAAAACCTAAAAACACTTAAAAATCCAAAAATCATAAAAAGGGAAAAATACAAAAAACACTAAAAAGGCCCAAAAAATCTAAAACCACTAACAAACAAAAAACACCCTCAAAACAATAAAAAACATAAAATCCAAAACGCATAAAATTCACTAAAAACTATAATACCATTTAAAATCATAAAAATATAAAAAAAACTAAAACCCCAAAACCCAAAAATTTCAAATCCCTCCTAAAAATTGGAAAAACATAAGAACCCCAAAAACCCCAAAACCTTGAAAATCTCAAAAAACCCTAAAAACCATAAAAATCCTAAAAATCCCTAAAATCATTAAAAATGTAAAAACACTAAAAATTTGGATAAACCCTAAGAAAACCTTGAAAATTTTAAAATAATTAAAAACCCTAAATAACATTAAAAAAATGATAAAACCCCAAAAAACCCCAAAAAATCCAAATAATTCCAAATTCCCTAAGAAAACACTAAAATAATGAAAAAAACATAATAATATATAAAAACATAAAACCCCCAAAAAATAGGAAATCCCCTAAGAAAACCATAAAAACATAAAAACACTTAAACCCCCTAAAAACATAAAATTGGTAAAAACCATAAAAGTCCCTAAATTCACTAAACCCTTAAAACTGCCTAAAACCCTTAAAACTCTAAAACCCATAAAAACAATACAAACCCAATAATTACTCTAAAAACTATTTAATCCCCAAAAAACATTATAAAACTGTAAAAAACCATAAGAGCTTTAAAAAAATCCAACACCCCCCTAAAACCCCAAAAAACCAAAAAAATCCACTAAGAATCCCTAAACCCCTTAAACCCCATAAGAAAATTGAAGAATATCCCAAAAAAATAATTAAATTTTAAAAAAACTTAGGAAACGTAAAAAATAAAAAAACCCTAAAACACCAAAAAACCAAAGAACCACTAAAAATCCCTAAACATCTTAAACCCCATAAGAAAACAGAAAAAATACCGAAAATTTTTTAAAATGTAAAAACCCTAAAATCCCTGAAAACCCTAATGAAAACATAACAACCTAGAAACACTTAAAATCCCTAAAAAACCTAAAAATGTTATAAACACTAAAAACCCTAAAAACCATAAAAGACATAAATATCCTTAAAAATACTTAAAATTCCTAAAAAACATAAAAACCATAAAAAAATAAAAAACCTATGAAAAACATTAATACGTAAACACCCTCAAAACCCATAAAAATCTAAAAAATTCTAAAAACCGAAAAAGAACAAAAAAACCTCCAAAAGCATAAACCCCATAAAAATCATAAAAACCCTAAAAAAAATATAAAAACAAAAATACCCCACTAAAACTCTACAAATACATTAAAACCATAATAATGTTATAAATTCTAAAAAACATTAAAAAACCTAAAAAACTCAAAAAAAACCTAAATACCCAAAAAACCAAAACACCCCCCACAAACCATAAAAAACCCTAAACCCACCCCCAAATCACTAAAAACCAAAAAACCATAGAAATAAAAGAACCTTAAAAAATATTAATAACACTAAAAAACCAAAAAACCCTGAAAACCCCGAAGAAAATCATAAAAACATATTAAGCTTAAATCCCTCCAAAAATAGAAAAAAAACATTAAATACCCTAAATACCCCAATGGACCCTAGAAACACGAAAACCCCTCAAAATCCCTGAAAACCATAAAAATAATAAAAATATATAAAATCCATAAAAATGTAAAAACCCCTAAAAATAATGAAAAACCTAAGAAAACCTTAAAAACCTAAAAATAGTTAAACCCACAAAAAATGTTAAAAAAATAATAAAACTCTAAAAGACCCAACCCCCCCCCCCCCCAAAGACCATAAATCCACTTAAAACCCATAAAAATACCTCAATCCATAAATAGACTAAAAATAGATAAAAACGATAAATTCTTTTTAGACCCCTAAACACATTAATAAACTCTAAAAAACTATAAAAACCCGGAAAATCTCAAGAAACCCCCTAAAATGCCAAAAAAACCATAAATACCCAAAAAAAACTAAAACCCCTAAAACCCATAAGTATCCTTAAACCCACACAAAAGAATAAAAATACTAATGATAAACTTAAAATCACTATAAACATTAAAAACTGTAGACACCCTTAAAAACCATAGGAAACCAAAAAAAACCTAAAATAAAAAAAACCCCCAAAAACATAAAAAAACCAAAATCCCAAAACCCTAAAATACCCTCAAACCCCAAACCCCTAACAATCTATAAAACCCCTAAATTTGATTAAAATCCTAAAAAAGGGCTAAAACCCATAAAAACATAAAACCCTAAAATCAGAAAAAATCTAATAAAACCATAAAAAACTAAAAAAACTAAAAAAACTAAAAATACTAAAAATACTAAAAATACTCACAACTCATAATAAACGTAAAAACACTAAAAAAACTAAAAAAACTATAAAAACCGTAAATTCCCTAAATGCCTTTAAAACCCCTAAAACCCCTAAAGACTATAAATCCCTTGAAAGCCTTAAAATTCACTAAAATGAAATAAAACCCCAAAAAATCACTAAAAACTAAAAAAACACATTAAGAAGCTCAAAATGTCAAAAATAATAAAAAAATACTTAAAACCACTAAAAACACAACAAAAAACCTAGAAACCCAAAAATTCATAAAACCCTATGACCCTAAAACCCCAAACATCCCTGAAAATTCCAAATACCATAAAATTCCAAAAAAAATTCTAAAAATTCCCTAAAAATACCAAAAAACATAAAAACCCATAAAAACTCCAATGAAAACCTTCAAAAACAAAAAACAGTTAAAACTGCTAAAAACCTAAAAATTCAAAAGTCCTTAAAACCATAAAATACTCTAAAGACTATAAAACCCGCAAAATCACTAAACCATAAAAATATAAAAATCCTAAAAGATCCCTAAAAATCATAAAAAATGCAAACAAAAACCCGAAAAACCCTATAAAAACCATAAAAACCAAAAAACACTTAAAACCCCTAAAAACATAAAAAATGAAAAAAATTTCAAAAAGACCCCTAAAACCAAAAACCCCAAAACCTCTACATACCATTAAAAACCCCTAAAGACCATAAAAATTTAAATAACCACTTTAAACTATAAAAACCCTTTAAACCCTATCTTTAAAAAAAATTCAAAAAAACCTTAAAAATCCTAAAATATCTAAAAAACCGTAAAAACCAAAAAACTGTAAAAATTCTAAAAATTCCCAAATACCCTAAAAAAATCTGAAAACCCAAAACCATATAAATTATAAAAAATTCCTATAAATTCAAAAAATTTAAAAGACACTAAACATACTTAAAATCCATAAAAACCCTGAAAAACCATAAAATATTTTAAAATCCCTAAAAATCCCTAAAAGTGTAAGAAAATATAAAAACCTAAAAAATTATAAATAGAAATTTAAAAAACCTAAAAAAACATTAAATTCTTAAAAAAATTAAAATTATAGAAACTGTAAATGACACCAAAACCACTGAAAAGTCTTAAAACGCATAAAAACCCCTAACCCCAAAAAAATGCTAAAAACACGTAAAAACATTTAGAAACTACTAAAATCCATAAAACCCATTAAACAACTAAATATTACAAAATAAATCTAAAACACCTTAAAATCCGTAAAAACTAAAAAACCCCTTAAAACCAAAACACACAAAAAACCATAAAACACTAAAAACCCTAAAAACCGTCAAAATCACAAACACCCCTAAAAGTCCTAAAATATCCATAACAGTACATAAAAATGTAAAAACCCCTGAAAAACCTATGAAAATCTTAAAAATATAAAAACACTTAAAACCCATAAAAAACCTAAAACCCGCTAAAAACCATAAAAACATTAAAATGACCCTAAACACAAAAAATCCACAAAACCCCCAAAAACCCTAAAAACCATAAAAACCATAAAAATAAAATATATATATTTCTTAATGTACCTAAAAAAGAAACCATAAAAACCCTACAAACCCTATGAAAACATTAATAACCTAAAAACACTTAAAAAAGATAAGAATCCTAAAAACATTAAAACTAATATAAGACACTAAAACCATAAAACCCCCTTAAATCAAAAAAACTCCTAAAACCCATAAAAACACTTAAACCCCTAAAACCAATAAAACACCTGAAACCCCATAAAATCCGTAAAAAGTACTGAAAAAACAATAAACCGTTTGATTGTGTAAAAACATTAAAAAACTCTAAAAAATTTAAAATCCTAAAAACCCAAAAAAAAACCCCATAAGAACAAAAAAACTCCTAAAACTCCCTAAAACCCCTCAAAATCCCTAAAACCCTAAAAATCCTAAAAATCAAACAAATCTATAAAAAATTAAAAACCCCTAAAAACCCTGAAAACCCCTAACAAAACCATAAAAACATAAAAATTCCTAAAACCCGTAAAAGAAAAAAAATGATAAAAACACTAAAAAGGTCCTAAAATCTCTCAAAATCCCTACTTAACCTAAAACCATAAACAGTCCCTAAAATCTATAATAATGAAAAAAACCCAAAAATACTGAAAATCTCGAAGAAAGCATTAAAAACCGAAAAAACTTATACCCCTAAAAAATTCAAAAATACTAAAACCCAAAAATACCATAAAACCCCTAAAAACGATTAAAACCCTAAAAAATTAAAAACCATTATTACCATTAAACCCATACAAACCCTAAAAACAAATAAAACTCTAAAATTAATTAAATATATAATAAATACAAAAACACTATAAAACCTCCCAACCATAAAAAACTCAAATAAATCCCTAAAAACCAAAAAAACCAAAAAACCCCCAAAACCCTAACAAAAACCACAAAGTCCCTAAAACCCTTAAAAAATAATAAACCAAAAACCCTAAAACTTCTAAATATGTAAAAAACCCTAGAATCCCTAAGAAATACATAAAAAAAGACATAACAACCCTAAAAACCATAAAAACATTAAAGAACCTTAAAACCCATAGAATGTTCCAAAAAACCTAAGATAATAAGTAAAATTATGGCGATCAGATTGGGGAAGATTTTTGGTGGGATAATCACGCCAAACCATTTTGGGTTTGTCCCAGGACGCAATATTTAGAGTTGCCTATACTCTGCATTGGAGGGTATTAACATCATGAGGAAAGACTCTAAACATGGAAGCTTTGCTATGAAGCTGGACATCTCAAA
The DNA here is from genome assembly GCA_963277665.1 of Viscum album. Taxonomy (NCBI): domain Eukaryota; kingdom Viridiplantae; phylum Streptophyta; class Magnoliopsida; order Santalales; family Viscaceae; genus Viscum; species Viscum album. The sequence goes on along the minus strand of OY728121.1, from coordinate 1,589,638,792 downwards.
GGCATTCGATACAATCAAATGGAGCTTTATCTTTACTGTTCTCAGCAGGTATGGCTTCTCCGCCTCTTTTATAAAGCTGATCCATATTATCCTATCCAGTGTCAGGATTTCTGTTCTTATTAATGGATCTCCTAAGGGGTTCTTAAATGCTCTCACGGTGTCTGGCAAGGTGACCCAATTTCTAGACTTCTCTTAGCTCTGGTTGAGGATTACCTGAGCAGATGTATAATTGAAATAGTACAGGCTGTTTTCTATGCTCCGATTAAAGCTGGAAAAGATCTATACGTGCCCACTCATCTTCTATATGAGGATGATATTCTCCTTTTTGGGAAGGCTGATTGGCATACAATATCTTCAATTAAGTCACTTCTACAACATTATGAAGAGATTGCAGGGAAATCAATTAGTTGGAAAAAGTACTCTATCATTTTTGGCAATGGGTTTTCAGCCCCCAAACAACGCAGAATTGTCAGAAATCTTGGTATCATGAGGGGCTCCCTCCCCCTCATGTACCTGGGGGTCCCCTTGTTCTGGGGGAGGGTGAAAAGTAGTTACCTGGAGGGAATTTCACTCAAAATTACTCAGCAACTTGCGAACTGGAATGGAAAATGCTTATCTCAGGCAGACAGAATTTGCCTGATCAACTCTATCATTACATCCATGTTTGTGCATACGTTCTCCATTTACAGATGGCCGGCAAGTCTCATCAAGAGCCTACAGGAAAAAATCAGAAATTTCGCATGGACAGGATGCATAACCAAGAGGAAGCTTGTTTCTGTGGCATGGAAAGAATGCACAAAGCCCATCGAGATGGGTGGGCTGGGCATCAAGGACCTCAGGAAATTCAACGATGCCTTAATTGGCAAATTCACATGGAATCTTTTCAACCCGACTGACATGAGTCCTGACTTATTGAGGGAAAGATCCAACTCTATGCTATGTGAGGACTTCCCGGGATTCATCCCCTCGTCGGTTTGGACCACAATAAGGTCCTCATATTGGCACATTATTTCCAATTCGAAATGGGTGGTCTCAAGGTACTCGACCTTGAATTGTTGGAAGACCACCTGGCTGGATCGGCCCATCTGTGAATCTGTCCAGCCACCTCAGGTTTTCAAGCATTGGCCCATTGCTGATCTCAAGGACAATTGGAACGAGATTGAAGGTATCCTGCTGTAGAATATTATCACACAAATAGAAAAGTACAGTTTTATGGACATGGATTGTCTCATTTGGAAGCCAAATTTGGTTGGGCTGTTGAGTGTGAAGGAGTTTTACCGGTCTGAATGTGAGCAGGGAATTCAGCCCCCTGCTTGGCTCTCTAAATTTCGGAGGCCCTTTATTCCCCCCTCTAGCTACCTGCTGCTGTGGAAAATTTGGAGAAATAGATTGCCAGTTCAAGAGCAATTGAAAAGAGCTGGGTGGTGTTTGGCCTCTACATGTCCGATATTTCTTCAGTATGAGGAAAATCTGCAGCACATTTTTCTTAAGTGCAGGTTGGCTGCAGGTCTTTGGGATCATTTACAGGGCATATTCCAGCTGAAAATCTGCATGGACAGCACGATGTCTGCTATTTTCAGCAGTGTTGTAGGTGTGCAATGCAGTCAGCAAATTGCCAATCTTCTTCTTGCTGCCTCTGCGGCTCTTATTGCTTTTTTGTGGGCAACTCGGAACAAAGTGGTTTTCGATAATGATTCATGCTGCATCTGAAATGGTGTGGTGGCAATTCATCAAGCAGTCCATGCAGCAGCTCATATCCAGGATGGTACGATGGCTAATGATATTAAGGAACTTATTGTGTTGAGAACTCTCGGAATTTCTGGAAGATGAAGGAAACAGAAGGACTTTAAATTCATTCGGTGGATTCCACCAATCCCATAATGGATAAAAGTTAATGTGGATGGTGCATCCCTAGGCGCATCTGGTCCCTCCGGGTGTGGTGGTGTTTTCCGGACGTATAGAGGCTTTGTTAAAGGATGCTTTTATCATTACATTGGGAATGGATGTGCTTATGAAGCGGAGCTATGGGCCATGATTAAGGCTATACAGTTTGCGATCCACTTCAGGTGGACGTAGCTATGGATTGAATCTGACTCGATTTTGGCGGTGGAAGCCCTCAAAAGCAAAACAAGGACAATCCCATAGAGGCTCCTCCCACAATGGGTTGACTGTCTGAGAATCTCTCAGGGTATGAACATTACGGTCACACATATATACAGGGAAGCGAATAAGGTGGCGGACATACTCTCCAAGAAATCAATTGAGGATGGATGTTCCATGTGGTCATTTATTGCACCAGATTTCTGCACTCCCCTTGTGGACTCAGACATGAAGGGTGAATTGCACACTCGGCTGTGCAAACCCTCCTTGTAATGCCTTGTACCTTTATTTTATGTTATTATATTTTGTGGGGCTGGGATCCGCCCGGCCCCAAACCTGCTTTGCCTAAAACCCCTAAAAGCCCTAAAAGCCCTCAAAATTCCTACGAAATCGAAAAAATAATGAAAATCGTAAAAAAGACATAAAAATACCTAAAAACATAGAAATCATTAAAATCCCTGAAAACCCCTAAGAAAACCATCAAATAAAAAAACACTTAAACCCCAAAAAAACCTAAAACTGCAAAAAAACACAAAAAACATTAAAAATAAACTAAACCCCCGAAAAACACTGAAAATCCATAGAACCCCTAGAAACACAAAAAAAGCCTAAAATTCACAAAATATGTAAAAAATACTAAAAACCTTAAAAACCCAAATTCAAACATTATAATCCTAAAAACCCTTAAAACAACTAAAAATGAAAAATACAATACCCTAAAACCCCATAAAAACCATAAAATCCATAATAACCCCTAAAATTCATAAAAAAAAATGAAAAAAAACCATAAAACACAACTAAAATCACAAAAAACCCATTAAACACATAAAAACGTTAAAAAATTAAAAACCTAAAACCCCCTTAAAATTGAAAAAAAAACCCTAAAAACCCAAAACCCCAAGAACCATAAAACCCTAAAAACCCACTAATAACTCTATAAATCCTTAAAACCATAACACCATAAAAATACAAAAAACTTCCCAAAAAAGCCAAAAAAATTTAATAAAACAATTAGACCCCTTAAAACCCTTAAGAAAATCGTAAAAACCTAAAAAAACTTAAAACCCCTACGAAACCTCAAAAAACTAAAACCTTATAATCCATAAAAGACCCTAAAAACAATAAATACCCTTAAAATACATAAAGACCCTAAAAACCCATAAAAATCCCAAAAAACCCTAAAAATATTTAAAAACATAAAATCCATAAAAATATCAAAAATTCCGTAGAAATCCTTAAAAACCTAAAAACATCTGAAACCCATAAAAACTTAATATACACGAAAAACCCTAAAAGGACCAAGAAACTATAAAACCCCAAAAACTATAAAACCCCCTAAAAACCTTAAGAACTGTAAAAATCATAAAAAACCTAAAAAGAAAATCAATATATATATATAAACACTTTAAACCTCTAAAAATATCAAAAACATCTATGAAACCATAAAAATACTAAGAATCCTAAAAACCAAAAAAACCCGAAAACCCTAAATACCATAAAAACCACAATAATGCCGTAAGAATTCATAAAACCCCTAAAAACCCATAAAATCCAAAAAATTCATAAAAAAACATAAAAATATAAAAACCCCTAGAAACTATAAAAACCCATACGAAAACCATAAAAACCTAAAAACACTTAAAACACCTAAAAACCAAAAATACTTTAAAAAACCAAAATCCCCTAAAAAGAACCTAAAAACACAAAACCCTTATAATCCATAAAAACCCTAAAACCCTATGAAATTCTTAAAAGTGCACTAAAAATACCAAAAAACATAAAAACCCTAAAATCCATGAAAACCCCTAAAACCATAAATCCTAAAACACTTAAAACCAGTAAAAAACCTAGAAAAATTCTAAACATTGTAAATTACCCTAACATCCCTAATACCACTAATGACCATAAAAACCCCTAAAACCTTAAGAAACCCTAAAAACCCATAAAAACCATAATAATCAAATAAAAACAATAAATTCGCATAAATACACTGAAAACATTAAAAATCTAAAAACCCATTAAACCCTGAGAAAACCCTAAAACCCCAAACCCCCTCAAAATATTTTAAAATAATAAATAAGGCCAAAAATACCAAAAAATACCTAAAAATAACTAATGTTAAAAACCCCAAAAAACCCAAAAAACCCTAATAAAACATTAAAAACCTAAAACACTTTAAACCACTAAAAAATATCATAAAACCTTTAAGACCCAAAAAAGTCTCTAAAAATATTTAAAATACTTAAAATCACTAAAAACAATAAAAACTGTAGAAATATATTAAAATTTCTAAAAATGTATAAAACCGTAAAAACCCCGAAACTCCCTAAAAAATCCATAAAAACCTAAAAACTCCAAAAAATAATAAAAACACTAAAATCCAAAAAAAAAATATAACCCATAAACCCTAAAAAAACTAAAACATTTAAAAAAGAATTAAACCCCTAAAAACATTAAAAACTTAAAACACCTAATAAATGTAAAAAAACTAAAAAAAACTAAGAACCTAGAACCCTAAAAACACTTAAAACCCCCTACAAATTTCCTAAAACCCATAAATATTGTTGAATCCCTACAAACCCAAAAAAGCATAAAAATCACTAAAAAATCACAAAAATCCTTAAAAACCTTAAAAATCGAAAAAAAAACATGAAAACACAATGAAAACCATAAAAAATTAAAAACACATAAAACTTATAAAAAAAATGCTAAAAACCCAAATAGACATAAAAAACTCGGAAACCCCTAAAAATCATAATAACCCTAAAACCCATTAAAAACCCTAAAACCACATAACACCCCTAACAACCAATACAAAATTTGAATACCCTTTAAACCCCAAAAAACATCAACAAACCTTATAAACCCCAAAAAAAACTCAAAAAAACCCTATAAAATTAGAAACCATAATCCCTAAAAAATCATGAGAAACCCTAAAAATCCTTAAACCCTAAAAAACCATAAATACCCTTGAAATCCCTTAAAATCCATAAAAATGTTAGAAATACAAAAACCCCATAAAAATAAAAACACCTATAACCCTTAAAAAACATAAAAATGCAAAAACCCTAAAAGATTAGAATCAATAAAAACCCTAAAAACCATAAGAACCATAAAAACCCTAAAAACCTTTAAAATAGCTTATAGAACCTAAAACCCCACATAGAACACTAGAACCCCTTTGAAATCCTAAAAATGTTAAAAAAACAAAAAACTACCTTAAAATCACTTAAAACTAAAATAACCCCTAAAAACCCAAAATAACACATAAAAACAATGAAAATCCTAAAAACCACTAAAAACATTGAAACTCAAAAAAATCATAAAAATAATAAAAACCCTAAAATATCTCTAAAATATCTATAAATATAAAAAACCTAAAACCATGAAAACCCCTAAGAAAACCTTAAAAACCTAAAAACACATAAACCCCTTAAAAACCTAAAAAAATGATAAAATTCCAAAGAAACCCAAAAAATTATAAAGACAATCAAAATCCCTAAACCCCTTAAACCTATCAAAATCTGAAAAAAAACCTAAAATTCCTTATAAATTTCAAAAAATAAAAAAACTATAAAAAAACAAAGAATACCTTAAAAATATAAAAAAACATAAAACCCCTAAAAATAATAAACATTCTAAAAAATTTATAATCCCTAAAACACTAAAAACCATAAAACCCATATAATCCTAAAATCTGGAAAAAATAGTAAAGCCCCAAAAAACCGTAAACACTAGTAAAAAATATAAAAAACCTTTAAATTCCTAAAAATGATAAAAAACTCCAAAAAACCATAATAACTCTAAAAAAATCCAATAAACCTAAAAAACCATAAAAACCCTAAAACCTTAAAAAACACTAAAACCCCTCTAAATCATTAAATCCCCTAAAAATCCAAAAAAATCCTAAAAATCACTAAAAACCCATAATATATAAAAAAGCTAAATGCCCTGAAAAACCCTTGTAAAAGAATAAAAACCTAAAAACACTTAAAATCCCTAAAAACCCAAAATCTATAAAATAATAAAAAACGTAAATACACAAAAAAAGAAGAAAATACCCTCATAATCAGTAAAAACCCTCAAAAAATAAAAATCCAAAAAATACCTAAAATTCCCTATAAATGTAAAAACCCCTAAAAACCATGAAAAACACAATGAAATCCTTAAAACCTAAAATCACATTAGTCCCATAAAAACCTAAAAACACTAAAACACAAAAAAGTCCCTAAAACCCCAAAAAATAATAATAACACCCAAATCATTAAAAACCCAAAAACCCATAAAACACTAGACACCACTAAAATCTAAAAAACCCTAGTAAACCCCTAAAACATTAAAAGACTATAAAATACTATAAAACCCCCAAAAACTAAATAAATAATAAAATCCAAAAAACCAATTAAAACCCTAAGAACCCAAAACCCCTAAAAACATCAAATAAAAAAACCATAAAATATTACAAAATCCCTATAATCCCTAAAATATTTAAAAGCATAAATGACCGAAAAACCATGAAAAAAACTAAGAAATCCTTAAAAACCTTAACACTCATAAAACCCATAAAAACCTAAAAAATGTTAAAAACCATAAAAACAATAAAACATTAAAAACCCTCAAAATCCCAAAAACCATTAAAAACCCATAAAATCCAAGAAATTCCCTTAAAGTCCCTAAAAAAAAGAAAAACCCCTAAAAACATGAAAATCCCTAAAAAATCCATAAAAACCCTTAAAAACCCTAAAACGCAAAAAACCCTAAAACCCTAAAAGACCCAAAAATCCTTAAAATCCCCTAAAACCATGAAACCCTTAAAACCCATAAAAAACTCATAAAACCATTAAAAACTAAAAAAAAGTCCGATCAAAAACATTACAAACCTAAAAATGTTAAAAACATTAAAAATGTCAAAAATTTTAAAAACTAAAAAAATACTAAAGATGTATAAAATCATAATAACCCTAAAAACCCTAAAAACACCCAAAATAATAAAAAACATAGAAATCCATATAAATACTAAAAATCCATAAAATGCCTAAAAACGTAAAACCCCCTAAATCCATGAAAATGCCTAATTAAACATTAAAAACCTAAAAATAATTAAACCCTCTAAAAAACCAAAAACCTATAAAAACACTAAATACCCTATAACCCCAAACCCCTCAAAATACATAAAAACCCAAGAAACAAAAAAAAACTAAAAATCCCTTAAAACATAAAAAACTCATCCAACCCTAAAAATCCCTTAGAAAACCATAAAATGTAAAAAAGTAAAACCCCTAAATGTCCTAAAAATCTATAAATCACAAAATGATAAGAAAAACCTAAAAACCCATAAAGACCATAGAACTCCCAAAAAACCATAAAGACCAAAAAATCCCAAAAAACCCTAAAACCCACTAAAAATGCTAAAAACACTTCAACCCAATAATTTTTTTTAAAAACTATAAAAAACAGTAAAAAATAAATTACTCTAAAAACCCCAAAAACCCCCATAAAACCAAAAAAATCCTAAAATCCCAAACAACTCTAAAACCCTACAAAATACCTAGAACCCCTAAAATCTATAAAAACCCATAAAAATACTAAGAAACCATAAAAATTACTAAAAACGTAAAGCACCCTTAAAAACCATATAATACCCTATGAAAACATTAAAAATTAAAAACACTTAAAACCTAAAAAAATAGGAAATGCTAAACCCCTAAAAACCCCTAAAAATCCTAAAAACAATAGAAACACTCAAAATACCTAATAACCCAAGAAGACACATAAAAATAATAAGAATCCCTAAAAATCCCTAAAATGTAAAAAATACAAAAACTCCTAAAAAACTCTAATAAATCCTTCAAAACCTAAAAAAATTAAACCCATATGAAACCTAAGAACTCTAAAAACCTTTAAACCCTAACACCCCTAAAAACATTAAAAACCAATAAAAACCCTAAAACCCACTAAAACCCTCAAATAAATCCTCAACACCAATAAAACCCCTGAAAAATCTAAATATTTTAAAACCCCTAAAACATTTAAATTCCCTAAAAACTTTAATTAACTCAAAAAATCCTAAAATCGAAAAAATACTCTAAAACCCCTAAAAATAAAAAAAACCATAAAACAATTCAAATCCCTAAAAACCCTAAAAATCATAAAAATTTACTAAAATCCATATCAACAAAAAAACCTAAAAATGTGAAAACCTTATGTAAATATAAATAAATTAAAACACATAATACCACTAAAACCCAAAAAATGTAGAAAACTTTTTAAAAATAAAAAATAGAAAATTATCATAATCCAAAAAAACACCAAAACCCATAAAAAACATAAAGATACCCTAAAAATCATTAAAAATGTAAAAATTCCTAAACCCATTGAAAAACACTAAGAAAACCTAAAGAACCTAAACACACCTAAAACTAATGAAAACCTAAAAATCATAAAAAAAATAAAGAAAACTAAAAGTCCCAAAAAACATAAAAAACCATAAAACCTATAAAACCCATATAAATCGCATAAAACACAAAAAAACCCTATAAAACACTAAATACAAAAAACCCTTTAAACCCATAAAAATGATAAAAACTCTAAAAACAATAAAAAATAAAAAACTAAAAAATACTAAAACCACAAAAAAAACAACAACCCAAAAATGCAAAAACCCCTCCAAATCCCTAAAACCTATAACCCAATTAAAATCTCAAAAAAATATCCTAAAAATCACATAAAACATAAAGAAACCTAAAAATATTAAAAACCCCTAACAAATCATTAAAACCTAAAAAAACATAAATACCCTGAAAACTAAAAACACTAAAAACCTAAAAACACTAAAACCACCAAAAACACCTAAAACCCTCAAAATCACTAAAAACACAAAAATATTAAAATATACTAAAATATATAAAATCCATGGATATTAAAAATACCCTAGTTATTATTAAAATCCAAAGAAAACCGTAAAAAACTAAAAACAGTTAAAAATCCTAAATAACTAAAAATACTAAAACACACAAAAAACCCTGAAACCCCTATAAATATTAAAAACTCTAAAAACCTTAAAAACCATAAAAATCTAAAAAACATTTAAAACCCAAAAGAACCATAAAACCCCTGAAATCTGTAAAAAGATAAAGCCACCCAAATCCTAAAAAACCTAAAAATATTAAAATCCTTAAACTTTCTTAATTTTTTTTATAAATATAAAATACCCTAAAAACATTGATAACCCTTATAAATCCTTAAAAACATAAAAATTCTTAAAACCCCTAAAATACAAAAACACTAAAATTGCTAAAAAATACTAAAACCCTAAAAATCGATAAAATCACTCAAAATCCCCAAAAACCCAGAAAACACATAAAAATCCTAAAAAATCCCTCAATATCCCTGAAAATGTAAAAAATTGAAAACCTCTAAAAACTTTAATAACATCATAAAATCCTATATACACTTAAATCAACTAAAAACCTAAAAATTGTAAAAATTATAAAAACCCTTAAAATCCTAAAATTCTAAATAACCCTTAAAATCTGAAAACCCCCAAAACCCACTAAAAACCATAAAATATACCAAAAAATACTGAAAACATAAAAAAACCCAAAACCCCTTTAAAACCCCCAGGAAAACTATTAATACGTAAAATAAGTTAATATACCTAAAAACCGAAAATATTTTAAAAACCCTAAAGGACCCTAAAACCCCTAAATACCCCTAAAAACCATAAAACCCCCATGACCTAAAATAATCCTAACACACATAAAAACCCTAAAACTACTAAAAACTACAATAACCATTTAATCCATTAAAACATTAGAACTTTAAAAAAACCTTAAATACCAAAAAAATAAAAAAAAACCCTAAAGCCCGAAAAAACCATAATTACCCTTAAAAACCTAAAACCCTATAAAATCGATAAAAACCCAAAAAATCTCAAAAATAAATCATTAAAAACAATATGAAAATTATAAAAATTTAGAAAACCATAAAAAAACCTAAAACCCCAAAGAAACACATAAAAACATAATAACACTTAGAGCCATGAAAAAACCAAAAAATGAAATAAAAATACTAGAAACCCTAAAAACACTAAAAAACTATCCAAATCCATTAGAACCCTAAAAAACTACAAAAATATGAAAAAAATCCCTAAAAATCCCTAAAATATTCAAAAACCAAAAAACACATAAAATCCTAAGAAAACTATGAAAATGTAAAAACACCTAAAACTGTGAAAACCCCTAAGAATACCCTAAAAAATAAAAACACATAGAATACTTATAATAAATTCTTAAAACCCTAAAAACTATAAAACCTTGAAATCCCAAAAAACCCTCAAAATCTTAACAAATCATAAAAACCAAAAAAAATCCTGAAATCCCTAAAAATCCCAAAAAATAGAACAAAAACTATAAAAACACTAATAATAGAATAAAACATAAAATAAATTAAACCCCTAAAAACATAAAAATGAAAAATCCCCAAAACTCTAACAAATGTAAAACCCCCCCAAAACCCCTCAAAATCCATATAAACCCTAAAAAATACAAATTCTAAACAATCCATAAAAATCACTGAAAACATAAAATTACCTAAAACCAAGGAAAACTAAAATAAAAACATAAAAATATAAAAATAAAACCATTTAAAATCAAAAAATCACAAAAAAAACTCCACATACCCATAAAACCATAAAAGATGAAAAAACCTTAAAATCCCCTAAAAACCTATAAACAAGAAAAACAACTAAAAAATATAAAATCCTGTTAAATCCCTAAAAACATTAAAAACTCTAAAAATAATTAAAACCCTAAAATCATAAAAAACTAAAAATCATTGAAACCATAAATAACTAAAAAACCAGAAACCAAAAAAATCCTAAAAACATTAACCCCTAAAATCATAAAAATCCCAAAAATGTTAATAACCCATAAAAATCCCAAAAAAATCATTAAATGTCCCTAAAAACATAAAAATAAAAATAAAACCTAAAAATACCTATGAAAAACATGAAAACATGAAAACACTTAAAACCCCTAAAAACAAAAAAAATGTTAAAAACCAAAAAACCCAAAAAACAGTAAAACCTCTCAAATCTGTAAAAACCCTAAAAAAGATATAAAAAAGCACAAAAAATCCCTTAAAATGTTAAAAACCTCAATAACCTTTAAAAATCCCTAACAAAACCATAAAATCCTAAAACAAACATAAAATCCCTAAAAATCTAAAAAATGCTAAAAACCCTCAAGGAACCCAAAAACCATAATACCCCATAAAATCAATAAAAACCACTATAAACATTAAAAATACTTAAAACACATATAAAACTTAAAAACCCACTAAAATCTCTACAAACCCTCTAAAACCCAAAAAAACTCAATAAAAAACTAAACCTCCAAAAAAACATAAATAAAATCTACAAACCCTAAAAACACTCAAAATTCCTAAAACCCTAAAAACCATAAAAAACTAAAAAATTAATTAAAATACATATAAATTTAAAAACCAAAAATAACCCTGGAAACCCCTTAAAAACATTAAAAGCATAAAATCATTTAAAACCCTAGAAATCCTAAAAACATTAAAATGCATAAACATTGTAAAATCTTAGAAATCCCTAAAAAGCCTAAAAATACCTAAAATTTCTAAAACCATAAAAATCTTAAAAATTCAAAATAATTTCTAAAATACATAAAAAACTCTTCATATCCTGGAAAACCCAAAAAAACATGAGAAACCTAGAAACACATAAAACTCCTAAAAATCATAAAAATACTAAAATCCCTAATAGATCTTGAAACCCCTAAAAATATAAAACTATTAAATACAATTGAAACCCTAAAACCTATAAAAATACTAAAAACATCTAAAAACACAAAATTAAACAATAAAATGAAAAAACGTTAAAAATCTCAAAAAACATTAAAAATAAAAAATAAAAAAATACCCTAAAACCCCCAAAAACCATAATAACCCTAAAATATCTAAAAACCCTAAAATTATCAAAATCTATAAAGACACTAAAACAATTCGAAAATCATAAAAAAATATAAAAATTCATTAATACCTAAAAACTACCAAATACCCTTAAAACTGCTAAGATATCCTTAATCCTAAAATAAATAAAACCACTAAAAACCTAAAAAATTCAAAAAACCCTAAAAAATCCTAAAACCCTTAAAAACCATAGAACCATAAAATACCTAAAATCCATAAAAAATTATAAAACCTTAAAAATAACTGAAAAATTCAAAACACTTAAAGACCTTGAAAATTCCTAATAAAACTGTAAAAACATAAAAATACATAAAAACCCTAAAAACCAACAAAATGCTAAAAACCCAAAAAAAATATACTACAAACAAAAACACCCCTCAAAATCCCTAAAACCCTAAAATCGGATAACAATATTACAAAAACTATAAAAATCCCTAAAAAGGTAAAAACCCACAAAACCCCGAAAAACCCCTAGAAAAATATTAGAAACCAAAAAACACATAAAACCCCAAAAAACCAAAAGACCACTAAAACCCTAAAAATGGCTAGAACCCTAAAAACATAAATACCCACAAAATCGATGAAATACATAAAATAATTAAAATCATATAAAATCCCCAAAATCCTTGAAAATGTAAATAACTCCTAAAAACCTTAAAATCTATATGAAAATGATAAACCCAAAAAATAATTTAAACCCCTAAAAACCTAAAAAATGCTCTAAACCCAAAAAGACTGTAAAACCCCACCGAACCCCAAAAGACTTTTAAAGACCCCTAAAACCATAAAAACCTATAAAAACCAAAAAAACACAAAAAAAAATAAAATCACTTCAATCCCTTATAATTGATAAAAATTTATATAAATCCTCAGATAACCTAAAATCTCTAAAAAACCCTAAAACCACACAAAACCAAAAAAAATGCTAAAAATCCTTAAAATTCCAAAAAAAACCCATAAAACCATAAAAAGCCTAAAAAATCCCTAAATTATCTAAAAAATGTAAAAACCCATAAAAAACCATTAAGAAAACATTAATCAAAAAACAAATAATACCCATAAAAACCTAAAAACATTAAAACCTTAAAAACCATAAGAAAAATAAAACCCTAAAATTCCTCAAAACCCTAAAAACCAATAAAAATCCTAGATCATTACTAAAGTCCCTAAAAATATAAAAATACCTAAAACCTCAAAAACCCCTAAAATTCCGTAAAAACATAAAAAATAATAAAAACACTAAAAACACTAAAAAATGCAAAAAACCCAAAAAAAACCATAAAGACTTGAAACCATATAAAACCCCTACAATGAAATAAACTATAAAAAGTATTTGACCCCTAAAATTTTTAAAAACTATAAAATTTCTTAAAAAATTTACAAAATGAAAAACCCCTTAAGAACAGAAAACAACCATAAAATCCATAAAAATCTATAAAAAACCTCAATGTACCAAAGACCCTAAAAACCTAAAAATTATAAAAAAGACCTAAAAATCGGTTAAAAACTAAAAACCCTAAAAACACAGAAATAGCTATGAAAAACTAAAACAATTAAAAATAATTAATGCCCTTGAAAACCTATAAAACACTAAAAATTGTAAAAAAACACCAAAACACTCAAAATTCATAAAACCAATTAAGCCATATAAATACTTTAAAGGCACTAAATTCCCTAAAAATTATAAAACCCTAAACATCTTGAAAAACCCTAATAAAACCTTAGGACCAAAAAAAAACTTTAAACACCTTATACCAAAAAAATTCTACAAAATCCCAAAAACCACTAACAAACCAAAAAGTCTCTAAAAACCCTAAATCCATAAATATTTTAAAATACCCTAAAAATCCTTAAAAAATAAAAAAATACAAAAAACAGAGAAAATCCGTAATAAAGTATTAAAAACCTAAAAATACCTAAAACCCCTAAAATCATAAAAAACGATGAAAATGCTAAAAACCGAAAATACACTAAAAAACCTAAAACCCCATAAAAAAAATAAACACCTGAAACATTAAAAACATTTAAGCCCATAAGAGCCATTAAAAATAATAAAAACTATAAAAACCATTTAAAACTCTCAAAACATTAAAAACAATGAAAATATTTAAAAGCCTTTAAAATTTAAAAAAACCCAAAAAACCCCCAAAAAACTAAACACCAAAAAAACGATAAAAACTTATCCAAAACCTAAAAAAATAAAAAAAACACTAGAAACCCTTCAAAAGACCTAGAAACCAAAAAAAACTAAACTACTAAAAAATGGAAAAAATGCTAAAAACTGTCAAAACTGTAAAAACCCTGAAAACCCAGAATCCCATCAAAATCCCTAAACACCCTAAAAAATATACGAATTAAAATATCCCTAAAAATAAATAAAAATTTAAAACAACGATAAAACCCCTAAAAACATTAAAAACCTCAAAAACACTATAAACCATAAAAACCCAAAAAACAATAAAATTCCAAAAAACTGAAAAACCATCAAAATCTCTAAAATACCTATAGCTCATAATAATCCTAAAAATTCATAAAAATACATACAAAAAAAACACCCTAAAAACCAAAAAACACATAAAAATACTTAAAAACCTTAAAATAATTAAGACCCATAAAATCCCAAAAAATCTAAAACCCCTAAAAACAAAAACAAATTCACTAATAATAACTAAAACCCTTAAAAATATGTAAAAATACAAAAAAAAAATAAAAAACTTTTGAATCACAAAAAATACCAAAAAATTTAAAGACCCATTAAAACCAGGAAAACCCCAAAGAAACCCTTAAAACCCTAAAATCAATTAAAACCCCAAAAACTATAAAAACCTATAAAACCTTTAAAACCCAATAAAAATCCATAAAAACCCTAAAACCCCACTATAATTATTATAACCCATTAAACACCTAAGAAAATTTATAAACTCAAAAAACGAAAAAATCATAAAAATTTGAAGAAACAGCAAAAAACCCATAAAACCATAAAACCCATATACACCCAAAAACCCTCAAAATCCATAAAAACCTTAAAAACCCATAAAAACGAAATATCCAAAAAAACCTAAAAAACAATAAAATACTTGAAATCTAGTATGAAATCATTAAAAAACACATAAAATGCCTAGAAACTATAATACACTAAATACCCAAAACACCCTAAAACCCCTAAAAACCCTAAAACCCCCAAATATTTATAAAAATCTTGAAAACCCAAAAAAAATCCCAAATACCTAAATATCCATAAAAATGTAAAAAACCCTTGAACACCCCTATGAAAACCATTAAAACAAAAAATGGTTTAAAACACTAAAAAACCAAAATACTTTAAAAAGACTAAAAACCCTAAACCCCTAAAACAATTAAAATCCCCAAAAAACCAAAAAATAAAAAAACTAAAAAATTCTAAAAACCCTAAAAACCAAAAAAGACCTAAAAACCCTAAAAACCCATAAAATCCCATAATAAAAAAACATTAAAATCCCATTAAATCCCTAAAAATTTTAAAAAAATATGAAAAACCATTAAAACCCTAAAAAAATAAAAAATGCATAAGAATAAAAGAAAACAGTACAACACAAAAACCCATTAAAATTCAAACAAAACCACAGAAAACTATAAAAATGTTATGAAATAGAAAATCCCTTAAAACATGAAAAACCTGAAAAAATGTGAAAAACCTAAGGAAACTATAGAAAACAAACAACACATTATATCACTAAAGGACTAAAAAATTATAAAACCCCGAAAATCTCCTAAAACCCAAAAAACCATAAAAATAATCAAAATCCAAAAAAACCCAAAAAACCCATTAAAATACATAAAAGACCTAAAAATCCCCAAAAATGATTAAAACCATAAAAATTATATAAACCCTAAGAAAAAAATTAAAACCTAAAAAGACTTAAAACACTAGGAAAACCATAAAAACCAAAAAACACTTAAAACCCCAAAAACCAAAAAAATACTAAATACCCTAAAACCTTAAGAAACCCTAAAAACACTCAAAATCCCTAATACCTAAAAATCATAAGTGGACTAAAACTCCCTAGTAATCCATAAATATTAAAAAAACTATAACCCTAAAAAACCTAAAGAAAACCATAAAAATATGAAAACATTTAAAACATATAAAAAAGAAAAAAATGCTAAAAACCCTAAATGACCCTAAAACCCCTAAAAAACACCAAAACCCATAAATCCCCCTAAATTCATAAAAAACAGTAGAAACCCATAAAAACCATTAAAACAACTAAAAACTCTCAAAATCCTTTAACCAACTAAAAATTTTAGAAACTCTAAAATCCCTCAAAACCCTAAAAAACTCAAAAACCTGCGGAAAAACCAGAAACCCATCAAAATCCAAAAAAAGACGTCAAATTCCACAAAAATAATAAACACCATAAAAATTGTAAAAAAATCCATATAAAACCCTTAATATGTAAAAAACCGTGAAAACCCCGAAAAACCCTAAGAAAACCTGAATAATTGAAAAACACATAAAACCCTACTGGCCTAAAAAGGTTAAAAAAAACCCAAAAACCCCAAAAACCCATCAAAATCCCTAAAACCCCTAAAAACTATAAAAAAATACTAAAATAGTAAGAAAATAATAAAACCCTAAAAACCCCTAAAAACACTAAATATCTCTAAAAACATTAAAAACCCTAAAAATTCCATAAACCCATAAAAAGTATATAAAAATAAATAATCCCTTTAAACAACTAATTTTTTATAAAAAATATAAAAACTGTAAAAATCGTAAAAATACATAAAAACCACAAAACCCCAAAAATATCCATAAAACATGAAAATATCCAAAATACCATAAAACCTTTCAAAATTTCAAGAAACCATAAACCCTTATAAATCCTAAAAAATCCCAAAAAATCCCTAAACCCTAAAAAACAGAAAACCCTAAAAACCCATTAGAAAACATTAAAATTTAAAAGCACTTAAAACCCCTAAAAATACTAAAAATTCTATGAAACCTAAAAGCACAAAAAACCCTAGAACACCTAAAAACCCAAGAACTACAAAAAATAATAAATAACATAAAAATCCCTTAAAATCACTAAAAAAGTAAAAACTATAAAACCCTAAATGTCTATAAGAAAACCCAAAAACCAAAAATAAATTAAAAATATAAAAAACCTAAAAGATTATAAAACCACTAAAAGACCATAAAAACCATAAAACCCCCTAAAACCCATAAAACCCCTAAAATCCATATACACCCAAAAACCCCATAAAACCCTAATAGACTACTATAAACACTAAAACCACTTTAAACCCCAAAAAAATTAAAAACTATAAAAACCATAGAAACCCTAAAAACACAAAAAAACACTTAAATTCCTAATATACATAAAAACAACAAAAAAACAACCCCCTCCCCCCAAACCAATCAAAATCCTTAAAATCCCTAAACAGCCGAAAAACCGAAAAAAATACCTGAAAATCATTAAAAACGTAAGAGACAATAAAAATAATTTAAAACCATAAGAATATATTAAAAACCTAAAAATACTTAAAACCCCTAAAAACAAAAAAAAAATTAAAAAATTGAAAACACAAGAAAACCTAAAAACCCAAAAAACTTAAAAATTCATAAAACCCCTAAAAACCAATAAGAATAAAAGAAAATACCTAAAAATACCTAGAAACATAAAAATATCTAAACCCCTGAAAATCCCTAAAAACCTTAAAAACCTAAAAACACTTAAACCCCTAAAAAATCCAAAAAGACCCTAAAACTCCTAAAACAAAAAAACCTTCAAACCCCCCAAAAATCCCTAAAACCCCACTAAAAACTCTAAAACACATTTTAACCCTGAAAAATATTAAAAACTTCTAGAAAACATAGAATCCTAAAAAAACAAAAAACCCTAAAACCAAAAAAAATGGAAACCCACAAAACCTATAAAAACCCTCAAAATCCCTAAAACCTAAAAAACCATAAAAATCATAAATAAGAACCAAA
This sequence comes from Viscum album, assembly GCA_963277665.1. Lineage (NCBI taxonomy): Eukaryota > Viridiplantae > Streptophyta > Magnoliopsida > Santalales > Viscaceae > Viscum > Viscum album. Next base: position 1,589,620,719 of record OY728121.1, on the reverse strand, counting down.
AATCCCTAAAAATGTAAAAAATACTCAAAACTCTGAAACCCCCTAAGAAAACCATAAAACCCTAAAAATAATTAAGGCCCTTTAAAAGCCAGAGAAACACTAAAAACCATAAAAAACCCTAAAATCAGCTAAAACCCCTCAAATTCCATAAAAACTCAGAAAACCATAATTTTTTTAAAAAGTTCCTAAAAATCTCAAAAAACAAAAAAATATGAAAAATTATAAAAAACCATAAGAAAACATTAAAAACAAAAATCACTTAAATCCAATGAAAACCCTAAAATTTTAAAAACCCTTGAAGAACCTAAAAACACTAAAAACATATAAATCCCATTAAAACCCATAAAAACCAAAAATATCCCAAAAACCTATAAAAGCCCTAAAAACCACAAAGCGCTAAAAATCATTGAACCACTCCAAACATTAAAAACCCTAAAAAGCCCTAAAACTACTAAAATCCCCTAAAACCCTCAAAATCCGTAAACTGCCTAAAAACATAAAAACACTTAAAAATACCCAAAAATTCTTAAAAACATAAAAACCCCTAAAAACCTTGAAATACCAAAAGATAAATGAAAAACATAAAAATTATTAAAACACCTAGAAACCTAAATACATAGAAAACCCAAAAAAACCATAAAACCCCACGAAATCCCTAAAGACACTAAAAAGCCATTAAAATTATAAATAAGTAGAATATATATATATATATATATATAAGATATAAATAGAATGGAAACCCATAAGAAAACCTTTAATATCAAAAAACCCTTGTATCCCCTAAGAAACCTAAAAAATGTAAAAACACTAAAATGCTAAAACCCTAAAACATTAAAATACCAAAAAACCCTCAAAATCTCTAAAAACACCAAAACACCATAAAATCATAAAAACTCCCTCGAAATCCTAAAAAACATAAAAAATCCTAAAAAACATGAAATCGAGAAGAAAACATTAAAAAAACCTAAAAACAGATAAAACCCAAAAATACCCTAAAAACTAAAAAAACCCACATAATGACCCAAAAAACTCTAAAATCCCTAAAAACCAAAAAACCCTAAAATCTAAAAAACCCTAAATACCTATAAAAACTGTAAAAACCACTAAAAACTATAGAAACCCTGTATAACCCTAAATGTGAGAAAAACTCTAAAAACCATTAAAACCCAAAAAGCATGAAATAATAATAAAACCCAGCAAAATCCCAAAATCCCAAAAACCCAAAAAAAAACCCTGAAAAAATCTAAGAAAACATTAAAAAACTAAAAATACATAAACCCCTAAAAACCTCTAGAAACCCTAAAAAACCTAAAAACCCACAAAATAAATAAAAACCATAAAAAACAATAAAAATCATAAAAATCCATAATAATTCCATGAAACATGTAAAACCCTAAACCCTAGAAATCCATAATAAAAACTAAAAAAACCTATAAACCCTTAAAACAAATAAAAATGTTAAAAAACTATAAAAACATTAAAAACCCAAGAAACTCAAAAAACCCTAAAACCCACAAAATCCCTAAAACCCATAAAAATTCAAAAAACCCTCAAAACTCCCAAAACATAAAAAACCCAATATATATTAAAAATCCAAAGTAAACATAAACACCCTAAAAATAAATAAAAACCTTAAAAAATATAAAAATCCTAAAAACCATAAACCCCTAAAAGCCCTCTAAACGCTCAAAAAACCCTCTAAATCCTCAAAAACCTAAAAATCCAAAACCCATAAATTTCCTAAAAAATCCATAACAATACTTCAAAAAATAAAACACCTAAAAATCTAAAAACCCTAAAATACCTTAAAATTATAAAAAAACTAAAAAACACATAAAAATTAAAATATACTAAAAACCCTAAAAGACCATAAAACCCGTAAAATGCCTAAAACCCATAAAACCCCTAAACACATTTAAAAAACCTAGAAACAATAAAAATCCTAAAAAACCAACGCAAACTAGAAAAAAAAAATTAAACCAATAAAAATGTCAAAAACTATAGAAAACCATAAACCCCCTAAAAACAGAAGACAAATACCCAAAAAACCATATAAACCATAAAATAGCTAAAACACTAAAAACTCCTAAAATCCCTGAAACCACATTAAAATTATAAAAATGAACTTAAAATAAAAAAATGTAAATAACCCCAAAAAAACCGTAAAACTAAATAAACAATTAAAAACCCAATAAAAACCTTAAAACGTTAAATACCCTAAAAACCCTAAACACCCTAAAACCCAGAAAAACACAGTAAAATACTAAAAAACTAAAAATAATAGAAAAAACACCTTAAAACACTAAAAATTATAACAACCCTTTAAACCCCTAAAAATATTAAAAAACTATAAAAAATATTGAAAAAAAATAAAAAACCCAAAAAACTGAAAAAATACCCAAAAATCCCTAAAAAGCCTTAAAACTCTAAAACCCCCAAAAAACTAAAAACCAAACAAATTTTATAAAATCCATAAAAATATATAAAAAATATTAATCCCTAAAAACCTAAAAATACCTATCAAATCATTAACAAAATAAAAAGGCATAAAACCCCAAAAACATAAAAATGATAAATACACTAAAAACTATAAAACCCCAAAACCCCATAAAAACACTAAAACCACATAAAATCTATAAAACATAGAAAAACTCTAAAAACAATCTAAAACCTCAATAATGTTAAAAACTATAAAAACCATAAAACCCTAAAAAAACTCATAAAAACCCAAAAAACAAAAAAAACACAAAAAACCAAAAAAAGCTATAAAACCCATAAAATCCTAATAACCTTATAAGACATCAAAATACCTAAAAATCCTAAAAACCATAAAAATCGTAAAAAAACCCTAAAAATACAGAAAAACATAAATAACTATAAAAACCCTAAATACTATAAGAAAACCATAAAAACCTAAAAACAGTAAAAACCTAAAAAAACCAAAAACCATAAAAGACACAAAAACCATAAAAACCCGTAAAAATATACTGAAACCTAAAAATCCTATTAAATTAAAATACCCCTAAAACCCAAAAAAAATGTTGTAAACCCAAAAAACCAAATGAACCTTCAAAAACCCTAAAAAATCTATAAAGAACATAAAACCCATAAACATAAAAAAAACTATAAAAATTCATAAAAATATAAAAACCCAAAAACCATAAAAAAAATATGAAAACCTTAAAAACCTAAAAACACATAAAACCCCGAAAAACATAAAAACAGTTAAAACCCTAATACCATTAATAACACTAAAATAGTGAAAACTATAAAAACTCAAAGAATCATAAAAAACCCCTTAAAAACCAATATAATCTAAAAATACCTTTAAAACTATCTAAACCATTTAAACTACAATATTTTTAAAAAAACTCTAAAAAACATAAAACCCATAAAAAATAAAAAAACAAAAAAACTGAAAGAACTAAAAATACCCATATCCCCTAAAAATCCCAAAACCCCTAAAAATCCATAAAAATCCAGGAAATCCATTAAAATCCTTAAAAAAATAAAAACCCCCCAAAACATTAAGAAAATCATAAAAACCTATAATAACAAAAAAAACTAAAACCCCTAACATCCTAAAGAAAACTAAAAACCCTAAAAACCCTAAAAACCCTAAAAATCCTAGCAGCCTTAAAATCTAAAAAATGTAATTAAAATCCTTTAAAACCCCTAAGACCCCTCAAAATACTTCCAAATCCCGAAGAACCCTAAAAATACTAAATAGATCAAAAAATCCTTCAACACATAAGAACCCTTAAAACATGAAAACCATAAAAACCCAAAAACACATCAAACCCAGAAAATCATAAAATATTCCGAAAACCCTAAAATACCCTAAAAACTCAAAAAACCCCTTAAAACCACTCAAAATCTCTCAAAATACTAATAAATCCACAAAAATATTTAAAAAGTCCTGAAAATCCCTAAAAACGTAAAAAAATCTAAAAATAGTAAAACACCCTAAAAAACCTTGAAAACCTATAAATAATTAACACCCCTAGAATACCAAAAATCCCAAAAAACTTATATACCATAAAAAACCCTAAAATCACTAAAACCTTAAAACCAATAAAACCATTAAAATCCCAAAAAACCAAAAAAACCCATAAAACACATTAAAAACTCTAAAAAATTATGAACAACAAAATACATTAAAAAACACTAAAAATCACAAAATCCATAAAATATAAAATTCTCCTATAAAAATAAAAAAAAATCATAAAAACCTAAAACCCATAAAAGCCCTAAAACCCATTAGAATCCCTAAAACCCTAAAAGACATTAAAATCCCTAAAATCCCTAAAACTTTAAAACAACATAAAACCATTAACACCCCAAAGAAAACCATAAAAACCATAAAACACTTGCTCCCCCTAAAAATCTAAACAACCCTAAAAACCCTAAAAGAAAATAGAATCCCTAAAAATAACTAAAAAACACTAAAAAACAAAAAAAAATATAAATATGAAATGAAAATCAATAAAAACATAAAGAACCATCAAAAATCAAAAAAAAGCCAAAGAAAATGTTAAAAATATAAAACCACTAAAAACCCTAAAAACCTAAAAGATACTAAAAACCCAAAAAACCCTAAAACCCATAAAAACCACTAAAAACATTAGCAGACCCTAAAAACCCGAAAACCCAACTAAAAAAATCTGAAATCCCTTTAAACTCCTAAAAACATTAAACAAATCTAGAAAACCATAAAACCTATAAAAACTCAAGAAAACCCCTAATAACCAACAAAACCATAAAAAACTTAAAAAAACTAAAACCCCAAATCCATCAAATTCCCTAAAACCCTAAAACCCTAAAAATTATAAAAAATCCCTAATAACATATAAAACTTTAAAATCCTAGAAAAAAACCCAAAGAAAACCTTAAAATTATAAAAACACCTATAAACCCAAAAAACCTAAAAAATAAAAACTCTAAAATACCAAAAAACCAAAAAACCACATAAAATCCAATAATTCCCTAAAAACCCTAAAACTCTGAAAACACATAAAAACCCAAAAGACTACTAAAAACTATAAAATACATTTAAAACCCTAAAAATGTTTGAAAACTATAAAAACAAAAAATCCATAATAAAAAAATCCCATAAAACCCCAAAAAACCATAAATCCCTCAAAACCAAAAAATTCTTAAAAACCCTTAAAATTCCTAAAATCCCTAAAACCCATAAAAATAATAAATATGCCCAAAAAATATATAAAAAGGTGAAAACCCTAAGAACCCTAAGAAACTTCTAGATAATATTACAATCATTAAAACACTCAAACCCACTATAAAACCTAAAAAATGGTAAAAACACAAAAAATCCTAAAGCCCTAAAAATGAAAATCTTCTAAAGACCCTAAAAAACCTAAAAATGATAAACCCACCAAAACATATAAATCTCTTATAAACATATTGAAACATTAAAAAACACAATAAAACATTAAAATCCTTAAATAGTCTTAGAAAACCACTAAAACCCCGAAAAAATTTAAATACACAAAACCCCTTAAAACATTAAAACCCTTAAAATCCCAAAGAATCCTAAAAATCAAATGTTTTGTTTTCAAAAAACCCTAAAATTCATGAAATTTGTAAAAAACAATCCATGAAAACACTAAAAGCCCAAAAAAATATAAAATCCCATTAAACCCCTAAAAATGTAAAAAACACAAAAAACCTAAATACCATAAAAAATAAAAAAACTCTCACAACTTAAAAAAAGAATAAAAAAACATAAACCCTAAAATCTCAAAATCCATAAAAATCCCTAAAAACCGTAAAAACAATAAAAATCATGAAAACTAATATAAAATTCATAATGATGTAAAAAACAACAAAACCAAAAAAATTCTTAATAAAACTTAAAATACCAAAAATTACTTAAAACCAATAAAAAACCTAAAAACCCAAAAAACCTAAAAAAATAAAAACAAAAAAACTATTAAAAAATCCATAAATTCATAACCCCAAAACCCTTCAAACGTCATACAAATCACAAAAAACACTAAAAATACATTAAACCCCTAAAAAATTAAATACTCTAAAAAAACCTAAAAACCCTAAAAATGAAAAAAATTTTATTACCCTAAAAAAACATTAAAATCCCAAAAAACTTCAAAATCTGTAAGTCATGTGAAACAAAAAAAAATCCAAAAATCCATAAATCACCAAAAAAGTAAAAAAACCATAAGAACCCTTAAAAAAAATAAGAACCCCTTATAAAATTAAAATAACTAAAACCCCTAAAAAATCAAAAAAATACTAAACACCCTTAAAAACTAAAAAACCCTTAAAACCCCTCAAAATCCATAAAACCCAATAAAAGTAAAAAAAACCTTATAAATACCTAAAAATCCATAAAAAATTCCCTAAAAACCCTGAATAAAACTGAGAAAAACATAAAAACCAAAAAATACATAAAATCTCTAGAAAACCTAAAAAATACTAAAAACCCTAAAAGCCACTAAAAACCATAAAACCCCTAAAACCAGAAAATGAAAAAAACCTTAAAATCATAAAAAATCACTAAAAAATCTAAAAACTCTTTAAAACACTAAAAGTATTAAAAAATATTGAAACCCCTTAAATACCTAAAAGAATAAAAAAATCCCTAAAGTACATAAAAACCATAAAAACCCTTAAAACCATAGAAAACCCAAAAAACCATGATAATCCTAAAAAACCAAAAAAACAATAAAAATACTAAAATTAAATAAAAACCTAAAAGACAATAAAACCATGAAAACCCTAAGAAAACTATAAAAACCAAAAAATAATTAAAACCCCTAAAAACCTAAAAAATTCTAAAAAAATAATACCATAAAACCACTAGTAAACTTAAAGACCCTCAATTCCCTATGAAGCTAAAAAATGCATAAAAATTCTAAATACACGTAAAAATATATGAAAACATAAAAACACTTAAAACTTCTAAAAATCCCAAAAAAACATTAAAAATATAACAACAATTAAGACAAATTAAAACCCTATAATAATATACAAAGAAGATATAACTCGTAAAACCCTTTAAAATACATAAAACCACTAAAACCTAAATAAACCCTAAAACCTCATAAAACACGATAAAATAAACAAAAAATTATCAATCATTTTTAAAACCCAAAAAACATTATAAAACTCCAAAAAAACATATAAACCATAAAAAACAAAAAAAAACCTTAAAAACAAAAAATACCATAAAAACCCTAAAAACCCAAATACCCTCAAAATCATAAAAAACTCTAAAAACATAAAAGTCTATAAAATCCCTAAAAACATAAAAAACCCAAAAAAAAATGATGATTCCAAATAAAACCTTAAAAACCTAATAACTATAAAAACCCCTAAAAACAAAAAAAAAAACAAAAAACCCTTAGAAACCCAAAAACCTAAGAAACCATAAAACCAAAAAAATCTTAATACCCCTAAAAACTCTTGAAACCCTAAAAACCCACTAAAAATAGTAAAAAAAAATTAAACCCATAAAAATGTTAAAAAACAATAAAAATAATATAAACCCTTAAAATACAAAAAACACAAAAAAACCATAAAACCCATTAGAACCCTAAAAAACCCTAAAACCCTTTAATGAAACAAAAAACACATAAAAATCCTAAAAGATACCTAAAAATTTTAAAACCCAAAAAACCATAAAAAACACCAATAAAACCTTAAACACCTAAAAACACTTAATACCCCTAAAACCTAAAAAATCAAAAATCTCAAAACCCCATAAAACCTGAAAAATCCAAAAAAAACCCTAAAACACATAAAAATCCTAAACAAGATCAGGAAATCCCTAATAATGTAAAAAACCCTAAATAAATATCATAATAACTTCAAAACCTAAAAATGCATAAACACCTAAACCCCCTAAAAATTAAAAAAAAACTTGAGAAAACCCTAAATAGACCTTAAAAAATATTGAAACAGAAAAACCCCTAAAAATAAATAAATCCCATAAAAACTACTAAAAACTCTAGAAACTTTAAAACCCTAAATCTATTAAAAACTCAAAAAAACCTTAAAATCAATTAAAAACTCAAAAAACCCTATAAACACAAAAACCCCAAAAATACAGAAAAACTATAAAAACATTCAAAATCCCTAAAAAATATAAAAAACTTTAAAAATAAATAAATCACAAAAAATCTGAAAAATATAAATAAATTTAAAAACAATGAAAACCCATAAGAAAAACATTAACAGTTAAAAACACTTGAAACCACTAAAAAACTAAAATCCTTAAAATCCATAAAACCCATAAAAACCCTATAAATCCAAAAAACCCAAAAAACCATGAAACCCTAAAGATCATAAAACCCCTAAAAACCATAAATATCTCTAAAAACCCATAAAACCCAAAAAAACACACTACAAACTCAAGAAACCGTTCAAACCATTAAAAAATTAAAAAGTCAAAAAAACCATTAAAACCACGAAAAACTCAAAAAACTCAAAAATAATAAAATCTTAGAAAACCCAAAAAAATAAAAAAAACCCTGAAAAAATAATAATAACCCTTTAAATCCAAAAAACCCAAAAACCCATAAAAATCCCCAAATTCCCTAAAAATCACTAAAAAGGAAAAAACAGTAAAAAAACTGAAAACCCCTAAGAATTCCTTAAAAACCAAAAAATAATAAAACCCCCTAAAACCTAAAAGTTATAAAGTCCCATAATACCCTAAAACTCTAAAAAACTAAAACCCTCCAAATCCCTAAACCCCCTAAAATAGCTAAAAATAATAAAAATCTTTAAAAATCTCTAAAAACATAATAAAGGCCAAAAACTCAAAAAATCCTTAGAAAACTGTAAAACCTAAAAAAAACATAAAAACAATAACAACCTAAAAAATGATAAAAACCATAAAAACCCTAAAAATATCCTAATATGTTTAAACCCCCATAAAAACCATAGAAACACTTATAAACCCTAAAAGCCATAAAAACCCTAAAACCCCCTAAAATCTCTAAAAATCCTCTAAACCTAGAAAAATGTTAAAAAACAATAAAAACCTTTAATAACCTAAAATCATGAAAAAACAAAAATCCCCAAAATAACCATAATAAACCTAAAAACATAAAAAACCCAAAAAACTTAAAAATCCCTAAAAACCAAAAAAACTATAAAAATCCTAAAAGATTTATAAAAAACAAAAAACCATAAGAGTCAGAATATACTTGAAACCCCCTAATAAGACCCTAAAATCTAAAATCATTTAAAATCCCTAAAAACATAAAAAAACTAAAATCCCTAAAACCCCAAAACATACTAAAAACCCTAAAACCATAAAAAACATAATAACCCAAAAAACCATAAAAACCCTTAAAACCCTTAGAAACCTAAAAATCCATAAAAACATTAAAAACCCTGAAGAACTCTAAAAGCCCTTTAAACACTTAAAATGTGAAAAAATATAGAAACCCTTAAAAAACAAAATAAAACTAAAAAAATGAAAACCCATAAATATAATAAAAACCATAAAACCCCCTATACCCCTCATAATTTATAAAAACCCATAAAAATAAAAAAAACCCTAAAATCACTAAACATCAAAAAACAAAAAAACCCCTAAAAACCTTGTAAATCTATAAAAACCTAAAAACACTCAAACTTAGAAAAAACCTAAAAATTATAAAAACCCTAAGAAACCCAAAACCTTAAAAAACTCAAAATATTTCATAACCGTAGAATCCATAAAAATATTAAAAAACACCTAAAAATCCTTAAAAATGTTAAAACCCAGAAATTTATAAAAGCACTAAGAACAAGTATATAACATAAATATATTTATAACCACAAAAGACTAAAAAATGTTAAATAACCTAAAAACCCTAAAAGGACAAAAATCCCTAAAAACCATAAACCATTAGAAATTATAAAATCCATTAGAAACCCTAAAAACTAGTAAAAATATGAAAACCCTATAAACACAAAAAATGTTAATAAACTATAAAAACCCTTAAAACCTAAAAAATAATCAAAACAAACCCTAGAAACACAAAAAAACATAAAACCCCTAAGAACCTTCAAAATCTTCAAAATCCATAAAAACCCTAAAAATCTAATAAGATATGTAAAAATCCCCCAAAAATGTAAAAACCCCTAAAAACCGGGAAATTTCCTAAGAAAATATTAAAAACCTAAAAACATTTAAAACCCCTAAAAATTCTAGCCCACGGGGCACGAGTGAGTTGGTTAAAGGCGATGGTGTCCTGGCCTCAATGTTCTGGGTTCGAGTCCTCACAAGGGAACGCACACTATATGCCAACAAACCTCTTGTGGGACCCTCCACCTAGTTGCGAACTGGCCTAAGCCAAAGGTTTGGCCACCTTGGGCCTCGCTAGGGACTTGTGGTGCATAGGTGGGGAGGCCACCCCAATAACTCATTACCCCACAACACATTTTGCCTGCAGGGCACAGCTGAGTGGGTTAAAGGCAGTGGATTCCTGACCCTGAGGTTCCAGGTTCCAGTCCTCGTAAGGTAACACACACTATATGTTAACAAACCTCTCATGGGCCCCTCTACCTCATTGGGAACTGGCCTAAGCCCAAGGTTTGGCCACCTTGGGCCTCGCTAGGGACATGCGGTGTGTAGGTGGGGAGAGTACCCCAATACCTCATTACCCAACAACACGTTCACCCATGGGGCATGAGTGACTTTGATAATGGCGGTGGCATCTTGACCTAGTAGAGTCCTGAAAAATCTGAAAAGGAGAATGGGAACCCCCTAATTTGGGAAAAGATTCTACCCAATTTCCTTCAAATAACTAGGAAAAAATATGGAGAACACCCAAGAAATTGGTAAAGGAGAGACCGGTCTACGTACCGGTCCAACAGTGATGGTACGCGACCGGTTCAACAAGCCACCCACTCTGCGGACCATTGTCGTTTGCGGAACAGAGGCAGTGACCCTCCGCGGGCGCGAAGCAGGACGGGCGCCAGGATGGTCCACTGTCCCGAACCGCCCCAGCCGAAAACTGCGCCAACTGGATCATACTGCATGCGTTGTCGTTCGCAAAATGGAGGCAGAGCCCTGCGCGGCTGCGAAGTAATCCCCGAACCAATTTGGTTCGCGAGGAAGGTGCATTCAATGCCCCCCGTGAGTTATGGATTGACCAATTCATCCATAAACCAGTTTTCTAGTCATGGGCCTCTACAAAAGGTGCCTCATGACCACAGAAATAACTCTTTCCCCCTCTATAAAACTACATAGAGGGGGAGAATAGAGGGATCACTCATATTCTGGTGGATGGATTTTGGAGGAAGGAGCTTAGGATTTCACAAATAGTGAAGTTCCAATTCACAAACCAGAACAGGTACGAAACTGGAAACGAATTAATAATGAACCAAGAAACACATAACAACTTGGTGAACTGCGAACTTAAAAAAACAAAAACAAAGAAGACCGTGATCCCTGGACCCTCCGTGGATGTACTCCCTACAGACCAGGGAGTTTATGCCCCTTTTTTCCATCCGACGCACCACATAGAACCCTCCTACGTGGGCGAAGCCCTGACCGATGGACCCCCGACCAGCGTCACCCCTAGACGCTGCTGCTCGCGTGGACTCCCCCACGTACCAACCTATTACGGGGCTGAACCCGATGCTGCGTACCACCCTAGTACGCGGGATTCCCACCAGTCCGCGTACCACCCTGGTACGCGGATGGCCTCTCCAGCCGCGTAGCACCCCCTACACGAAGGGCGCCACTCCTCATACACCCATGTGGCCCGAAAAATCCTTCGGTGTTCCAATTCCCTGAGTCAGATAAACAATTTTCCAATCCATCCTGATCCATTGCAATCCCCTCATTGGTCTATTCATCGGCCCCGAGCCAAGGCCTTTACCAAAGCCACCGAATCTGTATGATGTAACCTTCAGGCGTATCAGCGCGCCGCTTTGAGTTCACATACCCATGGTAGGTGAGGGAAAAAAGGTTTCTCCGTCCCTTGAGAGGTCTCCCAAAACATTCCTAGGTTCACAAACCCATGGTAGTGCAGGGTCTAAGCCCAATAGTTCCCTTTCTGCCTCTCCACTTGTCAGGATTGAGGGACCCTGCTCGCGATTCCTTTTGACAAGCTCCAACATGAGCACTTCTCCCATATCCTGGGAGTGGTTGGTCATCCCTCCTGGAGTAATCTCCACACCATCCTTGCCGGAATCCAATGGCCCTTCCCCTCTCATCGTGGGAGGTTCATTGCTCCACCGTGCGACTTCTACCTTCCTACAACATCAGGGAGAAGGAGTGTCCAGTGGTCTCGGCCTTCTCCTCCGCTCGTCATATTCCTACCCTTCCCTCGGTAGGAAGAATGTGCGAAACATGCCAAGTACGTCTCATTCTCTTATTTATCACACCGAGCATGACTCACGTGAGCATAGAGATTTGTGATGGTCACGACATTTTCAAGATGACAATAGCTCAATGATCTATGTGGTTTTTTATCCCAGTTTCCTAAACAGGGTATGTAGGACACCTCCTCAGGGTTCAATCCCAATAACAGGAAACTTTCACGTGTAAGCCCTAATCTCCCAGAACTACGTGGAATTTGATCCCCGACCAACTGGGATACGTAGGAAATCTCCCCGAGGTGCAAGCCCGATATCCAAGTCTGATACACATCCGTCACTTTTAGACCATGTCCTCATGACCCCAGCATGACCATATCAAGGCCTAAGAAATCGCTTCCATTGGGTCTTCAGGGCCGCTTCGGCGTAAGTCCCGCACCAACTTTGACCAGGCATCTCTCGCCCAGCTGTCCTTGCCACAAGACATTAAAATGTACGGTTGGTTCCTCGTCGCACGACCTTAAAATGTGATATGTCCCGTCAAGTGGCACTAAACTACGTGGATTATGATTCCTCTCACGAGGATACGTAGGAAGCTCGTATCACGTGTTCGATCCAAATGCTCAAGTCATTATCTGCCCCCCTGGATGATAATAAACTCAAGAGCGCCTAGTTATGGGGCTTCAAACCAGTGCCTTCTCAATGTGTCCAAACTCCTTGGAGTCATTAATCAAATGAGGGAGGGTAAACCTCGGGCCTCAATGATTCCAAATCCCTGCGTTGAGCTGACCATTTCCAACAAGGAGTAATTAGTGGATACTATGCTTGGGTATAAACAAATGATTCGCGAATATATGAATACATAGTAAATCTATAAGAGAGTCCCAGAACAGGAAATAATTCCCCCCAAAAGGGTGTGATGATCCCGAAATCCGATCCTCTCGACCAATGTGAGTTCTTAAGCATCGCTGGCCAAATCACCTAGTGAACGCCTTCATTTGGAATGCAGGTCCCCGTGTTGGTGGATATGGAACTTTTGGGCATTTCAAGTTGAAAACAGTGCAGCTGATATGAGCTATTAATCAGAATCCAGCCTTCTCTAATCAACCATCGGGTCACACACGTTTTTCCACACATCATCGCGAAACAAAAAATGGTGAACCCAACGTGAATCTTTAACCAAAAATGACGGATTTAACCTAATCTCACTTTGTGCCCCCCTTATACTCACAAGGAGGTCCGAGCAAGGTCATTAATTATGCATGGGATCATGAGATGATGCTTTGACGGGTTTGTTGTTTGTATTTTTTAAAATATTTTTTACAGGTACCAATCAGAACTCCCTTCGATCCAATGGCATCATGAAGGAACTCACAGGTGCGTACTTCAAGCTACGCAGTGACCGGACTTCCTCACCAACAAAGGACCCCATCACCTACTCATCATCTTCAAAGCTGTGTCTCAGATGTGTTGATCTGAGAGTACCACTTAAACAGAACTCTCCTGATGGTGGAGGTGGCCATGCATGCCCTCTAATCCACCAAGACCCGCTGGTCGCTTGTCCAGCAACGACCATGAAAGCAGATCCATACATCCCATGTTGCCATCTCAAACCGTTTCGAGAGTTTATCCCCGGAACGAGACAATGTGTACCTCCCTCTTCATAGGGTGGTGGATGATGTTGACACTAAGGACTTCATCCTCACTGAACGGGGGTTCCACTCTAAGGACACCACTGGAAGACGTCTTCACTGTTACACCATGACTCAATATTCCTACTCCAATACTGGAATGGGCCATCATACCCGTTCCAGCCAATGATGTATCTCCGCTTATCCTGGAAATGATGGTGGAGCAGGTATCGATCCCAGATCATATCTTGTAGACTTCCCAGAATGTAATTGCATCAGCGGCAATATCAAGGACTCTGGCCCTTGAGCCCATCTCCCTAATTGAGGCAACTCATCTAAGAGACGAGATAGCTGCCTTAGAGCATATCTGCATCCCTGCTTCTGCCCAGGAGGGTTGTCGGCCATATTCCATGATTCAAAGGAAACCGGATAAAGCAACCTCACTCGTTCCAACTGGGGGACAACCGTCCATCCTGGTGGGTGCTCCAGAGCAGGCATATATCCCTGCTAAAAGTCAATATGTTCGTCAGCATATCTCGGTAGCATCACGGGACCCAGTTAGAAGGGGACCCAAAGGTGAAGGCCATTATCAAAAGCAGACGGTCCCTACTACCTACAAGAAATCACCCCGAACGCATCGAAGGCAGCCGGAAAATAATGAGTGGGTTCATGACTCCACTCTGTTGGAATCTAGAGTTCCCAATTCCGCTAAGAACATATCAAAGACTTGGAACCCTACCCCCCAATTACCATATTATGGGAGTGGCAGTAGTAGTTGAGAAGGTCCTCCCCACAATATTGCTACCAGAAGCTTTGAAGGTCCTCCCTAGAGCACCCGCGGGGGCCTCCCCCATAGGCATATAAGAAACGATCACGAGAGATTATCTTTTGATGCGAGTCATGGTATCCCTCCGCGTGGACAAAATATTGAGCAGCAAGAAGGCCCTCCACTTTCTGTGGTCCACCCTGAAGGTCCTCCCCGGGGTATACACTACAAACATTCTCCGTGTAGTGGGACCATAGATTATGATAGTAGTCCTCGCTATCGTAGTCGCAACTGTAGAGGCCCTCCCCGCAGTGACGTCTCATCACAACAAGAAGGCCCTCCCCCTGTCGTGGCCTGCACTAAAGGTCCTCCCCAGGGGTTACATTGCAACGACACTCCGCACAGCCAGGAATCAGATCATGATAGTAGTCCTCACCACCCTGATAATGGACGTCCTCCATGTAGAAACTTCATGAAACGAGAAGTCCCTCCCCTCGTTGCGGTACATTCTGATGACCCACCCCAGGGTGTACCCCGCAGACATTCTCCCTATGGCAGCTGTGATGGTAGTCCTATCCCTTGCGGCAGCTGTGATGGTAGTCCTCGCCACCACGACCTCTATTGCGAAGGTCCACCCCACAATTGCCTCAAGTTACAAGAAGGTCCTCCCCTTGTCATAGTGTGTCTTGAAGGTCCTCCCCAGGATACACATTGAACGTCAAACCATGATGGTCACCCTCACCATGATGGTAGTTATTGCGAAGGTCCTCCCCACAGAAACATATCATATCGACATGAAGGTCCTCCCCCTATCAAATAAAGCACAGAAAATCCCACATATGCCGAGGAACTCAGAAGGATGGGATCAAGCATGTCATATCCCTAACTAGTCGCCAACGACACCCTTCTTCAATTAGGAGATGGTCCGAGTCCACGTTCATATTCTGAACCGCCTTGGAATCACCCACATGATAATTCAATACCTACCAACCCCACTACCTCTGACCACACTATCAGTAATTGTCTTAGTTGGTCCGACCAGGTAGAGGAATCACTAGCGGAGGAATATGCCCACATGTTGCACCTGAGGAAATGATTGGATGGAGATGATGTACCAGTTATGTTTTAGCCGATGGCCACCCCTCAATTCGACATACCCAGAAATTTGTCAGAATAATGTGTGCATGACATCCACTCCAATATATGGACAACCCTCTGTCGGCTGAAATCAAGCATCCTTCCCTATGATGGGTATGTAGACCATGTCAAGACAATAGGATACCTCCTACGTCACATCGACCTGGAAGCTCTTCCTTCGGCGCGGCAACCGCGACCTGTGAGGCGTAAAGGAAAAATGGAATTATCGTGCCTCCATGCACTGCTCCAGTTGCGCCACCTCATTGGTGACACTCTGACGACAGTCCATATAAGTGGATGGGGAGAACATGGAGCTCTGCATTTCACTCGTCTCCCCGCCCAAAATAACTCGTTCGGTGTAATGTCCTGCAACTTCATCACGTCAAAATAGAAATCGATTGGTCTCCCTGTTCGCGAAAGGAGACACACCCAAAAACGACAGACCTTGAGTAAGTCCCAGAAGAGTTAGGCCCGACGAGAACAATCCATTTACAAACTCCTAAATCAGGCCACCAAAATCATAGAACAGGACTTTCACCTGAGAGAGGCCAATCGGCAATCATTGCTTGACTCCCCAAAGGGGATTTATTCACAGGTGAACTCGGCATTAGATCCAGTTCACCCCTGAATGGGGGCACGCTAGATCCGGAAAGTATCAATAGAATCATCCACTGCCGCAATCCTGGGTCAACCCCAGCCTGCAGGGCTAGGGGCATTTTTAATAATAAATTCCCCCGTGAGACTAATAAAAATGGGAAGAGACTGAACATCTAGGGAACGAAACTAGCCCCATCCCTCAGGGTTGGGGTCATTTTTACCACCTCAACAACAACCTCCCCTACAAGAATCGATATTTTCTCATCAAGGGAGGACAATCAGAAGAGGAGGTTCCTGCCCTACCAAGTCTTTTGAATCACCATCCCCTTCAAGAGGGAGGCATACCGTGGGGTCGCATTAAGGAACTCTCTGCATCACCCTTCGTCAAGGAGTCCGAAATTAATCCAGAGACAGGAAGGGGAGGACCAGTAAATGGTGCAGGAGATCCTCTTCTTATTTGGAATATGACATCTCCTCCACCCCGCAATATGAATCCATCAACGCCATATAGGCTAACCCCACGGGTGACACCAGAGATGATGAAAATCCGGATGGATCAGGAGACAATGATTCTGGTCAGCCTGTGACTCACAACGAACCACCAGGTGTGCTCACCCGGAACTAGAGGGTTGCCCTAAATATGGCCGCCCATCCAACTAACCCTCCGCCGCCTACCCTGTGATCCTCCAAAAAGTATAGGAATAAAGGACTGGTTACCCTTAACATGCCCCCTCCTCTCGATAAAAACGATCCACTTACGCTTGAAGAGAGATTTGGTCGAGAGGAAGAGGAAATGAAAGAATTGACGCACCTTAATGTCGAGATACTCCAGGGGAATCATCTTATTGAAAGCGCTTCCCAAGAAGATCCACACCTTGCACTCCCAGGAAGTGCACCCAAAAGACCCTGGTTTCCCCACCCAATGAGGCGCCCGGTCCGTCCAACTACCTGAACATGGATTTGAGTGAATACCAAGACTTCCCTCCACTCAGGAAGTAACCGGAGCGAGTACGTCTGAACCCTTCGAAGGTGTCGCAAATGGCATATGCACCCTTGGTGCCGGCCAAGCCAGATCCTCAAGCAATGCCTCTGGCTACACCTGCCCAAGACCGGGCCCAACAGGATGTAAACTAGGGACTCACTAGCAACATTGAGGCACTGACATCTTGATTGAAAGGAGTAGAAGGTTGACACGCTCTGATACAACCATAGAGATAGCCCTACCCAGATTGGCTGAGAAACACGCCTCCTCCACCCAATTTTGGGAGCCCTGTATTCCCTATTTTCAATTGATCAGGTGATCCAAAACAACATTTGAATCACTATGCGTCTTATTGTGACCCTAAGATGGGAACTCCTAAACAACAAGAAGTAGTGAAACTTAGATGCTTCGTGTGGACCTTGCAAGGATCTGCCTTCATCTGGTATACAAATCTACCAGCTCAGTATATAAAGAGCTGGGAAGACCTTCGGTAGTAGTTCTTGTTCCACTTTAGCTCAATGCTTCCTAAAACAACGGTCAGTAACCTCATTAATTTCTAACAAAGGGAGAACGAGGGGGTCTCAGATTTCATCGCTAGATGGAAGAGTCTAAGCTAATCTCTGAATAGGCCAATGCCTCAAGATGAGATGCTGGCCATATGCATCGATAACCTTTGAGATGATCTACAAACACTGCTCATACCAGTAGAGTGCACCACTGGCTTCCGAAATCTCTTTTCCATTGCCCAGAGAATTGAATACTCCCTGCAGCGGACCAATCTAAAGTCATCAATAGCCTCACAAGCTCCTGAAAAGAGAATAGTTAGAGCTGAAGAGTCATCTATCATGCTCAAGCCATCCCCTGCGCCTGCTCCACTACCTAGGCGTCCACCAAATCGTTAAGGCCCCCCTGTATATCAGCGGCCGCCTCCACCCAAGTGGGACAATCAAACAGGATCGAAGCGAAACCAGTTCGAGGAACGGAGACACAAATTATTCTTGTTCTGAGAGGACCAAGTCTGAGCCTACTTCATCCCTGCCATGAATTGAAACTTGATCCTCCTCCCGGAGCCAAAGAATCCCAAAGAAGTCGTCCACAATGACATGAAATATTACTGTCCCTACCACCAAATATTGGGGCACAATATCCAGGAATTCTTCATCTTCAAAGACCTCCTGCAAAGGACTGTAGGCTCCGGGCAGGTCGAACTAGGACCACCCCCAGCACATGTGACGTACATTTCTACCACCGACTCTAACAAAGGGGAGGGGTGGAAGGATGTAACCAGAAAGAAGGGGAAGAAAATTGATGATTGGATGACTCAGAAGTCTATCAACCGAGCTCAAGGCGTACTCCGAGATCAACTACAGCAGTCAGTGCTGCCGCCAACATCCCCTAATGCCACAAAACCAACAATATCGGCCTCAAAACCCTCCATGATCCGGTCATCCAGGAGTAATCAAGGATGGAGGAGACAATCGCAAGAGGAGCAGTCCACAACAAGGCCAAAGTCAGCCCCTACGCTGTCAGATTTTATGCCCCCAAACTTAGGGCCATGGGCACCGACCCACCAAACTGCACCATTAGGGACAACCGGCTAGGTTGACCTGTCACAGAACAACGAACTAATCTTTGGTTCCATGAACTTCATCCATCTAATGGAATCATTCCCTGATGAAGGGTATTTTTACGAACCCGAATTCCCAACACAAGGGGCTGGGAGGAGGAATCTCAGAAGTAGGGGATACCAGGGGAGGCGTAGTCATGACCGAAACCAACCCTATGGTTTTACCACGGCTAAAACCGTTAATATCATAGAAACCCATGGAAGAGCCCTTAAACGGACTCAAAAAAAAAAAGAAATAATATCCCTCCACCTCCCCAAGTGGCCACTCATTCCCCATCATTCTACGGTACCCATCAGAGGAGGAACAAGTGTCTAGAAACCTGGTGCGCACAAACAGACCAGTCGGGATGAGTTGCTAGAATGTGGGAACACCGCCGATATCTGACCCCACGGCCAGTCCATCCTAGTCACATAATCCAGCCCCCAAAGTGCCTACTAAATCTCTCCCAAAAATGGAGAAGATTCATCTAATGCAGCATAAATATGACATCCTTAATCAGCTGGTGTCGGTACCAGCCAAACTGTCAATCCTCGATTCCCTGAGTTTATCATCAGATCTCAGGGAGGCGCTTATAGAAGCCTTACTTAGCCCCCAGGTGTTTGAAGTCGTGGTAGCTGCCGCTGAGATTTACCAGACGGATACTGGCCCGACTGAATGCAATGTGGTGATTTCCTTCACTGATCAGGATTAAGATGACATCATGCAAGGACATATCAAACCACTATATGTGTCCCGCACACTAAATGATGTTGAGATCCAGAAAGTATTTATTGACAACGGCTCTGGAGTTAACCTCCTTCCCCTACGGACACTCCGTATGTTGGGCTATAGTGAGGATGACCTAGTACCCTCAGCCCCAAATCTATTGGGTTACGAAAAAAGTTAACAGAATCCAATGGGAAAAATCAGGAAAAAAACCAATTTTGGTGACCTTGTGGCCTACTCAGAATTCCTGGTGGTCCTACAGAACACGACATTCAATGCCCTGCTGGGAAGGTCGTGGCTCCATAAGCACATGGCCATTCCTTCATCCTACCACCAGTGTATTAATTATTGTTTCAATGGAAAAAGTGGGACATTGCACGCTGACAGGGCCCATTTCGAGCTCTCTGAGTCACACTACATTGACGCTGGGTTATATGAGAAAAAGAAGAAGAATCCTTCGCTCTATGGTATTGACTAGATCCCTGGTCCATATGGCATGGAAATGGTTCTGGATGACCCCCTCAGGTAGCTCGGTGGAGAATAAGTACTGCCCATCAACCATGTTGAGAGAATTAATTCAAGCCCAGACACACACTCAACTGTCCTCATGACTTCAGCTATAACGGCCGAGCGTGACAATGTGGAAATGACCGCTAACCCTCAATTTGGGGATGAATACTTGATCAGGGACACCCATGATGCCTCACCTCCGGACCCCCCAGAGCCCATGCCAGGAACTCTCCCCCAGCTAGATCAAGAAGATGAGAATGTGGGGGAAGAAGAGGAAGATCTAAAGGATACATATCCCCTATTTGAAGAAGGTATCTCCACCACTGTGGACGAGCTCGAGGAAATAAACCTGGGTATCGAGGAAGACCTGAGGCCCACTCTCATTCTTACAACCATGTCTCCCGACGATCATGAGGTATATACGTATTTCCTGAGGCAACATCGAGATGTTTTTTCCTGTAATTACACAGAAATTTCGGGACTCGATCCCGAAGTGGCGACGCAACACTTAGGTCTGCCAGAAGACCACCAGGGATTTAAACAAGCCACTAGAAGGACGCACCCGTCACATGCTGCAAAAATAGAGTCTGAAGTCGTTAAGATTATTAAAGTAGGCTTCATTCGGAAGGTCCAATACCCCACTTGGATAGCCAACATTGTCCCCGTCAAGAAAAAAATGGACAAATTTTCCTCTGCATCGATTTCAGAGATCTCAATCGGCACTACCTGAAAGATGATTTCCCGATCCCGATTACCGAGTTATTAATTGACGCAACAGCCGGGTATGAGGCTCTATACATCATGGACGGTTATTCTGGGTATAATAAAATTCAAATGGCCAGAGAAGATGAAGAATCCAAAGCCTTTAGAGCCCCTCAGGGAATATTTTGTTACATGGTCATGCCCTTTGGTCTCAAGAACGCTGATGCCACATATCAGCACACTATGCATCGTATCCTTAAACCATTTCTGGGAAGATTCGTCGAATTCTACGTGGATGACTTGGTGGTCAAGTCCAAACAGTGCTCAGATCACCTGTCAGACCTTGAAACCATCTTCAACAAACTTCTACAACCTAGATTGAAGATGAATCCCTCGAAATGCGGCTTCAGATTACCTCAGGTTAATTCCTTGGCTTCATCGTATGCCATCGTGGCATCCAAGTCGACCCTGAAAATATGAATGATATCCTTGGCTTACCACCTCCCCACAATTTTCACTGAGTTGAGAGGATTCCAAGGACACCTGGCCTACATTAGGCAGTACATAGTCAACATGGAGGGAAAATGTTTTCCCTTCACCAGGTTAATGAAGAAGGTTGTTACGTACCAATGGACATATGATTTCCAAGAGGCATTTGACAGCCTAAAGAAGTACCTTTTAAGCCCACCAGTGCTCATTCCCCCGGTTTAAGGGAGACCCCTTATCCTAAACGTGACGTCCCTAGAACAGTCACAGGGGGCCATCCTCGCATAGAAAAATGTTGTCGGTAGTGAAAACATTCTCTATTACCTCATCCGAACCATGATTGATGCTGAAACTCGATACTCAAACATCGAGAAGAGTTATTTGGCCTTGGTCTTCACAGTTCAAAAATTGTGACATTATCTGTAGCATCATGAAGTCCATTTGGTCTCACGTAGTAACCTGCTCATGTACATCCTCAGCCGCCCAATGCTGACCGGGCGCCTATCCAGATGGGCAGTCATCCTGCAATAGTTTGGAATCTGGTTTATGCCTCAGAAATCCATCAAAGGTCAAGCATTTGAAGATTTTCTGGCAGAGCACCCCTCGACGGGGACCACTACACCGGACGCTGAGCTACCTGATGAAGACATATTCTCGGTTCAAGAGGATTTACCAACATGGTAAATGTACTTGACAGCGCATCCCGAAGCCCGAAAGGGAAAAGGATGGAGGATCCCAAATTTAACAAGGTGGGTTTGGGGATAATACTCATGTCCCCAGAAAAGGTTGTCTTTCCATATTCCTTCCTCTTTTTAGAAGGATGTATAAACAATGAGGCGGAGTATCAAGCCCTCATTGCAGGCCTAGAGCTCGCACTCCAGGCACAAGTACAACACCTAAAGTTAAAGATGACCCAGAACTGGTCATTAAGCAAGTCAGCGGTGACTATTCTATTAAAAAGGGGGAGCTGATTCCCCTGTTTGACCATGTCCAAGGGTTAATGGCAGAATTCTACACATAACCAACATTGACCTATATTCCCCAGTCTCAGAATGCCCAGGACGACACATTATAAAATGCGGCCACATCCCTAGCTGACCCAGACTGTGATGAAACAATTATCACAATTTCTCATCGTCGAATGGTCTTTCCGTTTATTCAGACTAAGATGGAAGAAATCAACGAAGTCAGCCCTGTCCCTAAGCCATATGCTCCTGCCACCGGATGGACGTCCCCCATTGCAAACTACCTTCAAAGGGGATAACTTCCATCATATAGGGCTAAAAGAGAGAAAATACGGAGAAGGGAAATCAACTTTGTCATATACGGCGGCACGGGTCAGCAAGAGGTCCTCTACAAACGAGGCCTCGATGAAGTCCTCCTCATATGAATTGATGGAGATGAAACTGATGTCATCATGACTGAAGTGCATGCCAGAGTATGTGGATCACACCAGTTAGGTTCTAAGCTTTCCCATCAGGTTTTAAGGCTTGGGTACTATTGTCCCACCGTGGCATGAGATTGTGATCCCTTTACCGCAAAATTCCACTCATGCCAAATTCATGCCAACTTCATACACTAACCCCTGAAGTTACTTCATCAGGAAAAGTATTCCTGGCCATTTTCCATATGGGAAATGGACGTCGTGGGACCATATCCTCCCTCCATGGCCAAACAACTGAAGTATATCCTCACATAAATCAACTTCTTTTCCAAATGGGAAGAAGTTGTGACCTTCAAGGAAGTTGGGGCAGGAAACATTGTCAGCTTTATGAAAACCAATATCATCACCAGATTTGGCGTTCCTCTTACCATATTTATGGATGAAGGCACCAAATTCTGCTCGGCTTAATTGGAGAAATTGTACAAAGAATATGGTATTAAGTCTAACCACTCATCCCACTACCACTCAGCGGCCAACAGACAGATAGAGGTATTCAACAAGACCATGTCCAACATTCTCTAGAAAATGGAGGACAAAGACAAGAAATCGTGGCCGGATAGACTCCTTCATTCATTGTGGGATTATTGAACCACAATCCGCACTGCTACTCGGGCTACTCCGTACTCATTAGTACACGGAACAGAAGCGGTCGTGCCCATTGAGCTCCAGTTTCCCTAACTCCGTGTTTCCATTTGTGATCAATTATCCAATGATGAGCAATTAGAAAAATGGATAAGTGAATTGGAACAGCTGGATGAGAATCGGTTACACACATTGCACCATCTAGAGGTATATCAGAACTAGACCGCACGAGCATTCAATAAAAAGGTTCGTCTTCGGTCTTTCTTGGAAGGAGAACTGATGCTGATCCTCCAGACACAAATGATACCTGGAAATAAACCTCCAAAGCTGGATCCCAAGTGGGAGGGACCATATGTTATACACAAGGACTACTCCAACAGAGCATATGCCCTAATATCCATGGATAGGAAGTTCAGTACCGCTCCCATGAATTTGAGATTTCGGAAGAAGTATTTTTCATAATCAAAAGCAGTTATCATCCGAGCTGTAGGACGTTAAACTATCAAGCCCCAATGGTCCAAACTCTACGACCCTAAACTAAGAGTACTTCATCCTCACCGCACGATGTTAAACTACATGGATTTTAGAGAACTATGTATGGCTTGATTCCTGCCCTCACGGGATAAATAGTGACACCATGATTATGTATCCTGGCCCAGCCATCCCCAAAAAAATTTGAAAATGCCCCTTTCCCTCGTGTATGGACCAGACCTGCATGGGGTGTATCCCTTTCAGAGAACTACGTACAGCTTGATTCCTGCCCTCGCATGATATGTAGTGACTCCAAGATTCTGTATCTTGACCTAGCCATCCCAAAATAATGTTGAAAATGCCCTTTTCCCCCATGTATGAACCAGACCTGCACCGGGTGTATCCCTTTCAGAGAACTACGTACGGCATGATTCCTACCGTCCCTGGATACGTAGCGATGCCAGGGTCCCCCATCCTAGCCCATCCTCCCCCGAATGAAGATTAAAAATACCCTGTTTCCCCGTGTATGGACCAGACATGCACGAGGTGTATTATCTTATAAAGAAATACATACTACTTGATTCCTACCCTCGCAGGATATGAAGTAACGCCATAATTCTACACCCTGGACCAGTCACCCCAAATGAAGCTAGAAATACCCCCTTTCCCCCATACGGACCAGACCCGCACGGTGTGTAATCCCCAAAAGAACTACATGAGGCTTGATTCCTTCCATCATAGGATACATAGAGATTTCAGGATCTTACCTCCTAGCCCAGCCACCGATAAAAGAAAACAAAGGTATATATACACCTCATCCTTACTGCATGATGTTAAACTGCACAGAATCCCCTTTTCACGTCAGTTCACCTTTGTCCTCACCGCACAATGTTAAAACTGCATGGACTTTGTCGTCACCGCATGAAGTTAAATCTGCACGGACTTTTTTCTCACCACACGACGATAAAACTGCACGGACTTCCGCCTCATTGCATGACGTTAAAACTGAACGGACTTCATCCTCACCGCATGATGTTAAAACTACATGGACTTCGTCCTCACCGCATGAAGTTAAAACTGCACGGACTTCATCGCGACCGACCCAAGATATACGGCGAAACGAAACGGGAGTACTCCTGGAATGTTTGGATGCATCCTCCCCATACATCAGACTCCACGGCCCAGACAATTACTGATCTTCATAATCATTCATGGCCATCGGATGTGGAAATTTATCGACCTATGGACACCTTTGAACGACTATGTATACAATACCCTCAGTGGCTCTGCATATTGATAGCCCCTGGCCCATCTACCAAAGGAAAGATTTCCTTAGGCGATACTCTTCCAATATTCGTATGCTTACCAGCCTCAGGGCCCCCATATCATATCTCCCGATCCAAAAATTTATGGAGAAGTGGTTTACAAGTTCGTTCCCCTCTCACATCCAAACATTTCCAGGGTATCCCTACCTGGATAGCCTATATATCATCCCGTGGTTAACATGGCGATATGCATCTACAAACATCATGTCAGGGCTATGCTACTTTGATTCGATGGGAAATAATAGTGAAGATGTTTCTTGTATGCTTGGACACCATTATCCCCATATGTCGAAATTTTTACTGTGACAAATCCCAGATTTTCATAATCATCCATGGCCATCAGAAGTGGAAAGTTATCGACCCATGGAAACCTTTGAATGATTATTCATACCATTCCCTCAGAGGCTCTGCATATTGATTTCCCTTGGATCGTCTAACAATGGCAAGATTTCCGTAGGCGGTACTCTTCCTAGCCCCGTACTCTTACCGGCCTCAGAGCCCCCATACCATACCACCTGATCTGGGAAACCCCAGAGTTACAGTTTACACCCCCATTCCCTCACACTTGTTCAAACTATACCAGAGCCTCCTAACTCAATTACCCTATGTGTAATTGTATCAATAGTCACTCAATGGTATGAACTCTACAAACGTTAAACTAAGAGTACTTTCAGTTTTTTTCATGGTCCAAACTCTATGACCATTAAACTAAGAGTACTTCATCATTACCACACGACGTTAAACTCTATGGAGTAAAGGTATCCCCCATGTGCAAGATAAATCAATGCAGTGAACTCTTCATGTTTTAACAGCAACCAGGGACAAACAACCCTAACATGTCTAGATATTTCCTTACCAAATGACAAACTTCCTGGTCTGGACAATCGCAGATCTTCATAATCATTCATGTCCATCAGAAGTGGAAAGTTATCA
Organism: Viscum album; assembly: GCA_963277665.1. Taxonomy (NCBI): domain Eukaryota; kingdom Viridiplantae; phylum Streptophyta; class Magnoliopsida; order Santalales; family Viscaceae; genus Viscum; species Viscum album. Next base: position 1,589,594,517 of record OY728121.1, on the reverse strand, counting down.
ACCAGTGGACACCTATGTATGACTATGCATACCATGCCCTCAGTCACTCTGGATATTGATATCCCCTTGCCCATCTACTAAAGGCAAGATTTCCTCAGGCGATACTCTTCCTATCTCCGTACGCTTACCAGCCTCAGAGCCCCCATACCATACCTCCTGATCCAAGAAGCCTCGGAAACACGATTTACACCATCAACCCATCTCCAAATCTTGGACATTCCTGGATATTCAAGCCCTATTACATTATAATAAAGAGTGTAATTTGCAACTACGTCCTTACCGCATGACGATTAAAACTGCACAGAACATATCTTGGCCGTTTGGAGTAAAGCTGCAAAGACCAAGAATTAAACATTCAGGGAAATGCCTCCAACTACATGCATTTTCACAGGTTTAAGAATGCCCCCCCATCCTCACTGCATGACATTAAACTAGATAGTACCTTTAATAATTCTCCCCATCCTTACTGCATGACGTTAAACTGCATGGATTTAGTAATAGTAACAATGCCCTTCATCCCTGCCTCATGACGTTAAACTGTGTGGTCGAATTCTTCATGGGTTCAATTAGGAATAGAGGTCTTACTCTGTCAATTAGTGCATGGGATAGACCTGCAGAAACCACCGCCTCACACCAACATGTGAAGGGATGACTTTACCCATTCCAGGGAAGTTTTGCCTATATGTTTCTCCCATATCCAAGCACCCTCTCCTCATAAACCATACTCTGTACTCAGGAAGAGCCAAACCATTGTAAGACACCCCTGGTGGTCCCGAATCTCAACGTCCTTGATGTTTCTCGGATATATGGAGAATATTGACCTAAGGACACCTTTTCATGACTATGCATACCATGCCCTCAGTGGCTCTTCATATTGATTGCCCCTGACTCGTCTACCAAAGGAAAGATTTCCTCAGGCAGTGTTCTCTCTGTACGCCTCTAGGCCTCTGAGCCCCCATATCCATCCCGGGATTCGGAAACCCTTTGAGCTATATTTTACCAACCTATTTCACAAAAATGAATAAATATTCCGGAACGTCTCTGATGAGATTAATAAGAACTAGGAGAAGCCATTTCATTTTAAGGAAATTCCCAGCTGCATGACTTTAAACTGCGCCAAGCTCCAACCATCCTTCGCGCTAGCTAAATGTGCAGGACAGGAACCCTTTGTCCACACTCCTGATTAATACAGATGTTCCCAAACCCTTTCAAACATCACATACCCTTTCCGAGCCACCCCTGGTGGTTTTTTATAACTCTCCAAGCCACCCATGGTGGTTTCCATAATCCGGACTTCCACGAAGTCCTCAGGACATCATAAATGGGCAGCCATTGACTTAAGGACACCTTTGCAAGACTATGCATACCATGCCCTCAGCGGCTTTGCATATTGATCACCCATGGCCCGTCTAACCAAAGAAATTCTTCCTTAGTCGATGATTTTCCCACCTCTGCATGCCGATAACGCTCCCATGCCTTGTGACATGCCATGCATGTTGTTCAAATCTAAACATGTTCCCTCCACGTGCGTCTGAAAGGTATTGAGACATCTTTTAATCAACCAAACCTCATTAGGGCCCTTGCCCCACCATATCTGGTCAAATATATTCGACCTAAAACCTCAGTAATGATAGTCCTATTGGTGGGACTTTAAACCGCTCCCAAAAAGAGGCGCAAAGCCCGTTAGGACTAAAACCCGAAAAAGGGTGACCTAAGAAAATGTCGGGATATACCCGCTAGGTCCACACCAAAGGGGCCCAAGAAAAAATTAGGGTATTGACAGAAAATAAAAAAAATTTGTAGTGTTTTTCTACAAAACCCTAGAAAAAGTCGAACTGTGCTCACTAAGTCCCTTGGCTCAGGAAGAATTTTGAGCATTGACCAATCACTCATCGATTTTCAGGACCACACTACATTAAAATAGTCTCCTATTCGTTCCGATCGAACCCCATTCCAATGGGGGGAATTTTTAGGGTCTGGAAAAATCCACAAATGATAATGGGAACCCCCTGATTTGGGATAGGATTCTACCAAATTTCCTTCAAAGAACTGGGAAAAAATATGGAGAACACCTAAGAAAATGGAAAAGGAGTGACCGGTCCACGTACTGGTCCAACAGTGATGGTAAGCGGCCAGTTCAGCAAGCCACCCCATCCATGGACCATTGTAGTTTAGGGAACAGAGGCAGGGAACCTCCATGGGTGAAAAGTAGGACGGGCGCCATGCTAGTCCACCATCACGAACCGACCTAGCCACGAACCACGCCAACCAGCTCAGATCGCATGCGCTGTCATTCGCCGAATGGAGGCGGAGCCCTGTGCGGCCACGATGCACTCTCCGAACAAATTTGGTTCGTGGGGAAGGTGCATTCATTGCCCCCCCCCCCGTGAGTTTTGTATTGACCAAGTCATCCGTAAACCGGGTTTCCGGTCATGGGACTCCTCAAAAGGTGTTGCATGACCACAAAACATCTCTTTCCCCCCTCTATAAAAGGACATCGAGGGGGAGAAGAGAGGGATCAATCAGATTCGGGTGGAAGGATTTCAGAGGTAGAAGCTTAGGATTTTGAAAACAGTGAAGTTCTAATTCGCGAACTAGAACATGTATGAAACTTGAAACTAATTAATAAGGAACCAAAAAACGCATAACAACTTGGTGAACCACAAACTTAAAATAACAAAAACAAAGAAGACCGCGATCCATGGCATCTCCGTGGATGTACTCCCCATGGACCAAGGAGTTTATGCCATTTTTTCGATCTGACGCACCGCGTAGCACCCTCCTACACGGGCAAAGCCCTGACCGAAGAACCCCCGATCTGCGTCGCCCCTGGTCGTCGCTGCTCGCGTGGACTCCCCCATGTACCAAACTTGTATGAGGGATGAACCCGAAGCCGCGTACCACCCTGGTACGTGGGATTCCCAAGAGTCCGTGTACCACCCTGGTATGCGAACGACCTCTCCAGCCGTGTATCACTCCCCTATGCAAAGGGTGCCACTCCATATACACCCATGTGGCCCGCCAACTCCTTCGGTGTTCCCATTCCCCGAGTCAGATAAAATCCTTCCAATCCGGCTTGATCCTTCACAATCCCCTCATTGCTCTATTCATCATCTTCGAGCCGAGGTCTTTACCAAAGCCACTGGATCCATATGATGTAACCTTCAGGCGTATCAGCGCATCACTTTGAGTTCACATACCCACGGCAGGCGAGGGAAAATGGGTTGCTCCGGCCCTTGAGCGGTCTCCCAAAACATTCATGGGTTCACATACCCACGGTAGTGTAGGGTCTGAGCCCGAGAGATTACTTTCTACCTCTTCACTTGTCAGGATTGAGGGACCCCGCTCAAATTTCCTTTTGACGAGTGCCAACATGAGAACTTCTCCCCTATCATGGGTGTGTCTGGGCATCCCTCCTAGAGTAAGCCCCACACCATCCTCTCCGGAAGCCAATGGACCTTCCCCTCTCATCGCCGGAGGTTCATTGCTCTGCCGCGCGACTTCTACCTTCCTCCAACATCAGGGAGAAGGAGTTTCCGGTGGTCCCGGCCTTCTCCTATACCTGTCATCTTCCTCCCCTTCCCTCGGTAGGAAGAATGTGTGAAACTTTCCAAGTCTGTCGCATTCCCTTGTTTCTCACACCAAGCATGACTCGCGTGGGTTTAGTGATTTGTGATGGTCACGACGTTTGCATGTTGGAAGTATCTCAACGAACTACGTGGGTTTTGATTTCTTGTTTCCTAAACAGGGTACGTAGGACGCCTCCTCGAGGTTCAATCCCAATAACATGAAACTTTCACGTGTAAGCCCTAATCTCCTAGAACTACATGGACTTTGATCCCTGAACAACCGGGATACGTAGGAAAGCTCCCCAAGGTGAAATCCTGATATCCAAGTCTAATACACATCTGTCACTTTCAGACCATGTCCTCATGACCCTAGTAGGACTATATCTCGGCCCAAGAAATCGCTTCCCTTGGGTATTCTGGACCACTTCGGCGTAATTCCTGCACCAAGATTGATCGGGAATCTCTCGCCTGGGTATCTTTTCAACAAGACGTTAAACTGTACGGTTGGGTCATCATCTCCCGACTTTAAAATGTGATTTGTCCTGTCAAGTGGCACCAAACTACGTGGATTCTGATTCCTCTCACGAGGATATGTAGGAAGCCCGTATCATAGGTTCGATATGAACGCTCAATTCATTATCTATCCCCCTAGATGAAAATAAACTCTAGAGCGCCCAGTTATGGGGCTTCAAACAATTTTCATCCCAATGAGTCCAAACTCCTCAGAGTCATTAATCCAATGAGGGATGGTAATCCTCGAGCCTCAATTATTCTGAATCCCTGTGTTCAGCTGACCATTTCCAACAAGGAGTAATCTGTGGATACTATGCTACGGTATAAACCAAAGATTCGTGAACATATGAATACGTATTAAATCTATAATAGAGTCCCAAAACATGCAATAATTACCCCCAAAAGGGTGAAATGAGCCCGACTACCCATCCTCTCGACCAATGTGAGTTTTTAAGCGTCGCTGGCCAAATCACCAAATGAACACCTGCCTTTGGAAATCAGGTCCATGAGTCACTGGATATGGAACCGTTGGGTGTTTCAAGATGAAAACGGTGCACCTGGTATGAGTGATTAAGTAGAATCCAACCTTCTCTAATCAACCATCGGGCCACACACATTTTTTCACACATCATCACGAAACAGACCCTGAGGTTTTGAGTTCGAGTACTCGCAAGGCAACATGCACTATATGCTAACAAACCTCTCATGGGCCCCTCTACCATATTGGGAACTCGCCTAAGCCCAAGGGTTGGCCACCTTGGGCCTCGCTGGGGACGTGCGGCACGCAGGTGGGGAGGCCACCCCAATACCTCATTACCCAACAACATAATTGATGGTGACTGAGTCTCCGGGTGCTCTCTCTTCTTTATGGCCCCTTGGCGGCAACGTTGAAGTCTTCTCAGTGGACTGGGAGCGGTCTTATTGGTTCGACTGGCTTGGTTATAGTCACGCGAAATCTCATTGATGGTGTGGTGTGAGGGAATGTAGGGTTTCTAGGATGATGGAGATGTCAACGCTGGTTCCAGATCTGAGTTTTTGGTGGATTTCTTTGGCTTCGCGATGGTTTCATGTAGGTGCAGCGGGTGTCCCGACGTCTTGGTGGTGCGATGGAGTAGTCTTCTCGGCCATTAGTGATGCGGTACCTTCTAAATCTGTCTTTGGGAGGGTTTATGGTGGGATTCCTGGCTTCTTGAGGGAGTAAGATGGAGGCAGAAGGTGATGATTCGGCTTGTTGGTGGCACGATCGGTCCTGGTGTGTCAGATTTCAGATCTTCTTGCAATGGGGTTACACAGGAGCTGCAGGTTCATGGCTCTAGATCTTCATCTACGGCCTTGTTTCATGTTGTTTTTGCAAGTTTTGTTTTGTTGTGTTGCGATATGGCTTTATTGTTGATTTGGGGACTCCTAAGATGCTGAAATCTCTCTGGTTGGGGTGCCCTACACCTTGGGATTTATTGTTCACGATTCCTGGATGCTTCATGGTTGTTGTTTGGATGTCTCACTAGTGGTGGATGGCTTAGTTGGGACACTATGTTGGTGCTGGATGATGGTTTTGAAGGGATACATTGGGTGATTTCTGGGCAGGCTGTGTGATTTATGGGTCCGTGGAGACTCGGCCTAGATCTGGGTCTGATCAAGGTGGCTAGGTTGATGCAGACTGGTGTAAGGATTTGGTGCTGGTGGTCCTATGTTGTTGTCCGGGATGCTGCATGTGGAATGCTGCATGATGAATGGCCAGGAGGTGCTGGCCACTATATTTTGAGCTGCTTGGTATCGATTTCTACTTCACTGGGAACCACTGGAAGAGGTGGAGGCAGTCGAAAACTGACGGGATGGAGGCGGGTTGCTGCAAGGTCTGGACGTGATGAAGTTGATGTTCGTTTTTTTGGTGATGATGGTTATATGTTTCCGATGGTGAATTTTCTTGGAGAGAAGAAGCTGGATGCTGGAAATTATGTTGTTGGATGCTGGTTGCTGCTTAGCTGGGAGGTGCTAAAGCTGGATTGTTGAAGTTTCTGTAGATGGTTTGGGTGCTTCTGGATGCTGGTTGCTGATTGGCTGGGATCTAATGTTTGGGACAATTTATTTTTTCTGTTTTATTGGGTTTGGTGTGCTTTTTGGGTTTTTGTCTTTGTGGTCTCTTGGGTTTGGGGTTGTGAAGGGTTTTTGGGTGTGGGTTGTTTGACCCCTACCCTCCCTTGTCTGCTGCGTCTTTTTTTCTAATAAAATTGGGGTGGTCGGGAATAGCCTGGCCTCACACCTATTCTTCCCTAAAAATACTAAAAAAATATAATCCCCTAAAACCCATGAAAAGAAGCTAAAACACCTAAAAACACTTAAAAATACCTAACAACCACAAAAATTCGTAAAAACCTAAATACCCTTAAAACATGAAACCCTAAAAAATAATAAAACCTCCAAAAATGACTTAATCGAATAAAATATTAAATAAATCTAAAAACCATTGAAATAATAATAACTCAAAAAATCCATAAAACATCAAAATCTCTAAAAACCATAAAACAATAAAAATCCGGAAAATCCCTAAAAATGTGAAAACGCTAAAAATCATAAAAAAATTTAAGAAATACTTATCAATCCAAAACCAATTACAACCTCAAAACCTAAAAAATTTCTCAAAACTGTAAAACACTTAATAACATCAAAACCATAAAATGCCTCAGTATCCCTAAAAACTCTAAAAACCCATAAAATTACTAAAAATACACAACACTCCTTAAAAACATATAAATGAAAGAAAACCCCTTTAAAACTAAAGAAAACCTTAAAAACCACAAACTATTAAATCCCCTAAAAACCTAAAAACACTGAAAACCCTAAAAACCCTAAAAACAATAAAAATCCCTAAAACCCTCAAAATCCCTAATAACCCTAAAAAATAATAAAAACCCATAAAAATCACTAAAAATCCCTATAAACATAAAAAATCATGAAAACTCTTAAAACCTATAAGAAAAAATTAAAAACCTAAAAACAATTAAAACCTCCAAAAACAAAAAAGATGCTAAAATCCATAAAAACCCAAAAAAACCATAAAATACCCTCAAAATCTAAAAAACTCCTGAAAACCCATTAAAACTCTAAAACCCCTTTAAACTAAAAAATATGTTAAAACACTCTTAAACACAAGAAAACTCAGAAAACCCATGAAATCCAAAAAACTGTCAAAAACTCACAAAATCCCAAAAAACCTTAAAAACCATAAAAATTCTAAAAACCCCTAAAAATCCCTAAAAAGGTTAAAAATAAAAATATCCTTGAAAACCCCAAAGAATACCTTAAAACCCTAAAAACACTTAAAAACCCTAAAACCCCTTAAAATATCTAATACCCCAAAAGCCCATAAAATACTAAAAACACCCTAAAATTATCTAAAATTTTAAAATCCCCTAAAACCCTAAAAAGCATTAAGAGAACATTCAAACCCAAAAAACACTCAAAACTCTAAAAAAACTAAAAATGCTAAAGACACTAAAAACACTAAAACCCTAAAAATAATAAGAAATCTTAAAAACCCTCTAAAATACCTAAAAACCAATAAAAATACAAAAAACCCATTAAAAACTCTAAAACCCCTTTAAAAACATTAAAAACTCTTAAAATCCTTAACACCCTAAATAACTCTAAAAACCTTAAAACCCCAAAAAAACTGTCGAAACCCTAAAAACCGTAAAAACCCATAAAACACCTAAAATTTCCTATAAAACCTAAAAATACCTAAAAATAATTTAAAATCCGTGATAATATCTTTACAACTAAAACCCTAAAACCCAAGAAAATCCCTAAGAAAACCTTCAAAAACTAAAAACAATTAAAACATCTAATAAATCTAAAAAAGAAAAAAACTCTAAAAACTCTAAAAACCCTATAAACCATAAGAAACCCTAAAACCCCACTATATCCTCAAAAACCAAAAAATGCCCTAAAATTTGTAAAAGATCCTTAAATATCCATAAAAATGTTTAAAACCCTAAAAACCCAGAAATACCTAAAGAAAACCTCAAAAAAAATAATAAAATAAATCACCTAAAACACTTAAAAACACTAAAACTCTAAAAGAACCTAAAACGACAAAAAACCAAAAACACCATAAAAACCCTCAAGTCATAAAAAATAGTAAAATCTCCAAAAACCACATTCAAATCTAAAAACTCTTAAAACCATTGAAACGTTAAAAAAAACTAAAAAAAATAAAAACCCTAAAAACCAAAAGAAAAAACCTACAAATCCAATTTAACTAAAAACCCCCTAAAACCCCAAAAAACCTTAAAACCCTCAAAATTCCAAAACACCCTAAAATATGATAAAAATCCTAGGAATTTCTTAAAATCCCCAAAAAATATAAAAACACTAAGAAACCCTTAAAATACTTAAGAAAACCATAAATACCTAAAAAACACGTAAAACATTAAAAACCATAAAAAAATACTATATACCTTGGAAAACTTTTAAAATGCATTAAAAACCCTAATAACCATAAATCCCCTTCAAAACATACAAACACTAAAATGAAAAACACCTTATAAATCGCTCAAAATTCAAAAAAAACCCTTTAAACCACAAAAAAAATCATTAAAAACCTTAAAACCCCTAAAAATAAAAAAACTGAAATGACACAAAAAAACTATAAACCCCTAAAAAACTAGAATGGATAAACACCCTCAAATTCTAAAAAACCCTAAAAACATAAAAATATTGAAAAATTCCATAAATCCAATTTTTTTTAAAAAAACCCCAAACCCAGAAAACCCCTAACCAAGCCTTAGAAACATAAAAACACTTAGAATCCCTAAAAATCCTAAAAATCTATATGAACCCTAAAAAACCTCAAAATCCATAAAAACCCTAAAAAAGATAAAAATACAAAAAATCCCTCAAAATCTATAAAAAGTTAAAATCCCCAAAAACCAAAAGAGAATCATAAAAACCTAAAAAGCACTTAAAGACCCAAAAAACCAAAATAACGCTAAAACCCCTAAAACCATAAAATGTCCCTAAAACCAAATAACCCACTAAAAACCATTAATCCCCCTAAAACCATAAAAAACCCTATAAAACCAAAAAACACCTAAAACTATAAAAACTCAAAAACCCTTCAAAATGATAAAAAATTTAAAGAACTCTAAAATCCCAAAAAATCCATAGAAACTCAAAAAACCAAAAAAGCCCCAAAAAAACGACAGTGTACTAAAAACACTAAAATCCATTTCAACCCCTAAAAATTATAAAAAACAATAAAAATTTGAAAAACACTAAAAAATTGAAAAAAAAAATAAAAACCATAAAAACCCAAAACCCTAAAAACCATTATAATCCCTAAAACACTAAAAAATCCTAAAAATCGTAAAAATTACTTAAGAATCTTAAAAAATTTAAAACACCCTAAAAACCATAAAAACCCCTAAGAAAATATTAAAAACTAAAAAAAATTTAGACCCCCTAAAAATGTAAAAATCCTTAAAACCCCAAAACCATCATAATCTCTAAAATCCCTAAAAACGAATAAATATCCTGAAAAATCCATAAAAACCCTAAAAATTTTAAAAACCATAAATACCTAAGAAAACCCCAATGAAAGTATTAAAAAACTAAAAAAACTTAATTCCTCTAAAAACAAAAAAACTTATAAATACCCTAAAAACTAAAAAGACTCTAAAAATACATAAACCCCCTAAACGCCATAAAAACCCAAAAAACATAAGATACCCTAAACCCAATAAAACCCAGTAACAACTCTAAAACCCTTTAAACCCCTAAAAATGTTAAAAATATCTAAAAAACCTTAAAAACCATAAAAAATTACAAGGAACCGTAAAAATAAAAAAAAATAAAACACCAAAAAACTAAAAAAAAACCTTAAAACCTCTCAAAATCCATGAAAACCATAAACATCCATAAACATCCAACATAAACTCAAAAAACCATGAAAACCCATAGGAAAATCATAAAAACCTAAAAACACTTAAAACACATAAAAACCCTAAAAACCAGTGAAAAACCTAAAAATAAACTAAAACCCTAAAACCCCAGAAACTATAAAAACATTAACAATCCCTATAAAACCCTATAAAACCACTAAAAATTATAAAAACACTTTAAACTACGAAATTAATTATAAAATAATAAAAAACTTAAAAACCCCACAAAACCTTTTAAACCCAAAAAACCCAAAAAACCCAAAAAATAATATAAACCCTCAAAATCCCTAAAACAAAAAAAAGTCGGGAAAATCACAAAACATTAAAAAAACCTCAAAACCCTAAAACCCCTCTGAAAACCATAAAAATTTAAAAATACTAAAAATACCTAAATTCCAAAAATACTATAAAAAACCAAAACACCCATAAAAGACCCTAAAAATTATTAAAACCCTATAAATTACTAAATACCCTAAAAACAGTAAAAATACTAAAATCCCCTAAATATCCCTAAAAACATTGAAAATCCTAAACCCCCTAAAATCCCCTTTGAAAATCTTAAAAAACTAAAATCAATTAAAACCCCAAAAAAAAAACAAAAAATGATAGAAACCCTAAAACCCTAAAAACAATAAAAAACCTAAAAATATAAAAAACGCCTAATAACCCAAAAAAATAAAAAATAACTAAAATATCTAAACGCTTTTAAAACCGTAAAAAGGATAAAAAAACATTAAAACCCCATAAAACTAGAAAAAAACTCAAAAAACCCAAAATAACCATAAAAACCCAGAAAGTCCTAAAAAACCCAAAAGGCCCCTAAAATCCCTCAAAACCCTAAAAAACGTAAAATTCCTACAAATACCCGAAATTCCCTAAAAATTTAAAAATCCTTATAATCCCAAGAAACCCATAAAAATCCCTTAAAAACCTAAAAACACTAAAAACACATAAAAAAATGATAAACCCCCTAAGAGACCCTAAAAACCCTCCAAATACTTTTGACCACGAAAAACCCATAAAATCATAAAAAATTCCTTGAATTCTCTTAAAATCTAAAAACACAAAAAACCTAAAAAACTAAGAATTCATCAAATACCTAAAAAACATAAAACCCATAAAAAACTAAATAACTCTAAAAACCTAAAAAACTAAAAGTCACTAAAAACCCTAAAAAACATAAAAACAATAAAACATAGAAAAACTGTAAAATCATTAAAAACAAATAAAAACCCTAAAAACAACTAAAAAGAACTTTTGAAAAGCATAAAACCCTAAAAACTATTAAAATGATAAAAAATAAAAACATAAAAAACACAAAAAACTCAAAAAATCAATAAAAAGTCAATAAAAATGTATAAATATTTTAAGAAACCCTAAACCCCTAAAAACCTATTAGAAAACCATAAAAACCATTAGACAATTAAAGCCCCTAAAAACCTAAAAAATGAAAAAAAAAACCATGAAAGACTCTAAAAATACCCTAAAATTCCAAAAAACAATGAATTTTTTTAAAAAAATATAAATCTTGAAAACCACTAAAAACCCATAAAACCACAATAAACTACTAAAAACTCCAAAAAAACTCTAAACCCATAATAATTTTAAAAAAAATCTTAAAACGTTAAATCTATTAAAATCGCAAAATAAACCCTAAAAACCCAAAATACCAAAAAACCCTAAACAATTTTAAATCCACCAAGATTCTTAAAAACCCTAAAAACCATAACAATCCTAAAAAATCCATAAAAATACCAAAAGACATAAGAAACACTAAATCCATGAAAACCCCTAATAAATCATAAAAACCAAAAAAAATCATTAAGCCCCTACATCCAAAAAAATGCAAAGGCCACTAAAAACCCAAAAAATCATAAAAAACCCCTATAAAACTTCAAAATTCCATAAAACATTGAAAACAATAAAAATCCTAAAAAACATAAAATTCTCAATAAACATAAAAACCACAAAAGCCTTGAAAACCCCAATGAAACCCTAAAAAAATAAAAACAATAAAAACCCTTAAAAACATTACAACCCATTGGAAACCCATAAAAACCATAAATCCAAACAAAATCCATTAAAACACATAAAATCCCTAAAAATCCACTAAAAACTCTAAAAACCCTTTATACCCCAAAAAGTGTATAAAAACACAAAATCCCTTAAAACCCTGAAAAACTCAAAAAAAACCCTAAAAATCCAAAATAACCATAAAACCCCTAAAAATATTCAAAAATTATAAAAACACTTAAAATCTATAAAAATAATAAAAGGCCCTAAAAATCCATAAATTTGGTAAGAATCCATAAAAACACATAAAATCCGTGTGACGACTTTAAAACCTAAAAAAACTAAAAACCTATAAAATTGTAAAAACACTATAAAAACATAAAAACCCTAAAAATAATAAAAATTTCATTAAACCATAGAAACACTAAAACCCATAAAAACCCTAAAACCACCATAAACTAAAAAAACTTCTAAACACATAAATTTTTTAAAAATCAATAAAAATTCCTTAAATACCTGAAATGCATAATTAAGAACCAAAAAATCCAAGAAAAAAATAAAACCATAAACCCCTTAAAACCCCTCAAAATATGTAAAACCCCCGAAAAAATAAAAAATACAAAATCCATTAAAATCCATAAAAACATAAAAATCCCAAAAAACAATGAAAAACCAAGAAAAACATAAATTCCCAAAAACACTTAAAACCCTAAAATACTAAATACATGAAAAAACATAAAAACCATTAAAACTATAAAACCCCTCAAATTCTCTAAAAACTCCAAAAACCCATAAAATCTGTAAAAAATACCTAGAAATCCCTAATAACATAACAAACCAAAAGCCCCTAAAAACCCTAAAAAACCAAAAAACACATAAAACCCATAAAAACCTAAAAAATACAATGAACCCTAAAAACACTAAAATTTCCATAAAAACCCCCTTAAACCTTAAGAGGGCCTAAAATATTAAAAAATCTCAGAAAAAATCCCTAAAAAACTTCCAAAACACTAAATAACCTTTGAACCCCTAAAAACATTAAAAAACTCCAAAATTTAAAAAATCCTAAAAAACTCAAAAAACCCCTAAAAATTCAAAAATACCCTAAAAACATAGAACCCTAAAGACCCTAAACCCCACAAAATACCTAAAAACCACAAAATCCTAAATATTCCTTCAAAATACTAGAAATCATAAAAAACCTAAAAACCTATAAAACCCATAAGAAATCATTAAAAACTAAAAAACAATAAAAATCTAAAAAAATAAAATTGCTAAAAACCCTAAAGACCCAATAACACTAAAAACCATAAAAAATTGAAAAACCCTAAAATCCCATAAAAATATTAAATAATCTATAAAAATCCCTAAAACCAAAAAAACCTTAAAAACCTTAAAAACACAATGAAACCCCAAAAAACCTAAAACCACATAAAAACCCTAAAAACTAAAAAATGCTAAAAACACAAAAAAAAACTAAAATCGCCTAAAAAAATCTAAAAACCTTCAAAACAATAAAACCCATAAAAACATAAAAACCCAAAAAATCCATAAAAAACCTTAGAACGACCAAAAGAACTAAAAAACCATTAAACCCCATAGAAAGTTAAAAACTCTAAAAGGCCATAAAAATTTCTTAAAAAAGTAAAAATTCCTAAAAACCCAAAAAAACATAAAAAACCCTAAAACTATAAAAAATACATAAAAATCCCTAAAAAAATAAAATTATCGAAAACCGCCTAAAATCACTAAAAACGTAAAAAAAAAGTTCTTAAAACACAGAAATGCCTAAAAATGCTGAAAACCGTAAAAAGATGAATTCAGAAAAAATTGCTAAAAACTCTAATAATCCATAAAAATCCAAAAAATCCCAAAAAATCCCTAAAATAATAAAACCCTTAAAAACCTTAAAGACTAGAAGAAACCATAAAAACCTTAAAGAACTTAAAAATCTTAAAAAATCCTAAAAACCCTAAAAATGCTAAAATGACTAAAAAAACCCTAAAACCGAAAAATCCCATAAAACCCTGTAAAGACCTTTAAAACCCCTAAAACCCCTTAAGAACTATTAAAAAACATTAAACCTATAAAAAAATTTAAAAACCTAAAACCCTAAAAACACTAAAATCATGAATTCCTAAAAACCATAAAAATATTAAAAATCACTAAAAACCAAAATATATTAAAAAATACCAAAAATCTCTAAAATCCTTGAAAACAAAAAAAAACAATAAAAACCCTGAAACCGCCAAAGAAACCCTTAAAACCAAAAAATTCATAAAACCCCAAGAAACCAAAAAAATCACTAAAAACTCGAAAAACCTGAAAAACCTCAAAAATACTCTTAAAATCCTTTAAAATAATAAAAATGCAATAAAATCCTAAAAAATACCTAAAAATAACTAAAAAAAACCCATAAGAACCCTGAAAAACCAAATGAGAATATTAAAAACCTTAAAACACTTAAAACACCTAAAAACATAAAAAATGAAAAAAAAATCCCATAAACCATTAAAAAACTAAAAAAATAAAAACCATAAACCCCATAAAACATTTAAAACACCAAAAACCAATAAAAATCCTAAAACCACTAAAAACCCATCAAACCCATAAAACTACAAAAGAATCTAAAATACCTTTAATAACCCCTTAGTAAAAAATATACTAAAAATACATAAAACCCCTAAAAATCTAAAATTTTATAAAAATCCTAAATCCCCTAAAAACTCTAAGAACCATTGATATCATGAATTTTCTTAAAAATCCATAAAAATCGTAAAAAAAATAAAAAAGTCTAAAAATCCTAAAAACTATTTAAACCCCTAAAAATAATAAAAATTCTAAAAAAATATTTAAATGAAAAAAAGACAATCCCCCCTTAATACGACCAAAAAACCAAAAAATTTCTAAAACCCTAATAAACCATAAAATACTCAAAATTCTTAAAAACCCAAAACCCATAAAAGTCCTAAAAAAGACAAAAAAATCCCAAAAAAACATAAAAACCCCTAAAAAACTTGAAAAACCATAAGTAGAACATAAAACCAAACAAATAATTAAAACCTCTAAAAACATAAAAAAAGATAAATACCCTAAAAGGCCCAAAAGCCCTAAAACTCCCCAAAATCCTTAAAAAACATAAAAATACTAGAAAATACCTAAAAATACCGAAAAACATAAAAACACTAAAAACATAAGAAAACATAAAAAATCATAAAGACTTAAAAACACGTAAAACCCTTAAAAAACTAAAAAACTCAAAAAACCCTAAATACTCCTAAAACCCTATAACCCGAAACCCATAAAAACATTAAAAACCCCTAAAATAAAAAAACACCTAAAAACCCACTAAAAACTCTAAAAAACATTAAACCCATTTAAATAGGTAAAAACTCTAAAAACCCTTAAAACCCCTACAAAACTCATAAATACCAAAAGAACCCAAAAAACCAAAAAACACCTAAAACCCCTAAACCCCCTAAAAATCCTAAAAACCCTAAAAATCCCTAAAACCATGAAACTCTTTAAAAATCCAAAAAAAATCCGAAAAACCCATAAAAACATAAAAAACCTTAAAAAATCATAAACCCCCTAAGAAAACCATGAAGGCCTAAAAACACTTTAAACCCCAAAAAACCTAAAAACACAATAATCCCTAAACCCCTAAAAACCCTAAAACCCCTAAACCCCCTAAAAATAATTAAACACCATAAAACCCCATAAAACACCAAAATACTACTAAAAACACTAAAAAACCATTAAACACATAAAAACATTAAATTTTTTTGAAAAAACATTAAACTCATAAATAATAAAAAAACATAAAAACATAAAAAGACAATAAAAACTGTAAAACCCCTCAAAATCCATAAAAAAACTAAAAACCCATAAAAACATAAAATATCCCTATAAATCCCTAAAAACATAAAAACCAAAATAACTGTAGAAAACCATAAGAAATCCTTAAAACCGCAAATATACTTTAATCCCCTAAAAGCCTAAAAAATGTTTAAACCCTAAAAAACCCTAAACCCCGAAATACACCAAAAAATCTAAAACCCCAAAAACACATTAAAATCCTCAAATATCCCTCAAAATACCTAAAAACATAAAAATAGAAAACAATTAAAACAAATATAAACCTAAATAATTCTAAAAACTCTAAAAACCATAAAAATCGTAAAAAACCATAAAAACTCCTCAAAACTATAAAAACCCTAAAATCATAAAAAATCCTAAAAACCCTAAAAATGTAAAAAATCCTGAAAACCCTAAAAACATTTGAAATATTTAAAAAATTGAAACACTTAAAACCCCCAAAAATTTTAAAAAATCTAAAAATCCAAAAAACACTAAAAATTATACACACACACTCACATACCCAAAAGGTAAACATACACACTCTCCCATGATCTTCTATCGTGATAATTAACATGAAAAAAACATGGGGAAAACACACATAATGATACACAGGAACTCACTGACCTAAAAGGTACGCACACACACACACTCACATACACATAGATACACACACAAGTGAAAATTCACTCAAACATGATGTACACACTCACACACACAAGGATACCCACACAATTGCACAAGATACACACACACACACACACAAGATTCACAAAATCAAATACATAAGGACACACACACACTCACACCACAAGATGTACACACTCTCACACGTAGGGATACAATCTCAAGAATCTTTTTTGGTGTCCTTATTTCTCTCCACTTTTGAAAAATAAATTAAAATCTGAAGATCTATAGAAATATAATACCATTTTTATGGAGATCATGAGTCGTCAATCCCCAGTTATCCAATATGTTGTAGTGTAATTTATTAATACAACTTGTTCGATTGGTAAAGTGTTAAAAAATTATAAAGGGTGAAAAGGATGAAGGAAAATGGGTTAAAAGTAGAAAAGGGGTAGAAAGGTGAAATATATGGGTTTTTCCCAATTCCACAATATATGAAAAACTAATAACAACTTGATTCAAATATGATATAGCGATTAACTAAATTGATGGATAAAGTGTTGTATGGAAATGGAAAGTTCTAATAATTTAAAGCACAAAGACGTAATTCTATCCATTTTTATTCTTTTTCCCATTGTTCTCAAATCTACCCAAAAGATGTGTTCTTAGTGTTTTAAAGAACTAGTTGTTGAACATATATTATGATTTTTTAAATATCTCAATGAAAGCATTTTCTTAGTTTTAAAAATTACTAAATGATGTGGTAAGAGAATTTAATTTTTTTCCCTCATAAAAAAGCACATATAACGAGAAAAATGTAAAATGAAGATGGACGAATAATTTGATAAATGTAAAAATTTTCAATCTTCGACTAAATAGGATATTTTTTGATGTTTTCAAACAAAAAGGTTTTATTTTTTATTTTTTTAAAGGTATGGATAATAAGGAAATATAAGAAGGGAAATGGATATACATGTTATAAAAAAAGGTGATAGATGTATACTATTTCAACTAGACCTATACTACTAACTGATGCAAGAAACATAGCATGGGCCGATATTCAGGGCATAAGGATGCAGATGGAGGATACTGTTCAGGGCTAAGAGGATGATGATGAGTATGGATAGTAGAAGAATATATTCATCCAACATCCTACGTATATTGACCTACTACATAGAAAATAACCTCAAGGAAGGGATGTGATGGCCAATCCACCAAAAAAACACACTTGGGATGTCACACCGAATTGGGGGGAATTGTGATATTGGGTCACCAATCTAACTTGTAGGTTAATATTCAATGAATACACTAGTGAAAGGGAATAAATTAATGATCCTAAAAATGGGGAGATTAAACTCTCATAGTTTCACAATTGAAAACATGAATTATAATACAATTCCATGGGGTGGATATTTATATCCAAGAGGTGACATAAAAGGTCAAAGATCTAAAACCCTCAAGCCATAATTCATATTCAAACCTTTTTCCCTTAAATCCAAAAAGTAAAATTCTAAAAATGAATTTTTAGAAAAGGATCACATGCCTTTCCACCAAATCAAACTAGATTTGACATTGAGTACCTATCCATTGGATTTGACTTCTGTGTCCAAAGATTCCATTATAGAATTTCAATGTGGGAGAGGCTTTCAAAATTCATGAAACTATGTGTCTTGTGATTCATTCTTCTCATTTTCGATTAAATAACTATGATAATAAGCCCATTTCCACCCCCATGAATTCACCTTGGTTTTGTGCATTTTAATGCAATGAGATGGGCTCTAGTTTCCAATTACAGTCTCTTTAAATCCCAAAAATTATAAAATAATCTAAGAAACATAAAACCCAAAGAAGATAAGAAACCCCTAAAACCATAAAAACAAAAAAAAAGTTCTAAAATGCCTCAACATCCCCAAAACCCTAAAAACTACAAAAATCCTAAAACCCCCTAAAAATCCTTAAAAACGTAAAAACCCTAAAAACCCTAAAAACCCTATGAAAAATTTAAAAACATAAAAACACATAAAAACCATAAAAACATTAAAAAACATTAAAAACATTAAAAACCCTAAAACCCCTAAAACATAAAACACTCGAAATCCCTAAAAAACATAAAACCCATAAAATTATAAAAAAATCCCTAAAAATCCACAAAAACATAAAAACCATAAAAAATCTAAAAAAACCCTAATAAAATCAAAAAAACATAAAACACATAACACAGATAAAACCCTAAAAAAACTAAAACCAATAAAAAAATCCCCAAAAACAATAAAAACTTTCTAAAACCTTAAATAACCCAAAAAACCAAAAAACCCAAAAAAATATAAAAAATATAAAACCCTTTAATCCCCTAAAAATGTAAAAACTCTAAAACCCTTAAAAACATGGAAAACATTAACCCCCCAAAAAATCCCAAAAAAACATAATAACCATAAAACCCTAAAAACCTAAAAAACCTAAAAGTACATAAAACACTAAAAATTATAAAAATCCAAAAAGGCTCACTTAAAATCATATAGAATGTAAAAAAACCAAACAACCCAAACAACCCCTAAAAAACATAAAAATTTTAAAACCTATAAAACCCATAAAAACCATAAATACTACAAAACCCCGTAAAACCCTAAAAATGCTAAAAACCATTACAACTGTAAGACCCCCTGAAAATCATAAAAACCCTAACAACTCATGAAAACACAATCACCCCACTAAAACCAAAAATACTATTTAAATCCCTAAAAAAATTAAAAACTCTAAAAACATTACACACTTGAAAAAACCAAAAACCACTAAGTACACAAAAAACTAAAAAATCCTACAAAACCTAAAAAAACCTCAAAATTCTTAAAAACCCTAAAACCCTAAAAATATTAAAAAATTATAAACAATATGTGACAAGTTTAAACCCCCTAAAAACTCTGAAATCCCTTATAACATACTTTAAAACCAAGTAACACTTAAAATCTTTAAAAACATAAAACCTCTATAAACCCTAAAAGCACTAAAACTAATAAAAACCCTTTAAACCATCAAAATCCCTAAATCACCTAAAACCCCATAAAAATGCTAAAACAATCCTAAAAATCCATAAAAACATAAAATAACCTAAAACTTTTAAAACCATGAAAATCCATAATAAATCATTAATAACCTAAAAGAACATAAAACCCCAAAAATCCTAAAAATCCTAAAACCCCTAAAAACCATAAATTCCATTAAAAACCTCAAAACCCCATAAAAATCCATAAAAACTATAATACAACTAAAAATATTAAATCACATTAAACCTCTAAAAATGTTGAAAAGCTCTAATAAACCTTAAAAACCAAGAAAATAAACAAAATCCATAACAAAAAAAACATAAAAACAATAAAACCCAAAAAATTTAAAATCCCCCGAAAAAGCCTAAAAACCCATAAAAATCATTAAAAATCTCGAAGAATCCCAAAAAACACAAAAAACCTATAAACCTAGAAAAAACACAATGAAAACTTTTGAAACCTAAAAACACTTAAACCATTAAAAACCTAAAAACATTAAAAACCCCATATCCCTCAAAATCCATAAAAACCCTAAAAACCATAAAAATCATAAAAAGTCCAACAAATCCCTAAAACCTATAAAACCTGAAATCCCTAAAAACTCCTAAGAAAAAACTAAAAACATTACAAAACTTAAAATCCCTACAGACATAAAAAAAATTTAAATCCCTGAAATACCCTACAAAAAACACCCTAAAATCCATCGACACCAAAAAACTTAAAAACACAAAAACCCCAAAAAAATCCTAAAAACCACTAAAAACTATAAAATACCTTTAAAAAAATAAAAAAAAACATAAAAACTCCTAAAAATCATTAAAACACTACAAAACTCAGAAATCCCTCTAAACCCCCCAAAACTATAAAATATCTAAAACCCAAAAAACCAAAAAACTCTCAAAATCCCAAAAATCCAAAAAAACTATAAAATTCCAAAAAGGACCAAAAATCGTTAAAAAAATAAAAAACATTAAAACCCATGAAAACCCCCAAAAAACCTTAAAAACCTAAAAAAACTTCAATCCCTTTAAAACTGAAAAAATAATAAAAACCTTTAAAATATAAAACCCACTAAAAATCCCTAAAACCATCAAAAATCATAAAAACCCTTAAATAAATAAAAATCCTAGAAAATAACTAAAATCCAAAAAAAATGAAGAAACACCAAAAACCATAAAAACACTAAGAAATCATTAAAACATAATAATCTTAAAACACTACAAAAACCTAAAATGACCCTAAAAACTATAATATTCCTAAAAATGAGAAAATATTCTAAAAACCATAAAAACATTAAAATCCCATAAAAACTTTAAAAACCCACAAAAACTCTAAAAACCCTTTAATCTACAAAAAAAATCTTTAAAAACTCAAAAAACCATTAAAGCACTAAGAAACTCAAAAAACCCATAAAACCCAAAAAACCCCTAGAATCCCCATAACCCCTAAAAACAATAAACACACTGAAAATCCCTAAAACCCTAAACAACATAAAAATTATAAAAAATATCTAAAAATTTACAAAAAATATAAAAAACCTAAATACCCAAAAAAAACTCCTAATAAAACCTCAAAAACCTAAAAACACATAAAACCTGTAAAAACCTACAAAATTATAAAAACATCAAAAACCCAAAAAACCTAAATAACACTAGAAATCCATAAAAACTAAAAAAACCATAAAAATCCGAAAAAAAATATCTAAAATCCCTAAAAAATTGAAATTACCCTAATAACCATAGAATCCCTATGAAAACCATAAATTACTTAAAACTTATAAAATCAGTAAAAATATAAGAAACACTAAAAACCCTAAAAATACGTAAAGAGACCCTAAAAACATTAAAACCCCTAAAAACCATAAAACCTCCAAAAAACATAAAAAAAACATAAAACCAATAAAAACCCTAAAAACCACTTGGTACATTAAAACCCCTTTATATGTGTAAAAAATTAAAAACCACTAAAAACTATAAATACCCTAAAAACACAAAACCCCAAAAAACATAAAAAACTGAAACACCATAAAAACACAAAAAACCCTAAAAACCATCAAAATACTCAAAAAACCTATAACAAATTAAATTTCCTAAATTCCATAAAAATACCTAAAAACATAGACAATAAAAAACCTAAAAAACAAATAAAAAACAAAAATCTAAAAACACATAAAAACCCAGAACCCTAAAAAATGATAAAAAACTTTAAACCCTTAAACTCTGATTATCATTAAAACCCCAAATAAATTAAAAAACCTAAAAAAATAAAACCACTAAAACCACTAAAAACTATAAAAACCCCTTAAAACCCTAAAAATTTAACTAATCAATGAAGATATTATTTTGGAAGTTCCAGGGGATTGGGAATTCTCCCACTGCAGCAGCCCTTCGAAATTTTATCATTGCTAACAAACCTTCACTTGTGGCCATTGCTGAACCTCTAATTTTTTTTAAATTGGAAGGGTTTCAACTATGATTCTCTTGTTTATACACTTAATTCCCACAACATAGGTGCTGGTAATCTTGAAACCATATGGGTTATGCGACACAATGACTTGAAACGTGATAATATTGAGATTAGTCACCAACTAATTACAGTTCAAAACCGACTGAAATATATTCCCTTCTCTTTCTATTTTGTTTATGCTTCTTTCTCTTACATAAAAAGAAGATAACTTTGGGGTATCTTATCTACTCTTAGTGAGAATAAGGACCACAACTGGTTCATCATTGGAAATTTCAATGTTATTCTTTTCCCAGATGAAAACATTGGCCCTCGCTTCTCCCGAACTGCTACAAATGAGTTTCATTGTTGTGTGGATCAATGAAACCTCACTGAAGTCCCTATTGTAGGTCCCAAATTCACTTGGGGGAAATTCACTGTCAATGGGAGTCAAGCCAGTAAAATTGATAGGTGCTTCATGCAAGTCATTAATGTTGGTGCTCCATCTGACATCTCAGGATTTACCCTTCCCAAATTTAATTCAGATCATAATCCCCCTGTTTTCGCAATCAGGGAGGACAACAGGAGACTCACCCCATTACCTTTCAAGTTCAACAATGCCTGGATTTCAATTCCAGGTTTCAGGGAAGTAGTTCTTGATTGATGGAACTCCACTTTTCATGGTAGTACTCATTTTTTGGTTGCCTCAAAGCTTAAGAAAATCGAAATTCTTCTTAATGTTTGGAGTAAACTCTCTTTCTCATGAATTGACGATGAGATTAAGGATGCAGAATATCTGCTGGAGTATTTCTAAGAAAACAATCATCAAGGGGATTTTCCTTCTAGTGAGGAACTTGAGTTTCACAGAAAACATCATGATCTTCTTGTTCTTAAATAAAATCTGGAAAATAATAAATTCAATGTTCGATGGCTCAAAGATGGTGATCGAAACATAATGTTATTTCATCGTTTTCAATGGGAGAAAAGGGTTCATAAAGGACCCAATCATATCTAAATCAATGGAAAAACCTTGGTTGAGGATAAAGAGCTCTCTAATTCTATTTTTGATCATTTAAAAGAACTTTATAATGATGATAACATACTCCCTTCTGCCCCAATTGCTTAATGTATTGAGATATGTGTGGGTGACTCAGAGAATAATGATCTAACCTCTCCCCCTCTTGAGGATGAAGTCAAATCTGGTCTTTTTTCACTCAATTCTGAATGTGCCCTCGGACCAGATGGATTTACCAACAAGTTCTTCATTTTATATTGGGATATCTTTTATACAAAAATTACCAATGTTGTTAGGGAATTCTTTCTCTTAGGATCAATCCCATTTGGATCCAACTCCAATTTTATTTCCCTACTTACCAAAAAGGATGATGCAATTGATATTGGTGACTTTAGAACAATTTCCATTGGAAACACTATCCCAAAGATTATTAGAAAAATTATTGTCATTATGTTGGGGGTGATTGTTGGCAACATGATCACACCCAATCAATTTGGTGTTGTTCCTGGGAGAAGCATCCAACACTTCTTATATATGGCCTCTGAAGGAGTGAATATCATGAGGGAGGAATCCAAGCATGGGACTTTTGCTTTTAAATTGGATATATCCAAAGACTTTGATTCCATTAAATAGAACTCTCTTTTCAAGGTTCTGAGCATGTATGGGTTTTAAGCCAAGTTTATCAGTATGATTTCTACCATCATGGAGAATTCCATAATATCTGTTCGGGTTAATGAGGCACCAAAAAGTTTCTTTCAATGTACATGAGGGGTCAGACAGGGAGATTCCCTTTCTGGAATTCTCTTTGCACTTGCGGAAGATTACCTAAGTTATTTTATTACGAATACAACGATGGTTGGCTTCTATTGTCCTATCAAAGCTGGGAATGACTCTTTTTTACCTTCACACCTTTTTTATGCTGACAATATTCTTCTCTTTGGGAAGTCTAATAAGAGAACTATATCATCTATCTGGAAAATATTTACGAAGTATGAAGATGTTGTTGTACATTCCATCAGTTGGAGAAAATCGCCTATTGTCTTTGGGAAAGGAAGCTCCTCTGTGAGAAAAATAGAATTTTCAGATGCCTTGGGGTAAAAAAATGATCCTTTCCATTAATCTACCTTGGGGTCCCCCTATTTTGGGGAATGTTAAAGCATTTCCACTTGGAAAGCATCTCTGTTAACATCACACAACATCTGGCTAAATGGAAGGGAATGTCCGTGTCTCAAGCAGGCAGAGTATACCTTATCAATTTTTTCATCACCTTAATGTTTGTTCATGTCTTCTCTATATATAGATGTCCAGTAAGTCTGATTAAATCTCTTCAAGCCAAGATTCATAACTTTGAATGGACATGATGAATTAATGAAAAGAAATCGGTAACTGTTGCATGGAAGGACTGCATTAAACCCATTGAAATGGGTGGTCTTGGAATTAAGGGCCTTAGGGTTTTTAATGAGGCATTGCTGGCCAAATTCACCTAGAACATCATCACACAGAAGGAGGGGAAGCTGGAATTTCTTAAAGAAAGATTTAATTCCTACTTGTGAACCGACTATACTGGATACATTCCCTCCTCTGTTTGGTCCACAATTAAATCCTCATATAAGGACATTATCAGTCAATCAGTTTGGGCTGTTTCAAAGCATTCCAATTTGAACTATTGGTTCACTCTGTGGCTCGACCGTCCTTTAGATGATATCATGAAGGTGCCTCAAGGCCTTCAATACATGTCAATCAATGATCTGAACACCAGGATAATGGAGTTGGATGGAATTTTACCAGCACACATCATTTCCCAGATTCATCGCTACAACTACATTGATTCTGATACTATAATCTGGAAGCCGGATCTGATTGGTCAACTCACTACAAGGGATTTCTATAATCACAAATGTCGGAAGGGTCTGGATTCCCCCTCATGGATTCTGAAATATAAATGTCAATTCATTCCCCCTATAAACTTCCTTCTCCTTTGGAAGATTTGGATAAATCGGCTGCCGATGCATGGTCAGTTTCAAAAAAGATGGATTACATATTATATCAGTATGCAGCCTCTGTTTACGGGATGCGGAAATTTTACACCACCTTTTTGTTGAATTAAATCTTGCACATAGATTGTGGAACCACATACAATATGTCTTTTTTCTCTATTTTCACTCTAGAAACTTTTTCCAAAGGATGATTTTTATTATAGAATTCAGTTGCAGTGAGAAAATACAAAATGTTCTTATTTCTACATCAGAAGTAATTGTTGCCTTCTTATGGGCTATAAGGAATTATGCTATGTTCTGGAATAAATCATGTTCCATTCATGAGGGTATTATTTCCATGCACAGTGCTATTTGAATGGCTGGGTGTATCCAATCAGGCACTATGAATAACTGTTTCAATAACCTTGTCACACTCCGCACTCTTGGTGTTTCTGGAAGGGTAAAAAAACTAATTTTGATGAATTTCATCTGATGGATTCCACCAATCCCATCATGGATCAATGTTAATGTCGATGGTGTGACAGCAGGTTCCCCAAGTCCTTCAGGCTGTGGTGGTGTTTTCCGTACCTATCTAGGATTTTTCATGGGAATTTTCTATCATTTCATTGGAAATAGCTACACCTATGAGGCAGAGCTTTGGTATATTATAAAGCCTATATGTTTTGCAAACCGATTTGGGGGGATACATCTCTGGATTGAATTTTACTTATTGCCTGCGGTGGAGGCTCTTCATCAAAACTCAAGAAAGGTTCCATAGTGGCTCCTACCCTAATGGATTAAATGCCTTAGCTTATACAATAACCTGACTCTCATGATCACTCATGCATACAGGGAAGTCAATATGGTGGATGATGTTATTTCTAAGATGGCTATTGATGAATGCTTCTCGCTGTGGTCTTTTATTGCTCCTTCTTTTTGTGCATCTCATGTAGACTCTGACATGAAGGGTACTACCTCTACCCGAATGTACAAGACCCCATGTAATGCCTTGTACTTTTCTTTTATTTATAAGTTAAGGCACCAAGATCCCTACTTGGTCCATGCCTTATTTTTCCTAAAAATGTAAAATAACTCTAAAAAACATTATAAACACTAAAAAACTAAAAAAAATGAAAACCCAAAGAACCTAAAAACCCCTAAAAACCCAAAAAACTCATAAAACTCATAAAACCCTAAAAAAACTTAATAAACCCTTAAAAATAAATAAAAACATAAGAAACACTAACATCCCTAAAAACCCCTAAGAAAACCTTAAATACCTAACAACACTTAACGCCCCTTAAAACTAAAAAAATGAAAATAACCCCAAAAAACCGAAAAAATGCTCAAAATCCCTAAAAACCCTATAACCCATAAAACTCTCTAAATTATGTAAAAATCACTAAAAAATTAAAAAATCTAAAAACCCCAAATAAAACCATAAAAATCTAAAAACACATAAAACCCCTAAAAAATCCTAAGAACTTAAAGAGAAAATAAAGCCCCTAAAATCATTAAAAACCTCTAAAAACATTAAAAAATCCTAAAAATCCAAATTCCTTATGAGGTTACTAATTGATCTCTTGAAGATATCGCGATCCCCTTGCTCGTGATGGAGTAAGTGATACTATTTGGAAATAATCTCTCCTAGTGTTTTTGATATATTCCTTCATTGGATGATTCATAGTCTATGGGACTCTTCAATGGATGGTTTTTTGGTTCAATATTGTGGTTTGGATGGGGGTTCTCAGGGTTGGTTTTGACATGTGGAATATTTTCATGTGTTTTTTTCTTTCTTATTCCTTATTTTGGTTGTTTTATGTTCAACACTAATGTTGATGGTCATGAATTACTTACTGATGGAGTGCCTTCTCATTGATTTTTAGTAATGAGAGTCTCTTTTTTCACACATTTCTTTTAGTTCAACAAACTTATTGATGGGGTACATCGATCATCAGAGACCATGGTTCATCATATTCCTAGTTGTTTATTTTTTCTCACTGGATTGGTGTAAGGTGGGATATTTGGTTGGTCTAATATTGATTTTTCAACGAACATCATCAGTTTTGTGGTTAAAGTTTTGAAGACGGTGCATATGGGATGGTTTGGGTTGCTTTTATATGGTAGGTGCACATGATTTTGTTGAATTTATCTTGGTCCTAGATCATTGTTTCATTTTGTGATTTTTTCTTCTTTAGGTCAGAGGTGGGGATGAGGTTGATCGAAAACTTTTTGACATGAGAGTTTTCATGGGTGTGAGGGTCTGGTTGCAGTTTTCATTCATTGATAGATTTTTAAGGGTTTTTTTGTTCTTTATTAGATGATAGTTCGTCAAATAGAGTCATTTCGTCCATTTTAGTGGGCGTAGGGATGGTTCTTCGTTCTATTGGTTTTGTTGTAATGTAATCTTGTTTTGAGGTATTTCTTATAGATGTTGACAGAGCCATAGTTTGGTATTCTTTCATTTCACATGTGTGCATGGAGAGATAAGGGATTTGGATCAGTGGTAGATAGATTTTATTTCAGTTTTTTCTACTACCTACATTGATGATACAAATTTGGTCACTGCCTTTTGGAATTGTGGATTTTATTCCCAGGTTTCTTGGTTAGAGGCATGTTTTGGTTTCTCATATTTTTGGTGTTGGGTGTGTTATCCTTAACCTTCATCCAATTTCATATCATCACACCTAGTTTAGTTTTCCCTTAGAGTGTCACTAATATTTCATTAGATTGCGGGAAGAATGTGTTTCCACTAACTATGTCTTTCTGGTTATTAGAATACATATGTTTGGGGATTTTTTTACCATTTCGTATGGTTTCCTTTACCACTGAAGGTGGTTTTGTCAGAATTCTCTAGTGTTGAGCTGGTGTGGCCCTCAACATCCATTTTTTCTGATAGATTTGCATTTTTTGTCCCTTGGCTAGTGTTTTGTTTTAGTATACTGGATGGTGGTTCCCCGACTAGTAACGGTGTGGTCATTTCTCTTGGATGGGTCAGGATGGTGGTGTCCATGGATTCTGTGGTAGTATTATAAGCATCATTATACGATGTTGGGATGCTTCGATTTCTGGTGGACTGGTGATTCATTTGTCTTTGATTTCATTTCTCCCCATACAGGCTCTATTTAGTGCTAGGTTGTCGAATGGCTTTTTGTTTGGGGGGTTTGCAATGATTTTGGATTCATAGGTAGGTTTTTATTTTATAGGACCGGTGCTAGAGGTGGATAAGTGGGGTTTTTCCTTTGGTTTTGGCTTCTGAAGAGAATCTCTTGTTGGGAATTTGGGATTTTGGGACTTGTAGGTTGGATTTTTATTGGGCTTGATGGTGCATTGAATTCCTTGGTGAGAGGGATACAACAGTCAATGTGATCGGGTTGGGATGTAGGGGTTGTAGAAATTATGGGGCTACATGGATACTAGTGATATTGGAGATTGAGGATGCTTTGGTTCTGGCTGTTGGTGATAATTGTGGTGATGGGGGAAACTTGTTTTTGGTTGGTTTTGGGGATACTGCTTTTGATGTTAGGAGATGGACTGGTGCTCTGAGATGGCTTGTGGTGATGGATGATGGGTGTTGGGGTGGGGGGTGTGTTATGGTCTTTTTTCACCGTTTATTGTTACTGGAGATGAGGATTAGAATGACAGAGTGGTGTTGAGATATTTCACAGATTAATTGTCTTATTACGACTATAGGATGTTGTGATGGTGATTCAAGATTGGTGGTTGAAGTAGTTGGGGCTGCTAGGAGATGATGGTGCTGGGAGATATATTGAGGGAATTTGGAGATCTTGTCGAGTGTTGGTTATTGCTGCGAGATGACTGTTTCTTGGGAAGGTGGGGGAGCTTGGAGCTAGGTGTCATGTGATGGGTGTTGGGTTCATTGGGCTTCAGGAGTTTTCTCAGTTATTTTTCAGGAATTTTTTTGATAGGCTTCTGGAGGTTTCTCATGTTGTCTTGTAGGTGATGGTTGCTTGGGCTTCTTCAGGTTTCTCTGCCCATTTTCAAGGTTATATTTTGTATGGGATTTGTGAGTATTTTCAGTCCCATTTTCAAGACAATGGATTGGATAGGTTTCATGAGGTTTCTCAAGACCTTTTTCTAGAGTTTGTCTTTTTGGTCTTAGTGAGGTTTCTTGTGTCCATTTTACATTTTTCTTTATCTGGGGGGCCATCAGGCAATTTGGTTCACCCTTTGGGTGATTGCATTGTACTTCAATTCCTTGCTTTATATATTATGTTCAATTTTCCTTCAAAAAAACCTAAAAACCTAAAAGAAAACCCAAAAAGACCAATAAAAACTCAAAAAACCCATTAAACCCCAAAAAACAGTACAAATCTTAAAAACCCTAAAAACTAAAAAAACCATAAAAACCCAGAAAACCAAAAAACCCTAAAAACTAAAAAATCCCAAAATACCCCCAAAATACCTAAAATCCATAAAACCCTAAAAACTAAAAAAACCATAAAAACCCAGAAAACCAAAAAACCCAAAAAACTAAAAAAAACCCAAAATACCCCCAAAATACCTAAAATCCCTAAAATCCATAAAAACCCTACAAAATCCTGAAAAATATAAAACCCTTAAAACCCCTTAAAATCACAAAGATAGCCTTAAAAACATATTAATACATAAAAACCCAAAATACATTAATATTTATTAAATCCAAAAAAACCCCTAAAACTCACAAAAAACCCTAAAACCCCCAAAAGACATTAAAAACATAAAAATACCTAAAAATTTAAAATCCCTAAAAATCCTAAAATTCACTAAGAAAACTCTAAAACCCTAAAAACACTAAGACCAATTGAAAACCTAAAAATGTTAAAAACTGTTAGAAGCCCCTAAAACCCTAAAACCCCTAAACGCCCCTAAATACCATAAAAACCTAATAACCTTAAAATACCAAAACCCCCAAAACTCTAAAACCACTAAAGACTCTATATACCCTTTGAAACCCAAAAAATGTTGAAAAACAATAAAAAATATTAAAAACCCTAAAAAACATAGAAAAATCCCTAAAAACAAAAAAAACCAACAAAAATCATAAAAACACTAAGAAACCATAAAACCCATAAAAATCCTTAAAAACCATAACACACCATAAAACCAGAAAAATACCTAAAAATTCCAAAATAAATAAAGAACCCTAAAAATCATGAAAACCCTAAAAAATCCAGCAAAACCAGAAAACACATAAGGCCACTAAAAACCTGAAAATGATAAAAAAGATCCTAAAAACCAAAAAAACCATAAAACCCCTAAATATCTAAAAAAACCTAACCCCATAAAATCCTAAAACCTTGTAAAAACTATAAAAACCGTTTAAAACCTAAAAAACATTAGTATATTTTAAAAACCTTAAAACCCCTAAAAACTCAAAAAAAAATCCCAAAAACCAAATAACCCCCTAAACCCTAAAATCCCTCAAAATCCATAAAACCATAAAAATATAATAAATACTAAAATGGCCCTAAAAATACCCATAAACATAAATAACCATAATAACCCTAAATTCCTAAGAAAACCTTAAGAACCAAAAAACACTTAAAACACCGAAATAACCTAAGAATCATTGAAAACCTAAAAATCCATAAACCCCCTAAAAACCATAAAACCCCATAAAATCCTTTAAACCCCTAAATTCATAAAGAAACTAAAAACCTAATAAAAAATCTGAAAACCCTCTAAAACCCTAATTTTTTTTAAAAACTATAAAAAATCCTAAAGACCTTAAAACACTCAAAAGAAAACACTAAAAACCAAAAAATCATAAAAACCAAAGAAAATAATAAAACCCCTAAAAATTCCAATAAGCCAAAAAATACTATAAAAACCCTAAAAATAATTAAAAATCCTTAAAAATCCCTAAAACCGTAATAAACTTAGAAACACAAAAAACCCGATGAAAACCATAAAAACCTAAAACACTTAAAACACAAAAAAAACCTAAAAATGAAAAAAACCCATAAATCCCTCAAAATACCTAAAAAACAAAAAACCCATAAAAATCCTACAAAAGCCTTAAAAATCGATAAAATTAAATAACCCCTAAAATACCTAGAAACCCCAAATAAAACCTCAAAACCTAAAACTCGAAAAACTCCTAAAACCCCTAAAAACTAGAATTCCAATAAACCCTAAAAAAAATAAAAACCATTATTTAAAAAAAATCGAAAGCCCCCTAAAAACCCAAAAAACAACAAAAAATATAAAACTCTCAAAACCCCTTCAAATATTAAAAAAAATAAAAACCCTAAAAACCCTAAAAACCCTCAAAATCCAAAAAATAACCTAAAAATACAAAAAAATACTTAAAATCCCTAAAAATCCCAAGAAATATGAAAAACCTAAGAAGGCTAAAAAACCCTAACAAATCCCAAAGATCCTAAAAACTCTAAGACCCCATAAAAATACTAAATAGTGACAAAAACCAACGAAACACTAAAAAAGCTAAAAAAACCTAAACCCTCAAAATCCCTAAAAACTTGAGAAAACCATAAAAATAATAAAAAAATTCCTAAAAACATAGTAACCCATAAAAACCATGAAAAACCCTAAAAAACATAAATCCCCTAAAATCATAAAAAACCATAAAAACCCAAAAAACCCAAAAAACCATAAAATCACTAAAAACATTAAAAACCCCAAAAAACCAATAAAAACACCAAAATTACACTAAAAACTCTAAAAACAAATTAAACAACTAAAAATCTTAAAAAACCCTAACAAACCAATAAAACACTTAAAAATGAAAAAACCCACTAAAACCCCCAGAAAATGTAAAACCCCAAAAACCATAAAAATATTAAAACCCATAAAAACCATCAAAATCAATTAAAATCAAAAAAATAATAAAAAGTCAAAAAAATCCCTATAAATTCCTAAAAACATAAAAATCCCTAAAAACATGAAAAACCCTATAAAATCCTTAAAAGCTTAAAACCACTAAAAACCCTAAAAACCTAAAAAGCTATAAAAACCCAAAAACCCCAAAAACCATAAAAACATAAATACCATAAATACCATAAAAACCTCAAAATCCCTAAATTATTAAAACCATAAAATTCCATGAAAACCATTAAATACGTCCAAAATCTAAAAAATCCTAAATACCTAGAAAAAACCTTTGAAAATCTAAAAAATTAAAAACACTTAAAGCCCCTAAAAAACCTAAAAACCCACAAAACCTCTAAAAACCCTTAAAAGATCCAAAAACTCAAAACACCACAAAACCCGTTAAAAACCATAAAAACCCCTTAAACACATAAAAACCCTAAAACCCCACAAAAACACTAAAACCCATTACACCCGTAGAAATTATAAAAACTATAAACACCCCTAATACCCCTTAAAACTCAAAAGACCCTAAAATCCATAAAAAACACTACAACTCGAAAAAAATACCAAAAATCCCTAAAAACCCTAAAAAAATAAAACTAGTAAAACACCATAAAAATGTATTATATGAAAAAATACATAAAAACCCTCTAAAAACCTAAAAAACATAAATTAAATTTAAACCCATAAAACCATAAATCCCTTTGAAACCCTCAAAATCCATAAAAACACTAAAAAATTATAAATATCATAGAAAATCCTTAAAATCACTAAAAACAAAAAAAAAATCTTAAAAAAACATAAAACCCTAAAAATATTTAAAACTCCTAAAGAGCATAAAAACGCAAAATGTTAAGAATATCCTAAAATAGTAAAAACCATAAAAACCCTAAAACCACAAAAATCCATAAAATCTAAAAAACAACCAAAATCCGATAAAATCGCTAAAAATTCACTATAAAAGATGAAAACTTTTTAAACCCCTAAAATAAAAAAACACTCTAAAAAACCTCCAAAACCCTAAAAACCTAGAAAAAATAAAAAAACACAAAAAACCCAAAAAACCCCAAAAAACATTAAAAACCCTACATACCCTAAAAATCCCTAAACACCCCAAAAAACCCTAAAAATCTCAGAAATCCATTAAAATCCCTAAAATTGTAAAAAAAAAAAAACCTGAAAAATCCTAAGAAAAAAACTAAATACACATTAAACCCATAAAAAAATAATATATAAAAACCCTAAAAATCCTAAAACCCATAAAAAAACCCATAAAACCCATTTGAACACCAAAATCCCATAAAAACATTAAATCCCACAAAAACCAAAAAAAATCTTTCTACTGCTAAAACATTAAAAAACACTAAAAATACTTAAAACACCTAAAATACTAAAAAAACCCTTCAATAAAAAAAAATCATTAAAAACACAAAAACCCAAAAAACCGTCAAAATCCCTAAAAACTCTAAAAACTCTAAAAACCAAAAGAATGCTAAAAATCCCTAAAAACATAAAAACCCCTTTAACCCTTAAAATCCATAAGAAATCCATATAAACATCGAAACATATAAAACCACTAAATACACAAAAACAATTAAAATCCTAAAGAACCCTAAACCCTATAAAACTCCTAAAACCGCTCAAAATCATTAAAACCCCTAAAACCATAAAAATCCTAAGAAATCCATAAAATACCTAAAAACATAAAAAACCCTAAAAACATGAATAACCCTTAGAAAACCATAAAAAACTAAAAACACATAAAACCCCCAAAGCATAAAAACGATAAAAAAACTAAAAAACAATTAAAAGGCCCAAAAACCTAAAACTATAAAAAACCATAAAACTCATTCAAAACCTTAAAATACATAAAATCAAAAAAGAGTAAAACCCACTAAAAAATCAAATAACTTTTAAAATCCTAAAAATATGAAAAACCCTGAAAACCCTACAAACTCTAATATTTCGAAAAATACCCTTAAAACCGGAAAAACATAAGAACCCCAAATCTCCCCAAAATCCTGAAAATCTAAACAAACCCTAAAAACCATAGAAATTCTAAAAATCTATAAAATACATAATAATGTAAAAAAACACTGAAAAATGTGATAAAACCCTAAGGAAACCATGAAAATTTTTAAATAATTATAAAACATAAAAAAAATAAAAATGAGAAAACCCAAAAAAACCCAAAAAAAATCTTCAAAATCCCTAAAAGACCTAAGAGACCATAAAATAATGAAAAAATGTAAAAATCCATAAAAACATAAAAACCCAAAAACCAAAGAAAACCACAAGGGAACCCATAAAATCATAAAAACAATTAAACCCCCTAAAACATGAAAAAGCTAAAAACCCTAAAAGACCACAAATTCCCTAAAACCCTTAAAACTACCTAAAGCCCTTAAAACCCCCTAAAAACCATAAAACACTACAAACCCACTGAAAACTCTAAAAACCCATTAATCCCTAAAAAAACATTATAAAAGTGTAAAAACCCTTAAGAACTGTAAAAACTCAAAAAAACCCATAAAACCCCCAAAACTCATAAAACCACTCAGAATACATAAACCCCGTGAAAACCCAAAAGAAAACAGAAAAAAAATCCTCAAAAATGTAAAAACCCTAAAATCCCTGAAAAACCCCAATGAAAACTTAAAAAACTAGAAACACTTAAAATCCCTAAAAAATCTAAAAACATTAGAAACACTCGAAACCCAAAAAACCCTAAAAGACATAAAAATCCTTATAAATCCTTAACAATCCCAAAAATCTTAAAAACCATCAAAACACAAGAAAAATCCTCCAAGAAACATAAAAACATAAAAACCCTCAAAACCCATAAAAATTTAAAAAATGGTAAAAACCCTAAAAATACCCCAAAATCTTCTTGAAACCAAAAAACCCATAAAAATAATTAAAATCATAATAAATTATAAAAACCCAAAAACCCCAAAAAAACTCTACAAACACATTAAAACCCTGTGAATGTTAAAAATACTAAAAAACAGTAAAAACCCAAAAAAACTCAAAAAAACTGAAATACCCAAAAAAAACAACCCCCGCAAACTATAAGAATCCAAACACCACCCCCCAAATACCTAAAAACCCAGAAATAACATATAAATAAAAAAACTCAAAATATCATAATAACATTGAAAAACCCTAAAAACCTAAAAAACCTGAAGAAAATCATAAAAAAATAATAAAATTAAAGCCGCCCAAAAACATAAAAAACCCTAAAACCCCTAAAATACCCAAAGGACCCTAGAAACTCTAAAACCCCTCAAAATTCCAGAAAACCATAAAAATAATAAAAATCTATAAAATCCAAAATATGTAAAAACCCATAAAAATAATAAAAAACCTAAGAAAACCTTAAAACCTAAAAACAGTTAAAATCCCAAAAAAGTTAAAAAAAGTCATAAAACCCTAAAAGATCATATAACCCCCAAAAAACAATAAAAACCTCAAAAACCATAAAAAACCATAAAAAACCTAATACCATAAAAACACTAAAAAATAACTAAAATATATTAAATCCATTTAAACCCCTAAAGACATTAATAAACTCTAAAAAAATATAAAAACCCAAAAAATAATAAGAAAATCCCTAAAACTCCAACAAAAATCCTAAATACCAAAAATACACCGAAAACCCATTAAACCCCACAAAATTATTAAACTCCCAAAAAAGAATAAAAATCCTTATGATACACTTTAAATCACTTTAAGCATTAAAAACTATAGACACCCTTAAAAACCCTAAGAAACCAAAAAAACCCTAAAAACAAATAAAACCCCAAAGAAACTAAAAAATTCCCTAAAATCCTAAAATACCCTAAAAACTCCAAACACTTCCCAATCCCTAGAAACCATAAAAATGATTAAAATTCTAAAAAATGATTAAAAACATTTAAAAAAAACCCTAAACCAGAAAAAACCTAAGAAAAACATAAAAAACTAAAAACACTTACAACTCATAATAAAAAGAAAAAACTGTAAAAACCCCAATAGACTATAAAAACCATAAAAATCCTTAAATGTATATAAAAACCCTAAAAACCCCTATAGACTATAAATCCCTTGAAAGCCTTAAAATCCACTAAAAACATATAAAACCCCCAAAAATCTCTAAAAACTCAAAAAACAAATTAAACACAACAAAATGTCAAAAAAAATCATTAAAAACACTAAGAAAATAATAAAAAACCAGAAACCCCAAAATCCATAAAAACCCTATAACCCTAAAAAACCCCTAAAATACCTAAAAATTTCTAAAAACATAAAAACCTAGAAAAATCCTAAAAATTCTATTAAAAATCCTAAAAGCATAAGAATCCATAAAAACCCCTAATAAAACCTTAAAAACCAAAAAAAAGTTAAAACTACTAAAAAATATAAAAATTTTAAAGACCGTAAAAACCATAAAGAACCTTAAGACTACAAATCCCTCAAAATCGATAAACACTAAAAATATAAAAATCTAAAAAAGATCCATAAAAATCCTGAAAAATGAAAAATAACCAGAAAACACCTATGAAAACCATAAAACCAAAAAACACTTAAAACCCCTAAAAACATAAAAAATGAAAAAAAATCCTAAAAGACCCCCAAAACCCCAAAACCCCAAAACACCTAAATACCATACAAAAACCCTAAAAATCAAAAAAATGAAAAAAACCACTAAAAACTCTAAAACAATTTAATCAATAATTTTTTTAAAAAGACTCTAAAAAACCTTATAAATCCTAAAATATCTAAAAATCCATAAAAACCCAAAAACCATAAAATCCTAAAAATTATTAAAAAACCCCAAAATATCCTAAAAATTTACAAAAACCCCAAAAGCCATATAAATAATAAAAAATCCCTATAAACCCAAAAATTGTAAAAACCATGAAAACCCAAAAAACCACTATGAAACCCATAAAAACCTAATGAAACTTAATACCCCTAAAAATCTTAAAAACACTAACACCCCTAAGAACCTTAAAAAGACACTGAACATACTTAAAATCCCTAAAAATCAAAAAACCCCATAAAATATTTTAAAATCCCAAAAAACCATAAAATTGTAAGAAAATATAAAAACTCATAAAATTCCATATAAAAATATAAAAACCTAAAAACACATTAAATTCCTAAAAAACTAAAATTGATAGAAACTTTAAAAGACCCCAAAACCACTAAAAAATCCAAAATCCCATAAAAACCATAAAACCCCTAAAACCCTTTAAAACCAATAATAACATTAAGAAACTACTCACACCCTAAAACTGATTAAATAACTTAAAATTAAAAAAGAACTCAAAAACACCTTAAAAACTCTAAAAACTCAAAAAACCCCTTAAAACTAAAAATCTCAAAAAACCCTAAATTCACTTAAAACCCTAAAAACCATCAAAATCCATAAAACACCATTTTTCTCTTGTTCTATTTGAGACTATACCTCCATGTGTTGAGTTTTCTGAAATGATAATGTTGGATTTTTCAGAAATCCCATTTGAGAAGCATCAAAAAGAGATCCTAAGAAGATAGACCGGCAACCGGTGTTCTTCCTTGGGGATGAGAATGATGAACATATAATTTTAGAGGAAATTTTTGGGATATAGATGGCGTTATGTATGAAAATTAGGATAGGATTAAGATGGAGAAGGATTTTGTGGGTCGCCCTGGTTCTTCTGGCTTGGACTCATGCCACTGTAAGAGGAAGCCATGGTCTATTCCTGGATATGGTAGTCAGGGAGGTGTGGTTCAGCATACTACTACTGATTACAAAATGGATGGAGATATCGAGCCCAGGGCCCTGAGTGATGATTATGTGATGCAAATCCAGATGGAAGGTCTTGGTGCACCCCCAGTGAAGCAGAGAACAAGGAGGGATTATTCCTCCCTTCCTAGGCCAATTGTTACCAGAGCATCCTCCAAGGAAAGTAAAGTTGAGAAAAATACACATGGCAGGGAATGCAATGTAGGTAAGTCGCAACCGAATGTGGATCTCAAAAAGTATTATTCAGCCTTCCTCAAGAAATATGAATCTTCTGAATGGGATTCGGCAGAGTCAGATGCTTCCTCTGGTTATGGTGCTGATGGGGATCCCTATGGGGATGGAGAAGATGACTTGTAGTTGTCTCTTTCCTTTTTCTTTTGTGTATCTTGGACTTGGGATTGTGGGGGTTTAGGGATTTTAGTGTTGGTCATTTTCCCCCACCTTCCCTTTTATGATTTGATTTTCTTTCATAAATTTTTGGGGGTTAGGAATATTCTGTCCTAGCACCTTCCTTGCCCTAAAAAACCAAAAACCCACTAAAAACCCAAAAAAACATTAAAATGACCCTAAAACACTAAAAATGAACAGAAACTCTAAAATCCTAAAACCCTTAAACCATAAAAATGAAAAAAATATATCTAAATATCAAAAAAAAAAGAAATCATAAAATCACTAAAAACCTAGGAAAATAATAAAAACATAAAAACACTTAAAATGGATAAGAATCTGAAAAACAATAAAAATAATATAAGTCCCCAAAATCAAAAAACCATCTAAAATAATAAAAACCCATAAAACCCATAAAAATACCTAAAAACATTAAAACCAATAAAACAAATAAAAACCCATAAAATCCATAAAAAATACTAACAAATCTATAAACCATTTGAACTAGTAAAAACATTAAAAAACTCTTAAAAAATTAAAACCCTAAAAACAAAAAAAACCATTAGAACCCAAAAACCCTAAATCCCCATAAAACCGCTCAAAATCTTTAAAAACCTAAAAATAATAAAAATCAGAAAAATAAAAAAAAATTAAAAACCCCTAAAAACCCAGAAAACCCCTAACAAAACCTTAAAACCCAAAAAATTCATAAAACCCCTTAAAGAAAAAAATTGATAAAAACTCTAAAAAGGTCATAAAACCCCTCAAAATCTCTAAATACCCTAAAAACAATACAAATCCAAAAAATTCACTAAAAATATATAATAATGAAAAAAACCCAAAAAATACTAAAAATATCCAAGAAATCATTAAAAACCTAAAAACACTTATACAACTAAAAAAATTCAAAAATACTAAAACCCGAAAATACCCAAAAAAACCCTAAAAACCTTAAAATCCTAAAAAATTTAAAACCATTAATACCCTTAAAACCATACAAACCATAAAAACTGATAAAAGTATTAAAAGTATTTAATTATATAAAAATGAAAAAACAATAAAAAAAACCTCAAAAACCATAAAAAACTCCAAAAAATCCTAAAAACCAAAAAAAAAACAAAAAAAAAACAAAAAAACCCCAAAAAACCTCAATGTCCTTAATAACCGTAAAAAAATAATAAACCAAAGTAGTCTAAAAATGGTGATAAATGTAAAACCCCCAAGAATCCTTAAGAAATACTTAAAAACCTAAGAACAGTTAACAACCAAAAAAACACTAAAGAACCTAAAAACCATTAGAATGCTCCTAAAAAACCTAAAATCCCTCAAAATCCATAATAATCCAAAAAAATAATGAAGATCATAAAAAATCCATAAAATCCCTAAAAATTTAAAATCCCAAAAACCATGGAAACGCCTATGAAAAAAAAACTAAAACCACTTAAAACCCCTAAAATGATAAAAACCCTAAAATTTCATAAAAACACTAAACCACTAAAAATCATAAAACCCCTAATAACCATAAAAATACCTATAAACGGATGGAAACCATTAGATCCTACTAAAAAATCTAAAATTAGTTTAAATGCCTAATCTGTTTAAAAAATATATGAAAAACATCAAAAACCATAAAAAAAACTCAGAAAAACCCAAAAACCCCTAAAATATTAAATACCCCTAAAATCCCTCAAAATTACTCATAAATAAAAAAAATGAAAATCCTAAAAGTTCCTTAAAAATACCTAAAAACTTAAATAACATTAAAATCCCTAAAAACCACTAAGAAAACCATAAAAACAAAAAAAACACTTAAACCCCATAAAAACCTAAAACAAACAAAAAACTTAAAAAAATTAAAAGACATTAAAACCCCTAAAAACTCTGAAAATCCATAAAAACCCCAGAAACACATAAAAATCCTAAAAACCCATAAAAACCTAACTAAAATTAAAAAACCTAAAAGACCCTAGAAACCGTAAAACCCCTAATACTATAAAAACCCCAAAAAACCATAAGAACAATAAAAACCATAATGAACCTAAAAACAAAAAAAATATCTAAAAACAATTTAAACCCCTAAAGATGTATAAAAATTTACAAAACCATAAAAATGCTAAAAAGCCCTAAAACCCAAAAAATCCCAAAAATAACACAAAATACCATAAAAACCCATAAATTCCTCAAAGTCCCTAAAACCCATAAAACCCATAAAATCCAAAAAAATTCATAGAAATCCATAAAAATATAAAAAACACTTGAAACTATGAAAAACCCCAATGAAAACCATAAAAACATAAAAACACTTAAAACACCTAAAAATCCAAAAAAACATTAAAAAACCAAAAACCCCTAAAAAGTACCTAAAAACACAAAACCCTTAGAATCCATAAAAACACTAAAAACCCATCAAATTCATAAATGTTCACTAAAAATTCCTAAAGACATAAAAACTATGAAAACCCTAAAAACCCCTAAATAAACCTGAAATCCTAAAGCACATAAAACCCCTTAAAATGATACAAAAAACACTAAAAACTGTAAATGACCCTAACATCCCTAAAACCACTGAAGACCATACAAAACCCCTTAAACCTTAAGAAACCCTAAAATCCCATAAAACCCTAACAAACTAATAAAAACACTTAAAGCACTACAAACCCCTAAAACATTAAAAAAATCTAAAAACCCATTTAAAACCTCAAAATTTTAAAATCCCCAAACCCATTCAAAACATTTTAAAATAATAAATTACTATAAAAATACTAAAAAATACCTAAAAATAACTAATGTAAAAAACCCCCAAAAACCCAAAAAAACCTTAATAAATCATTAAAACTGAAATCACATTAAACCAATAAAAAATCTTAAAAACCGTAAAACCAAAAAAAAGTAACTAAAAACCTTAAAACCCTTAAAATCCCTAAAAAAATCAAAACCATAAGAACTATATAAATGTTTTAAAAATTTTAAAAATGTATAAAACCATAAAAACCCTGAAACACCCTATGAAATCCCTAAAAACCGTAGAACTCCCTAAGAAATCCATAAAAACCATTAAGCACTTTAAACCCCTATTAAACCTAGAAATGCTCAAAACTATAAAAGAACCTAAAAACATCAAAAATATGTAAAAACACAAAAATTATGAAAAACAATAAAAACCCAAAAACCCCACAAAAACACAAAAACACCTAAAAACCATTAAACCACTAAAAAAATTAAAAAACTCAAAACCATAAAAATGTAAAAAACTAAAAAAACCCTAAGAACATAAAACCCTAAAACCCCTAAAAACATGTAGAACCCCCCCAAAAAATAAAAAATTGTAAAAATCAAAATAAATTCCAAAAATTACCTAAAAACAAAACACACCTAAATCCTTGAAAACCTTAAGAAAACCATAAAAACTATAAAACACTTAAAAACATTAAAAAACAAGAAAAATGATAAAAACCCTAAAATCTCTATGAATATCCAGAAACCCATAAAATAATCAAATCCCTGCAAACCCTAAAAGCATAAAATTCCTAAAAAATCCTTAAAAATCCTTAAAAAAAATAATAACTGGAAAAAACATGAATACACAAAGAAAACCATACAAAATAAAAAACACATAAAACCTATAAAAATACATAAAATGCTGAAAACCCTAATATAATTTAAAAACCCTGAATACCCTAAAATCCATAAAACCCTAAAACCCTTTAATGACCCTAAAACCCCATAAAAACCCTAAAAATCAATACGAATTTTGAAAACACATTAAAACCAAAAAAATGTCAAAAAACCTTCCGAACCCAATAAGAACTCAAAAAAACCTAAAAACCTAGAAACCATAATCTCTTAAAAATCCCTAAAAACACTAAAAATCCTTAAACCCAAAAAAACTATATATACACTTAAAATCCGAAAAATTGTAAAAAATACAAAATAAACAATAAAGAATTAAAACACATAAACCCTAAAAAACATAAAATTCCTAAAATCCTAAAAAAATAGAATCCATAAAAAACCATAAAAACATTAAGAACCATAAAAACCCCTAAAACCGTTAAAACATTATAAAGACCCTAAAACCCCACTTAAAACTCTAGAACCCCTTTGAACCCCTAAAAATGTTAAAAAACATAAAACATCCTTTAAAACCCTAAAAAATAATATAACCCCTAATACCCTAAAAATCCCATAAAAACAATGAAAATCCAAAAAACCACTAAAAACATTGAAACCCAAAAAAATCCTAAAAACCATAAGACTCCTAAAGAATCTCTAAAATATCTAAAAACATAAAAAAACCTAAAACCATGAAAACCACTAAGAAAATCTAAAAAAACTAAAAACACATACACCCCATAAAAACCTAAAAAATGATAAAATTCCTTAGAAACCATAAAAATCCTAAAAACCATCAAAATCCCTAAAACCCTAAAACAAATAAAAATTTAAAAAAATCCTAAAATTCCTTATAAACTTTAAGAAACAAAAAAAAAAAAAATCCACAAAGAATACCTTAAAAACTGAAAACACATAAAACCCATAAAAATCATAAACATTCTAAAAACCTTTAAACCCCTAAAAACACTAAAAAACATAAAACCCATAAAATCATAAAAACTGTAAAAACCCATAAAACCCCACAAAACCCTAAAAACTAGTAAAAAATATACAAACTCGTTAAACTCTTAAAAATTCTAAAAAAACATCAAAAACCCTAATAACTCTTAAATATAAAATAAACCTAAAAAACAAAAAAACCATAAAAATCATAAAAACCCTGAATCCCTAAAAATCACTAAAACCCCTCCAAATCCCTAAAACCTTTAAAAATCCATAAATTTTTTTAAAAGCACTAAAATTCCATAAATATCTAAAAACCCTAAAAACACTAAAAATCCTTGGAAAAGCATAAAAACATAAAAACACTTAAAACACTTAAAACACCTAAAAACACAAAAAAATATAAAATAATAAAAAACCTAAATACCCAAAAAATGAAAATATCCTCATAATCAGTAAAAACCCTAGAAAAATAAAATTCCAAAAAATTCCTAAAATTCCTTAAAAATATAAAAAACCCAAAAAACCTTGAAAAAAATACAGAAATAATTAAAACCTAGAAACACATAAGTTCAAAAATACAAACAAAAAATACACTACACCCTCAAAAATACATTAATACCCCTATAAATAATAATAACACCAAAATCATTAAAAACCCATAAAACCCATAAAAACCCTAAAGACCACTAAAACCTAAAAAACCCCTCTAAACCCCTAAAACATTAAAAAACACTAAAATACTATAAAACCCTAAAAAAAATTACTAAAACCCAAAAAACCAATTAAAACCCCAAGAACCCTAAAACCACTAAAAATGAATAAAAAAACAATAAAATAAAAAAATCCCTAAAATCCCTAAAATCCCTAAAATCCTAAAAGACCAGAAAACCATGAAAAATACTAATAAATCCTTAAAAACCTAAACACATGTAAAAACCCTAAAAACCTAAAAAAATGATAAAAACCATAAAAATCAGAAAACACTAAAAACCCTAAAATTCCCGAAAATCAATAAAAACTCATAAAAATCCTAAAAATTCCCTAAAAGTCCCTAAAAAACAAAAACCACTAAAAACATAAAAAACCCAAAGAAAACCATAAAAAACCCTTAAACACCAAAACCCAAAAAACCCTAAAAGACCCTAAAATCCTTAAAAACCACTAAAACCATGAAATCCTTAAAACACATAAAAAACTCCAAAAACCATTAAAAACCCGATTAAAAACATCAACCCCCTAATAATGTTAAAAACTATAAAAACATTAAAAATATTATAAAATAAAAAACACCAGAGAACCAAAAAAACTTAATAACCCTAAAAATAGTAAAAACTCTCAAAATAATAAAAAACCTAAAAATCCATATAAATACTAAAAAACCATAAAATCCCTAAAAACTTAAAACCCCCTAAAAACCTGAAAAATCATAATTAAACATTAAAAACCTAAAAACCCTTAATCCTTATAAAAACTCTAAAACCTATAAAAACTATAAATATACTAAAACCCCCAATCCCCTCAAAATCCTTAAAAATACAAGAAACAAAAAAAACTAAAAAATATATAAAAATCCCTAAAAACATAAAAACCTCATCAAACCATAAAAATCCAATAGAAAAACATAAAAATATAAAAAAAATTAAACCCCTCAAATTCCTAAAAATCTTTGAAAGAGTAAAATATCAAAAAAAAACTTAAAACCCATAAAAAATTGAACTCCAAAAAAACAATAAATAACAAAATAATCCATAAAAACCCTAAAACCCACAAAAAAAATTTAAAAACACTTT
Organism: Viscum album; assembly: GCA_963277665.1. Classification (NCBI taxonomy): domain Eukaryota; kingdom Viridiplantae; phylum Streptophyta; class Magnoliopsida; order Santalales; family Viscaceae; genus Viscum; species Viscum album. Next base: position 1,589,550,177 of record OY728121.1, on the reverse strand, counting down.
AACCCCATAAGAACATTCAAAAACTGTAAAAACCACAAAACAATATATGTCCCATAAAACCCAAAAAAAACACCAAAAAACCAAAAAAAATCCTAAAAGCCCAAAAAAACCCAAAAACCCGTCAAAATCCTTAAAAACCATAAAAACCCCAAACACCATAAAAAAATTAGAAACCCTAAAAATTAATAAAAAAGTAATGCACGCTTAAAAACCAGATAATACCCTATGAAAACATTAAATACCTGAAACACTTAAAACCCAAAAAAACTAGGTAATGCTAAAAACCCTAAAAACCACCAAAAACCCTAAAATCCATAGAAACCCTCAAAATACCTAATAACCCAAAAAAATAATACTAAGAAGCCCTAAAAATCACTAAAATGTAAGATATCCAAAAACCCCTAAAACTATAATAAATCATTAAAAACCTAAAAACAATTAAAACCCCTAAGAAACTTAAGAACTCTAAAAACCTTTAAACCCTAAAAATCAAAAAAAACCTTAAAACCCCTAAAAACCATAAACCCCCTAAAAATTCTAATAAACAATAAACACCCCTTAAAACAACAAAAATATAAATCCCTTAAAACTTATAAAAACTTTTAAAACCCTTAAAAACCTTAATTATTGAAAAAAACTCTAAAACTGAAAAAAAAAACCCCAAAAGGCAAAAAAAACCTAAACACACTCAAAATCCCTAAGACCATAAAAATGAAAAAAAATCCCTAAAATCCCTAAAAAACAAAAAACCCAAAAAACTAGAAAACCTTATGGAAAGCTAAATAAATTAAAAACACATAATTCCACAAAAACCCAAAAATATAACAAATAGCAAAAATAATATATCACAATAATTGAAAATGATAAAATCCATAAAAAACAAAAATAAACCCTAAAAATCACTAAAAATGTTAAAATCCTTAAACAGCTTGAAAAACTATATAAAAACTATATTAACCTAAACAAACATGAAACCTCTAAAAAACTAAAAATCATAAAAAACATAAAGAAATCTAAAAGACCATAAAAACTCATAAAAACCATAAAACACCTAATACCCATATAAATCATATAAAACAAAAAAAACCTATAAACTACTGAATAAAAAACCCTTTAAACCCCCAAAAATGATAATAACTCTAAAAAACATTAAAAACATAAAAACATAAAATAAAATCCTAAAACCACAAAAAAACACTAATACCCCAAAAAAATTCAAAAAACATTCAAAATAGATAAAAACACTAAAACCCAATTAAAATCTAAAAAAGATTCCTAAAAATTACTTAAAACATAATGGAGCCTAAAAATATAGAAAACCCCTAAGAAATCCATAAAACCTAAAAAAACCTAAATATCCTAAAAAAATAAAAACACTAAAAACCCTATAAAACCCTAAAACCACCAAAAAAACACATAAAACCATAAAAATCACTATTAATCTGAAAATAATAAATATCCTAAAATCCCTAAAACCCATGAAAATTTATAATACCCTTGATAATATTAAAACAGGAAGAAAGTCCGAAAAATCTATAAATAGTTAAAAATCCTAAAAAACTAAAAATTCTAAAATCCCTAAAAATTGGAAATTGAACCTCAAAACCCTGAAAAAACATAAAACCCCCCAAAAAAATTAAAAACCCTAAAACCCCATAAAACAACTAAAAACCCAAAAAAACATTAGAAATATTTTAAATCCATAATAATATTAATTAACTTTAAAGACATTAAATCCATAAAAAACTCAAAAATGTTATTCTAAATTTTAGAAAATCATAAAACCCAAAAAAATACTAAAAAACTCTAAAAACACTTAAAATCCCTAAAAACCATAAAACCCCATAAAAATCCTAAAAATCCCAAAAATACGTAAAATCATAAAAACCAGTAAAAAATATAACAAAACCATAAAAACTTCAAAATAATTAAAACTCCTAAAAAACTAAAAACACTAAACACCATATTTGACATTAAAATCACTAAAAAACCCTAAAACCCCTCAAAATAATAAAAACACATAAAAACCTATAAAAATACCTAAAAATCCCTAAAAACATAAAAGAACGCTAAAACTCATAGGAACTTAAAAAAATACAAAAACCAAATGATACTTAAAACCGCTAAAAACCTAAAAAATGCTAAAAACCCTAAAAGACCATAAAAACCTGAAATACCCGAACAAACCATAAATCCCACAAAAACCTTAGAAAACAATAGAGACCCAAAGAAAAAATTAGAAATTACAAACACTAAAAACCATTTAAACCACTAAGAAAGATAAAAAAACACAAAAAAACAATGAAACATTAAAAAAAACAATAAACCATAAAATCCCATACACCCATAAAATCCATTAAAATAATAAATAAGCCTAAACAACATCAAAATCCATAGAAACACTAAAAGCCATAAAAATCCTTAAAATACACAAAAAATATCTTAAAATGTTAAAAAACATAAAAATCGTAAAAACCCTAAAGAAAACCTTTCAAACCTAAAACAATTTAACCCCTTAAAGACCCTTAAAACCCCTAAAAACCCTAAAACTACTAAATATTCTAAAAACAATAAAATTCTTTACAACACAAAAAAACTAAAAAAACTAAAAACTCAAAAAAACCATAAAAAATCCAATAACAATTAAAACCATAAAACTCTTTAAAATCTATAAAACCATTGAAAATAATAGAAATCCTAAAAATAACTGAAATTCATAAACATATAAAAACTGTAAAATGATGAGAGACCCTAAGAAAACCTTTAACACCTAAAAACACCTAAAACCACTAAAAACCTAAAACTCCTAAAACCCATAAAACCCACCCAAAACCTAAAATCCATAAAAACCCTAAAAAACCCAAAATCCTAAAATTTCTAAAACCCCTAAATGCCCTGAAAACCAATAAGAAAACATTAAAAACATAAAAACACATAAATAACCTAAAAACCTAAAACATTATTCAAACCCATAAAGACCCTAAATACCCAAAATACACATAAAAATCATTAAATACTCAAAAACCATAAGAAACATAAAACCCATAAATTCCCTAAAAAGACACGAAAAATTATAAAAACTCCTAAAACAACTAAAAACCTTAAAAAACTCTAAAAGACATTAAAATACCTAAAAAAACCAAAAAACCCATAAAAACATAAAAATCCTCAAAATCCATATGAAACTAGGAAATACAAAAAATCCATAAAAATTACAAAAAACATAAAAAACATAAAATGCCTACAGACCCCAAGGAAAATAATGAAAATATAAAAATCATAAAATCCCTAAATAACCTAAAAGATGCTAAAAATCCTAAAAACCCAAAAATACACAAAAAATCCAAAACCCACTTAAAATCCCTAAAAACACTTAAAAATAATATAAATCCTAAATAATCCATAAAAATCCATTAAAACATAAAAAACCATAATATCATGAAAATTTTAAAAAACTAAAATCACAAAAAACCCCTAAAAATCGGAAAAATGAAAAAAAACCTAAAAAAAACTAAAAACCCTAAAACACATTAAAAATATTAAAAACCCTTGAAAACCTTTAGGAACCCTAAATAACCCCTAAAACTCTAATGAACCATGAAAAACACAAAAAACCACTTAAACCCCTAAAAATATTAAAAACACTATAAAACCATAAAAACCATAAAAAACTAAAAACATTAAAAACTCAAAAGCACAAAAAACCTCTAAAATCAATAAAAAGATAAAGCCACCCAAATCCCTAAAAACCTAAAAATATTAAAATCCTCAAACATCCTTAAAAGTCCATATAAATGTAAAAAACCATAAAAACATTGAAAACCATTAGAGATCCATAAAAACCATAAAAATATTAAAACCCCTAAAATATAAAAACACTAAAATCACTAAAAAATAAAAAAACCCTAAAATCCCATAAAACTATCAAAATCCCCCAAAACCCTAAAAACCAATAAAAATCCAAAAAAGCCCTCAAAATCCCCAAAAATGTAAAAACCTAAAAACCCTGAAAAACATTAAGAAAATAATAAAATTCTTAAAAAACATAATACCACAAAAAACCTAAAAATGCTAAAAATGATAAAACCCTTAAAAATCCTAAAATGCCAAATAACCCAGAAAATCATAAAAACCCCAAAACCCCACTAAAAACCATAAAAAATCACTAAAAATCCCAAAAATCTAAAAAACCCAAAAACCCTAAAAACCCCTAAAAAACATTAATACCTAAATCAGTTAATATCCCTAAAAACCTAAAAGATACTAAAAAACATAAAAGACCCTAAAACCCCTAAATACCCCCAAAAACCATAAACCCCCCAAAACATAAATCAACCTAAAACCCATAAAACCCTAAAACCACTAAAAACTACAAAACCCATTTAATCCCTTATAAACTTTAGATTTCTAAAAAACCTTAAACCCCTATAAATTTAAAAAACCCTAAAACACCAAAAAAACCATAATACCCCTTAAAACCTAAAAACACTAAAAAGTCTATTAAAACCCAAAATCGCATAAAAATAATTAAAAATAATAATAAAATTATAAAAAAAATTAGAAAGCCATAAATAACCTAAAAACCCCTAAGAAACCCAAAAAAACATAATAACACATAAAACTCTGAAAAAACCTAAAACACTCTAAAAATACTAGAAAACCTTAAAAACACTAAAAAAACAAAAAAACTCTTCAAATAAATTAAAACACTAAAAAATCACAAAAATCTGAAAAAATCCCTAAAAATCTATAAAATATTAAAAAACCAAAAAACCCAAAAAACCCTAAAAAACAATGAAAATGTAAAAAACCCTAAAACTTAGATAATTCTGTAGAATACACTAAAAACCTAAAAACACATAGAATCCTTAAAATATGTAAAAATTATTACAACCCTAAAAACTCTAAATCCTTGAAATCCTTAAAAACCCTCCAAATCCAGAAAAATCCAAAAAAAACATAAAAATCCAAAACACCCTAAAAATCAAAAAATATATAAAAAACTATAAAATCACTAATTATAGTATATAACCTAAAATAAATTAAACCCCTAAAAACCTAAAAATAAACAAACACGAAAAAAACAAAAATTCATAAAAAATCCAAAATAACCCTCAAAATCCATATAAACCCTAAAAAATGAAAAAATCTTTAAAATCCATAAAATCACTGAAAACATAAAATAACCTAAAATAATGGAAAGTTAAAAGAAAAACATAAAAATCTAAACAACATAAAACCCTTAAAATCCAAAATACACAAAAAACTCTATAGAACACCAAAAAAATAAAGACACATAAAACCATAGAAGTCGAAAAAACATTAAAATTGCATGAGAACCCATAAAAGAGGAAAAACCACTAATAAATATAAAATCCTGTTAAATCCCTAAAAACTGTAAAAAACTCCAAAAATCATTAGAACCCTAAAATCATTAAAAAAATAAAAATCATTGAAACCCTAAAGAACTAAAAAATAAAAAAACACAAAATAAATAAAAACCCTAAAAAACCTAAACCCTAAAAATTGTAAAAATCTCTAAAACATTAATAAACCATAAAAATCCCAAAAAATCACTAAATGTCTTTAAAAACATAAAAATCAAAAAAAAAAACTAAAAATCCCTACGAAAGACATGAAAACATAAAAATGCATTAAAGCCCTAAAACCTAAAAACTGTTAAAACCAAAAAAAATCGTAAAACCTCTCAAATACCTAAAATCCCAAAAAAAATGACATCTAAAAGCAAAATAAATCCCTAAAAATGTAAAAAAACCTTAATAACCTATAAAAACACTATCAAAACCATAAAATCTTAAAAAAACATAAAACCGCTCAAAATCAAAAAATGAAAAATACCCTAAAAGACCTTAAAAAACCTAAAACCCCATAAAAACCATAAAAACCACTACAAATATTAAAAATAATTAAAACACATATAAAACTTAAAAACCGACTAAAAACTCTACAAACCCTCAAAAACCAAAAAAAAATCAAAAACACCAAAAACAACATAAAAAATCTAAAAACCATAAAAACTCTCAAAATCCCAAAAACCCTAAAAACAATTATAAAAATTAATTAAAATAATTAGAAATCTAAAAAACCAAAAAACCTTATAAACCGCATCGAAAATGATAAAAACATAAAATCACATAAAACCCATAGAAATTTCAAAAACACTAAAATTCCTAAACACTATAAAATCTTAGAAAACCCTAAAAACCCTAAAAATACCAAAAATTCCTCAAACAATAAAAATTAAAAAAAAAATCACTATAATTACCCAAAAAACATAAAAAATGCAACAAATATGGAAAAATCCAAAAAAACATGAAAAACCTAAAAACACTTAAAACTCATAAAAACCTTAAGAATACTAAAATCCCTAAAAGAACTTGAAACCCCTAAAAACTATAAAACTACTAAAAACCATTAAACCCCTAAAACCTATTAAAAATCCTAAAAACCTCTAAAAACTAAAAAAAGAATATTAAACCCATAAAAACATTAAAAATATATAAAAATATTAAAAAAATTAAAATAAATATCCTAACACCCCAAAAAACCATAATTACCCAAAAAAGCCGTAATCGGGTCAAAATCTATAAGGACCCTAAAACACTGTGGAAATCATAAAAAACCCCTAAATATCCATTAAAACATAAAAAATCCAATATAACCGTAAAACCCCTAAGATAACCATAAAACGTAAAATAATTAAAACCACTAAAAACCTAAAAAATGCTAAAACCCTAAAAAATTCCTAAAACCATTAAAAACCATAAAACCCTAAATTTTATAAAATCCAAAAAAATTTAAAAATCCTTAAAATCCCTAAAAATGTAAAAACATCTAAAAACCATAAAAATCCCTATGAAAACTGTAAAAACATAAAAATTCATAAAAACACTAACAACTTAAAAACGCTAAAAACCCAAAAAAATAAAAGCCCCTAAAAACGCTAAAATCCATCAAAATACTTAAAACCCTAAAGACCCATAAAAATTCTAAATTCCTAAAATTATCTAAAAACATAAAAACCCCTAAATCTTCATAAACCCAAAGAATACCTTAAAACCCTAAAAATTATTAAAACCCTAAAAAACCTAAAAACCACTAAAAACTCTAAAAGACTTAAAAACCCCAAATATCACAAATAATCATAAACCCCCCAAAAAATTAAAAACATCCCAAAACCCAAATAACAATAAAACCCCTCTTAAGACTCTAAAAATCCTTCTATCCCATAAAAATGATAAAAAAACTCTAGAAAACCATAAAAACTAATAAAACTAAAAAAACCATAAAACCCCTAAAAATAAAAAAAAAACATAAAAACCCTAAAAACCCTAAACCCCCTAAAAACTAAAAAACCCTCAACTCCCTAAAAACCCTAAAATACGATAACAATATTTCAAAAAATTTAAAAATCCCTAAAAAATTAAAAAACCATAAATCCCTACAAACCCCTAGAAAAATCTTAGAAACCTAAAAACAAAATAAAATCCTAAAAAACAAAAACCACTAAAACAATAAAAATTGTTAGAACCCTAAAAAACATAAATACCCACAAAATCCCTGAAAATCCTAAATTTATTAAAATACTAAAAAAACCCAATGATTCTTAAAAACATAAAAAATCCTAAAACCCTTAAAATCTATATGAAAACCACAAACCCAAAAAAATAATTAAAACCCCTAAAAACCTAAAAAATGTTAAAAACCCAAAAAGAAACTATAACCCCCCCCCCCCTCAAACCCCAAAAAATATTAAATACCCCCAAAACCATAAATACCCATAAAAACCATAAAACCTCTAAAAAGTATAAAAACACTTCAATCCCCTAAAAATATTAAAAAATTCTGAAAAACCTTAGAATCCATAAAATCTCTAAAAGACCCTAAAACCAAACAAAACCATGAAAACCCAAAAATCCTTAAAATCCCTAAAACCCCTAAAAACCATATAAATACTAAAAAATCCCAAAAGTACATAAAAATATTAAAAAAACATTAAAAACCATTAATAAAAACCTTTAAAAAACAAATAAAACCTGTTAAACCCAAAAATTACCTAAAACCCAAAAATCCCATAAAATCCTAGAAAATCCATAAAAATCCTTTAAAAAATAAAAATTCCTAAAAACAATGAAAACCCTTAAAAACCATAAAAACATAAAAATAACTAAAAATCCTAAGAATCCAAAAAAAACCTAAAAACCCAAAAATACCCTAAAAGTTTTAAAACAATATAAAACCCATACAACCAATAAACAATAAAAACTATTAAACCCCTAAAATTGCTTAAAAACACTAAAAATTCTTAAATACTCTAAAAACTCAAAAAAGAAACCCATAAGAACACAAGACAACCATAAAATCCATAAATGTCCCTAAAAACCCTCAAAGTACCAAAAACCCTATCACCTTAAATTTTTTAAAATAGAACTAAAAATCCAAAAAAAACCTAAAAACCCTAAAAACAATGAAAACTCCTATGAAAAACTAAAACAATTAAAAATAATTAATTGCCTCAAAAATATAAAATACACTAAAAACCCGGAAAACCCTAAAACACTCAAAATATATAAAACCCATAAAACCATAAAAATTCTATAAAGGCACAAAAATCCATAAATATAATAAAACCATAAACATCTTGAAACCCCCTAGTAAAACCATAATAACCAAAAAAATCATTAAAAACCTTAAACCAAAAAAAATCTAAAAAAACCCCAAAACCCCTAATAAACATAAAACTCTCTAAAAAAACAAAATCCCTAAAAATTATAAAGAACCCTAAAAATACTTAAAAATTTAAAAAACCCAAAAAACATAGAAGGGCCCTAAGAAATCCTTAACTACCTAAAAATAACTAAAACCCTCACAAACCTAAAAAATTCTAAAAATCTATAATATCATAAAAACCCCAAAACCCCATAAAAATAAATAAACACCTAAAAACCATAAAAAAATAAAAGCATGTAAGGACATAAGAAATATTAATAACTCTAAAAACCCTTTAATCCTTTAAAAACATTAAAAATAATGAAAATATTTAAAAACCATTAAAATTTAAAAAAACCCTAAAACCCCAAAAAAACTAAAAACATAAAAAACAAAAAAGAAACCACAAAACCCATAAGAACCATAAAAATTAAAAATACATAAAGTAAACTATAATCCCAAAGAAAAACATAAAAACCAAAAAACACTTAAACTATTAAAAATAGAAAAAATGCTAAAAACTGTAAAAACTGTAAAAACCAAAAAAAACCCAGAATCCCCTCAAAATCCCAAAACACCAAAAAATTTGAAATTAAAATATCCCTAAAAATAAAAATAAAAAAAAGTACTAAAACCCCTAATAAAACATTAAAACCCTCAAAACACTAAAAACCCTAAAAACTAAAAAACGCTACAATTATGAAAAACCGAAAAAACATCAAAATCTCTAAAATCCCTAAAGCCCATAATAATCCAAAAAATTCTTAAAATTACATAAAAAAATAAAACCCACTAAAAACCTAAAAAACCTTTAGAAATCCTTAAAAACCTTAAAACAATTAAGACCCCTAAAAACCCAAAAAAATGATAAAACCCCTAAAAACCCAAAAATAACTAAAATCAATAAAACCCTTAAAAATCCCTAAATAATAAAAATAATAAAAAACCTTTCAAATCCAAAAAAATACCAGAAAATATAAAAACCCATAAAAACCATGAAACCCCAAAAGAAAACCGAAAAATCTTAAAGTAATAAAAACCCCTAAAACCTATAAAACCCTCCTAAAACCCATTAATCCCTATAAAAATCAATAAAAACCCTAAAACCCCATTATAATTATAAATACCCTTTAAAAACCTAAAAAAATTTAAAAACCCAAAAAACAATAAAATGATAAAAATCTATAGAAACAACAAAAAACCCAAAAAAACCCATAAAAACAATATACGCCTAAAAACCCTCAAAATCGATAAAAAAACATTAAAAACCCATAAAAACCCTAATATCCCAAAAAACTAAAAAATAATAGATTCCTTGAATACACCTTTGAAAACATTAAAAACAAAAAAAATGCATAAAATGCCTAAAATCTACAATAAACTAAATAACCAAAAAACCCTAAACCCCTAAAAACCCTAAAATTCCAAAATATTCTTAAAAACCCCGATACCCAAAAAAATCAAAGAGACCTATATATTAATTAAAATGTAAAAAACCATTAACACCCCTAAGAAAACCTTTAAACACAGAAATGAGTTAAAACACCAAAAAAACAAAAAACACTAAAAAGCCTAAAAACCCTAAAATCCATAAAAACCCTAAAACAAATAAAATCCCTAGAAAATCAAAAAAACCTCAAAACACCTAAAAATTGCTAAAACCCCTAAAAACCAAAAAAGACCTAAAACCCATAAAAACCATAATAACCCATAAAATCCATAAATCTTAAAAAAAATAAAACCCCATTAAACAACAAAAAATGATAAAAAATATAAAAAACCATTAAAAACCAAAAAAAACAAAAAAAAACTCATAAAATCCAAAGAAAGCAATACAATAATAAAACCCGTTAGAATTCAAAAAATCCACAAAAAACCATAAAAATGTTAAAAAAACCAAAAACAAATCCCTAAAAAAAAGAAAAACATAAAACACACTGAAAACCCTGAGAAAACGAAAAAAACCAAACAACACATTACATCCCTAAAGCACGAAAAATTGCTAAAAACCTAAAAACATCCAAATACTCTAAAAATAATAAAAACACTCAAAATCCCAAAAAAAATCCAAACACCCAAATAAAATCCTTAAAATTCCCTTAAAATCGAAAAAAATGTATATAAACATAAAAATAGTGAGAACCCTTAAGAAAAACATTAAAACATAAAAACACATAAAACAATAAGAATACCATAAAACCCGCAAAGAAAACATTAAACACAAAAAATCCTAAAAAATTCTAAAAACCCTAAAACCATAATAAACACTAAAAACACTCAAAATCCCTGTGAATCTATAAATATTAAAAAACACTAAAACCCCAAAAAAACCAAAGAAACCCATGAAAATATGAAAAAAATTTAAAAACTATAAAAAGGCTAAGAAAAGCTTAAAACCCTAAATGACCCTAAAAACACTAAAAGACACTAAAACCCATAAAACCCCTAAAAATCAAAATTAACACAAATACCCCATAAAACCATTAAAACAACTAAAAACTCTAACAACCCTTTAAACCCCTAAAATTTTAGAAACTCTAAAATCCCTTAAAACCCAAAAAAACTAAAAAACCACTGTAAAACCAAAAACCCATCCATACCAAAAAATCGCAAAATTCCACAAAAACCCCTAAACACCCTAAAAATTGTAAAAACCCCTATAAATCCCTTAATATGTAAAATACCATGAAAACCAGAAAACCCCTTAGAAAACATGAAAAACCTAAAAACACATAAAACCCTAATGGCCTAAAAATGGTAAAAAAACCCTAAAACTCATAAAACCCATCAAAATCCATAAAACCCCTAAAAACTATAAAAATACATAAAAATACCTAAAAAGTAAAAAATACTAAAACAAAAAAAAACCCTATGAAAAAACATTAAAATCTAAAAAATTGAAACCCTTAAAAGTCTAAAAAACACAAAAAACCTAAAAAAATCATAAAACCCTAAACCCCAAAAAACCCTAAATATATCCAAAAACCTTAAAACCCCTAAAAATTCCATAAAACCCTAAAAATCCTATAAAAATAAAAAATCTCTTTTAACAACTAATTTTTAATAAAAAAATATAAAAACAGCAAAAACACATAAAAACCATTAAACCCCTAAAAACCTTAAATACCCAAAAACCCCATATAACCCTAATAGACTACTAAAAACACTAAAACCCCTTTAAACCCCTTAAATTTTTAATAAAAAACTCTAAAAACCATAAAAACCTTAAAAACATAAAAACCCACTTAAATTCCAAAAAAACATAATAACACAAAAAAATCCCCAAAACCTCCCAAAACCCCTCAAAATATATAAAATCCTTAAAAATATTAAAATCCTAAAAAATATCTAAAAATATTTAAAAACATAAAAGACAATAAAAATTAATTAAAACAATAAGAATATATTAAAAACCAAAAAATACATAAAACCCCTAAAAAATAAAAATAAAAATAATTAAAACACTAGAAAACCTAAAAACCCAAAATACTTAAAAAATCCATAAAACCCTAAAAATAAATAAGAACACAAGAAAAAACCTAAAAATCCCTAGAAACATAAAAATCTCTAAAACTGTGCAAAACCATAAAAAACCTTAAAAAACTAAAAAAACATAAACCCCAAAATGCAATAAAAATCATAAAAGACCCAAAAACCCCTAAAAAGGAAAAAACATTCAAAACTCCCAAAATACCTAAAACCGAACAAAAAACACTAAAATACATTTAAAACCCTAAAAATGTTAAAAATTTCTACAAAACGTAGAATCCCTAAAAAAAGTGAAAAACCCTAAAACTTAATAAAAATTGAAACCCTAAAACCCATAAAAACCCTCAAAATCATTAAGACCCTAAAAACCATAAAAACCATAAAGAATCAATAAAAATACCTAAAAAAGTAAATAATTCTCAAAACCCTAAAAACCCCCAAGAAAACTATAAAACCCTAAAAACAATTAAGACCCTTGAAAGACATGAAAAACACTACAAACCATAAAAACCCTAAAACCTCCAAAAACCTCTTAAATTCTTTAAAAACACCAAAAAACTAAAAAAAATAAAAAATGTCCAAATAATCACAAAAAACAAAAAAAAATATGGGAACTCCTAAGAAAACATTTAAATCTACAAGCACTTAAATCCAATTGAAAACCAAAAAAACTGAACACCCTTAAAGACCCGAAATCACTAAAAACCTATGAAACCCAAGAAAACCCTTAAAACCATTAATAACCTTAAAACCCTATAAAAACAGTAAAAACCACAAAACTCTGAAAAATATTTGTAGCACTATAAACGTTAAAAACCATAAAAACCCTTAAAACCCATTAAATCCCATAAAACCCTCAAAAATTGTAAAATGCTTAAAAACATAAAAAAATTTAAAAATCCCAAAAAATTCCTAAAACACAAACCCCCCTAAAACCCCTAAAATACGCAAAGATAAATGAAAAATATAAAAACAATTAAAACACCTAAAAACCTAAAAACACTAAAATCCCAAAAAAACCCTAAAACTCATCGAAATCCCTAAGGACACTAAAAAGACATTAACATTCTAAAAATTCCAGAAAAATATAAAAAAATTTAATAAATATATAAATAATGGAGAACCCTAAAAAACCATTAATACCTAAAAACACTTGAATCCACTTAGAACCCTAAAATATAAAAAACACTAAAATGTTAAAACTGTAAAATACTAAAAAACTAAAAAAAACCTCAAAATCACTAAAAATACTAAAACACCATAAAATCCTAAAAATCCCTAGAAATCAGGAAAAAACATAAAAATCCTAAAAAATAAGAAAACCTGAAGAAAAAATTAAAAAACCTAGAAACACATAAAGCCCTAAAACACCTAAAAAAATAAAAATTCCCTAAATACTTGAAAACACTAAAACCCCTAAAAACCAAAAAACTCTTAAAACCAAAAAAACACTAAATACCCACAATACCCTAAATACCACTAAAATCTATCGAAACTCTTAATAACCCCAACATTATTAAAAAAACACTAAAAACCTTGAAATCCCAAAAAACATGAAATAAACATAAAACCCAAAAAAAAGATAAAACCCATAAAACCCATAAAACCCTGAAAACCCCTAAGAAAACATTAAAAACCTAAAAAAATAAACCCCTAAAACTCTATAAAACCTAAAAACCAATAAATCCTCAAAATTAATAAAATCCTTAAAAAACAATAAAAATAGTAAAAAATCCCAAATAATTTCTAGAAACATGTGAAACCCTAAACACACTAGAAAAACTTAATAAAAAAAAAATAAAACCTATTAACACTTAAAACCCTTAAAATAAAAAAATGCTAAAAACCCATAAAATACAGTAAAAATACTAAAAACCTTAAAAACATAAAAACCCTTAAAAACCAAAAAACTCATAAAAAACAATTTAAACTGTATAAAACCTCTTAAAACCCTTAAAAATGTTAAAAAACTCCAAAAAACAATGAAATACCAAGACACTCAGAAACCCCATAAAACCCCCAAAATCCCTAAAAACCAATAAAAACCCAAAAAAACCCCCAAAACTCCCAAAAAATAAAAACCCTATAAAACATAAAAACCTATGTAAATGTAAATACCCTAAATACACTTAAAACCCTAAAAATCTATAAATATCATAAAAAACATAAACCCCTAAAAACCCTCTATAGACTCAAAAACCCTCTAAATCCTCAAAAACCCAAAAAATCCAAAAAACTATAAATTTCCTAAAAAATCTCTAAGAATAATTAAAAAAATAAAAAACATAAAAACCCTTAAAAATGAAAAAAAAACCTTAAAATCTTAAACACAGTTAGAACAAAAAATACTAAAAAATACTAAAAACCCTAAAAACCCTAAAAATCCTAAAACACCTAAAAACCATAAAACCCCTAAAAACCTTTAAAAAACTGAAAAACAATAAAAAACCTAACAAACTAGTGCAAACTATAAAAAAACATTAAAACTCTAAAAATGTTAAAAACACAAGAAATCCATAAACCCCCTAAAAAGCAAAAAAAAGAAAAGCCAAAAAACCATATAAACCCTAAAACTGCTAAAACAATAAAAATTACCAAAATCCCTGAAACCTCATTAAAATTTTAAAAAATAACATAAAATAATAAAAAATTGTAAAAAACCGAAATAAAACATCAAAACCCTCAAAACAATTAAAAACCCTAAAAACATAAAACACATTAAATACCCTAAAAAACCTAAACACACTAAAACCTAGAAAAAACACCATCAAATACTAAAAAACACTAAATAGAGAAAAACACCTTAAAAACACTAACAATCCTTTTAACCCAGAAAATATTAAAAAACTATAAAATATCCGAAAAACAATAAAAACCCAAAAAATTGGAAAAAAACTATGAAATCAATAAAATCCTAAAAACTCTAAAAATCCATAAAAACTAAAAACCAAGGTATTTTCGGGATTTTTTAGTTTTTTATGGTTTTTTGGGTTTATGTATTTTGATGGTTTTGGGGGGTTTTATGATATGTTTTTGGGTTTTAATAGTTTTTTCAGTTTTTTATGCTTTTTTATCATTTTACTATTTTTTAAAATTTTTGGGGATTACATAGTTTTTAGAGTTTTTAGTGGGGTTTTAGGAATTGTTATTGTTTTTTAGTTATTTTAAATTTTTAGTGGTTTTTATGGTTTTTTGGGGACTTAAGGTTTTTAATTTTTTTAGGGGTTTTAAGTGTTTTTTGTTTTTAATTCATTCTTAGGGGTTTTCAAGGTTTTTTGTGTTTTTATGTTATTTAGAGATTTTTAGGTTTTTAGGATTTTTATGGTTTTTAGGGATTTTAGGGATTCATAATGTTTTAGGGTTTTATGGTTTATATGTATTTTATGGTTTTTTGGGTGTTTTATGATTCTTTCATTTTTAGGATTTTTAACGTTTCATAGAGTTTTTTTAATATTTCTACTGTTTTCATGTGTTGTTACTGTTTTAGTGGGTTTTAGGGTTTTATGGTTTTTAGCTGTTTTAGACTTTTTAGGTTTTTCTGGGTTTTTGGGGATTTTCCCTTTTTTTATTTTCAGGTGGTTTATATATTTTTTTAATATTAAGGTTTTGGTTGGGATTGTAGGGTTTTCAATTTTTTTTTACATTTTTTGGGATTTTTAGGGATTTTTCATGATTATTTTGTTTTTTAGGGTTTTTAGGGGTTATAGAGATTTGGAGTTCTTTTAGGGTATTTTGGGGTTTTATGGGTTTTTTTTTTGATTTTTTAGTTTTTAAGGATTTTTTGTTTTTTTTCTATTTTCATTGTGTTTTAGTGTTTTTTAAACTCTTATAGATTTTAAGGGTTTTTATAGTTTTTAGTGGTTTTATAGTTTTTATGCATTTTTAATGATTTAAGGATTTATGTGTTTTATGATTTTTATGGTATTTAATGTTTAGGGTTTTTTGGGCTTTTTAAGGATTTAATTAATTTTAGGTTTTAACGGTTTTCTTTGGGTCTTTCAGGGGTTTAAGGTTTTTTTAAATTTTTTTAGTGTGTTTTATAATTTTTATGGGGTTTTAGATCTCTTTATGTTTATTAGGGGTTTTTTGGTTTTTAGTGTATTTAGGCTATTTTAGGCCATTTTAGGGTTTTTATCAATTTTTAGGTATTTAGGGGTGTCAATATTTTTTCCGGTATTTAATGGTTTCCTAGAGTTTTCTTAAGGTTTTAGAAATTTTTATGTTTTTAGGTAATTTTTGTAATTTTATGATTTTTATTGTTTTTTGGGGTGTTATGGATTTGGAGGTTTTTACTATTTTTAGGGGTTTATGGGTTTTTTTGGTTTTCCGTATGTTTTACGTTTTTAGAGGTTTTAAATTTTTTAGGTTTTTGTGGTTTTCTTAGGTTTGTTATGGTTTTTGTGTTTTGGAGGGTTTTAATTGTTTTGAGGTTTTTAATGTTTTCTTATGATTTTTCAGTTTTTTTTGGATATTTTATGTTTTGAAGGATTTTTATGGATTTCTATGTATTTTTAGTTTTATGGTTTTTTCTGGGATGGTGGTTAGTTTTAGGTTTTTTAAATGATTTTTTCGATTTTTTAGGGTGGTTTGGATTTTATAATTTTTTTTTATGGTTTTAATGATTTTTTCGAGTTTTTATAAATTTTTAGGGGTTTAAAGGGTTTTAGTGGGGTTTTAGGGGTTTAAGGGTTTTTATAATTTTTAGGTTTTTTGGGGTTTTAGTGGTTTTATATTTCAAACGTTTTCATAGGGCTTTCAGGATTTTATTTGGATTTTTCATTTTTAGTGATTTTAGGGCATTTTAAGGATTTTTATGATTTTTATAGTTATTACGGACTTGAAGGTTTTTATGGCCTTTATGTTTTTTTCTTATTTTTTATGCTTTCAGGGTTATTTAAATTTTTTATGGTTTTTAGATTTTTAATTTGTTTTAGGATTTTTAGTTATTTTTATGGATTTTAGGGTTTTATATGATTTTTTAGTTTTTTCTAATTCTTTTTGAGTTATTTAGGGTTTCAATATTTTTTAGAGTTTTCTAACATTTTTATGGGTATGGATGTTTTTTATAGTTTTACTGGGTTTGTATGGGTTTTAGGGGTTTTAATGGTTTTTTGGGGTTTTTAGGGTATTTATAGTTTTTATGGTTCTTAGTGTTTTATGGTTTATAGTGTTTTTAAAAAATTTAGGGTATTTTTCTATTTTTTGGTTTTTTGGTTTTATTAGGGGTTTTGGCGAGTTTTATATTTTTAGATATTTTTAGGGAATTTTTATAATTTTTTTGGTTTTGGGGGTTTTTAGGGTTTTTATAGTTTTTTGGGGTTTAGGGTTTTTTTGACTATTTATGCATTTTTATGGATTTTTAGATTTTTTATGTTCGTAGAGGTTTAAAGGGTTTTCATATTTTTAATTGGGTTTTAGGGGATTTATTGGGTTTTATGGTGTTTATGCTTTTTAGGGGTTTCAATGGGTTTCGTGGAGTTTTAGGGTTTTTAGTGACTTTATGTTTCTAAGGATTTCAAGTGTTTTTAGTCATTTAAGGATTCCTTAAATAATATCAGTGTGTTGGGTGTATTTTACTTTTTAGTGGTGTTTAATGGATTTTTTAAGATTTTATGGTTCTTATTTTCATTAGCGAGTTTGAGGGTTTGTAGTTTTTTATGGGTTTTTAGGGTTTTAGCAGTTTTTAGGGTTTTTTTGGGATTTAAGTGTTTTTATATTTTTATGTTTTTCTTACTGTTTTTTAGTTTTTTAGTGTTTTTTACATGTTAAGGGTTTTTAGAGATTTTTTTCATTTTTAGGGTTACTAATGGTTTTTAGGTATTTTGAGGGTTTTTAGTGTTTTTATGGTTTTTTGGGGTTGTAGATTTTTTTTTTTGAGTTTTTAGGGTTTTGAAGGTATTTAGATATATTTATTATTTTTAGGTGATTAAATGGTTTTATTGTTTTAGTGGTTTTTTGGGTTTTTATGGTTTTTATGTGTATTATATATTGTTGGGTTATTATTATTTTTAGAGTTTTTTATGTTTTTAAGTGTTTTAAGTGGTTTTGTATTTTTATGGTTTTCATAGGGGTTTTCTGGGTTTTAAGGTTTTTTACGTACATATATATTTTTATAGTTTTTTATTATTTTTATGTTTTATTAGGTTTTTTATGGATTTTCAAGGGTTTGATGTTTTTAGGGTTTTTATAGGTGTTTTGGGTTTTTAGGGTAATTGTTTTTGTTTTTTAGGGTTTTAAGGGATTTTCAGAATTTTTAACCATTTAAGGGGTTTAATGGTTTTAAAGAGTCTTTAGTGTGGTTTTAGTGAATTTATGGGTTTTACGGTTTCTTAAGGATTCTAGGGGTTTTAAGGATTTTAGGGTTTTTAGGGTTCTTTAGGTTTTTTATCATTTTTTAGGTTTTTAGGGGTTAATGTATTTCTTGGGGTTTTTAAGGTTTTCTTATGGTTGTTCAGTGTTTTTGAGACTTTTACATTTATAGGTATTTTTATGGTTTTTGTAGTATTTTTATGGGTTTTTTGGGTTTTTAGTGATTTTGATCTTTTTTAGTTGTTTTAGTGTTTTTACGATTTTGGATTTTTCATGTTTTTAGTTGTGTTTTATGTTTTTTAGGGTTTTTAGGTTTTTATAGTTTTTAGAAATTATAAGGTTTATGTTGTTATTATGTGTTTCATAGTTTTTTAGGGTTTTATGGTTTGTAGTGTTTTTTAAGGTTTTTATGGTAATATGATTTTTTTGGGTTTTTAGTGTTTTCAGATTTTTAGGGGATTTAAGTATTTTTTGGTTTTTAAGAGCTTCTTAGGGTTTTTAGGGTTTTTATGTTCTATAAATTTTTAGGGAGTTTTTTCTATTTTTATGGGTTTTTTAATTTAATGGATTATGAGGGGTTTAATGGGTTTTTGGAGTTTTGGTGGTTCTTAGGGTTTTATTGGTTTTTAGGTAGTTTATGGTTTTTATGGGTTTTAGGGTTTTTAGGTTTTTTAGGATTTTAAATGTTTTTAGTGATTTTTAGGATTTTAGGTATTTTAACTGTTTTTAGGGTTTTTATGGCTTTCATGGGGTTTTCATGGTTTTATGGTTTTTATAATATTTTATGGATTTTTAGGGGTTTCTTGATTTTTGTAGTTTTTTTGGGTTTTTAGGGATTTGGGGAGTTTTTAGCATTTTAAGGGGTTTTTTGGTTATTTTTTTGCGTTTTAGGGTTTTTTTTGTTTTTTAGTTTTTTAATGTTTTTAGTGTTTTTAAACATTTTTAGGGGTTTAAAGGTTTTTAGAGTTTTGAGTGAGGTTTTTATGGTTTTTATAGTTTTTTAGGTTTTTATGGTTTTAATGGATTTTATGATTTTTAGGATTATTAGGGTTTAAGGATTTTTGTAGGGTTTTTAATATTTTTTAGGTGTTTTATCTGATTTTTGGTATTTATGGTTTTCTTAGGTTTTTTCATTGGTTTTTAGGTTTTTTATGTTTTTAGGGATATTTAGGGATTTTTAATGATTTTTTTGGTATTTATAGAGTTTTTAGGAATTTTGAGTGGTTTGAGGGTTTTTTCCTGGTTTTATGGGTTTTTTTAGGGTTTTAGGTGTTTTTTTGTGTTTGGTAGGGTTTTAATGTTTTTATATATTTTTTAACGTTTTATGGGTTTTAATGGTTTTATTGTTTTTTTGAGGTTTTTAGGGTTTTATTAGTTTTTAGGGTTTTTACGGTTTGCATGTTTTTTTATGGTTTTTAGGCATTTGAAGGTCACTTAGGGTTTTTAGAGTTATTAGGGTTTTTATGGGTTTAAAATGTTTTTAGATATGTAATTTTTTATTAGGGGTTTTAGGGTTTTTATTTCTTTATATTTCATTTAGGATTCTTGGGGATTTTCAAAACTTTTATGGTTTCATGGGTTTTTAGATATTTTTAGGGTTTTTTGTATTTTTCGGGGTTTTTTGATTGTTCAGTTTTTTAGGGGTTTTATTTATTTTTATATTTTTATGGTTTTCATAGTGTTTTTAGGGGTTTTAGGGTTTTATTCAATTTTTATGATTATAAGGGATTTTTATGATTTTTATAGTTCTTTATGGTTTTGAGGTATTTTGAGGGGTTTTTTTGGGTTTTAGGGGTTTTAGGGTTTCTTATTGTTTTTCTAGATTTGTAGTGTTTATTGAATTTTTAGGGGATTAAATGTTTTCAAGAGTCTTTTAATGTTTTTAGTGGTTTAATGGGTTTTTAAAAATTTTAGAGGGATTTTAATACTTTTATGTGTTTTTACGATTTTTATAGTCTTTAGGGGTTTTATTCTTTTTAGGGGTTTTATTCATTTTAGAATTTTTTATGGTTTTAAGGGTTAGAAGTGTTTTTAGGATTATAATGATTTATTAGGGGTATTCATAGTTTTGAGGAATTTTATGGTAATTGGGATTTTATGTATTTATTATGTTTTTCTTGCTCTTTAGGGTTTATGGATTTCAGGGTTTTGGGGGGGTTAATTATTTGTTTTGGGGGTTTTTTATTTATTTTTTATGGTTTTTAGTGGTTGTAATTTTTTTTAACATTTTTTGGAGTTTAAATGGTTTCTAATTTTTTAGTGGGATTTTGTTTTTTTATTGGGTTTGATGTGTTTTAAATGTTTTTAGGGGGTTTTTTGGTTTTTAGGGGTCTTAGGGTTTTTAGGGTTTTTAGTGTTTTTTGGTTTTTAGGGGGTTTAAGTGTTTTTTTTTTGTTTTTAATTCATTATTAGGTGTTATCATGGTTTTTAGGGTTTTTTATGTTATTACGGATTTTCTGGTTTTTTCATGGTTTTTTCATGGTTTTTAGGGTTTTTAGGGATTTGGAGTGTTTTATGGTTTTTAGGTTTTTTATGGTTTTTTGGGTGTTTAGGGTATTTTTAGATTTTCAAGGGTTTTATTGTTTCTTATAATTTTTTAATGTTTTTAGTGGTTTCATGAGTATTTAGAGTATCAATGGGTTTTAGCATTTTTATAGTTTTTAGGGGTTTATGGTTTTTAGAGGTTTAGGTTTTTTAGGGGTCTTTGGGTTTTACTGCTTTTATGTTTTAGGTGTTTAATGTGTTTTTTAGTTATTAAAGTTTTTTTAGGGGATTTTTGGTTTTTCATTATTTTTATATTTTTAGGTATTTTTTGGTATTTTTTTATAATTTTTATGGGTTTTAGTGTTTTAGGGGTTTTTTAGTTATTTTAGGGTTTTTGGGGGGTTTTAGGGTTTTTTTGGTTTTTTTGGGTTTTTAAGGCATTCTTGGTTTTTTATGTTTTCAAGGTATTTTATAGTTTTTTAATATTTCTATGGATTTAAATAATTATTATAGTTTCTATTGTTTTTATAGTTTTTATGGATTTTTAATGATTTTATGGTTTTTTGGGGGGTTTTGTGTTTTTGGGGTTTTTTGGGTTTTAGTTTTTTTGGTTTTTAGGGGTTTTATGTATTTTTAAGGTTTTTAGGTTTTCTTTTGGGCTTTCAAGGGTTTTAGGGTGTTTTTTATTTTTATTGATTTTTTGGGGGTTTTAGGATTTTTTTGGGTTTTGGGGGTTATAGGGAATTTAGGGGTTTTTTAGATTTTTTGGTATTTTGAGGGATTTTATGGGTTTAAAGGATTTTAATATTTTTATAACATTTATAGGTGTTTAAAGGTGTTATAGATTTTTTTATGGGTTTTATAGATTTTATACTCTTTTATGGTTCTTTATGATTGTTAGGAGTTTTATGTTTTTTCGTTTTTTTAGTTTATTTTAGAGTTTTTTATTGTTTTTATCATTTTTTGGTGTTAGGGGTTCAATTTTTTTTTAGTTTTTTAAGGTCTTCTTAGTGGCTTTCCTAGATTTTTAATGATTTTTATGTTTTTATGTATTTTTATGGTTTGTTGGGTATTTATGGATTTTAAGTGTTTTTATGGTTTTTAGGGATTTAATAGGTTTTTATGGATATAAATATTTTTTATGTTATTAGAATATTTAATTGTTTTTACATTTTCAAGGTTTTCATAGGATTTATACGGTTTTTAGGGGTTTTGAGTTTTAATTGTTTAGACATATTTAAGGTTTTCATTGGGGTTTTCTGGTTTGTTTTGTATTTTTATGTTATCATGTATTTTAGGGATGCTTTAGGTGTTTTATGGTTTTGAGGATTTTTTAGTTTATTAGGGGTTTTATGGTTTTTATAAATTTTTTGGATTTTTTGGTTTGTTAGGTTTTTTTTAGAATTTTATGGTTTTTATGACTTCTCAGAGTTTTTATAAATTTTTAGGCATTTAAAGGGGTTTTAGTGTTTTTAATGGGGTTTTAAGGGTTTTTTGTGTTTTTTTTGAGTTTTTAGAATTTTTTAGGGTTTTGGGGGTTTAAGTGTTTTTATGTTTTTATGGATTTTATAGGGTGTTACTAGATTTTTTTGGGTTTCTTCATTTTTCAGTATTTTTGTGGAATTTTTAGGGTTTTTATGATGTTTATGGTTTTTAGGGACTTTGAGGGTTCTTTAGGGTTTTTATTGTCTTTTGGATTTTGGTTTTTTAAAGTTTTTTTTATGGTTTTTGATGTTTTTCGAGTATTTAAACATTTTTATGGCAAGGAAGATGCGAGGGTCGGGCTATTCTCAGCCCCCCAAAATTTATTAGAAAGAAAAAAGCAGACACGTCAGACAAGGGAGGGGAGGGGTCAAACGACCCACACCCAAAAACCCCTTAGAACCCACACCAAAAAAATAAAAACAAAGAAAGAAAAAGACTCAATAACAGACACAATAGTGGAATCATCACGTCACATACATCCAATACTAGCATCCAGTAGCACCACATCCAATCATCACCGAAACACAGCAGCAGCACATCCAAACCAACCAGCCCCACCAACCAACAACACCAAATCCGACATCACAGCCAATCAGAACCAGCAGTATCAAACCACAGCACAAGCACTGCAACCAGACACAACAATCTTCACCTCCTAACAAACAGCAACTAGAAACACACCAGACAGCATCGAGCACACTCAACAGAACAAAAATCCCGCACCCATAGCTATTCAAAACCAAACCAGCACCACATACATCACCCTCCATCTCATCTTGCAACAAATGTAACATCAACAACGACTCACAACCAAACCAGCAACAGCTCAAAAGACCACATTCCACCATAGTAGCTAGGACGCAGCTCAACTTGACCAGAACTTCATCAGCAGCATAAACCAAAGGCGAAACTAAGGAAACAGAAGCACGAACCTACACCTTCACTTTCCGCAGCCCCCAAAACCCGTCAAAAAGCCAAGAGATCGAGTAAATCCCTCCCAGACTCAGATCTGGAAAACCAGATCCAAGCATGGTAGCGGGCATGTCACTTCCAGAACATCACGGATCCCGCCGCACCCAACATTCAGCATCACAGATCTAAAGAGGCCAGGCCGCCATTTGGTAAAAGCCAAACCACCGAAGGAATTGGGAGAACCCTACCACCAAGAAGCCAAAAGAGGCCTCCAGAGACCAACACTGCCAAGAACACTCCTCACAGTAGAAAAGAAATCGATATCTTCAAATCCACTTACCGTATCGCCCAGATCTGACCCGCACCTCCATGGAACCGAAGCGCCGCACGATAAAAGTCCCAGATCTGAATGGCTCCACCATTGTCCTGCAACGCTGTGCCGAGGATGGGCCATAGCCGATCCACGCCTCCAAGAATCATCGAGGAGACCAGAACCCACGCCACCGTTGAATCTCCCTCCACCGTTGAAGACATCGAAGTTGATGACCCATTCGTGGAGGCTCCAACACTCTTGCGGAATAGATCTGGATCGTCTCTTGTCTGAACAGGAGCCTGAATCTATCATCACGACCCAAACCAGGCTAGCCAAAGCTAGACACACCCAGATCCCAAACACCGCCGAAGATCATCACAAGAAACCATCCTGATCCGCAAAAAACCAGATCACTTCCGAAGACCGGTACCGTCGAGAGTCGCCTAAAGCCACCACCTCCAAGGGCCAACACCACCAAGAACCACCAATGAAAGATGCGACCACTGTGGGGAGATCCCGATCTGCCGAGGCTCCAAGAGGGGAGCGTCACGATGGGAGACGACCACTGGGAGAGCAAGCCGCCATCTTTAGGGGTTTTATGATTTTCATTTCTCAAAATTTTTAGGGGTTTAAAGTTTTTTTATACTATTTAGTCATTCTTAGTATTTTCATGTTTTTGTAGGGTTTTTAGGGATTTTGGTGTTTTTAAGGTTTTTTCGAATTTTAGGGTTTTTATCATTTTTTATGTTTTTTAGGGATTTTAACCATTTTTCAGTTTTTAAAAATTTATTAAGTGCTTTCAAGGTTTTAATATTTTTAGGTATTTTGAGGGTATTTAGGAATTTTTTTATTTTAGTATTTTGAGGGGTTATGATGGGTTTTGGGTTTTTTGGTTTTTTGGTTTTTTTTGTTTTTTTGGTTGTTTTTGAGTTTTTTTTGGGTTTTTAGGTATTTTTGAGTTTTTTAATATTTTTGGGGGTATGAATGGTCTGTAAAATTTTTACTGGGTTTTATTGCCTTTTTGGAAGAAGAGGTGCAATACTAGGCTAGGCTAGCCCCCCCAAAATTTATTATGAAAAAGAGGACATTGAGGACCGGGGGATGGGCAGCTTCAATCATCCCATACCCAAAGGAAAATCCCCAATCAAAAAAAAGGAAAAATACAAAAAAATACTCACAACCCAAAGGTCCAAAATAAAAGAAAACACGCAAAAGAGTAACAGATCAAGTCAGTCAATGTCACCGCCAAAGTCATCCAGGTCCACACCGTAGTATCCAAAGCTTGTACCAAACCCAACGCCCACATCAGTAAAGCAGAAGTCTTAATTAGCTCTTGTGTCCATAGAGTCCCAAACAGACTCATTGTCCCCCTACATTCTGAGCATAAACAAAAGTTTCTCTTTGTCCCTCTCATACTAAGAATTTCGTGGAGGCTGCTCCCGTTTATTGACTTTGAGATTCAGCTTGACTGCTCTGGAGGTGGCCCGGGTCGGCATCGGTCTTGGAAGGGAAGAGTAATGCTTCCACTAACGTTGCTTTGGGGGGATAGAGATGGACCCATATTCATGGACTACCTTCTCAAGAAGTACTCCATCACCGGCTGCACTTGAGGCCAATTTGTTCCCATTCTTACTTCCTGTTCTTGGAGTTGATCCACCCATTTCTTGGAGCTTTTTCTTTTCATCCTTGCACCTGGCCATAACATCATTTATCCTATGGTAATCTATAGAAAACCTCTCCAAAAGTCTCTTGGACTCATCCTCAAAGGTAAATCATTCCCATTCAACCATCATCATACCATGCAGTAGCGTAAAATGGTCTTCATCAGATGGAACACCATAAACCACCATGGCCCTCTGCAGGTTTGGGGCTAACACGCCTTCATCAAAATTGGTCCCCGGTGGAGGGATCCCAATCAGGTCCTCTATATGAGCACCAAGTAGATCCTCCACACCGCTAGCGCCTTTAGCAAGAGGATCTGACCTAGCCCCCATGACAGTTCTCTCCGCGTCGTCACGCCCAATAAGCACCAGGGGGCATCTCGCCAACTAGGGCATTGCACCCTAGGACTCCAGGTCTGCTCCTCTGTCATGATCATCTCCTTCTCAGCCAAAGATAGTTTCCACTCATTCCCAACCCTCTTACCCTACTCATCCACATCCCCCAATTCAAGCTCTCTCGCCATCACATCAGCATCCACCAGTTCAGCTGGGGATAAGTCCTGAAACCCGTTATGTAGAGTCACAACATTCGCGTCTGATATAATGCTACTACTAGCACCCCCCCCCCACTACTCTTCTTGCAGTCCATTGCCTCCCCTTCTAGTATCAGCACTAGGAGAGCCTCTAGATGATCATTCCTATGTCATGTTCCCTTTACAGCAGCCTTCCCCTTTTCTAACTGTCTCCCTGAAATATTACCACATTCACAAACATTGTCAGCACAAGACCACGTTCTCCCTTTATCCATGAGCACTGCTTCAGCGACTGCACAACCTAAATCACAAACATCTCTATTCAAACTAAAACTGAAACCACCCGAGTCCATCAATGTAACTTCAATATCAATCCCATGCATATGGCCTGTCATGAGTGGAACTACAACAACCAAAGATTGGGTGGGAAAAGGCTCGGTCACCCCCCTGGACCCCTTCACCTCCACGAGAGCACAGTTGTTCTCACCAGAACTCATCTAAACCAGGTATAAACCATTCCTATCAGGGGCAGCACATCCTCCAAACTGAGAATTATGCCCGAAGCTCCAACAGCTAGAACAAAAAACCATCCATGATTCAAAGACAACTGGATGCCTCAAACGGAGCTCCTCCCCCACGGTAATCCAGACAGCATCCACCAGATATATTGATGCATCAACCTCAAAAAAGTAACTTGGGGAAACAGGGTGATAGAGGTCCCTAGTCCTAATATCCACACATAGGAACCTCCCCACAATATTCCTAAGCATCTAAATAATAGAGAAATTTTGGAAGGGAAGGGGGAGTTTAGGAAATCTAACCCAAGTAGCAAACATCGGGGAGTTATGCTTTAGGTGAAAGTCGAAGCACCACCGAAAGAGGGATAATCAAGCACTATTAAAGGGTTTTTAGGTAATTTTATGTGTTTTGGTACTTTTAGGGATTTTTTACAATTTTTTGGTTTTTAGGGTATTTAGGGATTTCATGGTTTTTTGGGTTGTAATGGTTTTTTGGGGTTTTAGGGTTTTTTAAATATTTAAATGATTTATGGTTTTTTAGAGTTTTTAATGTTTTTATAGGTTTAAATGTGTTTTTGAGTTTTTATTGGGTTTTTAGGGGATTTATGTGTTTTTAGGTTTATTAAGGTTTTGAGGGTTTTAATGGGTTTTAGGGGGTTCTAGGGTTATTATCATTTTTATGTTTTTAGGGGTTTTAAGTGTTGTTAATAATTTAATGGTTTCTTATAGATTTTAAGTGTTTTTAGTGAATTTTACATTTTAGGGAGTTTTTGGGTTTTTTAAGATTTCAAGGGTTTTAGTGTTATTAGGGAGTTTGACTATTTTCAGTGTTTTTTTGGGTTTTTAGTTGTTTTTGGGTTTTTTTGGATTTTTTTTTTATTTAAAGTGTTTTAAGATTCTCATGGTTTTCTTAGAGTTGTTCTTTGTTTTTAGGGGGTTTTTATGTTTTTAGGGTTTTTTTTTGATATTTTTAGGATTTTTATGGTTATTTCGGGTATTTATGAATTTGGAGGTTTTTTAGTGTTTTTATGGTTTTTTGCTGATTTAGTGGTTTTTTTAATTTTTAGGTTTTTTATATTTATAGTTTTTTTATGGTACTAAAGTTTTTTTAGAGTTTTTAGTGATTTTTAGGGGTTTTTTGTTTTTAAGGTATTTCAGGGTTTTATTTTTTAAGGGTTTAGGGTTATTAATATTTTTACAGTTTTTTATGATTTTAGGGATTTTAAGTGGTTTTATATTTTTTAGGATTTCTTATGGGTTTTCAATATTTTTGGGGATTTTATGTTCTTTTTTATTTTAGGGTATTTTTATAATTTTGATGGTTTATTTGGATTTTAGGGATTTTCAGGGCTTTTAGGTTTCTTAATATTTTCTAGGTTTTTTGGAGTTTAGGATTATTTTTGAGTTTTTTATGGTTTTAAAGGTTTTTTATAATTTTTTAATGATTTTAGGTGATTAATGGGTTTATTTAATTTTTAGTGGCTTTATAGGGTTTTATGGGTTTTTAGGGTTTCTTAAGGTTTCTAGGTGTATTATTGGTTTTTGGATTTCTTAGGGTTTTTAATGTTTTGTAGGTTTTTAGGGGTTTGAAGTGTTCTTATGTTTTTAAGGTTTTCCTAGGGTTGTTCAGTGATTTTAGAGCTTTTTAATTTAAAAAACAATTAGGGTTATTTTTTTTGGATTTTTATTACTTTTTTATATTTTAGGTGATTTTGATGTGTTCTGACCTTTTTCATGTTTTTAGTGTTTTGGTTTTGGTTTTTTTTGTTTTTAGAGGGTTTATGAGTTTTTAGGGTTTTTAGGTTTTTTTAGTTTTTTATCATTTAAAGCGGATTAAGGAGTTTTTAGGGGTTTTAATTTTTTTTATTTTTTTATGAGTTTTATGTTTTTTAAGGATTTTATGGTTATACGATTTTTGGGGTTTTAGTTTTTTAGGTTTTTAGGGGATTGAAGTGTTTTTTGGGTTTTAAGGGTTTCTTAGGATTTTTGGGGTTTTTATGTTATTTTAGGTTTTAGGAATTTTTAGTGAATTTTTTGGAATTTTAGGGTTTTTAATATTTTTAAAGATTAGGAGCGGTTTTAGGTTTTTTGCCATTTTTAGTGGGTTTTTTAGTTTTTTATTTTTTTAACATTTTCATAGTTTTTATCATTTTAAGGGGTTTAAGGTGTTTTAATGTTTTTAGTGGTTTTAATAGTTTTTATGGGTTCTTTGGGTTTTTGAGTTTTTACGAGTTATTGGGTTTTATGGTTCTTAGGGTTTTTAGAAATTTTAGATTTTTAGGTGCTTTAATTGTTTTTTGGTTTTTATGGTTTTCTTTATGTTATTCTAGGTTTTTAGTGATTTTGGGGTTTTTTATATTTTGATGGATTTTTAAGGATTTTTAGTGTTTTTTTGGTTTTTTTGGATTTTAGGTCTTTTGAGGGATTTTAGTGTTTTGGGGATTCTTTGGTTTTTTGGGTTTTAGTATTTTTATTGTTTTTTAGGTTTTTATGGATTTTTTGAGTTTTTAGTCTATTTTAGGTTTTTCTAGCATTGTTTAACATTTTAGGGGTCTAATGTTGTGTGACCGTTTTTAGTGACTTTAGGGGTTTTTGGGTTTTGTGGTTTTTAAAGATTTTATGGGGTTTTCAGTTTTTAGGGGTTTTAGGATTTTTATTTTTTTAGGGGTGTAAAGTGTTTTTGGATTTTTAGGGGGTTACAAGGGGTTTTTATAGTTTTAGGAGTTTTTACATTTTTTGGGATGTTTTGGTATTTTTTTTAATTTTCATTGTCTTTTAGATATTTTATCGATTTTTATGGGTTTGGGTATTTTTTATGATTTTTAGGGGTTTTATGTTTTTTTAGGATTTTTTGTTTTTTTTGGGTTTTTAAGAATTTTAGATTTGTTAATGTACATAGGGGTTTAAAGGATTTTAGAGTTTTAAGAGGTATTTAGTGTATTTAGGAATTTTTAAAGGGTTTTGTAGGTTCATCTTATTTTAGGGTATTTAGTGTTTTAGGGGTTTGAGGTTTTTTATTGTTTGAAGATTTTTTGGGTTTTTATGTAATTTGGTTTTTAAGGTTTTCTTAGGAGTTTTCTAGATTTTTAGGGTTTTTACATTTTAGATATTTATTAGTATTTTTATGGACTTTTAGGGTTTGTAAGGATTTTGAGGGATTTTTGGGATTTTTTGGGATTTTTGGGGTTTTGGGGGGTTTTTGAGTTTTCATGTGGTTTTTGTGGTTTTTTGTGTTTCTGTGATTTTTAGGGGATTAAAGTATTTTTAGAGTTTTTCGTGGGTTTTTATTAGCTTTTAGTGTTTCTAAAGGTTTTTTGGGGTTTATGGTTTTTAGATGTTTAAGGGTCTTTTGTGTTTTTAGGGATTTAGCATTTTTATGGGTTAATGTTTTTTATGGTTTTTATGTTTTTCTTAGGGGTTTTAAGGCGTTTTTTGTAATTTTTTTCATTTTTGGTACTTTTAGGGATTTTTTAAAATTTCTTTGGTTTTTTGGGATTTTGAGAGATTTTAGGATTTTTTTAGTATTTTTATGATTTTTAGGGTTTTGGTGTTTTTTTTGGGTATTTAGGTATTTTATGCTTTTTTTAGTTTTTAGAAGTTTTCAAAGTAATTTTTTGGGCTTTAAGGGTTTTTGTGAATTGTACATCTTTTAAAGGATTTTTAAGAATTTTATGGTGGTTTTGGAGTTTTTAGGGATTTTGATGGTTTTTAGGGTTTATATATATATATTTTTTCTATTTTCATATTTTTTATTCGTTCTTAGGTTTTTATAGTTTTTAATATTTTTACTGGTTTAAAGGTATTTTCTAGTTTTTAGTTTGTTTTTTTTGGATTTTTTGGGTTTTTAGGATTTTTATTGGGTTTTTTGGGGTTTCATGTATTTTTGGGTTTTTTTGTATTTTGGTTTTAGGGGTTTTAAGTGTTTTTAGGTTTTAAAAGTTTTCTTAGTGTTTTTAGGGATTTTATCTTTTAATTGAATTTAGAGATTTTGGATTTTCATGGGTTTTTAGCGTTTTCCGGATTATGATGGTTTTCTGGGTTTTGGTGATTTTAGGGTTTTCTTTTGATTTTAAGATTTTTCTGGGTTTTTAGAGTTTTTAATGTTTTTAGGGGTTTAGAGGATTTTTATAATTTTTAGCAGGTTTTGATTATGTTGAGTTTTTATTGTAATTAATGTATTTTGGGGTTTTTATGGGTTTTTATGGGTTTTGTGGTTTTTGTGTTTTATGGCCATTTCACTACCATTTTATTTTTTAGGGTTTTTATAATTTTTAAGATTTTCACTATTTTTAAGTGTTTTTAGGTTTTAAGTGTTCTCTTAGGGGGTTTTCAAGGATTTCTATGTTTGAGGAATTTATTCAAATTTTTTTGGATTTTTATGGTTTTAGGGTTTTTAGGGATTTTGAGGGTTTTAGGGTTTTTAGGGATTTTGAGGGTTTTTTGGTTTTTATTACTTTAAGGGTTTTTATCATTTTTTGGATTTTATAAGTTTTTTTGTTTCTATGTTTTCATGGTTTTCGTAGGGGTTTTCAGGGTTTTTTGGGGGTTTAATATTTTACAAATTTTTAGGTTTTTTAAAAAATTTATGGTTTTTTGGGTTTTTTGGGATTTTGATGCATTTTAGGTTTTTCAGATTTTTTGGGTTTTTTTTAGTTTTTTAGGGGTTTTATGTTATTTTAGATTTTTTTAATGTGTTTATGTGTTTAAAGGTATTTTAGAGTTTTTATTGTGTTTTTGTGATTTTTATGGGTTTTCAGGTTTAATGGCCATTAGGGGTTTTATGGTTTTTATGGTTTTTTAGGTTTTTATTGGTTTTTAGAATTTTTTTGGTTTTTCGGTATTTTATATTTTGTTAGTATTTTTTCATTTTCTTAGGGGGTTTCATGTTTTTTACATTTTTAGGTATTTTTAGGGATTTGTTTTTCTATTTTTATGGGTTTTATGGTTTATAGGGATTTCAGGGGTGTTAGTATTTATAAGGTTTTTTCCAGTTTTAGAGTTTTTATGTTTTTTGGGTTTTATAGGTTTCTAGATTTCCTTAATGTATTAGTGGTGTAAATGGTTTATATATTTTTAGTAGGGTTTTAAGGTTTTCAAGGGGTTTTAGATCATTATGGGTTTTAGTGGTTTTTATGATTTTTAGGGTTTTAGGATTTCTTAGGGTTTTATGGGTTTCTTGTTTTCTAAGGGGTTTTATGATTTTTAGGGTTTTTTAGGTTTTTACATTTTTTTTGTTTTTAGAGATTTTTAAGATTTTATGGTTGTTTCGCAATGAATCTGATGGAGTGTACCGATGCGCCCGATCGTTGATCTAGTAGAGAGCTGAGTTCCGCTTGATCACTTAGGCCGGTTATATCTGTCTTCGTTTCGAAACTCCCAACGGTTCTTTGTCCAATTATCCGTGGACCTGCTTTCCAAAGGTAGGCATTTGCTGGGCGGTTCTCCCAACAAAACTTAAGAACTCACATTGGTCGAGAGGATGGAAATTCGGGCTCATCGCACCCTTTTGGGGGGAATTTATTGCCTGTTTCGGGACTCTCTTATAGATTTAAGATGTATACATATGTTCGCGAATCTTTGGTTTATACCCAAGCATAGTATCCACGGATTACTCATGGTTGGAAATGGTCAGCGGAACGCAGGGCTTCGGAATCATCTAGGCCTGAGGTTTACCATCTCTCATTAGATTAATGACTCCAGGGAGTTTGGAATCATTGAAACGGCACTGACTTGAAGCCTTATAACCGGGTTCTCTAGAGTTTATTGTCATCCAGGGGGACAAATAACAACTTGAGCATTTGGATTGAACCCGTGATACGGGCTTCCTACATATCTTCATGGGAGGAATCAGAATCCACGTAGTTTGTTAGATAAGTTTAACGTCATGCGGGACGAAGGATCGGGGCATACACTCTGAGGTGGCCCAATGAGATGGTGGATGAGGCTTACACTCTGAGGCAGCCCATAGAGTTGGTGTATCGACGTAAAGGGGTCGGAACGACCGCGTGGTGGGCTTGAACCTCGTGGAGGCTTCCTACGTACCATGCCTTGACATGGATCAACGTCATCGTAGTTCACAGGATGATTGGCTTGAACCTCGTGGAGGCTTCCTACGTACCATGCCTTGACATGGATCAAAGTCCTCGTAGTTCACAGGATGGTTGGGGTCAGGGTCGGTGCTTACTCTAAGCCCACGTGAGTCATGCTCGGTTTGAGAAACAAGAGGCAACAGAGACCTGACTATCACGTTGTGAAAGGTGCGTCCAAGGGAAGCGGAGTAGGGCTTACGCGTGGAGCGGCCCAGAGAAATGGAGATTGGGACTTACTCCAGGATGGAGGCCCGATGGTGACAAAGCCCAGAGGGAGAGGGAAAGGGTACCCCTATGTCCTTATCCCCTCTTGGTTCTTGGCACCGGGTAAGTACGGAGGTGCATGGGTGCTACCTCTGGCAATAAGGCCTAGGGGAATACACCAAGGAGGCTTCCCTGTCACTCTCAAAAGATGGGAGAGTTACTCACCGCTGGCATCGAAAGGAAACACAAGCGGGGTCCCCCACTCCTGGCAAGTGGAGAGGCAGAAAGGGGACTCCCGGGCTCAGACCCAGCACTACTGTGGGTATGTGTACCCAGGAATGTTTTGGGGGCCTGCTCAAGGGCCGGAGCAACCCCTTCACCCTCACCTACCGTGGGTATGTGAACTCACATTGGAAGGATTTTATCTAACTCGGGGAATGGGAACACCCAAGGAGTTGGCGGGCCACATGGGTGTATGAGTGGCGCCCTTCGCGTAGGGGGGTTCTATGTGGCTGGAGAGGCCGTCCGCGTACCAGGGTGGTACGCCGACTAATAGGCATCCCGTGTACCAGGGTGCTACATGGATTTGGGGTCGGCCCGCGTACCAGGTTGGTACGCGGCGGAGTTCACGCGAGCAACGAAGGCCCGGGGCGACACGGGTCGAGGGTTCATCGGTTTGGGCTTCGCCCACGTATGAGGGTGCTACGCGGTGTGTCAGATCAAAAAGGGGGCATAGACTCCTTGATCCGCAGGGAGTACATCCGCAGATGGGCCATGGCTCGCGGTCTTCTTTTTATTTTTATTTTAAGTCCTTGGTTCACCAATTTGTTATGCATTTTCTGGTTCCTTATTAATTCGTTTCCAATTTCATACCTGTTCTGGTTTGCGAATTGGAAATTCGCTTTTGGAGAAATCCTAAGCTCCTTCCTTCAAAATCCTTCCACCCAAATATGATCGATCCCTTTCTTCTCCCCCTAGATCTCCTTTTATAGAGTGGGAAAAGAGCTGTATCTATGTTAATGAAGCACCTTTTGCAGAGCCCCATGACCAGAAACCCGGTTTACGGATGACTTGGTCAATCCGCAACTTGCGGGGGGCATTGAATGCACCTCCCCCACGAACCAAACTAGTTCGGGGAGTGCATCGCGGCTACACAGGGCTCCGCCTCTGTTCCACGAATGATGGCATATGCAGTCCAGTCTGGTTGATGCGGTTCACGGCTTGGGAGGTTCGTGACGGTGGACCGGCCTGACGCCTTTCCTGCTTCGCACCCACAAAGGGTCCCCGCCTCTGCTCCGCAAACGACAATGGTCCATAGAGGGGGTCAGATTTCTGATCCAGTCGCGTACCATCAACATGGGACTGATACTCGGACCAGTTCGTATTTTTACAACCTTTGATTATTATCCACATTTTTTCCCAATTCTTTGAGGGAAATTGGGTAGAATCCTCTCTTGAATTAAGGGGATTCTCATTCTCCTTTTCGGATTTTTCAGGACCCTATAAATGCCCCCCATCGGAATGGGGTCCGATCGGAACGAAGAGGAGACTATTCTGATGTAGAGTGGTCCTGAAATGTAGACAGTTTTAGTAGAGGGGTGGACTCGGTAGGGGACCACACCTATAAATACGGAGGCCCCTACCCTTTTTCTTTTACCGGATTCCTCGTGAACATGGAGATCTTTCTTTTCATCTCCACTTTCTTGCTCCTTCTCAAAACCCCTCATCCGTGAACCAGCTTCCATTTCTACAAACCATTCCTCGTTCGTGCCTGCCTCCACCCACGGTCCAATTTCCCACCCGTGAACTAAACCTTTTAATTAATTAAAAATTATGTTTCAACGGGCTGCATAGGATCTCGCTACGCGGTTTTGACGGTTCGCGGACTAGAAACCTTCCAGACCTTGAAAATTTCTGAAGTCTTCTGAACTTAAACATTTAAATTCAGGATTGAGATTCTGCAGAGTAGCATGGTTCATGGTTTTTTGGCCAATACTCCACGGTCCAGAGTACCCACTGACTTCTTCTACGTTGGGTTGGTTTGTGGGATGCAGCTGCCACGAAACACCTTCTTCGGCATGCTCGCGGACCTCGTCAAGGCTCTTTGATGGAGCCCTTTGCCATATATTTGGTATTTTCGTCCAAATTTTATTATTCCGGACTAACCACTAGCCCAGTTTTTTGTAATGCAAGGAGAAAATATGGTTCCTCCTCGACCTGCACCCATGTCTGCTGTCAAGCCTCTTCCGATTGGTTCAGGGAGACGTCTATCTATGATTCATAGAGCTGAGAGTATCAAAGAGGAACCTAGCCATCCAATCATTACCGACTATGGTGTTTTGAAGGAATTACTCAACCCCAGACTTCTATTCTATCCGCTATCAAATCGTCTTACGCTTTATTGTTTTGTCCTTCAAGACGACGTCCCTATCCCCCCTGTCTTCTCAGGTCTTCCGTCCCCTTTCTTGGAAGTGTTTCTGAAGTTCAATCAAGCTAACTTTTCCCAATCAAGAGATATGATCTCTGATTCTAATCCAAAAAAAACTTTTATTTTGAGAGGCTTCATTTGGACACAAATTGATCGATATAGTTAGGAATTCTCCCAAGAAACCGTCCTCAAGAGTTACCCCTCCTTGATCAACCTTTCCCGTGTGGATCCTGATGCAGGATGGATTCCCAGGTGGGATCTTCGGTCTCGTGGGAATTTCTAAAATGACTGGGCCTAGGCCGTCTGGGTCCGTTATCATTTCTGAGAATTTCCTGACTCACTGGAAGGGGTGAATCTGTACTTAGCGGTGTGAGCTTCCCAATATGTTGTTTACCCACCATCTTTGATCCAGCCTGACTTGATCAGTCACTGGTGTTCAAGAACTAATACTTTCCACCTTTCCCATGGTGATGTTGGTATTAGTTAGTGGTACATATACCAATTGGGAGGGATTCCAATCATTGGTGAGATATATGATGTGTTTTTTTCCACCCCTTATGCATGGGATGATGCCGAATAGGTGCCTTCATTGGCAAGGGATCAGCTGGTTATGGCGGAGCGGTCATTGGGTCACCCCTTGCATGCCCGTTCTCTTATTCCCTATAGCACTTGGATAGGGTTATTTCTGATGAACACTGGTCCTATGCTGAAGATCAAGCGCCCCAAGACTCATCCTTCTCAACAATCATGAGCTATCCTAGGTTCCTAATGGGTGGTTCTGAAGGCGGGCGACTACCTTTCGTGTGGTTATGAGGTGCGCCCCAGTGTGTCGCCTATGATTAGGATGTCATCTCTTTTCACCATGTTTTTGAGCGGGTAGATATTCCCATATCGGGATATTAACCCGGGTGTCAGAGCTTGCACCTTGATGATGGTAGCGGAGCTGGCGGGAGGCCGCCTAGTGAATCTGGTCGTGCCCATTTTGGCTCACATTTACGAATTACTAAGCCACATACAGGAGGGCGGGTCACCCTATCATATGAGTGGGACATTTCAGTTTTTATATGGATGAGTAGCAGATCATTGCTACTGTTATGAGTATTTTCATAACACATTCATCCTGATTCCTACCCTTCGGCCTGCCTTACTTGATATAGCTGGAGTTCGTCTGATGTCCCTCAGCTCTGATGAAGTTGTCAAGCTTCTGAGTGATTTTCCTAGTTCACTTTCACTCCCTACCCCACTCCTTCCGGCGTCGTGGGTGATGACTGCAGGGGGAGCTTAGAAGAGCGTTCTTTCATGATTTCATTGTGGTAAGGGTTTTTACCCGCGCAGATTGATGGGGTTTCTCTGTGTGAGTTTTATGTCCCCACATTGTTTTTCTTGACAGTTTGGATGCATACAACTCCAGGTTTCCCTTCCCCATCCTCGGGCCTGAGGACTGCATCCGTCCACTCTCCGTTAATGGTGGTTGATGTTGATGCGGGAGGGATCTAGCACAAGCATTCCCTTGCCTAACATAGAAGCAGCTGCCAACCTATCCTTGGAATATGCGAGAATGTGGATAAATCATTATCTAGATGGGATCTTAGGGAAGGCTATCTAGCAATTTCCCAAATCGGGGGTTACTTCGGCTATTATGCTTACCGCACCTTTCTCATCAGCTTTGAGGGAGGGCTGACTGATGGCTCACAGTTCAAACCAGTTCAGGGAATCTTCCTCTTTCAACCCCTCTTCGGCCAAAGTTCAGATAGATCTATTCATTATGGATGTAAATGAGGATGACCCAGTGACTTTGGGTCCCCATGATGTAATTCCCGAAGCTCCACCGGCTGATGCTGGACTTACTATATTAACCCCCAAGCTCGAACCAGGGTAGAGGCTTCTGACCCTCCATTACCTGAACCTTCTTCTAGTGTGAATATGTCTGCGTTGGCCGCAATGCCAGACATCATTCATTTGCTATCTAGAAATGAAACCAAAGAACCTCATGTCATGGCAGACCACCGAGAAGTACGAAGGTGGGCCTGGCCTTGGATCTATGAGATTGTTGCCAAAACTCCTCTAACTGAAATTGCGACTAAAACTGAATCCCTTCGGCAACTCTTCCTAGGCCTGGGGTCAGGTGGGTTCGACAATCGACAACTTCATTTTCTCACCTTCTAGGTCAATATTTCCCATGGGGAGGCTACTGCTAGTGAATGCAGACTTTCTCACCTCGCTGTTTCCCATTGTGGGACCCGAGCCCTTGATGAAGCTATGATGAAGCTCCATCAACTGATAGCAGTAGAGGTGAGCTCTCAAGATCATGAAACCACCCTATCTACCGAGCTGCATGAATTCGAAGCTCGAGCAGCGATGTTGAGGGATCAGTTGTCATCTTTTACTGGTAACCTTGAAGCTACCAGGAAAGGGATCAACGATCTCCAAATGATGGTGATTCATACTCGTTTAGTGGCCGAAGTTGAGGCCAGGGAGAAGGTCGTGCTAGAGAAAACTTGCAATAAACTTCACTGCACGATTTTTGATCTGATGGAGAGTGAGAGCCGGGCTCCTTTGTGATCATCGGAGCTATTTTTGTACATTCTGTTTTACCTCTTTTATTGTGGCAAAGGGGAGACTTCATCTTATGGATGTCCTCCCTTTTTTTCCAAATGGAATACAATCTATTTTCGATCTCCCCTTGCAGTAAAATTTGATTGTTACTGGAAAAACTATTGCATGAATAACAAATCCCTGAATTAGAGTTAATCATAATTCAGGAAAATGATAAAATAGAAATGAGTTCAAACTTTTTCCTGGACCATGGGATCCAGCAAGCATAGTTTGACTATTGCTAGGGTTTTGTAGAAAATCCCCACAAAATTTTTGTCTTTTCTGTTAATACACTAATTTTTCCTGGGCCCATTTGATGTGGACCCATTGGGTATGGATCGGCTTTTACATAGGTCTCCCTTTTCGAGTTTTCAGCCTAATGGGCTTTGTACCTCTTTTTGTAAGCGGTTTAAAGTTCCAATGACAAGACTATCATTACAAATGTTTTACATCGAACGACTTTGACCAGATATGGTGGGGTGAGGGTCCTAATGAGGTTTGGTTGATCGAAGGATGTCTCAATACCCTTACGACGTACATGGGGGGAACATTTTTAGAGTTGAATGACATGAAGGTCATGTCTCAAGGCATGGGAGCTGTATCGGCGTTCAGAGGTAGGAAAAGCACCACCTAAGGAAGACTTGTCTTTGTTAGACAGGCTAGGGCCAATCAATATGCAGAGCCGCTGAGGGCATGGTATGCATAGTCATGAAAAGGTGTCCTTAAGTCAATTACTGTCCATTTCTGATGGCCTGAGGACTTCATGGGAGTCCGGCTTATGGAAACCACCCTGGGTGGCTGGGAGAATTATGAAAACCTCCAGGGGTTGCTCGGAAGGGTTGTGTGACGTCTAAAAGGGCTTGGGAACATCTGTATTAATCAAGAGAGTGGATGCAGGGTCCCTGTCCTAAGCATTTAGTTAGCGTAGAGGATGGTTGGAGCTTGGCGCAGTTTAAAGTCATGCAGTTGGGACATTATTTAAAATAGAGCGGCTTCTCTTGGTTCATGGTAATATCATCAGAGACTTTCCAGTGTATTCAGGTAGGGTTGTGAAAGAGGTTGGTAAAATGTAGCTCAGAGGGTTTCCGAATCTTGGGGTGGGTATGGGGGCTCAAAGACCAAGAGGCGTATGGAGAGAAGCATTGCTTAAGGAAATATTGCCTTTGGTAGACTGGCCATGGGCGATCAATATGCAGAGCCGCTAAGGGAATGATCTGCATAGTCATGCAAAGGTGTACTTAGGTCAATGATTGTATACTCTCGATAGCTGGGAAACTTAAGGGCAGTTGAGATTCAGGACCACCAGTGGTGGCTCACAAGGGTTCGGCTTCTTCTGGGTACAGAGTTTGGTTTATGAGGATATGGTGCCTAGATATGGAAGAAACATCTGGGCTAAATTTATCGAGAATGGTTGAAGTCATCCCTTCTCATGCTGGTGTGAGATGGTGGTTTGTGCAGGTCTAACCCGTGCACTGAGGGACAGAGGAAAACCTCCATTCCTGACTGAACCCATGGCAGGTTCAACCATGTAGTTTAAAGTCATGCAGCAAGGATGGAGGGGATTTTAAATTCTGTGTAGTTTAACGTCATGTGGATATGACGGGGAGAATTTCTGTAGATGATCTGCAGTTGAACGTCATACAATGAGGACAGGGATGCTGTGCAGTTTAACGTCGTGCAGCGAGGACAGGGGTGTTGTGCAGTTTAACATCGTGCAGCGAGGATAGGGGTTCTGTGCAGTATAACATCATGCAGCGAGGATAGGGTTCATTTTTAAACCTGTGAAAATGCTTGTAGTTGGAGGAATTTCCCTAGATGTTCAAAGCTTGGTCTTTGCAGTTCACACCAAGCGGCCAATATATGTTTCGTGTAGTTTCAATCATCATGCGTTAAGGATGTAGTTTCAAAGGCCACTCTTGATCAGAATGTAAATGGGATTGAACATCTCGGCATGTCCATGAAGTGGAGAGGGGTTGATGGTGTATATCGTGGTTCTCGGGCTTCTTGGATCCATAGTGATGATATGGGGGCTCTGAGGCCAGTAAGCGTACGAGGATAGGAAGAGTGTCGCCCGATGAAATCTTGCCTTTGGTAGATGGGCCAGGGGCTATCAATATGAAGAGCCGCTGTGGGCATGGTATGCATAGTCATGAAAAGGAGTAAATGGGTCGATAACTTTCCACTTCTGATGGCCATGAATGATTATGAGGATCTGTGATTGACCAGGCCATGACGTCTGTCATTTTGTAAGGAAATATGTGGACATGTTTGTGACGTTCGTCTTGGGTCACTGTTAAAACTCTAAGAGTTCACCGTGCCGATTTATCTCGCACATTGAGTGCACCTTTTCTCCATGCAGTTTAACGTCGTACGGGGAGGAAAAAGTACTCTCAGTTTAATGATCGTAGAGTTTGGACCATTGGGTGACTATTGCTACAATCACCCAGAAGGAAACTAAGTTAGGAGGATCTGGTATACTTTGAACAAGTGTGAGGGAATGAGGGTGTAAACTGTATCTCTGGGGTTTCCTAGATCAGGAGGTATGGTATGTGGGCTCTGAGGCCGGTAAGCGTACGAGGCTAGGAAAAGTACCGCCCAAGGAAATATTATCATTGGT
Organism: Viscum album; assembly: GCA_963277665.1. Classification (NCBI taxonomy): domain Eukaryota; kingdom Viridiplantae; phylum Streptophyta; class Magnoliopsida; order Santalales; family Viscaceae; genus Viscum; species Viscum album. The sequence continues at coordinate 1,589,509,810 of OY728121.1, read as the reverse complement.
AGACGGGCCATGGGCTATCAATATGAAGAGATTTTGAGGGAATGGTAATCATAGTCATGAAAAGGTGTCCACGGGTTGATAACATTCTACTTCCAATGGCCATGGATGATTATGAAAATCTGAGATTGCTCACAGTACAGAGTTCGACATATGAGTATAATGGTGTTCAAGCATACAAGAAACATCCTTACCATAATTGTCCATCGAGTCAAAGTAGCCTAGCCCTAACTTGATGTTTTTAGATGTAGATATTCATGTTAACCACTGGTGGATACATAGGCTAACTAGGTAGGGATATCCTGGAAACATTTGGATGTGAGTGGGGAACGAACTTGTAAACCACTGCTCCATAAATTTTTGGATCGGGAGATATGATATGGGGGCCCTGAGGCCGGTTAGCTTACAGAGATAGGAAGAGTACCGCCTAACGAAATCTTGCCTTTGGTAGGAAGGCCTAGGGCTATCAATATTCAGATCCACTGAGATCATGGTATGCATAGTCGTTCAAAGGCTTCCACGGGTCGATAACTTTCCACTTATGATGGCCATGAATGATTACGAAGATCCTCAATTATCCGGGTCGTGGAGTTTGATGTATGGAGAGGATCCATCCAAATGCGTAAGGTGTATTCCCATCTCGTTTCTCCATATATCTTGGGTGAGTCACGATGAAGTCCATGCAGTTTAACGTCGTGCGGTGAGGATGAAGTCCATGCAGTTTTAACATCGTGCGGTGAGGATGAAGGTGAACTGACGTGAAAAGGGGATTCTGTGCAGTTTAACATCATGCAGTAAGGACGAGGGGTATATATACATGTGTTTTATTTTATTGGCAGTTGGGCTAGGAGATAAGATCTCGACGTCGCTACGTATCTTGCAAGGGCAGGAATCAAGCCTCACGTAGTTCTTTTGTGGAATACACCCCATGCAGGTCTGGTTAGTACGGGGAAAGGGGGTATTTTTAGCTTCATTTGGGATGGCTGGGCCAGGATGAGGAATTCTTGCATAACTACATATCCTGCGAGGGTAGGAATCAAGCCGAACGTAGTTATCTAAAAGGTAATACACCCCATGTTGGTTTGGTCCATACACGGGGGAAGAGGGGCATTTTTTTTATTTCATTTGGGAGTGGCTTGGCCAGTATGGGGGATCCTGGCATCACTACGTATCCTGAGATGGAAGGAATCAAGCCGTATGTAGTTCTCTGAAAGAGATACACCCTATGTCGGGTTGGTCCGTACATGGGGGAAGATGGTGTTTTTAATCCTTCTTATTTGTGAAGTTTAATGTCGTGCGGTAAGGACTAGGAATACACCCCATGCAGGTTTGGTCCATACACAGGGGGAAAGGGCATTTTTAATTTTATTTGGGGATGGCTGGGCCAGGATACAGAATCCTGGTGTTGCTACGTATCATGCGAGGGCAGGAATCAAGACGAACGTAGTTCTATTGAAATACATGAAGTTTAACGTCGTGTAGTGAGGACGATAGGAGTACACCCTATGCAAGGTTGGTCTATACAAGGGGTAAAAGGGAATTTTTAATTTTATTTGGGGATGGCTAGGCTAGGATGGGGGATTCTGGCATCGCTACTTATCCTGCAAGGGAAGGAATCTAGCCGAATGTAGTTATTTTGAAAACAATGCAGTTTAACGTCATGCTGTGAGGAAGAAATACTCTTAGTTTAGTGTCGTAGAGTTTGGACCATTAGGGCTTGGCAGTTTAACGTCCTGCAGCTCGAACTAAAACTACATTTGATTATGGGAAATACTTCTTCAGGAATCTCACATTTGTAGGAGCGATAGTGAATTGACCATCAATGGAGATCAGGACATATGCTCCATTGGAGTAGACCTTGTGTATAACATATGGTCCCTCTCACATGGGCTCCATCTTTGGATGCTTCTTTTCGGGTATCATTGGGGTTCGAACGACAAACACCAATTCTCATTACAAGAAAGAATGAAGACAAACATTTTTATTGAAGGCTCGTGTGATCTGGTTCTGATATACCTCCAGATGGTGCAAATTGTGCATCCGCTTCTCATCTAGCTGTTCCAATTCACCTAGCAGATTTTCTGATTTCTCATCGTTGGATAACTGAACAAAAATGAAAAAACGGAGAGAGGGAAATTGAAGCTCAATGGGCAGGACCACCTCTATTCCATACACTAATGAGTATGGAGTAGCCCGATTCGCGGTGCAGATTGTGGTTCGATAATCCCACAATGCATGAAGGTGTTTATCTGGCCATGATTTCTTGTCTTTGTCCACCATTTTCTAGAGAATGTTGGAAATGGTCTTGTTGAATGCCTCTATCTGTCTATTGGCCGCAGCATGGTAGCAGGATGAGTGGTTAGCCTTGAAACCATATTCTTGGTACAATTTCTCCAATTCAGACGAGCAGAAGTTGGTTCTGTTATCCGTCAGTATGGTATGAGGGACACCAAATCTGGTGATGATATTGGTTTCACAAATATGACAATGTTTTTCTCCCTGACTTCCTTAAGGGGTACAGATTCTGCCAATTTGGAAAAGAAGTCGGTTACTGTGAGGATATACTTCAGTTGTTTGGACGTGGCAGGAGGATATGGTCCCACGACATCCATTCCCCAGATGGAAAATGACCAGGAGTACTTGTCTTGATGAAGTAACTTTGGGGGTTGGTGAATGAAGTTTGCATGAATTTGGCATGAGTGGCAATTTGTGGTGAAGTGCTCGCAATCTTGTGCCACGGTGGGCCAATAGTACTCGAGCCTTCGAACCTGATGGGAAAGACTAGACCCTGACCTGTGCGCTCCACATACTCCGACATGCACTTTATTCATTATAGTGGTGGTTTCTTCTCTATCAATGCATTTGAGGAGGACTCCATTGAGGCCTCGTTTGTAGAGGACCTCTTGCTGACCCGTGCCGCCGTATAGGACAAAGTTAATTTCCCTTCTCCATATTTTCTCTCATTTAGCCTTATCTGATGGATGTTCTCCCCTTTGAAGGTAGTTTGCAATGGGGGTCATCCAGCCAGTGGCAGGAGCATATGGCTTAGGGATAGGACTGACTTCGTTGATTTCATCTGTCTTAGTCTGAACAAACGGAAAGACCATTCGACAATGAGCAATACTGATAATTGTTTCATACTGGTCTGGGTCAGCTAGGACTGTGGCTGCATTAGCTAAAGCATCGGCCTTGGTATTTTGAGATTGGGGAATATAGGTCAATGTTGGTTCTGTGGAGAATTCTTCCATTAACCCTCAGACATGGTAAAATAGGGGAATCATCTCCTTCTTTTTAATAGCATAGTCACCATTGACTTGCTTGATGACCAGTTCCGAGTAACCTCTTACCTAAAGGTGTTGTACTTGTGCCTAGAGTGTGAGTTCTAGGCCTACAATGAGGGCTTGATATTCCGCCTCATTATTTGTACATCCTTCTGACAGGAGGAAGTAATATGGAAAGACTGCCTTTTTTAGGGACATGAGTATTATCCCCAAACCCACCTTGTTAAATTTGGGGTCCTCAATCCTCTTCCCAATTGGGCTTCGGGATGCACCATTTAAGTACATTTCCCATGTTGGGAACTCCTCATGAACCGAGAAGATGTCTTCATCAGGTAGCTCGACGTCTGGTGCGGTGGTCCCTATCAAGGGGTGATCTTCCAGAAAATCTGCTAATGCTGGACCTTTTATGGCTTTCTGAGGCACAAACCGGATGTCAAACTATTGCAGGATGACTGCCCATCGGGATAGGATCCCGGTTAGCATGGGGCGGCTGAGGATGTACTTGAGTGGGTTACTACACGAGACCAAATGGATTTCATGATGCTGTAGATAATGTCACAATTTTTGAACTGTGAAGACCATGGCCAAACAACTCTTCTCGACATTTGAGTATCAAGTTTCAACATTGATCATGGTTCAGTTGAGGTAATAGAGACTGTTTTCACTTCCAACATCATTTTTCTGCGCGAGGAAGGCTCCTAGTGATCGCTCTAGGGCAGTCATGTATAGGATAAGAGGTATCCCTTCAACTAGGGGCATGAGAACCAGTGGTCTTAAGAGGTACTTCTTTAGTCTGTCGAATGCCTCTGGGTAATCATCTGTCCATTAATACGCAACCCCCTTTTAATTAACCTCGTAAAGGGAAAACATTTTCCCACCAAGTTGGATATGAACCGCCTAATTTAGGCAAGGTTTCCTTGGAATCCTCTCTACTCAGTGGGATTTCGGGGAGGTGGCAGGCCATGGATATCCATTGTCTTTTCAGGGTCGTATTCGATGACGCGATGGAGTATGACGATGCCAAGGAATTTACCCGAGGTAACCCCGAAGGCGCATTTCAGGGGATTTATCTTCAGGCTATGTTTTCGAAGTTTGTTGAAGATAGTTTCAAGGTATGACAAGTTATCTGAGTGCTGTCTTGATTTGACCACCAAGTCATCAACGTAGCATTCGACGAATCTTCCCAGGAATGGTTTAATGATATGATGCATGACACATTGATATGTGGTGCCAGTGTTCTTGAGACCAAAGGGCATAACCCTGTAACAGAATATTCCTTGAGGGGCTCTGAAGGCTGTGGGTTCTTCGTCTTCTGGGCCCATCCGGATATGATTATACCCAAAATAACCTTCCATTAAGGATATATCCTCATACCTGGCCGTTGCGTCGATTAATAACTCGGTAATCGGGACCGGGAAATCATCATTCGGGTAGTGCCGATTGAGATCTCTAAAATAGATGCAGACAAAGATTTTTCTATTCTTTTTCTTGATGGGGACAATGTTGTCCCAATAGATGGGGTATTGGACCTCCCAAATGAAGCCTAATTTAATAATATTATTGACCTCAGCCTCTATTTCGGAAGCATGTGAGGGGTGCGTTCTTCGACCAGCTTGTTTATAGCCCCGGTGGTCTTCTGGCAGACCTAAGTGGTGCGTCACCACTTTGGGATCGAGTCTCGGCATTTCCATGTAATTACAGGAAAAAAATCTTGATGTTGGCTCAGGAAAGAGGTATAAACCTCATGATCCTCGAGAGATATGGTTGTGCTAATGGGAGTGGGACTCGGGTCTTCCTCGGTACCCGGGTTTATTTCCCTGAGCTCTTCCACAGTGGTGGAGATACCTTCCCCAAACACGGAAGGTGCATCCCTGAGATATTCCTCCTCTTCTTGCCCCACATTATCATCTTCTTGTTCTAACGGGGGGAGAGTTCCCAGCACAGGATCTTGGGGGTCCGGAGGTGAGGCATCGTGGGCGTCCCTACTCAAGTATTTGCCCCCAAATTGAGGGTTATCAGACGTTTCTGCATTGTCACGCTCAGTTGTTATAGCTGATGTCATGAGGACAGTTGAGAGTGTGTCCGGGCTTGAATCCCTTCTCTCAAAATGGTTGATGGGCAGTACGTAGTCTCTGCCAAGCTACCAGGGGGGGTCATCCGGAACCATTTCCAAACCATTTGGAGCGGGGATCCAGTCAATACCTACGAGCGAAGGCTTATTTTTCTTTTTCTCATAAAACCCAACGTCAATATAGTGTGACTCAGAGAGCTTGAAAGGGTCCATGTCAGAATGCAATCTCCCACTTTGTCCATTGACACAATACTTGATACACTGGTGGTAGGATGAAGGAATGGCCATGTGCTTGTGGAGCGACAACATTCCAAGTAGGGCATTGAATTCCGTGTTCTGCCGGACCACAAGGAATTTCGAGAAGGCCACAAGGTTTCCAAAAAGGATTTTATCTTAATTTGTCCCATTGGCTTCTTTTCAGTCTTGTCGTAACTCAACAGAGTTGTGGATGAGGGTACTAGGTCATCCTCACTATAGCCCAACTTACGGAGTGTCCATAGGGGAAGGAGGTTAACTCTAGAGCCATTGTTAATAAAGACTTTCCGGATCTCAACTTCATTTAGTGTGTCAGAAACATATAGTGGTTTGATATGTCCTTACATGATGGCATATTCATCCTGATTGGTGACGGAAATCACTGCATTGCTTTCAGTCGGGCCAGTCTCCGTCCGGAAAATCTTGGTGGTAGCTACCTCAGCTAGAAACTCCTGGGGGCTGATCAAGGCTTCTCTCAACGCCTCCCTGAGATCTGCTGACAAATTCAGGGCATTCAGGATTAATAGTTTGGCTGGTACTGACGCCGGATACTTAAGGATATTGTATTTTTTCTCCAACGGCCGACGCTACTCCACTGGCGGGAGATTTTTAGCAGGTATCTTGGGAGCTGGAGAATGTGACGAGGATGGACCGGCTACGGAGTCGGATGTCGACGGCGTTCCCATGTTCTGGGGGCTCAACCCACCTGGTCTATTTTTGCGCACTAGGCGGCTAGACACCTGTTCCTCCTCTGATGGGTATCGCAGAATGACAGGGCCAGAGTGGTGGCTTTTGGAGGTGGGGGGATATTATTTCTCCTGGTGAGTCCGTTGATGGTCTCTCCCATGGGTTTCCACGATTTTAACGGTTTGGGCCGGGGTAAAACCATAAGGTTAGTTTCGGCCGCAACTATGTCTCCCTTGGTATCTCCTGCTTCTGAGATTCCTCCTCCCGGACCCTTGTAAAGGGAAATTGGGTTTGTAACCATACCCTTCGTTAGGGAATGATTCCATTAGATGGATGAAGTTGATGGAACCAAAGATTAGGTCCTCATCCTGTGACAGGTCAACCTGGTCGGTTGTCCCTAATGGTGTCGTTTGTTGGGTCAGTGCCCATGGCACCATGCTTGGGGGCATAAAAGCTGACAGTGTCAGGACTAACTTCGGCCTTGTTTCGGACTAATCCTCTTTCAATTGTCTCCTCCTTTATCGATTATGCCTGAATGACCAGCTCGTGGAGGGTTGTGAGGCCGATATTGTCATCTGTGCGACATTGGGGGCTGTTGGCAGCAACACCGGATACCATAGTTGAGCTCGCAGTATACCCTAAGATTAGTTGATAGTCTTCCTAGACATACAGTCATCAAACTTATGCCCCTTCTTTCTGGTGACTTCCTTCCACCCCTCCCCTTTGTTAGAGTCGGTGGTAGAAATATACATCACATGTGTTGGGGGTGGTCCCAGCTCGACCTGCCTGGAGTGTACCACCCTTTTCAGAAGGTATTTGAAGATGAATCATTCCTGGATATTGTGTCCTAATATTCGATGGTAGGGAAAGTAATCTGTCCTGTCATTCTGGCCGACTTCTTCGGGCTTCCATGGCTCCGAGAGGTGGAGCAAGTTGCAATTCATGGCGGCGATGAAGTGGCCGCGGACTTGGTCCTCTCGGAATGAGTATACTTTGTGTCTACGTTGCTTGAACCGGTTCCTCTTCGATCCTCTATGATCGTCCTGCTTGGTAAGAGGCGGTCACTGATATACAGGGGCCCCCTGATGATTTGTGGAGGTCTAGGCAGTGGAGTAGGCGCAAGGGGTGGCTTGAGCATGATAGAGGATGCTTCACTTCTAACTGTTCACTTTTCAGGATCCTGTGAGGATATTAAGGACTTCATATTAGTCCATTGTAGGGAGTATTCAATTCTCTAATAAATGGCAGAGAGATTGCAGAAGCCAACGGTGCACTCCACTAGTATGAGCATTGTTCGCAGCTCATCTCAAAGTTTATCGATGCATATGGCCAGCATCTCGTCTTGGGGCATTGTCCTATTCAGAGAGTATTTTAGACACTTCCATCTAGAGATGAAATATGAGACCCTCTCATTCTCACTCTGTTTACAATTCATGTGGTCGCTGACCGTTGTTTTCAGCAGCATTGAGCTGGTGTGGAACATGAACTACTGCCATAGGTCTTCCCAGCTTTTTTTATAGGCTGAGTTGGTAGATTCATATATCAGACGAAGGCATATCCTTACAAGGTCCGCACAAAGAATATGAGTTTCACTGCTTTTTTTTGTTCCTGAGTTCCCACCATAGGGTCACAATAAGACGATTAGTGCATCAAGTGCTATTCCGGATCGCCAGATACATTAAAAATAGGGAATACAGGGATACTAAAATTGGGTGGAGGAGGCGTGTTGCTCACCCAATCTGGGTAGGGCTTTCACTCTGGCTGTATTGGGGCGTGTCGACATTCCATTGCTTCCAATCGAGTTGTCAGTGCCTCAAGAGTGTTGGCGAGTCTGTGGTTTACATCATTTTGGGCCCGGTCTTGGGCAGGTGTAGCCCAAGGCATTGCTTGAGGATCCGGCCCAGGAGGCACCAAGGGTGTGTATTCTGTTTGTGACACCTTAGGAGGGTTCAAACGTACTCTCTCTGGTTGCTTCATGAGTGGAGGGAAGTCCTGGTATTCACCTGAATCCATGTTCAGGTAGTTAGATGGACCGGGTGCCTCATTAGGCGAGGAAAACATGGGTCTTTGAGATGCACTTGTTGGGGGTTCAAGGTGTGGCTCTTATTGGGAAGAACTTTCAATAAGATGATTCCTCTTGAGTAGCTTGGCATTAATCCACCTCCATTCTTTCCTTTCCTCTTCCTGTCGAGCGAATCTCTCTTCGAGTGTAAGTGGCTCGTTTTTATCGAGGGAAGGGGAAGGGTTAAGGGTAACCAGTCCTTTATTCTTATCCCTGTTGGAATCCCACAGGGTAAGCAGAGGAGGGTTAGCTGGAAGGGTGGACATATTTAGGTCGGCCCTCTGGTTCTGGGTGTGCACACCTGGTGGTTCGTTGTGAGTCATAGCCTGACCAGAATCATTGTCTCCAGACCCATCCGGATTTGCATCATCTTTGGTGTCACCTATGGGGTTAACCTCTATGGCTTTGATGGATGCATATCACGGGGTGGAGGAGATGTCATCTTCCAAATAGGAATAGGATCTCCCGTGCTTTTTACTGGTCCTCCCCTTCCTATACTGGGATTGCTTTCGGACTCCTTGACGAAGGGTGACGTAGAGAGTTCCTTGATTCAGCCTCACGGTACGCCTCCCTCTTGAAGGGGATAGGGATTCAAAAGACGGGATAGGGCCAGAACCTCCTCTTCTGACTGTCCTCCCTATATGAGAGAATACTGATTCTCATGGGGGAGGTTGTTGTTGAGGTGGTAAAAATTCTCCCAGCCCTGAGGTTTGGGGTTGGCTCCATTCCTAGGACATTTAGTCTCTTCCTGTTTTTCTTGGTCATATGGGGGCATTTGTTGTTAAAAATGCCCCCAGGACTGTAGCCTGGGGTTGACCCTAGATTGTGATAGTGGCTACTTCTATCGCTACCTTCCTGATCTTGTGTGACCCCATTTTTGGGTTAACTGGATTTGATGTCGAGTTCACCTACGAATCAATCCCCTCCGGGGAGGCAGGCAATGATGACTGATTGGCCTCTCTTAGGCGAGAGGCCTGCTGTATGCTTTCGGTGGCTTGATTCAGGAGTTCGTGAATGGCTTGTTCCCGTCGGGCCTAACGCTTCTGGGACTTACTCAAGGCCTTTCTCTGCTGGGTGTATCGCCTTTCGCGAATAAGGAGACCACTCGATCGCTGTCTTGACGTGATGGCGTTGCAAGATATTGCGCCGAACAGGTTCTTATGGGAGGGGAGCGGAGTGGAATGCAAAGCTCTGTGTTCTCCCCATCGTCAGATATGGTCTCCTGTTGGAGCATCACCAATGAGGTGGTGCAACAGGTGTTGTGCATGGAGGAAGTCTAACTCAATTTTTCCTTTACGCATCTCTGGTCACGGTTGTCGCGCCGGAAAAAGAGATTCTAGGTCGATGTGACGCAGGAGGTCTCCAATTTTCTAGACATGGTCTACAAACCCATCGCAGGATAGGAAGCTTGATTTCAGCCGGTGGAGGGTTGTCAAAATATTGGAGAATATGTCATGCACACATTATTCTAACAACATTCTAGGTATGTCGAATTGAGAGGTGGCTGTGGGCCAAAACATAACTGGTATATCATCTCTAGACAGTCGTTTGCTGAGGGGCAACATGTTGGCATACGCCTCTGCTATTGATTCCTCTACATGGTCAGCCCAACTAATGCCCTCACCAATAGTGTGGTCAGAGGCAGTGGGTATGGTAAGTGTTAAATTATCATGTGGGTGATTCCGAGGGGGTTCAGAAGATGAACGTGGCCCCGAATCGTCTCTTGATTGAAGATGGGTGTCGTTGGTGACTAGTTCGGAATCTAACGAGCTTGATCCCGTCCTTCTGAGTGCCTCAACATATGCGTGATTTTCTATGATTGATTCAGCAGGGGGAGGACCTTCCAGTCGATATGATATGTCACTGTGGGGAGGAAATTCGCAATAACGACCACAATGGCGAGGACTACCATTACAGCTGTCGCAGGGAGAGAACCTGCGGGGTACACCCTGGGGAGGGCCTTCAGAATGTACCGCAACGAGGGGAGGGCCTTCTCGTTGATCAGCGTCTAGGTAGGGAGGGCCTCCTCTATCCATGTTGTAATGGTGAGGGAGACCATTACTACTTGATGCCTCACTACATTGAGGACTTTTGCAGTGCATACTCGGGAGAGGACCTCCAAGGCGTATCGCAGCGAGGGGATGACCTTCTGGCTATGTAGCATTGTTACGAGGAGGGCCTTTACAACAACTGCCATCATGGTGAGGAAGACCATCATGGTTTGACATTCGATGTGTATCCAGGGGAGGACCTTCAAGACACACTGTGATAAGGGGAGGACCTACTTGTTGCTTGGGGCCATTGCGGGTAGGACCTTCACAATGGTTGTTGCGGTGGCGAGGACTACCGTCACAGCTACCGCAATGGTGAGGAATACCATCACAGCTGCCATAGGGAGAATATTTGTAGGGTACACCCTGGGGAGGGCCTTCAAAATGTACCACAATGAGGGGATGGAATTCTCATTTCTTGACGTCTCTACGGGGAGGACCTTCATTATCACGGTGGTGAGGACTACCATCATGATCTGATGACCGGCTGCGCGGAGTTTCGCTGCAACGTAACCCCCGGGGAGGACCTTCATGGCAGTCCATGACAAGGAGAGGGCCATCTTGTCATGATGAGATGTCACTGCGGGTAGGGCCTCCACAGTTGTGACTACGATAGCGAGGTATACTATAATAATATGTGGTCCCACTGCACGGAGAGTGTTTGCAGTGTATACCCTAGGGCGGACCTTCAGTGTGGACCGCCGCAAGTGGAGGGACTTCTTGCTGCTCAATCTTCTGGTCACGCGGAGGGCTACCGTGACTCACATCAAAAGAGAAGCTCTCATGATCGATCGTTATATTCCCATGGGGGAGGCCCCCACGGGTGCTCTGCGGAGGACCTTAAGAGCTGCTGGTAGCGACATTGTGGGGAGGGCCTTCGCAACTGCTACTGCCACTCCCATAATATTATAATGGGTGGGAAGGTTTATAATCCTTCTACATGTTCTTAGTGACATTGGGAACCCCAGCTTCCAGCAGAGCGGAGTCATGAACCTGCTCTTTATTTTCAGGCTGCCTTGGGTGCATTCGGGTCACTTTCTTGTAGGCAGCGGGGACTGTCTACTGTTGATAATGGCCTTCACCTTTGGGTACCTTTCTAATTGGGTTCCGTGATGCTGCTGAGATATTCCAATGAACATATTGTCTTTTAGTTGGGATATATGCCTACTCTTGAGCATCCACCATGATGGACGGGTGTCCCCCAATTGGAACGAGTGAAGCTACTTGATCTGGTTTCCCTTTTATCGCGAAATATAGTCGACGACCCTCCTGGGCGGAAGTAGGGATGCAGATCTGCTCCAAGGCAGCTACCTCATCTCTTAGATGAGTCACCTCAATTGGGGAGATGGGCTCACGGGCCCGAGTCCTTACTATTTCCACTGATGCAATTACATTCTGGCAAGTCTGCAAGATATGATCTGGGATCGATACCTGCTCCTCCATCATTGCCAGGATATGCAAAGAGACATCACTGGATAGAACAGGTATGAAGGCCCATTCCGGTATCGAAGTAGGAATATCCTGCTCTGGTCTTCTGGTGGTCAGTGGGTACTGACAATTCTCCTATGTCAGGGTAGGTGACCGAATATTCCCCTATTCCAGGATATGCCAATTTATCTCTCTGTTTGCCACCAAATTAGGATGGAAAACATTACTTGCATCCATAGGGAGCAGGCCCTGCATATGTTGGTTCCCCACTGTATCGAGTTGGTGGGCTTTTTTGGAAGGGAGATGGGCCTGCCTATTAATTGGCGACACATCTGGGTGGCAGGATTTATTGATCACCACCATATCGGGATGGTAGGCATTAGGAGAATCTTCTAGGAACTGGTCCTACAAGAAATGGGTCGCCACCACGTCTGGTTGGTGGGCTTCATGACCCTGAGTTGGGAAAGGTGCATGCCGGGTCGGTGTCGTTCTATGTAAGTGACGGGCTTGATGGAGCTCGGTGGGAATGTGTGCCTGCTTGTATGATTCCACCATGTCTAGATGGCAGACTTTAGAGGAGCGGGCAGGTGTATGTGCCTGCTTGTGATACGTCTCCGTGACTGGGCAGCAGAGCTCCTCCTCAGGGACAAGGGTGATGACGAGTCCCTAGTTGTACGTTTTCCACCTTCTTCGGGTGGTTCGACGGGCCGAAGATCGGGGATTGTGGGCCTGGATCCTCGGGGCGAAATCCTCATTAGCATGAGGATATTGAGTCGTGGCGTAACCGTGACGACGTCTTCTGGCAGGGGTCGTAGAGCGAAACCCCCATTTAGCAGGGATGAAGTCCTCAGTGTCGACCTCATCCACCTCCCTATGATAAAGGATGTACATGTTGTCTCATTCCGAGGATAGACTCCTGAAATAGTTTGAGATGGCAACAGAATCTACCTAGATTACCTTTTGTGGCCGCTGCTGGGCAGTCAACCGGCGGGTCTTGACGGACTGGAGGGCGTGCATGGCCGCCTCCACCGTTGGGAGAGTACTGTTTAAGTGGTACTCTCAGATCAATGCATCTTAATCATAGCATTGAAGATGCTGAGTAGGTGACGGGGGTCCATCATTGATGAGGAAGTCCGGTCATTGCGTATCTTGAAGCACACACCTATGAGTTCCTCCGTGATGCCATTGGATCGAAGGGAGTTCTGATTGGTACCTGTAAAATATTTTAACAAATACAAACAGAAAACCCGTTAAAGAAACATATCATGATCCCATGCATAATTAATGAACTTGATTGGCCCTCCTTGTGAGTATAAGGGGGAATAGAGTAAGATTAGGTTAAATTCGTCATTCTTGGATAAAGATTCAGATCAGGTTCACCATTTTTTGTTTCGCAACGAATCGGATGGTGTAGACCGACGCGCCCGACCATCGATCTTGAAGAGAGCTAGGTTCCGTTATATCGCTCAAGTCAGGTATATCGGTCTTCATTTCAAAATGCCCAATGGTTCTTTGTCCAATGATCTGTGGACCTGCTTTCCAATGGCATGCATTCACTGGGCAGTTTGGCCAGCGATGAATAAGAACTCACATTAGTCGAGAGGATGGGAAGTCGGGCTCATCGCACCCATTTGGGGGGAATTATTTCTTGTTCCGGGACTCTCTTATAGATTTAATATGTATTCATATGTTCGTGAATCTTTGGTTTATACCCAATCATAGTATCCACAAATTGCTCCAGGTTGGCAATGATCAGTGGAACACGGGGATTCAGAATCATCTTGTCCTGAGGTTTACCATCCCTCATTGGATTAACAACTCCGGGGAGTTTGGAATCATTGAAACGACACTGACTTGAAGCCTTATAACTGGGTGCTCTGGATTTTATTGTCATCCAGGGGGGACAGATAAAGACTTGAGCGTTTGGATCAAACCCATGATACGAGCTTCCTACAAATCCTTGTGGGAGGAATCAGAATCCACGTAGTTCGGTAGTGCAGTTTAACGTCATGTGGGATGAAGGATCGGGGCTTACACTCTGAGGTGGCCCAATGAGATGGTGGATCGGGCTTACACTATGAGGCTGCCCATAGAGTTGGTGTACTGACATAAAGGGGTCGAAATGATCAGGTGGTGGGATTGAACCTCGTGGAGGCTTCTTATGTACCATGCCTTGACATGGATCAAAGTCCTCGTAGTTCAAAAGATGGTGGGAATTAACCTCGTGGAGGCTTCCTAAATTCCACGCCTTGACATGGATCAAATTAATCATCGTTCACAGGATGGTTGGGGTCAGTTTCGGTGCTTACTCTAAGCCCACGTGATTCAAGCTCGGTGTGAGAAACAAGAGGTAGCAGATACCTAACTATCATGTCACGAAAGATGTGCCCATGGGAAGCAGATTGGGGATTACGCATGGAGAGGCCCCGAGAAATGGAGATTGGGACTTACACCAGGATGGAGGTTCGATGGTGAAAAAACCCAGAGGGAGAGGGAAAGGGTACCCCTGTGTCCATCTCTCCTCATGGTTCATGGCACCGGGGAAGTACGGAGGTGCATGGGTGCTACCTCCTTCAAGAAAGGCTAGGGGATTACAACAAGGAGGTTTCCCTGTCACTCTCAGAAGAGGGGAGAGTTACTCACCGCTGGGGTTGAAAGGAAATTCAAGCGGGGTCCCCCACTCCTAGCCAGTGGAGAGGCAGAAAGGGGACTCCGGGGCTCGGACCCTGCACTACTGTGGGTATGTGAACCCAGGAATGTTTCGGGAGCCTTCTCAAGGGCTGGAGCAACCCTTTTTCCCTCGCATGCCATGGGTATGTGAACTCAAATTAGCGCGCTAATGCACCTGGAGATTGCATCATACGGATCTGGTGGCTTCGATAAAGGTCTCATCTCAAGGATGATGAATATGACAATGAGGGGGTTGCGAAGGATTAGGTCATATTGGAAGGATTTTATCAGACGCAGGGAATTGGAACACTGAAGGAGTTGGCGGGACACATGGGTGTATGAGTGGTGCCCTTCACATAGGGGGGTGCTATGTGGCTGGAGAGGCCATCCGCATACCAGGGTGGTATGCGACTTCGAGTTCGGCCTGTGTACCAGGTTGGTATGGGGCATATTCCGCGCGAGCAACGGCGGCCCAGGGCGGCATCGGTCAGGGGTTCATCGGTCAGGGCTTCGCCCTCATAGGAGGGTGATATGCGGTGCGTCAGATCGAAAAGGGGACATAGACTCCCTGGTCCGTGGGGAGTACATCCACAGAGGGGTCGTGGCTCATGGTCTTCTTTTTATTTTTATTTTAAGTCCGAGGTTCACAAATTTTTTATCCATTTTTCGGTTACTTATTAATTCATTTCTAGTTTCATACCTGTTCTGGTTCACGAATTGGAAATTAGCTATTTGCGAAATCCTATGCTCCTTCCTTCGAAATCCTTCCACCCGAATCTGATCGATCCCTTTCTTCTCCCCCTCGATCTCATTTTATAGAGTGGGGAAAGAGATGTATCTGTGGTCACGTGACACACTTTGTGGAGGCCCATGACCGGAAACCCGGTTTACAGATGACTTGGTCAATCAGCAACTTACGAGGGGAATTGAATTCACCTTCCTCACGAACCAAACTAGTTAGGGGAGTGCTTTGCGGTTGTGTAGGGCTCTGCCACAATTCCGCGAATGACAGCGTATGCGGTCCAAGCCAGTTGATGCAGTTCTTGGCTGGGGTGGTTTGTGACGGTGGACCAGCCTGGCTCCCATCCTACTTCATGCCTATGGAGGGTCACCACCTCTATTCTGCGAACAACAACGGTCTGTGGAGGGGGGCAGCTTACTGATCCGGCCACGTACCATCAACATTGGACCAGTATGAGGACTGGTTCATCTTTTTCCAAAATTTGAGTATTCTCCACATTTTTTTCCAATTTCTTGGGGGAATTGAGTATAATACTCTCTTGAATTAAGTGGATTCTCATTCTACATTGCGGATTTTTCTGGACCCTACATTGGTTTTTAGAGTTTTAGATATTTTTAAGGGTTTTATGGTTTTTATTTTTTATGTTTTATGTGTATTTTGGTGGCTTAAGGTTTTTTTGAGTTTTTATCAAATTTAAGGGTTTAATAGGACTTTAGAGTTTTTAGTGGATTCCTGGGTTTTATTAGTTTTTTTGGTTTTTAACGTTTTGGTGGGTTTTTATTATTTTTTGGTTTTTAATGTTCTTAGGGTTTTTTATGTTTTTAGGGGGTTTAAATGATTTTATAGTTTTAATATTTTCTTGTTTTTTTATCAAAATTTTTAGTGGTTTTCATATTTAGGGACTTTTAAGGATGTTTTTGGTTGTTTATGGTTAATAGGGATATTTAGGGGTTTTTTTGGGGATTTTAGTGTTTTTAAAGTTTTTATGGTATTTTTTGATAGTCGGGATTTTTTTTGAGTTTTTAGGGGGGTTTAGGGTTAAGTGTTTTTCAATATTTTTTAGGTTTTAAAGTGGTTTTATATTTTTAGTGGGTTTTGGGGATTTTCAGGGTTTTGGGGTTTTTAGGGGCTCATAGGTTTTAGAGTGTTTAGGGGTTTTAGTGGTTTTAGGGTTTTTTTAGTTTTAGGGGTTTTATGTCTTTTTAGGTTTTTTATGTTTTCTTGTGGGTTTTCATGGTTTTTATTGTTTTTTAGTTTTTACATATTTTTAGTTCTTTTTTAGCATTTTTATTGTTTTAGGGTATTTAGCGATCTTGAGTGTTTTTAGGGTCTTTAGGATTTTTTATGTTTTTATTATTTTTGGGGGTTTTAGGTTATTTTTCTGTTTTCTTATGGTTGTAAATGTTTTTATTTTTTTAATGTTTTTATTGGTTAAAAATATATTTAGAGATTTTAGTTGTGTTTTATGGGTTTTTGGGTTTTTAGTGGTCTAATGGTTTTATGGTTTTTAGGGGTTTTTATGGGACTTAATGGTTTATAGTTGTTTTTATGGTTTTTATAATTTTTATGGGTTTTATTGGCTTTTATGGTTTGTTGGTTTTTTTGGGATTTTAGAGTTTTTAGTAGTTTTATGTCATTTCCGGGTTTTGGGTTTTCTTTTGGTTTTTAGGGTTTTGATGATTTTTGGGATTTGTGGGTCCTTTTAGTATTTCTATGGTTTTTAATGTGTTTATGGATTTTGAGGGTGTTTGGGTTTTTTTTGTTTTTTGGTTTTTTGGGTTTCAATGGGGTTTTAGTGTTTTTAGGGTTTTTAAGTGTTTTTTGAAGTTTTTTGTGGTTTATTTGGTTTTTATGATCTTTTCTAGTTTTTATTGTTTTGATGGTTTTCATGATTTTTTTGGGTTTTTATGGTTTGTAGGGTTTTATTATTTTTTAGGATTTTATGGAATTTTTTGTATTTTTTTTGGGATTTTATGGGTTTTAGATATTTAAATTATTTTAAGAGTTTGTAATGGTTTTTTTCTGTTTTTTGGGTTTTCTTATTTTCTGGGATATTTTAGTTTTTTATAGTTTTCAAATTATTTTTGGGGTTTAAAGGGGTTTTTAGAGTATTTAGTTGTTTTTTTGGATATTATGGGGTTTTAGGATTTTTTATGGTATTTAGGGGTTTTCTAGGTTTTTATGGTTTTCAACATTTTTATGTTTTTTGGGAGTTTTAATTGTTTTTAGGATTTTATGGTTTTTTAGAGATTTTTTTAGAGGTTTTTACATTTTTAGGTATATTTAATGATTTTTTAGGATTTTTAGGATTTTTTTAGTGTTTATATATATATTGAGGGGTTTAGGGGTTTTAGGGTTTTTTTGAATTTTTTAGGGTTTTATAGTGGTTTTTTAGTTTTTAGAGGTTATAAGGGATTTTAATTTTTTTTACATTTTTGGGGTAAAATATTTTTAATAGTTTTAGTGGGTCTTAGTGGTTTTATGGGGTTTTATGGATTTTGGGTTTTTATGGTTTTTGTGGTATTTTTTGGGTTGTAGGGTTTTTTTAGGTTTTTCGGTGATTGATATGTTTTTAGGTTGTATGGTTTTCTTAAGGGTTTTATGGGGTTTTATGGTTTTTTAAATTATTAGGAATTTTTAGGGTTATTATGTTTTTTATGTTTTTAGGGTTCATGGGGATTTTAGGGTCTTTAAGTGTTTTATGGGTTTTTTTGGGTTTTATTTTTTTTATAGTTTTTAGGGGTTTTAGGTTTTTTAGTGTTTTAAAACAATTTTAGGGGTTCAATCTGGTTTTTGAGTTTTTACATATTTATAGGGTTTAAGGGATTTTTTGGTTTTTTAGTATTTTTTTGGGTGTTATGGTGTCTTAGATATATTTACTAAATTTGGGTTTTTAGTTTTTTTAATCATTTTTATCATTTTTTATTGGTTTTAAGTTTTTTAGGTTTTATGTTTTTAGGGGTTGTCATGTTTTAAGGGTTGTATACGTTTTTTTTATTTTTAGTGAATTTTCTAAATTTTTATGGTCCTTTACTATTTTTAGTGATTTAGAGGGTTTTAGAGTTTTTAGTGTTCTTCGGTTTTTAGGGATTTTAGTATTATTTAGGTTATTTATGGGTTCTACGTGCTATTAGGTTTCTAAGGTATTCTCAGGGTTATTATTGTTTTGAAAGCCCTTTTATTTTTTTAGGATTTTTTGTGATTCTTTGATTTTTATTTTTTTAGGGATTTTAGGGATTTAGAGGGGTTTTATAGTTTTTAGGCTTATTAGTGTTTTTTTGGTTTTTCGTGTTTTATGTTTTTTTAGGGTTTTATTTTTTTAAACATTTTATGGGTATAAATGGTTTTTAGAGTTGTCAGTGTGTTTTACTATTTTTAGGGGTTAATAGGGTTTTGAAATGATTTCAGGGGGTTTTTATGGTTTTTAGGATTTTTTAGGGTTTTTACGGTTTGTAATGTTTTTATGGGTTTTTAGGATTTTTAAGGTCACTTAGGGTTTATTGTGTTTTTATGTTTTTATGGGTTAATTGTTTTTAGGTTTTTAATTATTTATTTGGGGTTTTTCGGGTTTTTTATGGATTTATATGTTATTTTTGACTCTTAGTGTTTTTAAGACTATTATGGTCTCTTGGGTTTTTAGATATTGTTAGGGGTTTTTTTATTTTTAGGGGTGTTAGGGTTTTTTTTTGTTTTTAGGGGATTTATTTATTTTTAGGTTTTTAAGGTTTTCTTAGTGGTTTATAGGGGTTTTATGTTTTTATTCATTTTATGGATTCTAAGGGATTTTTTAGGATTTTTATAGTTTGTTATGGTTTTGGGGGATTTTGAGGGTTTTTTGTGGTTTTAGGGGGTTTAGGGATTTTTATTGTTTTTCTGGACATGTACTGTTTCTTGAATTTTTTAGGAGTTTAATGGTTTTCAAGAGTATTTTAATGATTTTAGGGGTTTAATGGGTATTTAAAATTTTTAGAGGGATTTTATGATTTTTATTGGTTTTTAATATTTTTTACGGTTTTTAGGGGTTTTATTCTTTTAGGGGTTTTATTGATTTTACATTTTTTATGTTTATAAGGATTTTAAGTGTTTTTAGGTTTATAAGGATTTCATAGGGGATTTCAGGGTTTTGAGGAATTTCTATGTTTATTGAGATTTAATGGATTTTCTTTATGTTTTTTATGCTTTTTAAGGTTTATGGATTTTATGGTTTTTTGGGGGTTTATTATTTGTTTTTGGGTTTTTATGGTTTATAGTGATTGTTATTTTTAAAAAAAATTAGAGTTTAAATGGTTTCTAGTTTTTTAGTTGGTTTTTGTGTTTTTATTGGGTTTTATGGGTTTTAAATTCTTTTAGGGGGTTTAATTGTTTTTAATTGTCTTAGGGTTATTACTGTTTTTTGTTTTTATGGGTTTTAAGTGTTTTTTTGGTTTTTAATTCATTGTTAGGTGTTTTCATTATTTTTAGGGTTTTTTATGTTATTATGGATATTTTGGGTTTTATGATTTTTTTTTTGGTTTTTAGGGTTTTTAGGGATTTGGATTGTTGTAGGTTTTTTTGGTTTTTATGGTTTTTCGGTGTTTAAGGTATTTTTTAATTTTTAGGGGTTTTAATGTTTCTTTGAATTTTTTTTAATTTTTTTAGTGGTTTCCTGGGTTTTTTGAGTATTAGAGGGTTTTAGTATTTGTACAGTTTTTAGGGGTTTATGGTTTTTAGAGGTTTAGTATTTTTAGGGGTCCTATGGGTTTTACTGTTTTTATGTTCTTAAGTGTTTTATGTGTATTTAGATCCTTATGGTTTTCTTATGGTATTTTTGGTTTTTCATTATTTTTACTTTTTAGGTATTTTTTGGTTTTCTTTAGGATTTTAATGGTTTTTGGGTTTTTGGGTTATTTTAGGGTTTTTAGGGGTTTTAGGGTTTTTAGGGTAATTTTCCATTTTTAAGGAAATGTTGATTTTTTTAGTTTTTTCAAGGTGTTATATATTTTTTTAATCATTTTATGGATTTAAATAGTTCTTATTGTTTTAGTGGTTTTATTGTTTTTATGTATTTTTAATAAATTTATGGGTTTTAATGGTTTTATTGTCTTTTGGGTTTTTGGGGGTTTTATGGGTTTTAGTTTTTGTAGGTTTTTAAGGGTATTAAGTGTTTTTTTTGGTTTTACGGTTTTCTTTAGGATTTTCAAGGGTTTTAAGATTTTTTTAATTTTTAGGGATTTTTAGGGGTTTTTAGAATTTTTTTGATTTTTGGGGTTTTTAAGGAATTTTGGGGGGTTTTTATGAGTTTTATGGATTTTGAGGGATTTTAGGGGTTTAAAGGATTGTTATAGTTTACTAAAAAAATTGGGGTTCAAAGGGGTTATAGATTTTTTGTGGGTTTTATGGATTTTATGCTCTTTTAGGGTTCTTTATGTTTGTTATGGATTTTATGGTTTTTAGTGTTTTTAGGATACTTTAGAGTTTTTTCGTGTTTGTATAATTTTTAGGTTTTAGGGGGTTTAATTTTTTTTTGTTTTTTAGGTTTTTTTGGGGTTTTTTTATGGTTGTTAGGTAGTTTACGTTTTAGGTATTTTTTGTTTTTTATGATTTTTATGGTTTTTTTAGTTTTTATGGATTTTGAGGTATTTTTTACAGTTATTATGGTTTTAATGGGTTTAATTTGTTAATGATAGTTTTTAGGTTATTAGTGGTATTAATTGTTTTTAGGTTTTTATGGTTTTCATAGGGTTCTTACGGGTTTTAGGGGGTTCCGGGGTTTTAATCATGTAGACATTTTTAAGGTTTTCATAGGGTAATTAGGTTTTTTTTTGTATTTTTATGTTTTTAAGTATTTTAGTTTTTCTTTAGGTGTTTTATGGTTTTCATTTTTTTGTAGGTGGTTTTAAGGTTTTTATAGATTTTTTGTATTTTTTGGGTTGTTAGGGGTTTTTTAGTTTTTTATAGCTTTTATCATTTATTAGAGTTTTTATAAAATTTTTGGAGTTTAAATGATTTATAGTGTTTTTAATGTGGTTTTAAGGGTTTTAGGGTTTTTAATGGGTTTTTGGGGTTTATGTTTTTTTATGTTTTTAAGGATTTTATAGGTTGTTTCCAGATATTTTTGGTTTTTTTCATTTTTTGATAATTTTTGGAACTTTTTAGGTTTTTATGATTTTTATGGTTTTTAGGGACTTTGATGGTTCTTTAGGGTTTTTATGGTTATTGGATTTTGTTTTTAAGGTTTTATTTTATTTTTACGGTTTTTGAGGTTTTTGGAGTATTTAAATGTTTTCAGGGGTTTAAAGTGCTTTTAGAGTTTTTAGTGATTCTTAGGATTTTTATGGATTTTTAGGTTTTTTAGGGTTTTATGTGTTTTTAGGGTATTTAGGAATTTTATGGGTTTGATCATTTTTAGGTTTTTTAGGGATTCTAATCATTTTTTGGTTTTTAAAAAAATTGTATGGGTTTTCAAGGTTTTTATATTTTTATGTATTTTTAGGTTAATTATGATTTTTTTATTTTTTTTATTTTTAGGGATTTTGGGTTGTTCTGTGTATTTAGGTTTTATAGCAGATTTTTTTTGTTTTTTTGGTTTTTTGGTTCTTTTTGAGTTTTTCAGGGTTTTATGTTTTTTTAGAGATTTTAAATATTTTTTGCGGTATGAATGGTTTGTATAGTTTTTACTAGGTTTTATCGGTTTTTAGGGTTTTAATGGTTTTTGGGGTTTTTATAGGTTTTTATAGTCCTTACGATTTTCATTGTTTTTTTTTGTTTTAAAATTTTTAAATTTTTAGGGGATTTGGTTGTTTTTAGGTTTTTAAGGTTTTATTTTGGTTTTAGGGAATTTTATGTTTTTACGTATTTTTTGGGATTTTTTAATATATATTTTTTGGTTATTATGGTTTTTAGGGATTTCATGGTTTTTAAGGTTATTATGGTTTTTTGGAGTTTTATGGTTTTGACTATTTAAGTATTTTTATGGTTTTTTAGAGTTTTTAATGTTTTTAGAGGATTAAAGGGGTTATTGAGTTTTTTTGGGTTTTTAGGGGATTTATGTGTTTTTACGTTTATTAATGTTTTAGGGGATTTAATGGGTTTTGGGGGGGGTCTAGGGTTTTTATCATTTTTATGTTTTTAGGGGTTTTAACTTTTTTTAATCATTTAAGGGGTTCATAGGGATTTTAAGTGTTTTTAGTGCATTTTACATTTTAAGGAGTTTTTTTTTGTGTTTTTGGATTTCTTGGATTTTAGGGTTATTAGGGAGTTTGTCGGTTTTTATTGTTTTTTGGGTTTTTAGTGGTTTTAGTATTTTTTTTGGTTTTTTAGTATTTAACATTTTTTTAGATTCTTATGGTATTCCAAGAGTTTTTTTTGTGTTTTTTTGTGTTTTTTTATTTTATAAGGGTTCTTTTATTTTTAGGATTTTTATGTTAATTTAGGGTTTTAAAGAATTTGGCGGGTTTTTAGTGTTTTTATTCTTTTTTCAGGATTTAGAGGGTTTTAGAGCTTTTAGGGTTTTATATATTTTTAGTTTTTTAGGGTTTTAAAGTGTTTTTAGAGTTTTCTATGATTTTTAGGGGTTTAATTGTTTTTTATGGTTTTTTGGGTTTTTATTTTTGTAGGGTTTTAGGGTTTTTAATATTTATAGAATTATTTAGGATCATAGGGGTTTTAAGTGGTTTTGTATTATTTTCAGATTTCTTATGTGTTTTTAAGGTTTTTTGGGTTTTTACATACTTTGGTATTTTTAGTGTATTTTAATGATTTTTATGATTCATTAAGGTTTTTAGGGATTTTTAGGGTTTTTAGTTTTTTTAGTTTTTTCTAGTTTCCTTGGAGTTTAGGATTATTTTTGAGTTATTTAGAGTGGTAATGGTTTTTTTAATTTTTTAATGTTCTATGTGTTTAATGGGTTTAGATATTTTTAGTGGGTTTTTATGTTTTTATGGTTTTTTTAGGTTTACTTTGTTTTCTTGGGGTTTTATGGGTTCTCGGTTTTTTGGGGGTTTTTATAGCTTTTTAGGTTTTTTGGGGTTTGAATTGTTCTTTGGTTTTAAGGTTTTCCAAGGGTTTAGTGTTTTTTGAGACTTTTATATTTTTAGATATTTTTAGGGGTGTTTCAGATTATTATGACTTTTATATTTTAAGTGATTTTATGTGTTTAGATCATTTTAGTGTTTTTAGTGTTTTGGTTTTGGTTTTTCTGTTTTCAGCAGGTTTTTACGTTTTTAGGGTATTTTGTTTTTTAGGGTTTTTTCATTTATAGGGTATTAAAGAGTTTTTAGCGGTTTTAGTGTTTTCTTAAGTTTTTATGATTTTTAAAGTTTTTTATGGTTTTTATCGTTATGTGATTTTAGGGGATTTAGTTTTTTAGTTTTTTTGGTGATTGAAGTGGTTTTTTATTTTTAATGATTTCTTAGGGTTTTTGGGGTTTTTATTTTTTTATGTTTTAGGAATTTTTAAGGAATTTTTACGATATTTATGGTTTTTAGGATTTTTAGTGATTATGAGGGGTTTTAGCATTTTTTCCATTTTAGGGTTTTTTTTTTAATTTTTTATTGTTTTTCACATTTTCATAGTTTTTAACATTTTAAGGGGTTTAAGTTGTTTTAGTGTTTTTAGTGGTTTTAAGGGTTTTTATGGGTTTTGGGTGTTGTTTTTGAGTTTTTTACGAGTTATACGGTTTTATGGTCTTTAGGATTTTTGAAATTTTAGATTTTTTAGGTGTTATAACTATTTTTGGGTTTTCTAATGTTTTATTATGTAATTTCCGGGTTTTTAGGGATTTTAGGGTTTTTAGGTTTTTATGGATTTTTAATGATATTTTTGTACTATATAGTTTTTTTATTTTAGGGATTTTGAAGGATTTTAGTGTTTTTAGTATTTCTGGGTTTTTTGGGTTTTAGTATTTTTATGGTTTTTATGTTTTTATGGGTTTTTTGAGTTTTTAGGGTTTCTAAGGTTTTCCTAGAGTTGGTTAACATTTTAGGGGTTTAATGTTGTTTGGTAGTTTTTAGTGATTTTTGGGTTTTTTTTGGGTTTTGGGGGTTTTAAATATTTTATGTTGGTTTTTTAGGGGTTTCTGGTTTTTTATGTTTTTAGGGGTTTAAAGTGTTTTGAGTTTTTATGGTTTTTAAGGGGTTTTTAGGGTTTTAGGGGTTTTTAAATTTTTAGGTATTTTTTGGTGTTTTTATGGTTTTCCTAGTTTTTTAGATTTTTTACTGATTTTGATGTGTTTTAGGATTTTTTAATTTTTTTTGGGTTTTTAAGAATTTTAGATTTAATATTCTTTGGGTTTTAATGTATTTTAGAGTTTTCAGTGGTATTTACTGTTTTTATAGATTTTTAAAGTGTTTTTAGGTTTATATTGTTTTTAGGGTATTTATTATTTTTAGGGGTTTGAGGTTTTTTTATAGTTTTATGTTATTTAGGTGTTTTTTTGTGTAATTTAGTTTTTAGGTTTTCTTAGTGGTTTTCTAGGGTTATAGGGTTTTTACGTTTTAGGGATTTATTAGAATTTTTATGGACTTTTAGGGTTTTTAGAGATTTGGAGGGATTTTTGGGTTTTGTTATTTTAGGGTTTTTGAGTTTTTTGTGTGGTTTTAGTGGTTTTTAGAGTTTCTATGATTTTTTGGGTTTAAAGTATTTTAAGATTTTTTAGTGTATTTATATTGGGTTTTAAGGCCTCTAAAGGTTTTTAAGGGTTTTTATGGTTCTTAGATTTATAAGGGTCTTTTGTGTTTTTAGGGATTTAGCATTTTTATATGTTTATGTATTTCTAGGTTTTTATGTTTTTCTTAGGGGTTTTAAGGGGTTTTTGGAATTTATTTTTCTTAGGTATTTTTAGGTATTATTTACAATTTCTTTGGTTTTTCGGGATTTTGAGAGTTTTTAGGATTTTTTAGCAATTTTTAGATTTTTTAGGGTTTTAGAGTTTTTCGGGTATTTGGGTATTTTATGTTTTTTTAGTTTTTAGGGCTTTCGAATGATTTTTAGGGTTTTGTCGATTTTGGGGATTTCTAATGTTTTTAGGATTTTAATGTTGTTTTTTGTGTTTTTACGGATTTTGAGGGTTTTTAAAAAAAATTGGTTTTTTGATTTTTGTAGTAATTTTTAGATTTCTTAGAGTTTTTAATATTTTTATAGTTTTAAAGGTTTTTTTATGTTTTTATTTTTTTTGGGGTTTTTTTGGTTTTAAGGATTTTTAATGGTTTTTAGGGGTTTCGTGGATTTTACTATATTTAGGGTTTTTAGTGTATTTTGGTTTTTATGGGTTTTAATTTTTTTGGTTTTTAAGGTATTTTAAGTGGTTTTTAGTTTTTTTATGTTTTAATTGAATTTAGGAATTTTTTATGATTTTTACGTGTTTTTAGAATTTTTTGAGATTATGAGGGGTTTGGGGTTTTTTTATTTTAGGGGTTAATTTTTATTTTTTATGGTTTTTAATGTGTTTTGGAGTTTTTTAATGTTTTTAACGAATTATAGGATTTTTATAATTTTTAGCAGTTTTTAATTTTTTATGGATTTTTATGGTATTTAAGGCATTTTGGGGTGTTTATGGGTTTTATGGTTTTATGGCCTTTTCACTACCTTTTTTTATGTTATTAGGGTTTTTATAATTTTTAGGATTTTCATGGGTTTTAAGTTTTTTTAGGTTTTAAATGTTTTCATAGGGGGTTTTCAAGGTTTTTCGGGTCTGAGGTATTTTTTTAGATTTTTTGGATTTTTATTATTTTAGGGTTTTGAGGGTTTTGAGGGTTTTTATTATTTTAAGGGGTTTTATCATATTTTTGATTTTATATGTTTTATGTGTTATTATTTTTTAATGGGTTTCTTAGTGGTTTTGAGGGTTTTTTTGGTTTTACTATTTTAGAGTATTTATGGGGGGTTTTAAATTTTACGGTTTTTATGGTTTTTTTGGGATTTTGAGGCATTTTAGGTATTAATGTTTTTAGGGGTTTTTGATTTTCTTTGTGTTTTTATGTTATTTTGGAGTTTTGTAATGTGTTTAGGGGTTTTAATGAATTTTAGAGTTTTTAGTGGGTTTTAGGGATTTTTATGGGTTTTCATGTTTAAAGGTCTTTAGGGGTTTTAAGGTTTTTATGGTTTTAAGGGGTTTTATTGGTTTTTAGCAGTTTTTAGGTTTTTAGGTATTTTATGTGTTTTTCAGATTTTAACATTTTCTTAGGGGTTTTCATGGTTTTTACGTTTTTAGGGATTTTGGGGATTTTTTTGGATTTTTATGGGAAATATGGTTTTTAGGGATTTCAGGGGTATTAAGATTTTGATGGATTTTTTTGGTTTTAGGGTTATTTTAATTTTTTTGGGTTTTCTAGGTTTTTTAGCTTTCCTTACTGTATTAGTGGTTTAATTGGTTTTTATATTTTTAGTGGGGTTTTACGGTTTTCATGGGTTTTTACGGGTTTATGGTTTTTAGTGTTTTTATGATTTTTTGGGGTTTTAGGATTTCATAATTTTTTTTTGGTTGTCATATTTTCTTAGGGTTTTTTTGTTTTTAGGGTATTTACAT
This sequence comes from Viscum album, assembly GCA_963277665.1. Taxonomy (NCBI): domain Eukaryota; kingdom Viridiplantae; phylum Streptophyta; class Magnoliopsida; order Santalales; family Viscaceae; genus Viscum; species Viscum album. The sequence goes on along the minus strand of OY728121.1, from coordinate 1,589,483,063 downwards.
TTTTGGGAATTTTTAGCAATTTTCAGGTTTTTTATGGTTTTTAGAGCTTTAGATATTTTGAGGTGTTTTATGGTTTTTTATTATTTTTTCGGGTTTTTTTGTGTATTTTGGGGGTTTAAGGTTTTTTTGATTTTTTTTCAAAATTAAGGGTTTAATAGGACATTATGGTTTTTAGTGGATTTGGGGTTTTATTAGTTTTTGGGGTTTTTATGTTTTTGGTGTGTTTATTATTTTAGGATTTTTAGTGTTTTAAGGGGTTTATTATGTTTTCATGGGTTTTAAGTGTTTTTATGGTTTTAACGTTTCCTTATTGTTTTTCAAGATTTTTAGGATTTTTCAACTTTTATAGACTTTTAGGGATGTTTTTTGGTTTTTATGGTTAATAGGGATTTTAGGGTTTTATGGGATTTTAGTGGTCTTAAATATTTTTATGGTTTTTTTTTGATTTTAGGGTTTTTTTGAGCTTTTAGTGGCTTTTACGGATTAGTGTTTTTCAAATTTTTGGGTGTGTAAAGTGGTTTTAGAGATTTTTAGTGGGTTGTTTTGGGTTTTCACGGTTTTAGGGTTATTAGGGGCTTAGGATTTTTAGAGGCTTTAGGGGTTTTAGTGGATTTAGGGTTTTTTGGTTTTTTTGTGTTTTATGTGTTTTTAGGTTTTTAACATTTTCTTAAGGGTTTTTATGGTGTTCAGTGTTTTTAGGTTTTATATATTTTTATTAATTTTTTGTGATTTTTATGGATTTTAGTGTATATAGCGATATTCAGGGTTTTAAGGGTCTTTAAATTTTTTTAGGTTTTTATTATTTTTGGGTGATTTTTGATTTTTCTTAGGGTTTTAAATGTTTTTATTGTTTTTTAACATTTTGAGTAGTATAAAATATTTTTAGATATTTCAGTTGTGTTTTTTGGGTTTTTTTGGGATTTTAGTGGACTAATGGTTTTAAGGGTTTTAAGGGTTTTTATTGCTCTTCATGGTTTTTAGGGGTTTTTATTGTTTTTATGGGTCTTAATGGTTTTTATGTTTTTTTTTGGCTTTTTTGCATTATTTGCAGTTTTAAGTAATTTTAGTGTTTTTCGTCTTTCTTTGGGTTTTTAGGGTTTTGATGATTTTTGGGATTTGTGTGTTTTTTAGGATTTCTTTGGTTTTTATTGTGTTTAGGGATTTTGAGTGTTTTTTTGAGTTTTTGGGTTTTGGCTTTTTTGGGATTCATTGGGTTTTTATAGTTTTTTGGGTTTTTAAGTGTTTTTTTATGTTTTTAGTGGTTTTAGGGTTTTTAGGGTTTTTATGGTCTTTTCATGTTTTTACGGTTTTAAGGGTTTTCATGGTTTTTTAGGGTTTTTAGGGTATTCATGGGTTTTAGGGTTTTTTACGTTTTTAGTGAATTTTCGGGATTTTTTTTCTGGATTTTAGGGGTTTTAGATATTTTCGATATTTTTATATTTTAGGGGTTTTTTCTATTTTTTGGATTTTTTGGGTTATCTTATTTTCTAGGAATTTTTAGTTCTTTATTGGTTTCTAATGTTTTTAGGGGTTTAAATGGTTTTTGTGTATTTAGGGGTGTTTTGTGCTGTTATGGGGTTTTTGGATTTTTTATGGTATTTAGGGGGTGTCAATGTTTTTTGGGTTTTCAGCATTTTTTTATTTTTTGGTAATTTTAAGTGTTTTTTGGTTTTTATGGTTTTCTTAGGGGGTTTTCAGGGTTTTTTCAATTTTTAGCTATTTTTAGGAATTTTTTAGGATTTTTATTTTTTTAGTGTTTATATATATTTTGAGGGATTTAGGTGTTTTAAGGTTTTAGGATTTTTGGGGTTTTAGAGGGTTTTTTTGAGTTTTTAGAGGTTATAAGGGATTTTAGATTTTATTTAACATTTTTGGGGTTAAATGTTTTTTTATAGTTTTTATTGGGTTTTAGGGGTTTTATGGGGTTTTGTGGGGTTTTGTGGTTTTTTGTGGTTTTATGGATTTTAGGGGTTTATGGTTTTTTTGGGTTTTAGGGTTTTTTAGGTTTTTAAGTATTTTTAGGTTTTATGGTTTTCTTATGGGGTTTAAAGTGTTTTATGGGTTTTTACATTATTATAAATTTTTAGGGGTTTCTGATTTTTATGTTTTTAGGGTTTATGGAGATTATGAGGGTCTTTAGTGTTTTTATGGGTTTTTTTTGGGTTTTAAGGGATTTAAAATTTTTAGATTTTTGTTGGTTTTTTTAAAGTTTTAAATAATTTTTAGGGGTTCAATCAAGTTTTAGAGTTTTAGTGGTTTATAGGGTTTAAGGGATTTTTTGGTTTTTTATCATTTTTAGGGTTTTTATGGTTTCCCATATCTTTTTACAGATTTTAGGTTTTTAGTTTTTTTTATCATTTTTATCATTTTTATTGGTTTTATGTGTTTTTAGTTTTTACAGGGTTTTTGGGGCTTTCAAGATTTTTAGGGTTTTATACGTTATTATGTATTTTAAGGGAATTTTATGAATTTTATGGCCTTTTAAAAAATTTAGAGATCTTGAGGGTTTTAGTGTTTTTATTGTTTTTGGGTTTTTAGGTATTTTAGTATTATTTAGTTCATTTAGGGGTTCTATGTGCTATTAGGGTTCTAAGGATTTCTTATGGTTATAATCGTTTTGAAGAACATTTCTTTTTTGGGGATTTTTTGTGTTTTTTTTATTTTTATGTTTTTAGGGATTTTAGGGATATTTAGGTGGTTTTATAGTGTTTTAAGGTTATGAAGGTTTTTATGGTTTTTTGGGTTTTAATATTTTTTTAGTTTTTACGGTTTTTAATGTTTTCATGGGTTTTAGTGTTTTTACACCTTTTATGGGTCTAAATGGGATTTAGATTTGTTAGTTTGATTTAGGTTTTTATGGGTTTTTTGGGTTTTTAAAGGATTTTAGTGGTTTTTATGGGTTTTAAAAATTTTGAAGGTTTTTACAGTTTGCAAGGTTTTTATGTTTTTTAAGATTTTTAAGGTCACATAGTGGTTTAATAGTTTTTTATGTTTTTATGTGTTTAGAATGTTTTTAGGTTTTAATTTTTTTTATTAGGGGTTTTTAGGGTTTTCATGTCTTTATATGTTATTTTGGATTCTTGGGGATTTTTAATACTTTTTTGGTCTCTTGGGTTTTAAGATATTTTAAGGGTTTTTTTATTTTTAGGGGTTTTAAGAATTTTTGGGTTTTTAGGGGTACTATTTATTTTTAGGTTTTTAAGGTTTTATTAGTGGTTTCTAGGGGTTGTATCCATTTTTCAGGATGTTTATGGATTTTTTGAATTTGTTATAGTTCTTTATGGTTTTGAGGGATTTTGGGGGTTTTTAGGGGTTTTAGGGTTTTTTATTGTTTTTCTAAATTTGCAGTGTTTCTTGAATTTTTTAGGGGTTTAAAGGTTTTGAAGAGTCTTTTAATTTTTTTAGGGTTTTAATGGGTTTTTAAAATTTTTAGAGGGATTTTATGGTTTTTATTTGTTTTTAATATTTTTTTAAAGTTTTTAGGGGTTTTATTCTTTCTTGGGATTTTATTGATTTTATCATTTTTTATATTTTTATGGGTTTTAAGTGTTTTTAGGTTTATAAGGATTTATGAGGGGTTTCAGTGATTTGATTAATTTTTATGTTTATTTTTATTTTAGGGATTTTTTATTTTTTTTATGGTTTTTAGGGTTTATGGATTTAAGGGTTTTGGGGGGTTTATTATTTTTTTTGGGGTTTTAATATTTTTTCAGTTTCTTAGGGTTTTTATGGTTTTAATTTTTTTTAAAATTTTTTCGATTTTAAATGGTTTCTAGTGTTTTTAGTGGGATTTGGTGTTTCTTATTGATTTTTATGGGTTTTAAATGTTTTTATGGGGTGTTATGGTTTTTAGGGGTCTTAAGGTTTTTAGGGTTTTTAGTGTTTTCTGGTATTTATTGGTTTTAGGTGTTTTTTATGGTTTTAATTTATTCTTAGGTTTTTTCATGGTTTTATGGGTTCTTATGTTATTAATGATTTTCTGGTTTTTTGGATTTTTAGGATTTTTAGTGTTTTTAGGTATTTGGATTGTTTTTGGGTTTTTAAGATTTTATGGTTTTTTTGTGTTTAGGGTGTATTTTTATTTTTAGGAGTTTTTTGTTTCTTAGATTTTTTTAATGTTTTTAGAGGTTACATGGATTCTTTGAGTATCACTGGGTTTAAGATATTTACAGTTTTTAGGGGTTTATGGTTTTTAGAGGTTTAGATTTTTCAAGTGTCTTAGGTGTTTTATTGTTTTTTAGGTGTTTTATATGTTTTTAGGTTATTAAGGTTTTCTTATGGGATTTATATTTTTTAATTATTTTCACATTTTTAGGTATTTTTTTGTCTTCTATAGGATATTTATGATTTTTAGTGGTTTTAGGGTTTTTTAGTTATTTAAGGATTTTTGGGGTTTTTTTGGGGTTTTTGGGTTTTTAAAGCATTGTTGATTTTTTGAGTTTTTTGAAGGTGTTTTAGAGTTTTTTAATCTTTTTTTTATTTAAATAGTTCTTATAATTTTTAGTGGTTTTATAGTTTTTATGTATTTTTAAGGATTTTAAGGATTTTAGTGGTTTTTTGTGTTTTTTTGGGTTTTAGTTTTTTTTAGGTTTTTATGGGTTTTAAGTGTTTTCAATGTTTTATGGTTTTCTTTAGGGTTTTCAAGGGTTTTAGGGTTTTTTACTTTTTAAGGATTTTTAGGGGTTTTTAGGATTTTTTTTGGGTTATGGGGTTTTTAGGGAATTTGTTGGGGGGGTTAATGTTTTTAGAGATTTTGAGGGATTTTAGGGGTTTAAAGTTTTTTAATTGTTTTCTAACATTTTTAGGGTTTTAAAGGGGTTATAAATTTTTTGGTGGATTTATGGACTTTATTCTCTTTTAGGGTTCTTTATGGTTGTTTGGGGTTTTATGGGTTTTAGTGTTTTTAGGCTATTTTACAATTTTTTAGTGTTTTTAGTATTCTTAGGTTTTAGGGGTTTATATTTTTTTAGTTTTTTTAGGTTTTCATAGGGTTTTCAAGGTGTTTAGGGTTTTTTTACATTTTTAGGTATTTTTATTATTTTTTATGATTTTTATGGTTTTTATGGATTTTGAGGTTTTTTAGGGTTTTTAGGGTTTTAATGGGTTTTTTTGGTTATTAATATTTATTAGGTTATTAGAGGTTTTAATTGAAATTAGGTTTTTATGTTTTTCATAGGGGTTTTATGGTTTTAGGGGGTTTTCAGGTTTTAATTTTTTAGACACTTTTAAGGTTTTCATAGGGTTTTTTATGTTTTTTTATATTTTTATGTTTTTAAGTGTTTTAGGGATTCCTTAGGTGTTTTATAGTTTTACAGTTTTTTGGGTTGTTGGGGGTTTTAGGGTTTCTATATTTTTTTTGACTTTTTGGTTTGTTAGGTTTTTTTTAGTTTTTTTATGATTTATTAGAGTTTTAATAAATTTTGAGGTGTTTAAATGGTTTTTAGTGTTTTTAGTGGGGTTTTAAGGGTTTTAGGGTTTTTTTTGGGTTTTTAGCATTTTTCAGGGTTTTTGGGGGTTTAAGTGTTTTTATGTTTTTAAGGATTTTATAGGGAATTCCTAGATTTTTTTGGGTTTTTTTTTCATTTTTTAGTATTATTTGGGAAATTTTAGGTTTTTTATGATTTTTATGGTTTTTAGGGACCTTAAGGGTTCTTTAGGGTTTTATGGTTCTTTTGTTATTTGTTTTCTAAGGTTTTTTTAAATTTTTTATGGTTTCTTATTTTTTTGGAGTATTTAAACATTTTAAGTGGATTAAAGGGTTTTTTAGAGTTTTTAGTGATTCTTAGGGTTTTAATTGATTTTTAAGATTCTTAGGGTTTTTATAAGTTTTTAGAGGTTTTAGGTATTTTTGGGTATTTAGCATTTTTAAGTTTTTTAGGGACTTTAACTGTTTTTAGGTTTTTAAAAAATTATTAACTGTTTTCAAAGTTTTTATATGTATCAGTATTTTTAGGGTATTTAGGATTTTTTTATTTTAGTATTTTTAGGGTTTTTGAGGGGATTTAGGTTTTTAGGTTTTATAGGGGTTTTTTTCTTGTTTTGTTTTTTTTTTGGTTCTTTTTTAGTTTTTTAGGGTTTTAAGGCCTTTTAGTGTTTTTTTAATATTTTTTGGGTTTTAATGGTTTGTAATGATTTTTTTGGGTTTTATGGTTTTTATGGGTTTTAATGGTTTTTAGGGGTTTTTAGGGGTTTTTATAGTTTTTATGGTTTTCATTATTTTTTTGGGTTTTAGCATTTTTAAATTTTAAGGGGGGTTTGTGTGTTATTAGGATTTAAATGTTTTATTTGGGGTTTTAGGAAATTTTATGTTTTTAGGTATTTGAGGGATTTTTTAATAATTTTTTTGTTTTTAGGGGTTTTAGGGAATTCATGGTTTTTAGGGTGGTTATGGTTTCTTGGGGTTTTAGGTTTTTTTTCTAGTTACGTGTTTTATGATTTTATAGACTTATTAATGTTTTTAGTGGTTTAAAGGGGTTTTTGAGTTTTTGTTGGGTTTTTAGGGGATATATTTGTTTTTTAGGATTGCTATGTTTTTAGGGGTTTTAAGAAGTTTTAAGGGGTTCTAGGGTTTTTATCATTTTCATGTTTTTAGGGGGTTTAAGTGTTTTTAATCATTTAATGCATTACTAGGGACTTTATGTGTTTTTAGTGCATTTTACATTTTTTTGAGTTTTTATGGTTTTTAGGATTTCATGGGTTTTAGGGTTATTAGAGAGTTTGATGGTTTTGAGTGTTTTTTTGGGGGGTTTTAATGGTTTTAGTGTTTTTTTTGGATTTTTTTGGATTTAATGTTTTTTTTCGATTCTTATGGTTTTTTAGAGCTCTTTGTGTTTTAGGGGTTTTTTATGTTTTTAGGGGTTTTTGATATTTTTAGGATTTTTATGGTTATTTAGGGTTTTTTTAGGATTAAGAGGGTTTTATGTGTTTTTAGGGGTTTTTGGGGATTTATAGGGTTTTTTTGAGTTTTTTGGGTTTAATATATTTTTAGTTTTTAGGGGATTAATGTGTTTTTAGAGTTTTCAGGGATTTTTAGTTGTTTTTTTGTTTTTCCTGGTATTTTGTGTTTTTATTTATTTAGGGATTTTGGGTTATTAAAATTTTTATAGTTTTTTAGGATTTTAGGGGTTTTAATTGGGTTTTATATTTTTCAGTATTTCTTATGATTTTTCAAGGTTTTTTGGGTTTTTACGTACTTAGGAATTTTAGGGTATTTTTATGATTTTATGGTTTATTAGGTTTTTAGGGATTTTCATGGTTTTTAGGTTTTATAGTGTTTTCTAGTTTTTTTGGAGTTTAGGATTATTTTTTAGTTTTTTTAGGTTTTTAATGGGTTTATATAATTTTGTAATGTTTTTAGGTGTATAATGGGTTTGCAAATTTTTTACTAGGATTTTAGGATTTTATGGGTTTTTAGGGTTGCTTATGGTTTCTAGGGGTTTTATGGGTATTAGGGGTTTTAGGGTTTTTAGTGTTTTTTAGTATTTTAGGAGTTTGAAGTGTTCTTAGGTTTTAAGGATTTCATGAGGTAGTTTAGTGTTTTTAGAGCCTTTTACATTTTTAGAGATTTTTAGGGGTTTTTTCAGATTTTTAGGACATTTTATATTTTATGTGATTTGGAAGTGTTTAGATCTTTTAGTGATTTAAGTGTCTTTGTTTTGGTTTTTTTGTTTTTAGAATGTATTAAAATTTTTTAGGCTTTTTAGGTTTTTAGAGTTTTTTTTGTCATTTCTATGGGATTAAGGAGTTTTTAGAGGTTTTATTGGTTTTTTATGTTTTTATGAGTTTTAGGGGTTTTTAAGGTTTTTAAGCTTATAGGATTTTAAGGGTTTTATTTTTTAGGTTTCTAGTGGATTTGAGTGTTTTTTAAGGGTTTCTTAGGGTTTTTGGGATTTTTATGTTTTTTTGTTTTTGGAATTTTTTGCGAATTTTTAGGATTTTTATGGATTATGAGGGGTTTTAGGATTTTTTCCATTTTAGGGTTTTTTTTGTTTTTTATTGTTGTAACATTTTCATTGTTTTTAACATTTTAAGGGTTTACGGTGTTTTAGAGTTTTTAGTGGTTTCATGTGTTTTTAGGGGGTTTTGGGGTTTTTTGAGTTTTTTTATGAGTTATATGGTTTTATTGTTTTTATGATTTTTAGAAATGTTTTATTTTTTAGGTGATTTATTTTTTTGGGGTTTTTTATGATTTTATTAAGGCTTTTATAGTTTTTTTGGTATTTTAGTTTTTTTAGGTTTTTATAGATTTTTAAGAATTTTTTAGTATTTTTATGGTTTTTTTAGTTTTAGGGATTTTGAGGGATTTAGTGTTTTAGGATTTTTGGGTTTTTTGGGTTTTAGTATTTTTATGGTGTTTTAGGTTTTTAGGGATTTTTTTAGTTTTTGGGGTTTTTATTGTTTTATAGGGTTATTTAACATTTTAGGGGTTTAAAGTTGTTTGACATTTATTAGTGATTTTAGGTGTTTTCTCAGTTTTGGGGGTTTGAAACATTTTATGGGGTTTCATAGTTTTTAGGGGTTTTAGGATTTTTATGTTTTTTGGGGGGTTTAAAGTGTTTTTGGTTTTTATGGATTTCTAAGGGGTTTTTAGAGCTTTATGGGTTTTTATATTTTTAGGGATTTTTATAATTTTCATTGTTTTTAGATATTTTATCGATTTTGAAGGGTTGTCATATTTTTTTACGATTTTTAGGGATTTTATGTTTTTAGGATATATTGATTTTTTCGGGTTTTTACGAATTTTAGAGTTATTAATGTTCTTAGGGGTTTAAATTATTTTAGATTTTTAAGTGGTATTTAGTGTTTTTAAGGATTTTTAATGGGTTTTTTAGGTTTAACTTGTTTTTAGGGTATTTAGTGTTTTTAGGAGTTTGAGGTTTTTTATAGTTTTAAGGTTTTTAGGTGTTTTTTTTGTAATTAGGTTTTTAAGGTTTTATTAGGGGTTTCTAAGATTTTAGGGTTTTTACGTTTTAGGGATTTATTTGGAATTTTATGGATTTTTAGTTTTTTATGGATTTTGATGGATTTTTGTGGATTTTTGGGTTTTTAAGGTTTTTTTATTTTTTTGTGGTTGTAGTGGTTTTTTGAGTTTCTACAATTTTTAGGGGTTTAAATTTCTCTTGTGTTTTTAGTCTTTTTTTATTGGGTTATGAGGTTTCTAATGGTTTTTCGAGGATTTATAGATTTTAGATGTTTAAGGGTCTTTTTGTGTTTTCAGGGATTTAATGTTTTTTTGGGTCGAAGTTTTTTAAGGTTTTTATGTTTTTCCTTGGGGTTTTAAGGGGTGTTTAGATTTTTTTATCATTTTAGGTGTTTTTAGTGAATTTTTTACTATTTCTTTGGTTTTTAGGGATTTTGAGAGTTATTTGGATTTTTTAGCATTTTTATTATTTTTTAGGGTTTTAGTGTTTTTTTGGGTATTTTGGTATTTTATGTTATTTTTGTTTTTAGAGTTTTTCAATGGATTTTTTATGTTTGAAGTAGTTTTTTTTTCATTTGTAGGTATTTCTAATGATTTTTAGAATTTTTAGGATTTTTATGGTGTTTTTTGAGTTTTCATGGGTTTTGAGGGGTTTTAGGGTTTTTATAATTTTTTCAGTTTTCCAATTATTTAGTCATTTTTAGGTTTTTTATAGTTTTTAATATTTTTGTGGGTTTATAGGTTTTTTCATGTTTTTAGTTTTTTGGGGTTTTTTGGGTTTTTAGGATTTTCAATGGGTTTTAGGGGCTTCATGGATTTTTGGGATTTTAGGGTTTTTATTGTATTTTGGTTTTTAGGGGTTTTATGTGTTTTTAGGTTATTAATGTTTTTTAGTGGTTCATAGGATTTTTTATGTTTTTATATAATTTAGGGGTTTTTTAAGAATTTTATGGGTTTTTAACATTTTTAGGATTATGAGGGTTTTTTAGGTTTTTGTGATTTTAGGGTTTTCTATTGATTCTGTAAGTTTTTATGGGTTTTTAGAGTTTTTTAATATTTTTAGGGGTTTAGAGCATTTTTATAATTTTTAGCAAATTTTAAATTTTTATTGGTTTTTATTGTAACTATGGCATTTTGGGTTTTTTTTGGGTTTTAGGGTTTTATGGCCTTTTCACTGCCTTTTTTATGTTTTTAGGGTTTTTATTATTTTTAGGATTTTCATGGGATTTAAGATTTTTTAGGTTTTAAATGTTTCCTTAGGGGTTTTCATTGATTTCTTAGTTTGAGGTATTTTTTTTGAGATTTTTTAGGATTTTTATGGTTTTAGGATTTTTAGGGATTTTGAGGGTTTTATGGTTTTTATAGTTTCAAGGGTTTTTATCAATTTTTGGATTTTATATGTTTATGTGTTTTTATGTTTTTATGGTTTTATTAGGGGCTTTGAGGGTTCTTGGGGTTTTACTATTTTAGAGTTTATTAAGTTTTTTAAATATTTTATGGGTTTTAGGGTTTTTTTGGGATTTTTAGGCATTTTAGGTTTTTCACATTTTTTGGGTTTTTGAGTTTTTAGGGTTTTTATGTTATTTTAGTGTTTTGAAATGTATTTTGGGTTTTAAACAAATTCTAGAGTTTTTAGTGGGTTTATGGATTTTTAAGGGTTTTTAGGACTAAAGGCCTTTATGGGTTTTATGGTTTTTATGGTTTTTATTGATTTTTAGCAGTTCTTTGGTTTTTTGGTGTTTTATGTGTTTTTAGGATTTTAACATTTTCTTAGTGGATTTCAATGTTTTTTAATTTTTAGGCATTTTTAGGGATTTTTTAGGATTTTTATTGGTTATATGGTTTATAGGGATTTCGAGGGTTTAAAAATTTTGAAGGTTTTTTCGGGTTTTAGGGATTTTCTGATGTTTTTAGTGGTTTATAGGATTTTTATATTTCCTTAATGTATTAGTGTTCTAAATTGTTTTTATTTTTTTTAGTGGGGTTTTTGGGTTTTCATGGGTTTTTAGGGGTTTATGAATTTTATAGGTTTTTATGATTTTTTTGGGGTTTAAAATTTCGTAGGGTTTTATGGTTTTCAGGTTTTCTAAGGGTTTTTGTCATTTTTTGGGGTTTTAGTGTTTTTAAAGTGTTTGGATTTTTAGCGATTTTCATGATTTTTTTTGTTTTTAGAGTTTTAGATATTTTGAGTGGTTTATGGTTTTTATTTTTTATGTTTTTTATGATTTTTTTGAGTTTTTGCGAGTTTAAGGTTTTTTTTGAGTTTTTATCAAATTTAAGGGTTTAATAAGAATTTAGGGGATTTAGTGGATTTGGAGGTTTTATTTGATTTTAGGGTTTTTAAGGTTTTTTGTGGGTTTTTATTTTTTTATGGTTTTTAGTGTTTTTTGGGTTTTTTATGTTTTTAAGGGTTTTAAGTGTTTTTATGGTTATAATGTTCACTTGTTGTTTTTTTCATATTTTTAGGGTTTTTTCACCTTTAGGGACTTTTAGGGATGTTTTTGGGTTTTTATGGTTAATAGGGATTTTTAGGGTTTTGTGGGATTTTAGTGGTTTTTAAAGTTTTTATGGTTTTTTTATATTCTACTGTTTTTTGACTTTTTAGGGGGTTTTACGGTTTACTGTTTTTCAATGTTATTTAGGGTTTAAACGGGTTTTAAATATTTTTAGTGGGGTTTTTTGTTTTTAATGTTTTTTATGGTTTTTAGGGGCTTATGGTTGTTAGATTGTTTTGGGGTTTTAGTTGTTTTAGGGATTTTTTGGTTTGAGGTGTTTTATGTGTTTTTAGGTTTCTAACATTTTCTTGGGGTTTATCATGGTTATTACTGTTTTCTAGAATTTATATTTTTTCAGTTCTTTTTTAAGATTTTTATGGTTTTTGGGTATTTAGTGATCTTGAGGGTTTTTAGGGTCTTTAGGATTTTTTATGTTTTTATTATTTTTGGGTGTTTTAGTGATTTATTTTTGAGTCTTCTTAGGGCTCTAATTTTTTTTATTGTTTTTAACATTTTGAGTGGTTTAAATGATTTTTAGATATTTTAGTAGTGTTTTATGTTTTTTTTGGTTTTTAGTGGTCTAAAGGTTTTAAAGGTTTTAGGGGTCTTTATGGGTCTGGATGTTTTTAGGGGTTTTATGGTTTTTATGGGTTTTAATAGTTTTACGATTTTTTGGTTTTTAGCGCTTTTAGAAGTTTTAAGTCATTATAGGGTTTTTCAGTTTTCATTGTGTTTTTAGGGTTTTGATGATTTTTCAGATTTGTTGGGTTTTTATAAATTTTATGGTTTTTAAGGTGTTTAGGGATTTTGAGGGGTTTTGGGGGGTTTTTTCGGTTTTTTGGTTTTTTGGATTTCAATGTGTTTTTAGAGTTTTTAGTGGTTTTAAGTAGTTTTTGGAGTATTAAGTGGTTTTTTGGGTTTTGAGGGATTTTTATATTCTTTTCTAGTTTTTATGGTTTTTAGGGCTTTAATGGTTTTTTAGGTTTTTAGGGTTTGTTGGGGTTTTACAGTTTTTTACATTTTTATGGAATTTGTAGGATATTTTTGGGTTTTATGGGTTTTAGATAATTCAGATATTTTGCGAGTTTTTACAGGTTTTTTTGTTTTTTGGTTATTTAGGGTTTTCTAATTTTTTGGGATTTTTTAGTTTCTTTTAGTTTCATAATGTTTTTAGTTGTTTAAAGGGTTTTTAGATTATTTAGTTGTTTTTGTGATATTATGGGTTTTTATGATTTTTATGGTATTTAGGGGGTTTCAAGATTTTTAGGGGTTTTTAGCATTTTATGCTTTTTGGTAGTTTTAATTGTTTTTTTTATGGTTTTTCTGGGTTTTCAGGGTTTTTTATATTTTTAGGTATTTATTTTTGGATTTTTTAGGATTTTATGGTTTTTTAGTGTTTATATATATTTTTAGGGGTTTATGGTTTATATGGTTTCTGAGTTTTTTTGTGGTTTAGAGGGTTTTTTGAGTTTTTAGCGGTTATAAAAGATTATATAGTTTTTTTGACATTTTTTTGGTTTATTTTTTTATAGTTTTTAGTGGGTTTTTTGAGATTTTGGAGTTTTATTGTTTTTGGGGTTTTATGGTTTTTTGGGGTTTTATGGTCTTTTGGGGGTTTAGCGTTTTTTTTTATGTTTTTAGGTGTTTTTTGTGTTTTTAGATTTTATGGTTTTCTTAGGGGTTTTAAGGGGTTTTACAGGTTTTTACATTATTAATAATTTTTAGATTTTTTATGTTTTTTATGTGTTTTAGGGTTTATGGGGATTTTGAGGGTCTTTAGGGTTTTTATGGGTTTTTTTTTGGGTTTATGGTTTTTAAAAGTTTTTTGGGTTTTGTAGGTTTTTTAGAGTTTTAAATCATTTTTAGGGGTTTAATAAGGTTTAAGAGTTTTTAGTGGTTTATAGGGTTTATAGGATTTTATGGTTTTTAATATTTTTATGGGTTTTATGGTTTCCCAGATCTTTTTATGGATTTTGGTTTTTTTGGTTTTTTATCATTTTTATCATTTTTATTGGTTTTATGTTTTTTAGGTTTTATGGTTTTTAGGGGTTTTCAAGTTTTTTAGGGTTTTATATGTTTTTATGTATTTTTAGGAAATTTTAATATTTTTTATAGTCTTTTAATGTTTTTAGATATTTTGAGGGTTTTAGAGTTTTTCGTGTTTTTGGGATTTTTAGGTGTTTTACTATTATTTGGGTTATTTAGGGGTTCTATGTTCTATTAGGGTTCTAAGGTTTTCTCAGGGTTATTATCGTTTTAAAGGATCATTTCTTTTTTAGGGATTTTTAGTGTTTATTTTATTTTTATGTTTTTAGAGATTTTGGGTATTTTGAGGGGTTTTATAGTTTTTTAGGGTTATGAGTGTTTTTACGTTTTTTGGGTTTTATTTTTTTTAGGTTTTTTAATGTTTTCAAGTGTTTTTATTGTTTTTTTAACTTTTATGGGTCTAAATGGTTTTTAGAGTTGTTAGTGTGTTTTAGGTTTTTTATGGGTTTTTAGAGTTTTTAAAGGATTTCAGTGGGTTTTATGGTTTTTAGGATTTTGGGGGGTTTATGGTGTTTTGGGGTTTTTTGTATTTTTTAGGTTTTTAAGGATTTATGTTTTTTTAGTTTTTTAAGGTTTTCTATGGGGTTTTCGGGGTTTTTACATTTTTAGAGATTTTTAGGGTTTTTTAGAATTTATTGGTTTTTAGGGTTTTAGGGATTTGGGGGCTTTTGGGGTTTTACAATTTTTAGGTATTTAAGTGTTTTTTGGGTTTTTATTATTTTTTGGTTTTTATGGTATTTTTGGGGTTGGGGGTTTTTTTGAGTATTTTTAGGGTTTTATGGTTTTTATATTTTTTTAACATTTTTAGGGTTTGAAAGGTTTTTTGTCGTTTAGTTCCTAATAGGGTTTTTATGGTATTCAAATGGGTTTTATAATTTTTTGTGGTTTTATGGTTTTTACATATTTTTAGGGCCTTGTATGGGTTTTACCGTTTTTATGTTTTTAGGGGGCTTAAGTGTTATTTTGTTTTTAAGGTTTTCTAAGTGATTTTGAGTGGTTTTAGGGATTTTACGTTTTTAGGGATTTTTATGGTTTTTAAAGTTTTCTATGTTTTTTACTATTATAGGGATTTTGAGGGGGGGTTGAGTTTTAGATTTATTCAGGGATTTAAGTTTTTTTTGTTTTAATGGTTTTCATAGGGAGTTATTTTTTATTTATGTATTTTATGTATTTTAAGGGTTTTTTGGGTTTTTTGGATTTATGAGGGCTTTATGGATTTTATGGTTTTTTTGTGTGTTTAAGGATTTTTATTATTTTTTTAAAATTTTAAACTTATACAATGTTTTAAAGGTTTTTTATATTTTTTATCGATTTTATGGTTTTTTATGGGTGTCAAGTTTTTCAATGGTTTTTAATGGGTTTTATGGTTCATATGGTACTTTTGGGATTTTTAGGTTTTTTATCATTTTTTAGGATTTTAGGGGTTTTATGTGTTTTAAATTTTTAAAGTTTTTCATAAGGGGTTTTAGGGTTTTTAAGGGTTTTTATATTTTCAGGTATTTTAGGGATTCTTTTTTACTTTTATAGTTTTTAGTGTTTTTTGGATTTTCAGTGTTTTTATGTTTCAATGATTTTATGGTTTTTTTTAAGGTTTTTTTGTGTCTTTTAGGGTTTTTAATGTTTTTAGAGTTTTTTAACAATTTTAAATGTTTAAAGTGTTTTTTGATTTTTTAGTTATTTTTATGATTTTTATGGGGGTTGGGAGGTTTTTTTAGTTTTTTAGGGGTTTTATGGTTTGTATAAATTTTTAGAGTTGATTGGGTTTTTAGGATTCTTTTGGGATTTTAGACTTTTTTTATTTTTAGGGGTTTTAAGGTTTTTTATATTTTTAATATTTTATTATGATTTTTGAGGTTGTTTACATTTTTATAGAATTTTAGGGATTTTTTCTGATTTTATGGTTATTGGATTATTATAAATTTTGAGTGATTTAGGGTTTTTAGAGTTTTTTATGTTTTTAGGGGTTTAATATTTTTTCAATTTTTAATGGTTTATTAGGTTTTTTTTGGGTTTTTAGGTTTTTAGTGTTTTTAGGTATTTTTAGTATTTTTATGATTTTTTGCGGAGTTAGGGATTTTGATGGTTTTTAGGGGTTTAATTTTTTTTTTCATTTTTTTTCATTTTTTTCCTGTTTTTGGGTTTTTAATGTTTTTATAGTTTTAATTGGTTTTAATGATTTAAGGTATTTTAGTGCTTTTGTAAAATTTTATGGTTTTTATTGGTTTTTATGGTTTTTGGGGTTTTAGGGTTTTTATGGGTCTTGGGGTTTTTAGGGTTTTTAGTGTAATAGAATTTTTGAGGGTTTTATTGGTTTTAAATGTTTTTGGGGTTTTAAGGTTCTTTTACAGGTTTTTAGGGTTTCTACAGTTTTTTACATCTAAATTATTATTAGCGATTTTAATGATTTTGATGATTTTTAAGGGTTTTTAGTGATTTTAAGGATTTTTTATGGTTTTTATGGTTTTATGGTATTAATTATTTTTGCGGTTTTATTGGGTTTTTTGAGTTTTCAGGACTTTCATGTTTTATAATGGTTTTAGGGGTTGAAGGGTTTTCATGTTTTTAGTGGGTTTTTAGGTTTTTATTGGGTTTTAGGGGTTTTATGGTTTTTAGGGGTTTAGGGGTTTTTCGGGGTTTTAGGGTAATTTAGGGTTTTTTGGGTCGTTTGGGTTTTTTTAGGTTTTAAGGGACTTACATAGTTTTTAGGTTTTCATGGTTTTGACGGGGGTTTTAGTATTTTTTATGTTTTGATGAATTTTTAGGTATATTTTAGGATTTTTATGAGGTTTTAAGGTTTTTAAGTATTTTGAAGGTTTTTAGAGTTTTTAGGGTATTTTATGTTTTTTAGTGTTTTTTGTTTTTTAGGGTTTTATGTGTTTTTAGGCTTTCATGTTTTTCTTAGGGTTTTCAGGTTTTTTAGGTGTTTTCAAATTTTTAAGTATTTTTAAGGTTTTTTTGAGTTTTTTATTTTTTTTGGATTTTTATGTATTTTGAGGGTTTAGGGTTTTTAGTTTTTTTGGGGTTTTTTGGTTTTTAGTATTTTTGAGGGTTTAGGGTTTTTTATTTTTTTTATATATTTTTTAAATGTTTTAGGGTTTAAAAGGTTTTTAGAGTATTAAGTGGGTTTTAGGGTTTTTATGGGTTGTATGGTTTTTAAGGTTTTAAGGGGGTTTTTATGGTTTTTAGGAATTTTTAGGTTTTTAGGTTTTTTTGATTTTTAAGGTTTCTTTGGAAGTTTTCATGGTTTTTAGGGTTTTTTTTTTTAATTTTATGGATTTCAAAATTTTTTATTATTTTATGGTTTTTTAGGTTTTTAGGGATTTTGAGGGGTTTTTTGGTTTTTTATTTTTTTTGTCTTGTTTTTCTGTTTTTACGGTTTTAAGGTTATTTCCATTTTTTAAAATTTGTAGGGTTTTATGGGGTTTTTGAATTTTATTATTTTTTGTGTTTTTATGGGGTTTTTGTATTTTTTATGGTTTCAATGTTTTTTTTTGGTTTCTATGGTTTTTAGGTTTTCTACAGTTTTTGGGTTAATGTTGTTTTATAGGGTTTTTAGGGATTTTAAGAGTTTTTAGTATTTGAATGCATTCTTAGGTTTTAAGGGAGTTTAGGGTTTTTTACGCTTTTATGTATTTTTTGGTAGTTTTGGTGATTTTTACGGATTTTTTGTGTTTAAAGGGAATTTGCAGTTTTATGGGTTTTTAGAGGTTTTATTGTTTTTTGGGGTTTTAGGGATTTTTGATTTTTTAGGGTTTTTATATTTTTTAACGCTTTAGTGGTTTAAAGGGGTTTTAGATTTTTTAGTGGGGTTTTAGATTTTTTATCGAGTTTTTTTTAAAAAAAATTGTTGTTTTTATGGTTTTTATGCTTTTTGGGTTGTTTAAAACATTTTATGGTTTTATACTTTTTAATGGTTTTAGAGGTTTGAATTGTTTTTAGGGTTTTAAGCATTTATTATAGAATTTCAGGGTCTTGGTGTCTTTTGTGATTTTTTGTTATTTTTACGTATTTTTTAAGAATTTTACGGTTTTTTGGGTTTTTTTGTTTTTTTTGGGATTTTTATGTTTTAGGGGTTTGAGGGTTTTTTTGGGTGCTTAGTGTTTTTTTGAGTTCATAGGTGTTTTTTGGTTTCTTAGAGGTTTTTATGTTTTTGGGGTTTAATGGGTTTTATGAGTTTTTAGTTGGTCTTTTGGGTTTTTATGGGTTTTTTAGTGTTTTTTAAATTATAAGTTTTTTTTATTGTTTTTCGGGGTTTAGGATTTTTTTCATTTTTATGTATTTTTCGTTTATTTGGTGTTTTTTATTTTTAATGTTCTCTTAGTAGTTTTTATATTTTTTTGGTATTTTTACATTTTTAGGTATTTTTGGGTTTTTGTTGGATTTTGATGGTTTATAAGGTTTTTATTGACTTTGAGGGGTTGTATGTTTTTTTTGGGTTTTAGGGGTTTTTTTGGTTTTTAGGGAGTTTTACATGTTTTTAGAGTTTTATATGGTTTTTAAGGGTTTAAATTTTTTTTATTGTTGTTGGTGGTTTATAGGGGTTTTAATGTTTTTATGGTTTTTAGGGGGTTTTAGAGATTATAATGTTTTAAGGTTTTCTTAGGGGTTTTCAAGGTTTTTAAGTTTTAGGGATTTTTGGTGAATTTTTAGGATTTTTATGGGTTTTAATTATATTTAGGTAATTTTAGGGGTTTGGGGGGTTTAGGGTTTTTAGGGGTCTTACGGTTTTTGTGTGATTTTAATGTTTTTTTGAGTTTTTAGGTGTTTGTTGGTTTTTATTGTTTTGAAAAGGTTTTTAGGGGGTTGATGGATTTTTATAGTTTTTAGTGGATTATGGTTTTTAGGTGTTTCTAGTGATATTTAATTTTTTTTACATTTTTATGGTATTTTTGGGTTTATAGGGGTTTTGGGGGTTTTTAGTTTTTTTTATGTTTTTAAAGGTTTTAAATGTTTTTAGGTTTTTAAGGTTCTCTTAATGGGATTTAGGGTTCGTAAGGGTTTTTACCTTTTTAGGTATTTTAAGTATTAGTAAATTTTTATGGTTTTTTTTGTTTAAGTGATTTTGATGGGAGTTGTTTGGTATTTTTAGTTGTTTTATGGTTTTTTTGGGATTTAAGGGTTTTTTTTGTTTTTTAGGTTTGTTATGGTTTTTGGAGTTTTTATAGTTTTTAAGAGTTTTAGGCGTTTTTAGTGTTTTTATTGATTTTTATTGGATTTTTGGGGTTTTAGGGGTTTATTTTTTGTAGATGATTTATTTTTTAGGGTTTTAGGGCTTTTAAGGTTTTTTAGTGTTTTTTGGTTTTTTGGTGCTTTATGTGTTTTCTGGTTTTTATGGTTTTCATTGAGTTTTTCATGGTTTTATGGGTTTTTATGTTATTAGGAATTATTAATTTATTTATGGTTTTTATTGTTTTATGGTTTTTATTTATTTTTATGGTTTTTAGTTTTTTAGTGTTTTTAGGGTTGTTATATTTTTTTGGGTTTTAGGGTTTTAGATTTATTTCTATTTTTATGGATTATAGTGATTTTTTATCATTTTTAAGTGTTTAAGGGGTTTTTGATAGTTTTTAGTCATTTTTTGTTTTTTAGGGGTTTTATGGTTTTTATGGTCTTGTATTTTGTAGGGATTTTAGGTTTTTTAAGGATTTTTTGGTTTTTTTTGCTATTATTTGTGTTTATGTGTTTTTGTATTGTTAATTCTTTCTTAGGAGTTTTAGGGTTTTTTATGTGTGTTGGTACTTTTAGGTATTTTTTTAGGATTTTTATGTTTTTACGGATTTTAGGGATTTAATGGGTTTTATGGTTTTTAGGGGTTCCATGGTTTTTCAAGTTTTTTTGTTTTTAGGGATTCTTTGAGTTTTTTATATGTTTAAAGGGTTTTTAGATATTTTTAGTGTTTTTCAGGGTTTGAAATTTTCTTAGAGTCTTTAGTAGGTTTTAGGGTTATTATGGGGTATTTGGGTTTCAGATATTTTTGGGGTTTTATTATTTTTTTTAATTTTTAGGGATTCTTAGTGTTTTAGGGTTTTTAGCATTTTTCGGTTTTTTGTGCTTATAAGTTTATTTAGGTGTTTATGGTTTACTTTGGGGATTTAATGGTTTTTTATGATTTTTATGGTTTCTAATTTTTTAGAGATTTTGAGGCATTTTAATTTTTTAGGGGTATTAGGGTTTTTATGGTTTTTATGGTTTTTCTAGTTTTTTTTAGTTTTTATGGTTTTTAAGGTTTTTACTGTTTTTTACATTATTGGTGTTTAAAGGAGTTTTAGTGTTTTTAGTATTTTTTTGGGTTTTAAGGTTTTTATGGGTTTTTACGGTTTTTATCATTTTTTTGGCCGAACATGTTCCCTTTCGGCTAAGCCGGATGAGACCGGGTCACTGGGGGACCCGGTGGGCGGGACCCTAGACTTAACTAGTCTGGTTCCAACAAGGCCCATTAGGCCTGTCCTACTGGCCAAGCCAGACCGGACTGACCAATACCCAAACTAGGTCAGGTAGAGTCAATCAAATTAAACCGAGGTATGTGGGACCCCTAAGTTGGGTTGTTCGGGTCGGTCCGATTGGGTCGGATCGGGCCCAAACACCACTATCCTCTGTTTACCGAAATGTCAATAACTCACAGACTGAGTGTCTGATTAATGCATCATCTATGGAACGAGAACCCTTGAGACGATGTGTTCCTTTTGAGACACTCTACATGAGTTTTTTCTGGGGTTGTCATACGTCTGACTTTGATCGAACTCGAATCCAACAAGGCCCTTTTTACTAAAATGTCAATTTCTTATATACTGAGCACCCGCTCGACACACTGTCTATTGTGTTCGAACCCTTATGATGAGAAGTTCGTTTGGGTTATTCTATGTGGGACTTCATGGTGGTTGACGTATGACCGATGGCTTGAGAATTAGTTTTGTGGATCCTTAGTGGTCTGACAGACAAGCAACAACCACGTGGATCCTTAGTGGCCCGACTGACAAGCAGTGACCATGTGGATCCTTAGTGGCTTGGTAGATGAGGAGGAGCCGTGTGGATCTGTAGTGGCCCTGAAAATGAGCATCAGCCGTGTAGATCCTTAGTGGCTTTGCAGGAGAGCAGGGATTCATCGGGGATGAGTCCCTACACAGTACGAAATGTTCATCACTATAGTCAATGAACCTTATTCATTTGATTTAGATTATACCTAGTGTGAGTTTTCCATACCTTGTGGTCTTACTTCGTGGTCTTACTTTATGGTCTTAATTGGTGTATTTTCATTGTGGCAGCTTTATGGTATTTATCCTTTGTGGAATGGGGTCCCCTACTGAGTACTCTGTTACTCACCCCTGCATGGGCTTTGCCCGCACAGGTTTTGTCTTGTGAAGACGACGAGAGTTTTGACGGTGGACTTGGTGGCCTAGGACTAGGCATGGCCCAGTGAGATCATGCAAACAGGGTGTACTCCCACAACATCCAGTAGCTACCCTACTCTTACCATCAATTGGGATTCTCTACAGCCGTCTTGTTCATAGTTTTTACTTATACTCTTCAGTTTTCAGTTGTCTTTTGCTGGGTTAGTATTTTGGACCATTTTACCTTTGGATGTACTCGTACTCAGTGGTTATTATTTAGTGGAATGATTTCTCTTCTTCAAGTTTTGGGTTTTGGTTGTGTGCGTTCTTGTTCAGGTACACAGGAAAATGCCTCCCACTCATTGTTTGACACCTTCAGCACTAGTCTCCAACCCATGGCCTTCAAGAGGCGAGGTTGTGGGAGTCACGGGGTGAGCCTCGGGAAAAGGGTCATGAAAAAGTTGTATCAAAGGTGTCTAGTTCTACCAGAATAACTAAGATTCCATGTTTTTCAATTGGGGAAATAGTGTTAACTTTCTTGAGTTTGTCTATTAGTCTGGGGAGTCCAGTATTGGTGCAATGACCAACGTATCCAGACACCAGGACAATGAATTCTATTTTCCATCTTAGTAAAAGAAAACACTAGCTTCATGAGTTTTGTAAATGTTTTTCCCTTGATCTATTTTAAGTCAACTCACTTGGTATAACTTATTAACACTAGTCCATATTGACTCTCTATAAAGATGCCTCCATGCAGATAGCCATCCAGGATTCCAGTGCATGACAAAGGGGATGGTTCACATGGTGATGAGGCTTCAGTATAAGGTCTGTTGCCTGAGATGGTACCTTCAGGTTGTTCCCCAGTAATACCACTTCCCATTGGTCAGCAGTTACTACCAGCGCTACCGGTATAGGGCACATGTTGTCTCAGTACCGTACATGAGTTTCAACGACAATGTCCCCTCAGGTTTCGAGGCGAGACCTATTAATATGCGGCTAAGGACTGGCTTTAGGTGGTGACTGAATTTCCATCTTTCTAGGGCACCATTAGATTATATGTTAGTACTAGTAGTGAGCCTTATATGTGGAATAGTAGGGCGATGGCAGGTTTTATATTACCTGATATTACGTTAAGGTGACTTTTACGTGGATAGAGTGTATGAACCTTTCTCTGAGAAAGGGATATTTCAATAAAATCTAAGGGGTATGTATAACAAAGAGATTCTATAGGATGACATGTCAGTAGCTACATATTCATCGACGTCTACTGACTTTTCCATGTATTTGATGAATATGATATGACAAGTGATTCAAGGCTCAAAACTCTGAGAAAGGTGTGTTTAGGGACATCTGATCCAGCTCTATTCATCCATGCATTTCTACTTATGCTATGGTGCTAGAGAGAAACTTTGGGGTTGGAGGTCCTTTGGATGAGCAGATACAGCCAATGGGTGTCAGCAGTAGGACAACAAGCATCTAACATCAGTCTCAAATACATGGATGTGTGAGACGTTCCGAGAAGATGTCCCAAGGCAGGGGGTCTATATTTCAGGGATCATAGGATGATTTCAGTTCGCCTAGGAAGAGGTAATTATTTTCAAAACATGGTAGGATTCATCTCCTTAGAGATTGTCCATCATGTCAGGCTGACAGTGAAATGGTGGATGGTCCACTCAAGTGGAGGAAGTGATAGGAACAGATGAATTTTCAGGGTGTTAGATGTCTCAGAGATTCTAGGAGAGCAGTAGGAGGTGGTATAAATTTCGACATGTTGCAACAACCACCCCAACATGGTCCACACCAAGCTTAGGGAGCTAGAGGAAAGGGGAAGGTAGTAGCTACATGCGGTCAAGGAGTATGAAATAAGGGATCCTAGAATTATTTGAGGTGTGGTTTATGTTTACTACTTGGTGCCATATTAATAGACATAGGTGATGATCATTCCTTCTTCTCATAAAAATTGTTCAAGACCTAGAGTTTCCAGTTAAACGATTGACTTGATCCTTACATATGGAGATACCTATGGTAAGAGACTCGATAATCACACTTATGTCGATTGTGTGATCTAAACTTTTAGGTAAGAGATTCAGTTGGAACCTCTTGGGGGCAGCATCAAGGCCTTACGAAGTTAGTTTGGGTTTGAACTGATCGTACACATTACATGATCAGATTGAATATTTTAGAAGAAAAGGATATGGTATATCCACAGCGTAGAAATGGGGTTTTCCATTGTTGGAAAAAAGAAAACCCATGCAGTATGGGATAAACTCATGCATAGGATGGTATAGTCGATCACTCTTGAGTTCTCCGACCTTACCCTCGTGGCCGTATATTTTTTGAGCTTTTAGTTCCCAACAGTAGAGGCAGAGTGTGGGAACCTCCTTTCAAAAGATGTTTCTAGGGTTACCTCCCTGCAAGGGGAGGGAATTCTATATCATTATACACCCCTAGATGGAACCGATATCAGCATCAGTATATTAAAGGGTTTTTGTATAGCTTCTTAATAAGGGGGATTAATTGGTGGATTATAGAAGAAGGGATTAGTAAGACCCAGTGTTCGAGGATATGTATGGATTACAGACACTTTAAACAAGTTGCTGTGGAGAACGAGTACCCACTACAAAAGGGTCGATGGGCACATCAATCAGTAAAAATGGGTAACTTTAAAGTGGATGGAAAGCTGAGTGTAGGCTTTTTAGTAGTTCATATTATGGTGATGGCTAGAGTTCCTCCAGGACTATGAATTTGAGATAGTCTATACTCCTGGGAAGGGGAATGTGGTGGAAGACGCGCTTAGTAGGAGGACTGGTTTACAGCTTCTAAGTGAGGCAACAGAGTAGCTAGCCGCAATGTAGACCTCCCTCATGGATGATGATTGAGTATCCTACTTTCAGTCAATTACCATCACACCCCAACTATTTCAGTGAGTTTGAGAGGCATAGTTTGTGGATGTTGACCACGAGGCCTAATGTACATATTTATCCTTAGGACAAGCTCCTGATAAATTTATGATAGGTTGGGAGCACATCATTCTCTTTAGAGGACACACCATAGAACCAGTGACGTTATGAGAGGAGGTGTTAAGGGAGTTCCATAAAACCCCATTGGTGGTACATTCTAGTCTGGAGAAGATGTACTATGACCTTCAATGCCAGCATTGGGGGCCAGGAGACTGAGAACCTTGGAGTTTGGGGAGGGAGACCGTGTTTTCCATTGGATCTCAACCCAATGGGGATTGCAGAGTTTTGGTTGTGGCATCAAGTTATCTCAAAGGTTTATTATACATTTTCAGATTCAAAGTGGAGTTGGCCAGGTGGTGTACTGCCTAGCTCTTCACCCATATATGCACTGGTTGCATGATGTTTTCCATGTGTAGCATTTGAGGTGGTACATACACAATCCATCACACGTCATAAAATGGGGAGATCTAGACATTGATGTTGGGGAGATGTTTGCGGAGTACCCTGTGTAAATACAGGATTGATAGGAGGAGGTCCTTTGTGGATGGTCGATTCCTCAAATGTATGTTTGGTGGCATCATGAGATAATTCAAAAGAGTACATGGGAGTGGAAGGGTCATATTCATGATTAGTACCCCCATTTGTTGGTTTTCCATTTTTTTGGATTTTGGGGATGTAAATCCCTAAGGTGGGGAGAATGTAATGTATCAAAATTTCTTTGTATTTTTTAATTTATATGGAATTATTTCAAGAACAGGAACTGAGATGGTGTGTGATTCTGATACCTAGAGTGCCTAGAATGATCCGTCAAAAAATGATAAGCAGTAAATATTTTGTGTGAGCAGTTTTCTTGAAAAAATGGATGTTTTATTAAACAAGTGCCTAGATCATAAATATGAGGGTACTGTTGTGTTCAAGATGGCGGGTTTACCCTAGGTGTGTCTTAATTTTAGTTAGTGAAAGTTTTTAGTGAGAAAACCCAAAAATGGAATAACCTTAAATAAAATAATTAAATAAAATTATTTTATTTTTCAAATTCTTATAATTCAGTAATGGTGACTCAAATTAAAAATATGATACCATCACTCACGTCATGAGGGTATTCATTTCTTAGGAATATCCTAACATTGGCTGATGTGGGCAAAAATTGGAAGTCAGTTTTTGGCCGTAATTAAAAAAATTATGTAACAATTATTATTTTTTTAAACCAAATAACTTTTAAATGGTAACCCAGATTGAAAATCTGAGAGTACCTTTGAGCTCATGGGGGAATATTCCACTTAGGCTAAGCCTAACATCGACTGACGTGAGTCGAAAGTGAAAGTTTATTTTTGAACTTTTTTTAGGATCATTATAAAAAACATGCAAGTTGGGTTTTCTAACTTTTTAACTAGTTCTCGAATAAAAAATATGAGGCCATCGTTGAACTCCGAACACCCAGATTTTCCATGAAAGGACTTAAGTTCAGACGAAAAGGGTCGGACAGAATGGTTAATTTATGGAATTTTTTTGGAAAATAATAAAATAACTTTAAAAAGTTATCTTATTTTATTTTTCTCACTATTGAGTGGAAGAAGTCGACACTGCAGTGTGACTAGAAGGCTCATTAAACTAGGATCATTAATGGCTCATTGTGAAAGCATAACATCTATGATGTTTCGTAAATAAAAAGGAGTAACGATGCAACATCGTAGCGTAACAGAAACACTGTGATGTGTTTCCTTTTTAATTAGATAAAGCATTGGAGAGTCGGAACTAAATGTTGGGGATTCTGTGATGAAGCTATGGTGGAATTCCTCTCCAACAATGAACGAAAAAAGCCAGTGGGAAGGATTAATGTGGTGAAAAACGACAAAGAATGCTAAGAATTCTGGGAAGTGACAATCACCAATGATGCTTGAACCCCAATGAACTGAACTCTTTGGCAGCGGAAATCAAAGTGAGGTAGGGGGTTTTTTTTGATTCATGATTTCCCCATTCTTATTCTAAATGATGAACATAGATTAATCCACAAACAGGTTAATTAATGGTTCATTTGTTCTTGAAGGAGCATGAATTATTTTTTTATTTTCCTATTCGGGATTAAATTATCACTTGTATTGATTTAACAACAATCCCCAGACCTCCCCATGTTTTTAAGCTTCTAACACGGAGGGAATGGGTGAACGCAGACAAGGCTTGAGCCCCTCTACATGTGCGTTCTTTGTGGATGAATTCTCGAACGAGATGAAAGGTGAGTTTAATGTTTTCCTAGTGAAGTTGGTTTACATAAGATCCCATTGGGGGTAGACGGATCGAGAAATGGACCACTAGTGGAACTTCGGTGGCCTACAGAAGGAACTACCTGCACGCCGGCAGTGGCCCGTGACAGCGGAGGGAGGGGGTGTGCCCGTCGGCGTGCCGTAGTGAGAGGATGTCACAGCGGACTAGCCACGACAACCATAAGGAATGGAGGCCCACGTTCGAACCACCTGGGTGACCTGGAAAGCCACAGTTGCTCGATTATGGCGAAGGGGAGTCTGCGGCCCACCCCTTGCAGGTTGCGTTCGAATAGGGAAGCAATGAAGTGATGAATGACGTGTCCCAGGCGGATCGGGCTCCTGATGGCTGGCCGCACCCCAGCCAGCGGGCCGGGCCGGACCTATGTCACAGTTCATGACCCACAACATAGGGTGGGACCCTTTCCCTTTGGTCCGCACTGGGGGGGACATGATTGCCGGGTGACCCAACGGGCTAGACCCTCAGCATAACTAGGATGGATCCAACAAAGCCCATTGGGTATGACCCACTGGATAGGCCAGACCGGACTGACCCAGATCCGAACCAGTTTAGGTCGAGTCAGTCAAATTAAACTGGGGTATGTGGGACCCCTGGGCCGGGTTGGTCAGGTCAGTCCGACTGGGCCCAGACACAACCGGACCTTGATTACTAAAACATCAATAACTCCTAGACCAGTTGTCCGATTGATGCACCTTCTACGGTACGAGGACCCTTTATATGAGGCGATCCTTCTGAGACACTCTACGGGTGTTTTTTGGGGGGTTGGCATATGTCTGGGTTGGATTGGACTCGAATCCAACCATTCCCTTTTTACTAAAATGCCCATATCTTACAGACTGATCATCTTTTCAACACGCCTTATATTGTGTTGGAACCCTTATGAGGAGATGGTCCTTTGGGTATTCTATATAGGACATCAGGGTGGTTGAGGTAAGACTGATGGCTCGACTAGCAACCATGTGGATCCTTAGTGTCCCCAAAGACTAGAAGCAGCCATGTGGATCCTTAGTGTCCCCAATGACTAGCAGCAGCCATGTCAATGAAGTTCTTCAAAGTCCTTGGGAATGTACAGAGCTCTTCTTGAGTGAGCGTGAGTGTGTATGACATTATTGTGTATTTCACTTGTAGATCACTTATGTATTGCGCTTGTATGTGTATTGCAGGAATATGGACGTCTTGTATTTATGGAACGAGCACCGGCAAAAGAAAAGATTTATTTTTGCAGGTATGATGTACGGTTCTCTGACATCCAAAAACCTTCATTAAATAAATGACAGAGCATTAAAATATACCTAAAATTACCGTTGGTTAGAGTAAACAAATATAAATAAATTAAGGCTGCGTCAGGTTCTCTGGAATGTTATCTTTTAATATCGGTAGCCTTGTGTCACAGTAGGTCTTTGTATAGGTAACCTCTTGTATCGGTAACCTCTTGTATCGGTAAACTTCATGTCTGTCGGTAGACTTGATCGATAACGGTAGACTTAATTTACCGGTGACCTTTCGTGTAACGGTAGCCTTCATGTACGGGTATCTTCCTTGGTGTATCGGTAGACTTCCTTCGGTAACTTGTCTGTAACGGTAGGCTTGCATAACAGTAACTTGTCTGTATCGGTATGCTTTCATAACAGTGAATTGTTTGTATCGGTGATCTTCACGTAACGGTAGACTTGTCTATATTGGTAAGCTTGAATAACGGTGACTTGTCTGTATCGGTGACCTTCACGTAACAGTAGACTTGTTGTACCTGTGGACTTGATGTATCAGTGACCTTATACATAACGGTGTACTTTAAAAATCGGAATCTTTGTTCGGTAACGGTGACCACTTGTCTGTATAAGCATTCTATTGGCTGAATGGGTTAAGTTAGAATATATATCCATCCAGTAACCGAATTCTCTGAAGATAATTTAATTATTATAATATATGAATATGTGCATGGTGTACAGAAATACTGAAATAAGTAATTAATCATTAATCAATATAGGGATTATCAAACTATAATTGAGCATAATTGGGATTATCAAAATATGAGTTCAACTAATTCTCCTAGAGGGTTCAACAATCTCCCCCTTTTTGATAATCACAACTTATGAAAAAGTATTAAGAAAAAATAAAATGGTGTCAGAGAAAGAATTTCCAAAAAAAACATTAAAAAAAAGTTCTCATTTTTCTCCCCCTTTAAATTGCACTCCTAGTTCTCATTAGTTTCATTTTCTCCCCCTTTGTGATTAACAAAAAGAAGGGTAGAATTAGAGAAATGTAGAGACTAAAAGAGAATTGATTGCAAGAAAAAAAATAAAGTGGATAATGTAAAAGTAATTTTCCATTAAATCACAAAAGGTACAAATTGATAAAGTTAGTATTACAAAAATACAAGTGAATCCTATCAAAAACATACAGAATCACTCAATAGTCCTCTTGAACAAGAGTCTTTCCCTTAGGATCAGAAGAGGGTGTAGGGTCAGATTGAGTAGATGGCTTGGGAATAGCTAAAAGAACAACTGGAGGGTCAGCCACTGAAACTGTACCAGCTCTGAATTTTGTGCTCTTCTGTGGGATCATAGGTGTCAATCTTCGAATAGCCTGAACTGGAGTCAATTGAGGTGTACTCCCAGAGGCAGAGGCAGGAAGTACAGGAGGTACAATCATAGGTCTGGCATCCACATGGAAGAAAGGTAGAAACATGTTCCTGAAATTCATAATAAAACTACCTCCTCTCTCCATTGCGGACACAAAATCATCTAGATTTTCAATCAATTTATCCAAGGTAGGAGTAAGCTCCCTGAGCTTACTAACCTGTTCTCTGAAATCTTGAGTCACTGGAGGCAACATCAAATTATCCATCAAGAGCTTGAAATGGTTGGTCATTTAATGCTTGGTATAGACCTTCTCAAAGTAAGCATCCAATTTATTCTTAATTGCCTTTTGAGAAGCAGTAGCTGCCCGTAGGTGATCATGAACAAAACTACTAACTTCCCTAGTGGTATCAAGGATCTGAGTATTTGAGGTACCACTGGTACTGGCCTTAGACAACTCTTCCTGGATAACAGTTCTGATCTGGTCAAGGTTAAGAGTGGAGTTGGATGAGGGAAGGGGTTTAACTGAGAAAGCTACTGTCCCCTTGAAAGATTGTGTCAGATTACTAACCACCTTCTGAACAAGTTCATCTTGACTGTTCAAATGTTCTTTGACTGATGTTTTAAAAGTCTCAAATACTTCCAAAAACTGCTTGACTACTTCATTGCTATATCTGATATCAGTATTCACTTGGGTTCGAGAACTGTTCATGGATGTTAATGAAGCAATTGATTGTCTTAGAGCAACCACAGCTCCTATCCATCTCTCAATTTGAGTATGGCATAATTTAAATTTCATCCATCATTCCCTTTACAGGACTAGACAAAGAACATCCCAGAGATAGCTTCAGGGATTGCTCCACACTCCTCATTTCATCAACCAGGATTTTCTTCAAATCTGTCACTGATTCTCTCAGTGCTTCTTTCATTTCAGCCTTTAAGGACTCATGGTCCTCCTTGGTTTCCAAATTGTTAGACACAAAAGGTAGGATAACTGATTCCCTTTGGGGCTGGTCTTCCTCATCAGAATCTCCATAATTGAGTCCATGTACTATATATACTGGATCTGATGTCCAACCTTCAATGTCATACAACACAAGAACTGAACCAAGATTCTCCCCCTCACTTAAAGAATTCTCCTGAGGAATCTCCTCTAACTGTTTTGCTCGAGGTAACTCTACAGCCGCCTCTGCAACTTCAGCAGATGCAACAACCATTTGCTCTGATAGTTCAACAGTAGGGTTAGTCCTATCCTTTTATGAGTCATCAATGACTCTCTCATTAAGTGAAAGAGATGCCACTTATGCTGCCTGAACATGCACAATCGTGTCTGTATTAGGAATCAAAGGGCTCAAACTATGCTCTTATTCTTAATTTTCCTCATCATCTGCTTCACCAGCAGCCTCCTTTTCTCCATTAACAAAATGATCAGATTTGGTTGCCTCATCATCTTCAGAGGTGTCCTCGACAACATACTGATATGCTTCTTCTTCTTCTTCTGTGGTCTCATTATCATTGTCCTCCAGAATAGTTTCTCTCCGTGGTAGTTCTTTTGGAGGGTTATCTTCTCCATAGGAAATATTTTGATGCATAGGACTAGGAGGTAAATATGGGTCTCCTCCTTCCTCAACTGATGTCTCTTTCTCCTCAGCTTCAGCTTCATTATCACTATATACTGGTTCTGGCTAATCTGGTCCAAGACCAGGATCCCTCACATCCTTTGGTCTAGAAGGATGGTCCACAGGAGTGTACTTGTCCTAGAATTTACCTTCGTCATTAACCCATGATTTCTTCAAAGGATTCCAGCTAACATTAATATACTTACAAACAGTCCTGGTGAGGAAAAAGTTATCCTTAACCACAACTGTTTCATCCTGAGGTCCAGTTACCTCCTTTTCCTTCAACAAAATAGAAATCAACTTAGAAAAGAAATGTGAATTGGATTTAGACTTCAATCTAGTCATATCCTCAATTTGAATCATTAGAAGTCTGTAAAAGTTCACCTTTACTCCATGATTTAATAGATACAACAAATAAATATCCTGAAATATGAGGGTAGCAAAATCTCCTCTTCTTGGACTAATCACATGCTGAATGAACATGAAAAGTAGTTTAACCTCACCTGCCATTTCTGCAGCAATGATCTTTCTAGGGGTTCCATTTCTTGTCAAAACCAACAAGGCATCCTCATATTTGAAATAGTCACTAGCAGTAGGTATGGATTTTGAATAAAATCCATAATCACCGCTATGTAAAACATTATGGTTCTCAGCCCATTCAACTGATGAAAACGAAAACTTTTGACCATTCACAAAGGAAGTAATTCTATTCTCCTCTTCTGAAGTCTCAAAACAGACAAACTCATAAAACTCCATTACCAGTACTGGATAATACGGTCCATTATTGTTCGTGAAGGACTCGAGCAATCCTTGCTCTTGTAAGATCTTCAGAATCAAGGGCATTCTTTCCAACATCCATTCCTCACATAACTCCTTTTCCACTACAATTTCTCGCTTTGATAAATGTAGATTCACAGGATTCCTTCAAGAAACACTTCTACTACTTCCACTAGCACCAGCATTGGTTACTTTCTACTTCTTAGCTTGCGGCGCATCACTCCCTTCATCCACTGAGGTTCGCTTTACACGGGCTATTTCAGATTCTGAGGCTTAGGGTTTTGCGAGCTTAAGATGCTTAGGTAGGAGGGATTCAAAAAGTAGGGTTCGCGGTGATTGAGTGATGCCTAGAGTCAGGTTTAATATCATTTAGGATTCACATATAAAATTTATCTCATATAAAAAACAGTTCGAAGTCTCGGCCTTAATATAAAAATTTTAAAACATCACGAGAGATGTACCGGTGAGGTGTCCTTAAACGGAGAGGTCTATCCTAATGGTTAGGTTTATCTAACGGTGAGGTTTATCCAAATGGCGAGGTTTATCTAATGGCGAGGTTTATCCTAACGATGAGGTTTATCTAACGGTGAGGTTTATCCAACGGTTAGGTTTTTCTAACGGTGAGGCTTATCCAACTGTGAGGTTTACCCTAATGGTTAGGTTTATCTAAACTATTTTAAGAGTATGTTATCATTCCTAATTCGTGTCTAATAAAACTTAATCTTTTTTAACTTAATGGCTTAGTGAAAATATTAGCTAATTGGAGTTCAGTGCCTATAAATTCAAGAGTTATATCACCTCTTTGATAATGATCTCTTAGAAAGTGGTGTTTAACATCAATATGTTTGGTTCTAGAGTGAGACACAGGGTTCTTTGAGATGCTGATCACACTAGTGTTATCACAGTTAATTTAAACATGTTTAAAATCAAATCCATAGTCCAATAAAGTGTGTTTCATCCACAAAATCTGTGCACAACAACTACTAGCAACTATATACTCTGCTTCAGTAGTAGATAATGCAACCGAGTTCAGTTTCTTACTACACCATGATACTAGGGACATTCCAAGTAAATGACATGTTCCAGATGTGCTCTTTCTATCTAACTTGCATCCAGCAAAGTCAGCATCTGAATAACTTATTAAATCAAATGATTATCCTTTTGGAAAATACAGTCCCAAATTTGCAGTATATTTAAGATATTTGAAAATCCTTTTAACAGCAAGTAAGTGTGACTCTTTAGGGTTAGCTTTAAATCTAGCACACATACATACAATAAACATAATATCAGGTCGACTAGCAGTAAGATAAAGTAAACTCCCAATCATACCTCTATAATTAGTTTGATCTACTGGTTTCCCAGTTTCATCAATATCTAATTTACAGGTGGTACTCATAGGTGTATAACTCCCCTTAATAATATCCAAACCAAAACGTTTTAATAAATCCTTAGTATATTTACTTTGATTTAAAATAATACGATCTTCAGTTTGAAGGATTTGAATTCCAAGAAAGTACTTAAACTCTCCCATTATGCTCATTTCAAACTCATTTTTCATAACCTTTGAAAATTCAGTACATAGAGAATTTTTAGAATATCCAAAAATAATATCATCAACATATATCTGTACTATTAAAACATCTTTTGAAATTATTTTTATAAAAAGAGTGGGATCAACAATTCATTTGTAAATCCTTTTGAAATAAGAAAATTTGTAAGTCTTTCATACCAAGCTCTTGGAGCTTGTTTTAAACCATATAAAGATTTAGAAAGATTAAAAAAATGATTTTGAAAGTGAGGATTTGAGAAACCAGGTGGTTGTTCTACAAAAACATCTTCAACAATAAAACCATTTAGAAAAGCACTTTTCACATCCATTTGATATAACTTGAAATTTAGATGTGATACAAAGGCAAGTAAGATCCTAATTGCCTCTAATCTAGCTACATGTGCAAAGGTTTCCTCATAATCAATTCCTTCTTCTTGATTGTAACCTTGTGCAACTAGTCTAGCTTTGTTTCTAATGATGTTTCCAGATTCATCAACTTTGTTTCCAAACACCCATTTTGTGCCTATGGTTAAAGTGTCTTTAGGTCTTTCTACTAATTCCCAGACTTTATTTCTTTCAAATTGATTTACTTATTCTTGCATAGCCATTACCCAAAATTCATCATTTATAGCATCATTGAAATTTTTAGGTTCTAACTGCGAAAGAAAGGCTTGATGTTCAACCGGATTTCTTAGAGAAGCTCTAGTCTGTGTTCCTCTGTCTAGATTACCTAAAACAGCATCTAAAGGATGGTTCTTTAGAGTCCTAGTTGGTCTCGAAAAGGAAGGGCTAGAGATTTCAGGTTCATCAATAGGTTTGGAATCAACAGAAGTAAGTTCTGGAAAATTTCCAGAACTGGATGTTTTAACTACAGGCCCACTATCTTTATCATTAAAGTTCAAAACAGAGATATCATCTTCAAGATTTTCAAGAGAGGTCTTAGGTTCATGTGGATCAGTTTCATCAAATTTTATGTGAAAAGATTCCTCCACACATTTGGTTATTTTTATTGAAAACTCTATAGGCTTTACTAGAAATAGAGTAACCTAGGAAAATTCCTTCATCACTCTTGGATGCAAACTTGTAAAGATTATCTTTGGTATTAAGAATAAAGAATTTGCAATCAAAAACTCTAATGTAGTTAACATTATGTTTCCTATGGTTCCACAACTCATAAGGGGTATTCTTAAGAACAGGTTTGATCAAGACTCTATTGATAATATACAAAGATATATTTACAGCTTCAGCCCAAAAATAAACAGGTAGGTCATACTCATTGAGCATGGTTCTGGAATTTTATTGAAGGGTTCTATTCCTCCTTTATACTACACCATTTTGGTGAGGAGTCTTAGGGGTAGATAAATTGTGACTATAGCCATTGTGTGATAAGTAGGATTCAAACTCATGATTTTCAAACTCATGACCATGATCACTTCTCAAGGTTTTAATCTTAAGTCCACTAAGGTTCTCTACAAACTTGGAATATTTAACAAAGTAAGAATAAGCTTCACTTTTGTGAGATAGAAAATATACCCAAGTATACCTAGAATAGTCATCTACTAGAACATAGACATAGTGATTACCATTTAAACTAGAAACTCTAGAAGGTCCAAACAAATCCATGTGAACCAACTCGAGAGGTTGAGAAGTTGACACTTCTTTCTTTGATTTAAAAGAAACTTTATGTTGCTTTCCCTTTTGATAGGGATTAAAAACTTTATCTGCTGGGAATTCATGTTTTGGTAGGTCTCTAACTAAGTTCTTCCTAGTAAGTTTTCTATGTGAGTGCACATTGTAGTGTCCTAATCTTCTATGCCAAAGCCAAGACTCTTTATGAAAATAATTTAAACAAGTAATATTTTTCATAGCTAAAGAATTTAAATCAACAACATAGACATTTTCATTTCGCAAGGAATAAAATACAAAAGCATTTTTAGAATTAAAAACATTAAAAGAATCATTTTCAAATTTAACATTAAAACCATCATCACATAACTGAGAAATAATTAGTAAATTATACTTAAGTCTATCAAAATATTGAACTTTAGAAATTAATACTGAGTCAGTCTTACCAATCTGGCCTAAGCCGATGATTTTCCCTTTAGAATTATCACCAAAAGTGAAAAAACCTCAATCAACTCTGACTAAGATTTTAAAGCATGAGAAGTCTCCTGACATATGTCTTGAACATCCACTTTCTAAGTACCAAGACTTTCTATAGGATTTCGTTAAGCAGGTTCTCTACAAAACAAATTTAGATAGGAAATGATTTTGGTACCCATATTTTCTTGGGTCCAGACAGGTTAGCTAATAAAACTTTTGGTACCCAAATTTGTCTTATGGGTCTCATAAGATTTTCAGAATCAACAGATTTAGACAGATAAACCTTATTAGATCTGTAACTATGAATATAACTAGTTGAAGCATATGAACTTCTAGAACTAGAACTATCTACGTTCTATCCAGATTTAGGAATAAATGTAGTTTTGGTAATTTTTCTTTGTCCAGGTTGGTATCCTATACCACTAGTATATCTAGGTGCAATATGATTACCTATCATTTGAGTAAGAGTATTTTTTCCATTTATGAACTATTCTAAATCCTTCCTAAGTTGTTCATTTGACAATTTCAGTTCAGTGTTTTCTTTAAGCAACTGATCATTATTTTCCATTTCTATGTCAAGATCAGATTTATGTTTAACAGTTAAAGCATACTGTTTCTTTAAACCTTTTTATTTTTCTTTCAGCTCATTACAGGTTTCTTCCAGCATATCAAAGTATTCAAACAGTTCATATTTTGACATATTTTCAGAATCAGAATCATCTCCAGAATAATATTAATTTAAAGCAGGAGTTTCAGATGTTACCTCAGAAGTGTTTTTCATAAAACACATGTTGGCCTTATTTCTGTTTTCAGTCTCAGAAGCCTCAGATTCACTGGAGCTATCCTCAGAAGCACTCCACTTAGCCTTCATGGCATTCTTATACTTATTATCCTTATACTCATATTTCTTCTTGTATTTCAGCTTCGGACAGTCCACTTTTATATGTCCTTTTCTTTTGCATTCATAGCAGACAACTTCATCAGATTTTTCAGATTTCTTCCTGTCTATTTTCCAATGTCCCTTTTTGTCATACTTACCTTTGTAATTTTATTTTCTGAAAAACTTCTTCTTCCTATAAAACTTCTTAAATCTTCTGGCTATGTGAGCAATTTCTGCATCACTTTCAGATTCACTTTCACTTTCTTCACAGCTTGAGCTATCACTTACCGCTTGAAGTTTCTCCTTATCCTTATTCATTTAAGTAGATGTCTTGAAGGAAACTGACTTCTTTTTTGGTTCAAATTTTTCTTCTTTGTTTACCTTAAGTTCTTCTTCATACATCATCAATGTACCAATAAGTTCCTTGACTGGCAGTTCACCAATATCACAAGATTTTCGGATTGAAACAGAAGTGCCCCTCCACCTTTCAGGTAGGCATCTCAAAATTCTCATGATATGCTCCTTTGATGGAACACCCTTTCCCAGTGAAATCATTGTATTGAAAATTTCGTTAAACATGAGATACATATCAGAAATGGGTTCATCAGGCTTCATCTTAAAATTATCATATTTAATAGTATAGGCGTTCAATATCATTTCCTTAACGTTAGTTGTTCCTTCATGAGAAACACTTAAAGTATCCCAAATTTCATATGTAGTCTTACAAGCAGATATTCTATTAAATTCCTCATCTCCCAAATCACAATACAAAGCATTCATAGCTTTGTAATTATTATTGTAAGCTATATTAGTAGCTTCATTCCAAGTAGATCTAACAGTAGTGGGAATTTTATATTCTGATTCTATGGCTATCCAAATATAAAAACCCATGTTTTCTAAATGAATTTTTATCCTAATTTTCCAATGAGCATAGTTGATTCTATTGAAAAATGGAGGTATATTAGTAGCAACACCTTTAAGTCTGTTATCCATGATAACTAGGTTAAAACAAAAAAAAAATTAATGAGATAAAAATTTAAAAATAACAGAAATTTCAAGAACATTAAAATACAACTAAAATCACAGTTGAAAAAACGAGTTATTCAGAAAATATTTTAATCCTCTGATACCAAATGTTGGTTGGAGTGGACACTCAAGAGGGGGAGTGAATTGAGTTCCAATTAAAATTTCTGCTTAAAATCCATTACCAAAATCCCCCAATTTAAAATACTAATTGAATTGTAGTGAATTTGAATT
The DNA here is from genome assembly GCA_963277665.1 of Viscum album. NCBI lineage: Eukaryota > Viridiplantae > Streptophyta > Magnoliopsida > Santalales > Viscaceae > Viscum > Viscum album. The sequence continues at coordinate 1,589,446,270 of OY728121.1, read as the reverse complement.
AATGAAAACATTCAGTTAGGTTCTCAAGGGATTGATTAATTCCCAGTTAATCAAATCAGAAGATCAGATTAGCTTTTGAAACTAACCTAATGATTTACAAATAATGCAAACACTTTCTAATTCAATTATCAGAGTAACATTGAAAAAAAGTTTAAATTTTAAACCACTTAGCAGCAGAATAAAAGGTTTTAGATAAAACTAAACAATGAATAGCAGATATAACCAAGATGTTCAGTCTCAAGCTGAGACTTAGTCCTCTTAATAATTAATATAAAATTTGATCCACACCCTGGATCGAGGTTCACAACAGTTTACAACTGTCCAGGTCAAAGACCTCTACCACAATTCTTCGTGGGAAACAAAAATAACAGAAAATACAGCTCTCCAGGTCACACACGACCTCTACCACTATCCACAGTGGGAAATAGAAGATGTAAGGAGTTTGAATGAGGATTTATAGATCCTCTAGTTAAAGTTCAGGAGACAGTGTATGTGTAAATTAAAACTGATGGCATACACTGCTCTAATGTAAACAATAAATCACTGAGCAAGATATAGAGTTTAGAGTGGCTCTAGTGATTGTAGTGTAGCTTATGGACTCCTTTAGATTGATCAGAAATGGTTCTGAGTCCTCTTCTGGTTTTTTCTGGAAAACAGAGTGTCGTCTGCTTGACATCCAGGTTCAGAGACAGTGAAAATGTAGTCAATGAAGTTCTTCAAAGTCATTGTGAATTTAGAGAGATCTTCTTGAGTGATCATGAGTGTGTATGAGCTTCTTGTGTATTTCACTTGTATATCACTTCCGTATTCCTCTTGTATGTGTATTGCTGCAACATGGACTTCTTGTATTTATGGCACGAGCTCCGGCAAAAGAAATGATATCTTTTTGCAGGAACGAGGTACGGTTCCCTGACATCCAACAACCTTCATTAAATAAATGACAGAGCATTAAAATATACCTAATATGGCTGTTGGTAAGATTAAAAAAATATAATGAAATTAAGGCAGTGTCGGGTTCTCTGGAACAGTAGCTTTGAATATCGGTAGCCTTGTGTCACGGTTGGTCTTTGTATCTGTAACCTCTTATATCGGTAAACATCATGTATGTCGCTAGAGTTGATCGGTAGAAGTAGAATTAATGTACTGGTGACCTTTCATGTAACGGTAGCCTTCATGTACGGGTAGCTTCCTTGGTGTATTGGTAGACTTCCTTCGGTAACATGTCTGTAATGGTAGGCTTGCATATCAGTAACTTTTCTGTATCGGTAAGCTTGCATAACAGTGACTTGTCTATATCGGTGACCTTCACATAATGTTAGACTTGTCTGTATCGGTAAGCTTGAATAACGGTGACTTGTCTGTATCGGTGACCTTCACATAACGATAGACTTTTTGTAACGGTGGACTTGATGTATCAGTGACCTTATACATATTGGTGGACTTTACAAATAGGTAGCTTTGTTCTATAACGGTGACCACTTGTCTGTTTAATAATTCTATTGGCAGAATGGGTTAAGTTAGAATATATATCCATCTAGTAACTGAATTCTCTGAAGATAATTTAAATATTATAATATATGAATATGTGCATGGGGTACTGAAATACTGAAATAAGTAATTAATCATAAATCAATATAGGTATTATCAAACTATAATTGAGCATAATTGGGATTATCAAAATATTAGTTCAACTAATTCTCCCAGAGGGTTCAACACTTAGTGACCCGAAAGACGAGAAGAACCCATGTGGATCCTTAGTGGCCCGATATATGAAAAGGAGCCCTGTGGATCCTTAGTGGCCCAGGAGATGAGAAAGATCCATGTGGATCCATAGTGGCCCGGTAGATGGGAAACAACCATGTGAATCCTTAGTGGCCCGGTAGGCGAGGATCCATTCATCAGGGATGAGTCCCTCAACAGTACAAAATGTTCATCAATATAGCCAATGGATCTTCTTACAATGATTTAGATTGTACCTAGTGTGAGATTTCCATACTTTTTAGTCTTACTTTTGGATCTTACATGGGGAATTTCCTTTGTGGTTGCTTTGTGGTATTTCTCCTTAGGGGACTGAGGTCCCCTACTGGGTATTGTGTTACCCCTATATGGGCTTCACCCGTACATGTTGTGTCTTGTGAAGACGACAGATGTTTTGATGGTGGAATTGGTGGCCTAAGACCAGGTAGGTCCTAGTGAGATCAAGAAGAGAGGGAGCACTCCCACAACTTCAAGTAGCTACCCTACTCTTACAATCAGGTGGGGTTCTCATCAACCATCTTGTTCACTATTTTTACTTGTACTCTTGAGTTTTCAGTTATCTTTTGTTAGGTTTGTTTTCTGACCCATTTGACCTTCCATTGTACTTTTACTCAGTGGTTATTCTTTAGTGGAATGCTTCTGTTACTTCAAATTTTGAGTTATGGTTGTGTGCGTGCATGTACAGCTACTGAGGAAAATGCCTCCCACTTGCAGGTTGATGCTTTCAGCGCTAGTCACCAACTTCTGGCCTTCGGGATGAAGGCATGGGGGAGTCACGGTGCAGGCTCTGGGGGATGGGTCTTGAAATTTTTGGTTTTTATTAATTTTTAGGCCTTTTATAATTTTTATAGTTTCTAATGTTTTTTATGTTTTTTACCAATTTTTAGGGGTTTATGGGGTTTATGGGTTTTTATAGGTTTTTTTAGTTTTTTAGGGTTTTTAAGGTTTTTTTAGAATTTGATCAAATATTTAGGGTTTTAAGTGATTTTATAATTTTTTACTAGTTTTTAGGGATTTTATATGTTTTAGGGGTTTCACTATTTTTTAGGTGTTTTTATAGTTTTTAGGTTTTTAGGGTTTATAAGGGTTTTATGGTTTTTAGTGTCTTAAGGGTTTTTTATGGTTTTAATTGTTTTTATTTTTTTATGGGTTTTCTTTTTTTAGTGTGTCTAGGATTTTTTACATTTTTAGGAATTTTTAGGAATTTTTTCACGTTGTTATTGATTTTTAGGCGTTTTTGGGGTTTTTGGGTTTTTAGGATATTTTAGGGTTTTAGAGTTTTTTTACAACATTTCAGGGTTTTTAGGTTTTTAGAGGTTTTAATTATTTTTTTGTTTTTAAGGATCTATTAGGGGTTTTTAGTGGTTTTAGTTTTTTTTAAATTTTAAATAATTTTAGTGTTTTTTAGGTATTTTCATGGGTTTTTAGCGATTTTCAGGGTTTTATAGTTTTTGGCGATTTTTTGGATTTTTTAGGATTTTTACGGTTTTGAGATTTTTTTAATGATTTAAGGGGATTAAATGGTTTTTAGTGTTATTATTTTTTTAGTGTTTGTATGAGTTTTTTTTTAATTTTTAAGGATTTAAGTGGTTTGGGGGTTTTGTGTTTTTATGGGTTTTTAAGGTTTATAATTTTTTTATAAATTATTAGGGTTTAAATAGTTTTTACTTTTTTAGATTTCTATTATGTGTTTTTTTTGTTTCTTAAGTATTTTTATGTTCATAGTTATTTTCATTGTTTTTTAGGATTTTTAGGGGTGTTAATAGTTTTAATGGATTTTAAGGGGATCTAGGGGTTTTTAGAGTTTTCAAGAGTTTTTATGGGTTTTGGGTTTTTATGGATTTATTATAATTTTTATGGTATCATGATTTTAGTAGTTTTAATCCTTTTTAATTAATTAAAGGTATTTCAGTGGTTTTAGGGTTTTTATGTGTTTTTTATAGTTTTAGGGGTTATATGGTCTTTTGGGGTTCTTTTTGTTTTTAGGGTCTTTTATGAATTTTAGCAGTTTTTTGGGTTTTTGGGAGTTTTAGTGTCTAGTTTTTATGGTTTTATTATATTTTTCAATGGTTTTATAGTTATTTTTGTTTTTACTGATTTTTAGGGCACTATTTGTATTTTTATGGTTTTTAATATTTTTATGAATCTTAAGGCTTTTATAGGGTTTTTAGGGTTGTTTAGGGTTTTTGGAATATGTTAGATTTTTAGGGGTTTTAAGTGTTTTTAGATTTTTAATGTTTTACTCAGTTTTCCATGGTTTTTTGTAGTTTTTATATTTTTATGGATTTTTAGGGATTATTTTCATTTTTATTATTTATTTGGGTGTTTACGAATTTTGTGGGTTTTTATCATTTTTAGGGGATTATGGGTTTTTTAGTTATTATGGTTTTTGGGGAATATATAGTTTTTATGGTTTTTGATGTTTTATAATGTACTCATGGGTTTAAAGGGTTTTTAATGTTTTTATTGGTTGTTTATAGTTTCTTTATTGGTTATCATTTTTAGGGGTTTTTATAGTTATAAGGGTTTTTAACATCTTTTTATGATTTTAAAGGGTTTTTTGTTTTTTAGGTTTCTAAATTTCTATTTGGGATTTCTAGGGTTTTATTAGGTTTCATAGGGTTTTTATGTTCTTAGGGGTTTTTATGGATTTTTTAGGATTTTTATGATTTTTAGGGTTTTCCAAATTTTAAGGGTTTTTTGGCCTTTTATGGTTTTAATGTATTTTGGGAGTTTAAAAAGTTTTTTTTATTTTTTAGGGATTTTAAGGTTTTTTTGAAAGTTTTTAACATTTTACGGGATTAATTGTTTTTAATTTGTTTTTTTGGGATTTAGTAATTTTATGTGCTTTAAGTTTTTTTCGGGTATTTAAGGGTTTTGTGGGGGTTTTTGGTTTTAGGGTTTTCATACGTTTTAGGGACTTTAAATAATTTTAGGCTGTTAAGGTTTTCATATGGGTTAAAAGAGTTTCTATGGATTTTTTTACATTCATATGGATTTTTAGGGAATTATGATATTTTTATGGTTTTTTGTGTTTATAAGGAATTTATGGTTTTTTGGGTTTCAGTGTACTTATGGTTTTTTAGGGTTTTTAGCTTATTTTTTATTTTATATGGGTTTATTGTTTTCATACATTTAATGTTTTTAGGTTTTTAAGGGGGTTTTTTGTTTTTTATGGATTTTATGGGTTTTTAGTGTTTCTTAGGATATTAATAGATTCTTTTTCTCAGGATTTTAGTGTTTTTTAGGTTGTTAGGGGTTTTAATTGTTTTTATGATTTTATGATTTTCATTGTGGTTTTCATGGGTTTTAGGGTCTTTTATGCTTTTATGGAAGTTTAAATCTTTTATGTATTTTTTTGGTTTTTAGTGTTTTTTGGAATATTGAGGTGTTTTAGATTTTTAGGTGTTTTAGGGTGTTTTTTGTTTTCATGGTTTTTTTGAGTTTTTTGGGTTTTTATTGGTTTTTAATAATTTTAAGGGATTAAATGGTTTTTAGATTTTTAATGTATTTTTATTATTTTTATCAGTTTTTAACAGGTTTTATGGTTTACAGCGTTTTTTATGGTTTTTAGGGATTTTTAGGGTCTTTTTCAGTTTTAACAGTTTTAGGATTTTAGGGGTTTATGTTTTCTTAGGTTTTTACAGTTTTCTTATTTTTTAGAGTTTTTAGTGTTTTTATGTTTTTAGGGATTTTTATGGATTTTTAGGATTCTTATGGGATTTTAGTGGTTTATCAACTTTGTTATAATTTGGGTTAAATGTTTTTATCTTGTTTTTTGGGCTTTTCTGTGTTTTAAGGGTTTTTAGGGGTTTTAATAATTTTTGGTTTCTATGTTTTTCTATTGTAATTTTATGTGTTTTAGGGTTTTTTATTTTTTAAGGCATTTTTAGGGGATTTTTCAGAATTATTGGGTGTTTTGGATTTTAATAGATTTAGGGGTTTTAGGGCTATTTGAACTTTTATGGTTTTGTAGTTGTTTCAAGGGTTATTATGTTTTTAATGTTTTCATAGGTTTCTTTAATTTTTTTTATTATTTGTTTGCATGTTTATATATTTTTAGTGATTTTTTATGTTTTTTATGGATTTTTATGGTTTTGGGGAATTTTGAGGTGTTTAGGGTTTTTTAATTGCTCTTATTGTTTCTTTGAGTTTTTTTAACATTTATAGTTGTTTAAATGGGTTTTAGAGATTCTATTTGTTTTTAGTGTTTTTAGAGTTTTATGTTTTTAGTGGTTTTATGGTTTTTAGTGGTCTTAGTGTTCTTTGAGATTTTATAGGATGTTTAGGATTTTTTGGGGTTTTTTGGTGTTTTAAGTATTTTTTGGTTTTTAAGGTCTTCTTATGTTTTTTAAAAAATTTAAGGTTATTTACGTTTTTACAGAATTTTCTGGTCTTTATTAGAATTTTTATGGTATTTTATGGTTTTTAGGTATTTTAGGGTTTTAGGGTTATTAGGGTCTTTAGGATTTTAGGGTTTAAAGGGTTTTAGGGTATTCAGTGTTTTTTATGTTTTTAGGGATTTTATTTGTTAGGGTTTTAAGGTTTTATTAGGGATTTTAATAGATTTTAGGGTTGTTATGTTGTTAGTTATTATAAGGATTCTTTATAATTTTTACGGTTTTTAGGGTTTTTAGGGATTTTTGAAAATTTAGGGTTTTTAGGGGTCTTACGTTCTTGTTGTTTTTTTTTTGAGTTTTTTAGGGTTTATGGATATTGATGTTTTATTATGTTTTTGTGGGTTTAAAGAGTGTTTAAAATTTTTATTGATTTTACAGGTTCATGTATTTTATTTTTTTATTTGTTTTTAGGGATTTTAGGTGGTTTTGGTTTTTTCAGGTTTTTTAGGTTTCTTGGTGATTTAATTGTTTTTTAATTTATTAGGTCTTCTTAGTGATTTTAGTATTTTTACGCCTTTATATGTTTTTAGGGATTTTAGGGATTATTTAGGATTTTTATAGGTTTTTAGTGTTTTTAGGGATTTTTAGGATTTTTAGGAGTTTTATCATTTTTAAGAGTAATATTGTTTTTTTTTTGGGTTTTTGGCATTTTTTTTGTTTTTTCAGGATTTTAAGTGTTTTTAGGTTTCAAGGTTTTATTTTGGTTTTTATGGTTTTTTGAATTTTAGGTATTTTATGTGATTTATAGAATTTTTATAGGTTTTATGGTATTAGTTATTTTGAAGGATCTCAAGTATTTTTAGGGTTTTTTGTGTTTTTTTGGTTTTTTGGGTATTGAGATTCTTTGTTTTTTTAGGTTTTTTAGATTTTTTTAGATTTTTTAAATATTTGTAGCTGTTTTTTGGGGTTTTACAGTTTTTAATGGTGTCATGGTTTTTATGGGTTTTTTGGGTTTTTAAGGTTTTAGGGGTTTTTATGTTTTAGTGGGTTTTAGGGGATTTTACGCGATTTTTTGGTTTTTAGTTTTTTTTATTTTAGGGGGTTTTCGTGTTTTTAGGTTTTTATGTTTTCATTGGGTTCTTAAGGTTTTTTTCAGTCTATTTATATTTTTATAGATTTTAAGTATTTTTTAGGATTTTTATGGGTTTTTAGTGTTTGTAAAGATTGGGGGGGAGTTTTCGGGTTTTAAGGGATTTTAATTTTTATAAATTTTAATGAGTTTTATTAGTTTTAAGGTTTTGAACGTTTTCTTAGGTTTTTTTTGTTTTCTTTTTTTTTCAAATTATAAGTGATTTTTAGGGTTTTTTAGGGTTTTTTTGAATTTTTATGCGTTTTAGCATTTATGGTCTCTTAGGGATTTTAGGGTTTTCTGGGTTTTTAGGGTTTTAGTTTATTTAAGGTTTTAGGGGATCTAAGTGTTTATAATTTTACGGTGATTTTAGGTTTTTAGTTTTTATAGGCGTTCTTATGTTTTTAGGGATTTTGATAGTTTTAGGGTTTTTACAGTTTTTAGGTTCTTTAGATAATTTGAGGGGTTCTGGGGGTTATAGGGGGTTTATGGGGTTTTTTATGGTTTTAGTATATTTTTTTTGTGTTTTTTTAAGGTTGTAAGGGTTTTAATATTTTTCCCATTTTATGTGGTTTTAATGGATTTTAGTGTTTTGAGTAGTTTTAGGTTTTTATGATTTTATAATGCTTTTTCAATTTTTTAGATTTTTTATGTTTTAGGGAGGTTTATGAGTTTTTGATGATTTTTATAATATTTATGGTTTTTAGAGATTATTTATATTATTAGAGTTATTTATGGTTTTTGTATTTTTTAGTGATTTTATCATTTTTATGTTTTTATGGGTTTTATGTATTTTTAGGATGTTAAGGGTTTTTTGGAATTTTAGGGTTTTTTATGTATTTATGAATTTTTAGGGGTTTTTATATTTTTTTGGGTTTATGAGGGTTTTTTGGGATTTTTATGGTTTTTTCGAATTTTGGGGTTTTTTGGATGTTTGGTTTTCTAGGTTTTTTTATTTTTTAGGGTTCCTATGGTTTTTTCAGGGTGCTTTAATATTTTTATGGGTTTTAAGAGTTTTTAGATTTTTTTTAGGTATTTAGGGTTTTTTGAGTTTTTTATGGGTTTTCATGGTTTTTATAGTTTTTCATGGTGTTTATGGCTTTATGGGGGTTTTTGGTTTTTAGCGTTTTTATCGTTTAGGGGGTTTAAGTGTTTTTTAGTTTTTAGGGTTTATTAGGGGTTTTAATGTTTTTTTTGGATTTGACATGGGTTATTTTTGTTTTTATTAGTTTTAAGGTTTTTTGGGTTTTAGAGTTTTTATTATTTTATTTTAATTGTTTTTTGGTTTTAAGGTTTTCTTAGAAATTTTTTGGTTTTAGGGTTTTTACAAATTTTAGGGATTTTTAAGGGTTTTCATGGATTTTTATGGTCTTTAGGTTTTTATATATTTTAATGTTTTTTAGGGTTATAGGTTTTATAATATTTTTAGATGTTTTTATGTTTTTTAGTGGTTTTAGGGTGTTTTTTGATTTTTATGGATTCCTTAGTGTTTTAGGGTTATTATGAATTTTTATGATTTTAGGGATTTTTTATGATTTTTATTGGTATTTTGGGTTTGTAGGTATTTTGAAGGTTTTTAGGGGTTTAATGATTTATTGGAATTTACAGTTTTTTTATTTTTTGTACTATTTTATTGTTTTTTATAGTTTTTAAACAATTTTTGAGATTTTAATGATTTTTTAAGATTTTAGTGGGTCTTTTCGATGTTTATGGTTTTTAGTTCTTATTAGGTTTTTTGGTGTTTAACATCCTTTTACTGTATTTTTTTCATTTTTAGAGTTTGTTTTTCATATTTAGCATTTTTAATGGATTTCAATGTTTGTATGTCTTTATTGTTTTCTTATGGGTTTTCTGGGAATTTAGGGTTTTTTACAATTTTCAAAATTTTAGAGTTTTTTTGGGATTTTTATGGTTTTTGAGGTTTTAGGGTTTTTTGGGATTTTAGTTTTTCCATTTACCTTTAGGGTTTTTATGGGGGTTTATGGGTTTTCAATGTTTTTAGCAGTTTTATGGATTTTAGGGTGTTAGTGCTTTTTGGGTTTTTGAGTTTTTTATGTTTTTTGGGGTTTTAAGTGTTATTAGATTTTATGTTATTCACAGGGGTTTTTAGTGTTTTTTCGATTTCTTATTTTTTTATTGATTCTTTAGGATTATTTATGATTTTTAGTATTTTTAGGGTTTTTTATATTTTTAGGGATTTTAATATTTTTAGGGTTTTTCGTGTTATTTAGGGTTTTTAGCATTTTTAATGTTTTTAGGCATTTTATTTGTTTTTATTTATTTAGTTTTTCCAAGGTTTTATCATGGGTTTTAGGGGTTTTTATGTTTTTAATTATTTTTAGGGATTTTTGAGGTGTTTTAGTTTTTTATAGTTTTAAGGTTTTTATGGGTTTTTGGGGTTTTATAAGGTTTTTAGGATCTTTTTAGAGTATTTATGTTTTTAGTGTTTTTTAATGTTTTGAGGGGTTTAAATGGACTTTAGAGTTTTTTATTTATTTGTAGGGTTTTTTTGGGGTTTTAGGGATTACTTATTTTTGGGGTTTTAATCCTTTTGTAGGGATTTTAGTGGTTTTAAGTGTTTTTTGGTTTTTATGAATTTCTTAGTGTTCTTCACGTGTTTCAGGTGTTTTTAAATTTTCATGATCTTTTAGTACTTTTTTTTGATTTTACCATTTTAATGGTTTTTTGGTATTTTTAGGAGTTTTAGGAATTTAAGGGGATTTTAAGTTTTTTTGTGTTTTATGGTTTTTAGATTTATTTGGATTTTATTGGTTTTATTTATTTTTACGGTTTTATGGGATGTAGGGTTTTTTAGGGTTTATGGGGGATTTTAAAAATTTAGGGTTTTTGGGTGATTTTACATTTTTAGTTTTTTATGTATTTTTTAGTATTTTTATGTTTTTTAGGAATTTTAAGGATATTTCAGGTTTTTAGATGTTTTTTTTGGGTTTTTTGGGTTTCAATGGTTTTCTTGAATATTTATATTTTTTAATGTTTTTATACTATTTTAATGATTTTAGTGTTTTAATGGGTTTTAATAATTTAAAGTGTGTTTGAAGGACTTGTGGTGTTTTGGGGTTTATATATTTTTTTATTGGTTTGTCATGTTTTTAGGGTCTTTTAGGAAGTTTTTAGCATTTTTAGTATTTTTTTTGGTTTTTTAGGGATTTATTTGTTTTTAGTTTTTTATGGGGGTTTTAGAATTTCTTTGGTTTTTTTATTTATTACCTTCTTAGGATTGTATTCCATTTTTTTATTTTTATGTTTTTTTTTGGGGTTTTAAAGGTTTTTAGGGGTTCAGGGGTTTTATGGTTTTTAATTTTTTTAATCCTTTTAGGTTTTTATGGGTTTTAAGTGTTTTTATGTTTTTATCATTTTATAAGTGGGTTTCATTGTTTTTTGTGTGTTTTTAAATTTTAAGGGATTTTTTATGTTTTTAGGATTTTTTGGTTTTTAGGAATTTTGAGTTGGATTATAGTATTTTACAGTTTTTGTGGTTCTTTTAGGATTTAAGGGGTATTTTTATTTTTTGGGTTAGTAATATTTTTTATAGTTTTTAACATTTTAAGGTCTCCAATAGTTTTATAGAGTTTTAGTGGTTTTAGGTTTATTATGCATTTTTAGGGGTATATCTGGATTTTTGGAGTTTTTATTGAATTTAGGTGTTCTTATTGTTTTAGGGTCTTTTAGGGTTTTTTAAGGTTTTTAGTGTTTTTAGGTTTTTTAGGGGTTTCCTATGTTTTTAGGTGTTTAAGGTTTTCGTAGGGGTTTCATGGTTTTTAGGGTTTTCACATTATTAGGGATTTTTAAAGTATTTTATGATTTTTATGATTTTTTTGTTTTTTGGGGGGTTTGATGTTTTTAGGCTTCTTTATGGTTTTAGATTTTTTATAATTTTTTAGGATATTTGGAGTTTTAATTGTTTTTAAGTTTTTGTAATTTTCTTAAGGGTTCTTGGTTTTTTAATTTTTTACTTTTTAGGGATATTTAAGCATTTTTTTTTGATTTTTATGATTTTTTAGGGTTTTTAGTGATTTTGTGGGGGTTTTAGGGATTTTCCAGTTTTTTCGAGGGGTTTTTAGTTTTTGGAATTTTTAGATTTTTTTTCTGTTTTTTATGTCTTTTTATGTTTTTATTTTTTTCATAGTTTTTTCCTAGTTTTTAGTGTTTTTTTACATTTTTAAGTATTTTTATGGTTTTTTTTATTTTACGATTCTTTAGATTTTTTTAGATTTTTATGTTTTTTATGTTTTCATATTTTTTTAAATTTTTTAGGATTTTAAAGGGTTCATAGAGTTATTAATGTTTTTAGGGGTTTTATGCAGTTTTTATGGGGCTTTAAGCGCTCTATGGTTTTTAGGGGGTGTATGGTTTTTATTAGGTTTTATGGGTTTTAGGGTCTTTTAGTGGTTTTAGGTTATTTTGGATTTTTAGGGTTTTAGGGGTCTAAGTGTTTCTAGGATTTCAATGTTTTCTTAGTAATTTTCAATGTTTTTCGGTTTTTTAAAATTTTCTAGATTTTTAAGGTTTTTTAAAACTTTTATGGATTTTATGGTTCCTATGGATTCTGAGGGATTTTACGGTTTTTAGGGTTTTTAGTGTTTTTTGGTGTTTTAGATGTTTTTATGTTTTTAGGGGTTTTAATTATTTTATTGTTTTTATGGTTTTCCTAGGTTTTTTCAGGGTTTTTTTTGGATTTTACATTTTTTAGAATTTTAGATATTTTTTATGATTTTTATGGATTTTTGGGGGTTTTAGAGAATTGTTTTTATCATTTTTAAAGGTTTATAGGTGTTTTAGAATTTCTATTGGGGTTTTATGCTGTTTATAGGTTTTTAGGTTTTCTATGATTTTAAGGGGTCTAAGGGTTTTTTGGCCTTTTAGGGATTTTTATGGTTTTAGAGATTTTAGGTTTTTTAAGGTAAAAAAAATATATATATCAAAGGAATTGGCTATTTAAGGGTTTTTTATGTGTTATGTGTTTTTATGTTTTCTTAAGGTTTTTCACGATTTTTAGGGTTTTTTAGGTTTCCAATGCGTTTTAAAGATTTTTTTTGTTTTTTACTGTTTTAGGGGTTTTAGGGATTTTGAGGGTTTTTATAGATTTTATTGTTTTTTGAGTTTTTACATTTTTTTGTTTATAGTTTATTAATTTATTTTATTGTTTTTAATGTTTTTAAGGGTTTAAAGGGTGTTTATAATTTTTTGGTGTTTTTAGGGATTTTATGTGTTTTTTTGGATTTTTATGGTTTTTATGTGTTTTTCTAATTTTTAGATGATTTTTAGGGTTTTTAGGGCCTTATAAGGGTTTTAGAGTATTGAAATTTTTTTATTTATTAATGTTTTTAGGTCATTTTATGTTTTTGAGGATTTATTAGGGTTTTTATTATTTAGATTTTTTAACATTTTATGGATTTTAAGTTTTTTGTTTTGTTTTTATGATTTTTATGGGTTTTTTGGGATTTTGAGGGTTTTATGTTTTTTAGGGTTTTAGGTGTTTTTAGGGTTTTTATCATTTTTTAGGTTTTATTGGGATTTGAATTGGTTTTATTATTTTACTATTTTGTTATAGTTTTTATATTGTTTGGGATTTTATGAAATTTTTAGGATTTTTACGGGTTTTTGTTTTTTTTGAATCTTGACAGTTTTTTGTGTCTTATGGGTTTCATGGGTTTTTTATTATATGGTTTTTTTGAATTTTTAGGGTTTTTTTTAATTTTTTTTTATATTTTTAGTGGTTTGAATGGTTTTTATAGTTTTTAATGGGGTTTTATGGGTTTTATGGGGTTTAAAGGTTTTATGTGTTTTTCTTGATTTTTAGGGGTTTTTTGTGTTTTTAGTGTTTTTTGGTTATAAGGGTTTTTAGAATTTTTATGGTTTTTATGCTAATTTAGTGTTTTTGGGTTTTTATGGGTTTCTTATCATTTTTAGGGTTTTATATTTTTTAGGTTTTTATGGATTTTTAGGATTTTTGTGGTTTTTATAATTTTAAATAATTTTGAGAGGTTTTTGGGTGCTTTTTATAGTTTTTAGGGTTTTATAATTTTTATGTTTTTATGGGATTTGTGTGTTTTTAGGTATTTATTGTTTTCTTAGTGTTTTTCAGGGATTTTAAGGGTTTTACTTTTTAATGATTTTTACAGATTTCTATGGATTTTTTTTGGTTTTTAGTGTTTTTAGAGATTTTGAGGGTTAATATGGATTTTAGTGGAATTTAGGTTTTTAGGGATTCTAAATTTATTCAGGTTTTTAATGTTTTCTTATGGATTTTTAAGGTTTTTGATGGGCTTTTTCATTTTCCTATATTTTTACGGCATTTTAAAAATTTTATTATTTTTTTAGGATTATAGTGGTTTTTTGGGGTTTTTTGGATTTTAGGTTTTTAGAGCTTTTAGGTTTTTATTGTTTTTAGGTATTTTAGGGGATTTATGTTTTTTTATGTTTTTTATGGTTTTCTTATGGTATTTATAGGTTTTTAGGATTTTTATGTATTTTGGGATTGTTAGGGATTTTTTAGGATTTTTATGGGGTTTAATGGTATTTATGGATTTTGAGTTTTTTGGTGATTTTAGGGTTTTTTTGTTATTATTATTTTTTGGGTTTTAGTTTTTTTAATGTTTTCATAGATTTTAAGGAATTTGTTTAAAAAATTTGGTTTCTTAAGATATTTAGTGATTTTGAGTGTCTTTAGTTATTTTAGGATTTTTGGCTTTTTATAGTCTTTTGGGCCTTTTGAGTTTTTAGATTTTTAAAGGGTTTTTAGAGTTTTTAAATGGTTTTTGATATTTAAATTGTTTGCATATTTTTTTTGTGGATTTTTATGTTTTTTTGTCTCTTTAGGGGTTTTTATAATTTTTTCAAGATTTTATAATTTTTAGGTTTTAATGTGTTTTCATGGGTTTTAGGGGTTTTAGGGGTTTTTATGTTTTTATGGTTTTTATGGATTTATCTGATTTTTTATTATTTTTTAGGTTTTTAGGGGTTTTAGGATTTTTTTTAGGGTTTTAGGGTTTTTTTTCATTTTTAGGTTTTTAAGGGTTTTAGGTGCTTTTTGTTGGTTTTAGGTGTTTTTTGGTTTTTATGTTTTTATTATGGATTTTTATATTTTTAGGGATTTTTAGGGATTTTTTTTATTTTTAATTATTTTTAGGGTTTTTTCGATTTTTAGGGGGTTTAGGGATTTTAGGGTTATTTGGGTTTTTTTGGTTTTTTCTGAGTTTGTTATGTTTTTAATGTCTTTTTGAGGTTTGAATATTTTAGGTGTTTGAAGGGTTTTTAGATTATTTAGTAGTTTTTGGGGTTTTAATTTTTTTTAGTGGGTTTTACGGTTTTTAGGGGTTTTAGGTGTTTCAAGGGTTTTATGTATTTTTTGTATTTTATGTCTTAATAAAATTTTTCTAAGGTTTTTAGGGTTTTTAAATTTTTAGGAATTTTTATGGGTTTTATATTATTTTTTTGTTTTTAGTGTTTTTAAGGAGTTTGATGCGGTTTTAGGGTTTTTAGGGTTTTTAGGGTTTTTATGGATTTTAGGGTTTTTAGGGTTTTATGGTGTTTTATGTGTTATTCAGTTTTTATGGTTTAATTAGGAGTTTATAGGGCTTTTAGGTGTTATATGCTTTTAGTATTTTTCGGTATTGTTAATGATTTTTGTTTTTTTGGGTTTTAAGGATTTTTTCGGATTATTGGGTATTTAATGTTTTTATGGGGTATTTTGGGTTTTAGATTTTTTTTGAGTTTTCTAGTGGTCATAAGGGTTTTTTGTGTTTTTTTGAGTTTTCTAGGGGTCATAAGGTTTTTTAGTGTTTTTTATTATATTTATGGGTTTATATGGTTTCCTGATATTTTAGTGATTTTTAGGATTTTTATGGGTTTTAGGGTGTTTAATGGTTTTATGGGTTTTATGGTTTTTAATGGGTTTAAGTGTTGTAGGTTATTTTTAGGGTTTATAGTATTCATCATATTTTTTTGGTGATTTTAAGGGTTTTTAGGGTTTTTTAGTTTTCTTAGGGTTTTTATGGTATTTAGTTTGATTAGGTTTTTTAGGGTCGATAGAGTTTTTTAGGTTTTGTATGTGTTTTAATTTTTTTTATTTTTTTGGGGGTTTCTTAGTGGATTTTGAAGTTATTAGTATATTTTACATTTCTAGGGGTTTTTAGGTATTTTTTGGATTTTTATAGTTTTCATGGGATTATGGTTTTTTAGAGTTTTTGTGTGTTTTTTTCTTTTCATTGGTTTTAATTGTATTCAGATTAGTACTGTTTTCTAATGGGTTTTTATGTTGTTTTGGTGTTTTTACATTTTTAGGCGTTTTTTGGAATTTTTTAGGATTTCTGTTGGTGTTTAGGGTTTTTAGGATATTTAGGGGTTTTAGGGGTTTTAGGGTTTTTATGTTCGGTTTGTGTTTTTATGTTTTCTTTGGAGTTTTTATGGGTTTTAATGTTTTTTAGATAATTTTAATGTTTTATATATTTAATGGGATGTTAGTGTTTTTAGTGGGTTTGGGGGGGTGTTGGGTTTTTAGGGTTTTTAAGGTTTTAGGGATTTTTATTTTGGGGGTAGAGGGATTAGGGTTTTTAGGATCTTTTATTGTTGTTATGGTTTCAGCATTTTTAGGTTTTAAGGGGGTTTACTTGATTTTATTCTTTAAAGGTCTTCTTAAGTTTTTTATGTTTTTATGGTTTTAAGGTTTTTAGTGATTTTTAGGGATTTTTCTATTTTTATGGTTTTTTCTAGTTTTTAGGGATTTTTATGGTTTTTAGAATTTTTAGTTTTTTAGGTTTTTAGGTGTTTTATGTTATTTATGTTTTAAGGTTTTTTATGGGTTTTCAGGTTTTTTACGATTTTTTTTCTGTTATTAGGGGTTCTTAAGGATTTTCAATGATTTTTAAATTTTTTAGATTTTTAGGGATTTATAGTGTTTTTTGGGAGTTTTTAGTGTTTTTATATTTTTTTGGGTTTTGGGGTTTTATTTGTGTCTTTTAGGTGGTTCAAGGTTTTTTATAATTTTTAACCCTTTAGGTTTTTTCAAGGTTTTTATGGTTTTTAAGGGGTTTTTAGGATTTTTTCTGATTTTAGAGGATTTTTGGTTTTAATGGGGGTTTCATGATTTTTAGGATCTTTTAGTGGATTTTATATTTTATCATTTTTTAGGTTTGTAAGGGTTTGATGTCTTTTTAGGGTTTTTATGTTTTCTTACGATTTTTCAGGGATTTTACAGTTTTTAATTTTTTGTGGATTTTTAGTTCATCTTTATGATTTTTATGGTTTTTATATATTTTAGGGGTTTTTATGATTGTTGTATTTTTAGGGTTTTTAGAATTTTAAGGATTTTATGGTGTTTATGTTTTTTTTGTTTTTATGGTTTTCTTAGGTTTTTCTGGTTTTTATGTTTTGAAAGATATTTGGGGAATTTTTTAAAGATTATGTTTTTTGATGTTTATTAAGTATTTTATGGTCTTTCTGGTTTTTTATGATTTTAGGGTTTTAGAGTTTTTTAGGTGTTCAGGGGTTTAAGTGTTAATAGGATTTTATGATTTTATTTGGGTTTTTAGGGTTTCTATGGTTTTAAAAAAATTTAGCGTTTTTTAGGGATTCTTGAGGATTATTAATGGTTTTTAGGGGTTTTATGGACTTTTACAGGATTTAGACTTTTAAGTATTTTAGAGGTTTTATGTGTTTTTAGGTTATTACAGTTTTCTTATGGGTTTTTGGGTTTTGGTGTTTTTTATGTTTTATTGATTCTTAGGGATTTTAAGATATTTATGCTTTTTAGTGTTTTTATGGATTTTGATGGTTTTTAGGTTTTTTACGGTTTTTAGTGGTGTGTTTGTGTTTTTTAGCTTCTTTACATTTTTTAATATTTTTGTAACGTTTTTGGGGTTTAAAGAGTTTTTATAGTTTTTTTTAGGGTCTGTATGATTTTTTTACAGTTTTTAGTGGTTTTAAGGTTTTTATTAGGTTTTAGGGTTTTTAGGGTCTCTTTAGTTTTTTAGGAAATTACCATTTTTTAGGTTTTTAAGGTTTTATCTATTTTTAGGTTTTTAAGGTTTTCTTAAGTTTTTTAGGGGTTTTAGGGGTTTTTTCTTTCAGATATTATCAGGATTTTTTAGGATTTTATGGTTTTTGGGGAATTTAAGGATTTTAAAGGTTATTGGGTTTTGGGTTTTTTATGGTTTTAGAATTTTTGGCTCTTAGTGGTTTTATGTTTTTCTTAGGTTTTCCTAGTTTTCATAGGGTTTTTCCAAAAAAATATTGGTTTTTATGATTTTTAATATTTTAGTGTTTTTTAGGATTTTAATGGTTTTAAGGGGTTTTTCTGAATTTTGAGGTGTTTTGGGTTTTGGGTTTTTTTGGGTTTTTAGGGTTTTGGAGATTTTAGGTCTTTTAAGGGTTTTTATAGCTTTTAAAATTTTTAGGTGTTTAATGGATATTTAGAGTTTTTATTGGGGTTTTAGTGTTTTAGGGATCTTATGATTCTTTGAAGTGTTTAGGGGTTTTGGGGGTTTTAGAGACCTTTTAGCATTTTTTTGGTTTTTAGTGTTTCTTTATGTTTTTAGGTGTTTTAAGTTGTTTTTGGATTTTAATGAGTTCATTGGGTTTTTCAGTATTTTATTTTATTTTTTATTTTTTCTATTTTTTGGGGATTTTGGGATTTTTATGGATTTAGTGTTTTAGTGATTTTTTGGGTTTTGGGTTTTTGGGTTTTTAAGGGATTTAGCGTATTTTATGTTTTTAGGGTTTTTATGTGTTCTTAGGTTTTTACGGTTTTTTGGTTTATCTTATGGTTTTTGGATTTTTTTACTTTTTAGGTATTTATAGGGATTTTTCTAATTTTTAATTTTTTTAATATTTTAAGGTATTTAAGGGTGTTTTTAGATTTTTTGGGATTTTATGGTTTTTTTTGTTTTTAGTGTATTTATTTTTTAACATTTTAATGTTTCTTATATTTTTTTTAACATTTTTTGGGGTTTAATGTGTTTTTAGAGCTTTTAGAAATATTTTTTGGGGTTTTATGGTTATTACGAGCTTTAGGGGTTTAGGAAATTTAGGGATTTTTGTGTTTGTTATGTTTTTAAGGGTATTAATTGTTTAGTTTTTTGATGTTTTCTTAGCGTTTTTGGAGTATTTTAGGGGTTTTTATGTTTTATAGATTTTTAGGGCATTTTTTAGAATTTTCTTTATTTTAGGGTTTTTAGTGACTTTGATGGTTTTTAGGGATTTTTAAGGGATTTATGGTTTTTATATTTTTTAGTGTTTTTAGAGTTTTTAGGAGTTATATGTGTTTTCTTCTTTTAAAGGGTTTCCTTGGGTTTTTAGGTTTCTTAGCATTTTTTGTTTATTTTTTGTGTGTTTCTTGTTTTATTGGGTTTTTAGAGTTTTGTTAATGTTTTTAGGCTTTTAAAGGATGTTTATTATTTTTAGTGGTTCTTTTGGGTTTTATGTGTTTTTAGGATTTTTAATCTTTTTAGGGGTTTTATGGTTTTCAGAGGTTTTAGGGTTTTTAGGGACTTTAGCGGTTTTAGGGTTTTTTTTGTTTTTTTATTATCTTATGTAGTTTTAGGTTTTTAAGGCTTTTGGGGTTTTTAATGTTTTTATATTTTTAGACATTTTTTTGTATTATTATGGTTTTAAGGGTTTTTAGGGTTTTTAAGAATTTTTAGGTCTTTTGGGATTCTATAGGGTTTTATGAGTTTTTTACGGGTTTAGGGTGTTTTTGAGCATTTTAGGGTTTTTATGTTTTTTAGTGTTTTTAATGGTTTGCAGAGGTTTTAAGTATTTTTTGAGTTCTTAGTGGTATTTTAGAGTTTTTATGGGGGGTTTTTAGGATTATAGTGTCTTAATGGTTTTTAGGGGTTTTAGGGACTTTTAGGATGTGCGGGTTTTTATCCTTTTCTAGGTTTATAAGGGGTTTTATGTGTTTTAGGTTAATAAGGTTTTCATATGGTTTGAGGGGTTTATGAATTTTAAATTTTTAAGGATTTTTATTGTTTTTTTGGGTTTTTTTGGGTTTTAGGGATTTTAGCATTTTTCAAGTTTTTAGGGGTTTTATGTGTTTTTTTGGTTTATATGTTTTTCTGTGGGGTTCTAAGGTTTTCTTATCGGTTTTCAGGGTTTGTGCGTTTTTTTAACTTGTTAGGTATTTTGGTATTTTTATGGTTTTTATGGTTTTGATGGATATTGAGCGTTTTGGGATTTTCTGGGTTTCAATGTTTATTTTGGTTTTTGTGTTTTTTGAGTTTTTTGGGGTTTTAATATTTTTAGTGCTTTATTCATTATATGTGTTTTAAAGGGTTTTTATATTTTTAAATTGGATTTTTAGTTTATATGGTGTTTTTGGAATTTTTAATGTTTACAGTGGGTTTTATGTTTTTTTGAGTTTACGAGTTTTCAGGGTATTTTTATGCTTTTTAGAGTTTTGTGTGTTTTTAGGTGTTTTAGGGATTTTTAGTGTCTTTAGTTTTTAAGGATTTCTTAGGAGATTTTAGTATGTTAGGGTTTTTTTTGGTTTTTTGGGTTTTTTATGAGTTTTTAGGATTCTTATGGGTTTTTAGGGATTTTAAGTGGTTTCAACGATTTTTTTGGGTTTTATGTGTTTGTAGGGTCTTTAGTATTTTTAATTTATTTTTTTAGTTTTAGTTTTTTTTATTTTTTTAGGTTCACTTTGGGTTTATTCTGGGATTTTATGGTTTTTTACATTTTAAGGGAATTTTAGGGATTTTTTTGGACTTTTTATTCTTAGAGTTTTTAGAGATTTTGAGGGTTTTTAGGTTATTTTGGGTTTGAAATTTTTTTATGTTTTTTGGGATTCTAATTATTGTTAGTATTTTATGGTTTTCTTATTTTTTTCACGGTTCATTCAGTTTTTTATATTTTTAGGGATCTTATTGTTTTTTAGGATTGTTATGGGTTTTTATGGTTCATTAAGGATTTTAAGAGACTTTTGGATTTTTGGGGTTTGGGGGGGGGGGGGGGGTTAGTGTTTTTTTGAGTTTTCTATGACTATAGTTTTTTAGAATTTTTTAATCATTTATGGGGTTTGACGAGTTTTTATATTTTTTTCGAGTTTTTGGTTTTTTAAGGGTTTTAGGTGTTTTAAGGTTTTAGGTGGTTTATGGGATTTAGGAGTTTTACGGTCTATTGTGATTTTTAGGGTTTTTAGGTTTTTTCTGGATTTTAATCGTTTTAATTTTATAATGATTTCCTTGGTTTTTTTTATTTTTTTTAGAGTTTTTATTTGTTTAGGTATTTTTTGGATTTTATGGTTATTTAGGTGTTTTATGGATTCTTAGGGATTTTTTTTGTTTATATAAATTTTTTGGTTTTTAGTTGTTTTATGCCTTTTTAGGTATTATGCTTTTCATTTGATTTTTTATAGTTTTTGTGGTTTTTATGTTTTTTGGGATCCTTAGGGATTTTTTTAATATTTTTGTGGATTTTTAGTTTTTTTTGGATTTTTAGGGTTTTAAGGGTTTGTTATGGTTTCTAGTGGTTTTATGTTTTTTGGGGGTTCAATGGGTTTTTTTTGAGTTTTTTAAAGTTTTTTAGAGTTTTCTAGCATATTTAGCGGTTTGAGTGGTTTTTAGAGTTTTTAGTGGTATTTAGGGTTTTATGGGGTATTAGGGTTTTGTGGTTTTAAGGGATTTTATTGTTTTAGTGTTTTTTAGGGTATAGTGACTTTTTTTAGTGTTTTAGGGGATTTTGATTTTATTTGTGTTTTAGGGGTTTTTGAATTTTTTTGGGTTTTTAGGGATTTTAAGTGTGTTTTTAGTTGTCAAGATTTCTTTGGGGTTTTTATAGTTTCTTGGTTTTTACATTTTTATGGATATTTAGTTCTTTTTTTGTATTTTTATGGTTTTTATAGTTTTACATATTATAAGTATTTCTTAGGGTATTTAATGTTTTAGGGGCTTTATATTCTTTATGATTTCTTGATTTTTAGGGTTTTATGTGATTTATGGTTTTTAATGTAATATGGTTTTATGGGTTTTTATGTTTTTATGTTTTTTTGGTATTTTTTAGGATTTTTAATATTTTTATGGGTTTATAGATTTTGTGCATTTTTTGGGTTTATATGGGTTTTAAGGTTTTAAGTGTTTTTAGGCTTCGAAGTGGTTTTAATGGGTTTTGGTTTTCATGTTTTGCTTTTTTATTTTAGGGTTTTTAGGTTTTTTTACATTGTTTGGGGACTTTTAGGTATTTTTATGGATTTTAATGGTTTTTTTGGATTTTTAGGGATTTTGAGGGTTTCACTAGTTTTAATATTTTTTGATATTTATGTTTTTTTGAGTTTTTTAGGGATACAAGTTTTTTTATATTTTTTAATGTTTTAGTGGTTTAAAGAGTTTTTAGTGTTTTTGGTGTGTTTTTAGTTCTTTTATGTGATTTGAGTTTTTACTATGGTTTTAGGGGTTCTTATAGATTTTATTGGTTTAGGGTCTTTTTTGGGTTTTTAGGGTTTTTAGGTTTCCAGTGTTTAAAGTGTTTTTAGGATTTTAATATTTTCTTCCTGGTTTTCAGGGTTTTTATTGTTTTTATGTTTTTAGGTGTTATTTGGATTTTATATTAATTTTTTGTTTTTGGGAATTTTTGGGTTTTTCGCATTTTTTTTGTTTTTTAGGTGTTTTATGTTCTTTTAGGTTTTTATGGTTTTCATAGCATTTTTCAAGGTTTAGGTTTTTTATGTATCATATAATTCTAGGGATTTATTTACTTATTCTTTTGGTTTTCAGGGGTTTTATGTTTTATTAGATCTGTAGGGCATTATTTTGTGTTTATATTGTTTTTTGAGTTTTTACTTTTTTAAGGATTTTTAGTTCGTTTTTTTGTATTTTTATGGTTTTTAGGGTTTTTTATATTTTGGGTTTTAGGAAATTTTTGGGTTTTTAGCATTTTTATGTGTTTATGTTTTTTTAGTTTTTATGGTTTTTTGAGTATATAGAGTTTTTTTGGGTTTTAGTGTTTTATAATGTTCTCAGGGATTTAAAGGGTTTTTAGTGTTTTTATTGGTTGTTTAGAGTTTCTTTGTTGGTTATGATTTTTAGGGGTTGTTCTAGTTTTAAGGGTTTTAGCATCTTTTTATGGTTTTAAAGGGTTTTATGTTTTTTAGGTTTCCAAAGTCTTCTTTGCGTTTTCTATGGTTTTATAAGGGTTCATAGGGTTTTTAAGTTCTTAGGGTTTTATGGACTTTTTTAGGATTTTTATGATCTTTAGAGTTTTCCAAATTTTGAGGGTTTTTAGGCCTTTTATGGTCTTCATGTTTTTTGGGGGGGTTTAAAGTGTTTTTTTATTTTTTAGGGGTTTTATGGTTTTTTTATATTTTTTAACATTTTATGGGATTAATGTTTTTTTAAAATGTTTTAGTGGGATTTAATGTTTTTATGTGTTTTATGGTTTTTTCAGGTTTTTTGGGGTTTTTTGGGTTTTTGGGTTTTCTAGGGTTTTCATAATTTTTAAGGATTTTAAATATTTTTATGCTTTTAAGGTTTTCATATGGGTTACAAGAGTTTCTATAGATTTTTTACATTCTTATGGATTTTTAGGGAATTATGGTATTTTTATGGTTTTTTGGGTTTATAAGGAAATTAAGGTTCTTTTGGGTTTCTGGGTACTTATGGTTTTTTAGGGGTTTTAGCTTATTTTTTATTTTATGGGAGTTTATGGTTTTCATAATTTTAAATTATTTTAGGTTTTTAAAGGGGTTTTTTGTTTTTTAGTGATTTTATGGGTTTTTAGTGTTTCTTGGGATTTTAATCGATTTTTTTGGTTTTATCGAGTTCTTAGTGTTTTTAGGTTGTTAGGGGTTTTAATTGTTTTTAAGTTTTTATGATTTTCATTGTGGTTTTCTTGGGTTTTATGGTCTTTTATACTTTTATGGAATTTTATATCTTTTAAGGATTTTTTTTTGGTTTTTAGTGTTTTTATGAATATTGAGGTATTTTAGAGTTTTTAGGTTTTTGGGGTCTTTTTTGTTTTCATGGTTTTTTAAAAATTTTAGGGTTTTTAGTGGTTTTTAATAATTTTATGGGTTTAAATGGTTTTTATAGTTTTTGTGTATTTTTATGATTTTTATCGGTTTTAATCATGATTTAAGGATTAAAGAGTTTTTTTCTGGTTTTTAGGGATTTTTAGGGTCTTTTTTCGGTTTTAACGATTTTAGGTTTTTAGGGGATTATGTTTTCTTATGTTTTTATAGTTTTATTAGTATTTTCAGAGTTTTTTGTGTTTTTTGTGTTTTTATGGATTTTTATGGATTTTTAGGATTTTTATTGGATTTTAGTGGTTTATCGACTTTGAGGGAATTTGGGTTTAAGGTTTTTTATTATGTTTATTAGGGTTTTTAGTGTTTTAATGGTTTTTAGGGCTTCGAATAATTTTATTGTAAGTTTTTCTCATGTAATTATACGTGTTTGAGGGTTTTTTTATTTTTTTGGTCAATTTTAGGGAATTATTTGGAATTATTTGGTTATCGGGATTTTGATAGTTTTAGGGGTTTTAGGGCTATATGAGCTTTTATGGTTTTTATGGTTTCAAGGCTTATTAAATTTTGATGGTTTTCATAGGTTTCTTTAATTTTTTTATTATTGCTTACATGTTTAGAGATTTTTAGGGATTTGTTTATGTTTTTATGGATTTTTAAGGTTTTTTGGGGATTTTGATGTGTTTAGGGTTTTTTAATTGCTCTTAAGGATTATTTGAGTTTTTTAAACATTTTTAGTGGTTTAAATGGGTTTTAGAGATTCTATTTGTTTTAGAGTTTTTAGTGTTTTATGTTTTTAGTGGTTTTATTGTTTTTAGTGGTTTTTGTTTTCTTAGGAATTTTTTAGGATTTTTGCGCTTTTTGGGGTTTTTTGGTGTTCAAAGTATTTTTTGGTTTTTAAGGTATTCTTATGTTTTTTCCAGAAATTTAAGGTTATTTTTGTTTTAAGGTATTTTTTGGACCAAATTAGAATTTTTGGGTGTCTTTTGGATTTCGATAGTTTTTTAGTGTTTTAGGGATATTGAGGTTTTTAGGATTTTTAAAGGTTTTTTGGGGTTTCATGGTAATTTTAGGGTCTTTGGGTATTTTTAGAGATTTTTAGGGCTTTACATGTTTTTTATAGTTTTTTAATGTATTTATTAGACTAAAGGGGTTTTAGAGTATTTATTCATTTTTATGGATTTTAGGATTTTTAGGATTTCTAAATGTCTTAGGGGGGTTTTATGGTTTTTTGGGCTTTAAGAATTTTTTACAGTTTTAAGCATTTTCTATTGTATTGTAGGGGTATTAATAGTTTTTAGGTCTTACGGTTTTCTTAAGGGTTTTCACGGTTTGTAATGTTTTTTTATGTTTTTTTAGAAATTTTAGTTATTTTTAAGGATTTTTATGGATTTTTAGAGTTTTTATGGATTTTGATGGTTTTTTCTTTTTTGGGATTTTAATGTTTGATGTTTTTTGGGTTTTAGGGGATTTTTTAGTTTTTTAGGGTTATAATGTATTTTTTAATTTTTTAATGTTTTCGGGGATTAAAGGTATTTTTATAGATTATAGTGGTTTGTAGGGATTTGATGGATTTTTAGTATTTTTATGGTTTTTAGTGGTTTTAGGTTTTTAGAGTTTTGGGGGTTTTTTAGATAATTTTAGGTTTTTAAGAGTTTTATGTTAATTTTTTATGTTTTTCTTAGTTTTTTAGGATTTTTTTGGGTATTTACCCTTTTTGGAATTTTTATAAATTTTTTAGTTATTTAATGGTTTTTTATGATTTTTAGGGATTCTGAGGGTTTTATGGATTTTATGTTTTTTGGGGTTTTATGGTTTTATAGTTTTTAACATGTTTTGGGTTTTTATAGTTCTAAATATTTTTATGGGTTTAAATCATTTTTAGAGTTTTTATTTGTTTTTTCGATTTTATATGGGATTTTACAGGTCAATAGGTTTTTTGGAGTTTTATGGTCTACATTTTTTTTTCTATTTTTAGTGTTTTTTGTGTTTATAGTGAGTTTTATGTTTTTAGGGTTTTTAGTGTTTTATTTTTAATGATTTTCATAGAGGTATTTAGGGTCTTTAGTGTTTTTCATTTTTAAGTATTTTCAGGGATTTTTGTAGGATTATTATAGTATTTTATTATTTTTAGGGATTTTAATGTTTTTAATGTTTTTATGGTTTTATTTTTTTTAGAGTTATTTTAATTTATTTGGATTTAAAGTTTTTTAGATTTTTTTGTGGGTTTTAGTGTCTTTATGGGTATTTTTATGTTTTTATTATTTTATGGGATTTTATGGTTTTTAGGGTAATTATGGTTTTTTTGGGTTTCAATTTCATTTATGTTTTCATTGGTTTCATTGGGTTTTTTTGACTTTTGGGTTTTTTTTTCAATTTTATGAATTTATATTGTTTTTAGCATTTTTATGGTTTTTAAGGATATTTAAGGATTTAGGGATTTTATGGTTTTTAGGGGTTTTTTGGGTTTTTTGGGGGTTTTTGAGTTTTTTATGGATTTAAGGGGTTTTTTGAGGTTTTAAATGTTTTTTTGCGATTAAATGATTTTTAGATTTTTTTACTAGATTTTAGGGTTTTATGAGTTTTAGGGTTTTTTATGGTATTTTTTGTTTTTTTATATTTTTCACTTGTTTTCAATGTTTTTAGGTTCTTTTAGGGTTCTTAGTATTTTTAGAGTTTTAGGGGTATGAAGTGTTTTTTGGTTTTTAAGGTTTTCTTAGGGTTTTTTTCATGGATTTTATGGTTTTTTAATTTTACGGATTTTTATGGTTTTTTATGTTTTGTTGGTTTTTTAGGGCAAAGAAGGTGCGAGGCCAGACTAGTCCGGGCACCCCAATATATATAGAAAGAAAAAAGACAAGAAAGAAAATGAGGGTGGGTCAAGTGACCCACACCAATGTCAGAAAGCCCACACACGAAAGTCCAACAGACCAAAAAGACAAAAGGAAAGACAGCTACAGACCAAATTCACCATCCTCATAAGGGTCTCCATCATCACCATAGCCTAAGAAAGCATCAGAGTCCACCGACTCCCATTCAGAAGATTCATATTGGTAGCCCGGTCATTCCAACCATGTGCATCTCCTTCACCTTTTATAGACTTGGAGGAGGCTCTAGTAGCCATTGGCCTAGTAAGGGAGGAATAGTCCCTTCATGCCCTCCATTTCACTGGAGGGTCACTCATCACCATGGCCTATCTGTGGGCTATATCAGTAGGCATGAACATGTCACCCTGCCTGCTACATTCAGGAACGGATCGTGGATTTCTTTTCTGATTTTAGCTAGAGGAACCAGAAAGACCCATCATCGACTGCTCCCTCTTAGCCAAGATGGCGTACATAAAGTCATCGTGGTCCGCAAAAATTTATCCTAGCCTTATGTGTTCATCATTATCATCCCAAAGAAAGACCAACGGTTGTTGGTCTAGCTTTTGGAAGATATATTTTATAGGCTGCTAAAGTGGGATCTCAAAAGATTCCCACATAATCAGATCAAATAGCTCAACACAGGGGGAAACTTCTTGAACATAACAAGAGTGGAGCTCGGATTAGGCTGCTCAATGCTCATCCTATCAGCATGAAGGCTATCAAACTGCTGATCGGGCTGAGGGGCATCACTCAGACCAATTCCAGGCACAACAGCATCAATCAGCACTTGATTTGCTGAATGAACAGTGGGCGGGGAGTTTTTGGCACCCAAGACCCTCGATCCATCATGAGAGGTAGGAAGGTCCGCATCCAGGAGGTTATCAGTATTAGCCTCCACATCCTACAGTCCCTATCCCATCGGACCCCCTTCCTCAATTTCAAACAAGTCCAAAGGGTCCAGGCCTGTGAACCGATTTGAGGTTAAGACCAGCTCATATCCACTTCCATGACCAACTTCTGGAGGGCCTTGAAAAGTCTCCCTCTCTACCCATGGAAAGCTAGTCATAATGTCATGTTCACATCCCTGCCAGGGTCAGCCTATAAGACCACGACCCCTAATTCACCTGGATTGTCATCCCCCACTTTAGGAGAGGCATCAACCCCAGTCCCGAGACACCCTTCATTCACTTGAAAATGTCCTTGACCATTATTCGATCCTTAGCACCCTACTGGGGGGATGATCCCCCTTCCTCCACCCTGTCATCCCTCCGAACATCTAGTAGAGATTCCTGAGGGTCATCATTCCTCACCTATGGCTCCCATGTTGAGCTCACCATCGTGGAGATGGCCTCCTTGCCACACCTAACCACCACACCATCACTACATCTTCATTCCATTTTCATAAAACCAAGAGTAAAGCATGAGACATAGTAATTCACCGATGATTCTAACACCACTGGCTGCTTCCACAAAATCTATTCACAAATTTCAATCCAGAAAAAGTCGACTGGTTCCTTTGAGACATCAATTTCAATAGAAACCCTCTAGGAAACTGTATGATAGAGGGCCCTGGTTCTACTATCCACACACAGAAACCTTCCAACCAAATTTTCTAGCATAGTAATAATGGACAAGTTTTGAAAGGGTTGGGGGATCTCATGAAACCTTACCCAAATTTCCATCAGTGGGGAGTCACGATTTAGATGGAATTAAAAGTTCCACCAGAAGAGGGAGAAGTGACCGGCATCACACCTACGAGGAGATATTGACCTGGCACGGATAAGATCTTCCTCCGATGAAAATTGAATCCAAATGTGACTGGAGTTCACCAAACCAATAGTGTCACGGTCCCTGATATCCCAATCCTTGAACACAAATATATCCAAAACATCAATTGGGGGATGTCAGTTAAAAACCTGGCTACAAAGGTCAAGCTATGGAGGGAAGAGGCCTTGTTGAACTCCGCAATCGAGAGAGGAAGCTTTGGAAGACCTTCATGCAGACCTGGAACCTTGGGGAAAAGATCAATCCGCAGGAAAGCTGGAAGTGAGTCAGTATCTGAGAAAGGCGAGAATCTGTCTTTAACAGGGGAAAAGATGGCCCCTCCACCACAGAGGGGGGAGGCCAGGGGCAGCCATCAGTATCATCTTCAAGCCAACAACGAAGCAGAAGGAACGCCATCGCGGAAGTGGAGCGGAGTATCTATCCACTACTGTTTTTAGGGGTTTAAGGGATTTTGAGGGTTTTAGGGTTTTTAGGGTTTTATGTGTTTTAATTTTTTAAAATTTTCTTATGGGTTTTCTTGATTTTTTTTTGTTTTTTTACATTTTGAGTTTTTTTAGTTCTATTTAAGGAATTTATTGTTTTTGGGGGTTTTAGGGATTTTGAGGTTTTTTCGGGTTTTATGGTTTTTATTATTTTTCAGGTTGTAGGTTTTTTTAGTTTTTTAGTAATTATAAGGGTTTTTAGAGTTTTAACGTTTTTAGGGGTATAAAGGGTTCTTATATTTTTTAATAGTATTTATAGTTTCAAATGGTTTTTAGGGTTTTTATTGTTTTTATGTGTTTTAGGGTTTTTAGGGGGTTTAATGTTTTTTTTTGTTTTTAGGGTTTTTAAGTGTTTCTCGGTTTAAAATTTTATCATAGGGTTTTTCAGGGGTTTTAGGGGTTTCTACATTTTTAGGGATTTTTAGGGATTTATAAAATTTTTATGGTATTTCAGTGTTTTTAAGAATTTTTTGGGGTTTTAGGGTTTTTATGGATTTTTAGGGTTTGTAAGGATTTTTAGAGTTTTAGGGTTCTTTATGGTTTTATCATTTTTTTGTTTTTATGGTGTTTAAGGGTTTTTTGTAGGGTTTTCTTAGGGGTTTTTAGGGGTTTTTCTTTTTTACATGTTTTGGTATTTTAGGGAATTTTTTGGAATATTATTTTTCTTAGGGGTTTTAGGGATTTTTTGGGTTTTTTAGTGTTTTTATGTTTTTATGGGTTTTAGGGTTTTTAGGGGGTTTTGAGTTTTTAGGGTTATAACGGGTTTTTAGAGTTTCTTAACGATTTTTGGTGTTTTAGGGATTTTTATTGTTTTTATTGGCTTTATCGTTTTTATGTGGTTTTTTATTGTTTTAATGTTTTTTTTGTTTTTTGGGTTTTTATGGTTTTTTTTCAGTTTTTGGTTTTTTAGGGGTTTTAAGTGTTTTAGGTTTTTAATTTTTTTCACATGGATTTTTAGGGTATTTAGAGTTTTTGTTATTTTAAGGATTTAGATTTTTTTTATTTTTGTAGTTTTCTAGGTCATTAGGGATTTTTTTGGTTTTTAGGGTTCTTTGGGGTTTTAGGATTTTTTAGTAATTTATCATTTTTTAGGTTTTTATGGGTTTTATGTGTATTTAGGTTTTTATGATTATGTTTGGTTTTTTATGGGTTTTTAGGTTTCTTTATTTTTTTGTATTTTTATGTATTTTTTTAGTTTATAAAGACATATACTTTTTAGGGGTTTTGGGAATATTATGGTTATTATGGAATTTTTTATTTTTAATGTTATTTTAGTTTTTCTGTTTTTTAGGTTTTTTAATGATTTTAACGTTTTTATATGTTTAGGGGTTTTAGTGTTTTAAATTTAAAATGATTTATTAGGGGTTTTTATGGTATTTTTTGGATTCTTGTTAATTTTTATTTATTTTTAGGGTTTTTAGTATTTTTATGGTTTTTAGGGTTTTAGGGATTTTGAGGGGTTTTAGGGATTTTGAGGGGTTTTAAGTTTTCCTATGGTTTTTGGTTTTTTAGGGTTTTTTGTTTTTAGGTGTTTTAATTTTTTTTAGGTTTTTATGTTTTTCTTAGGGGGTTTCCTGGTTTTTATGGGTTTTGATGTTTTTAGGAATTTTAGTGCACTTTTTAGGATTTTTATGGTTTTTAGAGATTTTAGGGATTTTGAGGGTTTTTAGTCTTTTTAGGAATATTTGGGTTTGTTAGTTCTATTTGGGTTTTTATGGTTTTTTGAGTTTTTTTTGGATTTTTATGTTTTTTGAGTTTTTATCATTTTTATGGGTTTAAATGGTTTTTAGGGTTTTTACTGTGTTTTTATGTGTCTTTTGGGTTTCCATGGATCATTTGTGTTTTATGGTTTCTTGGGGTTTTTGTGGTTTAAAGGGTTTTTAGAGTTTCTAGTTTGTTTTTATGTGTGTTTTTGGGTTCCTAATTATTATTAGGGTTTTATTATTTTAAGGGATTTAGGGGAAAGATAGGTGTCAGGCCAGGCTATTCCTGACCCCCCCCCCGAAATTTATTAGAAAAAAAAACAAACTAGACATGGGAGGGGAGGATTCAAATGACCCACACCCAAAAACCCTTAACAACCCTTAACCCAAAAAAACCCCAAAGGCCGAAAACACAAAAGAAAGGTACATGTTAGTTAATTTCTCCACCAAAGTCATAAGCCAGACACAAACCATAAGGATCATTGTCTCCACCAAATCTAGCAACCACAACAGTAAAGCACAGGTCCGAATCCACCCCCATCTGTATAGATTCCCATTCTGACTCAAATTCCTCATACAGTCCTAACAGCACCATGTGGTTATCCCTGAGCCTCACCTATGCAACCGTGCACTAAGACTTGTCCCTCTTGTTGAATTTTAGCTTCATCTTAGCCACCCTGGAGGTATCCCAAGACACCATGGGCCAAGGGAGGGAAGAATATTCCCCCCTCTCCCTCTTTTTTTGGGGATCCAGAGGTGATACCATTCATGCGTGATGCCTTCCCGTACAGAACACCATCATTGGACAGACTAGAGTCCCCTATTCCCCCATTCATACCCACCTGCCCAGAGGGCTCATCATCCCCCTTGATAGGGGCCCAATGATTATCTCCTTCCCTCTTGAGCAGGGCCATATTGGTCTTGTAGTCCGCATCAGCAAAGCTCTCCCCTAATAGTATAGCCATATCCTCAATGGAATCCAGAATTTTCATAGTAAAGTTGTTCCCCTTCCCATGAGGCATGACAACCAAATCATAACCCTCTCCCTCAGTGCCATGTTGGAGTTTACTCTTCAAGAATCCTCGACATACAACACACCCAATCACTCAGCATAATCCACATCTTTGGTACTGCCCATCCAAGATCCACCTGAATGTTCCTCTGTCTCCATGGCATGTAGAACCACACAACTTGTCCCACTAGTCGAGGCCCCATCCACATCTTTGTATGGTTTTTTTAAAGGAAAATAGAACGTGAAATAAAAAAATAATGAATTGAAGTACAACAAAATCACATAATGTGCGAAACAAATGTGACAAAGGCCCTAGAAATAGGAGAAATGAATATGGTCCTGAGAATCCTCATGCATCCCAAACAACTAAACTTTGGAAAATGGGACCAAGAAACCATGAGAATCTCATTCAATCTATTTTCTGGAAAATGGGCCCAATAAACATCTTGAATACCCAAAAAATATTTCCTAGATAAGGGCCTAATAAACCTCATGAAACCCAACAAATAATCATCTATAATATTTCCTAAGAAACATCATGAAGCCTATCCAAACCAATCCCAAAAAAATCCCATGAAAACTTTTGAAGCCTAATTAACCCAATGCACATTGCAAAACACCTATCCCTCAGCTCCATCACAACCCCAAGGAGAAAACATCTCCTAAAAACACCCAACACCACACATGATCTTCCATATCCCTACATAGATATTCCAACACCATCATCTCAGAACACCAGCATCTCCCAAAAACCTTAATAGCTTAAAAAACACCTCTTTAATTCCCATCACAACATACAGTTGAATCAAGAACACCACACCCTATAAAATCTCCAAGAATATCCCCCAATAATATCATCCCCAACTCTAGTAGAAAACAACAGTGAAGAAATCCAGGAAACCATCCACCACCACCCCTAGCACCCATAATTAAACACCCAAAACCAAATCTATTAGAAAACAGCTCCAAAAACTCATCACTAATCCAACCCCCAGTATCTGAAGCACTTCCTCCAAAACCATCCAAAAACAAGCGTTCCCCATCACACATTTTAGCACCAACAACCAAAACCAAAGCATCCTCGACTTCAATCCTCACCTGGATCCCCAAGTCCCATGCATACCTATAGACCCTAAATCCCAACAGTATCATATTCATTGCTATATCCCTAAAACCTAGCCGTACACTTCTCTATCAAGCTCAACACGAAAACAAAATACAATTCTCAAAAGCATGAATTCCCAACCAAATATTCTCCTAAAAATATAAGACCAAAGAAAACCCCCACCAAACCTCGTTCCTACCATCTATAACCAAAACTGTCATCCAGCACCATGTTAATAAAATGAAAACTGCCTCCACAACAGAAAACACTACAATCCACCCGACCAACATGCCTCCCAACTACCCAACACAAACTAGTACCTAGAATGAGTGAAATTGCATCCAAGGAAAAGGAAGCACCAATCCACTTGAAGCTGACACATCCAAACATTGAAGTGCAATGCTTAAGATTCTATCACATAATTCGTGGACATAACCATATCGAACCCATACAAGAGAAATGTGCACACCCTCTCCATCTGATGAACCAACATGAAGCATACTAAAATGAAACACCAGGAAATGGAAAGAAGTAAACATAAATCCATTGAAGAAAAGGTATTTTGAGGGATCAATCATCCCCCGCAAATAATGCCAACAAAACACTCATCCCTAACATAGGAAACCAAAAAAATGCTAAAAAAACATAGTTTTACCTCTGTCAAGAACCTAGAAGGTGCAATCAGTTGATGAACCTTATTCTAGAAAACTAAAGAAAAAAGAGAGACATCAGCCAATGTGAAAACAAAACAAGGTGTATCCATGAATCCATAGATGATGGAGATGTCTAGAATAGCCAACACCAGATAGACAAGAAACCCCAACATTCATTTGAATAGGAAAACTAATAATTATAACCCACAGTTCTAAAGGGCAGTTAAAAAATTCACTACATCAATCCATGCATCATAAAAAAGAAAATAAATCAAACCCACGCAACAGTGACATGAATCCCATGACGTACCAGACACATATACCATAATAAATGATTATAAAACCTTCCACCTTCAATACCAAAGAGAACTCCAAAAAAAAGATGTCGATGGATGGAAAACCTTTGGACCATAGAACCACCCCTCCTCCAAAAATAACTGAATAAACATTTCCATCTGATGAACTAGTGTCCCAAGAAACACAAAAAAAACCCTCCAAAAAAGATATCACTAAAATAAAATTACAACCAGACCCTAAAATTCATTGAACCTACCATGTTGAAAAACCGCTGGTTGACCACAATCCCACCTCTGACCCAAATAAGCATAAACCAAAAGCTAAAACAATGATCTGTGATCTAGAAAATGTCCACAAAATAAAGTGAAACTACCTCAGATATGAAACCCACATCATTAGAAGTGCACCTCCTTGAGAACTGTGACAATAAAGTAGATGCAAATGGATAGAAATCCAATAGTGGAATAATAAAACAGCCCACTGTCCACTAATTCAGTGATGAAAACCAGAAATCTAACAACCTGAAAACAATTAAACTTTAGTGACCAATGTACCCAACCAAAAATCCAAAAAAATAGAAGAAATATTATAAAAATTAAACGCCATATATAGATGTTGAGGATAAGGCACTCCTTCATCCAGGAATATGAGACCATCACCCTTTTACCCAAAGATAGAACACCCACAACAAGGAAAAACAAGAAAAAACCATAAGAAAATCCACCACTAGCGACAACCAACCATTAGCACCCACAAGATGAACCAAATGCATGGGACCAAAAACCACCCATGTAAGATACCCATTGACCAAGAATCATCAAAAATAGCTTTCTGAAACACTATAAGAACTTGGTTCCAAATCACAGCACTAAATCCACAATATGCTTGGGGCTCCCTAGAGATTTAGGATCTCAACTAAGAACCCTCTACGGACTATTGTTTTTAAGAGTTCTCTAATTTTTATAATGGTTTTTAGGGTTTTTATGGGGTTTAGGGTTTTTAGGTCCTTTTAGGGTTTTGGAAAAGTTTTATCCTTTTTAGGGTTTTTAAGTGTTTAAGTGTTTTTTTGTTTTTATGGTTTTCTTATAGTTTTTCATAGTTTTTAGGGTTTATTGTTTTTATGTATTTTTAGTCCATTTTTATAATTTTAAGGGTATTTAGGGTATTTATGTATTTTTAGAATTTTAGGGTTTTTAGGGGGCTTAGGGTTTTTAGGGGTTTTTGCGGTTTTATGAGTTTTTATGTTTTTAATGTTTTCTGAGTCATGTTAATGTTTTTAGTGTTTTTAAAATTTTTAGGGATATTTAGTTTTTTTAGTATTTTTTAATTTTTTAGGGTTTTAATGGATTTTGATGGGTTTTAGGGTATTTTGGGGTATTAGAGTTCTTTTAGTTTACTAGTGTTTTAAGGTTGTTTAGAGTTTTTATCATTTTTAGGGGTTAAACGTTTTTATGATTTTTGTTAGGGTTTTTATGGGTTTTAAAGATTTTTAATGGTTTATTGGGGTTTTATTGTCCATATGGATTCATGGTTTTTAGAGTTATAAAGTTTTTTGAAATTTTTATGATTTTAGGGGTTTAAAATGTTTTTATTTTTTTATGGTTTTCATAGTGTTTTTCAGGGTTTTTAGGTTTTTAATAAAATTTAGTGATTTTTACTGAATTTTATGTATTTTTGTGTTTTATGGGGTTTTATCATTTGGAGTGGATTTAGGGTATTTTGGGGGTTTGGGGGGTTTTTAGTTTTTTTAAATTTTTAGATGCTTAAATAGGTTTTAAAGTGTCTATTTTTTTTTCGGGTTTATGGGTTTTTATTGTGTTTTAATGTTTTTATAGATTTTTATTCCCTATTAGGGTTTATGGGTTTTAGGTTATATTTATGTATCTTTATGGTTTTTCATTTATTTTACGTTTCATTAGTATTTTAAGGTTTTCATTGGGGTTTTATGGGTTTTTTATGGTTACAATACATATTTAGGTATTTTAGGTATTTTTTAGGATTTTTTAGGATTTTTTGTTTTTTTAGGTATGTTAGGTATTTTGGAGATTTTTTGTGCTTTTATAATTTTTAGGGTTTTTATAGTTTTTATGGGCTTTAATTATTTTTTAGGTTTTAAGGTTTTCTTTGTGTTTTCAGTGGTTTTTAAGTTTTTTTAATGTTTTTAGAGAAATTTGGAACATTTTTACGATTTGTATTGTTTTTTAGGGTTCATAGGGATGTTGCGGGTGTTTATGGATTTTAGGATTTTTAGGGTTTTTAGGGGTTTTATGGTGTTTTAGGTTTTTATAGTTTTTCATAGTTTTTAGGGTTTTTGATGTTTTATAGAGTTTTTTTAACATTTAATGGTTTAAAATGTTTTTGAGTTTTTTGTGGTTTTTAGAGTTTTTAGGGGTGTTTAGGATTTTCAATGGTGTTTAGGTGTTTTAGTGTTCCGAAAATTTAATGTATTTTAGGTTCTTTTAGGTTTTTTATAGTTTTTAGTTGTTTTAGGTATTCTATGGTTTTCAGAGTTTTTTTGGTATATAATGGTTTTTAGGGGTTTTTAGGGTTTTTAGATTTTTTTTTGATTTTTAGGGGATTTTAAGGATTTTATTTATTTTGGGTTTTTAGGTATTTTAAGTATTTTGAGGTTTATTAGGGTTTTTTGGGTTTTTTGGGGTTTTTAGATTTTTTATGTTTTTTGGTGTTTTAAGGGTACTAAAATTTTTATGGTTTTCTTAGGGTTTTTTATGGTCTTAGAGTTTTTTATTTTTTTATGGATATTTGAATATTTTTAGCAGTTTTATAGTGTTGATGGTTTTTCAGAATTTTGAGGTTTTTTATGGTTTTTAGGATTTTTTCAGAATTTTATGAGTTTTCTATGTATTTTGGGATTTTTTTGGTTTTTTATAAATATTAATGTTCTTAGAGTTTTAATGTTTTTATTTGTTAAAGGTATTTAAGGGTATTTAGTATTTTTTATTATTTTTATGGGGTTTTATTATTTTAATGTATATAGGTTGTTTTTATAGTGTTTTGGGGTTTTTTTTGGTTTTTAGGGGCTTTATGGTCATTTAAGTTTTTTTAGTGTTTTTAACATTTTTAGGAGTTTTATGTTTTTGAAGGTTTTCTTAGAGTCTTTCAGGGTTTTTAGGAAATTTTAATTTTTTATGATTTTTATGGTTTTCAGGGTTTTAGGGATTTGGAGGGTTTTAGGGTTTTTAGGCTTTTAAGGTTTTTACTGTTTTAGCATTTTTAGGTTATTTTGTTGTATTAAGTGATTTTTTATTTTGATGGTTTTATTTGGTTTTTTTATGGACCTTAGGGTTTTTAATGTTTTCAGGGATTTTTAGGTTTTTTATGGTTTTAGGATTTTAGGGTTTTTTTAGGGGTTTTGGATTTATTTGGGGTTTTATACCATTTGTGTATTAAGTATGATTTATATTTTTTTTGCCTTTTAAGGTTTTTTAGAGCTTTTCAATGTTTATTAGGGTTAAGAGGGTTTTATAGTTTTTATTTTTTTAGGGTTTTTAGGGTTTTAAGGTTCATAGGGGTTTTATGGATTTTATCATTTTATGGGTTTTATGTGTTTTTTTGTTTTAAATTTTTTCTTACGGGGTTTTCAGGGTTCATAGGGTTTTTTTACATTTTCATAGATTTTTCCGGATTTTATAGTATTTTTTTGGTGTTCAGTGTTTTTACGGTTTTTGATGATTTTTATTGTTTTTAGGGTTTTAGGGGTTTTAGAGTTTTTTATGTTATTTAGGGTTTCATGTGTTTTTAGGTTTTTATGGTTTTCTTAGGGGGTTTCATGTTTTTAGGAGTTTTTACCTTTTTATGTATTTTTTTATTTTAGGATTCTAAAGTGTTTTTAATGTTTTTAGGGATTTTGATGTTTTTTGTAGGAATTTTAGGGTTTTAGGATTTTTATAGTTTTTGGGGGGATTTATCTTTTTTTTCTGAGATTTTACGGGTTTATATATTTTAATATATTTTTATAATTTTTCACATTTTTAGGGTTTTAAAAGTTTTTTAGAGTTTTTAGTGGGTTTTTAGGGGTTTCATCATATTTTTTTAAAATTTTTAAGGTTTTAGAGGTTTTATGGTTTTTAGGGTGTAAGTGTTTTTATTTTTTTAAAACTTTTTAGGTTTTTTGTGTTTTTATGTTTTATTATCTTCTTCTTGTAATCTTATAGTTTTGATCATAATTAGTGGTTTCAAATTTCTATGAATTCATAGGGATCTTTTATGATTTTATGTGTTTTTAGGGGTTTTAGGGATTTTTATGGGTTTTGGGGTTTTTAGGTTTTTAGTGGTTTTTTTATTTTTTTGGGGTTTAAAGGTTTTTGGAGTTTTTTTTAAAAAATTATATGTTTAAAGGGTGATTTTAGATTTTAGTATTTTTTGAGTTTTTATGGGGTTTTAGGGTTTTTTTGGATTTTAGGGTTTTATGTTTTTTTAGGTTTTCTTTGTGTTTTTCATGTTGGTTAGGGGTTTTTCACATGTTTAGCTATTTTTAGGGGTTTTGGGGATTTTTAGGATTTTTGTAGTCTTTTAGGTTTTTTAGAGATATTGACGGTTTTTATTGGTTGTTATGGGTTTTAGAGTTTTTAGTGTTTTTTTGTTTTTAGGATTTTTATGTGTTTTTAGGTTTTAATGGTTTTCTTAGGGTTTTTCGGGGTTTTAGGGTTATTTACATTTTTGGGAATTTTATGGATTTTTAGGATTTTTATGGGTTTTTAGGGTATTTAAGTATTTTTATGGTTTTTAAGGTTTCATATGGTTTTTAGGAATTTAATGGTTTTCTCTGGGTTTTTAGGTATTTTTTATTTTTTTCAGTTTTATGTATTTTTAGATTTTTTTAATATTTTGAGTGATTCCAATATATTTTAGAGTTTTTTATGAAAATGGTGGATGAAAATGATTTGTTGGAATGTGAAGAGTTGAAATTTCAAGGTCCAATGATGTACCGAAAATTGAAGAGACTATAAGGGGAAACTAGATCCCATCTCATTTCATTAAAAGTTCCAATCCCAGTGTGCATGAATAGAAGTGGAAATTGGGATTATGATCACTCTTATTTAAGACTTAATAAGAAGAATGAATCTAAATAAACATGGTTGATTGAATTTTGGAAGAATTTTCCACATAGAGATTCTAGAATGTCATCTTTAGACACTAAATTCAAATCCATTGGCTAGGTAATCAAAGTCCAATCTGGTGGGTTATGGGTGGAAATAAATGTGCTACTTTTCCAAAAATTTATTATTATATTTTTACTTTTTGACTTTATGGGGATAATATAGGAATCAGATTTATGGATTTAGGGTATTAGACCCTGGACTGTTTGTGTCACCCCTTGGGTATAAATTGACAACCCATGACGTTGTATTCTCATTTATGTTTGCATTATTGAAACTTTGTGAGTTTATTATTTAGATTGTTAGTATTCTTACATTCATAAATTACTATTGTGTATTCATGAATTGTTAATATACAAGTTAGATTGGTGATTCAAGATTGATAATCCCTTAATTTTGTGCCTCAACCCAAGTGCGTTATTTTTTGTATTGGCCATATCATCTCTATATTGAGTGTGTTTTCAAATTAGTAGTTCATGCTCCATATAACATTGGTTGAATACTTTCTTCCACCATCGGAAATCATCATTCACAACTTATCCCTAAGCCATATCTGCTATATACTTCCTTACTCTGTGAATATCAGGCTATCCCAAGAATCTCGCATCAGTTGGTATCAGAGATCCAATTGACATGTTTTGAATTTATCAACCTTTTTCTATACCATATACCCATTTATATTTTTATCTTTCCTTATTCTCTATTGTATCAAAAAAAAAAAAAAAAAAATTTCTTTGAAAACCTCTATAATTGGCCCATGTTGTGTAAGATTTAAATTTTATTATTGATAAATTTACTAATCATTATTCTTTTCAAATTTAACTCATTATGTGTGATTTTTTTTTCGAGAAAAAAAATCAAATTCTACCACTTCATCATTTTTTTATTTTAAAAACTAAGCACATTATTTCATTGAGTGATTTAAAAAAACCTCTTCTTTCTCTCCTTTCATCATCTTCGACATTAAAAGACAATAAAAAATTCATTTTGGGTGATTTTACAAAAAAAGGAAAAAGATGAAAAAACCTGGATATAATAAATTCTTCATGATTTATATTATTATCAATTTTCATTTCCATACATCACATTTTTTATCATTATACTTATTCAATATATCATATTTAGATCATATTTTTATTAGTTTTTCTTTTCTTTTAAAATAAATAACCCCACATACCGCACCTTTTTACGATTTTCCACCTTTTTCCCTTTTTCTACCCTAGTTTTCACACTTTAGATTTTTCTAACCCTTCACCACTCAAACTGGTTGTGTTAATACATTCCCATACACCATTATTTTTTGGTGGGGATTATTAGATCATGATCTCACCAAATGTGGTTTTGGATTTCATAAGAGCTTGGGATTTGAATTTAGTGTTCATAAGTGGAGAGAGTTAAGCACACATAAAAAATCATTATTGAGGGTGTATACATACGTGTGTTAGTGTGTAAATATTGTGCATGTGAATGTATATACTTATGTTTGTAAGTGTTTACATCTTGTGTGGGTGTGTGTATCTTTTTCATGTGAGTGTGTATCCTTGTGTATGTGAGTGTGTACAGCTTGTTTCTCTAAGTGTGAATCCTTTCATGTGTGTGTGTTAGTATATATGTGTGTCTTAGTGTGTGTGTGTGTAACTTTTTGGTCTGTGAGTGTGTGTGAATAATTGTGTGTGTTTCTCCCCATGTGTGTTTGTGTTTCTGTTACTTATCAGAATATAAAATTGTGAAAAGAGAATCATTCATGCCAGGGATGAAGGACGAAAAATGAGATCTCCCACATTGGAAGCTATAGAAATCCAAATGGAATCTTTGGTGGTATATTTTTATAAGATTATTGATAGGAAATTGGAGGCGATACATGTGATAATTTGTAACCTATATAATCAACCAATCCCAACGACGATCTTTGATAACCCATGACATACTTTGACAGCACATCGTCCCCACATCATAGAGGTGGAGATGGAGAACATTGATGAGGATTTTGAGGATATCCCACAAAAGAAGAGGAGGTCCGAACAACCTAGATGAGGCTATAGTAGACCACATGACAATGATATATTTGGAGTTATTAAGGTGAATATTCTCTCTTTTCAAGGAAAATTGATCTAGAAGCATTCTTGGAGTAGGAGATAAGGATTGATAAAGTGTTTTCATTCCATGCATATGACATGTAGAAAAATTTCTGACACTATTCCCTTCAATTTAATTATTACTATTTAATTCTTTTAGATCAAATGAAAAAGTAGAGTAATAAATATTGAATATTTCCCATAAACACTTGGGATGACATGATGTTTTCCTTGAATAATTGGTTTTTTCCCTCACACTACGATAGATATCTCTATAAAAAATTCTAGGGCTCACCCGAAGGAATAAGAGTTTTAAATAATTCTACAAGGAGATGAAAATTTCCATGATTCTAGAAAACATTGATGAGGATATGCAGGCAACAATGACATGGTTTTTTCAAGGACTCAATTGAGAAATTTACGATCAATTAGAGATGTACTATCACATGGAGATACAAGATATGATCCCCAAGGACGCCATTGTTGAGAAAAAAATTAGAAGGAGTAGAAACATGAGTAAAAACAATACCCATTTCAAATAATAGTGAAATTATAGATAGAATATTGGATAATCATCCATCCTGAATGATGTTGCTAATCGAAAAAAATGCTACGGTAATTCTTCCACTTAAGAAACCTAATTTTGAGGCTAACCTAATGAGAAATCAAGATATTTGATGTTTCAAATATCAAGGAATGGGTGACATTTCTAGTGAATACATAATCAAAAATTATGGGGAATGGGAGAGTAATATTGATATATCATAGGAAGAGGTCGAGGATTCAAAAAAAATTATAATGGAGAATTTGAAAAAGAATGTGATATTATCATCAAAATATGGGTTTTGAGGGCTCAAATTATTTCC
This sequence comes from Viscum album, assembly GCA_963277665.1. Taxonomy (NCBI): domain Eukaryota; kingdom Viridiplantae; phylum Streptophyta; class Magnoliopsida; order Santalales; family Viscaceae; genus Viscum; species Viscum album. Next base: position 1,589,405,102 of record OY728121.1, on the reverse strand, counting down.
AATGAGAAGGATTAAAGGGGGAAAATTTTCCATAATCTATTCTAAATTAATGGGAAGGTATGAATTGTCATCATTGATGTAGGAAGCTGTAACAACCCTTCAATCATCGAATTGTCGGAGAACATGAGACTTACAAAATTGAAGTACCAACATCCATACCAGCTTCAATGGTTGAATTATTGTGGATAAATGAAGGTCACAAAAACGGTGAAGGTATTATTCACCACTGGGAATTAGAATTATGAAGTACAATATGGTTTCGTACATATGAAGGTGTTCCACTTACTTTTAGATCATCCTTGTAAATATGATCAACGTGTGAAACATGATGGTTTTATAAAACGCCATTCTTTTGTACTCTGAGGAGAACCTGTGACCCTCACCCTAATGTCATGAAAAAAATGTTTTGGAAAATCATATTTTGGGAAGGAATAAAAAATGAGTGTGACTAAAAAATATAAAAATGAGGGGTGAGGTGAGAATGGGAGAAGAAAAGATATCATGTTTGAAGGAGAATAAAGAGAGAAAATGAAATCCAAGGAGTGGGAAGATGTGATGATCATAGAGAAATGAGTCATTAATAATCCATGGTGTTGAAAACCTTGAGAATAGAGGTATACCTATGGTTTACTATAACCATGGGTAATATGAAATTTTAGTGGGTTATACCCACGGTTTCTACAAAACTGTGGGTATACTGAAATCTCGACGCCTCGTGAGCCCACAGTTCATGAAATTGTGTGTATAGACAAAACCCACGGTTTAATGGGATATACCCATAGTTTGAAACCATGGGTAGGGAAATTTTCAGGTATTCAATGAGGCTCAAAAAATAAAAAGTGAGTATTACATACCCCTAAAAGGCACCTTGTTGAAGAAAATGAAAAGATATAAAAATTATTCCAATTTAGATCCATATTCCTCACTATTTAATTAAGGGTTTCCCTTTTAACCCTAAATTAAAAAAACCCAATACAATAAAATTTAGGATAGAAATGGAGTTCCCAAACCACAAAATTCTTACTAAGAGTGTTTACACCTCCAACATTCCAAAATATGAAGTTTAATATTTGGAACTAAGGGACTATCCAAACCATTATCCTCATGGTCAGTTTTGACTAGGACCCTATTCATATCACATTCATTCACTATAATCAACTTCTTCATAAGGGAATTATCACTTATAGTAGATGATTCGGGACTAAGTTAATCAACAGATTTATGGCCTAGAGAAGAATACCCAATATTATTAATTCCTTGGGGAAAAAGAAGAGTTAAAATAGATAATTCCGACACAAAACCAGCACCGGTTCAATTTATGTCCTCAAGAATAGAAGCAATACTAGATCCAACAGATTCCTTCAGAACATAAAAAAAGTTAAATTTCTAGTAACCAAAACAACACCATCCTAAGACATAGATTTAAAGCATGATGAAAGAGATCCCACTCCATTTATACATATGGACCAAAGTAAACCCAAGTCAGAACTTCAAGAAAATGAATGAAAATAGGTTCTATCCGAATTTTACTAAAAACCAGAAGAAAGACCATGATCATCATAGGTCTTCATATCACCATAAGAAGGTCCAACTATAGAGGCAGAACAAAAACCATCACCAAATTTGTTAATTTCCTCCAATAATTAGTCAAAGGATATATGAATAGGAAGAAAAACATCATTTCTGGTATTATTAAAAAAGGGAGGAGGAACCTCCACAACATTATCTAAGGAGGATGGTACTTTCATAACTAAGGACCACCACCATAAAGATATTATACTCACCAAAAATGCGGTAGTATTATCAGCAGATACCATCTTCGTAGAAATGCGGGATGGTTATTTACATTTTTGATCTGAAGTAGGAATTATGAATGGCTCTTACTTCATATAAGCACACTTCTTTGGAGTAACATTAATCTAACCAGAACGAGACACATACTTAGTGGTTTTAGGGTATTTTAGGATATTTATGGGATTTAATGTTATTATGTTTTTAGGGGTTTTTTGTTTTTATTGTATTTTAAGGTTTTCTTAGGGTTTTTTTATCATTTAAGTTGTTTTTTGGTTTTTAGGTACTATTAGGGATTTTTATTGATTTTTATGGTTTTTATGGTTTTTAGGTATTTTGATGGGTTTTAATGGTATCTAGTATTTTTAGGTTTTTTATAGTTATTTGGGGGTTTTAGGGGTTTTTTGAGTTTTTTAGGATATTTATGTTTATTTCGAGTTTTTTAACATTTTTAGGGGTTTAATGGATTTTAATTGTTTTAGAGGGTTATTAAGGTTTTTATGGTGTTTAGGTATTTTTAAGGGTTTTCGGAGTTTTATGGTTTATATGGTTTTGAGTTATTTTAGGGTTTTATTGTTTTTTATATTTTTATGGGTTTTAAGAGTTTTTATGTTTTTAATGTTTTCTTATGGTTTTTCAGGGTTAGTAGGGTTTTTTTCATTTTAGGGATTTTTAGAGATTTTTTTAGGATTTTTATGTTTTTGGGGTTTTAGTGATATTTAGTGTTCTTAGGGTTTTATGGGTTTGTAGTTTGGGGGGTTGTATTTTAGGGGTTTTAAGGTTTTTAGAGTTTTCTTAATTTTTTTAGGGCCTTAATTGATTTTTAGAATTTTATTGTTTTTAGGTTTTATATGGGTTTTTAGATTTTTTATGTTTATATATTTTTTATGATTTTTATGGTTTTTAAGGTTCTTTATTGGTTTTTTATATTTTTAATGTTTTTAGGTTTTTTTTGGGTTTTGAGGGTTCTAGGTTTTTAGTACATTCTTAGGGGTTCAGGGATTTTATGAGTTTTATGTTTTTAGGTATTTTATTGATATTTTAGGATTTTTATGGGTTTATATTTTTTAGGGATTTTTTGGGTTTTTTGGGTTCTAAGTGGTTTTATGATTTTTATTATTTTTTTGGGTTTTGGGGTTTTTTGGAGTTTCTAGGAGTTTGTTTGGGTTTCTTAAAGTTTTGAATGTTTTTAGGGGTATAAAAGGTTTTGGTAGTGTTTAGTGTCATTAGGGTTTCATAGGGTATTTCTGTGGTTTTAAGATTCATATGGGTTTTTATGGTTTAAAGAGTTTTTAATTTTTTTATGGTTTTGCAAGGTTTTTAGAATTTTTTATTTTTTTAAAAGTTTTAATGTTTTAGGTATTTATGGTATTATTAGGGTTTTTCATGGATTTTAGGGTTTTTTTTAATTTTTTGTGATTGTAGAACTTTTAGGATTTTTATGTTTTTACGGTTTTTAGGGACTTTTGAGGGGTTTTAGGGAATTTTGAGTTCTTATGGTTATTAGATTTTTTCTTTTTTGGGTTTTTAGGGTTTTTTGAGTCTTTAAAAATTGTAGTTGTTTAAATGGTTTTTAGAGTTTTAGTTTTTTTAACAGTTTTTAGGGAGTTGAAGGAATTATGGTTTTTATGGGTTTTATGGTTATTATGGTTTTTAGGGTTTTTTGGGTTATTTGGATTTTTTAGAGTTTTTAGTGTTTTTTAGGATTTTAGGGGTTTTATGTTTTTTTATATTTTTTAGATTTTTGGTGGTTTTATATTTTAATGGATTTTAGGGCTTTTAATGTATTTTTATGATTTTTAGGGTTTATAGGTGTTTTAGGGTTTTTAGTGTTTTCATGGTTTTTTTATGGTTCAAATGTTTTTTAGATTTGGGTTTTAGGGTTTTTATGGTTTTTATCATTTTTATATTTTTTAGGTTTTTAGGTTCTTTAACGTTTTTAGGTTTTTAGGGTTTTAAGTTTTTTAATGATTTAGGGTTTTCTTACAGTTTTCAGGGTTTTAGGGTTTTTTATGTTTTTAGTGTTTTTAGGGATTTTAAAATAATTTAATGGTTTCTAGGGTTTTAATGATTTTGATGGTTTTTTAAGGTTTTAGGGATTCTATGGGTTATTTGGGTTTAGGGTTTTTTTTATTTTTTAGGGATTTTATGGGTTTCTAGAATTTTTTAACATTTTAGGGGTTTAAATAGATTTTAGATTTTCTTTTGGGTTTTAGGGTTTATATGGGTTTTTAGGGTTTTTAAAGTTTTTATAATTTTTTATGCTTTTTAGTGGTTTTGGGGGTTTTAGGGTCTTTTTTGAGTTTTTATAGTTTTTATCATTTTAAGGTTTTTAGGGGGTTTAAGTGTTTTTAGGTTTTTATGGTTTTTATGATTTTATTAGGGTCTTTCAATGTTTTAGGGGTTTTTATGTTTTTATGGATTTCTTTTGATTTTTATGGTTTTGAGGGTTTTAGTAATTTTGAGGGTTTTACGGTTTCTAGAGTTTTTAGGGTTTTTTTTTGCTTTTGACAGTGTTATATTTTAGAGGATTTAATTATTTTTCAGTTTAAAAGGTTTTGTTAGGGGTTTCAGGTTTTTTAGGGTTTATTATGTTTTCAGGAATTTTAATGGATATTTTATAATATTTATGGATTATAAGGTGTTTAGGAAGTTTAGGGGCTTTAGGTGTTTTTAGGTTATTAGGTTTTTTATTTTTCCTGGAGGTTTTTAGGTTTTTTGAGGTTTTATGGGTTCTATAATTTTTAAGATATTTTTACCATTTTTAGGGATTTGATAGCTTTTTATAATTTTTAGTGGTTTTTTGTGGTTTATTGGGTATTAAAGGTTTTTAGGGTTTAAAATTGATTTTAGGTTTTTATGGTTTTCATAGGATTTTTCAAAAGTTTTAGGGTTTTTGAAATTTTTATGGATTTTAGTAATTTTATGGTTTTTAGGGTTTTTAGGGATTTTGATGGTTTTTATGGTTTTTATTCATTTTAGGTGTTTATGATTTTTTGGGGTTTTAGGGTTTATTTAGGTTTTAGGGTTTTTTTTGAGTTTTTAGTGGTTTAAAGGGGTTTTAGGTTTTTTTAACATTTTGAGGTGTTTAAAGGGTTTTTATAGTTTTTATTCAGTTTTAGGATTTTTATGGTATTTTTGGGTAATTTACGGTTTTTAGGAAATTTTAATGTTTTCTATTTTTTATGGGTTTTAGGGTTTTCAGTATTTTAAATTTTTTATTGGTTTTTTGGTTTTTTTAGTTTTTTCGGTTTTAATGGTTTTTTAGAGTTATTTATTTTTTTAGGAGTTAATGGATTTTTAGTGTTTTTAGTTTGGTTTTTAGGATTTTTATGGGATTTTTGGTCTTTATGGTTATTAAGGGTTTTATGGTTTTTATGGATTTTAGAGGTTTCTTACAGGTTTTAGGGTCTTTTATAATTTTTTTTGTTTTTATAATTTTTATGTGTTTAGGTGTTTTTTGGTTTTTAATATTTTTTTAGGGGTTTTAAATGATTTTAGGGTTTCTTATTTTTTTAGGGATTTTATGGATTTTTTAAATATTTTTATGTGTCTTTAGGGATTTTGTGGGTCTTTATGGTTTTTAATGTGTTTTATAATTTTTAGCAAATTTTCTATTTTTAGGGATCTATTTATTTTTTTGTTTTTATGTTTTTCTTAGAGTTTTTTGGGATCATAGGGGTTTTTACATTTTTGGTATTTTTAGGCATTTAATATTTTTATTTTTTTAGGGTGTTCATGGGTTTTTGAGGAGTTTAAATGTGTTTATTGTTTTTAGGGTGTTTAGGGTTTTTATTGTTTTTTAAGGGTATTATGGTTTTTTTAGAGTTTTTTTACATTTTTAGGGGTTCAAAGTGTTTTTATAGTGTTTATTGGGTTTTTATTGGTTTATGTGTTTTATGGATTCATATGGTTTTTATGGGGTTTTTGTTTTTTGGATTTTTAGGGGTTTAAGGTTTTTAATATTTTTTTCTATTTCAAGGGTTTTAAGAGTTTTTATATTTTTGAGGTTTTCTTAGGGTTTTGGGGGCTTATAGGGGGTTTTTACATTTTTTTGGTTTTGAGGGATTTTTTAGTATTTTTAGTTATTTTAGGGTTTTTTCTGGATTTGAAGGGTTTTTAAGTTTTTTAGTGTTTTTGGGTTTTTGTGGTTGTTTTGGGCTGTCATGTGTTTTTTTTTGAGTTTTTAGTGGATTCTTGATTTTTATTAGTTTTTATTTTTTTATGTGCTTAAATTCATTTTATATTTTTTGTGTGTTTCTAAATATTTTATGGGGTTTTAGGGTTTTTAGAATTTTTATGGGATTTAGAGGTTTTGGTGTATTTAGGATTTTTAGGGTATTTTACGGTTTTAACTTTATTTTGGTTTTGGGGGTTTTAATTTCTTTATGGGATTCTTAGGGGTTTTAAGGGGATGTATGTGTTTTTATTTTTTAGGGTTTTCTATGGAATTTTTAGTATTTTTATGGGTTTTTAAGGTTTTTAGGGATTTTGAGTGGTTTTATCATTTTTAGGGTTTTAGTATTTTTATCATTTTTTAGATTTTTTATATGTTTTATGTGTTTTTAGTGTTTTATTATTTTCTTAGGGTTTTCAAAGTTTTGTAATTTTTAATTTTTTTATGAAATATTTATGATTTTTAATGTTTTTAGTGTTTTTATGAATTTTGAAGGTTGTTATTGTTTTTTAAAGTTTTATGGTTTGGTGGGTTTTAGTGTGTTTTTTTAGTTTTTAGGTTTTTAAAGGTTTTTTAGAGTTTTTATAATTTTTTAAGCATAAATTATTTTTAGAGATTTCAGTATTATTAGAGTATTTAGGGGTTTTAGGGTTTCTTATAATTTTTATGATTTTTAGGGTTTTTAGGGGGTTTTAGGGTGTTTAGGGTTTTAGGGGATTTATGTGTTTATATGTGTTTTAGGATCTATTAGGGGGGTTTTGGGTTTGTAGTGTTTTTAGTGAGTTTTTATAATTTATTTGTGGTTTAAAGTTTTTTACGGTTTTTGGGGTTTTTGGGGTTTTTTTGGGTTTTAGATTTGTTATTGAGTTTTTAGTTTTTTATGGTTCTTTGAGTTTTTTAACCTTTTGGGGTTTAAATGGTTTTTATAATTCTTAGGTTTTTACGGTTTTTATGCTGTTTAGGGTTTTATGGTTTTTAGGGTTTTATGGCCTTTTAGTGGTTTTATGATTTATAGCAATTTTTTCATTTTTAGGGATTTTAATTGTAATTTTCTGGTTAAGATTTTTTTAAGTGTTTTCTTTGTTTTAAATATTTTTTTTAATTTTTAGGGTTTTTAGTGTTTTTAGGATTTTATTTGGTTTTTGTTGTTTTTAGAGATTTTGAGGTTGTTAGGGTTTCAAGGTTTTAATATTTTTAGGGTTTTATGGTATTTTAGGATTTTTTATTCATATTTAATTTTTTAGAGGTTTTAAATGCTTTAAGGTTTTATGTTATTCATAGTTTTTTGGGTTTTTACGTATTTAGGAAATTTTAGAGGTTTTTAGGATTTTTAGGTATTTTAGTGTGTTTAGGGTTTCTGGGAGGGGTTATGGCTTTTTGGTATTTTTGGGTGTTAGGGTTTTTGTGAGTTTGTTCTGGTTTTTGATGTTATTTGGGTTTAAATGTATTTTTTGGATTTAAAGGGTTTTAGAGTTTTTAGTGGTTTTAGGGTTTTAGATTTTTTAGGGTTTTTAAGGATTTTTAGGGTGTCATGGTTTTTAGGGGTTTCATGGGTTTTTTGTTTTTTAGGTACTTTAGTGTTTTGTGGATTCTTATGTGTTTTATGTGTTTTATGTTTTAAAAGGTTTTCATTACAGTTTTTTTTTCATTTTACGGATTTTAATGCTTTTTTATGATTTTTTATTTATTTTTGAGTTTTTTTCGGATTTCGAGGGGTTTTAGGGTTTTTCTTTGGGGGTGGGGGGTTCAATTTTGTACTGATTTTATGGTTTTTATAGATTATTAAAAAATTTAGGGTTTTAATGGTCTTTTATAGTTTTTAGTGTTTTTTACAATTTTTAATGGTTTTTATGGAATTTAGGGTTTTTAGGGTTTTTTAGGGTTTTATATGGTTTTTAGTGTTTTTAGGGGTTAATGTGATTTTAAATTTTAAGGGTTTCTTAGTGTTTTTAGGGTTTTGGGGTTTTCTTATATTTTAAGGGATTTCAAGGATTTTTTTAGTATTTTTTGGGTATTTAGTGTTTTAGGGTTTTTCATAGGTTTTAGAGGTCTTTCGGGTTTTTATGGTTTTTATGGTATTGGGTTTTTAGTGTTTTCTATGTTTTTAGGGGTTTTAAAAATTTTAAGAGTTTAATAATGATTTTAGGGGTTTAATGGGTTTTTTATTTTCTATGGTTTTTGTGGGTTTTAAGATTTTTACTGTTTTTAGGGGTATTTAGTTTTTTTAGGTTTTTAAGGTTTTCTTTGGTGTTTTCTAGATTTTTAGAGTTTATTTTATTTCTAAGGATTTTTCATGGGTTTTTATGATTTTTATGGGTTTTTACGGTTTTTAGATATTTGGTGTGTTTTTAGGGAGGTTTTAAGGGTTTTTATTAGATTTCAGAGTTTTTTATGTGATTTCTGAGTTCCTATCATTTTTAGGTTTTTTAGCAGTTTTATGTTTTTTATGTTTTCATGGTTTTCTGAGGGGTTTTTCATGGGTTTATGTCTTTTTATGTTCTTATGTATTTTTATGTTTTTTAGGATTTTTATATTTGTTAGGGGTTTTAGGGATTTTTAGGGTTTTTATTGTTTTTTGGCTCTTATATTTTTTTTTCTTTTTTGCGGTTTCTTTGGGTCTTTATGGTTTTTAGGATTTTTTGGGGGTTTTAGAGTTTTTTTGGTTCTTATGGTTGTAATAATTTTTTCCCTTTTAAACATTTTTCAGTGTTTAAATCATTTTAGTTTTTTAGTGGGTTTTTAGTTTTTTTATGGGTTTTTAGGGATTTTATGGGTTTTAGGGATATTTTCATTTTAATTGTTTTTATGGTATTTAGGGTTTTTATGGGTTTTTGGATTTTTGGTGTTTTTATGTTTTTAGGTATTTAAGTGATTTTAGGTTTTATAAATTTTCAAAGCGTTTTTAGTGATTTATGTTTTTTTACATTTTATGGATTTCTAGGGATTTTTTTGAGGAATTTTATTAATTTCTGGGATTTTATGTGTTTCAGGGTATTTATGGTTTTTGGTAGTTTTAATGTTTTTACGAGTTTTTAGTTGTTTTTAGGCTTATAATGTGTTTTGAGGATTATTTTAAGTCTTTTATGGGTTTTAATACATTTTAATGTGTTTTTGGGTTTTTAGTGTTTTTATCTTTTTAGGTATTTTAGGGGTTTAATGTTTTTTTAGGTTTTTAAGGTTTTCTTAAGGGTTTTCTGGGATTTTAGGTTTTTTTATGTTTTTTGGGATTTTTATCTATTTTAAGGATTTTTTTAGGTTTTTAAGGTTTTTAGGGATTTGGAGGGGGGTTTGGGGTTTTTACGGTTATTTAGGGGGTTTTTCATTTTTAGGTTGTTTAGGGTTATAATCTATTTTCAGGCATTAAGCATTTATAGGGGTTTTCAGTGTTTTTATTGTTTTTAAAAATTTTATGGAATATTAGGTATTTTTTTTGGATATTTATAGTGTTGACTATTTTATGAATTTTAGGGGGTTTTAGGGTTTTGGGGTTTATGGATTTATTTATTTTTTATTTTTTTAGTGTTTTAAGGTTTATTTAGAGGTTTTATCAATTTTAGGAGTTTATAGGGTTTTAATTTTCAAGTGGTTTTCAGGTTTTTATGGGGGATTTAGGTTTATGTGGTTTTTTGTTGATTTTTAGGGTTTTTAGGGTTATTTTGGTTATTTGGAGGTTTTTTAATTTTAGGTTTTTAGTGGTTTTAAATGTTTTTCGGGTTTTAAGGGTTTTTAGGGTTTTTAGTGTTTTTAGGGTTTTTACGGGTTTTTACATTTTTTGGGATTTTATGTGATTTTTAGGATTATTATGGTTTTTAGTGTTTATAGGGATTTTGATGTTTTTAGTGGTTTTAAGTTTTTTAATGTTTTTTGCGGTTTATTTTTTTTTATTTTTTAGGGTTTCATTGATTTTTAGAGTTTTTTGTTTTTTTAATGTTTTAGAATGATTAGAGTTCTTAATTTTTTATGGGTTTTTGGATTTTTATGGTTTTTAGGGGTTTTCTAGTTTTCTGGTTTTTAGGGCTGTTAGAGTTTTTTAGGTTTTTAGGGGTTTTAAGTGTTTTTACTATTTTATGTTTTTCTTAGGGTTTTTCGAAGTTTTTAGGGCTTTTTACCATTTTATGCATATTAGGTCATTTTTAGTATTTTTATCGGTTTTTATTGTTTTTAGTGATTTTGAGGAGATTTAGGGGTTTTTTGTGGTTTTTTGGTATTTTGGTTTTTTTGAGTTTTGTATGGTTTTAATAGTTTTAAGAGTTTTTTTATCATTTTTAATATTTTAAATGGTTTTTAGATTTTTAGTGGGATTTGAGGCTTTTTATGGGTTTTATGGTTTTTAAATATTTTTTTGGGTTTTTATGGTTTCTAGGGGATTTAGGGTTTTTAGGGTCATTTTAGTGTTTTTAGGAGTTTTAGTATTTTTTATATATTTTCGGGGCTTATAGTTTTTTGTGTTTTAAGGTTTTCTTATGGGTTTTCAATTTTTTAGAGTTTTTACATTTTTAGGTATATTAGGGACTTTTATGGGATTTAATATTTTTAATGATTTTGAGGGTTTATTGGATATTTAGGGATTTTTTAATTTTTATGTATTTTTATAAATTTTTGGAATATTTATGTTATTTATTGTTTTTTGGTATTTGGAGGGTTTTTATGGATTTTATGGGATTTTGGAATTTTTGGGTTTTTTGAAAAATTTAGAATTTTTAATATTTCAAGTGTTTTTAATTTTTTTTGTTTTTTAAATGTGTTTTAGAGTTTTTAATTCATTTTTAGGTGTTTATAGGTTATTATGGTTATTAATGGTTTTAAGAGTTTTTATGGTTTTACAATTTTTATAGTTCTTTGCCGATTATAGAATTTTTTTTGTATTTAGGGTTTTATAAGCATTGAGGTTTTTAATGTTTTTTCATGTTTTTTAGGTTTTTTGTGTTTCCTAAAATTTTAGTGATATTATGAATATTTTAGGATTTTAATGGTTTTTATAGTTTTTTGGGATTTTGAGGGTCAATATAGATATTAGTGTTTTAAAGTTTTATGTTATTTTGGGTTTTAGGGTATTTTCTAGTATTTTTATCGGTTTTGACGAGTTTTAGTGTTTTGTTATCATTTTTTGTGGATTAAAGCATTTTCATAGTTTTTAGTGCTTATTAAGGGTTATTATGGGTTCTTAGGGATTTTATGGTTTTTAGGGTTTTTATGGTTTTACGGGTTTTTAGGGATTTTATCATTTTTGGAGGTTTTAATGGTTTTTAGGGTTCTATTGTATTCTTATGGGTTTTAGGGTTATTAGGGGTTTTTATGTTTTTATTAATATTATGGCATTTTTAGTATTTTAATGGACTTTTATCATTTTATGGATTTTGAGGCTTATTAGGTTTTTTGGGGTTATTTAGGGTTTTTATGATTTTTTATATGATTTTTTGATTTTTTAGGGTTTTAAAAGTTTTTAAATGTTTTTAACATTTTGGGGGTTTCAAAGGGATGTTGTATTTTTTAGTATCTTTTTGGTGTTTGTTTCTTGGTTTTTTAGGTTTTTACGGTTTTTATGATTTTTAGGGTTTTTAAGGTATTTATAATTTTTTAGGTTTTTTAGGGGTTTTAATTTTTTTAGGTTTTACTGTATTCTTTGGGTTTACATGGTTTTCCCTGTGTTTCATGTTTTGTTTGGGATTTGTGATTTTTTTTATTGGATTTTTATGGGTTTTGGATTTTTAGTTATTTTGAATGGTTTTATTGTTTTTAGTGGTTTTTGGGTTTTTATTACTTTTTTTGGTTTTTTGATTTTTTGAGTTTTTAGGGTGGTAAGAAATTTTATAGTTTTTAAAATTATTAGGAGTTTAACATTTTTTTAGAGTTTTTAGGGGTTTCTTGGAATTTTATGGGGTTTTAGAGTTATATAAAATCTTAGTGGTTTTATGTGTTTCTTGGTTTTTTGAATTTTTTTGGTTTTTAGCATTTTTAGGTTTTTAGGGGTGTTAATTGTTTTGATGTTCTTATTATTTTCTTAGGGTTTTATAATTTTTTAACCTTTTTATGTATTTTTGGAATTTTCTAGGTTTTTTGTTTGTTATTGAGGGTTTTTAGGTTTTTAGAGGGTTTTATGGGTTTTGAGTTAATAGGGGTTTTACGATTTTTGTTGAGGTTTTAAGGTTTTTTGAGATTATAGGTTTTTATTTTTTTATATATTTTAACATTATTATATGTTTAAAATGTTTATAGAGCATCTAGTAGTTTTTTGGGTTTTATGAGTTTTAGTTCATAATGCTTTTTAGAGGTTTTTTTTTGGTTTTTTGGGTTTTATAATTTTTTTCTATTTTTTGGTTTTTAGGGGTTTTGAGTATTTTTTGGTATTTAATGTTTTCTTAAGGAATTTCTAGGTTTCTAGGGGTTTTAAAGTTTTTTTTGGGTTTTGAGGGATTTTTTTTATTTTTATGGTTTTTATAGTTTTAGGGAATTTTTTATTCATAGCTTTTTTCTGGTTTTTTGGGTTTTCGGGTTTTTTTAGTTTTAAGGGTTTTTTTGTTTTTGGAGTTTCTTAACATTTATTGGGGTTTAAATGTTTTTAGAATTTTTAGTGGAGTTTAAGGGTTTTAATGGGTTTTTTGGGTTTTTATGCTTTATAGGTGGTTTATGATTTTTTATGGTTTTTAGGGGTTTTACGGTCTTTTAGTGGTTTTTGGGTTTTTGGAGTTTATAGGTTTTCTGGACTTTTAAGTGTTTTTACAATTTAAAAGTTTTCAAACCGGTTTTCTTGTTTTAGGGTTTTTTAGGATTTTAGAGAATTTTAGGGCCTTTTAAGATTTTTATTTTTTTAGGGTTTTTAAGGTTTTTTTGGTTTTTAGGGTTTTCTAGGGTTTTTTGAAGTATTTAGCGTTTTTTATGTTTTTAGAAGATTTAAGTGTTTTTAAGTATTTAATGATTTCATTGGGTTTTTATGGGGTTTTAGGGTTTTTTAGGATTTTAGGGAATTTATTTCTATTTTATGATTTTTATGGGTTTTAGGATATTGATTGTTTTTTGGGTTTGGGGGGGGGGTTAGGGTTTTTGCGGTCTTTTTGGGTTTTTAATTTTTTTTGGTGGGGGGGGGGTTAATTTTTTATTGTTTGTAACGTTCTTTTGGGTTTAAAGTGTTTTTTATTATTTAGTCGGTCTGTACTATTTTATGAATTTTTATGGTTTTTAAGGTATTTTATGTTTTTTGTGGGTTTTATGGTTTTTAGGTTCTTTTAGGGGTTCTTTATTTTTTTTGCATTTTTTTTGTTTTATGGGTTTTATGTGTTTTTAGGTTTTCAAGGATTTCATATGGTTTTCAGGGTTTTTATAGGTTTTTTTATTTTCAGCATTTTTAGTGTTGTTTTAGATTTTTAAGATTTTTTGGGTTTTTAGGAATTTTGACGGTTATAAGGGTTATTTTTATTTTTAGGGTTTTCTGGCTTCTTAGCGTTATTTGGTTTTTAGTGGTTTTAAAAAATTATAGGTTATTAAGGTTTTTTAGGGTTTTCCTATTTTCTAGCGTTTTTTTAAAATTTTAAGGATTTCTAATGATTTTTAGGATTTTGTGGTTTTTATGGTTTTCAGGTATTTTGAGGGGTTTTATATTTTTTATGGTTTTTAGATTTTTTATGTTTTTATGTTTTTTTGTGTTTTTAGGGATTTATGGGTTTTTAATGATTTTTAAAAAATTTATGTGTTTAAAGGGTGTTTATATATGTTTTGTGTGTTTTATGGTTTTTATGGGTTTTTATGGGTTTTTAAGTGTTTTAAGGTTTTGAGGGGTTTTTTGGGATTTTTAGGGATTTTTAGGGTTTTTAGGTTTTTTAGTGTTTTTACCAATTTTTATGTCTTTTAGTAGTTTTAAGTGTTTTTAGGTATCTATGTTTCTCTTAGGGTATATAAGGGTTTTTGGGATATTTACACTTTTTAGGTTTTTATTGATTTTTAGTGTTTTATGGATATTGAGTGATTTTAAGGTTTTAAGAAATTTTAGGGTTTTTATGGTTTTTATCATTTTTGGGGGTTTCAAGTGTTTTCAGGTCTGTAAGGTTTTCTTTGTGATTTTTATAGTTTTTATGGATTTTTAGGTTTTTAGTGATTTTAGTGATTTTTTTTTATTTTTATGGATTTTTATGGATTTTAAGGATTTTTATTATTTTTAGGGTTTTAAGGGGTTTTTACTGTTTTTAGGGGTTTTATGGTTTTGGGGATGTTAGAGTTTTTTTTGAGTTATTCTGGGGTCTTATGAGTTTTTAGAGTTTTTTAATGTTTTTTATGGTTTAAATGTATTTATAGTTTTTAGTGGATTTTTAGTTATCTTATTTTCTTTAGGGGTCTTTAATGTTTTTATGTTTTTAATGGGTTTTATGGTTTTTATAGGTTTTTTTATGTTTTTAGGTCTTTTGAGGGGGTTTTAGGGGGATTACCATTTTTTATAGTTTTAGGGATTTTATGTGTTTTTAATTTTCTAAAAAAATTAGGATTTTTTTAGAGTTTTTGGGGTTTTTATGTCTCTAAGGATTTTCAGGGATTTTTTTAATATTTTATGGGTTTTAGCTTTTTTGTTTTTTGAGGATTTTATGTTTTTTAGTGTTTCAGGGTTTTAATGGGTTTTAGTATTTTTTTTCTTTTTAGGTACATTATGTGGTTTAGGTTTATTATGGTTTTCATAGGGTTTTTCAATGTTTTCCTTATTTTTTTATATTTTTAGGAATTTTTAGGGTTGCTTAGTTTTTTATGGTTTTTGATCTTTTTAGAGACATTGTGGGTTTTTGGGTTTTTATGGTTATTTTGGATTTTTGGGGTTTTTTATGTTTTTTTATCATTTAAAATGTATTTATAGAGTGTTTTTAACTTTTTAGGGGTTTAAATGGTTTTTATATATTTTGTGTTTTTTTAGGGTTTGTATGGGTTTTAGGGTTTCTAGGTTTTTTTGGCGTTTTTTATACTTTTGAGTGTTTTAGGGTTTTTTATCATTTTTAGGGTTTTTTGCATTTCTTATGTTTCAAGGGGTTTAAAAGGTTTTTGTTTTTTAAGGTTTTATTATGTGTTATTAATGTTTTTAGTAGTTCTTATGTTTTTTTGGGATTTTTATTGCTTTTTAGAATTTTTATGGTTTTTTAGGGATTTAGGGATTTAGAGGGGTTTTAGGGTTTATTTGGGTTTTTAAAGTTTTATTGGTTTTTTTATTTATAGGGGTTTTTTATTGTGTTTTTAAGGATTTTAAGATTTTTTTATGTTTTTAGGGGTTTAAAGTGTTTTTTATAGTTTTTAGTAGTTTTTATATTTTTAGGATTTTTATGGTTTTGTGTTGGTTTTTATGGTTTTATGGAGTTTTAGGGTTTTTATGGTTTTTATGATATTTAATTTTTTTAGGTTTTGGGGGTTTAAATTTTCATTATGTTTTAAGGATATCTTAGGGTTTTCAGTGTTATAGGTTCTTTTATGTTTTTAGGGATTTTTAGGATTTCTAAATTTTTATATGATTTCTCAGATTTTGTGGGTTTTTATAGTTCTTAGACTTCTTAGGGGTTTTATCCATTTTTAGGATTTATGGATTTTTAGATTTTTTAGGTATTTTTTATGTTTTAGAGATTTTTATGTATATTTGGGTTTTATGAATTTTTGGGTTTTTAGGGATTTCAATGGTTTTTAGACTTCTTTAGGGGTTTCATCATTTTTAGGGGTTTTAATTGTTTTTATTTTTTCATGATTTTCTTAGGGGTTTTGGGTGTTTTTAGGGGTTTTTAGGGACTTTTAGGGATTTTATGATATTTTTATAGATTTAGTGTTTATAGTAATTTCGTGGGTTTTTAGGATTTTATAGGTTTTTAGGTTTTTTACGGTTTTTATGGTATTTTTGGATTTCAGAGATTTAAGAATTTTTAGAGTTTTTTACATTTTTTGGGTTTTAAGGGATTTTAGAGTCTTTAGTGGATTTTAGGGATTTTATAGTGTTAATGTTTTTTATTATTTTTGGGGTTTTTTCTATTTAGGATTTACTAAACAGTTTTTGGGCATTTATCAATTTTTTGGTTTTAGTTTTTTTTAGTGTTTTGGGGGATATAAGGATTTCATAGGGTTTTTTCCGATTTTAGGGTTTTTTACGTTTCTAGGAATTTTTTGGGATTTTTATAAATTTTTAGGCTTTTATTGATTTTGAGGTGTTTTAGTGTTTTGAGGGGGTTTTTATGGTTTTTTTGGGTTTTTTGGGGTTTTAATGTTTTTTAGAGATATTAAATTTTTTAGGGGTTTAAAGGGTTATTATATTTTTAAGTGATTTTTTTTGGTTTTCTTAGTTTTTAGGGGTTTTTAGGTTTTTAGGGGACCTTATACCCATTACTGATCTTTTGGGTTTTTATTATATTTTTAGTGGTATTTGATTTTTTTTAATTTTTTATGTTAATTAGAGGATTTAATTATTTTTAGGTTGTTAAATATTTCATTGTTTGTTTAATTGTTTTTAAGGTTTTTACGTTTGTAGGGATTTTTAGGGATTTTTTAGATTTTTTATGTTTTTAAGGATTTTTAGCTATTTTGAGTGTTTCATGTGTTTTTTGGGATTTCAGAGGGTTTTAGTGTTTTTTAGGTTTTTAGGGGATTTCATTTTTTTATGTTTTTAAAGTTTTTATAGGGGTTTTTAGACTCTAGGTATTTTTATGTTTTTAGGAAATTTTCGGATTTATTTTGGTTATTATGGAGTTTTAGGGATTTTAGAAATATTGGGGGTTTTTATGGGTTTTTATTGGTTTTAAGGGTCTTTTTTGGTTTTCGGGGTTTTCAGGTTTTGAGTGTTTTTTTTAGATTTTTTTTAGAGTTTTAAAGTTTTAGGAGATTAAATGCTGTTAGATTTTTCGTGGGTTTTTTTGGGTTTTTATGAGGTTATTGGGTTTTTGTAGTTTTTAGCATTTTTAGGGTTTTTTGTGTAGGGGATATTTTAGTATTTTTTTAGTTTTTTTTTGTTTTTAGGTGTTTTTTTGTTTTAATTTTTTAAAGTTTTACTTTGGGTTTATCGAGTGTGAGGGATTTTTATGATTTTTTTTATTTTAGGTAATTTTATGATTTTAATGAATTTTAGTGTTTTATGGATTTTGGGGGGTTTTAGGGTTTTTAGGAGGTTTTATGGTTTTTAGGGTTTTATCATTTTTTTTATGTTTTTTTGGAGTGTTTAGGGTTTCTTATGTTATTTGGTAATTTTTAGGATATACATGGTTTTTTTGGGTTTTTTGAGTTTCTAGGGTTTTGTGGTTTTTTCATGGGGTTTAGTGTTTTTCTGAGTTTTTAGGGTTTTATTATTTGTTAGATATTTTAATGTGTTTTTGGCTTTAAAAGATTTTTAATGTTTTTAGTGTGTTTTTAGGTTTGTTTGGGGTTCTATGGGATTTTAATGTTTTTAGGGTTTTTAACATTTTTTAGGGGTTTTAATGTTTTTAGTTTTTTGGGGGGTTTTAAGTTATTTTAGGATTTTAAGGTTTTCCTAGGGTTTCTCATGGTTTTTAGAGTTATTTTAGTTTTTTTTTGTTTTTTATGGATTTTAGGTTTTTTATGGTTTTTTAAGTTCTTCTGGATTTTGAGGATTTTTAGAGTTTTAGGTTTTTTTGGGTTTTTTGGTTTTTTAGTGTTTTTAGGAATTTTTGGGTTTTTAAATTTTTTTAAATATTTCAAATGGTTTTGGTTTTTAAAGTGTTTTTATAGTTTTAAGTGGTTTTAGGGTTTTAAATGTTTTTATGGGTTTTATGGTTTTTAGGGGCTTTTGGGTTCTTAGGGTTCTTTAATGTTTTTAGGGTTTTAAAGTGTTTTTAGTTTTTTATGGTTTTCTATAGCTTTTTTATGTTTATTACTTATTTTTATATTTTAGTTATTTTTAGAGAATTTTTAGGATTTTTTGGTTTTTATGTTTTTAGGTATTTTGATGGTTTCTTGGGTTTTTTTATGGTTTTAAGGGTTTTTTTGTGTTTTTTGTATTTTTTATTTTTTAGGGGTTTCAAGTATTTTAATGTTTTTAGGTGTTCTTGGAGGATTTTTGGGTTATTTGGGATTTTTTGTTTTATTGCTTTTTAGGTCATTTTTACGATTTTTATGAGTTTTTAGGTTTTTATGGATATTGTGTGTTTTTCAAGGTTTTAAGATTTTTATGGTTTTTTGAGTTTTAATTATTTTTTGATATTTTTAGGATTTTAGGGTTTTTTAGAATTTCTAATAATTTTATGTGCTTATAAGGTTTCTATATTTTTAGTGTGATTAGGGTTTTTAGGGGGGTTGTATGGTTTTTAGTGTTTTCTTATGGATTTATTGATTTTTTATGTATTTTTAGGGTTTTTAGAATTTTTTAGGTTTTTATGGGTTTTAATTTTTTTTCAGATCTTAAGGTTTACATAGGGTTTTTATAATTTTTATGTGTGTATGTATTTTTATGGATTTTTTTCAATTTTTTGGGTTTTAAGGGTTTTTTTATTTTTAAGGTTTTTAGGGCAAGGATGGTGCGAGGTCAGGCTATTCCTGACCCCCCCCCCCCCCCAATATATAAAGAAGATGAAATTATAACAGACAAGGGAGGGGCGGGGTCAAACAACCCACACCCAAAACCCTGGGAACCCCACAACACAAAAGTCCAAAAAGCCACTGATGCAAAAAAGAAAGATAGCTACGGGACAAAGTCACCATCCCCATAGGGATCCCCATCAGTGCTATAGCCCGAGGAAGCATCCGAGTCCAATGACTCCCATTCTGAGTATTTATATTGCTTGAGAAAGGCTGCATAATACTTCCGGAGTTCCATGTCCGGTATCACATTGGTAGCCCGATCTTCCCTCCCATGTGCGTCTCTTTTACCTTTTCTGGACTTGGAGGAATCCCTAGTAACCATTGGCCTAGGCAGGGAGGAGTAGTACCTCCTAGCCCTCCGTTTTGCTGGAGGGTCACTCTTCATCTTTCCCTTCCCTTGGGAAGTGGAATTAGGTGCAACCATGTATCCCTACTTGCTATACTCATGGTCAGCCGCGACCTTCTCTTCTGCTTACAACCAGATAAATTAGAGAGACCCATCTTCTCTTGAGCCCTCTTGATTCTATTCAAGCTGACATATATAATATCATCACGGTCCCCAAGTTTTTCTCCAAGCCATATGTGTTCATCATTCTCATCCCTAAGAAAGATCATAGGCTGCAAATCCAGCTTGTGAAAGATATCATAAATATGCGGCTCAAGTAGGATTTTCAAATAGTCCAACATAATCGAGTCAGACAATTCAACATAGGGATAAAAATTCTCGAACAGAACAAGATCCAAGTCTTTGTTGGGCTGCTCGATGCTCCACTTATCAGCACAAGGGCTACCAAGAGGTTGCATGTTCTGAGGGGCATCACCCAGACTAAGTCCAGGCATAGTAAAGTCCACCAGTACTTGCCCTAGAGAGGGCACAAGGGGGTGTTCCACACCCAAGGCCCATGAACCATCAATAGGGGAAGGCAGGTCTGTATTCTGGGGGACAACATTAGCCATTACCTCTTGAAGTTCTAGTCCTCCTTGACCCCTTTCCTCAGTTCCCCTAGAGGACAAGAGATCCAGACCGTTGAACCGATTCGACAATAGAGCCATCTCGTGACCACATCCAGCATCCACTGAAGGGCTTGACCAAGACGCCCTATCCATTCCATAACGGTCTAGCTTTGATGCCAAGCTCATGCCCCTACCCGGATCAGACTGTAAGACAACAGCCCCAACTCCACTAGGAATGTCATCTCCAATTTCGGAAGAGGCATCTCTCCCCAGGCTTAAATCAGCCTTCACTATAGTAAAGATATTCTTGACAAAGATAGTCTCCTCAGCATCAATCCGGGGGGATGATCCCCCATCCTACATCTGGTCACCTCTTTGAACTTCCATCAGAGAAACTCTTGGGGATTTTAGAGTTTTTATGGGTTTTAAGTATTTTATGGATTTTAAAGGATTTTTATCGTTTTTCGGGAATTTTAGTGTTTTTAGGATTTTTTAGGGTTTTATGGTTTTTATTGATATTTTGGGTTTTTAATATTTTAATAATTTTAAGGTTTAATGGGTTTCAGAGTTTTGAAATGTTTTTAGTGTTTTAAAGTGATTGTATTGTTTTTAATGTATATTTGTTTTTATGGGTTTTTGGTGTTTTATGGTTTTAGGGATTTATGTTTTTAGGGTTTTTAGGATTTTTGGGGGTTTTATGATATTTTAATGTTATAAGAATTTTTAGTTTTTTAGGGGTTTTAATTATTTATGATTTTAATATTTTATTATGGATTTTCAGTTTTTTTCAGTCTTTTTACATTTTAGGGATTTTTTGGGTTTTCAGGGTTTCTTTATTTTTAGTGTTTTTTAAGGGTTTTAGTTTTATTAACCTCATTATGGGTTTAATGTGTTTTTACAACTTTTAGTGGGTTTTAGTGTTTTTAGGGGTGTCAAAGGTCTTTTGGTGGTTTATGGTTTTTATGGTTTTGGGGGGTTTTAGGATATAGTACTTTTTAGGTTTTTAGTGGTTTTAAATATATTAGGTTTTTAAGGTTTTCTAAGGGGGTTTTTAGGGGTTTGAGGGTTTATTTAGAATTTTATTTATTCTAAGTCTTTATTATGATTTTATGGTTTTGGGGGGTTTTGGGGGGGATTTAGAGGAGTGTTTTTGGGGTTTTTTGGGGTTTTTTTGGGTTTTAGGGTTTTTTAGTTTTTTAGTGTTTTTAAGGTTTTTAGAGTTTTTATCATTTTTAGGAATTTAAAGGATATTTATAGTTTTAATTGTTTTTAGGGTTTTTATGGGTTGTAGGGTTTTATGGGTTTTATAGTTTTTTGGGGTTTTAGGGGTTTTATGGTTATTAGGGTTTTTATCATTTTTATGTTTTTGATGGGTTTGATGTGTTTTTATATTTTTAATGTTTTGTTATCGGTTTTTCGGGTTTTAGGGTTTTTTATGTTTTTAGGGATTTTTTAGGTTTTTATGGTTTTTTAGGTTTTTAGTGAATTTGAGAATTTTATGATTTTTAGGGTTTTATGGTTTATTTTGTGTTTTTTTTGCATATTTTATGTTTTTTAGGTTTTATGGTTTTTTAGAGATTTTAAGGAAAAATTGGTATTTAATTGGGTTTTATAGTTTATAGTTGTTTTTTGGTTTTTACGGGTTTTTTGGCATTTATTGTTTCATAAGGATTTATGGGTTTTATAATTTTTAGGATTTTTATAGGTTTTTAGGTTTATGGGGGTTGAAGTGTTTTTAGGTTTTTGATATTTTCTTGGGTATTTTTAGGTGTTTAGGGTATTTTTTATGTTTTTAGGTATTTTATGGATTTTTTAAGATTTTTATGGATTTTTTGGTTTTTATGGATTTTGAGGGTTTTTAGGGTTTTTTCGGTTAAATTGTTGGGGGGGGGGGGTTAGGGTTTTTGAGTGTTAGGGGTTTTAAGTTTTTTAGAGTCTTTTAAATTTTTCAGGTTTTTAAAGAGTTTATATTGTTTTTAGTGGGTATTAGGGTTTTTTGTGTTTTTATAGTTTTTAGGGGTTCTTAGGGTCTTTTTAGGGTTTTTAGCATTTTTACGATTTTAAGTGTTTTATTTGTTTTTATGTTTTATGGTTTTCTTCGGTGTTTTCAAGGTTTTAAATAATTTTATGTTTTTTAGGGATTATTAGGGATTTAAAGGGTTTTTTTATTCATTATTGGGGTTGTACTGTTTTATGGATTTTATGGGTTTTTATGGTTTTTAGGGGGTTTTGTGGTTTTTGTGGGTTTTATGGTTTCTAGGTTTTCATAGATTTCATATAGTTTTTATGGTTTTTTTATTTTTGGTATTTTAGGGGGTCTTTAGATTTTTATGATTTTCTGTGGTTTTAGGAATTTAGAGGGTTATAAGTGTTATTTTGATTTTTTAGGGTTTTTAGCGTTATTTGGTTTTTAATGGTTTTAAATTTTTTTAGACTTTGAAAGTTTTCTTAGGGTTTTTATGTTTTTTAGGGTTTTTTAATTGTAAGGATATTTAATGGTTTTTATGATTTTGTGGTTTTTAGGATTTTTAGGTATTTTGAGGAGTTAAATATTTTTTATGGTTTTTAGATTTTTTATGTGTTTAGGGTTTTTTGAGTTTTTTAGGGATTTATGTGTTTTAAAAGTTTTTTAATATTTCTCTAGGTTTAAAGGATTTTTATATATTTTTAGTGTGGTTTAGGGTTTTAATGGGTTTTTAAGGGTTTTTAGGTTTTGAGGGGTTTTTTGGTTTTCTGGGATTTTAGGGGTTTTTAGGGTAATTAGGGTTTTTAGGTTTTTAACATTTTTATTTCTTATAGTGGTTTTAAGTGTTTCTAGGTTTCTATTGTTTTCTTAGTGTATTTATGGGTTTTTTGGGTTATTTAGAATTTTTATGATTTTAATTTATTTTTAGAGTTTTTATGAATATTGATTGATTTAGGGTTTTTAGCCGTTTTAGGGTTTTTAAGGTTTTTAGAATTTTTGGGGGTTTTCAGTGTTTTCAGGTCTGTAAAGTATTCTTAGGAATTTTTATGGTTTTTATGGTTTTTATGTTTTTAGTGAATTATAGGGATTTTTTTTTATTTTTTGGGTTTTTAAGGATTTTAAGGATTTTTATACTTTTTAGGGTTTTAATGGTATTAAGGGTTTGTTTGGGTTTTTTAGGTTTTTTGGTTTTTTGGGATGTTGGGGGTTTTTTGGAGTTTTTAGGGGTCTTACATGTTTTTTAGAGTTTTCTAATGTTTTTAGGGTTTAAATGGTTTTTAGAGTTTTTAGTGGATTTTTTGGTGATCTTATCAATTTTAGGAGTTTTTATGGTTTTAATGTTTTTAGTGGGTTTTTGGGATTTTATAGGTTTTTTATGTTTTTAGGGTCTTTTGAGGGGTTTCAAGGGGTTTTACCATTTTTAGTGTTTTATGGGTTTTATGTGTTTTTAATTTTTTATGGATTTTTAAGGTTTTTTTCAGGGTTTTTATGGTTTTTATTTGTCTAATGATTTTTAATGATTCTTGTAAGATTTTATGTGTTTTACTTTTTTTTGGATATTTTGGGTATTTGATGTTTTTTAGTGTTTTAGGGTTTCTTTTGGTTTTTAGTATTTTTTTTCTTTTTTGGGAATTTATGTGTTTTAGGTTTTTGTGGTTTTCTTTGGGATTTTTAGGGTTTCCCAAGTTTTTTTTTACATTTTTAGGAATTTTTAAGGCTCCTTAGTATTTTTATGGTTTTTGAGCGTTTTTAGGGACATTGTGGGTTTTAGGGTTTTTATGGTTATTTTGGGTTTATAGGGTCCGTTTTATGTTTCATAGTGTTTAAATGGTATTTATAGAGTTTTTTTTAACTTTTTTAGGGGTTTAAAAGTTATTTATATTTTTAGTGGTTTTTTTTGGGTTTTATGGGTTTTAGGGGTTTTTAGGGGTTTTTTGGGGTTTTTTATACTTTTGAGTGTTTTAGGAATTTTTAGAATATTTACGGTTTTTTGCATTTTTTATGTTTTAAGGGGTTTAAGGTGTTTTTGGTGTTTAAGGTTTTCTTATGGTTTTTCAATGTTTTTAGTATTTTTTATGTTTTTTTGGTATTTTTACTGCTTTTTAGGATTTCTATGGTTTTTTGGGGATTCAGGGATTTTGAGGGGTTTATGGTTTTTAGTGTTTTTACAGTTTTGATGGTTTTTTTATTTTTTATGGTTTTTTGTGTTTTTTGGGTTTTTAATGTTTTTAGAGTTTTTAATGGTTTAGGAGTTTAAAGTGTTTTTATAGTTTTAGTAGTTTTTATGGTTTTATTATTTTTGTGGTTTTAGGTGGTTTTTATCGTTTTTTGGGGTTTTAGTGTTTTTATGGTCTTTAAGGTTTTTTTAGTTTTTTTAGGTTTTGGGGGTTTAATGTTTTTTTAGGTTTTAAGGTTTTCGTAGGGTTTTTAGTGTTTTAGGATCTTTTAGGTTTTTATGGATTTTTATGATTTCGATAGTTTTATGTGGTTTCTGGGATTTTGAGGGTTTTTATGATTTTTAGACATCTTATGTGTTTTTATCAATTTTTAGGATTTAGGGATTTTAAGATTTTTTGGGTTTTTAAGTTTTTCTTAGGGTTTTAAAGGTTTTTAGGGAATTTTTATATTTTTAGGGATTTTTATGTATTTTTGTGTTTTTATGGTTTTCAGGAATTTTTGGGATTTTAATGGTTTTTAGGGTTATTTAGGGTTTTTAGAATTCTTTACGTTTTAGGGGTTTTAAGTGTTTTTATTTTTTTCAAGGTTTTCTTAGGGGTTTTTTAGTTTTTTAGGGTTTTTATTTTTTAGATATTTTTTAATATTTTTATGGATTTTGGGTTTTTAGTGATTTTGAGGGTTTCTAGTGTTTTATATGTTTTTAATTTATTTATGGTTTTTATGGTTTTTTTATTTTTCATGGGTTTTAAGATTTTTTCGAGTTATTTTCATTTTTTGGGGTTTAAAGGGATTTTAGAATCTTTAGTGGGTTTTAGGGATTATATAGTTTTTAATAGTTTTTATTATTTTAGTGGGTTTTTACGGTTTTTGGCTATTTATTATTTCTTAAGGGGTTTTAGGGGATTTATCAACTTTTTTATTTTTAGGGCGTTTTAGGGGTTTTCAGTGTTTTGGGGGATTTATGGTTTACTTAGGGTTTTTCAAGGTTTTGGGGTTTTTTATGTTTTTAGTAATTTTTAGAAATTTTTAGAAATTTTAAGGCTTTTATGGATTTTGATGGGTTTTAGTGATTTTGAGGGGGGGTTTTATGGTTTTTATGTTTTTAGGGGTTTGTGGTTTTTTAGAGTTATTAGAATTTTTAAGGGTTTATAGTGGTTTTATAGTTTTTTGTAATTTTTTTATGGTATTCTTGGTTTTTAGGGTTTTTAAGGTTTTTAGGGGACTTTAGACCCATTACATGTCTTTTGGGTTTCTTTTATCTTTTTAGTGGTTTTTGGTTTTTTAGCATTTTAATGTTAATTAAGGGATTTCAGTGTGTTTAGGTTGTTAAGGATTTTTTTATGTTTTTCGTTGTTTTTAATGTTTTTTATGTTTGTAGTTATTTTTAGATCTTTTTTATATTTTTTATGTTTTTTAGTTTTTTTAGCTATTTTGAGTGTTTCATGGGTTTTTTGGGATTTCATGGGTTTTAGTGTTTTTTAGGTTTTTTAGGGACTTAATTTTTTTTATGTTTTTATTGTTTTCATATGGGGTTTTAGTGTCTTTATGGATTTTAATTTTTTTATGAAATGTTAGGATTTATTTTGGATTTTATGGGGTTTTATGGATTTTATAAAGTTTTTGGGGTTTAGTGGGAATTAATTGGTTTATAGGGTCTTTATGGGTTTTAGGGATTTTGGGTTATTAATCTTTTTTTTGGGATTTTATGTTTTTTTAGAGTTTTAATGTTTTAAGAGTTTTAATGGTATTAGATTTTTAGTTGGTTTTTAGGGTTTTTATGACGTTATTGGGATTTTATGGGGTTTTAGCATTTTTAGGGTTTTTTGGGTTTTGGGGTCTTTTAGGGTTTTTTTTGTTTTTAGTTTTTTTACGTTTTTCGGTTTTTTGTGTTTTAGGTTTTTATAGTATTCCTTGGGGTTTTTCAGGATTAGGGGATTTTTATGATTTTTTGTGTTTTTATGTAATTTTTATTATTTTAATGAATTTTAGGGTTTTAGGGATTTTGGGGGATTTAGGGTCTTTATGGTGTTTTAGGGTTTTAACATTTTTTAGGTTTTTAGAAGTGTAAAGTGTTTTTAGGGTTTTAATGATCTCTTATGTTTTTTAGATTGTTTAGGGTTTTTTATGATTTTTGGGATTTTTTAGGGTTTTAATGGATTTTTTTGGGTATTTTAGGTTTTTAGGGTCTTATGGATTTTTGGAGGGTTTAGTGTTTTTTTATTTTTTTAAAGTTTTAATATTTTTTATATATTTTAACGTTTTTTATGTTTAAATGGTTTTTCATTTTTTTAGTGGGTTTTTAGGTTTTTTGGATTTTTAATGTTTTTATGGTTTTTATAGTTTTTAGGGGTTTTGGCATTTTTAGTTTTTTGAGGGGTTTTATGTTATTTTATTTTTTTATGGTTTTCCTATGGTTTCTCAAAGGGTTTAGTGTTATTTGAGTTTTTTGGTTTTTTAGATATTTTAGGATTTTTATTGTTTTTTCAGGCATTTCAGGATTTTGAGTATTTTTTGTGTTTTTAGGGTTTTTTGGGGTTTTTTTTGAGTTTTTAGTGTTTTTAGGAATTTTATGGTTTTTACATTTTTTATATTTTTAAAATGGTTTTCTTTTTTAATGTTTTTTTAGAGATTTATTTGGTTTTATGATTTTAAATGTTTTTCGGGGTTTTATGGTTTTTAGGGGCTTTTTGGTTCTTATGGTTCATTAATATTTTTAGGGTTTTAAATTTTATGGGGGTTTTATGGTTTTTAGGGGCTTTTTGGTTCTTAAGGTTCATTAATATTTTTAGGGATTTAAATTATTTTTAGGTTTTTATGGTTTTGTTTAGGGTTTTCTTGTTTATTAGGTATTTTTATATTTTAATTATTTTTAATTAATTGTTTATATATTTTTCTTTTTATGTTTATAGGGATTTTGATGGTTTCTTGGATTTTTTTATGTTTTTAAGGGTTTTAGGGTTTTTAGTATTTTATATTTTTAGGGGTTTCAATTATTTTAATGTTTTATGGTGTTCTTAGTGTATTTCTGGGTTATTTTGGTTTTCTATGTTTTTATGGATTTTTATGTCTTTTTTATGATTTTTATTGGTTTTTAGGTTTTCGAGATATTGTGTGTTTTTTAGGGTTTTAGGATTATTAGGGTTTTTTAGTTTTTATGATTTTTTTGATATTTTTAGGGTTTTATGGTTTTTTAGAGTTTCAATCATTTTTAGGTGTTTACAGAGTTTCTATATTTTTTGGGTTTAGGGTTTTTTCTAGGGTGTTTTAGGTTTTTAGGGGTTTTATGGATTTATGGATTTTTTGGGATTTTTTGGGTTTTTAGGATTTTTATAATTTTTTATGTTTTTATGGGTTTTATTTTTTTAGGAATATAAGATTTAGTTAGGGTGTTTTTCATTTTTTGTGTGTGTATGTAATTTTTATGGATTTTTTATCAATTGTACGGTTTTAGGGGTTTTTAGATTTGGAAGGTTTTTATGGATTTTTAGTGTTTTTTGGGTCTTTATCATTTTTTAGTATTTAAGGAGTTTAAGTGTTTTTATATTTTTAGGGTTTTCTCAGTGTTTTTTTGGTTTTTAGTGGTTTTTACATTTTAACGGATTTTTGGGATTTTTTAGGGTTTTTTGGGTTTTTAGGGTTTTAGGGTTTTTGTGGGGTTTTATTGTTTTTATAGTTTCATTGGGTTTTACGGATTTTTTTAACTATTTGGAGTTTTAATGGTTTTAGGAGTTTTTAAATTTATTAGGTTTTTTAATTGGTTTTAGAGTTTTATTATTTTTATAGTTTTATGAATTTTAAGGGATTTTTATGGGTTTTGGGTTTGGGGGTTTTTTACTGTTTTAAGGGTTTTTATTATTTTTTATAGTGTTGAGGTTTGAAGTGTTTTTAGTTTTTTAAGGTTTTCTTTGGGTTTTTAGATTTTTTAGGGGTTTCAAGGAATTTAAATATTTTTATGGTTTTTAGATTTTTTAGGGATTTTCAGTGTTTTTTGGATTTTTTTAGGGTTTAAAGGTTTTTATTATTATTGTGGGCTTTTATTGTTTTTTAATAATTTTAGTGGTTAATGGGGATTATAATATAGTAATGTTTTCAAAGGTTTAAAGTGATTTTATAGTTTTTAGTGTGTTTGTGTTTTTATGGTTTTTTAATGTTTTATGGTTTTTAGGGGTTTTATGGGTTTTAGGGGTTTTATAGTTTTTAGGTATCTTTTTTGGGTTTTTGAGGGTTTTATGATATTTTTGAGTTATTAGAATTTTTAGTTTTTAAGGGTTTTAATTACTTAATTTTTTATAGTTTTATTATGTGTTTTCAGTGTATTTAGGCATTTTACATTTTTTGGGATTTTATGGTATTTAGGTTTTATGTTTTTTGGGTTTTTAGGGTTTTTTTATTTTTAGTGTTTTTAAGGTTTTTAGTGTTTTTAACATCATTTGTGGTTTAAAGGAATTTTAGAGATTTTAGTGGGTTTTAGGTTTTTTATACGTTTCAAAGGCCTTTTGGTGTTTTATGGGTTTTAAGGTTTTCGGGGGTTTTAGAATTTAGTACTTTTTAGGTTTTTAGTCATTTTAAGTATTTTTCAGTTTTAAGGTTTTCAATGTGGTTTTTTGGGGTTTTATGGTTTACTTAAATTTTTATGGATTTTAGGTGTTTTTTACAATTTTTATTGGTTTTTGGGGTTTTGATGGGTTTTAATTGGTTTTGGGGTTTTTTGGATATTTGAAGTTTTGGGTTTTTTGAGATTTTTAGTGGTTTTAAGGTTTTTAGGGTTTTAATTATTTTTATGAATTTAAAGGGTATTTAGAGATATAATGGTTTTTAGAGTTTTTTGGGTTTTAGGTTATAATTGGTTTTATGGTTTTTTTAGTTTTTAGGGGTTTTAGGGTTTTTATGGTTTTTATCATTTTTAGTTTTTTTAGGGGTTTTATGTGTTTTTAGGTTTTTAATGTTTTATTATAGGTTTTCATGTTTTTTTTTGTTTTTTTTGTTTTTATGGGTTTTTAGGGAATTTTTAGTTTTTTATGGGTTTTTAGGTTTTTAGTGAATTTTTGAGTTTTATGGTTTTTAGGGTTCTGGGGTTTATTTTGGGTTTTTAGGATATTTTTAATTTTTTTTTGTTTTATGGGTTTTTAGAGTTTTTTTTATCATTTTTTGGTTTTTATTGGTTTTTAGGAGTTTTAATGTTTCAGAGGGATTTATGGGATTTGTAGTTTTTTGGATTTTTATAGTTTTTTAGGTTTTTAGGGGTTTTAAATGTTTTTAGGTTTTTGATGCTTTCATGGGTATTTTTAGGAGATTAGTGGTTTTTTTAATGTTTTTATTTATTTTAGGGATTTTTTATGATTCTTATTTATTTTTTTGGTTTTTATGGATTTTGATGTTTTTTTGTGTTTTTATGGTTATATTATATTTTGGGGGGGGTCTTAGGGTTATTTTTGTTTTTTGGGGTTTTTAGGATTGTTAGAGTCTTTTAATGTTTTTAAGGGTTTAAAGGGTTTATGTAGTTGTTAGTGGGTATTAGGGTTTTTATTAGTTTTTTGGGTTTTTATGGGTTTTAAGGGTTTTATTATTTTTATGGGGTTTTAGGGTCTTTTTTGGGTTTTTAGCATTTTTATGTTTTTAAGTGTTTTTAGTGTTTTTATGTATTAAGATTTTCGTCAGGGTTTTCAAGGTTTTTAGGGATTTCATGTTTTTAGGGATTATTAATGGTTTAAAGGGATTATTTTATTCTTTAGTGGGTTTGTACTTTTTTATGGATTTTTATGATTTTTTATGGTTTTTATGATTTTTATGGTTTTATGGTTTTTATGGTTTTTGGTTCTTTTCAGGTTTTTAGTGTTTTTATCATTTATTGGTTTTAGGGGTTTTATGTGTTTTTAGGTTTTCAAGGATTTCATAGGGTTTTTAGTGTTTTATGGTTTTTTTATTTTTGGTATTTTTAGGATTTTTTTAGATATTTATGAATTTTTGAGAATTTTGGAATATTGAGGGCTACAAAGGTTAATTTTAAATTTTAGGTTTTTTTGGGTTTTTAGCTTTATTTGGTTTTTATTGGATTAAATTTTTTTTAGGTTTTTACGGTTTTCTTAGTGAATTCATGTTTTTGGGGTTTTTTAAATTTTCAAGGATTTTTAATGATTTTTTGGATTTTGTGGTATTTAGGGTATTTAGGTATTTGAGGGGTTTAAAATTTTTTTATTGTTTTTAGATTTATTATGTTTTTATTTTTTTAGAGTTTTTTTTATGGATTTGTGGGTTTTCAAAGTTTTTTAACATTTTTATGGGTTTAAAGGGTTTTTATATATTTTTAGTGTGTTTAAGGGTTTTTATGGGTTTTTAAAGGTTTTATGTTTTTAAGGGGTTTTATGGTTTTTATGTTATTTAGGTTTTTTTGGGTTTTTAACATTTTAATGTCTTTTAGTGGTTTTAAGTGCTTTAAAGTTTCTATGGTTTTCCTTGGGTATTTAGGGGTTATTTGGTTTTTTACATTTTTCATAATTTTTAATGGTTTTTAGGATTTTTATGGATATTGAGTGATTATAGGGTTTTTAGCGGTTTTATTGTTTTTAGGGTTTTTGGAATTTTTCGGTGGTTTTAAGTTTTTTCTAGTCTTTATGGTTTTTCTTGGGATTTTAAGGGTTTTTATGGATTTTAATATATTTAGTTATTTTTAAGGATTTTTTTATTTTTATGGGGTTTTAGGGTTTTTTAAGATTTTTACAGTTTATAGGGTTTTGAATAATTTTAGGGTTTTTATGGGTTTTTTGGTTTTTTGGGATGTTGGGGTTTTTTTTGAGTTTTTCAGGGGTCTTACGATTTTTAGAGTTTTTTAATGTTTTTTGGGTTTAAAAGGTTTTTAGAGTTTTAATGTCATTTTAGTGATCTTATCAGTTTTAGATATTTTTATGGTTTTTGTTTTTTTAGTGGGTTTTATGGTTTTTATAGGTTTTTTATGTTTTAGGGTCTTTTGCGGGGTTTTAGTGGTTTTACCATTTTTTTGGGTTTTAGGTGTTTATGTGTTTTCAATTTTTATGTGTATTTAGGTTTTTTAGGTTTTTTATGGTTTTTATGTTTCTAAATATTTTTAGGGATTTTTTAAGATTTTATGGGTTTTAGTTTCTTTATAGATTTTGAGGATTTTATGTTTTTTAGTGTTTTAGGGTTTTTTATAGTTTTTAGTATTTTTTTCTTTTTAGGGACATTATGTGTTTTAGGATTTTATTTTTTTATTAGGGATTTTCTGGGTATTCCTAATTTTTTATATTTTTAGGTTTACTTAGTATTTTTATGGTTTTTGAGTGTTTTTAGGGACATTTTGGGTTTTTGTTTTTTTATGGTTATTTTGGGTCTATAGGTTTGTTTTAAGTTTTCTAGTGTTTAAAAGGTATTTATTGATTTTTTTAACATTTTTTGGGGTTTAAAATATTTTTATATTTTTAGTGATTTTTTAGGGTTTTTAGGGGTTTTAGGGTTTTATTGTTTTAGGAGTTATTTTATAATTTTGTGTGTTTTCTAGATTTTTTTTCATTTAGAGGGTTTTTAGCATTTTTTATATTTTAAGGGGTTTAAATTGTTTTTGGTTTTTAATTTTTTATTATGGGATTTCAATGTTTTTAATTTTACTTATGTTTTCTTGGGATTTTTACTGATTTTTAAGATTTATCTGGTTTATTATGGATTTAGGGATTTTGAAGGGGTTTAGGGTTTTTAAATTTTGGATGGTTGTTTTATTTTAATGGGTTTTTTTGTTTTTTGGGTTTTTACCGATTTTTAGTGTTTTTAATGTTTTTAGTTGTTTAAAGTGTTTTTATTCTTTTTATTATTTTTTATGATTTAAGGATTTTTATTCTTTTAGGTGGTTTTTATGGTTTTATTGGGTTTTAGTTCTTTTATGGTCTATTGGGTTTTTTAGTATTTTTAGGATTTTGTGGTTTAACGTTTTGTTAGGTTTTAATGTTTTCATAGTGGTTTCAGTGTTTTAGGTTCTTTTAGGTTTTTAGGGATTTTTAGGATTTCTATATTTTTAAGTGATTTCTATGATTTTTATGGTTTTTATGGTTTTTATACTTCTTAGGGGTTCTATAGATTTTTATGATTTAGAGTTTTTTAGATTTTTTAGGGTTTTAAGGTTTTTATAGGGGTTTTATCGTTTTTATGGTTTTTTTATATTTTTATGGATTTTTATGCATTTTTGGGTTTTTACAGTTTTTTGGGTTTTTTGGGATTTCAATTGTTTTTAGGATTCTTTATAGTTTTTAGCATTTTTTAACATTTTAGGGGTTTAAAGTGTTTTTATTTTTTCAATGTTTTCTTAGGGATTCTTAAGGTTTTTAAGGTTTTTATTTTTAGGGACTTTTAGGAATTTTGTAAGATTTTTATTAATTTAGGGGTTTTAGTTATTTTGGGGGTGACTTGTGTTTTATAGGGTTTTAGGGTTTTTATGGTTTTTTGGGTGGTCTGGAATTTTAAGATTTTTCTCAGTTTTTTAAATTTTTTGGAGCTTAATGCGATTTTAGAGTCTTTAGTGGGTTTTAGGGATTTTATAGTTTTTAAGGTTATTTATTATTTTAGGGGTTTTAAGGATTTTGGCTATTTCGGATTTCATAAGGTGTTTTAGGGGCTTTATCAAATTTTTGGTTTTTAGGTGTTTTTAGTGTTTTGGGGGATTTAAGGTTTTCTTGGTGTTTTGCAAGGTTTTTGATTTTTTTACGTTTTTATGAATTTTTAGGGATTTTTAAAAATTTTAAGCCTTTTATGGATTTTGAGGGGTTTTTTATGGTCTTGTAGGGTTTTAGGGGTTATAAGGTTTTTTAGTGTTATTTAATTTTTTCGGGGTTTAATAAAGTTTTAAAATTGTAAGTGATTTTTTATAGTTTTCTTTGTTTTTAGGTTTTTTATTATTTTTAAGGGACTTTATACCCATTACAGGTCGTTTGTGTTTTTATTATCTTTTTACTATTTTTTGGTTTTTTATCATTTTTTGTTAATTAAAGGATTTAATTGTTTTTAGTTGTCAAGTATTTCTATATCTTTTTTATTTATTATGGTTTCTTATGTTTTTTGGGATTTTTCGGGCTTTTTTTGATTTTTTAGGATATTTAGGTATTTTGAGTGTTTTATGGGTTTTTATGGGATTTTAGGGGTTTTAGTTTTATTTAGGTCTTTTAGGGGCTTTAATTGTTTTTGTTTTTATGGTTTTATTGGGGGTTTTAGTCTTTTTATGGTTTTTTATGTTTTTAGGAAATTTTTGGATTTATTTTGGATTTTATGGGGTTTTGTGGATTTTAAAAAAATTTCGGGTTTTTGTGGGTTTGTTTTAGTTTTTAGTGTCGTTATGGTTTTTTGGGTTTTAGGTTTTTGTGTGTTTTTTTGGTGATTTTATGTTTTTTAGAGTTTTAAGGTTTTTAGGAGATCAAATGTTGTTAGAATTTTAGTGGGTTTTTAGGGTTTTTATGAGTTTATTGGGTTTTAATGGTTTTGATCATTTTTAGGGTTTTTTGGTTTTTGAGGTCTTTTAGGGTTTTTTGTGGTTTTTAGTTTTTTATGTTTTAGGTGTTTTTTTGTGTTCTAGGTTTTTAATGTTTTCCTTGAGGTGTTTTAGGATTGAGGTATTTTTATGTTTTTTTTATTTTTAGGTAATTTGTATGATTTTATTGAATTTTAGGGTTTTATGGATTTTTGGGGGTTGTAGGTTTTTAGGGGGTTTTAGGGGTTTTTAGGGTTTTATCATTTTTTATGTTTTTAGGTGTGTTAAGTGTTTTTAGGTTTTTAAGGACTTCTTATGTTTTTATAGTGTTTTGGGTTATTTATGATTTTTGGGATTTTTTAGGATTTTAATGGATTTTTTTGGTTTTTTTTTGGTTTTTAGGATTTTATGTTATTTTGGGGGTTTAGTTTTTTTAGTTTTAAGGTTTTATTATTATTTTAAGATATTTTTACATTTTATGGTGTTTAATGGGGTTTTCAGGTTTTCAGTGTATTTTTTGGTTTTTTTTGTTTTTTAATGTCTTTAGGTATTATATGGTATTTTAGGGGTTTTATCATTTTTAGTTTTTTCGGGGGTTTTAAGTTATTTTTTGGTTTTTATGGTTTTACTACGTTTTCTCAATGTTTTTAGGGTTCTTTGAGTTTTTATGTTTTTATGGATTTGAGGATTTTTATGGTTTTTTTGGGATTTTGAGGATTTTGAGGATTTTTTGTGTTTTAGGGGTATTTTTCGGATTTTTGGTTTTTTTGTGTTTTTAGGAATTTTATGGTTTTTAAATTTTTTTATATTTTTAAAATGGTTTTGGTTTTTAATGTGTTTTTAGAATTTTAAGTGGATTTTGGTTTTTAAATGTTTTTAGCAGTTTTGTGGTTTTTAGCGGCTTTTGGGTTCTAAGGGTTCTTTATGATTTTTAGGGTTTTAATGTGTTTTTAGTTTTTTATGGTTTTATTTAAGTTTTTCATGTTTAATAGGTATTTTTACGTTTTATTTATTTTTAGATAATTTTTTGGATTTTTAGGTTTTTATGTTTTTAGGTATTTGAAGGTTTATATGGTTTTTTTATGATATTATGTTTATTTTAGGGTTTTTAGTATTTTTTATTTTTTTAGGGGTTTCAAGTATTTTATTGTTTTAAGGTGTTCTTATAGGATTTCTTGGTTATTGGGTATTTTTATGTTTTTATTTATTTTTAGGTCTTTTTTACGGTTTTAGGGGTTTTTAGGTTTTTAGGGACATTTTGTCTTTTTTAGGGTTTTAATTTTTTTTTGGGTTTTTGGGGATAATGATTTTTTTGATATTTTTAGGGTTTTATAGTTTTTTAAAGTTTTTATCATTTTTATTTCTTTACAGGGTTTCTATATTTTAGTGGTTTTAGGGTTTTATGGGGGTTTTAAGGTTTTTAGGGGTTTTATGGATTTAAGTATTTTCTTGGATTTTTATGGTTTTTAGGATTTTTAGAAATTTAAAGGTTTTTTATTGGTTTTAAGTTTTTTAGGTTCTTAGGGTTTACTTAGGGTTTTTAGGATTTTTACGTGTGTATGTATTTTTATGGGTTTCTTTTCAATTGTATGGTTTTTAGGGTTTTTTTAGATTTTGATGGTTTTTAGGGATTTGTAGGGTTTTTTGGGTTTTATTCATTTTTTGGTTTTTAAGGGGTTTAAGTGTTTTTATATTTTAAGGTTTTCTCAGTTTTTTTCTAGGTTTTTAGGGTTTTTTACATTGCAACGGTTTTTTAGAGAATATTTAGGATTTTTATAGTTTTTTAGGGTTTTAGGGATTTTGTGGGGTTTTATTATTTCTATGGTTTTCTCAAGTTTTAAGGTTATTTTTTGTTTTTTAGGGTTTTAAAGGTTTCTGGGATTTTTTTTAAAGTTTTTATTGTTTTAAAGGGGTTTTTGAGATTTAGTATTTTTATGTTTCTATAGATTTTTCGTGGTTTTAAATGTTTTTAGGGGTTTTATGGGTTTTAGGGGTTTTATGAGTTTTTTATCATTTTAAGTGTTTTTATCATTTTTTGGGTTTTCGGGTTCGAAGTGTTTTTTTCATTTTAAGTTTTTATTAGCTGTTTTTAGTGTTTTTATGTGTTTTAAAGATTTTAGGTATTTTTAAGGATTTTTATGGTTTTATGGTTTTTAGGGGTTTCCAGGGTTTTTAGGATTTTTTTAGGGTTTTAAGGTTTTTATTGTTATTTTGGGATTCTATTGTTTTTTTAATAATTTTATAGTTTAATGGGTTTTAGAGTTTTGTAACGTTTTTAGGGGTTTAAAGTGATTTTATAGTTTTTAAAGTATTTATTTTTATGGGTTTTTAGTGTTTTATGTTTTTAGGGGTTTTATGGTTTTTAGGGTTTTTAGGATTTTTGGGGTTTTTCTGATATTTTAGAGTTATTAGAATTTTTTTTAATGGTATTAATTGTTTAAGATTTTAATGTTTTATTGTGGGTTTTTTGTATTTTTAGGTTTTTTTACATTTTTATGGATTTTAAGGGTTTTTAGGCTTTTTTGGGGTTTAAGTATTTTTTATTTTTAGTGTTTTTAAGGTTTTTTGTGTTTTTAAAGTCATTAGTGGTTTAAATTGTTTTTAGAGCTTTTAGTTGGTTTTAGGGGTTTTATGGGTTTTAATGGGATTTTGGTGTTTTATGGTATTTATGGTTTTTGGGGGGTTTTAGGATTTAGTACTTTTAAGGTTTTTAGTGGTTTTAAGTATATTTAGGTTTTAAGGTTTTAAAAGGGTTTTTAGGGGTTTTAGGGTTTATATACATTTTTATGTATTTTAGGTCTTTTTATGATTTTTAAGGGTTTTGGGGGTTTTGAGGGATTTTGAATGGTTTTAATTGTTTTGGGGTTTTTATGTTTATTTGGGGTTTTAGGGTTTTTTCAAGTTTTTAGTGGTTTAAAGTTTTTTAGAGTTTTTATCATTTTTAGGAATTTAAATTCTATTTAGAGTTTTAATTGTTTCTAGGGTTTTATGGATTTTATTGTTTTATGGGTTTTTTGGTTTTTTGGTTTTTAGGGGTTTTAGGGTTTTTAGGGTTTTTATCGTTTTTAGGTTTTTGAGGCATTTTATGTGTCTTTAGGTTTTTAATTTTTTCTTATGGGTTTTTTGGGTTTTAAGGGTTTTTATGTTTTTAGGGATTTTTAGGGATTTTTTAGGTTTTTTATGGGTATTTCGGTTTTTAGTGAATTTGAGAGTTTTTTGGTTTTTAGTTTTCTATGGTTTAATTTGGGTTTTTACGATAAATTTAGTTTTTTAGGTTTTATGGTTTTTTAGATTTTTTAACATTTTTTGGTATTTAATGGGGTTTTAGAGTTTATAGTTGATTTTTGGTTTTTATGGGTTTTTAGGCGTTTTAATGTTTCGTAGTGATTTTTGGGTTTTTTAGTTTTTTGTATTTTTAATGTTTTTTAGGTTTTTAGGGGTTTAAAGTGTTTTTAGGTTTTTGATGTTTTCTTGGTTATTTATAAGAGTATAGGGGGTTTTTATATTTTTAGTTATTTTAGGGATTTTTTATTATTTCTTCTGGATTTGTTTGTTTATATTGATTTTTTGGTTTTTATCAATTCTAAGGGTTTTTAGTGCTTTTTGGGGTAATTTGGGGGGGGGGGTTAGGGTTTTTTTGAGTTTTCAGGGGTTTTAAGGATTTTTATGTCTTTAAATGTTTTTATTTGTTTAATGGGTTTATATTGTTTTTAGTGGGTATTAGGGTATTCTGGGGTTTTTTTTTGGGTTTTTATGGTTTTCAGGGGTTTTATGGATTTTAGTTGTTTTTTGGGTCTTTTTGGGTTTTTAGAATTTTTATGTTTTTATGTGTTTATGTGTTTTAAGTGTTTATATGTTTTAAGGTTTTCTACAGTGTTTTCAAGGTTTTTATGGATTTCTGTTTTTAGGTATTCTTAGGTATTTTTAGGTTTTTTACCATTTGTTTTGTTTTTTCGGATTTTGAGGGGTTTTAGGGGTTTTTATTATTTTAGGCCTTTTAGGGTTTTTTAGTGTTCATAGGGTTTTAAGGTATTCTTAGGTGTTTTTAGGGTTTTTATGTTTTTCATAGTTTTATGTATTTTTAGTTCTCTTTTAAGATTTTTATTTGTTTTAACAGAATTTGAGGTTTTTAGGGGGTTTTTGGGTTTTTGGGGTGTATATGGTTTTGGTTTTTTAGGAGTTTTTTGTCTGGAAAATAGAAATAAGTATATAAAATGAAATGGAATTGGAGTACAACACAATAAATATATGGCGAACCAACTAATGGATAAGATGCCAAAAGAAAAAACAATGTGGAAGTGAATCCAAAGACCAAGATACCTCAACAGTGTACACAAAAGAAAGGAATGGGAAATCTCATGAAGCCCATCCAAACCAAAACCAGAAAAAAGGGCTCGAGAGCCTCACGAAGCCAATCCAACCAAACATGAAAACCAAGTGATCCCTAGAGGGCCCCATAGAAACCAAGTTCCCAAAACAACATAATGACATGATAACCTCACGAAGCCTCCATATACACAAGTACAACATTGGAAATCACTACAACTAGCGCCTCCATCCTTCCACAAACAGCACCAGTAGGAGCTCCATCCAACATCCAAATATAGACTAACCAATCCAAAATATCCATTTAAATAGAAAATTGAGCCATTAAAGGAACAAGAACCAATCCAACTAGCACAATGAGAGGAAACATGTCAAATTATTCCCCAAAGAAGTGATTGCAACCAAGGAGGAGAAAAAACCCAACAACAATCAACACCCACCCCCACACACACAACACTACCCAAAATCACACACACACACCACCCTCTCGAACCCCCCCCCCCCCACCGCCACCCACATAAATAGCACACACACACCCCACCACTTTCACACATGCACACACACACAAAAACCTACCAAAAACCCCAGAACCACCACATAGTGCATCACATCGAAGAACAGAACAATTGAGACCAAATCCACATCTAGCCCAATCCATGGAAGCCACCCCTACACAACCAGGAATCCCCTCAAACCAACACCCAAAACAACTTTTACTTTTATATTCCCCAAATGTGCCTCTCCACCCAGCTACACAAGAAACCAGCAAGCCATCAACCAAATCCACAAGAACCAAAAAACACAAAAAATAAGAGAATCCCATAACATATATACACCAAGTGTCCAACCACGCAACTAGAACCAACCACTATAACCAACCACCCACCACATTCAAGCCTAGTAGAGAACTATCCCCAACTAGGAGATAAACAAGACCAAGACACCAAGCACTAACATCTTAAAACCTACCCAAAAACAACTCCCAATATTCCTTTCATCCATCCACACATGAGAAAAATCAACAGCCGAAAGCCCCAGACCAAAAGAAACCACCAAGACAAACGAAGCCTAATGGATCTAGAATCCCTCATGGAGCTCCAAATATGAAAACATCTATAGACAACACCATTGAAAAATCATAAGAAGACCCCTAATAAGGGAGAATCAACAGAACCATGTCCAACTAGAACCATACAGATACACTTTTCAAGGAACTAAGAATCATCCCAACTAGCCGACATCACCCCTAATAGAACACCAATACATCATTGATCCATCACCCACTTATCTTCGACCCACTATCTAGTATAACCTATAACCAACTTTTAAATAAGTAAAAACAGAGAAATAAAAAGAATAAAATTCCAAAATAATCACCATCTACCAAAAATAGTATGGTCCATCAACACAACCAGCAAAAATCAACATCATAGTAATAAAGAAAAGTACCCCCACCCTAGTAGGAAGATGTAACAAAAAACACTCAAACACCAATAAACAACCAATACACTTCACCAGATATGATATTACACCCGACAGCCTTGAAACTAGCACCCAACAACATCCCCATACAACATGAGTTTTCACCCAAACAACAACAACACTAACACCTCATGCCCCTGAAAACCAGCACACCACCCACCACTATAACAACTGCACCGAACATATGAATCAATCCTCTAAGACAAAATTATATGAGACTTGGGGGATATAAACCACCTCAGAAAAGAGATCCCTAGAAGTTCCATCAATGAAATTGTTTAGGATTATCCATAATATTAGGAAACTACTTACATTAAATGAGGTTGGAAGGGATATCCATCTCAAATTTAAGAAACATATAATTACCATAGTGAAATATGGATTCATAATGGTTATAATTATGTTCCTTCTAGATAAGATACTATATAGTGGAAAGCTTGAGTACCCCCCCCCCCCAAAAAAACATTCAGAAAGGAATCCTCAGTAAATATTTTCTAAAACTAGCCAAAATAAATAGAATGAGAATGATTTGAACAATCTATATTAAAGAGGCTTAAAAATTAAGACCAAATTTCATGATAGAACTCACAATTGAAAAATAAATTATCAATAATCTCAGGGGAAGTTAGAAAAATAAAAAAAATTATTGGGAAAAGAAAGGCCCCTATTCCGCAACGTATTCTATATAGTAAAATAGTCAATGATCACCATCCAAATAATAAAGGAGTAATTAGCCAAGGTGACCCGATTCAAGGACATATAATGGAAAAAATGATATATTTTGGTCTCAACTCCTCCCAAACATTGTGAATGGAAAATATTTTGTGGCCAATTCTAGAGGATCCCATAATTATAACTGTCTATATAAGTATGTAAAATAATATCCCTTCTAAAATCCCATAACATAGAAGAAACCACCATCAAAATGATCCCAATACCCATCATGAATATTATCATAAACCCTAGAATATTTTAGAAGCCCTTATTAATAAATAATAATATCAATAATGGACGAACATATAGGATTCCTAGGAACCATGGATAAAACTATATGGGTATACGCATGACATTTAAAAAGATAAATAAATACAGTCCTTGAGAAACTCCCATATCCCCAATAAATTTCTCTATGTCCATAAAAAATCCAAGTAAATTTTTCCACCCAAAATTGGGAGAGACCAAGAAGAAAAATTTGAGACCAATAATCCCGAACAGAAGAAGGGGATAGTAAAGAAAGGTCCCAAACATGACTATCCATAACATCTTTATTCCAATCACCAATATTATTTATCCATAATCCTCCATCATATTTAGATCTACCCACCAAACACTAATCCACATTGTCCCTAGACACTACCTAGGAAGGGACCTTCTAATAGAAGCTCTTAAGTTTAGATTACATATACATAATAAATTTTTTAGCAAAGATGAAATGATATTACCAATAATAATTCATGGAAAATAATATATTAAAAAAGATAAAAGTATCCCACAAAACAAAGAAATTTTTTTCCCAATCCTTCATTCTCTTAACCACTTTTACTTCCAAAATAGCATAGTCTACAACTCTTAATCGAGTAGAAATAAGAGGCACGCCATGGTAACAAAGATGCAATGAAATTATACTAATTACCATGGTTGCACCAATACCTTCCTTAACCTCAAAGGAACACCATCGGTGAATATTATGTATTTTAAGAAGTTAACAAACAACACAAAAAAGGAGGAAAAGAGATTCAAATCAAGATTTAGGAGAAAAATTTAATCCATATCACCAATGGAAATAGAATAAGATTGTCTTCAATGATTTTTTTTTTGAGAAATGGATGTTTTACCACACCTTAAACAAAACATTAAAGAGTGAGGATCATAAATCAGAGAGTTTAAGGTATGATAAAAATCCTGCATAAAAATAATAAACTAAAGGTATAAATGGATTCCCCTTTCCTCAATCCATTCTTCCCATGAAAATAACCTTGAAAATTACCATTAATGTTCATCAAAAACATAGGAGAACATAAAATCCTCCTAATCCATAAAGGGAAATTGAACAGAAGACCAAGAAGGGCTAGAGTATCCCAAATAAATTTCCATCTGATAGAATCAAAGGCCTTAAAAGGTTCAATCTTAAAGAAACACCATGGAACTTTTGAATTTTGGTGGAAAACCCACATCAACTCCTAAGAATGAAAAATATTATCAAAAATAAAAATCCTTTGAATAAAGTTAGATTTGGCCATGTTGATACAAGTATGAAAAATCGTCATCAATATAGACATTGGAACCTTGGATATACACTTATAAATAGTATTGAAACATGAAATAAGGATGAAATTAGAAAGATAGAAAGATTTCAACACCTTGGGATTAAAAGAAATAATATACCCATTAGCTTACTGAATCAATTTCTTAGTTTTGAATAATTATAAAAAAACAAATTTCACATCAAAAGACACCATTGGACTAGCCTCAATGAATAAAAAGGCATTAAATCCATCAAGCTTTATAGATTTTCTGGGGTAAAGAGATAAAATTGAATGATGAAAATATGTTATATTTATATATTTATCTAGATAATTGAATGGGGAATGAAAAATAGTGTGAGACAACAAGGGAGATAATCTCTCTTTCCATGAATAGGTTATGACAAGACAAGTACCAATAAAAGACTGAAGAAACCCACGATTCTCAAAAATAATATTATGTGGATAAAAAATAATAGAACCATCAGACTTTTCAAGAAGAACCAATTAAATATATTAAATATGTATCTCATAAAGTTAA
This sequence comes from Viscum album, assembly GCA_963277665.1. Lineage (NCBI taxonomy): Eukaryota > Viridiplantae > Streptophyta > Magnoliopsida > Santalales > Viscaceae > Viscum > Viscum album. The sequence continues at coordinate 1,589,363,447 of OY728121.1, read as the reverse complement.
ATTAGAAGGAAAAATTAACATCCCGCTCTTTAAGACAATGAACCCTACTCTTATGATTCACTGAGTGGTTTTCCTTTAAGGTAAAGGCTTTTATCCTTTCTTTATACCTAACTTCTTTTTGAGTCAAGGCATAAGAAGGGAAATATAAAAAAAATATGATTAACAGTTTAGTAATTTCTTATCAAAGAAATTTCTACAGAATAGTGAGTGTACACCAAGTAATGAAAGGATGAGAGATCCTTCTTGCCCTTCTTTTATTTTTGAAAAACTAGGAATATCTTAAAACCTGAGAGCTGAGAATTCTGGGAATTAGAGACAGAGGATATGAAGTAGTCATAATCTTCCCAATGATTAAAAAATTTTAGTAGTAATGTCCCCAAGTGAAGAACCTATTAAAATTTAATAATAATTGGGGTATGATAGGAAATCTCAAAAGGGGAAAAACTATTCAATAGGGGAACCAGGAAATCCAAGAGGAACAGACCACAACTTTGTCCAGGTTCCTCAAAACTTCTAAATAATCCTTCCTTCAAGAAAACCATAGCCTGAAAAAATGAATATCATCCAGACTAGAATCAATAATGACCATGTTATATTCCTCCATAGAAGTGGACCAAACTAAGTAACATCCAAATTATTCCCCTAGAAACCTAACCACATTAAAATCACCGATAAATATAAAAGGAGACTTAGAGTCAGACATAACACGACAAAAAATGCTCTCCCACATAACCCATTGATTAGCAACAAAATTGGAATGATAAACATAGTAAATAAATCAGGATACATCCACTTTAATATCCCGAACTAGGTACTTAATAAGCTAAAACAATTAAAATAGGGTCTTAACAAAAAAAAGTGAGGGTTCTATAACACTAAAATGTTCCTTGTATAGGAAGAATAAAATTTAACCAAATGATTACAATTTAGAGAAATATTCCTCAAAATTGAATCAAGGTTATCCCTTTTAACTTTAATTTCAACAATCCCTAAAGGTGAAAATTTATGAGAGAAATGGAGGTCCCAAACCTCCATTTTCTTACTTAGAGTGTTGAGACATCTAATGTTCAAAACTCTGAAGCTAAACATTGGGAACTAAGGGAGTATCAGAACCATTATCCTCAAGTCTAGTTTTGAATGGGACCCTCTTCATATCATATTCATCCACCTTAATCTACTCATTCATAAGTGTATTATCACATAACGTAGAACATTCAGGACTAATCTAATTCATGAGTTTAGTTATAGAGAAGAATATGAAAGTTCCTTATTTCCTTGGTGTAGGATAAGACTCAGTCTAGATAATTCAAACTGATAACCATCTACAAATCCATCAACATCATTCAAAATAAAAGTAAGACAAGAACCAATAGATTTATTTAGAACATCAGGAAAATTGAAGGTGATAGAAACCACAACAAAACCATCCTAACCCCTAGATTCTAGTAATGAAGAATGATATTGCACCTCCCTACTATCGGGGTACCGAAGTAGACCCATGTCCGAACTTCTAGATCCTGTAAAAAAACCAGTTCTATTAGAATTTTCCTACACACTAGAAGCAAGACCAGGATCATCACAGGTCTTCAACACACTAGATGAAGGTCCAAATCTCAATGTCCAATGAGGACCTGTAGCAAACTTGGGTATTTCCACTAATTAGAAGACGACGTAAATACGAATAGGAAGAAAAACTTCCTCTCTAGTATACATAACCAAGGGTGGACGAACATCCACAACACGAGACAAGGAGGAGGGTGCTTCCAAAATTGAAGGACCAACCACCACAAGTAAATCAGACATACCAAAAGTGGGGGTAGTATTAGCAGGAGACACCATCTTCTAAGAAACAAAAGAACCCAATTTACCTTTTTTATATAATGTAGGAATTCTGAATGGTTCTTTCTTCCAATAAGCATAGTGTTTTGGGCTAATTATAATTTAACATTAAAGAGACTCTCACTTAAGGTTTCTAGGGGGTTAGGGGTTTATTTTTTTTAGTAATTCGTTCATTTTTAAGGGTTTTTTAGGTTTTTTGGTTTTTAAGGTTTTCTTATGGTTTTTTCAGGGTTTTTTTGTTTTTATATTTTTAGGTAGTTTTAGGGTTTTTATGAGTTTTATAGATTTTTAGGATTTTTTAGGGGTTTTAGGGTTTTCAGGGTTTTTAGTTATTTTATAGTTTTATTGGGTTTTAGGATCATCATTTGTGTTTTTTAGGACCTATAAATTTATTTATATATTTTTAACATTTTTATAGGTTTAAATGGTTTTTAGAGTTTTTATTAGGTTTTTAATGTTCTTATGCTTAAAGGGATTTTTATGTTTTTAGGGGTTTAATTTTTTTTAATGGTTTTATATTTTTTGGGGGTTTTATGTTTTTTTAGTTTTTTAAGGTTTTTAAGGTTTTCTTATAACTTTTCAGAGGTTTAGGGTTTTTATGTTTATAGGTATTTTTATGATTTTTATTGTTTCTATGGTTTTTATAAAACTTGAGGGTTTTAGAGTTTTTATGTTTTTAGAGTTTTATGGTGTTTTTTGGGTTTTTAGTGTTTTTGGGCTCTTTAGGGGTTTTAAGGGTTTTTAAAGTATTTTTACATTTTAGGGGTTTATAGGTTTTTTAGATTTTTAGTGGTTTTTAGGATTTTTTAAGGTTTTTAGATTTTTTTTATTTTTTGTTTTTTTACGGTTCTTTGTGATTATTTAAGGTTTTTTGTGTTTTTTTTTTGTTTTTTATGGGTTTTAAGGGTCATATGTGTTTAAATTTTTCATATAGATTTTTCCAGTTTTTACAATTTTTAGGGTTTTTATGTAGGATTTTGTAAGGTTTATTACAATTTTGAGTGTTTTTAGAGATTTTTAGAGTTTTTATGGTTTTTATAGATTGGGGGGGGGGGTTAGTGCTTTTTGATATTTTTATGGCTATTAAGGATTATACATGTTTTTAACAGTTTTAGGAGTATAAATTTTTTTAGTGTTTTTAGTGGGTTTTTAGGATTTTAAGTGCTTTTGGGCTATTATTGTTTTTAGGGATTTTATAGTTTTTAGAGATTTTAGGGTTTTGTATGGTTTTTTTCATTTTTAGGTTTTTAAGGTGTTTAATTTTTTTTTATATTTTTAATGTTTTCTTAGTGATTTTCATGTTTTTAGGGTTTTTTACTTTTCGTGAAATTTGTAGGTATTTTTTATTATTTTTATGGTTATTTAGGGTTTATATGGATTTTGATGGTTTTAGGGTTTTTATGGTTCTTATGGTTTTATGGTGTTTTAGGTTTTTAAGGATTTTTTTGGGTTTTCAAGTTTTTTAGAGTTTTTAACATTTTTAGGGTTTGAAAGGTTTTTAGATTTTTAGATTTTTTTAGGTTTTTTAGGGTTTTTTAACGGTTTTAGGGATTTTTTCTAGTTTTAGTGGTTTAATTGGTTTTTAGTGTTTATTTGGATTTTAGTGGGTTTAAGTGTTTATAGGTTATTAATGTTCTAATGTGTTTTCAGGGGTTTTAGGGGGGTTTTTTATGTATTTTTTGGATTTTTTAGGATTTTTATGGTGTTAGGGTATTTAGGGATTTTGAGGGGTTTTTAGGATTTTAGTATTTTTATTTGTTTTTGGGGTTTTTATGGGATTCAAAATTATTAGTGTTTTATGGATTTTCAGAGTCTTAAACATTTTTAGGGGATTCATGTGTTTTTAGAGTATTTAGTGGTTTTTAGGTTTTTCATGGGTTTTATGGGTTTTAGGGGTTTTTATGGATTTTTTGGTTTTTGGGGTTTTTAGGGTTTTTTTCATTTTATGGGTTTGTTAGTGGTTTGGTGTTTTTTATGTATTTATGTTTTTCTTAGGGTTTGTTAGGGTTTTAGGATTTTTAATTTTATAGGTAAATTATGGATTTTCTAAGGATTTTTTTGGGGTTTTAGATTTTTTAAGAATTTGGATGGTATTTAGTGTTTTTTTTGTGTTTTTTTGTTTTTTAGTTTTTTAGGGTTTTACGATTTTAGAGTATTTTATATTTTTTTGGTGTTTGATGTTTTTTTATACTTTTTAGTTTTTTTATAGTTTTTATGTGTCTTTATAGTTTTTATGGTTTATAAATTTTTATGGTTTTTATGGTTTTTTGGGTTTGTAGAGTCTTTTTAGGGGTTTTAGGGTTTTTATAAATTTTTAAGGTTTTTAGGGGATTTATGTATTTTAAGGGTTTTATAGTTTTCTTAGGGTCCTTCCGGGTTTTAAGTATTTTTATGTTTTTATGGATTTTTATGGATTTTTATGGATTTTTATGGATTTTTATGGATTTTTATGGTTTCATAAGGTTTTTAGTTTTTTAGTGTTTTTAGGGTTTTTAATGGTTTTTACAGGTTTTTATGGTTTTTAGGCGTTTAAACTATTTTTAGGTATTTAATGTTTCTTTTAGTTTTCAGTGTTTTTAGGTATTTTTACATTTATTTGGGATATGTTTTTGGATTTCTATAATTTTTATGGATTTTTATTAGTTTTTGGGGTTTCGAGGATTTCAAGGTGTTTGTGGTTTTTGATATTTTTGATTTTTTTGTTTAAAAGATTTATTAGAGTTTCCGAATGTTTTTAGGGAATCAAGGGGTTTTAAAAAAATAGTGGGTTTTAGGGGTTTTTTGCATTTAGGTTTTTATAGTTTTGAGGGGGTTTAGGTTTTTCTATTTTTGGGGTTTTTGGTAGTTTTTAGGATTTAATGGTTTTTAAGTGTTGTTAGGTTTTTACATTTTTTCAGGATTTTTAGGAATTTTAGTGTTATTTACATTTTTAGATATTTTTAATCCTTATTAGTATTTTATAGTTTTTGGGTTTTTTGGGATTTTGATGGTTTCTGGGGGTTCTATGGGGTTTTAGGGGCTTTATGTTTTTTTTTTGGGTTTTCGGGTATTTTTTAGTTTTTTGGGGGTTTAAGGTTTTTTTGGGGTTTTCACATATTTATGGGCTTAATGGGATTATATTGTTTTTAGTGGTTTTGGGGTTTTTATGTGTTTTTAGGGTCTCTAAGGGGGGTTTTAGAGTTTTGTTTTGTTTTTTGTGATTTTAGTGGTTTTTTGGATTTTTATGGTTTTTATTGATTTGAGGGTTTTTAGGGTTTTAAGGTTTTTATCATTTTTTGGGTTTTGGTGTTTTTTAGGGTTATTTTTGGATTTATAGAGTTTTTTAATACTTTAGGGTTTTTAAGGGTTTTTAATGTTTTTAGTGATTTTAAGGTTTTTCTCAATTTTAGGGTTTTTAATGTTTTCTGGGATTTATGGCTTTTTGGTGATTCTAGTGTTTTTATGGTCTCTTAGGTTTTTAGTGACTTATGGTTTTTTGGGGGCTTTTATATATTGTTAGGCTTTTGTGGCTTTCTTAGGGGGTTTCCGAATTTTTTGTTTTTTTTTAACATTTATTGATTTTTGAGTTTTTTTGCATTTTTATGAGTTTTTAGGGTTTTTAGTAATTTTCAACGGTTTTTGGATTTTCTTGTTTTTCAAGGGATTTATGATTTTTGTTGTTTTTTATAGGTTTTTACATGATTTTAGTGTTTTTTGGTTTTATAATTTTCATAGGGTTTTTCCTGGTGTTTATGTTTTTATTATTTTTAAGGATTTTTAGATCAGTTTAGTATTTTTATTGCTTTTAGGGTTTTTGGGGATTTTGAGGGTTTAAAAGGTTTTTTTATGTTTTTTGGGGAGTTTATGGTTTTTTGAAGTTTTTTGGGTTTTAAGAGTTTTTGTAGTTTTTTAATCTTTAAAGTGTTTAAAGGGTTTTTTAGATATTTTTGTGGCTTTTTAGTGTTTTTATGAGTATTTAGGGATTTTTATGATTTTATGTGTTTTTATTATTTTATGGTCTTGTTAGGTTTTTTGGGGTTTTCAGTTTTTTTAGGTTTTTAAAGGTTTTTAGTGTTTTTTTATGGTATTCTTACAATATTTCAGGTTTTTGCAGGTTTTTATGTTTTTAGGGATTCTTAGTGCGTTGTTAGACTTTTATGGGTTGTAGGAATATTTTTCGGGATTTTATGTTTTTAGTGTTTTAAGGATTTTAGAAGGGTTTTTAGGGGATTTAAGTGTCTTTAGGTTTTTCATTTTTTTATGGTTTTAGGGGTGTTAGGGTTTTTATAGTTTTTTACATTTTTATATATTTTTATGTATTTTATAGGATTTTTATTCCCTTTTATGGTGTTTACTGATTTTTATGGGTTTTTGGGTATTTTGGGGTTTTTTGGGTTTTCATGTGTATTTTGTTTTGTGTTTTTAGGGTTTTAAGGTGTTTTATAGTTTTTTTAACGATTTTAGGGGTCTGAAATGTGTTTATAGTTTTAAGTTTTTTGTGGTTTTTGTGGAGTTTTAGGGGTTTTAATGTATTTTGGGGTTTTAGGGTTCTTAAGGGTTTTAAGGTTTTTTAGGGGATTTAGCATTTTGTAGTGTTTTTAGTGGTTCATTTTTTTAAGGATCATAATATTTTCTTATGGGTTTTATAGGTTTTTAGTGTTTTTAGTTTTTTTGGATTTTTAGGACTTGTTTAAGGTTTTATGGTTTTTTACTATATTTATGGATTTTGAGGGTTTTTAGGTTTTTTAAAATTTTATGATTTTTTTGGGTTTTAGGGTTTTTATTGAGTTTTTAAGTTTTTTAGAATTTTTTTAAACAAAAATGGGGTTTAAAGGGTTTTAAAATATTTTAATGGTTTTATGGTTTTATGGGTTAGCCGGGGTTTTCATGTTTCTAGGGGGGCTTATGGTTTTTAGGATATTTTAGGGTTTTAGGGTATTTTTACTAATTTTATGGTATTTAGAAGATTTTAAATTTTTATGGGTTTTATATGTCTTTAGGTATTTATTTTTTTCTTAGGGAAGAAAGGCTCAGTCAGAGACAAGGTCTCTGACCATTTATTAAAATAAAATAAAAGTTCAGCAAGCAGACATTAAAAAGCAAGAGCAGACGAAAAGTTTAAAAACCGTACCCATCATCAGCTCCATAACCAAGAGCCTCATCAGTAGTTGCCGACTCCCATTCCGAACTTTCATACTGCTTCAAGAGCTTCACATACTTGCGTCTGAGATTTAACTTCTCCAACTGCAGAAATTCATCTGAAGCATTCATCCCTTTACCCTTGCCCGAAGAGGATCTTGTAGGTAATGGCCTTGGCATATTAGAATAGTCTTTTCACTGCCTTCTTTTTGGGGGGGCAGTCACACTACTCGCACACCCATCCATGGTCCTCCTCCAAAATTAAACAACATCACTGAACGAGGCCCGACCTCGGCCAGAATTCTCCTTCTCACTATCAGATAAATCCCCCCAGTTCCCAGTGAGACACACCAACTGTTGTCCATTGCTTAGACCTTGCTCCTGCACCGCCTGACTAATCGGATCAATGACTGCTAGGAACTGTGGTTGAGCAGGAGTCCCATTAGCTCCGAGAACCCCGGACATGCCAAGCTGAGTGACCTGCCCGTCCTTCAAAAACCCACCTTCCTCCCTTGTGAGAACCTTCATGACAGATCCGGGATCTCCTTGCCCCTGCAACATGCCCCTGTTTCCTTCAAGAATCACACTTCACACATTTTGACCCATCTCCTCACTGCCATTTTCCATATTGCTGGATCTCAGAACAGGTTCAGACTGCTCCTAACCCAACTCCATATCAGTACACAGCAGACTAGAGAAACTGTTGCTCATCTCAATGCCCTCCACTTGCTGAACATTAGAGAACGTACGCCCCGGAGAGGCCCCCACCCAAACATCCGCAACTTTCACAGCATCCTCTTCCTGCACATAATCATCAGGTCTCGACAACTCCTCCTTGCCAGCAGCTTCATCCACCGCAGTCCCAACAAGTCCATTCCCAGCCCGCTCCCCTCCCACTGCAGCCTACTCTGTACCACTGCTCACCCCAGCAGCTTGACCGACCTGCCTCATGTCACTGCTACGACCTCCTTCAGATGATAATCCCAGATCATTTCTAAGCCTTCCAAACACCTCACCAACTTTCGGGTTTAAAAGCCCCTGCAATTCCTTTCCTTTCCTACCCTCTACAGACTGTGAAAAAGTATGCCCAGAATCTGTCCGGTCATCACCCAGATTTAGCACCCTATGCTGTGGAAGAAGATCCACTGCACTCTCAGGACCCACTGCCAAGGGCGGCATCACCTTCCTGCCTCTACAATCGTCCCTCAAATGACCAAGCTTAAGACATCAAGAGCAGTAATTAAACCAGGATTCAAATACCACAGGTTGTTTACACCTAAACTACTCACATGCCACAATGTAGACAAACTCAACCGGTGGTTTTAATAAGTCAACTTCAACACAAATTCTCGGAGAGATCGGGTGACATACAGCCTTAGTTCTGTTGTCAGAGCATACGGATGATAGCGGGATTTTGAAAAGGAAGTGGTAATTCGGGAAATCATACCCAAATCGCCATAGTCGAGGCATCACGCTTCAAATAGTGATCATATGACCATTGGAAAAGAAGGAATCGACATCCATCACAGGTGCGCGGTGCCGATGACTAGGCCATGATGAAGTCTTCCTCCGATTTGAAACGGATCATTATATGCCTTGGATCCAGAAGACCCACCGTGGGATGCTTCTGTAGATTCCACGAACTAGAAACGAAACTATCAAAGCAATCCACCGGTGGACGTCGTTTCCTGATGCGGGCAATCAGAGTCAGATTCAGAAGAGACGATGCATCATTGAACTCGCGAGCCGTGACCGAGAGCTGCGGAAACCCTCATAAAGCTTCGGGACCCTGGGGGGTTGGTTTTTTGGATTTTTATGTTTTTTGAGTTTTTAGGGTAATTCATGTTCTTCATACTTTTTAACACTTTTAGGGTTTTATATTTTTTTATAGATTTTATTGGTTTTAGGCTTTTTAGGAGATTTAATGTTTTTTGGATTTTTATGGTTTTTAAGGTTTTAAGGGTTTTTTTTCTTTTTAACATATTTTCATTATCATAGAGGTTTTACCTGTTTCATGGTTTTTAAGGTTATGTTATAATTTTTTAGTGGTTTTAGGATTTTTTATCTTTTTATCAATTATTAGGGGTTTTTTGTATTTTTTTGGGTTTTTAGGTTTTTAGATATTTTGATAGTTTTTAGAAGTTTATTGGGGTTTTAGTGCTTTTATGGTTTTTATGAGGTTTTATGGAAGTTTTGAGTTTTATAGGGGTTTAATGGTTTTTTAAATGTTTTCAATGTTTTATGAGGTTTAAAGGGGTGTTTATCAATTTTAGAGGGTTTTAGGGTTTTTTGAGTATGTATGGGTTTCTAGGGTATTAGGGGTTTTATGGTTTTTAGTGGTTTTATGGGTTTTATGGTTTTATAATTTTTTTATTTTTTAGGTGTTTTATGTGTTTTTAGGGTTTTAAGGTTTTCTTAGTGTTTTTCAGTTTTTAGGGAATTTTATGGGGTTTTTTGGTTTTTTGGGATTTTGACAGTTTTCAGGGTTTTTTGTATTTTTAGGGTCTTTATGTTTTTTTTGGGTTTTGAGAGGTCTTTTTAGTTTTGGGGTTTTTAAGGATTTTTATAGTCTCTTAATAATTTCATTTTTTTAAAGGTATTTTTATTTTTTATTGTAATTTATTGTTTTTATGGTTTTTTAGGGATTATTAAGGTTTTTTGGAGATTTATGGTTTTTAGTGGGTTTGGGGTTATTTTGGGTATTTAGAATTTTATAGTTTTATGTTCTTTTAGTTTTTAATGTTTTCTTAGGGTTTTTTATGATTTTATTGATTTTTATGTTTTTAGACATTTTTAGGGATTTTTAAGGATTTTTATTATTTTTTGGGAGTTTGAGGGCCTTTGCGGTTTTATGTTTTTTTTTGTGTTTTTTAGGGTTTTTATATATTTTAGGGGTTTTAGGGTTTTTTTTCCTATTTTTAGGTTTTTAATTATTTTTTGGGTTTTCAGGATTTTTAAGGTTTTTAATGAATTTAGGGATTTTTTATAATTTTTTTTGTTTTTTAGTGTATTTAGGGATTTTGAGGGGTTTTAGGGATTTTATGGTTTTTTGGATTTTTAGGGTTTCTTTGATTTTTTAGGGTTTGAAATGTTTATTTTAGTTTTTTGAACACTTTTAGTGGTATAAATTAGTTTTTGATTTTTTTTATATTTTTAGTTTTTTATAGTTTTTAGGGATTTTAATTATTTTTAGTGGTTTATGGTTTTTAGGGTTTTAGAATTTTTTAGGTTTTTAGGGATTTTTAGGGTTTTTAGTATTTACATTTTTATGTATTGTGGGAGATTTTTATTGATTTCTATTGTTTTATTAGGGTTTTTTTGGGATTGTGATGGTTTTTAGGGGTTTAGGGTTCTCAAGTATTTATGGGTTTTTTATGGTTTTAGGGATTTTTTTGTGTTTATTTGGTTTTGGGGTTTTTTATTTTTTTAATGTTTTTTGGTTTTTAATGTGTTTTCATTGTTTTTATGGTTTATTATGGTTTTTAGTTGTTTTTACTTTTTTTTGGGGTTTTAATATTTTTTAGGTTATTTTTTGGTTTTTTTTGTATGAATGTTTTTTAGTGTTTTTAGAGTTTTAAAGGGGTTTTATGTATTGTAGATTTTCTGATGGGTTTTTATGGTTTTTATGGTTTTTATTTATTTCAATTTTTAGTATTTTTATGGTTTTTGGTGGATTTTGGGATTTGAGGGGTGTTTGGAGTTTTAGGGTTTTTGAGATTATTTAGGGTTTTTATAATTTTTTCAATTTTTAGGGGTTATTATTGTTTTTATCTTTTTTAAATTTTCTTCTGGATTTTAGGGTTTTTAGTGTTTTTTCCGTTTTTATGGATTTTTAAGGATTTTATTATTATTTTTATGGGTTTTAGGGGTTTGAGGGATTTTGAGGGGTTTTATTTTTTTTTTCAGGTTTTTTTGGGTTTTTGGGGTTTTTTTGAGTTTTTTACTATTTTTATGGATTTTTGGTGTTTTTTAATGTTTTTAGGTCTTTAAATGGTTTTTCATGTGTTTAGTGGGTTTTTAGGGTTATATAGGGTTTTAAGGATCTTAGGGGATTTTACGGGTTTTATTGTTTTTAGGATTTTTTTGGGTTTTTTGGTTTTTTAGGGGTTTTATTTTTCTTCATATTTTTATAGTTTTATTTTGGGTTTTACGGGTTTTAGGGGTTTTTTACATTTTTTTTGTATTTTTAGGTCTCTTTTAAGATTTTTTTTGTTTAAGGGTTTTTGAGTGCTTTTAGGGTTATTAGGGGCCTTATTGTTTATATGGGTATATAGGGTATTTTTGAGTTTTTATGGTTTTTATGTTTTTTTAATGTTTTTAGGGGTTTAATGTATTTTTGGAGTTTTTATTTTGTTTTCATGGTTCATATGGGTTTGTAGGGTTTTTATGGTTTTTAGGGGTTTTATGTTTTTCAGGTTTTTAGGGGTTTTTATGGTTTGTTATGGGTTTTAGAGTTTTTTTGGTTTTATAGGGGTTTTAAGTGTTTTTGGGTTTTTAAGGTTTTCATAGGGTTTTTTGGGTTTTTTGGGGTTATTAAAATTTTATGGATTTTCTGGGATTTCTTAGAATCATTATGTATTTTTTGGGATTTTATGGATTTTGAGGGGTTTTACTATTTTTGGGGGATTTTTAGAGTTATAAGGCGTTTTTTTGGGTTTTATGGTATTTTAGAGTTTTAATGGGTTTTATTGTTTTTAACATTTTCATGGGATTAATAGGGTTTTAAAATTTTTATTGCGATTTTAGGGTTTTTATGGGGTTTTAATTTTTTATGTGTTTTATTGTTTTTAGGAGTTTATTAGGTTTCTAGGGTGTCATTGTGGTTTTTAGGATTTTTACATTTTTAGGTTTTTACGGGATTATAGTATTTTTAGGTTTTTTAAGTTTTTTAGTGGTTTTTATATTTTTTAGGGTTTCTATGTTTTTAGGAATTTTCTAGTATTTTGATGGTTTTTAAGCTATTTATGGAATTTTATGGGTTTTAGGGTTTTTAATTTTTTTATATTTTTATGGGGTTTTAGGCTTTTTAGGTTTATAAGGTTCTTTATGGGTTTTTAGGGTTTTTAAATTTTTTTATGGATTTAAGGTCTTTTTTAGGATTTTAATGGTGTTTAGGGATTTCATGGCATTTTAGGGATTTTATGGTTTCTATGGTTTTTATGGTTGTGTGGTTTTATGGTTTTTTAGTTTTTTAGTGTTTTAAGGGTTTTTAGTGTTTTTTAACATTTTTGGGGGTTTAAATGGTTTTAGAGTTTTTTTGGGGTTTTAGGGTTTTTTTGGGTTTTTATGTTTTTTAATATTTTTAGGGGGTTTTATGGTTTTTAGGGTTTTTAAGGGCTATAGAATATTTTAGGTTTTTAGGGGTTTTAAGTGTTTTTTTATTTTTTGGTGTTTTTAGGGGTTTTAGTTTTTTTGGGTATTTTTATGTTTTTGGTGTTTTATTATGTTTTTATGTTTTGAAGGTTTCCTTAAGGTTTTTATGGTTTTAGGGTTTTTACATTTTTAGGGATTTTTAGGGATTTTTATGATTTTTATGATTTTTATGGTTTTTTTACATTTTGAGGGTTATGTGGTTTTTTTGGGTGCTCTGGATTTTTTCAGTTGTTTTGGTGGTTTAATTTTTATCTAAAGTTTTTTTTAACATTTTTAAGGGTTTAAAGGGTTTTATAGGTTTTAGTAGTTTTAGGGTTTTTATATATTTTATGATTTTTTATTGTTTTAAGGGTTTTATGGATTTTAGTTTGTTTAGGGTTTTTAGGTGTTTTAGAATTTTTTGTATTTAGGGGTTTTATTTATTTTTAGGTTTTTATTTTCTTCTTATGGTTTTTCGGTTTTTGGGTTTTTTTTATGGTTTTATGGATTTTTAGAGTTATTTTGGATTTTAATGGGGTTTTTTGGTTTTTAGGCATTTTTAGGGTTTTTGTGTTTTTTGGGTTTTTGGGTCTTTAGGGTTTTTTAAAAGGAAAAATTATGAAGTATATATAAGAGAATGTGAATTAAAATAAATTAACCAAATTATTAAAGGACCATTTTTCAAGGAACAAATGTTCCAAGACCAAACCAAACACCAGGGCACCAAGGAAGAAACCCAATAAAATCAAGGGAATGAGTAGGCTAAAACAACCTGAAAATCTCAAGTGAACTCTCCAAACAGAATTTGGATGGTACAAAAGCACTAACACTATGTAAGAATAGCATAACACCCACCCATATGTAGTAGAAAATACAAGTAGAAAAAGTCACTATCACCCAACAGCATAGGAGGCCATGAAGTAGGGAACTCAAGATATGCCAAGAGCAATGAATACCACAACCAGCGCCACTAGAAAACTACCAAAATCATACTGAATAGCTTATAGAAACACATGATCCTCACAAACTCTCCCCATATACACTTGTAGAAGGAACCCGAGAAGCTTGCTAGCATAAATACATTAATCCCTCTGAAGGGAAGAACATCCAAGGCCATAAATGACCAAGACAAAAATAACAACACTCAACTAGAAGTATCCACAATCATTATTAGCTAGAAAATAAATCCCACAAATGCACATACCACCACTCACACACACACACATGCATGGACCACCACCCACACAAATGAAAATATACACACACCACCACCTGCACACACACACATGCACACACAACCAAAATACCCACCAAAACACCTTAACTAGCACACATGAACATAAGACCTGACACAAACACAAGATACAACATCACCTTAAGACAAAAAAATGACACAAAAAATCTTCATGATGAAATTAAACAACAAAAATCCCCCAAACCATTCCCAACACAACACCGTCGAAAAAAAGAGCCCAAGCTAACTCCCTCTACAGCCCCGAACCGAAGATCTAATGCCTAAGAAACCTGATAAAACCAATAGAAGCCACCACAACTTGTGAATCCCTACTAACTAGTATCCACATGAATCCTAGAAGAAGTATCCCCTCTCAAACCCAATAGACCCACAACATCCTTAATATCCAAGTCATGGAAGGCACTGATATCCCCTGATCCAAGCCAATCGAGCAGCCCGTGAGCAGCTCCCCCAAAACATGACCACCATCCACCCATCACTGGAATCACAACTTCCCTATAGTATAAAACTCCACACACCTACAAAAACACCAATGAGACAACCCACCTCTCTATACCCTCACCCAATAACAAACCATCCGCCTATCACCTAACTTCCTCACCACTCCCCCAAACACTAGGAAATTCAATCATCCCACCCATCACCAATCACAGTCCAACCCTCCTAGACACTCAGACCAGCATAGCCCCTAGAACCCAAGAGGCTTCCAACACCACCCAAACAAAAAAGAAAATTTTCCTCTAAGAACCACAACACCAACCCCTACATATCCCTAACCACTAGCCTCATCAAGAACCCAGTATCCGAGGAAACATTCTACAATATAAAGTCACTAAACTACTACATAATACCATACAAAGACCAAATAAAATAGTTTCCTGACATCACCACCTAAAAATACCATCCACCAATAGCATGCCCAACCGGTCAACCACTAACCGAGCTACAACCATCCATAATAAATTCTTATATGTGCATCCCAGCAATAGGAATACCACAATACAAACAAAAACTATTCAAAAAATTCCAGTAATCCTAACTTGAATCAACCGCACCATGAACCCCAGCCTCTAAAAAACACTTAGATTAATAGATTTCTACTCTATTTTCACCACGCCAGAATACTGTCAACAGACATAGACACACATGAAAACCACACAATCCCAGAACTAAAACCATGCACCCTAAACATCCTACACCCACCTAGCACCAAAACAAAAACAAAACCACAATAAGAAAACATGAAAGACCTATAGAATCATAACACTAGCCAAACATTCATTATACGTCCCTAACCCTTTCTAAATGACAAACCCAACACCAAAAACCACAACAGACCCAAATAAAATGAAGCAGTAGCCCAAACCTCCCAAATAAATCAACAACCATCTCTAATAAATAATTCTTGAAAATTCCATCATTGAACCAAATCATGTTTCACCCTAAAATTGGTAAATCTTTTAAAATAATAAATCCTATAGTGTATTTTAAATTCAAACATCATCCATATATAAGTCCTAATGTGGCTAGAAGATCCATGCAACAAAGAGTTCTATTCCTTCCAAATAAATTATACCAAGGTGGCCACTCCCAATCTTCCCAAGACACTCTTCAAGGAATATTTAGTAAACATAAATGTTCAAAAATCAACAATGATATAAGAGGATCACACAATACATTTAACATTTAACGATTTCATAAAATAATACTAGATAATCCTAGAGATCTAACAATTTAAAAAAAGATAATCAATACATTCAGAATCCATCACACAAAGAAGATAGTGGTTAGGAAAATCCAGAAACCTTCACTACAACCTATATCGAGTGATAGTTAATTGAGGATCCCTAACCATAAGATAAATGAAAAATATAAGGGGTGGGGTATGTCTAGACTAGTGAATTACAAGAAACATTGGAAGAATTCACTCTTAATTCATTATAATCCAAAAGAATGGAGAACCCAACCTAACCATTCCAAAGAATCCTATCATATCATCCTACAAGCCCATGGAAAGATAGAATCTTCTACCGTAAATACCAAATATCACCAGAGATATAAAATAGTGGATTATAATATCCATCTGAAAATAAGTCAGTAACCAATGAAAATTTAGTTAACCTGAAGTCATATATGATACATTCATCCATAGTGAATAAAATAGGTTCTCTAGGAAAACAGGAATCAAATCATAATAAGATGCTCAATCCATTCCCCACTAAAAAGGAAATTTGGTCTCTATGAAAATAATGAAGACCCAAAAATTTCCTCTAGGTCCTTGTGTGGTTCCATGGAACTTTATCCACACAAAACTTATAGCATCCAATAAGAAAAATCCTTTCTCAATCCACCCAAATAAAGGTGAATTATGGGTTACAAATATCCCAATAATTATTAACCATTTTCTCTTTGTACTATTCCACAACCTGATTGACCCCTAAGACTCCCTCATTTGTAGTCCTCGCCACCAAATACCTAGACACTTTATTCACAAAGGTAGTGAGTTAAGGTCCTTTATATAGAAAACTCCTCTTTTTGGATTCAATGCACTTAACAAATCTATTTGGAAAAATAAATTGATATCACTAATAATCTTGTACACTAAATAAAACCAATTGAACAATATATAAATTACCTACAAAGGAGAGAAATTTAATTTTAAAAACATTAAACCTTTTAAAAAATTTCTCATCTAAATGCACACAGTCAGTCGCTCTAAGATTGGAAGTAATAATGGGAACCCCAAGATTACAAAGTGGAAGGAACCGTCCCCTGATACCCATAACTTCCTTGATATATCTCAAACATCATAATATGTTCTTGATGAGAACATAAGATATTTCAAAAGGTTAAAATTCATACGAGTCAAGGAATATAAAATACATAGAGCATGTTTCAAGACTAATACTATGTCCAAATTTCCAATTGATAATAATAACATATCACCTACATAGAAAATATTGGAGATATAAGTCTTACCACAATGAAAATGAAACTTGTAAGTGTTTGAAGTATAAATGATGGAATCCATAATGTGATAAAATACCTCCATACAAGTCACAAAAAGGAAGTGGTAAAAAGGACCCCCTCGACTTAACCCTCTCTTCCCTTCAATGTAACCTTTCATGCGACCATTAATATTCATAGTATACATCTAATAATATACATGAATTTTGAACCAATATAAGGATATATAAGGAAATTAAATATGGTTGAAGTCATCCCAAATAAACTCCCTTCTGAAAAAAACGAAATCCTTAAACAAATAAATATTAAACGAACATCTTGGAACCCCATAATCATGTTGATAACCCCACAAAAATTCTTGGTCAATCAAAAATTTATTGGAGATTCATCATCCTTGAATTAAATATGACTATGACTTATTGATGCAAGAAGGAAGAACCAATATGAATATGGATGCTAATATCATAGAGATGCTCTTTTGTATTGGGTTGAAGCATGATATAGGCCTGAAATATTTATGGTAACAAGAATGTGTCACCATAGGAATCATAGAAATTATTGATCCATTAGCTTCCTGCAACATCTTCTCAGTTCTGAATAATTCCAAACAACTTCATTCAAATTTGATCCAACCACAAACCAATACTTAAGAAAGATAAAAGAATTAAAATAATACAACCCCATTGCTTTGTTTTGATGAGTGGAAAATATGTCCCTATAGACTTCGACTAGCTCCACTGTCTTTTCCATCACCTTAAAACTAGCCTTATCAATGGAGTGAACCAAAAAGGACTCCATACTAGATCACATAGAGTAAGTCATATCATGAGAGGAACCAACCATGAATTGGATGAACTAAAATGTCTAATGGTTAATAAATCTATGACCATTTTAAATTAAACCATCAACTATACGAATAAATTGTAGCTTGGAAAAATTAAAATGATCTTTAACTTAATAGAAAAATAAGGAAGTATCGAGATCTCACTTCTTTATCCATTGAAACTTATCTTCTATTTGGTTTATAGGGATTAATTCAATGTTATGTCCTTTAATATCTCTTTACATATAAACTCTTGTTGAATAAGGAATTCAGAGGGTCCATTCTAGACTAAGATAGTTTGTCACTAATATAATTCAAACATTATGGAAGTAATTTCCTAATTATTCTGGTTGGTAACCTGAGTATGAAATTCATGGAGAGGCATTTTAACCCTCTAAATCTTGTGGTAAAAATGAATGATTTTACAAACAGTGAAACCAATATTCCAAGATGAGGACACAGAGATGAGAAAGTGATGATAATCCACCCAATGATTAAAAAATCTAATTGGAAAATTTCCAGAGTGCATCCCATCTCTATCTATGATAAAAAAGGAGTATGATTAGTGATAAAAATGGTAGAAAATATGCACTATAAAAGTTCAATATGTATAACCAAGAATATTTATATAAGGCGAGATCCATTGTCTTGAAAACTCCATAAATTCCCTCCCTCCAAGATAACCTCATCCCCAATCATCGATGATAGGAATAATTAGAAATAACAATTCCTAAATTATAGTCATCCTTAGATGAATTCTAGTCTAAAAAGACATAAGATGTCTCCTTAGGAAATCACACTTAATTAAAATACAAAAAATAAATAAAATCATCGTCATTGCTACATGAAACACATAAGGACAAATTCTATAAAATTTTTCTATACTAAGTAATAAAATTAGATACATAAATGAAGTAAATAACACAGGTCGAGTCCACCTTAATATTCATTACAACAAATTCAACGAGATGGATATATTTAAACTGAGTATGTACAACCAATAACTAGATATTTCAAAAACCCAGAAAATTCACCGATGTAGAAAAATTCTAATTAGAAAGTATGTTCTGAAATGACATAATTTTCCCTATAGTAGCAACAGGATTATCCTTTTGACATTGGTTTCTACATGTCCCAAAACCCCAAATTGTTATAAATAATGAGATCATGTACTTTCCCTCGTTTAATAGGGGTGTTGATACCCCAAACATTCCATACACCAGAAATAAAAATTGTAAATGGAGGGGGTTATCAGAGAATATATATTGGGTCCAATTTTTATTAGATCCTAATTTTAATTGTATCCATAAACTTTAACCAATTTATACCTATGAGGATTATCACATAAGATGGAAGATGTGGGAATAACCTAACCAGGGGGTGTATACATTGATAGGAAGACCCAACATCAACATCACTGAGACAAATTGGTAAATGAAAAACAAATTTGTTAGACCCTAGCATTGAGACCTCCATTCCTCCAGAAACCTTATTCCCATTTGAATAATAAGAAAAATGAGTAACAGAACCATAATTCCCATACCTGGGAAGTAAATCCTCCAAACTCTTAGAAAAATTCAACATGACCGGAGATGAATAAAATTTGGTAACAATATAAATAAGAGACCCATAATAAGGACCCTTATTCTTGGACATAGCTGGTTCAGTTGGGGTTGAATAAAAAAAAGAAGTACTATAACCAATGGCCTCCCGAAGAGGATCCTCTCTCAGAAAATCAAAGGAAATTTAGATCGTTATATTGGAATTATTCCCAATACATGAATTTTTCATGGGAAAAGAATATGAATCATCCTCTGTAGAAGAACCTGATGTCCAAGGGGAAGAGAGTCAGGTTTACTAGAGGTGGAACAAAACCTGGGATTCAAAATCTTCTTCATAGTAAAAGGAAGAGGTAAAAAACCTCTCACTTAGATGAAGAAACATGAGGTGGATCCTTCTACTGATAACTCCACTTATTGGGGGTAACTGTGGTCCATCCCATATTAGAGTCTTTCTGGGGATTCTTCTTATATAGATTAAATTGGTTCACAAATATTTTGAAAAAGCTTCAAGTTTT
Source organism: Viscum album (assembly GCA_963277665.1). Taxonomy (NCBI): domain Eukaryota; kingdom Viridiplantae; phylum Streptophyta; class Magnoliopsida; order Santalales; family Viscaceae; genus Viscum; species Viscum album. Next base: position 1,589,344,016 of record OY728121.1, on the reverse strand, counting down.
ACGAACCCAAATATACACAAATTTTATTAAAGAAGAAGATTTGGATCCTAATTCATCTGCAATTTCCACTAGAAGGTCCTGGTCAGCCAATATTTCAACACAAATGTTTCAAAATTAATCCTTTTGATATAAATATTGGATTTTTTATGAATATAGGCTTTCTGATTGCACTTCCAATATAGATGAGGCCCTTAGAACCAATAATTAAAGTAGGACATTCCAAAAAATCACCCAAACTAGAAAAATGGGGAAGGATCCATTGATAATGTAAATACTTAGATGCCAAGATCTGATAATCATCAATCTACATGTAAAGAAATTGAGGACACTCAAAATAATTTCAACAATGTCTTGGGAAGGAAAAAACTAGAATAATTAAAATACATTATAATTTCACAATGTCTCAATCAAATACTTCCCCCCAGAACTCAAAGGGGATTCTGGGAACCATTGAATAAAATATTATTCTTTAAAAAATAACCCATCAATGTGTTATTCCACATGGATGCACCCTTTTAAAGGATCGACGGAGGAAGACAAACCATCAAATTTTTTCCTCCATCCATAGGGGGATGCAAAACGAAGTCCATGATGTTAAAACTTGGGATAGTGTCTACGATAGCCACATTAGTAGTGGAGTGAGAAATATATACTTCCATAGATCCCTAAAAAACACCTCCCTTTCAAAATACCCCTTTCAAAGTAGACTCTGAATGCTCAAAAGATAAATTTTCCTAAGAAAACCCCTTATCTATCCCAATAAATTGATAGGAATCCAAGAAAACCACCAACATAAAATAAAAAGAATCTACCACCTGCATCGAGCCCCCTATGATAGCTTTATTCGTAACACCCGCAATGACCCCAACCTAAGTATCCAAGAGGTCCCCATCCTTTGAAATCTCAATAATACCATAAAACCCTAAAAATTAATAATCCTTATCTAGTCCATATAAAAAGGATGATTCCCAACTTGTCTTAACCAAATAAGTGAATGAATTATACACCACCTCCAAATCCCCAACCACACCTGAACCGGAGCACAGGGAATACTCATCGGTCAGAGAAGATCCTTTCACAATACCAACCAAATACATTGAGCCTTAAAAAAATTCATTTAAAACCTTGAAGAAATACTTATCTAAGGCCTCTATGTCTATCTCCTAAGAGAGTCTAAAACACACCATTTTCATCCGATGAATACATGAAGGAACTAATGTGTAGGAAACTCTAAGAGAAACCATCCATCAAACCTAAGATCGAGAGAAAGAAACCCCATGGTTTCTCACCACCCCCACACCTTCACCCAAGTGTAATCATGAAGGAAGGGTAGTAGCTTGATTTAAGAGAGATCCATGAGTTATTACAATGTTTTTTATTTGTTTTTAGGGTTTTATGGTTTCTAGTGATTTTTATGTTTTTAGGGGTTGAAATGGGTTTTAGAGTTTGTAACATGTTTTTATGGTTTTTATGGGTTTAAGTGGTTTTATGGTTTCTATGGGTTTTTATGGTTTTCAAGGTAATATGGTTTTTAGGGTCCTTATATGTTTTAGGTTATTAGGTGTTTTAATTTTTTTTAGGTTTTCATGTTTTCTTGAAGTTATTTTTGATTTTTAGGGGTTTTTATTAGTTTTTAGGCATTTTATGTATTTTTATGGTTTTTAAGGTTTTCATGGATTTTGATGTTTTTTAGGGTTTTTTGGATATTAGGGTTTTTTTGGGTTTTTAGGGTTTCTATGGGTTTTTAGAGTTTTTTTTAAAAAAATATTAGTGGCTTAAATTGTATATTGAGTTTTTAGTAGTTTTTTGGGGTTTTATTGGATTTTAAGGCTTTGAATGGTTTTTAGGGGTTTATGGTTTTTAATATTTTTAAGATTTTTTGATTTTTAGGGTATTTAGATCCTTTTAGGGGTTTTAAGTGTTTTTAGGTATTTAATGGTTTCTTTAGGTTTTTAGGGGTTTTGAGTTTTTTTATGTTTTGAGGTAATTTTAGGGATTCTTTTGGTTTTTTATGTTTTTTATGGTTTTTATGGATTTTTATGGTTTTATGGGTTTTGGGGGTTTTATGGTTTTTATGATATTCTTATTTTTTTTGGGTTTTTGGAGTTGTCTAGGGGTTTTACAATTTTTATAGTTTTTATTGTTTTTTGGGGTTTTAATTGTTTTTAGAGTTTTTGGTGTTTTAAGGGGTTTTTATGGGGATTTAGGTTATTTATTTTTTTGTGGGGGTTTTATGGTTTTAGGGTTTTTTATGGTTTTTACTATTTTTTATGTTTTTAGGGTTTTTATTTTTTCTAGGTTTTTAAGGAATTATTAGTGATTTCCATGGTTTTAAGGGTTATTTATGTTTTTAGGGATTTTAGGGATTTTTATAATTTTTATGGTTTTTGAACGTTGAGTGTTTTTTGTCTTCTTTATTTTAGTTTTGTTATGTTTTTTTTCAGGATTTAGGGTTTTTCGAGTTTATTATGGGGTTTAAGGGTTTTTAGATTTTTTATAACATTTTTAGGGGTTTTAAGGGGCCAACGAGCTCGTACCTGAGTGGTAAGGGTTTATGTTTGGCATCTAAGAGACTCGGGTTCAAAACCGAGTGGAGGTGAATTTCCGAGTTACTGGAGCAGTACTTTAGCAGTCACGGTAGCTGTTACTATTCGGTACTGTAGTAGCCGGAACTATTCACACGATTTAGGCCTTTGGGCCACCGGTTTGGGCCTATGGTTCTCCAGGGCCTTCGGGTCACCAAAGGATTTCAGGCCATAGGGCCTTTAGGTCACGTAGGCCATGGAGTAGCCCAGTTCACACAGATCTATCCCCAGAAGAGGATCAGAGCAATATGAGTGGTAGCCACCAGATGTAGAGCTAACCAGATTGGAATAATGAGAGGGTACGACAGCCACCATCGGGACCAGGCACCGTGCAGCTTTGTATAGAGAAATTCTAGCCGATCAACAATGCAAGGTGGGGAGCGAGGTGATCAATGACACAGAAAGCTGGGGAGGGGCAGTTAAAGTGGGCTGGGGCTACCAGTCATGTATTGGGCATGGTATGCCTCTAGGCCTTCGGGTCATGTTTTAATGGTTTTTCAGGGCTTGTGCCTTGGGCTTATGGGTCATCAACGAGTTCCCCTTAAACCCTTAAAAGGGGTATTATCTAGAATAAAAAAAAGGCTTTTAGGCCATTCGGGCGGGCTAGGGGTTTTAAGGGTTTTCATAGTATTTAGATCATTTTGGGGTTTTATGGGTTTTAGGGGTTTATATGATTTTTAGGGGTTTTATAATTTTATGTTTTCTAGACATTTTATCATTTTTTAAGGTTTTCTTTTTTTTTAGAATTCTTAGGTTTTTTACGGTTTTTTTGGTTTTTTTGGTTTTAAGGTTTTTTAATGGTTTATCAGGATATTTAGGGTTTTTTATGTTTTTATGTATTTTATGTATTTTTTTGGATTTTGGTGGGTTTCTAGTTTTTTTTTATTTTGAGGGTTTATTGGGTTATATTTTTGGTTTTTATTTATTTTATACTTTTTGGGGTGTTTAGAGTTTTTTGGAGTTTTTTTGTGTTTTGATGTGAGATGCTCGAGGTGGCCTAATATTCATAGTGTAGGGTGAAATATGTTTGATATGGTTCAAGGATATGTTAAGGATTATGGGTTTGGATAGTGGAATCATGAAGTCAACCTATTTTATTTGGATCATGATATATTACCTAGACAACAAACTCAATGGAGGGATATGAGGGCCAATCCATGCAAAAAAGCACTTGGGTTGTGGTGTGGAATTGGGGGCTTTTCGATATTGGACCACCAATCTAAATTTTAGTCTAACAGAGTAATAATACATAGTAGGAATGGAAGAAGTTAACGATCCTCACAATGGAGAGAATAAACTTGTATATTTTCACTAATGTAAACTTAAATGAGAATAAAATAGAAAAAGGGTGGCTATTTATAGCTATGTTGTGATACAATACTCAAAGGTATAATACCCTAATGTCATAAAGGCTAATCCTAATTTTTCCCCTTAACATAAAAAATTTAAATTATTCCAATGTATTTTCAGAAAAGTAGCACAAAATTTCAAACTATATCCCAGCTGGTTTTACATTGAGTACCTAGCCAATTGGATTTGACTTTGGTGTCCAAATATGACAATCTAGAATTATACATGTGGGAAAGGCATCCATAATTCATGAAACCATGTGGTACAAGCTTTTAATATCATTTTTTTACTTGAATAACTGATATAATAGTCCCACTTTATCCATCCATGCAAGGTGAGATCCATTGGACCTTCAATAAAGCTATAGGGGAACCCGTTGTAGCATTAAACCCTTTTAATATCCCTCGCATCGTTGGGACTTGCAAATCCAACTCCTAATCTTGTGAAATCAACTTTATGTCTTCAACATGGTTCTAATCATTCTCCCCCTCTTGAAAAGTAGTCATCCTTTACTCTCCACCCTTCACACCCAAAAAAAGAGAAATATCATAAACATTGAAAGTGGAACCTACACCATACTCACCTATAAAAGCTATATAATAATCATTTTTTTCAATCATATCAAGCACCCAAAAAGGTCCAGATCCTCTTGGAATGAGTTTTAATTTATGATTTTCTAGAAATATATCCTTTCATATATAAAAATAGACTATGTCACTAAGATTGAGAAACACTTTCTTGCGACCCTTGTTTGCATGATAAACATATTTATGGGTCATTCACATGATATTTTTACTTCGATTTTCATGGAGTTTATTGATGAATTATTCATTCCCTTTAACATCCATATTAGATTATTACTGTAGAGGAAAAGGAACTATATCAAAATGGAAAAGGGGTTAAATCCATGAACAATTTAAAATAGAGAATATTGTGTAGTGGAATTCTTGGTCTTTCTATATATGAATTCCACATGTGGAAAACATTTTTCCCTATTCTTTAGAATATTCTTAACAATTTTCTAAAAAAAGGGATGATAGTGTCTAATTCATGACCTCTTTTTTACCACCATTTTGTAGATGATAAGTATTGGATAATAGTAAATTTCTACCCAGTTTTATCTATAAGGTATTCTAGAATTAATTGCGGGATTTTTTGTCAGTATCTAACATAATAATCCTAGGAATTCAATGGAGTTTGAATACTTCTTGAAGGAAATTTGTTACAATATTAGTGTCATCATCTATTTTGTGAAAAGGAATAAAATTTTCCATTTTAGAAAACTGATCTACCATAAAAAAAAGAAATTTTTACCCCACTTGGTTCATGGTAACCCCATAATAATTTCCATTGATATATCATCCCAAGGGGTTTTGGGTATTGGGAGAGGAAGATATGATCCACATGGGTTAAATTTCGATTTGCCTTTATGGAATAAATTTAACTTTCCCAAAAAAAATTCAACATCTATAGACATCATATCCAAGTTTAAATGATCAATAAAAACACCTATAGATTTTGAAACTTCAAAATATTTCATTAAAACACAAGAAAATTACTCCATTAGTAAATTTAAATGGATGGTGAAAATTTGAAAACAAAGCTTATAAATCTGGAATAAGAATCTATCATGTAAAAATAACATTTACCAACTAACTCCAGGTTTACAATGACAATAAGGTTAACCAAATGGATACCAGTGGAAAATAAATCCTTAATGTATACAAAAATAAGGAATTCAGAATCCATTCAAGAAAAAGAGAATATATTCGTGAAATTGAATCACTAACTATATTTTCATTACAATTTTTCTTCTTAATGACATATGAAATGGATTCAACAAATTTTATCCATATATCATGTGTCATATTTAGTATATGTTGAATCCTAAGGCATTTAATATCCTCATCAGAATAGATCACAAATTCGTTAGGCCACAAATAATACTACCATGTTTTTAGTACTGTAAACAATGCATACAAATCTTTATCATATTTATCATAGTTTTGATTTGGTCCATTTAACATCTCACTAAAGAAAATAATTTGATTACCTTAATTCATGAGTATTCCTCCAATGAAAATTCTACTTGTATCATATGAAAATTCAAAGGACTTACCAAAGTCTAAGAGAGGCTAATGTGGTGAATCAGTGAGTCTCACTTTGAGTGATTGAAAATAATTATCTTCAGTTGTCTCCCATTTGAAAGGAAAATTCTTCTTCTTCAACTCATTCAATGGAGCTTCTAGTGTGTTGAAGTTTTTTAGAAATATCCTTCAAAATTAGAAAGCATATGAAAAATTCTTACCTATTCGATGGAGGTGGGATTTTTATACACCAGAATAGCCATAATCTTCTCAATATCTACCTAAACTCCATCATTTCAAACCAAAAATTCCAATAAAGAAAATTATCCTGGAAAAATTATCTCTTTTTAATGTTTCCAAAAAAAAATCATGTTTTTAACATCACTAGAACTTTTCATGAGTGATCTATATTTTCTTCTAATGTCTAAATATACAAAAAAATGTCCTCAAAGTAAACTACCAAATTTTTTCCAATATATACCCATAATACACGTTCCATTAACCACATAAATGTTTCAGTCACATTCGTGAGACCAAAGGGCATGACTAACCATTCATAAATTCCATTTTTCATCTTAAATATAGTTTTCCACTAATATCCTTATTTAATAATATTATAATGTTAGACTCTTCTTAAATCAATTTTTTAGAAAATATTAAATCCATTTAACTTGTTTAGAATATCTTCTACCCAAGGGATAGGATGAAGATACCTGACTGTGATATTATTTATGGATTTAAAATAAATGAACATTCTCCTTGTTTTCTCCTTATTTGGCACTAGAATCAGTAGTATAGAAAATAAAATCAATATCTCTCTGATATATCCCACATCCAACAAATAGTGAACTTTCTCTTGAATTTATTTTTTCCCACTTGGTGGGTGAAATATGTAGGGTGATTCGGTAATGATTCTACGGGTATGTGGTCAATTTGATGATCAATACCTCAATGGATGGAAAATCAGTTGGAACCACTTCAGGAAACATATCATCAAATTCCTACAACAGTGACTCAATATCATGTCGAAAATGAAATTTTAAGTTTTTAGTTTTTAACATCACCTATTTTTATAATGTAATAAAAGGTTTTTTTCGGAAATAAATCTTCTATTACCTCAATCGTTTTTCCGAAATCACACTTTTCTATCCTATAAATTTTTTTCCACCTATTGAATATTATTTTGTCTCCATTTCATTTATTCTCTCATTTTATATTTTTCCCTGATTCAATCCTTTTTAATTTTTATCTCTTTTTTTCATCATCACTCATTTTTTTATTTTTAACTCAAAATGTTATCTTCCCAAATTTTAATGGGGGTATGTGGTTGTGGTTTATAGATTCCTCATGGACTAAAAATGAGTGAGGTTTCAAGAACACATCATGAGTAACACTTCGATTATACTTCCACATTCGACCCAACAAAAAATTGAACACATTCAATGGAACAACATCACGCTATACGAAATCCATGTATTTACCGATGGAGAACAATACCTTTAGTGTTTTGGTAACCTTCACCTGTCCACAATCATTCAACAACAGAATCTGATTTGGATGTTGATGATTCAAAGATTTAAGTCTCAACTTCTCCCCCAAAATGGTACTCTCTATGTTTCTATAGCTTCCTCCATCAATAATAACACTAAATAACATCACATAGATCTTCAACCTTGTGTAGAAAAAGGTCTCCACTGAACCATCTATCAGAATTTATTTTTTTCAATTAGCACACTCTTAGTAAAAAAAATCCCACCATGTTATGCATATTCTCTATTATCAATTTTGGTGGAATACTCCTCTTCCTCCTCTGATCTCACTCAATCGGTATCCCTTCCTCTATATTTTTTTAGGGTCATGGTTTTTTGGTTTGGGAATTCAATAGCGATGTAACCCTTTCCTTGAAATTTGAAACATCGAATTTTTAGATTAAATTTTTGATTAGTCTTAATAGTAGGTTTCTTATAATGAAGAATTACCTTGTCACTTTTGCAATAAATCACATGTTTTTATTTGATGGTTATCTAATATCATTCAATTAATTTCTCAATGGAGTGAAAGTGGTACAAGGTTTCCTCATTTTTCTCCTCCTATTGATTTGTTTCTCAATATTGGTGTCTTGGTGGATCATATCTTGTATCTCTATACGGTGGTGCATCTCTACCTTATAATAAATATCCCAATTGATCCCATGTACGAACCACACCATGGTTTCCTCTAGATCATTCTCAATGTTTTCACAAATCATGGAAATTTCTATCTCATTGTCGTAATCTTCAACACTCTTACTCGCTTGTGTTTGGCATTGAATCATGTTGTGGATATCTCTATGGTAGTGTGAGGGAACAAATCACTTCCTCATGGAAAACATCATTTCTTCCCATGAAAGAATAGGACATCCTCTATATCAAGCTCTATACTTTTGAACATGATCCTACCATATTAATGAATAATCAATGAATTAATGGGTTGCAAGTTTTTTCTTTTTCTCCTCCTAATCCGTATGAAACTAGAAGACATTCTCAGTCCGCATCACCTATTCCATGTATGATTCCAGATAACATTTCCCATGAAATTAAGGGACCTTTACCTTGATACCTACAAGTATTTTATCCTTATGTGGTATCATTTGGCATCCTCTAGGTTGTTGGAACATCCTCATCCATTGTGGGACATATTCAAAATCATCATTGAAGTTCTCTATATCCTCCTTCATTATGTGGGGTAATAATTGTACTAGATGATGTCATTGGTTATTATAGATCATCTGTAGGCAAGGATGATTCTTCAGGTTTTCAATGCTCTCATTTAGAACCTCCAACTTCTTATCTAAAATCTTCTCAAAATGGATCACTAAATATTTTATTTGGATTTCTGTATCTTCTGGTGTCGGAGATCTATTTCAACTTCCTTCATCACTAGAATTAGAAATCATCTTCCCATAATCTTCTTCCATTATATGTAACACAAACACAAAAAATAAATAGGGAGAATCCCAAAAAATGAGACCCAAATAGTCACATATGTGAAGACACACACACACACACAATATGTACACACTCACAAAAAAAAGATGTACAAACTCACACACTAAAGGATACAAACTCACCCATGAGAGATATACACACATATGCACATGAGGATATACACTTATATATGTAATATGTACACACTCACACACAAAAGGATACACGCCCATAAATGAAATATATACAGACTCACACACATGATGATATACACTGATGAGTGTTTCTTTATTTCTATACACACTCAAAAATAAATTCAAATCCCAATATTTTATGAAATACAATACCTTGTTTAGGTATATGATATGCCACTAATTCTTCCCAAATCGATATTTTATTGGGGGATAGTTTAACAAGTCCATTTTGAGTAGTAAACAATTTAATATTGTGGAGGGTGAAAATAGGGTAAAAAAGATGGATACATTGTGGAAATAATGGATGGGTGAAATAAAGGTGTTTTGATCGATTGTGAAAGAAGAGATTTTTTTTAAAAATATAAGAAAAATATGATATGGGGATGAAGTAAATTGATGGAGAGAAAGTGATGTATGGAAATATAATGTTCTAATAATGTAAATAAAAAAGAATAAGTAAATTTTTATGATTTTTTTTCCAATCTCCACACAATATTTTTGCTTGGGGTTTTAAATAAAAAGATGATGAATAGAGAGTAAGCCCTTTTTTTTGAAATCATTCAGTGTTAGGATTTTCATTGTTTTGGAAATCACAAAACAATGTGGTTATAGAATTTTATTTTTCTTTAGCATAAAAATAACATATAGAGAATTAAATTTGAAAACAAGATGGATAAATAATTAGATCAATGTGAAATATGTCACTCTTTCACAACATTGGCCAATTCTGGTTGTTTTTAAAGAAAATGGGTTTCTTTTCTTTTTTTAATGGATGTATAATAAGGATATATAAGAAATGTAAAAGAAATATTGGATATAAAAAGGGTGATAAATTTATATTGTGTAAATCAGAGCTCTAATACCAACAGATGTGAGATGATTGGGGTGTCCTGATGTTCATGATATAGGGTGGATGATGACAGGTACACTTTGGGGATAAGTAGAAGATGATGTATTTCAATAGTGGAAGTAATTAGTCAACACATTTTATATGGAGTGTCACCTTATTCATAGGAAACACACTTTTTGGAGGGATGTGATGGCTAATACACACAACAACACATTTTCATTGAGGCACATAATTGGTGATTTTTTTATCATGGATCACAGATCTAACTTTTAGATTGTTATGAAAAGAATAAACAAGAGAAAGGGAAGAAAGTAATTATCCAAACAATGGAGAAAATAAATTCATAGAGATTCACTCGTGTATGCTTGAATGGTAAAACAATTTCCTAGGGGTAGCTATTTATATCCAAGGGATGATAAAGTAGTCAATGGTCTAATAACCTAAATTAATAAAGGATAAACCTAGTTTGTTCCCTTAATGTCAAAAATGTAAAGTCTACCAAACCTTTTAGAGAATTAACCTATAAACATTCAATTATTTTCCACCATATTTAACTTTGAGTGAGTATCCCACCGGATTTGACTTTAGTGTCCAATAATTCCATTCCATATTTCTCCTTGTGGGAAAGGCTTCTAAAATATGTGCAACCTTGTGGTCTAAATGTTAAAAATTGTGTTTGTGCTTTAATAAGTGATATATTAGACCCATTTTCTATATCCATGCAATGAAATATCCATTTGGCCTTTAATGAAGCGAGATGGGGACCCATTATAGCATTACTCCTTTTAATTTTTTTCTCGTGTTTTGGGCCTTATATATCTAACTTCTCCTCTTGGTCAGTCGATTTAGTGTCATTTACATGTTTCATATCTAGTATTTATGTTTTTATAGAATTGTAACAATTTTAGTGGTTTAAAGGGTTTTTAGTATTTTTAGTGAGATTTTATTCATTTTTAAAGGTTTTAAGGTTTTTATGGGTTTTTATGTTTTATTAGGTGTTTTTATATTTTTTATATTTTTAGGTTTTTTAATTGTTTTTATGTTTTTATGTTTTCTATAGGGTTTTTATCTTTTTTATGTTTTCGGTATTTTAGGTATTTTTGTATTTTTTTGTTTTTAGGATTTTTAGTGGTTTTAGGGTTTTTAGGGATTTTAAGGGTTTAAAAGTTTTTAGTTTTTTATGGTTTTTTGTGATTTAACGGGTATAGTTTATTTGGGTTTTTAGGTTTTTTATAATTCTAAACTTATTTAGGTTTTTTGGGTTTTTAGATTATTTAGTGTTTATTTGGGTTTATTTGGGTTTTTTATAGTTTTTGTGGTTTTTAGGGGTTTTAGGGTTTTTTAGGGGTTTTAGGGTTTTTAGGTTTTTTAGTGTCTTTAGTGTTTTTTAGGTTTTTAGGTTATTAGGGTTTTTAAGGGATTTTAGGTTTTTATGTTTTTCTTAGGGTTTTTACGGTTTCTTAGGTTTTTAGGGTTTTTAGTGTTTTTTTAGGATTTTTATGTTTTTAGGTTTATTAGTGTTTTTAGGGTTTTTATGGGTTTTAAGGGTTTTAAGGTATTTATGGTTTTTTCTGGATTTATGGTTTTTTGTCTTTTAGGGTTTTGAAGGTTGATAGTGTTTTTTAATGTTTTTAGGGGTTTAAAGCGGTTTTAGTGTTTCTAATTTTTTATTTTTTATGGGTTTTATGGGTTTTTAATGGTTTTTAATGGTTTTAAGGGTTTTAGGGTTGTAAGGGTTTTTTATATATTTATTGGTTCCAAGAATTTTTTAGGGTTTTAGGGGTCTAAATTGTATTTAGTATTTTAATGTTTTGATAGGGTTTTCATAATTTTCAGGGTTTTTTTAAATTTTGAGGTATTTTTAGGCCTTTTTATATTTGTATTTTCTTAAGGGTGTTTAGGGACTTTGATGGGTTTTAGGGTTTTCATTGTTTTATGGTTTTTTAGGGTTTTTTAGTTTTAATTGTTTTTGGAATTTAAATTGTTTTTATATTTTTTAGTGTATTTTAGGGTTTTTATGTGTTTTTATATTTTTAATGTTTTAGGTGTTTTTATAGTTTTTATGGGTTTTAGGGTTTTAGATAATATTTTATTTTTTATTTTTTATGGGTTTTAATTGTTTTTAGGTTTTTTATTATTTTCTTAGGGTTTTTAGGTGTTTTAGGGTTTTGATGGTTCTTTTGAGTTTTTAGGGTTTTTGTAAATTTTATGGTTTTACGGTTTTTTAGACTTCATTAACAAATTAATTAGTTTAAAGGGTTTTTTGGGTTTTTACTGATTTTTAGGGTTTAGGGGGTTTTAAAGGTTGTAAGGATTTTTATGGTCTGTAGTTTTTTTTATCATTTTTGATTCTTTTAGGGGTTTTAATTTTCATTAGGTTGTTATGATTTTCTTATGAATTTCATGTTTTTTAGACTTTTTTTATGTTTTTAGGGATTTTTATGAGTTGTTAGTAATTTAATGGTCTTTACGGGTTTTATAAATTTTAATGGATGTTAGGGTTTCTGGGGTATTTTAATTTTTAGGGGTTTTAGGGTTTTAATGTTTTACGGGTTTTTTATTATTTTTAGGGATTTATAATTTTTTGGGTTTTAGGGATGTTAAGGGTTTTTAGGGGTTCTTAGTGTTTTTAGGTATTTAATTCATTCTTAGGGTTTTCTAGAGATTTTTGTGTTTTTTATGTTTTTAGATATTTTTTTAGATTTCTTTTGTTTTTTTTGGTTTTGGGGTTTTTTTGGGATTTGGAGGGGTTTTAGATGTTTTTATAGTTCTAAGGGGTTTTATAAGATTTTTGGGTTTTTAGGTTTATTTTTGTTTTTTAGGGGTTTTAATGTTTTAAGGGTTTTTAATATTTTTATGTGTTTAAGGGTTTTTTATACATTTTAGTGGCTTTAGGGATTTTATGTGGTTTTAGGGTTATTATGGTCTTAGGGATTTTTATATTTTTTAAGGGTTTAGGATTTTTTAAGGTTTATAAATTTTTATTGGTTTTTATGGGTTTTATGTTTTTTAGGTTTTTTGGGTTTTTTACGTTTTTAGGATTGATATGGTTTTTTTAGGTTTTTATGGTTTTTTGAGTTTTTAGGGGTTTTTGGTTTTTTTAGAGTTATTAACATTTATAGGGGTTTAAAGGGGTTTTGGAGTTTTTTTATAGTTTTTAGGGATTTTATGGGGTTTTATGGTTTTTATGATTTTTAGGGGATGTTATGGTTTTTTGGATTTATAGGAGTGTTGGGGTTTTTTATATTTAGTATGTTTTTCTTTTTAGGGGTTTTAAGAGATTTTGGGTTTTCAAATTTTTCTTATAGGTTTTTTGGACTATTACTGTTTTTAATTTTTTTAGGATTTATATGGATTTTTAGAAATTTTTTGATTTTTTTTGTTTTAAAGGGTTTGGTTGTTTTTGAGGGGTTTTATGATTTTTAGGGATTTTAGGGGTTTTTTGATCCTTTTGGGTTTTTAGGGTTTTTTGAAATTGTAGTTTTTAAGGTTGTTTAGGTATTTTTAATGTTTTTAGGGGTTTAAAGTTTTTTTAGATTTTTTAGTGCTTTCTATGGTTTAATAGGATTTAGGGGTTTTAAGTATTTTAGGTGGTTTTATGGTTTTCTCGGTGTTTTAGTGCTTTTTAGTTTTTTTATCATTTTTTATGTTTTTAAGAATTTTAAGTGCTAGTAGTTTTTTAGGTTTTCTTATGGGGTTTTTAGATTTTTAGGTTTTTTATAAATTTTATTGAATTTTTAGGGATATCTATGATTTATATTTTCATTTAGGGTTTTATGGATTTTGAGGATTTCATGGGGTTTTTTTTGGGTCCTAGTTTTTTTTGAGTTTTTATATTAATTTAGTTTTTAGAATATTTTTCCTTTTTAGGTGCTTAAAAGGTTTTTTATGTTTCAATGGAAATTTAGGGTTTATATACGGGTTTTTTGGGTTTTAGGGTTTTTTTTGATTTTTTAGGATTTTATGGGTTTTTATGGTTTTTAGGGGCTTCAACATTTTTTAGGTTTTAGGGGTTTTAAGTGTTTTTTGGTTTTTAAAGTTTTCTTAGAATTTTAGAGGGTCTTTATGGTTATTTACATTTTTATATATTATTAAGTAATTTTAGTAGTTTAAAATTTTTTTAGGGTTTTTAGGGACCTGGAAAATTTTAGTAGTTTTTAAGGTTTTTATGTTTTTTGAGTTTTTTGAGTTTTTGGGGTTTGAAATATTTTTTTTGAGTTTTTAACAGTTTTAGGGGTTTAAAGATATTTTAGAGTTTTTAGTGGGTTTTATGGTTTTTATGATTTTTAAAGGTTTTTAGGGATGTTTATGGTTATTAGGGTTTTAGTGGTTTCTGGGTTTTTCGTATTTTTGGTTTTTAAGGTTTTCAATTTTTTATGGTTTTCTTTCTCTTCTTCAGGGTTTTATGTAGTTTTATGTTTTTATGGATTTTTTAGGATTCTTATTCGTATTTAGGGGTTTTGGTGTATTTAGGGATTTGGAGGGGTTTTAGTATATTTAGGGATTTTTTGGTTTTTATGGGTTTTCTAGATTTTAGGTGTTTTTTAGTTCTTTATAGATTTCAGTGTTTTAAATAATTTTAACGTTTTTAGGGGTTTAATGGGTTTTTAGTGTTTTTAGGGCTTCTGTGGGTTTTTATGGTTTTAATGGGTTTTATGGGTTTTTATGATTTTTAGGGTTTTTTGGGATTTAGATTGTTAAGGTTTTTTATGTGTTTTAATTGTTTTTATCTTTTTATGGTTTTCTTATAGGTTTTTAGGTTTTTTATAGTATTTATCATTTATTTGGGATTTTTTTGGATTTTTTTTGATTTTTATGTTTTTAGGGGTTTTAGGGATTTTGAGGGTTTTTATGGTTCTTTTGGATTTTTATGCTTTTTTGGGTTTTAGGGTTTTTTTGAGTTTTTAGGTTTTTAAGGATTTTTGGATTCACTACTAGAAATTTATGTTACAACCATAGTTTGGAACCATGACTATAAGTCCAAAAACCATGGCTATAGGTTATAGACATTGTTTAACAAACTGTGGATGGTATTGGCATGGCTATAGGGCAAGAACTATAGCCACAGTTTGAAACTATGGTAGAAGCTAACGGAAAACAAGGCTATAACCACAGCGTGAGACTGTGGCTATAGGCCTTCAAATTTCATAAAAAAACACCCCTCCCTGGACATCCCCTAGATAGCCCCTAGATAGCCCTTGGACAGACCTTGGACAAACCCTAGACAACCCTATACAACCCCTGAAAGGCCCTGGATAGCCCCTTCCCCTACCCCTACACATCCCTCGGCCCCCTATACACCCCCCAAACAACCCCCCAGACTGACCCCCACCCTGCATATACCCCTCCCTCTCCCCCTACATCCCCCTTCCACCCTACAAATCCCCCCCGGACAGACCCCCCATGCATATACCCATCCCCCTCCCCCTTGCAGCCCCTTCTCCTCTACAAATCCCCCCTCCACTCCCCCCAAAAATCCCACTTCCCAAATAGACCCCCTACCCTACACCCCCCTCACTGGGCATACCTCCCTACACACCCCCTTTCACGCCTCCTTCCTAGATAGACCCCAACCCTGGATATACCCCCTGCCCCCCCAAACACCTCCCCACTTCCTGGATAACTCCACCTAGACACCCCCTTGCACCCCACCACCACTCACCCATGCCCTATAGATTCCCTTCCCCCTCCCCCATGCACCCTCCCCCACCCTCATTCACCCACTACTGAACCCCCCTCCCTTCTGGATAGCCCCCTAGAGCCCCCTCCTAGACACCCCACATCCACCCTACCCCTTCCCTACAGACCCCTACCCCATCCCCTACCCCTGTACCCCCCCCCCCCCCCACACACACACACCATCCCCCTACCAGTATCCCACCCGCTAGTTCCCCCTACCAGGTCCCCACCCCTTCCAATCCATTCCCCCACTACCATTTTTCCCTCCCCCTGCCAGTTTTCCCTCAACAAATGTTATCCTCTAAACATTATATAAGTTGGCCTATCACTGGACAAGTAGTTATTCCACTAGACCATCGACGATGCCCACTGACGCGCCTGTTTTCCTCAATATTTTATTAACCACATAAAACTGGTGATGTGGCATTTTTTTGGAGGGAGAATAATGCTAGAATAATGTGTTTTATTGATTCTTTAGTGAAAGAAATTTTTACTAGAAGGCCATGTTATACTATTTAATAATAACCCAATATAAATTTATAGATGGGATCCCAATAAATCATTCAAAAGGGATCATTTATTGGAGGTTTTATATCAAATTACATCACTACAAAAGCATGGAGGAAAACTAAGATGAAAGGGTTGGTCTAAAAAGAGGAACCACTGTCCATATCTTGGAGAGGATTGAGGTACCCTCTCCCCTGTTTCTTTACTGTTAAAGATGATATGAAGTATTTCAGGGTGAGATACAATCCTTGGGGGAGTTTCACCATGTTTTCATTAAATAAAGAATCATTATAAATATGTTTTTCATAATAAAATGTTATTTTAATAAAATTAGATATGTTCAAAGAAGTTTTTGAAAAAATAATATTGCTTAAGGATAATGAATGTGATTAATAAACATGTCTAGAATTTTTTGGATCAAGGAAAAATTTGTTGTGGTGGTCCTAGTGGTTTTCATTAATTCTACTTGTGAAATGGTCAATCCCGCTATGATTATGT
This sequence comes from Viscum album, assembly GCA_963277665.1. Classification (NCBI taxonomy): domain Eukaryota; kingdom Viridiplantae; phylum Streptophyta; class Magnoliopsida; order Santalales; family Viscaceae; genus Viscum; species Viscum album. The sequence continues at coordinate 1,589,327,300 of OY728121.1, read as the reverse complement.
TGGTTTTCAATAGTGTATATGGTTGATAGGTGGTGCGACATATCAAAATAGAAAAAGTAAAAGGACCACGCTTTTGGTCTAACAATTAGTGGTTGATAGGTAAAGGTAAAAGATAAAATGGATATATGTAGGAGTATTACACTTGTGTTTCCCAATTTTTTGATGGAAAAATAACCAATCAATTTTCTCCTGGACCCCCACTCACCCTATATCCCCTCCCTCCCCCCTGAACCCCCCCCCCCTTTAGAATTCCCCCATCCCGGGACAGACCCCCCAGACAGAACCCCCCCCCCCCCACTGCCCCCCTGCACCCCCTTCCCACCCCCTTTCACAACCTACCACACCCCCTACTTACACCCCACTTGCACCCCCCTCCCACTTCCCTATAGACCCCCATGCAGACCCCCTAGAGACCCCCCACCACCACTAGTTTTTCCTCCCCCCACTGCCCCTTGCACCCCTTTCCCCCCTCCCCCTTGCACCCCACCTGTACTATCCCCATCCCCTACCCTTAAGACCCCCCTACATAACACCTCCATTCCCCTACCCTAAAAACCTCCCCCTCCCCCATTCCCCCTCCCCGTCCCCTGCCCCTCCCCCTCCCCCTGCCCTGTAGACCTCCACTACCCTTAAGACTACCTTACAAACCATCCCTGACCCCTACCCTGTCGACCTCCCCCCCATCTACCCTAACCTAAAAACATCCCCACTCCCCCTACCACATTCCCCTACCCACTCCCCCTCCCCTAACCTACAGACTTCTCCCTTCCCTATAGACCCCCTATCCTGTAGACCCCCCTACAGACCACCCCTGCCCCCTAATGGATAGAAAACTTATACTTAAATTTATGTCTCTATTGATGTTTTTATCAAATTAATTAGAATGATTTTTGTGTCTTTAGGTGATAAAGTTTTTAGGTAAGTATACTTTGAGTCTTATTCTTTTGGTTTTTGGTCCATATTGGAAGCCCAATATATGACTAAGCCCTTATTTTGATGGTTTTTAGTAAAATGAGACTTCACAAATTCAAGATGCACCCTCGGAATATATTTATGAATCATATTGGAGATTTTAATTCAATTATATTAGATATTTCTAACATATAAATTTAAATAGTGGATGAGGATCAAGAAATAATTGTTTTAACATCAATATATGTGTCTTATAATTCTATCAAGGACTCTATAGTGTATGGCAGGGACTCTCTAAATCTAGAGGAGGTTAAGTCGGATTCTTTCCAAGGAAATTAAAAAAGAATGGAACTATTAGGAGTGAGGCTGAGGGTTTGAAAATTAATGGGAGAATTGAATACTGGGAGAAGCGGTGAGAGATGATTCACTCTATAAAACAAAGGTCAAAATCCAATAATAAATTGTCTAATAAAATGTTTTTAAATGTTTTCAATGTAAATAACCTTTAGGGAAAGGTGGATTTTCATGAGAGTAAGATGATGGTAATATATATTTTAGTGTATTATTTTTCATATGTAATGGTTTTTTAGACATGGAGTATAAGAATGAGTCTGTTTGAGAGGTAGGGCAATAACTATTTATATTTAGGAAGGTAAGGCTTTCCTTGGGATTGAGTCTGGGAGTATTTTGGGGACAATCAATCTCTAGAACATTCCTTTTGAAGTATATATCTAAATCTTGAATATAAACCTCTCCTATACTCTTTGAATATCTATCGAATAATATCCAATGAGTGTCCTCAAAAGGCTATGTGATATTGCACTAAACATCTAAATCAAAAATGAAAGGGTGGTTCAATAGTAGTATTTCAGCATGACTCATCCATACGTTGGTCTTCTATGCCAAAGGGGAAAAATTATAAGCAACACATTATAAATAACAGACAAAAATTAAACCCCTCAAATTAATCTCTCCACTACCTTGATCTCCCTCCCCTACAAGGAAAACTGTATAGCCACCTCCAATGCCCTTTTGGCTCCCTTTGTAGAATATAACTACCCTCCATCCATAGAAATTAGAAAAATGCCTATGTGGATGATGAGATAAAGAAAATAAAATAAAAACTAATCTATAACATACCTATTTCCTATAAATAATTATATATCTAACTATTGTATTTTTCTGTAGAAATTTAATTCTCTTGTGGAAACCCACTTTTATTACTGAAAGTCATGAAAAATATTGAAAATAATTCATACATTTCATACTAAAAAAATAAGAAAGAGAGTATAATTAGACCTTTTTCCTTGATTTTGTTATTTGGGATGATTTTATGAGGAGTCTATCCTCTTATATTCTGAAAACATGAAGGCCATCAGTTGCAATTGATATAAATGTTTTCAAAGTAGTGATAAGTGATTTTCTAATTCAGTTATGTACGTTTAAAGTCCAAATCAAGAATGAAACCCATAATAGTGGAAGAATGAAACAAGTTTACTTTGAGAAGATATTAAATATATAAATATAAAACCACTAGACAACCCCCCCCCCCCCCCCCCGCACTTCCTCTACACCCCCTCCCGTTCACTGGACACCCACCCTCCAGACATCCCCCCTTGGACAACCCCCTTCCCACCCCTGGAAGACCCCCTCCCTCCCCTGAATATTCCCCCCACCACTCCCCCTAAAACCCCCTCCCACCTCAAACATGAAATACAACCCTATCCCCACTACACACAGCCCACATGCACCCCACCCACATCCCCTCACATGATGAAACTACCACTGCCAACGGGTGCATGAAACTCTAATAAAAAATTACTGAAGAAAAAAATACCCCCCAATTGATCAATATCTTTCTAAAAATATAAAAAACATATGTTCGAAAATGTAGAATTTATAACATGCTAAAATTGACTATGAATAATGGAAAAATACAAACTGAAAAAAATACATGTGTATAATCATATGTTGTCGATTGTGACATGTTTTCTCATACATATTGCCAAAAATCCACAGTTTTAACAATCTTGTCTTTCCCAATCTTTTCCTCAACTCTATCCTCCTGCTGATGGAGCGAATACTGTTAGATGGGTAAAATTTAAATGAAACATTAATAAAAAACTAATTTCTAACTCACCCAATGAATTTCCTAAGGCTTATAGGTAGATATCCATTTGAGAGACTCCTCCAGCATCTTTTGGGATTTCTCTACATTCCAGTTCTGAGCTACTAAATACCTCTGTAGGCAAGAATCAGTGCAATACTATTGGCTATTCCAAGATAATATCCCAATCTCTCTTTTGATCTCTTTCACCCACATATATTCACATCAAACTCACAATATGATCAGTGAAACAAATTAATGGGCCACCTCAAGCAGTAATTGGAAAATTGTACTACATACCATCGGAGGTGCACCAGCGGAGATAGAAGGGCCACCTCAGAGCAGCGTCAATGAGCAGGTACGATGGTCACGTCATAGGGTGATACAATTCAATATAATAATAAATAAAATTTAACTACTACGTAAACAAACATAAATCATAATAGAATAATTCAATATATGCAGAAATAGATAGAATCACCACAATACAATTCAATATTACAACAATCAAATTTCAATGCATAATAAAATTAAGCCTATTAATAATCAAAAAAATACAATTCAAATCAATAGTGAGTCTAAATATCAATATCATCATATTGATGGTAACCCGGATCCATGAATCCTACAGAAACACCATCACCACCTCTCACAACACCAACATCCTCATCAGCATCAGAATCGGTTCCAGCAATGGCACCGAAATCGACACTGGCACTGAAATAGGGTCTAGCTTCAGCTCTAGCTCCGGCAGGAGAATATAAATTAGCAGAACACATCGACATCAAATAGGAATCAATTGCTGCAGCTGCTTCTATTGGAATTTTAGACGAAATGGAATACATAACATTCATCATATTTTTAGTTATCATCTTTTCTGCTTTTTGAGTTACTTCTTTGAATTCAGCATTAATCTGTCACACATTGACCAAACCATAATTTGTACTCAAAGAAACGTTGTTTGTAGACCATTATCGAGATGGTAAAAACCTTCTTCCCAGGTCAAAAATGCACTCTTCCCTGATCCTCATCTCCTAATACCTTATGTAGATAATGGTCCATGCCCAAATTGTATGGTTCTTTTTCTCCCAATGCCTCCGAGGAATTATGTTGATTGATATGTAACATAAATTAAAATGATAAAAAAAATATAATGAATTAAATTCATTCAAAATAAAAGAAATTGAAATATATATACAATCGCCTTCATGGTGTCGGTATTTGCAACAATACCATATTTCTTTTTTCTTTTTGTACTAAAAAAAGTAGAGTGGAACGTGACCCTTGATATTCAATTCCATTTTATGAAAAAAAATAAAGAAATAAATCAAAATTTGAGGTCAAATAAATTATGCTAAATGAAGCTCAAAATTATAAATGTTAAAATGCATGTGTTTAGACATGATCTGGGAGTGAAGTGTGTCCAAAAGTATAAATATGTTTCATTCCACTCTTATTTATATTATTTATGTCTGATTTATCCTATAAAAAACAATTATATAATTTATTTAGCATAAATAAAACTCTTTATAAAATAAATAAATGAATATATTTATAAATTTAACAAATACTTTAAACTCTTGACTCTTATAATAGTCGATCATATCTTGGTATTATGATATTGGGAAATCATGAATCACTGGTACTTCTCCAAGATCCATACCAACTCTGTTTTTTAACCAAGATATAAGTCTTACTTGTATGCTCAGCACATTTCACCTAAATCCACTAACCTTGCAGCATTGAAATTTTTCAATAAAAAAATTATATCGAAGCTATGATGGAGAAAATATTTTTAAGAAAATATTATAAATTAATATATATAAAAGTTGATTAACATTACTTACTTAGATCCTTACCCAGGCATTGTCCTCTATTTTTTCTCCTACTTCCCTCCAAATAATTGGTTGAACCAGAATGATATTGTTGTGACTAGAAAGTGTTTCTATAAATCTTTTACATTCTGTACCATTTCATTTAATTATAGCACCATCATCATTGTATTAAACCATGATTTTCATGTGTCGATTATAGAACTCTCACATTTTTGTGTGGCCTCATCATCTGGTGGAGGATGGATCTAATCATAAAAAAAATAATAAAGTAAAATAATATAATTGAATTTATCACTAATCACTAACAGTAATGTATAAACACATTCTGGTAGATTGGGGATCTACTAAACCCTAAAGTTCTATGTCTAGAGAGGGAGTATCCCCTATGGTAGGTGGGATATCTACATTAGGAGTAATCTGTACTGTAGATGATGATAAGTGTAATTATGGAGGGATAAAATCTGATGGATAACCCTGTACAGATGAGGGTGGATATGGATATGGTGGTGGGATATATGGGGGTGCAGTGACCTATACAGTGGATGGTAGGAATGGAAAATAAGGATGGATGGGAGTCTAAGAACTACCATCCACTTTGGGTGCTGGAAGAAAGGGATATGGAAATGGATGGTATGGATAATATGGAGATGGGATAATGGGAGAATGACCTTCTACTGAATCAAGCGGCGTAGAAGTAGGATGAATTGTAGAATCATTAACCCCGCCATAATATCAAACTTGATAGTATAATCCAACCGTCTCCTGGACACTGTATCCAAAAGAAACATAGATGATAAAATAAAATTAACAATAAAAAGATAAATAATATGAAATACTATAACATTCAAACATAAATTGTACTTACAGTTTTTGATAGAGGAGACATATATTGTTCACTTATCTATATTCTTCAATTTTTTATAGTATCATCATATTCCTACATTTTGACCTCAAGATTTAAAATAATATTCTCAAATAAATATAAATAATTAAAAATGTTTAATAATACAATTATATCATAAAATAATGATATACATTTTCATGTGTGATATTTATAGTGATAAAAAACAAAGAATTTTCTATATTCAAGAATTATTAGAGATGTACTTAGACATAAATTAGTCAGACTATAAATATTTTTGTATTTGAAAATGGTATAAAATATAGTATTTAATTTGATATATGTCTCTGTTCTCACCTGGAGAGCTACCTCGAGCGATTTTCTCCCCACTCTAGGGTTTCATTCCCCATCATGATGGAGATGCCTTTCAGCCTCCATTTACTTATTCTACTATATCTTCTCCCTTTCATTTCTTCCTCGATCTCTTCCTTTCGGTCTATTCTTTATCTTCGATGGTTTGGATTTCTGATGCGGTTCGTCGACTACGAATCACAAATGATCTGTCGACCGGATCCGCCATGTCGGACTCCATTTGGTTCTTCTCAATATACCTCATGGTGGTTTGGGATGTGTTTTGTTTCATATTCATGGTTCACTACTGAGGATTACTTCTCCTTCCATTCTTCTATTATTCCATTTTCTCTAGGTATTTTCCTTGTATTTTGATTAATTTCATCCATGATGTCTACTGCTTCAACTGGTGATGGTGTTTATGATACTGGTTCTTTTAGTTTTTAGATGTTTTTATTTTCTATTCAGCCTCCCTACAAAAAGCATCTCTTTTTTATACCCTTCCCCTCAACTCTTCCATGGATTCTATATCCAATTCTCTGGATCTAGTTGGCCTGGTGTGTTGGTTTGGATGGATATTTGGGAGGTGTTGTTCAAGTGGTCGATATATTTCAAGAGGCACTATGCATGTGGTTCTCTTTTTTCTGCTTATCTGGTGATTTTTTTGGACCGTTTTGACTCACGATGGCGTTGTGAATGCAGAAATGTTGATTTCTTCATGGTTTATTTTACTTCATGTTGTATGTTTTTGAGATGAGGATGTTAGTTCTCAATGTCTTCTACAATGGTTCCAAAAATTTAGGGTGGCTATAGATGCTATTTTTAATTTATAGTGGTGAGGTTATCCGGAGAATGGTGTGGAATAGTGATAATAGTGTGCCTCATGATGAAGATGGATGGTGATACGACGTAACTTTGGAAGTTGTGGGTACACATTTCTCGAGGTTTCTTTGGATGACATTCATTTCTTTTTTAATTTTGAAGTTCTTTTCTAATGTTTTGAACCTGTATCCCTCTCATTTTGTGTTGGTTACCACTAACCATAAAGTGGGTTATTTGAAAATAAAAAAAAATTGAGGATTTATGGAAGTTTAAAAAACACTTACAATCTTGTGATAATTTTAGAAAAATACTTATAAATGTGTCAACACTATGTGTGTTCTGTGAAAATTTCTGATTCACAATCTATTCTAGCAATTTAATCATTTGTTTCATTCAATTCAATATTAAAATAAATACAGATAGGTTCATCTAAAACATCATTTTCATCAATGTCTTCATCAAAAATATGTGTAGGAATGAAATCAACAATAACACCAGATTGTTGTTGTAATGGGTCAGTTACATAAAACACATATCTAGCCTATGATGTAGGAATATAAGGTTCATTAGTATGAAGTTGGCAGCTCATATCAATCACTCTTAATCCATGGTTATCAATATGAATTCCTTGTCATTTCATTGAATCAAACCACTTTCATATCATCATTGCGACATGACTATGTTCATTGTAATCTAATAAAATGATTCTTTCAACAAAACCGTAATATGATATCTTTTTTTTCAAGGTTTTTTGTCTGAATCAATTGCATAACAATCTATTGTGGCGCTTATCATGACACCACCATGCCATGTTTCCATTTTTTTACACACCTATTTATAACAAATTTAAATCCATTGACAACCATTTCTTTATAATCACGTACCACATCATTTTGACCAAAGAACAATGCTCTTATGTTATCTAATACTACATTCATTATTATACTTAAAAACTAAAAGATACTATCATCAAATATTAAATAGAGACATGTGATTATGTAATGAGAAGAAGAAAAAATATATTACCTTTGACTTCAATGAAGCCGCAAATTCTTTGCTGTGCAAAAATTATTTCCTCTTAATAGATAGAGAGAGATGTCTCATTTTTATAATTTTTAAATATTCTCTACAAATATGAAAGATTTTAAATGTCAGAAGATATGAATAAATAACACAATGAAAAAAATTCATATTTATTAGTTGACTTACTTGATATAATCCTCAAGAACACCACAATTGAATAATATTGTACGATGATCCATTTCCCACTCTTCTCTGCTTAAAGTACCCAACAAGTATGATCTAGATATCCCCCCTATTTGTGGAAGTTAAAGAAATGCAGGCCCAATGGGATCATATTTATCATCATCAGTTCTCATTAGTCAATAAGACCTCGTGGTGATGTTAGCCAAGTACGATGAACATAAATCCTTGCATTCTTATTCTAAATAACATTTCATAAAAGAGCCTTCAGGATGATATTTATATCTCACATAATATTTCAATGTAAACATCATTCATTCTTTAGGATACATCCACTAACTTGATATAGGACTACTAAAAATAACATCTGTTGGAAGATGCATAGTCAAATGTAACGTACATGTGAAAAATGACAGTGGGAAAATTTTCTCCTAGTCGTAAAGAATAATCGGTGCATCTCATGTGAATTTTTGAAAAACACTTCTGCTCAGTCTTTTGGAAAAAATGTCTCGCTAAAAATGACATAACTTAATAATATAAACTCTAAAATTATGTGAATGTAAATGCTGAATGGAAATAAGAATCAAATCATGTAACCAGAGATGGTAAACATGGGTTTTAAGATATTTTAGTTTCACATCTTTTGTATTCACCCTTTTTGAAATATTACTTGAATAACCATTTGGAACCCTAAAAATTTCCAAGACTTGAAGAAATTTTTTCTTCTCCACATTTGTCATAGAATAAAAGGACAAAGGGACTTTCCACTTATTTTTACCAATTAACCCAGGTTGAAGTTTTTCTCTTATACCCCAATCTATAAAATCATAATGAGACCCCAAATCATCTTTTTCTTCCTTTGAAATTTAAAATAGCAGCAAGTAACATCTCACAAATGTTTATCTCGAAATGCATTACATCCAAACAGTGACACAATAAATTCAATGACCAAGATGACAACTCAAAGAATATTCTTTTATTTCTCCAATTTCTATTGGAATTTGAATTAACATGATTTCTATTTCTAATATTTGATTGAATTTTTCTAAGAACCTAATTAAAATCATCAAGTTCTTTAATAATATCATTCCCTAACATTCATTGAGGTGTCTCATCTATCTTGACATAATTATTGAATTGTCTCTGATTTTTAATGTATAGATGATCCATCTAAATAAATCGTCGATGTATTATGAAGTTAAAAGTGTGTCGAAACATTAATCTTCGAGAACGTGCATTTTTCATACAAATAGGGCAGGATAATTTCACTTTATTACTCCAACCGTAAATCATTCCATAGGCAGGGAAATAATTTATCATCCATAATAAAGCTGCATGAAACATAAAGTACTTCTTTCTGAATGCATTATACACTTGTGCACCAACAATCCAAAGCTCCTTTAACTCCTCTATTAATGGATTCATGTATATATTAATATCATTTCCAGGATCACTAGGCCTAAATATCCATATACCCATGATATTAAATGGATTCTTCATACATATCCATGAGGGAAAGTTATAAATGTGAATGAAAATAGGCAAAGTACTATATGCAGTATGAATTTTGTGAAATGGGTTGAAATTGTCATAGGATAATACCAATATAACATTTCTTGAGTCAGTTACAAAATCAGGATGTAACCTATCAAAATTATTCCAAGCCAACCTCTCTACAGGATACACTATGTCATCATTATCCTTATTTCTTTCATCTTTATTACATGTCATATTATTTTCCATTTGTTCTAACATAAAAAGTCCTTGAAGCCTTGGAATTGAAGGGAAGTGCTACATCACATTCTCTAGTATGTGAGATTGAGTTTTGTCTTTATTAGTCTTACACCATGATGTGACACGCGGTTGGCACTGATTGAACTCTACACTATACTTCTAGAGGAGACAACAATATTTGGGGAAAGAATGATTCTTAATAGATGAATATCCAAATATTTCATCCAACTTTTATTCCATGTAATCATTTTTTGGATTACATGCATCATCAAGCAGTAAATACGTAATAAATGTAAGGAGATAGTCAATAGTATTATTACTAAATCCATACATTGTTTTCCCATGATATAATCACATTAAAAACTCAAGTTTTCTCATTTTCCACATGTAAGATATATTGAGGTATTTTAATATTCCATAAACTTTCTAACACTCTTAACATCATCAACCTGATTAATAGATGAAAACCGTGTTCAGGAATTCATTTCCTCTTGCACTAGTATACATGAGGATATGGCTTCAAAAACAAAATGAAACCGATCAGAAATCATATTTTTCATACCAATCCTTTCTGCTGAATCGATTTTATTTACCACTTGTGCTTTTTCTCCATTGTGATACCACACATGATAATTTTTTTCGAAACCTTGTTTAGTGATATTGTTACTTACTTACACATGATTTAACCATGGTCTTCCAACACAATAAAAACATGGTAATTGAATCAATCCGCGATCTGAATCATTAGTGAATGCAAACTACAACAAATATTATAACTCCTAAAATTCATCAGTGATCTGATCAACATTGTACATATAGTATCTATCCATTTTGAGACATATAAACAAAAATTAAAAAAAATAATCTAGAAAACATCTTAACATTATATGTGTTATTTAATAATATAATAAGTAATCATCAATAACATGTTAATAAAAAAATAATAAAAAATATAATGGTCTACAGAATTCATAAATGAATTAAATTATAAAAAATCATGAATAGTCACCCCATTCTGTGACCACATAAGATTATTTTGGTGTGCTTACAACACCCACATTAAATCTAGGATGTCTGAACAATGACATATTATGTTTTTTATAGAATTCTATGATGGACACCCCCTCTTAGACACCCCCTAGACACCCCACTCCCCCATGGACACCACTTGTACACCCCCTTCCTTCCTGGACACCCCTCCCCCTCCCTTCTAGACACCCCTCCCCCTCCCTCCTAGACACCCCCCTCCGGGAAACCCCCTCCCCCATGGACACTCCTCCCCCTCCCCCATGGACACCCCCTCCCTCCTACAAACCCCCCTCCTGGACCCCCCCCCCTCCTGGACACCTTATCCCTCCTGGACACTCCCTAGACACCTCTCCCTACTAGAACCCCCCCCCCTCCTGGACACCCCTACCTCCCAGACACCCCTCCCTCCTATACACCCCCTCTTGGAGACCCAACTCCTGGACCCCCCCCCCCACCCCCACAAGACACCCCTCTCCTAGACACCCCCGCCCACCTGGACACCCCTACCTTCTAGACACCCCACTAGATAGCCCCCCAACCCCCTACTCACCCACTTCACCCTTCCACCCTGCCCCCTTCACTCCCACTGTTCCCATCTTGGACAACACCCTGGACACCCCCCTCCTAGACCCCACCCCCCCAGACACCCTATCCCCCTAGAAAACCCATTCAATATCCCACCAACCCCCTCCAGGATAACCCCCAGATAACGCCCCTCTTGACCCTCTATACACTTCTCCCTCACCCCCTTCACCCCAACTTTCCCATTCACCCCCAAACTTCACCCCCAATTCCCACCTGCCCCCCTCACCAGCACCCCACTATAAAGGAATCATTATAAGAGAAATCTTATAAAAATTACATCAATGAATAGAAAGGTAATAAAAAATTAAAAGGTGAAAAATAATTTCCTTAACATTAAGGAAACAGAGGTGTAAACAGAAGAACAAATATAAAAAAAATTCAAGGGTAGAGAGTATCTCAAGTTACAAGGATCAGAACATCAAACATGTTCAACACCACCATAAACTGCAATGCTTCACTAATACTAGGTCCACTAAATTAAAATCCAATCTTTCTACCATCTGTAAAAGGCATGAAATGTATAGGAAAATCTCACGTAGGTATGAGGATATAAATACCCCATATGACACCCAAAGAACGAAGAGGGAAGAAACAAAATAAAATGGTTGGCTCAACCCATAATGTAAGATGGAAATGAAACCAAATTCCAATAGTTATCCAACACATCAAATCCAATGCCTAAATCATAACCATAATCTATCATGAATCTTGTCACTAAGACTTAACAAACCCTCTAATAAACAATACCACATAACTATTAATGTCTTACACACCTCATCCTAAGACACATCTAATGGAATTACCCTAAAAGGAAATATTTTTCCCTCTCTTCTTCACTCAAACTTCTCTCTACCCAACCTAAAATCGAAGGACATCATCCTAAGGGAAGAAAAATGATTGTAATATAAGTAATACTCTAAATTGACTAATAAAACTCCTAATATAAAATAAATATGATAATTAAACCTCATCTAAACTAACATTTTTAATATTAAATGAGGGAACATTCATTCTAAGCATGAACCATCCCTCAAATTCATCTCAAGAGAACGAGCCTTAGAAAAACATTTCCATGTTATTGAATCTATAGTTCCTATATTTATAATAATTTAAATTATATTAACATTATTAAATCTATTATTGTTACACATTTAATTAAAAATAATGTTATCAATGCAACATTGCATCATATATTCAATAAATTATAACTAAATATAGTATAATGAAGAATCTAGTTAAAATGTCATCTTTCTATACACTTCATCATCATTCTCGATATTAGTTCTTCAATTATTTTTCAAAAATACTTACCATTTAACATAATATAACACATAGTATTAGTAGTATATTTATTCATAATTTCATTATAATATATTGGTATACAGATATAAATATTTTAATGAAAAATTTAAAGTAAGAAAACATTATAACAATAAAGGCATGATAAAACTAAAAATGTGGAAATAAAAAAGAATCATAAACATAAAACACCCACTACCCTCAACCCAAACTCAGAACACCAAACCCAAGATAAGGGAGTTATATATGGAATATAAAAAAGTGAAAAAAAATAAGCCCATCCCCCATACCAAAACAAAATACTAGGCCCAATAGAATAATTTGTTAATATAAAGGAATAAATTAAATAGAAACCCCTCCCGTCAAAATAAACCATCTCCAACAAGATTGAGATAAGTGTGTGATCATACCATGTTATAATAAATTTTAGAAGTTTGGTGAAGTGGTAGATTACCAAAGGATAATGTGGAATAAAAATTCATGGATTATAAGTTTTAATGGGAGGATTTCAATCTATGAATTGTAGCAATTCCAATCATTCATTTAAAAAGGGACAATTATCAAAGATATTAAGTATTATTTTATAATATGGGATATCAAACTATGTTTATTAGGTTAAAAAGGTTTAAATTAAATGTTTCACAGCATATTAAGAAAAATATATTATAAAATAAGAAAAAATTGTTTATAAATACATTTCCTCAGGGAAAACTATGAAATTCCATCTCAAAAGAATTAGAACAAATCACCAATAAATCTATGATAATATTCTAGAAACTGTAACCGTGTTATTATACATTATCCCAAAAACTATGAAATAGTCACTACTACTAGTATCCCTAGAATAAAAACAAGAAGAACAAAAGAAGTGATGAGGAAGGTATTTTATATTAATGAAATTCAGATGCATAAATAATTTCATGGTTATCTAAGATAGTTTCCTCTTTTAAAAACTCATTCAATTAATTTTTAATTTCTTTTTAACCAAGCATGATGATTTTTTTCAGATCACAATGCAAAATCCAACTTCGAATCTGAGCTAGAGATTATGAAGAGAGTGTCAAATAGTAGATCTTAAATGCATGCTGATAAATAACTCTTCTTGAAAAAATAAGTTCGTGTATAAACCCAAGAAATAACTGAACCAAAACAAAACTGAATATTTTAGGAAATGTGGGAAGAACACACTAAAAATAGAAATCAATAGAGTTGGATGGAAAGTGGAATTTTAGCGTTGATTGAAAACTTTGGGGAGGAGGGCGCCGTAGTGGGAGAGGTCATTGGGGAGGAGGGCATCACGATGAGATAGGTCATAGGGGAGGAGGGAGGGTGCCGCAATGAGAGAGTTTGTTATGGAAGAGGGATATAGTGAGAGAGGTCATCGGGGAGGAGGGAACTATGGTGAGAGAGGTTGTTAGGAGGATGTGAGGTTATCGGGGAGGAGGGCACCGTGGTGAGAGGGTTGCGGATTAGGGGAGGAGGAGGAGCCTGATCACTTATGAAAAAAAAATTGAGATGCAAACATGTAGTAGTGAGAGCGTAGCAGATTAGGGGAGGAGGAGGATCCCAATAATGTATGGGAAAAATATTGAGACCCAAATCTTTATACATTTATGTATAATTTAATTGTAGCTACAAAAAAGAAATAGCCACACACCAATAAAACTATGGCTATAGGTCTGTGGCTATTACCTCAAATTCCAGTAATGATTTTTTAATATCTTTAGTGTTTTAAATGATTTTTATTATTTTTATTGTGTTTTAGATTTTTATTAATTTTTAGGGGTTATTATGGTTATTAGGGGTTTTATGATTTTTAGGGTTTTTGGGATTTTTAGGGTTTTAGTGTTTTTATGTTTTTAAGGGTTTTAAGAGTTTTTATGTTTTATGTTATTCTTGGGGGTTTCAAGGTTTTTAGTGTTTTTATGTTTTTTGGGATATTTAATGTTTTAATAGGATTTTTTTGTTTATTTGGGCTATTAGTGATTTTGTTGGGTTTTATGGTTTTAGGGATTTTATGTTTTTTATGTTTTTTTTGGTTTTTAGGGATTTTTTTTATTTTTTTAGTTTTTATGGGTTTTTAGTTATTTTAATGTTTTTAGGGGATTAATGGGGTTTTATAGAATTTAGTGGGTTTTAGTGTTTTCTGGGTTTTTAGTGTTTTAGGTTTTTATGTGGGTTTTAGCGTTTTTTAGGTTTTTAGGGGTTTTATGAGTTTTTAGGTTTTAAGGTTTTCCTAGTGGTTTCTAGTTTTTTTGGAGTTTTTTTTATTTTAGTTATTTTTTTGGGATTTTCAAGAATTTTATGGGGTGTTTATTTTTTATGATTTTAGGGTTTTTAGGGTTTTTAGGGTTTTGACAGGTTTTTTGGGGGTTTTTGTTTTTTTAGGGGTTTTAATGTTTTTTATAGTTTTTAATGTCTTTAGGGGTTTAATTGGTTTTTAGATTCTATTATTGTTTTTATGTGTCTTTATGTTTTTTATGGTTTTTAGAGGCGTTTATTGTTTTTAGGGTTTATAGGGTTTTTTAGGGTTTTTAGCATTTATAGAGTTTTTATGTTTTTAGGGGTTTTATGATTTTTGTCATTTTTAAAGTTTTCATAGGGGATTTCAAGGTTTTTAGAGGTTTTTGAGAATTTAGGGATTTTTTTAGGCTTTTATGATTTTTTGTGGTTTTTAGGGGTTCTTGGGATTTTGAATGATTTAAGGGGTATTTACAGTTTTTATGGTTTTTTTGGGTTTTAGGGTTTTTTATAATTTTCTACGGGTTCTATGGATTTTTGAGGCTTTTAAAATACAAAGGTATTTAATGGATTTTAAGAGTTACTAGTGGGATTTAAGGGGTTTTATGGGGTTTAAGGGTTTTTAGGGTTTTTTTTGGTTTTTTGGGTTTCTAAGGTTTTTAGTTTTTTCAGCATTCTTTCATTTTTTGGGGTTTTAAGTGTTTTTATGTTTTAAGGTTTTTTAGGAGTTTTCTGGGGTTTTTATGTTTCAAGGTATTTTTAGGGATTTTCTCATATTTTTATTGTAATTTAGGGTTTTAGGGATTTTAAGGGTGTTTAAGGGGATATCTAGTGTTTTTTGTTTTTTTATTCTTTATGGTATTTTTCTATTTTAGGATTTTTATGGTTTTGGAGTGTTTTTTAATTTTTTTAGGGTTAAAAGGGTTTTATATTTCTTAGTAGGTTTTATGGTTTTTATGAGTGTTTATGGGTTGTTTTATAGTTTTACGGGTTTTATGGTTTTTAGGGGTGGGGGTATGGTCTTTTAGGGTTTTTTGGGGTTTTAGTGTTTTTTGTGTTTTAAGGGGTTATAATGTGTTTTGGGTTTTTATGATTTTATTAGGTTTTTTACAGGTTTTTATGGTTTTTTAAATTTTTATGGATTTTAAGGTTTTATAATATTTTTATGGTTTTTACTATTTTTATGGATTTTGGAGGGTTTTATGGTTTTTAGGGTATTTTTTGTGTTTTTGGGGTTTTTGGGTTTTTTTGAGCTTCAGTGATATTTTATGGTTATTTATATTTTTTAAACATGTTTAGGGGTTTAAAGGAGTTCTATATTTTTAGTAATTTTTTAGGTTTTTATGGGTTTTAGGGATTTTTATGGTTTTATGGGTTTTTTTATATTTAGGGGGTTTTAGGATTTTTATGGGATTTAGGGGTTTTATAGCCTTTTAGGCCATTTAGTTTTTATTTGTTTTAGGGGTTTGATGTGATTTTAGTTTTTTATATCTTTCCTTGTGGGTTTTCATGGTTTTTGGGGTTTCTACATTTTTATGTATTTATAGGGATTTTTTTAGGTTTTTTAATTTTTAGTGACTATAAGGATTTCGATGGTTTCATGGTGTTTTTATATTTAAGGAGTTTTTTTTGGTTTTTTGGTTATGTTTTTTAGTTTTCTAGGGTTTTATTATTTTTAGATTTTTTTGATATTTTTTTTGGTTTAAAGGTTTTTAGATATTTATTTGTTATTTTTAGGGTTTTAATAGAGTTTTAGGGCTTTATGGGTTATTAGGATTTTTACGGTTTTAAGGGTCTTTAATTTTTTTAGGGTTTTTATGGTTTTTTGGATTTTTATGGATTTTCAGGGTTTTAGCAGTTTTAGGTTATTAGGGGTTTTAAGGGTTTTGATATTTTTATGGTTTTCTTAGTATTTTTCAATGTTTTATGGGTTTTTTATGTTTTTATGTATTTCTAGAGGTTTTCGGGTTTTTAGGTTTCTAATGGGTTTATAGGGTCTTCAGGGATTTTGAGGGTTTTTAGGGTTTTTAGCATTTTTAGTATTTTAGGGTTTTTGGGTTTTTAAGGTTATTTTATTTTTTATGGGTTTTATGGTTTTTAAAAACAAAATTAGTGTTTTATGGGTTTTTAAGGTTTTAGGGGTTTTATGGTCATTAAGGGGTATTAGTGTTTTAGGGTCCTTTAAGGTTTATATCATATTTATGGTTTTTAGGGGGTTGTAAGTGGTTTTAGGTTTTAATTGTTTTCTAAGATGTTTTTGAGGGGTTTTTCTGTTTTTTATGTTTTTTGGGAGTTTTATGGATTTTTAGGTTTTGATGGATTTTTTGGTTTTCTTGGATTTTTAGGGTGTTTATGGTTGTTTATGTTTTTTATTTTTTAATGGTTTTTTTATTTTTTGAGTTTCTTAGTGTTTTAATGATTTTTATATTGTTTTAACATTTTTAGTGGTTTTTGAGAATTTTATTATTTTTATTGGTTTTAGGTTTTTTAAGGATTTTCAGTGATTTTAGGGTTTTTATCAATTTTTGTTTTATATGGTTTTTAGGGTTTTTTGAGATTTTGAGGAGTTTATGGGGTTTTTAGTGTTTTAAGGGTTTTTTGGGTATTGTGAGTTTTTTAGTTTTTTAGGGTTTTAGGTGTTTAATTTTTTTTTTAGGATGTTGAAGGATTTCTAGATATTTTAATAGTTTTTCATAGTTTTATAGTTTTTAGGGGTTATATGGTTTTTAGGGTTTTATCGTTATTTAGGATTTTAGGGATTATAATTTTTCTTCATTTTTAAAATTTTCTTAGGGTATTCCAAGGGATATAGGGTTTTTTTACATTTTTAGGGATTCTAAGGTACTTTTTTTATTTCTATGGTTTTTGGGTTTTTAAGTAATTTTAGTGTTTAAGGGGGTTTTTTGGGTTTTTTTTGGGTTTTTAGGTTTTTTTTTAAAAATAGTAAGGTTTTATGGTTTTTAAGATATTTTTAACATTTTTAGGGGTTAATATTGTTTTTTGTGTTATTAGTGGGTTTTTAGGGTTTTAATGAGGTTTTAGAATTTTTTATGGTTTTAGGGGGTTTAATTTTTTTAGGGGTATTTAGGGTTTTAGGGTCTTTTTTCGGTTTTTATGGTTTCTATATTTTTTATGTTTTTTTGTTATTTTATGTTTTTTTTGGTTTTAAAGGTTTTCTTATGGGTTTTTAGAATTTTTTGGGTTTTTAGTTTTTTAGGGATTTTTTGTTATTTTTTACGATTTTTATGGTTTTTTGGGTTTTTAGGAATTTGGGGGGGTTTTATGGGTTTTTTGGTTTTTTGGGGTTTTAGGGTTTTTTTGAATTTGTTAGTGTTTTTAATATTTTTCAGAATTTTCTAATTCTTTTAGAAGATTAAAGGATTTTTTTTAGTTTTTATTTGGTAGGGGTTATGGACATTTAAGTGTATTCAGGTATTGAGGTTTTTTATGTTTTTAGTTTTTTTAGTATTTTTAGGGTTTTTAGCATTTGTTTTGGTATTTTAAGGGTTTTTGTGTTTTTAGGTTTTTAAGGGCTTCTTGGGGGGGGTCTCGATTTTTTGTTTTTATGGGTTTTAGGGAATTTTTAGTATTTTTATGTTTTTAGGGGGTTATGGGATTTTTAGGGTTTTGGGATTTTTAGGGTATTAGGGGTTTTGTGTTTTTTTTGGGGTTTTAGTGTTTTTTGAGTTTTCAAGGATTTTTAATGGTTTTTAGATCTTTTTAACATTTTAGGGGTTTAAAATGTTTTTAGGCTTTTTAGTGTTTTTAGGTTTTTTATGGTTCTTAAGGTTTTTATATGTTATTTGGGGTTCTTAAGGTTTTTAGGGTTTTTTTGGTTATTGGGGGTTTTAGGGTTTTTTGGGGTTTTAAGTGTTTTTAGGTTTTTATAGGGATTTAATTGTTTTTAAGTTTTTATGGTTTTCATAGGGTTTTCAAGGTTTTCAGGTATTTTTACAATTTTTTGGAATATTTTTATTTTTTAGTGTTTTTATGGATTTTATGGTCTTTATGTATATTGAGGAATTTTAAGGTTTATTAGGGTTTACTGGTTTTTTGGTTTTTTTTGGTTTTAAGGTTTTCTGTATTTTTTAGGGTATTAATGGTTTTAAAATATTTTTAACAATTTTATGGTTTTAAAGGGTTTTTCAAGTTTTTAGTGTTTTTTATGGTTTTTAGGTTTTTTAGTGTTTTTAGGGGCTTTAGAATTTTTAGGTTTTTTGGGGTATTAGTGTTTTTAGGTGTTTAAAGTGTTTTTAGGTTTTAAATAAATCTTATGGGTTTTCAGGGTTTTATGGGTTTTTTACATTATTTGGGAATTTTAGAGATTTTTTAGGTTTTTATAGTTTTTATGGGTTTTTATGGATTTTGAGGGTCTTTAGGCTGTTTTTGGTTGTTATGGTTTTTTAGTTTTCTGTTTTTTTGAGTGTTTAATATTTTTTTTTATTTTTTTAAAAAAAATTAGGGGTTTAAAGGGGTTTTAGATTTTTGTGAGGTTTTTAGTGTTTTATGGGTTTTTAGGGTTTCTAACGGTTTTTATGGTATTATGGTTTTTAGGGTTTTTATTGTTTTTTCGGATATTATGTGTTTTATGTTTTTTTTCTTTTTATGAATTTTATAGGATTTTTCAGGGTGTTTTTTATTGTTAGGGATTTTATGGCTTTTAAGTATTTTTAGGGTTTTACGTATTTTGAGTGTATTTACTATTTTTATGGTTTGAATGGTTTTTTTGGTTCTAGGGTTTTTATTGTATTTTATGGTTTTAATGGTTTTTAGAGTGTTTTAACTTTTTTATGGGAGTATATGGTCTTTATAATTTTTATTGGTTTTTATGGCTTTCAGGGTTTGTTAAATTTTTATGGTATTTTATTGTTTTTATCATTTCGTAGCTTTTTAGGGGTTTTAAGTGTTTTTAGTTCTTAATGTTTTCTTAGGGTTTTCCCGGTCTTAAGGGGTTTTATAGTTTTTGGTAGATTCCATTTTTTTTATAAATTTATTGGTTTTATGGTTTCTAAGGATTTTGATTGTATTAAGGATTTTTTACAGTTTTTAGGGTTTTTATTATTTTTTGGGGTTTTTTATTTTTCGTTTTTTAGTTTTTTATAGTTTTTTAAAGTTTTTTAAATTTTTTGTTGTTTAAAGGGTTTTTATATTTTAGTGGTTTTATAGGGTTTTTTGGGTTTTAGGGGTTTTAATGTTTTTAGGTTTTTTTGTTTTAAGGGTTTTTATGATTTTTAGTATTTTTTGGGTTTTAGGGGCTTTATGTTTTTATAGATTTTTAATGTTTTCCTATGGATTTTTTTGGGGTTTTAGGAATTTTATGTTTTTTTGGATTTTAGGGAATTTTTTTTTACTTTTTGTAATTTTTAGGGGTTTTAGGAAATTTTAGGTTTTTTAGGTTTTATGGTTTTTAGGGGTTTTTAGGGTTTTTTGTGGTTTTAGGGTTTTTTTGGATTTTTTGAATTATTTGGTTTAGGATTTTTTAATGTTTTATATCATTTTTAAGGTTGTAAAGGTTTTTAGTGTTTTAGTGTTGTTTTGAGGTTTTATGAGTTTTAGGGTTTTTTGTGTTTTTTGGGTGTTTATGGTTTTTTGGTTTTTAGAGTTTTTATGGTTTTAGAGGTTTTATGTTTTATTTTATTTTTAAGGTATTATGATTATTTTTCATGGTTTTAATGAGTTTTTATGTTTTTTGGGATTTTTAGGGATTTTTTAGTTTTTAGAGGTTTTAGGGTTTTTATTTTTTACAGTTTTTAGGAATTTTTGAGTTTTTTAAGGGTTTTAAATATTATTTAGAGCTCTTTAACATTTGTAGGTGTTTGAATGGTTTTTATAGTTTTAATGGTTTTTTTGGGTTATATATTTTTTGTGTTTTCAAAGGGTTTTAGGGGTTTTTCTGGCTTTTATGCTTGTTATGGGGTTTTATAGTTTTTAGGTTTTTTAGGAGTTTAAAATGTGTTTTGGTTTTTAAGGATTTCATAGGGAGTTTTTGGGTTACTAGGGGTTTTTATGTCTTTAGGTATTTTAAGGATTTTTAAATATTTTTATTTTTTTACCATTTTTAGGAATTTTTAGTGTTATTGGGGTTTTAGTGTTTTAAGGTTATTTTTTACTTTTTAGGGTTTTATGGTTTTTTGAGTTTTTTAATATTTTTATGGGATTATTGGGTTTTTATAGTTTTTCGTGATTTTAAGGGGTTTTATTGGTTTAATTGTTTTTAAGGGTCTAGGAGTTTTTGGTTTTCTTGGGGTATTTATGGTTTTAGCAGTCTTTATGTTTTTAGGGATTAAAGTGTTTTTTGTTTTCTTAATGTTTTCATTTGAGCTTTTAGGATTTTTAATTTTTTATGTTTTTATATATTTGTGGGTTTTTATGGTTTATTATAGTTTTATTGTTTTTCGGGTTTTAGGGGGGGTTTTTTAGTATCATGGTATTTTTTGGTTTCATTAGTGCTTTTATCTTTTTTAGGGGTTGAAAACATTTCCAAAATTTTTATTTGGTTTTTAGGGTTTTAAGGATTTCAATATTTTTTTGGTCTTTAAGGTTTTTATGTGTTTTTTGGGTTTTTAGAATTTAATAGATTTTTTGGTGTTTTAAGAGATTCTAGGTTTATGAGGTTTTCTTAGGGTTTTTTCTGGGTCTTTAGGGGGTTTTTAATTTTTTGTGATTTTTTGAGATTTTTTGGTTTTTTATGGATTTAATGGTTTTATGGATTTTGAGGGGTTTAAATATTTTTATGGGGTTTTTAGGATTTAAGGGTTTTTTGTTTTTTAGGGGTTTTAAGGTTTTGATATGTTTTTTAAATATTTTTTTGGTTTTAAATTGGTTTTAGATTTTTTAGTGGTTTTAAGGTTTATATGGGTTTTTAAGGTTTTTATGGCATTTATGGTTTTAGGGGGTTTTATGGTTTTGGGATTTTTTAAGTATTTAGGGTTTTTAGGGTTTTAGGAATTTTTATGCTTTTAGGGATTTAACGTTTTTAGGTTCTTATAGTTATCATAAGATTTTTAATTTTTTTTCCTATTTTTTGATTTTTAGGACTTTTTAATTTTTGTATGTTTTTTGGGGTTTTATGGATTACTAGTGTTTTTTAGAGTTTTATGTATTTTCACGTTCTTTTAGATTTTTGAGGGTTTTCAATGTTTTTTAAATATTTTTTATGTTTTTTGGGATTACAGTGTTTATAGATTAATTAGTGTGTTTTTATTTTTTATGGGTTTTAGGTGTTTAAAGGTATTTAGGTGTTTTTATGTTTTTTTTGGGTTTTTTGGTTTTTCATGGTTTTTCGGGTTTTTAGGTTTTTAGAGGTTATAGGTGTTTTTAGTTTTTTATGGTTTTCTTAGGAATTTTTAGGTATTTTTTGTATTTTTTTTGGATTTTTGGGGTTTAGGTATTATTATTAGTTTTAGGATTTTGTTAGGATTTTTAGGGATTTTAGGTTTTTAAATTTTTTTTGGTTTTTTTGAGTTTTTTAGGGTTTTATGGATTTTTATAGTTTTTAATGTTTTTGGGGGATAAATTGTTTTTAGTGGGTTTTATAGCTTTTATGATGTTTTTTGTTTTTTTAATATTTTAGGGGGTTTTATGGTTTTTATGGGTTTTTTTGGGTTTTTCGGGTTTTAGGGTTTTTAGGGTTTTTTTAGTTTTTATGTTTTAGAGGTTTTAAGTGTTTAAAATTTTTTAAGGTTTTCTTGGGTGTTTTAAAAATTTTTATGTTTTTTACATTTTTATGGTTTTTTAGGATTTTTATAGTTTTTAGGGGTTTTTGGGATTTTGAGGGATTTTTGAGGTTTTTTTGGTATTTAATGTTTTTAGAGTTTTTAAAAAAAATAATGAGTTTAATGGGTTTTTACAGTTTTTTTCGTTTTAATTATTTTATAGGTTTCATATTGGGGGGGGGGGTTAGGGTAATTAGGGTTTTTAGGGGGTTTTATAATTTTTCTAGTTTTTGGGGGTTTTAAAGGTTTTTATGTTATTAGGATTTTCTTAGTATTTTTCATGTTTTTATGGTTTTTCAGATCTTTTTGTATTTTTACCGATTTTTAGTAATTTTATGGTTTTTCGGGATTATCAGGGGTTTTATGGGTTTTATGGGTGTTTTTTGTTTTTTACTAATTTTTTGCGGTTTTAGGGCCTTTACGGATTATTAAAGTTTTTAAAGATTTTAGGGTTTTTAAGGGATTTTATTGTTTTTAGTGGATTTCTATGGTTTTCATAGGTTTTTAGAGTTTTTAGGGTATTGTAATTTTTAGGTTTTTAAGGTGTTTATAGTTTCTTAGGTATTTATGTTTTTTAGGGGATTTCATGGTTTCTAGTGTTTTTTACATTTTTATGGATTTTTAGTACTTTTTATGGAATTTCATGGTTTTTTGGGTTTTAGGAATTTTCAAGGTTTTTAGATGTTTTGGTTTGTTGGGGTTTTAGTGTTTTTTTAGTTTTTATGGGTTTTCAAGTTTATTAGAGTTTGTAACAATTTTAGGGGTTTAAAGGGTTTCACTACTACAAAACAGGCCTTTAACAACACTGGCCATTATCAGCACTAAAAATAGAACTCATAAAGGGGACCTTTTATCCACGCTTTTATTGCACTAATAAACACTCCCCCTTATGAGTTTTTTAGTACTAATAAAGGAATCCCATTATCTATGGGTTTTTAGAACTAATAATGGGTACCTTTTATCAGTGCTTTATTTTTAGTGCTGATAAAGGGTACACTTTATCACAACTTTATTTTAAGCACTCATAAAGGGTATCCATTATCAACACTTTTTTTGCACTAATAAGGGTCCTGAATAAAATGAAATAATAAAACAAATAAAAATTAAAAATGAATAAGTATTAGAAAGTCTTTAAAACATTATTAATTGAATAATATTGGAAAAATGAATAAATTTAATGTACATATATATTAATTATAAGTACTAATAAATATTATATATTAAATATATTGATATTTAAAATGAATAAAATGAAATAATGAAACAAATAAAAAATTAAAAATAAGTAAGTTAAGAAAATATTAATCATTTTATTAATTAAATAATTATTGATAAAAAGATAAATTTAATATACATATATATATATTATATATTAATAAATAGTATATTAAATATAGGTATATAAAATTAAAAAATTGTAATAATTAAATAAAAAAATAAAAAAAGTATGATTGTAATAATTAAACAAAATAATTAAAATTTATCAAATTTTAATAATTGAACAAAAAATTAAAAAATTAAAAAAAATTAAAAAATTTATTAAAGAAATATTATTAACAAAAATGTATTAGTTATATATATATATATATCATTTTTAAATAGTAAAAAATATATATATTAAATATAAATATAAAAAATGAATAAAATGTAATAATTAAAAACATATTAATTCCTTATTCATATCTAATGGGTTTTAAACATAATTATTCATTAATACATTTAATATATTAATATATTGATATATATTTGATAAAATATGATTTTTATATTAAAAAATATTAATGCTTTACATTAAAAAAGTCATATATTTAGTAAAGAATGGTATATAATTAAAAATTAATATTAATTAAATATACTGACTAATTACTTCATGTAATGATCATAATTGAATATTGTTTAATTTTTCAATTTAACATATATCAAACGTGTGTTACATTGATTTTACATACTATATGTAAATAATGAATTTAACACACACACAAATATTTTCTTAATTAATGAAATCATATATAGAAACACATGCACTTAATATTTATGTAATTTAATCAAATTTTATCATTCATTTTATGATTTCATTATAACATGATACATTTAACATATAATATGTATTTAATCAATAAATTTTAAATATTTATTTTCAATATTATTACAGTAAGGTAGTAATTCATTTTTAATATTTTTTTGGAATTTAAACATTTCCTAATATTTATTTTTATATATTTATTCACTATATTTTAATATTTTAAATATGTATTGACATGTAATAACAAATATGTAGGTATTTTTTTATAATTTATTTTTAATTAATAAAACTTATCCCTTTTCAATTTTGTTAAAATGTAGTCATTTTTAATTATTAAATTTCATTCCTTTTTAACACGCATGAACTTAAGATTATATATTCATTAATAATGTTAAAAATATATTTGTAAATGAATATTTATAAATAATTATATTTTTAAATGTATATTTACTATATTTATATATTTATATATTTATAATTATAAATAAATATATATTATTTTAAAAAAACTATATATATATTTTCAAATAAATAATTTTATATATTTCAACAATTGTAAAATTATATTAAATTTATTTAAATAATCAATATATATAATGTATTTATATGAACATTTATATTTTTTAACATTTATTAAATATATATATATATACCTATTTAAATATATATATTGATATAAATATATAAATATATAAATATTACATTAAAAAAGTAATTATATAATTAAATATAAATAATTATATATTTCAATAATTATAACATTATAATTAATATATCTAAATAATGAATATATTAATTATATTAAAATTTAAATATTCTTATTAAATATATATGATTATATAAATACATTTACTAAATTTTTTATTTATAATTATAATTATAAATCCTTTACCAGGGCTAAATTTGTAGCGCTGATAAAATCCATCTTTATCAGTACTTTTTTAGCACTAATAATGCTCTACCTTCATCGGTGATTTTTTACAAGCCCTGATAAAATTGTCCTCAATCTATTTAAAGAACCCTAACCAGTCACTGACAATCCACAATATCTGAAGCTTTTTGTGGAAGCCACATGCTCCCGACGATCCTCCCTATCGAATCCAAGATCGAATCAATGATCGAATCCAGGCTTGAATAAGTCTAAGACTCAAATCCAAGGATCGAATGATTCAAGGGTCGAAATAATCCAATACTCGAACAAATCTATTGTTTGCTGATATCTCTAATTTCTCTTAGAAAATTCAATTCTTCATTCGATGGTATGTTATTTTCTCCTCCATCTCACTCGTTGATTTCTTGTTTGGTCATATCTTTTTCAATTTTTTGTTCATTATCTCGTTCTATTCATTATCAATAACCGTATTCTATTTTAGAATGAATTTCTAATTAGGGGATTCAATGATTTTGGATTTCTATTGACCCATTATGGGTTTTCCATACAGCCTTGTAGAATATTAAGAATTCCACATGCCGATTTCAACACTATAGTATAATAAGTTATAATTTTTTTTGAACTTTCTTCAATAGAAATAATGAACACAAAGTGTTTTACAAAATTACACCATGGTTTTTATTTAATATATCAAAATGGAATTCATGTT
Source organism: Viscum album (assembly GCA_963277665.1). Lineage (NCBI taxonomy): Eukaryota > Viridiplantae > Streptophyta > Magnoliopsida > Santalales > Viscaceae > Viscum > Viscum album. The sequence goes on along the minus strand of OY728121.1, from coordinate 1,589,301,002 downwards.
ATGATTTATTGATGTTGAGGTGATTTTTATTAGGGTTTTTCTATTTTTAAGATTTATTGGTATTACATAGATATTTTCAATTTATGTTATGTATTTTATCACTTTATTTTTTTCTTTCTATCTTATATGACCATCCATATATATATATATATATGTATATATATATCTGCATTTTCAAATATATATATATATAAATATGATATTTAATGCCTATATGTATGTAGTCCTATGAAATATTGATTCGATGCATTCGATAAAGCAGACAATATTTTTTTTGTTTAAAAAATGAATTCCAAGAGAGAATATTAATGGGTGTTTTTAAAAATTATACCTTTGAGACATGTTTGTATATTTTTAAAATTACTTTGAATATCACTTTTTTATGTTGAATAATATTGAATGAAATAAGTTTTTCATTGAAAATTAGTTGTAGTATCAATTTTTATGGCCTTGTTGGTACCTTGAAATGGTTCTTATAAAAAGGTATCAACATATATGGAATATTCCTATATTATTTATGATTAGGTAATATTTTTTTATTTTAAATACATAGATCATTTTTATGGGTGTTTGAAGGATGTTTTAAAATACATGTTTGGGTTAGGTTTATTGTCGATAGATATGTTTTATGAAAAGGTGGTCATACCTCCCATTACTATCTCAATAGAGATTGAATGAATCTTAATGAGGGAAGATAGATAATTAAAATGTAGTCCAGATTATATTATATGGTTCCCAACTTGTATCAAATTTCATATGGGATTCCAAAAAGGTAGTCTGGTTTTGTGCGTCTAGAAGGTAATAAACATATGAACTCATCATCATTCATACATGTGGTTCTAACCCAAGTATGTCTATAGTCACCTCCCAATATATTTTGGAATTTTTCAAGAATATATATGCTTCATTTAATACTCTTTACATGTATATCATTTTTGAATTTCTCCAAATTTAATATTGATCCATTATATAATGTGGCTATTTTTTTAATTTTTTATTTGGAAGTATTGATCTATTTATTTTTCTAACTAATGTTTCATTTTATTATTATATATTCATATTCCAGTGTATGGTTATAAAGAGGCATATTTTATAACAGTTGTATATTTATAGAGTCTATAAGTATCTTCATTTAATAAAATATGATATATTTAGGTGAGGATATTTATTTAGAGAATTTATCGAGATTAATGATATTTGATATACCATTAATTTTAAATGTAATAATTCTTTAGGTTGTTAGAACACTTGTTAAAAAAATATAATAGAGGTGATCAAATTCTATATATTTTGGAATAACTATTAGAAAATATTTTTGTTCATTCACCTTTTTAGGTCAATATGTATAGGTTCCACACCTAGGAATCTATGATTTCCATCTATGCATATGTAATAACTCGTTATTAATTAATTTTTTTTATCAATACATTAATACATATTATAGTTTAAGGAATTATATTTCATTATTATTTATTATCATATTTTGGTTTCTTATTACAATTGAATTTATTATATTAAAATTTCATTTATTTAGGGGATATAAGAAAAACTTGATGGTTCATTTTAATAGTGGTGGTACTAGTCTTTGTTAGAGTATTGAAAGTATTAATAGTGGGATTTCTCCTACAAATATAGAATTCAATGTGGCCCCAAGGATTTAGATATCATAACTTATCCCAGCCAAGGCCCCTTGAATCATAGAAAAGAACATGTATGCCCACCAAATATCACCTCAAATAGGCCACAAGTTAATATCAAGTTCCAATAGGGTAATTATCCCAAATTAGAGGCTCTACACCTTCTATATAATGCAATGGAGTACAAATGTCATCCTCATCAGCTTATTCTATAGAACAATTGTTATTGCAATTTGTTTCCTGAGACTCATTGAGAAGACCCTGAATTTCAATGATTTTTTTTCATAAATACATCGGAATTTTATGAGTCCGCGAAAATTGATGGCGCATGATTTCAAGGCCCGGTGTTCCCAGAATCAATTTATGAAGTTTTGTTCAGGTACGTTTAGTAAACATACAAGCAAGTTTTTATAACTTTTTAACTGGTGATCAGAATTGAAATTTGAGGTCACCGTTGAACTCACAGTGCCGGTATTTGCTTAAGGAGACTTTTACTTCAACAGTAGTGAGTCAGTAATAAAGATAGTTTTTGGGGTTTTTAGAGATTGAATTAAATAAAAATAAAGTATGTGGATTTTTTTTATTTGACCATTAAAATCTCCTCATGGAAGTTGGAGGTGGGACCACCACACCTTAACCTCCCATGAGAGGTTATGGTGGTGGGGCCCACCCGAACCTGACCTCTAGTGAGAGGTTATGACATGTGGACCACACGGGGCTAAACTCCCCTATTAATTGTGGGATCGGAAAACCCCCCAACTCCCCTCATTAATGAGGGAGAGTTTCTCCACACCCTCCCTCCTTTATGGTGCCACCTTCCCTTCAATTAAATTGTGCCAACTCCCCTAATTAACTTGTGACAATCCTCCACATTAATTAGGTGGATATAATTAATTTATTTCACTATTTTTAATTTTGTGCCAAAGAAATAATAGATAAACCAATCTATTATTATTTTATTTGGAATCTTTGTGGAAACATTGGAGAAGAGGGAAGAACTCTCCCAATGAATAACGAAGAATGCCGACCTTCTTCGACTTCTTCCTTAGAGCTTCTATTGATGTGGGACGTCTTCAACTGACCTACCCTCTACATCTTCATCAACGAACCGACACAGCTCGGGATTGGAAGAATGCAGTGGACACGACGAATGAAGACCTTCTTCATCTACTTACCGTGACACTGTCAATGAATGACAACCGACGATAAAAGTTTGGGGGTTTTACATGTTAATGCTTTCCTTAAATATTCTTCAATGGTTGTAAAGGATTTGTTTTCAGGTGAGTTTTTGTTCATCTTCTTACTTCTTGATAATCCAATTGATACCACACTAAACGCGGAGGGTGCGGGCCAAACCAACATGGATTGAACCCTCCATCGTTCTTGTTTGTGATGATCTTTAGTAAGGTGATGAGGCAATGGAACGACGAAGGCGGCAACGACAAAGGCCACACTACCCGCGACCTCCACAAACTGTGCCACCCCTGTGGTGCTCCGGTGCTCCAGGTCGAACCACGGCCCTCCGGCGGAGCCTCCCTGCCGCCCCACCACCAGCCCGCACCACCCAGCTCCCGGCTGCCTCCAGGCCTGGTCGCGCCATGCCTGGCCGCCCACCGGCCCGCCTGGAACCCTACCCGGCCACCCGCTGGCCTGCCTGGCCCTTCCCTCCCCAGCCGCCCGCCGTCCTGCTTGGCGCCATGCCCGGCCGCCTGCCTGCCTACCCGACCGCCTGTCGGCCTCCCCGGCCGCCCGCTGGCCCACCAGCCGGCCTACCCGGCCGCCTGCTGGCCTGCCAGATCGCCACCCGACAGAACCGACACCCTGGTTGTGTCAGCCTCCTGAACCGTCATGTGGCCCCCCTCGCAATACCCTGCCCAAACTGGCCAGCCCACACCCTCCGGGACGAGCCGCACCGGGTCGCGCCCTCGCGACGCGCCAGGCCGAACTGGCCCCGAGCCCCGGCTGAACCGCCCACGCGGCCTGCTGGGCTGGGCCCAGCCGGCCAGGCCAAACCTAACAGGCTGGCCTGCCCAATGGGTCAGGCCAGACCCAACAGGTTTGACCAGGTCAACCCAGACCGAGTCGGACAGGACTCGGGTCCACTACAACCCTTTACTTCCTTTGTCCATATCTTTGGCACCAGATGACCGTTTAACGAACCATCAGTGGCACTGGTAATCTTGAAGAGAGGCGGTCCCTTTGAGTATACCCTACAAGATTTCAGGGTATAGTTGAGATACTGTTAGGTTGGATCATACACGAATCCAACCAGGCCCCCAGAACTAAAGGGAAAATAAATCCCAGACCGGGAATCTGATTGACGCGCGCTCTATTGCGTTGAGACCTCTATGACATGGCAGACCTTTGAGATACTTCTTCGTGGTACTTCAAGATAGTTTGAGTTTCGACCCATAGCTCATGGAGCGGATCCTCCTGGAGAAAAACGTGCGTAGTCTGGAGACCTAGTAGCTGGCTGAGACGTGACGACTGCTGACCATTTTGACTTGGAGTGACTCTACTAGCCCAACGGGGAGCACCATGGTGTCTCGGAAGACCTGAAGTGGGGATCACCTTAGTGTCGCGACCGACCCATGGTACTCGGAAGGAGGAGTACCTCAACATGCTATGAGGGGGGGGGTGCCTTGGTGACGTGGTATACCCACAGTGGGGAGCACTTTGGTGACGCAGCAGACCCACGATACACAACAGTAGGACTACACAGTTGTCCATGGTTAGTGGGAAGCAACTTGGTGTCGTGGTAGGCCCACTTTACTCGATTGAGCCGGAGTTCTCCAACAGTCAAGGTTTCGATAACTAAAATTCTGGTTGAGCTGAGTCAGTGAATTTTGTGTTTACCTCATGATTGAGATCGATTACATGATAAGTTAGGTATATGTATGGGAATATACCTAAGTGGGGTTATCTATTGAATTCATACTTTTTGGTTTATACTTGTTAGATTTTGTGAGACCTTGAGGGTCTTGGGGTCCCTACTGAGTATCGTTATACTCACCCTTGCACGAGCTATGCCTACACCTCCTTATGTTGGATGAAGAAGACAGACAGCGCTGACCGAGGCTGAGTGTACCAGGATTGGACGGTACCCAGAGTTGGACCATGCGGCATGACGATACACGAAGGAGATAGACGAACGTGGAGTGCTGTGGAGGCTATCTATACCTACCCTTTAGGTAGGACTTTCCAGTGGACGATCCAATAGCTATTTTACTTTTCTTCTGTTGTACTTGTTTTTCAGTTGTACCTGTAATTTCCTGTTGGGCTTGTATTTCCGGTCACTGTTTACTTTACAACACTCTTTTTGTATAATGTTTTACTTAGTGTTTTACTTCTGGCTGGTACTCTGTTTTGTGCGTTTATAGGTTATAAAGGAAATGACTTCCCAGTTTTAGGGAATTATGACTTTGGTACAAGTCGCCAGCTCCTGGCCTATGGAAGGCGGGCTTGGGGTAGTCATGGAAGGGGCCTCGGGGGATGGGTCATGAATAATGGGTATCAGAGGAGTATGTTCTACCGTAGAACTTATGACTCTAATATTTATTTTCTGTGAAGCAATAGTGTTAAGGATATTGAGTGTGGTTTTCAGTTCAGGGAGTCCAATGTTGGTGCGGCGGCTGACATATCCACACACCATGACCTTGAATATAGATTTCCAACTCAATGCATGAAAATACTGATTGCGTTTGTGTTTTCAAAAGTTTTCATTATATTTTCTCAACTAGGCCATCTCACCATGTATAATCTTTGACCGTGTAACATCTGTTTCTTTCAGGATACCTCCCCGTGGATGACCAGCGAGATTTCCGAGTGTAGTATTCATAGATATCACACTGAGCGACGAGGCCTCAGTGTAGGGCCCTTTTCTAGCGGAGGCACCAGTGGTACTACTTCCCGTTGGGCCACCGATTCCACCAGCCACAATAGCAGACGATGCGCGCAGCTTTAGCGCGTTGCACGAGTTCCAACACCAGAGGCCGCCCATGTTCATGGGAGAGATGGACCTACAAGAAGATGATGATTGGATGGAGGCTGTGGTGAGAGTTTTTCGACAGTTAGGGACACCAACCGACTTAATGGTGATTCTTGCTGCCATCCTTCTTCTGGAAGCAGCATGAGCATGGTGGAGCTTGACGCTCTAGGTTCACGACGAGGCGACACAACCTTGGGCAGAATTTGAGAGCCTGTTTTGGGTGGAGCTTGTCCCAACCACCCTATGTGCACTACATATACAGGAGCTACTACATCTGCATTAGGGCAGCATGATGGTGGAATTGTACTTAGTGAGGTTCACCGACCTCTCGCACTACTCCACCTATATGGTGTGAGACCCATTCATCAGGGCCCAAACCTTCGAGTAGGGGATCAGGCGAGAGATCAGGGCTTCCATGATCTTCCTCAACATCCTGACACAGGTAGAGGTGTTGGAGAGAGCCCTCTTAGTTGAGAGTTTCCTTAATGAGTAGTCTCCAGCTGTGAGACCCACTACTAGCCGGCATGCAGCGGAGTCTCCTGCAGCTGGAAGTAGACAGATGTCGCAGAGGTCCAAGAGGAATAGTCCTACAGGTGGATGACCACATGACTCAGGATCGTGTGTGCGGGGAACACAAAGCAGAGACATACATGGCAGGAGTAGGCATTGATTCTCATGTGGCAGGCAGGGTCACATGGCTCGTGATTGTTCGACCAGCTGTTCGGATGATCAGAAGATGGTCGAAGGACCACCCAGGTAGAGACAGATATTCGATCGAGGTGGTCCAGAGGGAGTAGGGTGGCGTGGTAGAGGAGCTATTCAAGCAGCTGGCAGTGGGCGACGTTTCGGGGTGTTACTGCCACCACCACCAAGAGGTCCACCTCGACCACAGGGTGCAGGTGGACAGGTGAGAGCTCAGCTTCAGGCAACTGAAGCATATGACCATGGAGATCCAAAGAAGATTCAAGGTAAAATATTTGTCTACTCCACCTTAGCTGCAGTACATATAGACACAGGTTCTAGTCACTATTTCATTGCCACTGCCCTCGTTCGGAGCTTGGAGATTCCGATTGAGCTGTTGGAACAATCCTTATGGCTATAGAATCCTACATGATAGACTTGATTATTATGCACTGGTTGCGGTAGTGTGACCACACTCTAGGAGGTGAGAGATTCGGCTGGGATCTCCTCGTAGAGGCGTCGAGGCCTTACGATGTCATCTTGGGTATGGACGGGTTATCTACAGTCTATGATCATATCGACTGTATTAGGCACAATGTGCACTGTGTCTGCATAGATGGGACTAGGTTCACCTTCACTGGCGAGAAGTGAGACTTTTCAACATAAGAAGGACTTACTCGGAGGAGGGTGTAGCTGAACACTCATCAATTGGTCTGACTTACCCTCAAAGCAGTTGATGTGGAGAGTCCAACTTATCCTATAGTGGTGGACCAGTACGCAGATTTTTTACCTGACAATGTTCCAGGACTACCTCCTTGTAGATAGGTAGACTTATACATTGACTTGTACCCCAGGACAACACTGATATCTACACCAGCACATTAGATGGATCTTGTGGAGCTTCGTGAGCTGCGGGTACAACTAGAGGACTTATAGGGGAAGGGATTCATCTGGCCCAGTGTTTCTCCCTGGGCATCCCTGATTCTGTTTTCAAAGAAGGAGGATGGGAGTTTGAGGATTTGTGTCGACTATCATCGCCTGAATTAGGTGACCGTGAAGAACAAGTACCCACTCCCGAGGATTGACAACCTCTTTGATCAGTCAAATGGAGCATGGTGGTTCTCAAAGATAGGCCTCGTACCAGGCTATCATCAGCTCATAGTTTGAGACAAGTATATGTACAAGACAACCTTCAGATGTTGGTACGACCACTATAAGTTCTTGGTTATGCCTTTTGGCGTAACCAATGCTCCAACAGTGTTCATGGGACTCATGAACTATATTTTCTAGCCATACCTCAATTGCTTTTTCATAGTCTTCATAGAAGACATACTGATCTACTCGACTACTGAGGAGGAGAATGCCTACCATTTACGGGTAGTACATGACACACACTGAGAGAATTATCTTTATGGTAAGCTCTCGAAGTGCCAGTTATGGATCTAAGAGGTTCACTTTTTGGGACATGTCATCTTGGAGGCTGGAGTTGCAGTGGATCCAGCAAAGATTGAGGTAGTACTAGCTTGGGAGCCACCCAGGAGTGTGACAGAGGTATGAAGATTCCTGAGCTTGGATGGATACTACTATAAATTCGTTCCAGACTTCTCCCGAGTTGGATCACCACTATCATCCTTGAAGAAGAAGTGGAAACCCTTCGTGTGGTCGGAGAGATGCTAGTAGAGCTTTCAGGAGCTAAGGCAGAGGCTGACTAGTGCCCCCATCTTGAGGCTTCCAGAAGAAGGAATTGGGTACGTAGTTTACTGTGACACATCAGGGACCAGACTCAGGTGTGTCATGATGCAGGTGTGAGTAGTGATCGTGTATGGTTCTCGACATCTAAGACAGAACGAGCAGAACTATGCTACCCATGACCTGCAGTTAGTAGGAGTGGTCTTCGCCTTGAAGATGTGGAAACACTATCTGATGGGAGAGCGTTTTAGTATGTACTCTGATCACAAGAGTCTTAGGTATATATTCTCTCAGAAGGACCAGAACCTGAGATAGCGGCGATTACTTGAGTTCCTCCAGGACTATGACTTCAAGGTAGTCTATACTCCGGGAAAGGGGAATGTTGTAGTAGATGCACTCAGTAGGATATCTAGTATACAACTGCTAGGAGAGGCGACAGAGCATCTTCCTACCTTATAGATATCCTTTGTGGACAAAGATGGAGAATCTTTCCTTCATTCTCTTACAGTCACTCCCCCACTTCTTCAGTGTGTCAGAAAAGCACAACATGGGGACACTGACTGCGAGACACGACGTGCTCAGATATTTATAGGCCATGCACCTGATGGATTTTATGAAGGTGGGGATCACGTCATACTCTTCTAAGGGTGTACTATGGTGCCAATGTCACTTCAAGAGGAAGTGTTGAGGGAGTTATACCTATCCCCTACAGTGGTACATCCAGGAGTGGCGAAGATGTACCAGGATCTCCGATGACAACACTGGTGGTCTGGCATGAAGAAGACGGTAGCAGAATTTGTCTCTTGATGCCTCACTTGTCAGCAAGTGAAGGCAGAGCACTAGGTACCAGCAGGCTTGGTTCAGCCTTTAGAGGTCCTAGAGTGGAAGTGGGATGGGATATCCCTGGACTTTGTGATAGGACTTCCATGTACATATAGGGGTCACGACTCGATTTGGGTGATCAATGACCGAATCACAAAGTCATCCCACTTCCTACTGATCAAAGATTAGAGCTCAGTAGAGAGATTAGGATGCCTCTATGTGCAGAAGATTGTGCGGCTACATAGAGTACCTTCATCTATTGTCTTCGATCGTGACACATAGTTTACTTCCTCGCTATGGAAGGGGTTGCAGAAGGCTTTCAGGATGAAGCTTCGTCTGAGCACCACCTTCCATCCTCAGATGGATGGTTAGACTTAGCAAACCATTCAGACCCTCAAGAACAAGCTTAATGCTTGTTTCCTTGACTTCGGTCACAACTGGAAGCATCACATACCTTTGGTGGAGTTTTCATACAACAATAGCTATCACTCCACCGTAGGTATGGAACCTTTTGAGGCATTATACGGACGACATTACAGATCACCGTTGTGCTGGACTGACTGAGGGGAGTCAGCATTGGTGGGACCAGAGATGGTATGGGCTACCATAGAGAATGTGCAGATCATCCAGGAGAAGATGAAGACTGCACAGAATAGGCAGAAGTCGTATGCTGATGGGAGACAGAGGCCTATGGAGTTCGAGGATGGCAACCACGTATTTCTATGGGTCTCACCTCGATGAGGTATACAGAGATTTGTCCAAGGTGGAAAGTTATCACTGAGGTTCATTGTACCTTTCCAGGTCCATAGTATAGTTGGTGAGGTGGATTACCGCTTAGGTATTCTACCTCATTTGCACCGGGTTCATGACGTCTTCCGCATATCTCAGCTAAGGAGATACGTGCACGACCCTTCTCACATCATCAACCATGTAGAGCTAGGCATCGACAATGGGGTGACATTTATGAAGGTTCCAGTGGGGATTGAGGATCAATAGGATCGGGTCCTACATGGACGGTTGATACCTCTGTTGCGCGTTCATTGGAAGAACGGGAACCTCTAGGATAGCACATGGGTGTAGGAGGCTCAGATGCATGCTCAAAACCCCCACTTGTTCCCCTAGTTCTAGTTGTAGCTTATGGGGATGTAAATCTCGGAGGTGGGGAGAATGTAAATACTGGGAATTCCCATGGAATTTTTTTCTTAAATACAAGGGAATTTTACAAGTCCGAAAAAATTGACGGTGTAAGATTCTGAGGCCCAGTGTGCGCGGAATAAATTTCTAAATTTTTGTTCGGGTATGCTCAATAAATGTACGAGCGAGTTTTTATAACTTTTGAACCGGTGCTTGGAATTGAAATCTGGGGGCACCGTTGAACTCACATCACCTGTATTTTCTTAAGGAGACTTTTACTTCGACGACAGTGAGTTAAGAATAAAGATAGTTTTTTGGGGTTTTTAGAGATTTAATTATATAAAAATAAAGTGTGTGGATTTTTTTGACGATTAAAATCTCCTCATGGAAGTTGGAGGTGGGACCACCACACCTTAACCTCCCATGAGAGGTTATGGTTGTGGGTCCACCCAAACCTAACCTCCCACAAGAGGTTATGATGTGGGGACCACACGGGGCTAAACTCCCCTATTAATGGTGGGAGCAGAAAACCTCTCAACTCCCCTCATTAATGAGTGAGAGTTTCCCCACACCCTCACTCCTTTATGGTTCCACCTTCACTTTAATTAAATTGTTCCAACTCCCCTAATTAACTTGTTCCAATCCTCCACATTAATTAGGTGTATCCAATTAATTTATTTCACCATTTTTAATTCTGTGCCAACAAAATAATAGGTAAAGCTATCTATTATTATTTTCTTTGTCATCTTGGTGGAAACTTGGGAGAAGAGGGAAGAACTCTCCCAACAAATAATGAAGAATGTTAACCTTCTTCGACATCTTCCTTGGAGCTTCTATTGACATTAGAGGTATTCAATCGACCTACCCTCCACATCGTTGTCAATGAGCCAACACAGCTCGGGATTGAAAGTGTGCAGCAGATGCAAAGAAGGAAGACCTTCTTCGTCTACTTTACATGACACCGTCAATGAACGATGAATGATTATTAGAGGTAGGGGGTTTTACATGTTGATGATTTCCTTGAATCTTATTCAATGGATGGAATGTATTTGTTTGTGGGTGAGTTATTGTTCATCTTCTTACTTCTTGATGAGCCAATTGATACCACCCTAAATGTGGAGGGTGCAGAGCAAACCAACCTGGCCAGACCCCTCTGTCGTTCTTATTTGTGACAATCTTAGGAATGGTGATGAGGTGACGGAACGATGAAGTCGATGACGACAAAGGCCGTGCTACCCCACGACCTCCGCAAAATGCGCCGCCCCCACGACGCTCCAGTGATCCGGGCCGAACCACGACCGTCTGGCCAAGCCACCCCATCCGTACCGCCGTCGGGATATACCACATGGCTCCCAGCTACCTCCCGGCCTATCCACGACCTGACCGGCTACCCGTCAGCCCACCTGGACGCACCCTACCTGGCCGTCCGCCTGCCCTCCTCGTGGCGCCCTGCTTGGACACCCACTAGCTCACTTGGCGCCCTGCCCGGCCACCTGTCGGCCTGCTCATCCGCCTAGCGCCTGGCCCGGTCGCCTCCCGGCCTGCCTGGATGCCTCCCGGCCGCCAGCCAGCCTGCCCGATTGCCTCCCGACCGAACTGGTACCCTGGCCGTTCCAACATCCAAAGCCGGCCCATGACCCCCCCTCACGGCACCCTGGCCGAACCGGCCCGGCTGCACCCTTCGGGCTAAGCCGCGCTGGGGCATGCCCTCACGACCCTCCGGGCCGCATAGCACATGCGGCCTGCTGGGTTGGGCCAAGCTGGCCGGGCTGAACCTAATAGGCTGGCCTACCCAATGGGTCGGGCCAAACCCAATAAGTTGGACCAGGCCGACCCAGACTGTGTCGGCCTGGAATGGGTCGGACCGGGTAGGACCAGACCCGGGTCCACTATGGCCCTTTACTTCCTTTGCCCATATCATTGGCACCATATGACCATTTGAAAAACCGTCAGCGGTGATAGTAAACTTGAAGAGAGACGGTCCATTTGAGTACACCCCACTAGATTTCGGGGTATATTTGAGATATGGTCATGTTGGATCGTACACGAATCCAATAGGACCCCCGAGATTAAAAGGCTAATAAATCACAGACCGGGCATCCGATTGATGCACCGTCTATTGAGTTGAGACCTCTGTGATGTGGCAGACCTTTGAGATACTTCTTCGTGGTACTTCATGACTGTTGGATTATCGACTAGTAACTTGTGTAGAATATCCTCCCAGAGACGAGCATGCGTAGTGCGGAGACCTAGTAGCTGGCTGAGACCTGCCAACTACTGATCGTTTTTCCTCGAAGTGACTCTACTAGCCCAGCGGGGAGCGCCATGGTGTCATGGAAGACCATTAGTGGGGAGTTACTTGGTGTCGCAGTAGACCCACGGTACTTGACAGGAAGTATACCTCAGCAGGCTAGGACGGGGGCGCCTTGGTGACGCAACAGACCCATGGTGGGGAGCGACTTGGTGACGTAGCAGCCCCACATTTCTCGAAAGGAGGAGTACCTCCGGAGTCCAAAGATAGAGGGAAGTGCATTGGTGTCACGGTAGGCCCACTACACTCGATTGAGTAAGAGTTCTCCAGTATCCGAGGATTCGATAACTAAAATCCTAGTTGTGCCGAGTCAGTAACTTTTGTGTTTACCTCATGATTGACATAAATTAACTGATAAGTGAGGTATATGTATGGGCATATACCTAAGTGCGGTTATAAGTTGAATTATTACATTGTGGTTTATCCTTGTTGGATTTTGTGAGACCTTGATGGTCTCGAGGTCCCTACTGAGTATCATTATACTCACCCATACACGGGTTCTGCCCGCAACTCGTTGTGTTGGATGCATATGACGGACAACGCTGACCGAGGCTGGGTGTACCAGGACTGGACAGTACCTGGCGGTGGACCATGCGGCGCGATGGTACACGGAGGAGACGGACGGACGTGGAGTGCTGTGGAGGCTATCTATACCTACCCTTCGGGTAGGACTTCCCGGTGGATGATCCAACAATTATTTTACTTTTCTTTAGTTGTACTTGTTTTTCAGTGGCCCTTGCACTTTCCTGATGGGCTTGTATTTCTAGCCCCTTTCACTTTACAACACTCCTTTTGTATATAGTTTTACTTAGTGTTTTACTTAAAGCTCGTACTCTATTGTGTGTGTTTATAGGCTATAAAGGCAATTCCTTCATAGTTGTAAGGAATTATGCCTTTGGTGCTAGTCGCCAGCACCTGGCCTATGGAAGGCGGGCTTGGGGTAGTCACGGCATGGGCCCCGGGGGATGGGTCGAGACACTCATCCCCATATTGTTTATATTTCATTAAATAATATGACTTGTATTCATCTCATAGATAACTAAATCGTAGAGTAGTTCAAGTTACATTGGTACATGTCCACAAAATATGGGTGATAAGTCTCAAGAAACAAAATGAAATAATAACTATTTTGGAGATAAAGCTTATTGGGATGACTATTGTACATAACATTCACATCTAGATGATTTAAAATGATAACAGAAACCATAGTTGAGTAAATATTTTCTTAAATCCAGTTACCAATTTCGTTCAAATCATACTGAAGTTATTTGAATCAATAAAATTTTGGGTTCCCCTTATTAGAATTATATATAACCTTAACCTTTGATAATGAATATTTTATGAAATAAATTGTATGGATATGAATGAAAAATAGATTGACACTAATCTCTTGAAAAATGTGTATGAATATGGAATTAAGGAGTTCATGAAGTTTGAAATGGATCTTGAATACAACCCTTATAAAATCCTTTAACCCTGTTTACATTTCTTTATTCAAGAAGAATTTGTCTATAAGTGTTAGAAGAAAATTTGATTTGTTATAGAATAGATTAGATATATAAATGTTGGACTAAATAAGGGGAAAACTGAACATTCACAAGAATTGGGATGCTACGACACTTTATGGATCATTTGATATGAACACCAGTGTAAATGATGATGTATATCAGATGGAAGATATGATAATGGAAATTGAAGATGACCTTCTTGATTATCCAAAGGTTTTTGAGAAGTTAAATAGTTGTTCTAGGAGACCATTGTATATCGATTATAGATAATACAAAAAAATTAGTTGTATTGATTTTATATAATTTGAAAGCTAGCAGCAGATAGAGTGACACTAACTTTACAGAACTACTTGATCCTCTAAATTATATTTTTACAGATGAAAATGAAATTCCATATTGAATATATGATTCTAAATTAATGATACATTTAGTGGGAAAATTTCTAATAAAATACATTCTTGTCTATATAATTTTATATTATTTCTCATGGACCTTGAATAACTCATAAAATTCAATAAGTGTGGCGCATATAAATACAAGTAAAATGAATCATTTCCATTGAAAGTTGTATGGTACATTCTTATTATTCCATGGTTTAGAAGACTACATGTATTTTAGGAAACTCAGAGACAATTGAAATGGAATGCAGATAAAAAATACAAAGGTGGGAACCTATGTGATCTAGTAGATTCTACATAGTGGATGAAAATTGATTAAAAGTATCCTGAATATGGAAATGATCTGAGAAATATTATTCTTGGGTTATCTACAGATATAATTAATACTCTTGGTTTATAGAGTAGTATTCATAGTAAATTTCTTGTCATGCTGGTAAATTCTAATTTTCTTCTATGGTTATTCACGAAGCGAAAATACATTATGTTATCTCTACTTATATCTAGACCAAAGAAACTAGAAATGATATTGATGTCTATTTTTATTCATTGATTTAAGATCTAAAATTGATATGGGATACATTTGTTACAATTTATAATTATTATATAAGTGAATAATTCTAATTAAGGCCCATGTTGTATGGGATGATAAATGGATTTACTGATTTTGTAAATTTATCAGGATATAGAATTAAAGAAATGTTGGCGTGTCCAATTTGTGATTAATTCAGACACTTAATTTTTTTGAAACATTACTCGATGACTATGTTTTTAGGACATCAATTTTTTTTTACCATGATTATATAAATACCAATCTTGGACAACAAAATTAGATGGGAATATCGAACAAGGTACAACACCATCTCCACTAATGGATGATAAACCATCCAATAAAGTATAATATATTGATACTATATTTGGAAAAAAATTGAAAACCCATATGAAATAAAGTTGGAAGAAGAGATAAATTTTATTTGAAATGTCATATTGAAATTTTTTCAATGTTAGAAATTTTATTGAATTTATTCATGTAGAAAAAATTGTATATGAATGTGTTATTATAACATTAATAAATTTTCCAAGAAAAAAAAAGAAATATGGAATAATGTCTAGGTTGGAAATGATAGACATGGGGATAATGGAATCATTGGTATCAATAAAGTGTAAAGGGTGTAATTTTCTTCTTCCACTAAAATACACTCTATCTAGACAATCAAAATTGTAATTTTTAATTTTTTTTCATAATAGTGTAATAGTTTTATAGGGGTATTCCTAAAATATCAATAATGTTGAGTAAATGAATAATTTGACGTTTCAAGGACTAAAATCTCATGAATGTCATGTTTTAATGAATGATTTGATACCTAGTCCTTTTAATTAAATTCTTACTATAAATGTATGACATATATTAACCAGAATAGGATTGTTTTTGAAAGCAATCTGTTAAAAATTTATAGACCCGATAATGTTTCCAATTAGGAATAAGGAGGATGAAGTCATATTATCTGAATTATATATGTTATTCCCACCACAATTCATTGATATAATGTCCCACCTGATGGTTCAATTGGTTAGAGAGGTTAAAATATGTGGTCGTATCCATTACAAATGGATGTACCCCATTGAATGGTAAATGAAGAATAAGTAAGGTTGTTCCAAGAATCAAATTCAGATACAAGGTTGTATTTTAGAATGATATATTGTTGAATTAGATGAATAATTATTTATTGATTACCAATCACATGTTAACAACATCAGTCTCCCAAATATTCATCATAGTGGATGCCTTATGGGTGAAGTGATTTCTAGATACAGTGTTGTTACAAATATCTTCATAGAGAGGGATAAATAAAACCTTGGCATTTTATATAATTGTGAAGATGTTGATCCATACATTGAATCCCAATAAAAAATTATTATATATTTTAATCCATCAAGGGATAAGTGATAGATATAAAATACACACAATCAACCGTTTATAGGATGGTTCTGTTGTAAAATTTATAATGAGTTATAAGAAAATCCAAATTCAATTGTAGAACAACTTTAATAGATAGCCAAGGGACCAAATGAAAGTGTTATATCTAAAATCGTTTTCTAATCAAATGTTATACATTCTATAAAAAAGAAAATTATGACTACAGTATGATACAAAATAGTTTATTTATGCTTATAGAATAAGTGATGCACATTTATATTTCTAAGGATAGAAATCCAATTTATGTAAATATGTCATATTTTGGGATTATCAAACAGATATACGAGTTGTATTATACAATAATTCAAATGTTGATTTTTCCATTGTAAAGGGATTGAAAATAGTAGTGTAGTGATAGTTGATGAAATGGAATTTGTGAAGGTGAATTTTTGTGTGGAAAGGAAGAAAGATTTGTCATTAATAATGGATTTAAAATTGGTGAAAGTAATTTTTGTCTCGTATAAAAAACAGTATTTTTTCAATTGTCCTTTTGTATATTTAAACAACTGTCGGGTTAGATGAAAATTAAATCGAGGATGACCCTTTCATTAGAGATCACAATCAGTTCATTCCAATTATAATTTAAATAGTCTCTTACATGTTAGAGGGTACTACAGAAATGGGATTTAGATTCTCTATAGAGGATCCAAATCCCAAAAACTGTAAAAAATAATGTTCATTGAAAGGGTAATTTTTTTTAATATACTATTTTTTCCTCATAATATTATTTATTCTCACCTGCATTAATATAATATAAATTAAATTATTGACTTATCATATAGAAAATGTCTTATTTACATGATGATTTTACCAATACTATGAGTGAATAGACTACAACTAAGGAACCCCTTTTGGATCATGTAAATGTAATCTTGCAATATACTTTCTCTATATTAATTAAAATTTATATAATGAAATAATGATTTATTTTTCATTAAATCATTGCATATATAGTTTATTTTAGATTATTTTATTTGATATTTCACGCCTTTATACAAAAAAACATCCATAGACTTATTCTCCCTCAGACGTTTTCTCACATGCAGTTTTGGAATTTATTACATTCCTTCAAGTTCCCTCTACTACCTTTGAAGGAAGAGAAACATTTCTACCTCTGCTCATTCATAGAGGTAATATTGATGTTTTCTTAGTAAAAAAATTATCCATAGAATTACTGTATTGTTTCATATTTATGATTAATTTATTTATTTTTAGTATTAATCACATAAGAATTTTTTTCTTATACAAGTGGATTATTTTGTTTGAAAATGGTTGATTTTTTCGATGGTGATCATGCATATGAGATATTGGACTTTGAATCTATAACTGAGATAGTGAAAATAAGGAAATGTGTCAATAATTTATACAACCATCATGAAAAGGTGAATTCATACAAATTTTTTAATTAATTTTTTCATCCCTTTTTCTACTATTTTTATTTTCATTTCCTTAAATTTTTTATCTAATACTTATATAGTTGTTTTTATAGATCTTTTTGGAAGTCATATTTTTAATTTATCTATATAAAATAAGACCTAAAAGAGATAAAAAAATTTATGCGAATGTTACCACAATTTCCATTGCCTTTATTTATGGGTCATCAAACACTTAATACTGAGTAGGTGTTCATAGTCGAAAAACCTTTTTCATCTAAGAATAGTGACTCAATATGAATTGTTGGAAGATTGAAATAGAAAAACCATGGAAAGCCTAGTAAAATTAGTAGTTTAGATTTTTTGATACCTTGGTACATGTAGGAATCATTCAAACCTCATTCCAATACATGGTGTTACTTGAACGACTCCTAGATTGTCTTTTTATTTAAAATCGACATTAATTTTAGTATAAAATCCAACTAACATACTCAAAACCAATAAAATTAATTTTTATTGATTTGATTATTTAGTATAACAATAAATAAGTCATTTGTGACATGTATGAATTAGTTTCATCACATTCCTATACATTATGTGCCCAGTATGACTCAAAGCATCTGTTATGAGTCAAAAATTGGAATTTAAGTTCAAAATGTATCACCCACTGAAAACTAAGAAACCACACTCAATTTTTTTTATAATTTATAAAAATGATTCATAAGTTACTTGTAACATGTAGGAATAAGTATCATGTTATAAACACATATGATGTGACCAGTATGACTCAAAGATCATGTTTTGAGTTTAAAACGAAAATTTCGTAAAAAATACAAGTGATGTACTCAGAACCAAGAAAATGAATTAATATTTTTTTATACTTTAGGAAAACTATAACAAAGTCATTTTTTAGCTGTAGGAATCTACCACCCCTCAATTTTGACACACGGTCTGAACAGTATGAATCCAAGTGCATCTTTTTATTTAAAATCGACATTAATTTTAGAAAAAAAGAAAAATTACATACTCCAAACTGAGAAAAAGCATTTTAATTGTAAAGATAAATAGGTAAAATTTTAAATAAGTATTTTATAACCTGTAGGAGTTAGTATCAACTCAATATGATACACAATGTTCATGGTATGACTCAAATTGTCTGTTATCATTTTAAAATTAACATTTCAAATCAAAAAGTTTCACTCATTAAAAAACTAACAAATGCACTTGGATTGTCTTTATAATTTATGTAAATGATTCATATGCCATTTTTTATGTGTAGTAATTTTTCTCACATAAAATTGAAACATGAAGTGACTAGTAGGAATCAAAGTTCGTTTTTCTAGTTTAGAATGACATTTTATGTGAAAAAGAAAAGGGATGTAATAAAAATTTAGAGAACACAATTGTATTTTCTTGAAACATTAGGAAAACAACCCATAAATCATTTTCGGAATTTGTAAATCATCCAAACCTCAATCTGTTGAATTTTGTGACTAGTATGACTCCAAGTGCATATTTTTATTTATAATTGACAATATTTTTTGTAAAAAAAGACAACATACATACTCAAAATAGGGAAAACATATTTATATTGTTCTTATAATTTATGAAAATAATACATAAGTCATATTTTAAGTGTATGAATCAGCCTCAAATTAATTTGATACAGGATGTTCCAGATATAACACAAAGTATACATTATCGTTTTAAACTTGACATTTTAGTTCTAAATTTTCACTCATTAAAATCAATAAAATGCACTCGGATTATCATGATAATTTTGGAAAATAATTAATAAGTAATTTTTGATGTGGGTGAATTAGTATCATGTAAAACCAACACATGATGTGTCTAATATGAATCAATGTGCATGATTCCAATTTAAAATGATATTTTAGTAAAAAAATCAAGTGATGTACTCAAAACCAAGAAAAATAATTTGGATTATTTTGATACATTATGAAAACTAATTGTAATTCATTTTTAGGTGTTGGAATCATTCGTACCATAATCTGACACACGATCTACCTCGTATGACTCAAAGTGTTTGTTATTAGTTCAAAACTGGCATTTTAGTTCAAAAAGTTTCACTCACTGAAAATAATGAAAATGAAATCAGATTATCATGATTATTTATGAAAATGATTCATAACCCATTTTTTTGTGTAAGAATCAGAATATTGTCAAACTGACACATAATGTGATTGGTATGACTCAACTTGTGTGTTTCCAATTTAAAATACATTCTAGTAAAAATGACAAGTGACATACTCAAAATCGATAAAACATAATTAGATTGTTTTGATACATTAAGGACACAATCCTTATGTCTTTTGGGATATGTATAAATCATCCACCCCTCAATATAATACATTTTATGACTGGTATTACTCAAAGTGTTTCTTTTTATTTAATATTTTTCATTTTAGCTTAAGCATGCATCACATTGCCAAAATCAATAAAAAAATCCTAGATTGTTTTCTCATCATTATATCTTCTAATACTTAATTAACAACCTAATAATTTTTTTCTTATCTTTATTTAGTTATTTTTCATAGAGATAATTCTTGAAGAATAATAAGAAATGTTGTGACATGTAAGAATCAACTACAACTCAATCTGATACACAATGTTCTTTGTATGACTCAAAGTTTAGTTTACAATTAACACTTTATATTTAATTTATTTCTTTATATCATTACTAAAATAAGAATTTTTTTCTTATATAGGTTCATTGTTTTAATATTTTAATCGTGGAATGTTTGAAAATAGCATTATTCAACATCAAGGAAAAAAGACAAAGCAACATTGATGTTTTTGAATGTATGTGATAATTTTTACATACTCAAGTAAATGTATAAATTAATGTATGAAATGTTTATAATATAGTTTATTTTTTCTTATATATATTTTCTAAATTCTATTACATTTTAATTTTGTATTGGTACTTGATTTTTAGTAGTTCTGATGCTATTTCGCATGTTGTAGTGAGATGTAACACCACATAGCTATAATACCCTTTATCAGAACTAATAAATTCATAGAAAAGGCGGTAATTTATCAGTGATAAGTAAAAGGAGTGATAAATGGGGTCCTTTATCATTACTTTTATAATTTCTAATATGGGATCCCTTTTTCAGTTCTTTTCTATCAAAGATAAATTCCAAGGGATTTTAATCATGTTCAGGTTTTCAATGCATCTCTAGCACTGATAAAGTCCATTTTTAACATTATTAATGGCATTTTTTGTAGTAGTTTTTTGGAGTTTTTAGTGATTTTATGGTTATATGTGTTTTAGTGTTTTTATGATCTTAGGTATTTTTATGGTATTTAGGGACATTAGGGTTTTGGGTTTTTTTGTTGCATTTTTAGGTTTTTAGGGGGTTTATGGTTTTTTCAGTTTTTATGTCTTTCATTGGGATTTTTAGGGTTTTTAGGTTTTTTATGATTTTAGGGATTATAGATATTTTTTGGATTTTATTAGTTTTTGGAGTTTTTTGGGATTTTGAGTTGTTTTAGAGTTTTCAAGGTTTTTAGGGTTTTTTGGTTGTTTAGTGGGGTTTTGAGTTTTTAACTATTTTAAGGATTTTCATAGTGTTTTAATTATTCAGGGGTTTAAAGTGTTTTTAGAGTGTTTAGTTATTTTTAGAGGTTTTATGGGTTTTCGGGGTTACTATTGTTTTTTATCATCTTTTATATTTTAGTGGTTTAAGTTTTTTTAGGGTTTTATGGTTTTCATAGAGGTTTTTCATGTTTTTTAACTTTTTATTAATTTTTATGGATTTTCTCTTTTTCTTTTTTTTACAGTTTTTAGGGATTTTGAGTGTCATTAAGTTTTTATTGGTTTTATGTTTTATTCTATGGTTTTAGGAGTTTTTGAGTTTTTAGGGCCTTAAAGGTTTTTAATGTCTTTTAATGTTTTATATGTTTAAAAGGGTTTTATATTTTTAGTGTACTTTTAGGGATTTATAGGTTTTTAGGGGTTTTAATGGTTTTTAGTGTTTTAATTAGTTTTAGGGTTTCTAGGGAATTTCAAGGGTTTTTAGTATTTTTATCATTTTTAGGTTTTTAGGCATATTAAGTGTTCTTAGGTTTTTAAGAGGATTTTTTATGTTTTTAGGGTTTTATACATTTTTAGGTATTTTAATTCTTTTTTAATATTTTCTTGGGTTTTTATAGATTTTTAGGGCTTTTAATGGTTTTTTGGGTTTTATGGTTTTTATTGTTATTTAGTTTTTTAGGGTTGGGGTTGATTTTGTAGCGGTTTTAATGGTTTTTAGACTTTTTAAGCATTTTTAGGGGTCTAAAGGGTAATTTATATTTTTAGTGGTTTTAGGGTTTTAATGGGATTTTTATATTTCTTATATTTTCTTTGGATTTTTATGTTTTTAGGGTTTTATAAGGTTTTATATTTTTAATTTTTTTAGGGGATTTATGTTTTTTCTATTTTTATGTTTTTTATAGGTTTTCTGGGTTTTTAGTGTTTTTTTTGTTTTTAGGGTCTTTTATGGATTTTTATTATTTTTATGGGGTTTTATGGTTTTTTAGGGATCATGAGGGTTTTTTGGGTTTTTTGGGGTTTTAGGGTTTTTTGGTTTCTATGGTTTTTTGGGGTTTTTGGCTATTTGTTTTGTTTTTGGGGTTTTTTATTTTGATATATTTTCAACAATTGTACGAGTTTAAAGTTTTCTAAGAGTTTTTAGTGGTTTTTTTTTGGATTTTTAGGTTTTTATGGTTTTTAGAGGGTTATGGTTTTTATGGGTTTTTAGGGTTATTTTGGGTTATTTAGGGTTCTCAGTGTTTTTAGGGTTTTAGAGAAAGGAAGATGCGAGGCCAGGCTATCCCTTAACCCCAGATATATAAAGATGAGAAAAAGAGAAGCAGACAAGAGTGGGGAGGGGTCAAGCAACCCACACCCAAAGCCCTAACAACCCCATAAAAAAGTCTGAATCCCAAAATGAAAGAAAACTATGGGACAAAATCACCATCACCAAAGGGATCTCTATCATCGCCATAGCTCGAGGAGGCATCTGAGTCCACCGACTCCCATTCAGAGGATTCATATTGCATGAGAAAGGATGCACAATACTTCCTAAGTTCCACATCCAGTTTCACATTGATAGCCTGATCTCCCCTTCCATAAGAATTGCCTTTACCTTTATTGGAGTTAGAGGAAGCCCTAGTATCCATAGGCCTAGGTAGGGAGGAATAATCCCTCCTAGCTCTCTTTTTCACTGGAGGATCACTCTGGATATTTCTCTTCCTTTGAACTGAGGCGATAGGTGCAACCATGTCTTCTTGCTTTCTACATTCAGGGTCAGACCCCAACCTTCTCTTCGACTTACCACCGGATGAGTCAGAGAAGGCCATCTTCTCCTGCACCTTCTTTGTTCTGTTTAGTCTGGCGTACATGAGATCATCAAGGTCCCCAGGGATTTCTCAAAGACTGATGTTCTCAACATTCTCATCTTCGAGGAAGATCACCGGCTACAAATCCAGTTTGTGGAAGGTATCATAAATATGCTGCTCAGTTGGTATTTTTGAGCAGTCCAGCATAATCGGGTCAGACAATTCAACATAGGGAGGCAGCTTCTTGAACATAACAAGAGCCGAGCTCATGTCGGGCAGCTCAGTGCTCCACTTATCAAGGCAGCGATTTTCAAGGGGTTGCATGGGTAAAGGGGCATCCTTCAGATCAAGAACGAGCAAAGTAAGGTCAAGCAGTACATGTTCCTGAGGGGACACAGTGGGAAGGGGATGTTCCACATCCAATTCCCAAGAACCAATAATAGGGGAAGGTAGGTCTACATCCTAAAGGATATCATCATCTTCTACCTCCTGCAGCACCATCCTTTCGTGGCCCATTTCCTCAGTACCCATAGAGACCAGATGATTCAGACCAATGGACCAGTTCAAGAATAAAGATGTCTCATGACCACATTTAGCATCCACTGAAGGGCTTGACAAAGGTGCCCTCTCTATTCCAAGACAGGCTGGATTTGAGGACAATCTCATGCCCCTTCCAGGATCAGGATTTATAGAAACACCCCCAACTCCATCAGGAATGACATCCCCCATAACAGAAGAGGCATCTCTCCCCAGGACCAAATCACCCTTCACTCGTGTAAAGATTCTCTTGACCAAGACAGGCTCCGTAATAGAAATCTAAGGGGATGATCCATCATCCTCCATCTTGTTATATCCTCGAGCAGCCAGCAGAGGATCACTAGGGGTTTCATTACGTGCCTCCATGTCTCCTATTGAGATAAACATCGAGGAGATGGGATCCTTTCCCAATCTATCCACCATGACATCCCTTATACCACAATCCATTTTCAAATTACCAAGGGAAAATATTGAGGTGCAGTAATTTTCCCACGATTCGAAAACCACCGGCTGCTTCTAACAAATCTCTTCTTTAATCTTAATCCAGAAGAAGTCAACAGGTTCCTTCTAGACATAAACTTAAACAAAAAACCTCAGAGCAACTGGGTGACATAGGTCCCTGGTCCGACTATCCACACATAGAAACCGACCAACCAAATTTCCTAGCATGGAAATAATAGACAAGTTCTGTAAAGGAAGAGGGAGTTTAGGGAACCATACCCAAATAGCCATCAGAGGGTAGTCACGGTTCAAATGGAATTCCAAATTCCACCAGAAATGGGAGAAGTGAGAAGCATCACATCTATGAGGAGCTGAATACCAAGCCCAGATAAGGTCATCCTCCAACAAGATCCAAATAAAAAAGTGATTGGAATCAACTAGACCCACATTGGCACGATCCATGATATCCCAATGCTCGAACAAAAACCTGTCAAAAACATAAACTGGGGGACGCCAGTTCAAAAACATGGCCACAAGGGTTAGATTATAGAGAGCATAGGCCTTGTTGAACTCTTTAATCAATAGAGGGAGCTTCGGCAACCCTTCATGCATGCCCGGTACTTTAGGGTAGAGATCAATCCACGGGAAAGTAGGGAGCGAGTCAGGATCAGATAAAGGAGAGAATCTTTCCTTAGTAGGGGGTATAAGCGACCCATCCCCCATAGATGGGGGAGGCTAGGGTGCCACCATTCTGTTGCCTTCAATACATCGGGGGAGCGGTAGAAGTGCCATCGCGGTAGAGCATCAAGAGCACTGTCTTCCTCTCTTTCTTCTATCTTAGGGTTTCAGGGGTTTAAGTGTATTTGGTTTTTACGATTTTCTTTGTGGTTTCATGATTTTTTAAGAGTTTTTATGTTTTAAAGTATTTTTCCAAATTTTTAGTATTTTATGGTTTTTAGGGTTTTTAGGAATTTTGAGGGAGTTTTTGGGATTCTAGGGTTTTTAGGGTATTTATGCTTTTTTGTGTTTTATGAGTTTTGTATTATTTTAGGAATTTATTTTTTATAGTTTTCTTAACATTTTTAGGCATTTAATTTTTTTATGAGTTATTAGTGATTTTTAGGGGTTTTAAGTGGTTGTTGGGTTTTTACGGTTTTTAGGGGTTTTTAGGGTTTTTAGGGTTTTTAGGGTTTTTAAGCGTTTTAATATTTTTTAGGTTTTTAGGGGTGATAATTATTTTTAGATTTTTATCTTTTTCTTAGGGGTTTTAAGGGTATTTTTCGATTTTAAACATTTTATGGATTTTAGTGAATTTTTTTTCAGTTTTTATAGTTTTTTTGTGTTTTTATGGATATTGAGGGTTTTGAGGGTTTTTATGTTTTTTTGGTATTTAGGGTTTTTAGGGTTTTGTGGGTTTTTTGAGTTTTTAACTTTTTTAGGTTTTAAAAGAGTTTTTAGATTTTTTAGTGTGGTTTTAGGGTTTTTATGGGTTTTTCGGGGTTTTAATGGTTTTAGGGGTTTTATGGTTTTTTTTCATTTTTATTGATTTTCCGTTTTTAATTGTTTTTTAGTTTTTAGAGGTTTTAATTGTTTTCTTATTTTAAGGTTTTCTTATGGGTTTTCATGTTTTCAAGGTTTGTTAATTTTTTGGGATTTTAGGTATTACTTATAATTTTATGATTTTTTTGGTTTTTTAAGAATTTTGAGTGGTTTTAGGGTTCTTATCCTTTTATGGTTTTTTGGAGTTTTAGGTATTTTGAGTTTTGGGGGGTTTTAGAGTTTTTTTTATGGGATTAAAGGTTTTAATATATTTTAGAGAGTTTTTAGGGTTTTATGGGGTTTTAATGTTTTATGGGATTTATGGTTTTTAGGTTTTTATGCTTTTTAGTTTTATTAGGGTTTTTTGTTTAGTTATTTTATGGGTTTATGGATTTCTTAATGTTTTTATGATTTTGAGTGGTTTTTAGGGATTTTTAACTAATTTTTGTATTTTTTTGGTTTTTAGGGATGTTATGGATTTTGAGGGATTTTTTGGTTTTTATGTTTTATTGGGATTCAGATTTTTTTAGTTTCTATGGGTTTTAAGGGGATTTATAGTTTTTTTCAAATTTTTTACGGGATTACTGTGTTTTTATGGGGGTTTAGTGTTTTTAAGGGTTTTAGGGTTTCTTAATATTTTTGTTGGATTCTAAGGTTTTTAGTGTATTTTTAGGGTTTTAGTGTTTTTTGGGTTTTTATGTTTTTAAGGGGTTTATGTTTTTGTGGTTTTTATGTTTTTTTAAGGGTTTTCAGGGTTATAGGGTTTTTAACGTATTAAGGATTTTTAGGTATTTTTTGAATTTTTATGAATTTTTAGGGTATTTGGGAAATTTGAGGGTTTATGGGCTTTTTAGGGTACTTAAATTTTTACAATTTTAAAGGTGTTTTATGTTTTTTTGGTTTTTATGGTTTTCTTGGGGGGTTTTATGGTTTTTAGTATTTTGTTTTCTGTTTTTAGATATTTTTAGATATTTTTATTATTTTTTATATCTTTTATAGTTTTTATTGTTTTGAGGGGTTTTATGGGTTTTAGTTTTTTTTAGTTTTTTAGGGTTCTAATTTTTTTTTGGTTTTTACGGTTTTTAGTTGTTTTTGGACATTTTTTGGGATTTAAATTGATTTTAGAGTTTTTATCGGTTTTTTGGGGGTTTATGTTTTTAGGGGTTTTGTGGGTTTAAGGGGTTTTAGGTTATTTTAGAATCTTTTGAGGTATTTTTTTGTTTTTTTGGGGTTTTAAGGTTTTTATTTGTTTTAATGGTTTTTAGGGTTTTTTGGGTTTTTAGCGGTTTTTTTATTTTTTAGGAATTTTAACGATTTTTAGGTTTTTTTGGTTTTTAGGATATTTAGGATTTTAGGGTTTTTTGGGTTTTTTGAATTTTTTTATTTTTATGGGGGTTTAGTTGTTTTTAGGTTTTTAAGGTCTTCATTGGGGTTTTTATGATTTTTGGTGTTTTTTACATATTTAGGTATTTTTAGGCATTTTTATGATTTTATTGATTTATGGATTTTTTTTTTGATTTTGGGTGTTTTGAGGTTTTTATTGTTTTTGAGATTTTTTATGGTTATCATAGGTTTTTTGAGTTTTTAGTGTTTTTAATGTGTTTAGAGTTTGTTAACGTTTTTAGTGGTTTAATGGATTTTTAGATAATTTAGTTTTCTTTAATAGGTTTTTTGGGTTTTTTAAGGTTTTAGGGGGATTATGGTATTTAATGTTTTTTACGGTTTTAATGGTTTTAAATGTTTTAGGCCTTTAGGGATTTTATGTGTTTTTAGGTTTTTTAGTTTTTATTATGGATTTTTTTGGGTTTTTAGGGTTTTTACATTTTATGGTATTTTTTCCCTTTTTTTGGGTTTTGATTTTTTATTATTTTTTTGGATTTTGTGCATATTCGCCTATTTTTATTTATTTTTGGTTTAAATGTTTTTTTAGTTTTTAGGGTTTTATGTTTTTTGAGAGTTTTTGACATTTTAATGGGGTTTAAAGGGTTTTTAGTGTATTTTGTGGGATTTCAGGTTATTGTGGGTTTTAGGGTTTTCTATGGTTTTTGAGGTTTGGGGTTTTTTTATGGTTTTTAGTGTTTTTAGTGTTTTTTATTTTTTATGGTCTTGTTTGAGGTTTTTAGGGTTTATAGTCTTTTCTACATTTTAAGGGATTTCAAATATTTTTTTGGTTTTATGTTTTTTTAGGGATTTTAGGGATTTTAGGGATTTGAGGGATTTGATGGTTTTCTATGTTTTTAGGTTTTTTTGGGATTTTAAGGGGTTTTTTGGGTTTTGGGGTTTTTTTTAGTTTTTTAGGGTGTTCAATATTTTTTTGTTTGAAATGTTTTTAGGGGTTTAAATAGTTTTTAGAGTTTATAGTGGTTTTTTGGGTTTTTATAGGTATATATGGTTGTTGAAGGTTTTTAGGGGTTTCTATGGATTTTAGGTTTTTTTAGCATTTTTATGGGTTTTTTGGGTTTTTAAGGATTTTGAGGGGTTCAAAGTGTTTTTAGGGTTTTGATGCGTCTCTAGTAGCACAAAACGAGTAAGTGAAGTTAAATTAGTGAAATATAACTTAAATGACGAAGGATTAAAGTCATCTACACCCGTCATGGTTTCTCCAAGCTTAAATACAAGCCACCAACAATGGAGATGCTCCACCAGTTTCAGTTAAAGGGAAGACACTAAAGCAAGAAATATGCACAACATGATTCAAAAATTCATCAGATTCAAGTTCCCCCATTACAAAGTTGTAAAAATACACTATAAATACAAATTAAAGAGTTGAAAATGACCCAAATTGAATTAATGGGTTTTATGTTTTTTATGCTATATAACGTTTTTATGCGTTTAAAGGAGTTTTAGTGATTTTAATGGGTTTTAGGGTATTTATGGTATTTTATGGTTTTGGGGGTTTTATAGTTTTTAGGGTATTAGTGGTTTCAATTGTTTTTAGTTTTTTTTGGGTTTTTTAATGTTTTTAGTAATTTTTATTATTTTATTAGTATTTTTATGGTGTTTAGATATTTTTAGCTATTTTAGGATATTTATTGTTTTTAAGATTTTATTGGTTTTATGATTTTTTTTTAGTTTTTGGGGTTTTAACGGTTTATAGTGTTTTTTGAGTTTTTAGTGTTTTATAAGGTCTTTGTGGAATCATTAATTTTTTTTAGGGTTTCTATTGTTTTTATAAATTTTGAGGGTTTAAGGGTCTTTAGGGATTTTAGGGTTTCTTGGATTTTTTTTCATTTTTTAGTGTTTTTCAAATTTTTCAAGGGGTTTCAGTGTTTTTAGGTTTTAAAGTATTTATTTGGTGTTTTTAGGATTTTTAGGAAATTTTTGGCAATTTTTTGTGTTTTTTTCATTTTTAGATTTTTATGGGTTTTAAGTGTTTTTAGGATTTTTTAGGGTTTCTTAGGGGTTTTCCCCATTTTTAGGGGTTTTAAAATTTTAATGGATTTTTAGGTTGTTTATGATTTTTATGATTTTATGGAATTATTCAGGTTTTTATGGTCTTTTGGGTTTTTATGAATTTTTTGGGTATTTTGCGTTTTTAGGGGGGTTTTCAGATTTTTAGTGTTTTTTTATTTTTTAACGATTTAAAGGGTTTTAGAGTTTGTTTTTTGTGCTTTTAGATTTTTTATATTTTTTGGGGTTTTAAGGTTTGGGAGGGTTTATGGTTTTTAGGGTCTTTTTAGGGTTTCTAGGATTTTTAGCATTTTTAGGTTTTTATGGTTTTTATTTTTTTAGGTTTCTATGGTTTTCGTAGGGTTTTTTTAGAATTCTTTGGTATTTTTTAGGTTTTTTATGGTTTTTTTTTGAGTTTTTAGGGATTTTGAGGTTTTTAAGTGTTTTAGTGTTTTTATGGTTATTTAGGGTTTCTAGTTTTTTATGTTCTCAGGGGTTTTATGTGTTTTTATTTTATTAGGTTTTCTTAAGGGGGTTCTGTTTTTAGGGTTTTTTATGTTTTTAGGGATTTTTTTTGGATTTTATATTATTGTTATCAGTTTTTAGGGTTTTTAGTGATTTTGGGTGTTTTTATAATTTTTTAGGTTTTTTAGGTTTTTAGGGTTTTTAAAACTTTTAGTCTTGTAGGGGTTTGCAGTATTTTTTTGGTTTTTTTGGTTTTCTTATGGGTATTTATTATTTTTAGGTTTTTCTAATTTTTTATGAATTTTTAGTGTTTTTTAGTATTTTAAGGTTTTAGTGATTTTGAGGGTTTTATGATTTTTATGTTTTTGTGCTTTTATGGATTTCTTGAGTTTTTTAATGATATTCAAGGGTTTTATAAATTTTAAAAGTATTAATGGTTTTAAATGTGTTTTAGAGGTTTTGGTCGGTTTTTATTATTTTTATGTGAATTTAGTGTCTTCTAGTTTTTAGGGGGTTTTTGATTATTTTTAAGGGTTTTTTATTTTGAGAGATTTTTTAGGATTTTTATGGATTATTTTGTTTTTATGTTTTTAATGGATTTAAGTGTATTTTTATTTTTTATACTCTTTTATTATTTTCAGGGTTTTTAGGGATTTTTAGTGCCTTTTATGATTTTTGAGGGTTTTAGTGTCTCTAGAGATTTTGAGGGTTTTTAGGGGTGTTTTGTTTTTTATGTTTTTTATTATTTTATGGATTTTAATGGGTTTTATAGTTTTTAATGTTTTTAGGGTTTCTTGATTTTTTGGTGGATTTTTAGTGTTTTATGGGTTTTTAGGGGTTCTTATGGTATTAGGGAATTTTTATGATTTTTAAATTTTTTAGGATTTTTATTGATTTTAAGTGTTTCTATGTTTTTATAGATTTCATTCTGTTTTTTGTCGTTTTTTTTTTCAATTTTAGGTATTTTTAAGGATTTATAAGGATTTTTATTGTTTTTAGTGTTTTTAGGGATTTTGAGGGGGTTTAGGGGTTTTATGTTTTTTTGGGATTTTAGCATTATTTGGTTTTTAGGTGCTTGAAGTCTTTCTAGGGTTTTAATGTTTTATTAGGGTGTTTCAGGGTATTTAGTGTTTTTTTACATTTTTAAGGAATTTTGGAAAAATTTTGGATTATAATGGTTTTTAGTATTTTTTTTTTGATTTTGAAGGGTTTTATCCATTTAGGGTTTTACGGTTTTCTTCGGTGGTTTTAGGGGGGGGGGGGGTTGGGTTTTTATTGGTTTTTAGTTTTTTAATGTTTTTAGGGGATTAAAGGGTTTTAGAGTTTTTGTGGTTTTTATGTTTTTATGGGGACTTTAGGGTTTTTAAGGATTAGGGTTTTTATAGTTTTAAGTTCTTTCAGGGTTTTTACGGTATTTTAGGGCTTGTAGGGGTTTTATAGATTTTATAGGTTTCATGGGTTTTAT
The DNA here is from genome assembly GCA_963277665.1 of Viscum album. Classification (NCBI taxonomy): domain Eukaryota; kingdom Viridiplantae; phylum Streptophyta; class Magnoliopsida; order Santalales; family Viscaceae; genus Viscum; species Viscum album. Next base: position 1,589,270,300 of record OY728121.1, on the reverse strand, counting down.
GTTTTTTAGTGTTTTTAAGGTTTTCGTAGGTTTTTTTTAGGGTTTTTAGGTTATTTTACATTTTAGGGATTTTTAGGGGTTTTTAGGATTTTTTATGGGTTTTTTTTGAGTTTTTGGGATTTTGATGTTTTTTTTGTGTTTTAGAGTTATTTGGGTTTTTTAATATGTTTTAGCCTTTCTTATGTTTTTGGGGGAGTAAATATTTTTAGGCTTTAAGGTTTTTGGTTGGGTTTTTAGGATTTTTACACATTTTACATATTAGGTATTTTTAGTGATTTTAAAGGACTTTTATGGTTTTAAATGTTTTGAGGGACTTTAATGGTTTTTTATATTTTCTGGGTTCTTATTTTTTGTTTGTTTTTAGGGTGTTATTGAGTTTTTTTTGTGTTTAAGGCCCTTTGGTGTTTTTACATGTTTATGTTTGTAAAGGGTTTTCAGTTTTTTAGTGTTTATCTAGCAATTTATGGGTTTTAGTGTTTTTTAATTTTTTAGGTATTTTTGAATGTTTTAGGGGTCATTAGTGTTTTAAGGTCTTATTATTGTTTTTTTTGGGCTTTTTAGTTTGGATGATTTTTATTTATTTTAAATGTTTTCTTGATTTTTAAGGACTTCTTATTGTTTTTTAGGGTTTTTATAATTTATAAATTTTTAGGAATTTTTAGGGATTTCTTGGGATTTTATAGTTTTTAGGGTTTCATAGTTTTTTTAATTTTTAATGTTTTTCGTGTTTTTAGGTTTTTACAGGTTTTATGTGTTTTTAGTTTTTTAATGTTTTTATAGGGGTTTTCATGGTTTGTAGGTTTTTTTAATTTTTTAGAGATTTTGGGGGCTATCTTAGGAATATTATGATAATTAGTTATTTTGATGATTTTAGGGTCCTTAAGGGTGTCTAGTATTTTTTTAGATTTGTTGGGATTTTTAGTATTTTTTAGATTAATGGTTTTATTAGGGTTTTTTGGGTTTTATTAGGGTCTTTTAGGTTTTAGGGAATTTAGGGTCTTTTAGGATCTTTATGGGTTTTTAGGGTTTTTATGGATGTTGGGGGGTTTTAGGGTTTTTATGGTTTTTATATTTTATTACTGTTTTTAGGTGTTTAAATTGTTTTTAGATTTTTAGTGGGTTTTATGGTTTTTATAGCTTTTTAGGGATTTTATGTTTTTCAGGGTTTTTATTTGTTTTAGGAGTTTTAGGTTCATTTTAAGGGGTTTTTGGGTTTCTAAAGGTTTTTAGGTTTTTAGGGGTTCTAATTTTTTTAGCATTTTCCTAGATATTTTTACAGTTTTTCGGGCTTTTAGGTATTTAGGCTTTTTTTGGTCTTTTTAAGGTTTTTATGTTTTTAAGGTTTTAAGGGTTTTTTAAGGATTTTAGGGATTTTATGGTTCTTTGGGATTTTATAATTTTTAGATGTTTTAGGGTTTTTAACTATTTTTAAGTTTTTATGGGTTTTATGGGGGTTTTAAGGTTTTTTTGGTTTTTTACATTTTTAGTGATTTTTTATGATTTGGATGGTTTTTTTGGGTTTTTAGGGATTTTGATCGGTTTTCCAGTTTTTTTGCTTTTAGGGTTTTTTTCATTTCAGGTATTTTGGGGGTTTTTCAGTGTCTTGGTGTGTTTTTAGAGTTTTTAGTGGTATTTTTGGGTTTTATTTTTTTAAGAATTATTGGTGTTTTTATTGATTTGTGGTGTTATAGGGTTTTTAGGTTTTTTAGGTGTTTTATAATTTTCTAGATTTTTAGGGTTTTTAATTGGTTTTAGGTTTTTGATGATTTATATGGGTTTTCAAGGTGTTTAGGGGTTTTTATGGGGTTTTTGTTTTTTTTGGTATTTTGAGGGGTTTTTTGGGGGTTTTCAAGGGTTTAACATTTTAAAGAATTTGTAGGGTTTTTAGGATTTCTATGGACTTTTATGGTTATTTGGGATTTTTAGTGTTTTAGGGTTTTGATCATTTTTTGGGTTTTAGGGGTTTTTTAGTGGTTTATAGTTTTAATTTTTTTACATTTATTTAACATTTTTCGGGTTCTAAAAAGTTTTTAGTGTTTTTATTGGTTGTAGGGTTTTTATGGTTTCATTATGGTCTTAAGGGTTTTTATAGTTATTGGGGTTTTTATGGTTTTTAGGGTCTTTTTAGGTGTTTTATGTTATATTTATATTTTTAGTTTTTTAATGTGATTTTATGGTTTTGTGGGTTTCTTAGTGTTTTCAATGATTTTGGTGGGTTTTTATGTTTTTAGGGGTTTTTGGTTTTTATTATCTTTATTTTCAGTTTTATGGTTTTTAAGGATTTTGAGTGTATTTTGGATTTTTAGGGGTTTTAGGTCTTTTTCATTTATTACGTTTTTTATTCGTTTGAAGTGTTTTTATGTTTTTAAGGTTTTTTAGGTATTTTCAGGAGGTTTTATGTTTTTTTGGGATTTATTCTTTTTTTAGTATTTTAGGTTTTTAAAGTGTTTTACAAATTTTAAATGTTTTTAGGGGTTTAAAGGATTTTTTGAGTTTTTATTGGGTTTTTAGGAGTTTTAGGGGTTTAAGGCTTTTTAAATGTTTAAGAAGTTTAGGGTTTTTCATGTTTTTAAAGGTTTAAGGGGTTTTATGACTTTTTAGGGTTTCTAGTGTTTTTATTTTTTAGGGGTTTTAAATGTTTTATAGGGTTTTTAATGTTTAATTTGGGGTTTTTAAGATTTTTTTTTATATTTTACATTTTAAAGGATTTTAAGTGATTTTTTAGGGTTTTTATGGTTTTTATTATTCTAAAGGATTTTGAGGGTTTCTAAGGATTTTAGGGTTTTTATGGGTTTTTTGTGTTTTTATGTTTTTAGTGATATTACGTGTTTTTTGGGTTTTTAGGTTTTCATAGGGGTTTTTAAGGTTTTTAGAGTTTTTTAAATGTTTTTAGGTATTTTTAGGGGGTTTTTAGATTTTTTTATTTTTTTGGGGGTTTTAAGGATTAGGAGGGGTTTTAGGGTTTTAGGAGATTTTGGGATTTTTATTGTTTTTATTATTTTTTATGTTTTTTGGATATTATTATTTTTAGGTTTTTAACATTTTATATTATATTTTGGGTTTTATTACATTTTTATTGATTATTATGGCCTTTTAGGATTTATATTGTTTTTACAGTTTTTGGGATTTGTGGGGTTTTAGAGGTTTTTTTGGTTTTTAAGGAATTTTTATTTGTTTTTGGGATTTTAGAGTTTTTTTAGAATTCTTAGGGGATTAATTTTTTTTAGAGATTTTAATTTTTTCCATTGATTTTATTTGTGTTTAGGGTTTTATGGTTTTTAGGGGTTTGTGGTTTTTAGGGTTTTTATGGTTTTTTCGTGGTTTTAGTGTTTTTAGGTTTTTATGTGTTTAAAATGTTTTTATGTTTTAGAATTTTTCTTAGGGTTTCTCATGATTTTAATGATTTTTGGGATTAAAAAGGAATTTATGGTAATTTAGTGCCTTTTGGTATTTTTATGGGTCTTAGGGATTTTATGGTTTATGTTTTTTTGGGGTTGTTATTGATTTTTTAGGGTTTTTAAGTATTTTTATGATATTTGATCATTTTTAGGGGTTTAAAGAGTGGTTAGAATTTTTTTTTCAGTACATATGAGATTTAATGGATTTTTATGTATTTTAGGGTTTTATCATTCTAGGGTTTTTTTATTTTAGGGTCTTGTTGGGTTTGTGATGTTTTTATCATTTCTAGCTTTTTTAGGGGTTTTATGTGTTTTTTGGTTTTTTGGTTTTTATAGGTGTTTTCAGGTTTTATGGGTTTTTACATTTTTAGGTATTTTTAGGATTTTTAAGATTTTTAGGGATTTATAGGGTTTTTAGGGGTTCTAAGGTTTTTAGGGTTTTATCATTTTTTTATTTTTAGGGTTTTTTTTCCGTTTTTAGGTTTTTATGTTTTTCTTGGACTTTTTTGGGGTTCCCTAGTTTTTATGTTTTTATGTATTTTTATGGTTTTTTTGGTTTTATTAAGGGTTTTAATGTCTTCCAAGGATTTTCATGGGTTGTTAAGTTTTTTAATTATTTTCTTGGGATTTGGAGGGATTTTTTTTAGGATTCTTATGGATTATTATGTTTTTAGGGATTTTGAGGGATTTGAGGTTTTTTATGGTATTTCTAGGTTTTTAGGGTTTTGTTGATCTTTTTAGGGTTTTCAAAAAAATTTAGAGTTCTTTACATTTTTAGGCGTCTAAATGGGTTTTATTGTTTTTAGTGGTTTTTAGAGTTTTTATGACACTTTATTTTTAAGGGTTTTTGAGGTTCTTATGGTTTTTAGGGTTTTATTTCTTTTTGGGGTTTATAATGTTTTTAGGTTTTTTAGAGGTTTAAATTATTTTTCGGTTTTCAAAATTATCTTTTCGTTTTTAAGGTTTTCAGGTTTTTTCAGGTTTTTTGTTATTTGGAGGGGTTTTGGGTTTTTTATGGTATTATGGTTTTGGGGGGTTTAGGGGTTTTATGGTTTATGTGTTTTACTGATTTATTGAAACTTTTAACATTTAGGGGTTTAAAAGTTTTTTAGTGATTTTAGTGGTTTGTTCGGGTGTTTATAGGTTTTTAGGAGTTTTTAGAGTTTTTAGTGTATTTAGGGTTTTTAGGGATTCTAGTGTTTTTTGGGTTTTATTTATTTTTAGGTGTTTATTTTTTTTATTAGGGTTATCTGGGTTTTTTTACATTTTTAGGATTTTCTTATGATTTTATGGATTTTTAGGGTTTTAGGTTTTGTTAAGGGTTTTTGGGGTTTGGGGGCTTTTTGTTTTGTAATGGTTTTAAGGGTTTTAGTGTTTATAAACAATTTTAGGTAATTGAATAAAGTTTATAGTTTTTAGTGGGTTATAGGTTTTTATTGGGTTTTTGTGGGTTTTTATATTTTTTTTGAGTTTTTATGGGTTTTAGGGGGTTTTTTGATTTTAAGCATTTTTTGGTTTTTATGGGTTTTAAGTGTTTTTCATTTTTTTAGGTTTTCTTAGGGTTTTTTCATAGGTTTCTAGTTTTTTACATTTTTAGGGATTTTTTATGGATTTTATGGGTTTTCTGTGGTTTTAGGTATTTTTAGTTTTTTTAATCTTTTTTTTAGTTATTATGGTTTTTTTCGGTTTGTGGGTATTTACGGTTTTTTATGTTTTCAGGGGTTTTATGGTTTTTAGAGTATTTTACAATATTTGGGGTATAAATTGTTAGGAATTTTATGGGGTTGTGGTTTTTTATAGATTCTAGGGTATTTATTGTTTTTAGGGATCTTTAGGGTTCTTTTCATTTTTTAAGGATTTTTGTTGTTTTATGTGTTTCATGGTTTTATGGGTTTTTAGGGGTTTTTAGGGGGTTTAGTGATTTTTTTATTGTTACATTTTTTAGGAATTTTAAGAATTTTTAGGGGTTTTAGGGATTTAGAGGGTTATAGTGTTTTTAGTTTTTTTATGGTTTTTTGGGTTTGTGGTTTTCTGCGTTGTTTTTATGGTTTTAACATTTTTTAGTGATTTTTAATGTTTTTAAAAGATTAAAGTATTTTTATAGTTTTAGTGTTTTTTAGGTTATATATGGGCTTTGGGGGAGGGGTTAATGGGTTTAGTGGTTTTTATGGATTATTGGATTTCTATGGGTTTTATGGGTTTTTAAGGGTTTTGACATTTTTATGGTTTTAGGTTGTTTATGTGTTTTTCTATTTTTATGGATTTCATAGGGGTTTTCATGGGATTTAGTTTTTTTTTATGTTTTTTTGGTTTACATTGATTTTGCATATTTTTTGGGGTTTTATGGGTTATAGTATTTTGATGGTTTTTTGGGTTATTTAGGTTTTTTTGGTTTTTTTGGTATTTAATGTTTTTTTAGTTTTTCGGGTTTTAATGTTTTTCAAGGTTTTAAATTTTTCGGTACTTAAAGGTTTTTTATATTTTTAGTGGTTTAATGTTTTTTGGGTGTTTATGGTTTCATGGGTTTTAGGGGTTTTTTGGTTTTTAGGGTTTTTATGTTTTTACGGTTTTTTGGTTACTTAGTGTTTTTTAGGTTTTTTGGGGTTTTAAGTGTTTTTAGGGTTTTAAGGTTTTTTTTTCAAGGATTTTAGTGTTTTAACCTTTTTAGTTTTTTGGGATATTTTATATTTTTTTTGTATTATTAGCGGTTTTAGTGATTTTGAGGGGTTTTATTGTTTTTTTTGTTTTAGGGTTTTTTGCGGTTTTCGTTTTTCTTATTTTTCAAATGTTTTAACTTTTTTTATAGTTTTTTGTGTTTTTAGTGTTTTAAAGGGTTTTTAGAGTTTTTGTGGGTTTTTATGGATTTTTAGAGTTTTTTAAAATTTTAGTGGTTTTTATTGGTTTTAGGTTTTTAGTGTTTTTAATGTTTTAGGTTTTTTATTTTTTATTTTTTTCATGAGTTTTAAGTGTTTTTAGGTTTTTATGGATTTTTAGGGTTTTATGGATTTTGAGGGATTTTTGGGTTTTATAAGGAGTTGTGTTTTTTTGGTTTTTTGTTTTTTTTTTCATTTTTAGGGATTTTTGTTATTTAGTTTTCTAAATTATTTTTGTGTTTTAAAGGTTTTTTAGATTCTTAGGGAGTTTTGGGGGTTTTATGTGTTGTTTTCGGTTTTTTATGTTTTGCATGGTATATATGGTTTTCAGGGTTTTTATCTTTTTTAGGTTTTTAAGGGGTTTTAAGTGTTTTTTTCTTTTTATGGTTTCCTTAGGTTTTTTAGGAGCGTTTACATGTTTAGGTATTTTTTTAGGGAATTTAGTATTTGTATGGGGCTGTAGGAATTTATGGTTTTTACGGTTTTTAGGGTTTTTTGGGGGTTTATGTGTTTTTTGGATTTTATGGTTTTATTAGGGTCATACATGTTTTTTGGAGTTTTAACATTTTTAGTGATTTTAGGGAATTTTCATGATTTTAGGGCTTTTAGGTTTTTTTTGGATTTTGAGGGGTTTTAGTGTTTTTGGAGTGTTTAGGGGTTTTGTGGGTTTTAGTGTATTTTATTTTTTTAGGGGTCTTATGTTATTTTTAGTTTTTAACGTGTTTAGGGGTTTATATGGGTTTTTGAGTTGGGGGGGGGGGGGGGGGTTATCATTTTTATGAGGCTTTAGGAAATTTGAGGATTTAAGGATTTTCATGCATTTTATTGGTTTTTAGGGGTTTTAAATTGTTTAAGCATTTTTTTAAATTTTAGTTTTTTTTCGTGTTTGAAGTGTTTTTAGGTTTTTTATGGTTTACTTATTGGATTCACAGGATTCTAATGATTATTTCGATTTTTTATGATTTTTATGAGTTTTATGGTTTTTATGGGTTTTGTGGTTTTTAGGGTTTTTATGGTTTTCTTAGGGTTCTTCAGGGACTTTTGTGGATTTTGTTTAGATTTTTTATTTTTGAGTCGTTTTTAGGGATTTTTAGGGATTTTATGTTATTTTTTGGATTTTTTGGGGTTTGTAGGTGTTTTTTGGTTTTTATGGGTTTTACAATTTTTTTATAGAATTTTATTGTTTGTATGGGATTAAAGGGTTTTACATTCATTAGTGGGATTATAGCGTTTTATTGAATTTTAGGGGTTTTAAATGTTTTAGTGGTTTTTATATTTTTTAGGGTTTTTAGGGTTTTTAAGGTTTTTAACATATTTTAGGATTTTTGGGGTTATAAGTGTTTTTATGTTTTTAAGGATCACATAGGGTTTTAAGGGTTTTCATGGGTTTTATGTTTTTAAGGATTTTTAGGGGTTTTATGGTTTTTAGGGGATTTACAGTTATCTTAGGGATATTCAAGAATTTTAGGTGTTTTAAAAGTTTTAGGTACTTTTGGGGATTTTATATAGATGTTTTATTTTTGAATGGTTTTTAGGGGTTTTTTTGGATTTTATGTTAATTTACGGATTTTTTGGGGTTTGTAGGTGTTTTTTGGTTTTTATGGGTTTTATGATTTTTTTGTAGTATTTAATCATTTTTATGGGATTAAAGGGTTTTACATTATTTATTGGGATTATAGTGTTTTATGGAATTTTAGGGGTTTTAAATGTTTTTAGGGGTTTTTATGGTTTTTAGGGTTTTTATGGTTTTTAGGGTATTTAGTGTTTTCAGCATTTTTTTGGTTTTTTGGTTTTTTAAGTGTTTTTATGTTTTTAAGGATTACGCAGGGTTTTAAGGGTTTTTTCGGTTTTTATGGGTTTTATGTTTTTAGGGATTTTTACGGGTTTTTATTATTTTTATGATCCTTTAGGGGTTTAGGGATTCTAAGAGTTTTTAGGGATTCTTTGGATTATTTTGGCTTTTTGGTGTTTTAGGAATTTTGAAGTTTTTTTGGTTTAATGGTTTTTTAGAGTAATTTAACATTTTTATGGTTATAATGGGATTGTATAGTTTTTAGCGAATTTTTAGTTGTGATGGGGTTTTTTGGGATTTTAGGAGGTTTTGGGTTTTTTGGGTTTTTAGGTTTTTATTTATTTTAGGGACTTCTTTATATTTTTATGATTTTTCTGTAGTGTAGGGATTTTTTGGATTTTTAATGTTTTTAAGGGTTCTATGGTTTTGTTTAGGCTTTAGGGGTTTTTCTGCTATTTTGGGTTTTTGTGGGTTTAAATTTTTTTAACATTTATACCGGTTTAAAGGATTTTTAGAGTTTTTTTTAGAGTTTTTATGGGTTTCTAAGTATTTTTAATGTTTTTTTATTTTTATGTGTTTGAGGGTTTTACATTTCTTTTAGGGTTTAATGTTTTATTGGGGTTTTAGGGGTTTTAATCATTTTTAGGTTTTTAATGTTTTCTTTGGTTTTTAGGGGGTTTTGGATTTTAAGATGTTTTTTGGTTTTTTTAGATTTTTAATGGGGTTTTGTGGTTTTTAGTTATTTTGAGGGTTACTAGGGTTTTAGTGCTATTATGGGTTTTTAGGTTTTGGGAGGTTTTAACTATTTTGGGGGGTTTTAATGTTTTCTCAGGGATTTTTAGGGTTTCTTTGGGGTTTTTACATTTTTAGGGATTTTAGGTGTTTTTTAGGATTGTTTTGGGTGTTTAGGTTTTTATGTATTTTTAGGGCATAGGGTTTTTCAGGGTTCTTATGGTTTTTATGTTTTCGTTAGTTTTTAGGGCTAGTTTGAGTTTTGCTGGGATTTAATGTTTTTTAGATATTTTAATAATTTTAGTGGTTTATTGTGGATTTGGAGTTTTTAGTAGGGTTTTCTTATTTTTATGGGTTTAGGGTGGATAAGGTTTTTAGGGGTTTTATGGTTTTAGGGGTTTTTATAGTATTAGTGGTTTTTATGGAATTTATTATTTTTTAGTTTTTTAGGGTTTTTATTTTTTTGGGTTTTTTGGTTTAACTCAAGTTATTTAGGGCAAAGGAAGGCTCGGGTCCAGGCTATTCCTGGCACCCCCCAAAATTTATTAAAAGAAAAGACACAAAGACCTACAGACAAGGGAGGGGAGGGGTCAAACGACCCACACCCAAAAACCCTTCACATCAATAGACCCAAAAAAAGGAAAATCAAAAAAAGAAAACAAAATAGAGAAACAGACACAAAACAAAACACAACAGCAGAGTCCACAAATATTGTCCTGCCAACACCAGCAACCAGCACCAATACCAAACAGCACAGCCAAGCAGCGTCCACACATCCAGCATCACAACATCCATCATCCAGCGCATTCCAGCATCCAATAGCACCACATCCAATCATCACAGCAATACAGCAGCCACAACACATCGAAACCAACAAGCCCCAACAACCATCAGCAGTACCACATCCATTCGTCATAGGGTATTTAATGTTCGTTAGAGGTTTTAAATTCTTAGGGGTCTAAAGGATTTTTATATTTTCTGTGGATTTTTAGGAGTTTAATGGACTTTTAATGTTTTTAGGGGTTTGATGATTTATAAGGGTTTTACGATATTAAATTGGTGTTTGGGGTTGTCTTCATTTATTTTAGGTTTTTAGGGTTTTAAGTGTTTTTAGGTTTTTATGGTATTCTTATGATTTTTAGGTTTTTTTACTTTTTTAGGGATTTGGATGGAATTTTTAGGCCTTTTATGGTTTTTAGGGTTTCAAGAGATTTTGGGGGATTTTTGGATTTTTGGGTTTTCATGGGGTTTTTTGGGCGGTTTCAGGGTTTTTTTGAGTTTTTATGGTGTTTTGTTTTTTTTTTGATTTTTTAAAAAATTTATTGGTTTAATATTTTTTAGAGTTTTACTGGGTTTTAGGGGTTTTCGGATTTTTTAAAGTTTTTGGGGCTTTTATGGGTTTTATCAACTTTTAGGTTTTTAAGGGTGTTAATTATTTTTAGGTTTTATTAGGGTACTTTAGGTTTTTCGGGGTTGTTATGTTTTTATGGATTTTATGGATTTTGTTGAATTTATTATGGTTTTAAGGGTTTTATGGATTTTGACAGGTTTTGGTGTTTTAAGGGTTTTATTGTTTTCTGTTTTTTATAAATTAATGTTGTTTTTATGGTTTTCAAGTAATTTTAGAGGTTTGTCACATTTTTAGGGGATTTAAATGTTTTTTGAGTTTTTAGGGGATCTTTAGGGTTTTTTATTGTATTATTTGGATTTTTATGATTTTTAGGGTTTTATGGTATTTTGGGTTTTAGCGTTTTTAGGGTTTTTAGGGGTTTTGTAAATTTTTAGTTTTTTTTGGGTTATTAGGGTTTTTTGGTTTATAATATTTTATTAGGGGTTTTTATGGTTCTTTGGTTTTTATGTTTAAAGTAATTTTAAAGATATGTTAGGGTCTTCATTGTTTTTTAGATTTTTAGGGATTTTGTAGAGTTTTTTGTGTTTTTTGTATTTTAATATGAACTTTTTGGATTTTAGGGTTTTTTGAGTTTTTTTGGGTTTTTATGGTTTGGTAGGTTTTTTACGATTTTAGTGATTTAAAGGGTTTTTAGAGTATTTATCGTTTCAGGTTTTTTTGGGTTTTTAGTTTTTTTTAACGTTTTTAGGTTATTAATGTTTTCTTAGTTGTTTTTAGGGATATTAGGGGTTTTTTGTTTTTAGTTATTCTTAGGTAATTTTAAGAATTTTTATGGTTTTTAAGGTTTTTTAGGAATTTTGAGGGTATTTAGGGTTCAATGGATTTTTTGGTTTTATGATTTTTTTAAATTTTAGGGGTTTTGATGATTTTTAGTATTTTTATTGTTTTTAGGGATTTAAAGGGTGTTTAGAGTTTTTAGTTGGCTTTCTGGGTTTTTTATATTTTTATATTTTTATGGGTTTTTTTGTTTTTATGGGTTCTTAGTTTTTTGTGTTTTTCTGGGTTTTTAGGGATTTTAGTGTTTTTGAGTTTTTTAGAGGTATTAAGTGTTTTTAGTTTTTTACTATTTTATATGCTATTTTTTGTATTTCAGTGGGTTTTATGTTTTCAGATATATTTTGGGATTCTATATGATTTTTATGGGTTTTAAGGGTTTCTAGGGTTTTTGAAGGTTTTGACGGGTTTTAGGGGGTTTATGGGTTTGGATGTTTTTAGGTTATTTATGGGTATTAAGTGTGTGTTGGGTTTTAATGTGTTCTTAGGGTTTTTCTTTAATTTTATAGTTTTTTAAATTTTAGTTATTTTTAGTATTTTCTATGATTTTTAAAGTTTCCCGGGTTTTGGAGGATTTTGAGGTATTTTACGGGTGTTAAGGGTTCTTAGGGTATCATGTTTTTTTTGGTTTTTAATTTTTTAGGGGTTTTATGGTTTTTTATAATTTTTGATGTTTTAGGGGTTTAATTTGTTTTATGGGTTTTAGGGGGTTTTGTGGGTTTTTAGGGGTTTTAAGGGTTATATTGTTTTTAGTGGTGTTTCTGGTTTTTATGGATTTCATTTGTTTATATATTTTTAAGGTTTTCTTAGTGTATTTTAAGTGTTTACTATTTTTTTTATTTTAGGGATTTTAAGAAATATTTTTTTTATGGTTTTAAGGGATTTTGAGGGTTTTAGAGTTTTTTAGGGTTTTAGGGGTTTTAGGTTTTTTAGTTTTTAGTTTTTTAGGGGTTTTAAATATTTTTAATTTTTTTCAAAAGGTTTTTAGTGGTTTTTGAGTTTTTATGTTTTAGGGGGTTTTTCAAATTTTTATGATTTTTATTATTTTTCGAGTTTCTAGGAATTTTTATGTTTTTTATGGTTTTCAAGTTTTTTTGGATGTTTTAGGATTTTTTAGTTTTTATTTCTTTTTATAGGTTTTTAACCTCTTTAGGGGTTTAAATGGTTTTTAGAGTGTTTAATGTGTTTTTAGGTGTTTTAGGAATTTTTAGAAGTTTTATGGTTTTATGGGTTTATGGTTTTTAGGGCTTTTAGGGTTTTATGGTTAATTTATAGTATTTTGTATTTTTTTAGTTTTTAGGGGTTTTAATTGATTCTAGTTTTTTATGTTTTTCATAGAGTTTTTCAAGGGATTTTGTTTTTTTTGTTTTTATGGATTTTTAGGCCTTTTATAGGTTTTTATGGATTTTAGGGAGTTTAATAATTTTGAATATTTGTTGGGTTTTTAGGGTTTCTTAGAGTCTTTAGTGGTTTTATGTTTTTAGGGGTTTCAATTGATTTTAGGATGTTATGGAATATTTAGGGTATTTCAGGGTTTTTATGGATTTTACATTTTTTGGGATTTTTTTAGATTTTTGTGGTTTCTTGGGGGATTTTTAGGTAAAGGAAGATGTGAAGGTTAGGTTATTCCTAACCCCCCCCCCCCACAATTTTATAATATAAAAAGACGCAGCAGAAAAGAAACAATAGACAAGGGAGGGGTGGGGTCAGTCAACCCACACCCAAAAACCCTGGACAACCCCACAAAACCGACAAGACCCCAAAACTCCAAAAGACACCCAAAACCAGAAAAAGAAAAAAAACAAAGTCATCTCCACCAGCATCTCCCATCCATCCTGCAACTAGCATCCCATTGCACGTTTTTCATCATCCATCAACTTTTTACCAAGCATATCCACCACCAGCAACACAGAACCACCAGCACTAAATTCACAGACAACAGCTTCATCACATCCTGGCCAATTAGCAGCCAAGGTCCAGCACCTCTTTTTCAAACAACCAGCACCTCCTTCGATCACCAAACAACTCCCAGCACCCCTATTCAAACCCAAAAACCACATAGTCAGATAACCAGCATCTCCTTGTCTCAACAAGAAGAAATTTCACACCCGCAAGCAACACAAAGCCACCCGGACCAACACCCAAAACCAAAAAGAAACACCCAAAGCTCATTGTGCCAAACCAAAACCAAGCAGCCCCTCACATTAAGTCCAATAATAAAGCACCAACATCAAAACGCAACCAAACCATCCACAACCATTGAAACAACCGAAGAGAGAATGAAAATGCAGAAGATGAGAACAACATACCTTCAGCTGCTCCTCCTACAACCTCTATGAAGAAACAAAATCAACCATAACAGCATTCAGCACCAATCGCCTTATTCTGTCACAAATCCAGAAGATCCATCGAGAGTCACCTGGCCCCAATTCTTTTATGCAAAACTCCACCTCATCGTGAATCCTCACAAGCTGCCTGAGTAAGAACAGCGCAAGTTGCGATGTCGTCTGAAGACCAGGATAGACATCTCCATCCTGAACGCCATTGAGAGGGAGGCCTGCTGACGAGGATAACCTCTAGAGGCATTCATTGATAGAAATATCCTAATATCCCACAAGGGAAAATCTAGAGAATAAGGCCACTTGAACAAGAAACCATCAGCAACACAAGGCCCGAACTGCCTCTTCTGCACAAACCGCTGTCAGGCCGAACTCCTCTACACCTCTTGATGAGAAGATCTGAGAGCCTTCATCACAGCCTCGAGCACCAAACTCCAAAATACTCCACAAAACCTTTGATGACACCATAACTTGAGACGCCGGAGAAACCTACTGCGTCTTTGAGGCCCCCGACTCTGTTGATCTTCCCAAGACCCCATATCTGCAAATTCAACCCTGAACCGCGGCTGATTTCAAGAAAGGGTTCAGACCGCCATGGAGTCATCTGCTTCACCGCAATCCAGATCGAATCGATTCAAGTCCACAGAATCCCTCATAACCTCCAAAACTGACAAATCCCAAGTGCACCAGAAAATAATTTCATCCAAAACCGAGATCCAGAGCACGGGACGGGGAAAAAGAATCTGGTGAAGATAGAAAACCACTGCCATCTTGGATCTGAAGTGCGCGACCATAGTACACCATCACCGAGGAAGCATGGAACCAGTGCCATGGTTCTGAAAAGAAACCATTGGAAAACCTGGACGAAGCGTCGAGCGAGAGAGAGAACCGGGGGAGTGCGCTGCCATCCCATTGGGAGATTTTTAGGGATTTTGAGTGGTTTGAGGTTATTTTTAGGGTTTTATAGATTTTTGGGTCTTTTAGTTATCTTTTTTATTTTTTAATATTATTTAGTGTTTTAAACATTTTTAGTGGTTTATAGTGATTTTAGACTACTATTGGGTTTTAGGGGTTTTTTTAGGGTTTTTATGATTTTCAGTGATTTTTATGGTGTTTAGGGATTTTAGTATCTTTTTATTGGAATTTTTAGAGTTATTAGGGTATTTTTTATTTTTTAGGTTTTTAGGGGTTATAGGTGTTTTTTTCTTTATAAAGTTTTATATGGGTTATTTAAGGTTTTTAGGTATTTTAACATTTTAATGGATTTTTAGGGATTTTTTGGATTTTTATGGTTTTAGTTTTTAAGGGAATTTTAGGGATTTAGATTTTTTGGGTGTATTTATAGTTTATTTCGGTTTTTTTTCATTTTTATGTTATTTAGGTGTTATATTTGTTTTTACAGTTTTATGGCATTCTTTGGTGTTTTGATGGTCATAAAGGTATTTTATGTATTGAGAGAATTTTATGCAATTTTTTGATTTTTATAGCTTTTTGGGTATTTTGGGATTTTGAGGGGTTTTATGTTTTTAGGAGGGTTTTTATCGTTATTTTGGGTTTTTAGTATTTTTTTTGTGTTTTTAGAGGTTTACTGTTTTTTCGAGTTTCTTAAAATTGTAGGGGTTTAAAGGGTTTTTAGTGTTTTTATTGTGTTTTAGGGGGTCTTTTTGGATTTTAATTTTTTTGGTTTGTTGAGAGTTTGTAAGGTTTTAGTGCTACTTTGGTTTTATAGGGGTGTTAGTGTTTTTTTAGGATTTCATGGATTTTACATATTTCTATGTTTTTAAGTATTCTTTAGGTATTTTCATATTTTTAGGGTTTTTGAAATTTTAAGGGATTTTTAGTATATGTTTCAGATTTTTAGATGTTTTTAGGGATTTTGGTTTTTTTTAGGGGTTTCATGGTTTTTTGGGGGGTTTATAGTTTCTAATAGTTTTTACAGTTTTATGATTTTCTAGTTTTTATGATTTTTAGGGGTTTAAAGGGTTTTTGGACTTTTTAGTTGTTTTTAGGGTGTTTATTTGTTTATAGGGTTTTTATGTTTTTCATTGTTTTTATGGTTTTTAGGTTTTTTTTGGGTTTTTTGGGTATTTTGGTTTTAATAGTTTTTCATGTTTTTAGGGGTCTTAGGGTCAAGGGCAGTTCGGGGATGGGCTAGTCCACCCCCCCCCCCCCCAAAATTATTAGAAAAAAGACACAGTAGATAAGGGAGAGGCGGGGTCAATAAACCCACACCCAAAAATCCTTGACACCCCCACAAAACGCAAAAGTCTCCAAAAAACCCTAAATACACACAATACCAGAAAAAGTATAAAGTTAGAATCATCTCCAACAACATCTCCCTACCAAACAGTGGCTGAAATCCCACAACACCATTTTCAAACCACTTTCCTGGAGTAGACATTCTAATATCTAACGACTCCTCACCAAAGAATCTCACCACAAGTAACATCAATTTTTTGGGTTTTTAGGGGTTTATTTGTTTTATGGATTTAAGGTTTTCTTAGGGTTTTCAGGGTTTTTAGGGTTTTTATTTTCTTGATATTTGTAGGTTTTTTAATTTTTTTTGGTTTTTTAGGTTCTTAGGGTTTCTTAGGGTTTGTAGTATTTTTAGGTGTTTTAGGGTTTTTAACATTTTTTTGGTTATTAAGGTTTTTAAGTGTTTTTAGGTTTTTATGGTTTTCTTAGCATTTTTCATGGTTTTTTTAATTTTCATGATATTTGTGATTTTTTTATGATTTTTTGGCTTTTTGGGTTATTTGGGATTCTAAGGGTTTTTAGAGTTTTATAGGTTTTGATGAATTTTTTAGAATAAATTTGTTTTTTGTGTTTTTAGGGTTTTTATGTTTTTATAGAATTTATAGATTTTTTATGGACTGAATGGTTTTTATGTGTATTTAGTTGGTTTTTGAGAGTTTTCATGGGGTTTAGGGATTTTTTAAGGTTTTTAGGATTTTATTATTATAGGATTTTTTATGGGTATAAGGGTTTTCAGCATTTTTGGGGATTTAAATTTTCCGGGATTAAAGGTTTTCTTATGGGTTTTCAAGGGTATTAGGGTTTTTAAATTTTTAGGTATTTTTAGTTATTTCGTGGGATTTTTTGGAATTATTTTAGTTATTTCAGGTTTTTTGGGATTTCGAGGGGTTTAAAGAGCTTTTAGGGTTTTTAGGGATTTATGATTTTTTTTGTTTTATAGATTTATTTGAGATTTTAGGGGGTTTAATAATTTTTAGAGATTTTTAATGTTTTTTCGAGATTAAAGGGTTTTCACATTTTTGGTTGGTTTTAGGTTTTTATGGGTTTTTATGATTTTAAGGGGTTTGTAGAGATTTTTGGGTATTTTAGGGTTTTATGGTTTTTATAATTTTTTAGGTTTTTGAGGGATTTTAAATTTTTTATGTTTTTAAGGTATTATTAGGTCTTTCTGTGGAATTTTAGTGTTTTTATGTTTTGATGAAATTTTAGGGGGGTTTAGGATTTTTATGGTTTTTTGGAATTTAGGGATTCTGTTTTCTTTTTGGGTTTTTAGTGTTTTTATCATTTGTTTAGGGTTTTGGGTTTTTTGAATATTTAAGGCTTTAAATGTTTTTTAGTGTTTTAAAAATTTTGAGGGGTTTAAAGGGTCTTTAGAGTTTATGTGTGTTTTTATGATTTTGAGTAATTTTTGGATTTTTAACTATTTTTAGGGGTTTTTATATTTTGTAGGGGTTTTTATGATAATAGGGTCTTTTATGGTTTTTTTGGGTTTCCAACTTTTAGGTTTTTTAGATGTTATAAAGGGTTTATTTTGGGTTTTTAGGGTTTTAGGTATTTTTTGTTTATTTATGCATTTTTATGGATTTTTTTAGTATTTTTATGTCTTAGGGTTTTAGGTATTTTGAGGGGTTTTAGGGGGTTTTAGGGGGTTTTAGGGGGTTTTAGTGTTTTAATGTGTTTTTTAGTGTTTTTTCATTTTTTAGCTTTTTAATGGTTTAATGGGTTTTTTTGGATTTTGTTACATTCATACAGGTCTATAGGGGTTTTTATGTTTTTAGGGATTTTGAGGACTTTTAGGACTTTTATAGTTTTAGGGGATTTAGTGATTTTGAGGGGTTTATGTTTTTTAAGGTTTTTATGTTTTTTTTGGGTTTTAGGATTTTTTTAGTTTTTAGGCTATTAAGGGTTCTTAAAGTTTTTTAAACATTTTTAGGGGTTAAATTTTTTTAAGAGTATTTAGTGGTTATTTATGGTTTGAATAGGGATTGATGTTTTTTGGGGGGTTTTATTGTTCTATTTTTTTGGTTTTTTGGTTTTTGGAGTTTTTAAGGTTTTGGGGGTTTTGGGTTTTTAGGGGTTTTACTTGTTTTTAGGGTTTTAAGGTTTTCTGAGTGGTTTTAGTATTTTTTTGGTGTTTTTTTGGGATTTTTAGGTATTTTTTAGAATATTTATTGGTTTTTTGTGATTTTGAGGGATTTTATGGTTTTTAGGGTTTTATGGTTCCTTGGGGTTTTAGGGGTTTTCAATGTTTTTGATGGATTTTAAGGTTTTTTATAGTTTTTTATAGTTTTTATAGTTTTTTATAGTTTTTAGTGGTTTAAATGATTTTTTCATAGTTTTAGGGGTTTTATGTATTTTTTTTGTTTTTAATGGTTTAGAGGGTTTCTTATTATCTTAGGGGTTTAGGAATTTAGGGTTTTTAGTGTTTCTTAGGGTTTTAAGTGTCTTTAAGTTTTTATGGTTTGGTTATGTTTTTAAAGTTTTTTAAATATTTTTACATTTTTTGGATATTTAGTGTTTTTTTAGGATTGTTATCTATTTTTACAATTCTTTTTTATTTTGAGGGATTGGGATTTTAGGGTTTTTAGAGTTTTTTTGGTTATTAGGGGGTTTTGATTTTTTTTATTTTAGCGTTTTTATGGTTTTTTATAGTTTTTAAAAAATTTAGTGGTTTTTACGCTTTCGATGTTTTTAGGGGTTTTATGGTTTGAGGGGGTTTTATGATTTTAATGGTTTTCAAGGTTTTGTTTTTTTTGTGTTCTTGGAATATTTTAGGTTTTTAAATTGGTAATGTATTTAAAGTGTGTTTAGGTTTTTATGGTTTTCTTTTGGAATTTCCTGGTTTTTAGGGGGTTTATGTTTTTATGTGTATTTATGGTTTTTATGATTTTTAAGGGTTTTTAGGCTTTTTACAGATTTAAATGGTTTTTAGTGTTTTTATGTTTTTAAGGTTTTCCTATGGTTTTTAGGATTTTTAGGGTTTTTTAAATATTTTAGGTTTTTATGGGTTTTAATAATTTTTAATTTTTTATGGTTTTCATATGGGTTTTAATGGGTTTTTGGGGTTTTTTTATGTTTTTAGGGATTTCAAGTCATTTTTATGAGTTTTTGTGTTTTTTGAATTTTGGGGGTTTTGGGGGGGTTTTAGGGTTTTATGGTTTTAACAATTTTTTTGATTTTTTAAGGGTTTTAGGTTTTATTAGTTATTTTATTTTTTAGGGGCTTAAAGGGTTTTAGATATTTTAGTAATTTTTACAATTTTATGGGATTTTTGCGTCTTCTTTGGGCTTTTTAGAGCTTTTATAATTTTTTATATTAGAGTGGTTTTATGTTTTTTTTGGTTTTTAAAATTGTCTCAGGGGTTTTCATTGTTTTTAGGGGTTTTATGTTTTTTTGGATTTTTGGGACTTTTTTTTATTTTTATGTTTTTTAGGATTTATAGAGATTTTGTGGGGTTTTATTGTTTTTTAGGGTTTTTAGTGTATTTTAGGTTTTTAGTGGATTTAATAATTTTTAGGTTTTTAAGGGATTCTTAGGGTTTTTTTGGGTTTTTTAGTTTATTATTGTTTTTTGGGGTTTTTTAGAATTTTTATGGCATATATGGTTTTCTTGAATTTTTTCAGTTCTTGGTGTTTTTTAGGTTTTTAGGGTTTTTATGGTTTTTTGAGTTTTTTGGGGTTTAAATGGTTTTTTGAGTTTTTACATGATTGTTATAGGATTTATGGTATTTTATGGTTTTTTAAATTTTTGGGGTTTAATTTCTTTTGGTGTTTTAGGGTTTTTATGTTTTTTTAACATTTTTAGTTTTTATGTGGTTTTAAGTATTTTTAGATTTTTATGGTTTTCTTATAGATTTTCAAGGTTTTTGGGGGTTTTTTGTGTTTTAGGGATTTTAAGGGAATTGTTATAGTTTTTAGTGATTTTTATGGTTTTAGGGGTGTTTATGGGTTTTTCAGCTTTTATGGTTTTAGGGGTTTTATGGGTTTTAGGGTTGTTTGGGTTTTTAGGGATTGTTATGGTTTTTATCATTTTTAGCTTGTTATAGGTTTAAGTGTCTTCAGGTTTTTATTGTTTTCATAGTGTTTTAATATTTTTTTTATTTTTTGGGTTTTTAGGTATTTAGAGAGTTTATAGTGGTATTATGGATTTTTCTACTTTTTTTGGGCTTTTTTAGGTTTGGAATATTTTTATGTTTTTATGGTTTTCCAAGGGGTATTCATGTTTTTTAAGGATTTTTTATAAATTTATGGATTTATAGGTTTCTTAGGGGTTTTTTTAGTTTTTAAGGTTATTATGGATTTTGAGGGTTTTCAGGGTTTTTTATTATTTCTAGGGTTTTTTGGGTTTTTAGGATTTGTTTTAGTTTTTAGGGTTTTAAAGATTTTTTTGTACTTTATAACATTTTTCTGGGTTTAAAGGGTTTTTAGAATTTCAGTGGGTTTTAGGGGTTTTTAGATTAATTAATGGTTTTAGTGTTTATTTTGGGTTTTAGGAGTTTTTAAGGGTTTTAGGGTCTTTTAGGGTTTTTATTGGTCTTCATCGTTTTTTGGGAATTTAGGGGTTTTTAGTGATTTTAGGGTTTTATGTTTTTCTTTTGGTTTTTCATGGTTTTTAGGGTTTTAATTTTTTAGGGAATTTTAGGGATTTCATATTATTTTTGGTGGTGTGTTATAGTTCTTAGGTATTTTGAGTATTTTTCGTTTTTTAGGGTTTTTTTTTAGTTTTTTGTGTTTTTAGGTATTTTGAGGTTTTCTATGAGTTTTAAGTGTTTTTATGTTTTAATGGTTTTTTTTAACATTTTTCAGGGCTTTGAGTTTTTTATGTTTTTAGGGATATTTAAGGATTTTTTAGAATTTTTAATGTTTGTTGGGTTTTTTGGGCATGGAAGGCTCGGGGCCAGGCTATTCTTGACACCCCCCAAAGTTTATTAAAGAAAAGAAAGACACTGCAAACAATGGAGGGACGGGGTCAATCAACCCACACCCAAAATCCCTTAACAATCACACACCCAACGACCACAAAAAAGAAAAGAAAACCCAAAAGAAGAACCACGCTTCCTCAGCAACCCACCCCTTCACAGGATATACCAGCCTTCATCATCCTCATAGTCCGTACCAGGGGGTCTCCCTCAACACCATAACCGAAGTCCACTTCAGAGACTACTGATTCCCATTCAGAAGAGTCATATTGCTTTATGAAAATGGCATAATACTCTCTTAACCTCACCTGATCCACATTCAGTTGTTTCTTGGCATCCCTCTCACCTCTTCCAGAGGGATTTTCCTTAGCCTTGCAGGATGCTATTGTAGACACAATCTTTATCAAGGAAGAGTAGTCCTTCCTCGGCTTCCTCCTTTTTGGATCAACATGGATCCCAACATGCTTGTTTTCCTTCCTGATAGCCTCCTAATGCATCGTCCCCTCCTTATGGACCATAGACATGTTATGATCCATCTACTATTATCCTCCTGGACTTGGTCGGGAATGAAGGAGAATTTCTGGTTAAGTGGGTAGCCCACAAGAACCCCACATGGACCTATGCAGTCTGCCACTATCAAAGTCATCTCATTAGCATGTGCAGGGTTGCCCTTCTAAGGACCTGGGTGATCCGGGATGAAGGGGGCCTCCTGATTCAGGGAACAGACAGTAAGAACAGGTTCATCAGAAGCCATACAAAGAGGGGACACCACACTGGCCAAGGCCAGCTGCAAATTCCACTCATCCAATGGAGGCTCCAACCCATGATTTTCCTTTTCCCCCTACTCGCCAGCATCATTGAAGGGGACAGAAATGTCTAGAATTGACTCAGCATTTATAACACCGTCATGCTTCTCACTTAGCAGCTGTACAGCAAGCCTTACACTCCCATCATCAGAAACCGGAGCCCCTTTCCTCTCCTATCCATGAATATTTCTTACCTTTCCCTTATCCATATCAAAAACATCACAGTTGTGTCCATGGGCCTTTAACTCCCCTATCTCCTGCTCATCAACACCACCCGAGTGCCTAGTGCTGTTCAACAGTGGATCAACTTCACTAGCCTGTTGTGCTAGACCTCCTCCACCACTCTCTCCTGAACCTCGGAATTCTCACTCCCAGCATCAACAGGTTGAGACCCTTGCACCTCCTCCTCAAGATCCAACCCTTCAAAGTGATTGAAGGTTGGAATGGCCTCCCTGCTATCTGATGAGTTTTCCTTCCCACCATTAGCAACCTCCCTGCATAAGGAATTCCCAACATCCGAGAGGTTCAGGTAATTTATCAAATGCTTAAAGATTTTGTCCACCTTGGGTTGGCACTCAATAACCACTTTACCTCCATCAACTATAGATCTTCCCCCCTGCACAATCGGAGGTCCCTCCTGCACAAATCTCTGACCCAAATATTCAGAACCACTCCCAGAAGTAGGCACCACCCCCTCAGCAGCGTTCCTTTTAAGCTTGATTGAAACATCCGTTGCAACCTCCGCCAAGTTCTTCTCCACCCAAGCCTGACCTTCTTCACCAGGCTCATTCTGAACTTCAGGATCCTTGTGAAAAAAACTCCCACATCTCGCCCTTAATCTGCATCTCTTCACCAGAAACCTCCTAAGATCGGTCCAAAACACAACAAAAACCTCCGCTATACCTACATTCCCGAGAACTATGACCCAGAAGCCAGCAAGATGAGTAGAAATCATTCCACGATTCAAAGATCACAGGTTGTTTCCACCGAAGCTCCTCACCAATAGCAATCCAAACAAAGTCAATCGGTCCTTTGGA
The DNA here is from genome assembly GCA_963277665.1 of Viscum album. Lineage (NCBI taxonomy): Eukaryota > Viridiplantae > Streptophyta > Magnoliopsida > Santalales > Viscaceae > Viscum > Viscum album. The sequence continues at coordinate 1,589,247,964 of OY728121.1, read as the reverse complement.
GGTATCAATCTCCACAAAGGCCCTTGGGTAAATCGGGTGACAAAGAGCCCTTGTTCGGCTGTCAACACATAAAAACCTACCCACAAGATTCCCCAACATAGAAATAATGGAGAAATTTTGAAAAGGAAGGGGAAGCTCTGGAAATCTAACCCATGTTGCCACCAGTTGTGAATCACGTTTTAAGTGCCGATCGAAACTCCACCGGGAGAGAGAAAATCGGGCACAGTTGCATCTTCTTGGGGCCGCTGACCAGGCATGAACCAGATCCTCTTTTGAAACAAAGCGAATAAAAATGTGAATCTATCAAGAAGACCTACAGTAGCGTGATCCTGGAGGTCCCATTGTTCAAACACAAATCTATCAAAAACATCCACCGGAGGTCTCCAGTTTAAGAAATTTGCAACCAAGGTCAGCCTATGCAGGGCAGAGGCCTCGTTGAATTCTGTAATCGATAACCGGAGCTGTGGAAATCCTTCATGTAAGTCAGGCACCTTAGGGAATATCTCAATCCGCCGAAAAAGAGGAAGAAAATCAGGGATTGAGAAAGGGACAAAAGGATGCTCATCATCAAGAACCAGCAGAGGCCCCTCCCCCTCAGAGGGGGGAGGGCGAGGTGCAATAGAATTCGTCATCTTCAAGGATCCCGCTGAAGGTCGCCATCACGAGAGAGATGAGCCGCCATCTTCTCTGAGGGGATTTGTTGGGTTTTTTGGGATTTAAGGGGGGTTTTGGTTTTTTGGTGTTAGGGTTTCTTTTTGAGTTTTTAGGGTTTTTAAAGTTTTTTAGAGTTTTATAATGTTTTGTGGGTTTAAAGGGTTTTTATGTTTTTAGTATTTTTAGGGGTTTTATGGGTTTTATGGTTTTTCAGGTTTTTGGGTTTTTAGGTATTTAATTTTATTTTTAGGGGTTGTACAATTTTTTTATTTTTATAAGTGTTTTTTTGGTTTTTATGGTTTTCTTAGGGGGGTTTTAGGGGGTGTTTGGGTTTTTATATTTTAAGGACTTTTATTGATTTTTTAGCAATTTTATGTTTTTATGATTTTTACAGATTTTTAGGGTTTTCAGGGTTTTAGGGTATTTAGGGTATTCATTTTTTTAGTTTTTATGGGTTTTAAGTGTTTTTAGGGTTTTAGGGTTGTCTTAGGGTTTTCTATATTTTTAGGGTTTTTATGTTCTAGGTATCATTAGGGATTTTGTGATGCATTTTATGGTTTATTAGGGTTCTTGGGGATTTTGAAGGGATTTAGGGTTTTTATGGTTTTTATGTTTTTTAGGTTTTTATTATTTTCTATGTTATTGGAAGTTTTAAATTTTTTAGTGTTTTTAATGTTTTTGGGGGTTTAAAGGGGTTTTATATATATTAGGGTGTTTTTTGGTTTTTAGGGTGTTTTATGTGTTTTTATAGTTTTTAAGGGTTTATGGTTTTTAGGGTTTTTTCCATTTCTAGGTTTTAAGGGTTTAAAGTGTTTTTAGGATTAAAGGTATTCTTATGGGTTTTAGGGTTTTTTTATTTTTTAAGTATTTTTTGGATTTTTTGGGTTTTTAGTTTTTTAGTTATTTCAAGGGATTTATACTTTTATGTTTTTTTGTTTTTTAGGGTTTTGAGTGTTTTTTGTGGTATACAGTTTTTTATATTTTAAGGGGTTAAAGGGATTTTTGATTTTTAGTTTTTTTTTTGAGTTTTTATACGCTTTAGGTTTTTTAATGTTTTAGGGGATTTTCTGGTTTTAAGGGGCTTAATTTCTTTTTAGGGTTATTATCATTTTTAGGTTTTTTCGGGGTTTTAAGTTTTTTTAGGTTCTAATGGTTTTCTTAGGGTTTTTTATTTTTTTTAGTGGTCTTAATGTTTTTAGATATTTTTAGGGATTTCATTTTTATTTTTAATGGTTTTGGGGGGTTTTCACGGTTTTTAGGGTTTTCTCAGGTTTTAAGGATTTTAGGGTTTTGAATTTTTTTTCTGTGATTTATTTGTTTTGCGTTTTTAAGGATTTCATATGGTTTTTCATGGTTTTAGGGGTTTTAATGTTTTTAGATATTTCACGAATTTATTCTCATTTTTTCGTTTTTAGGGTTTTTATGGATTGTTGAATATTAGTCTTTTTTTAGTTTTTAGGGTTTTTTTGGTTCTTTTGGTTTTTTTTGGAATTTTTTGAGTTTTTAGGGAATTTTTGGGTTTTAGAGTTTTTTAATATTTTGAGGGGATTAAAGGGGTTTTAGAGATTTTAGTGTGTTTTGATTTTATTATCAGTTTTAAGGTGTTTTAATATTTTTTGGGGTTTTGATGGGTTTTACGGGTTCTTAGGGATTTTTGGGTCTATTATGTTTTTAGGTATTTTAGTGTTTTTTATGTTTTTTATGGGTTTTTGGTGTTTTTTATTTTAAAGGTTTTTTTAATATTTTTTAAGGATTTTATTGTTTGTACGTTTTTTAGGTTTTTATGTGCTTTTTAGGATTTTAATGGGTTTTTGCAGTTTTTAGGACAAAGAAGGCGCGTGCCAAGAAGAAAGCTTGGCGCCTCAATTAATAAAAAGAAAAGGTACAAAACATTACAGTGGGGACTTCTACATTTGTGTGAGGGTAGCACCCATCATGTCAGAGGCTATATGAGACGTGAAAAAGGAAGGAGCAATGAATGACCACTGTGAGCAACATTCTTCAATATCCATCTTGGAGAGATCATCAGCCACCATATTGACTTCCCTATATGTATGAGAGATCCTAAGAGTCAGGTTCATGGATAGGCTAAGGCATTCAATCCACTGAGGAAGAAGCCTCCATGGAACCTTCCTTGAGTTTTGGCGAAGCGCCTCCACTGCAAGCATTGAGTCTGATTCGATCCATAGATGCAACCACCCAAATTGAATTGCAAAACGAACAGCCTTGATAATAGCCCAAAGCACTGCCTCATAAGCACATCCATTCACTATTTTTTTTACTGTTTCATGGTTTTCGATGTTTTTTCTTAGATTTTTAGGGTTTTGTGTTTTTAAGGATTTGTAGGATATTTTGGAATTTTTACGTGTTTTAAGGGTTTTAGTGGTTTTGAGGGTTTTAAGGGTTTTATAGGGTTTTTAGGTTTTTATGGTTTTCTGGAGTTTCTTTTTCGATTTTAAGGGTTTTTATAATTTTCTAAAAAGTATAGTGGTTTAAAGTGTTTTTTGGGTTTTTATAGGTTATTGGGGTTTTAATGTTTTTCGGGGGTTTATGCGTTTTATGGATTGTTAGTGTTCTTACGGTTATTTTAGTGATTTAATCATTTTTTACACTTTTAAGGTTTTTATGTTTTTTAGGGTTTTCTGGGGTTTTTAGGGTTTTTTATGTTTTTATGTTTTTATTATTTTTTGTATTTTTTATGATTCTAAAGGATTTTGATTGTTTTTAGGGTTTTTAGTAAATTTTATGTTTTTTTTCATTTTTTAGTTTTTAGGGGATTTAAGTGTTTTTATGTTTTTAGGGTTTCTTTTGTTTTTAGGGGGTTTTATATTTTAGGTATTTGATCGATTTTTAGTATATTTATGGGAATTTAGGTTATTCAGTGATTCTGGGGTGTTTTTTATTTTATTTGGTTTTTCGTGTTTTTCGGGATTTTTATGTTCTTAAGTGTTTTGTATATATTTTAACATATTTAGGGGATTAAAGGGTTTTTTTATATTTTTTGGTTTTGGGTTTAATGTTTTTTTATAGAATTTAGGGTTTTAAATGGTTTCAATCATTTTTGGGGTTTTTATTATTTTTAGGGTTTTTAACTTATTTATGTTTTTTGGGGTTGTAAGTTTTTTAGATTTTTTATGGTTTTCTTAGGTTTTATAGGGTTTATATTTTTTATATTTAATTATTTTTATGGGTTTTAAAGATTTTTATTCCTTTTAGGGTTTATAGGAATTTTGAGGATTTTTAATTGTAATATTATTTTTTGGGGTTTTAGGGTTTCCTTGAGTTTTTAGAGTTTAATAGTTTTTTAGACTCTTTTGATGTTTTTATGGGTTTAAATGTGTTTTAGAGTTTTTATTGATTTTTATGGTTCGTATAGGCTTTTAGGTTTTTATGGGTTTTAGGGTTATTTATGTTTTATGGGTTTTTTGGGTCTGTACTGTCCTTTCTAGATTTTAAGGGTTTTTGGTGTTTTAGGTTATTAGGGGCCTTGAGTGTTTTTAAGGTTTTAATGGTTTCTTTGGGGTTTCCTAGGATTTTTGTTTCCTTTTTAGGAATTTTTAAGTATTTTTATTATTTATATGGGTTTTTAGTGTTAAGGTATTTTTGGGATTTTTAGTGTTTAGATGGTTTCTGGGGTATTATGATTTTTTGATTTATTTATGGTTTTAATGTGTTTTTTTTAATTTTTTTATATTTTTTGGTCTTTAAAGGGAATTTTCTGTTTTTAGTTGTTTTTACAATTTTTGTAGTTTGGGGGGGGAGTTTATGTTTTTATGGGTTCCAAGGGTCCTTTTAGCATTTTTTAGTTATTATTATTTTTAGGCTTTTCGGGGTTTGAAGTGTTTTTAGGTTTTTAAGGGATTTTAAGTTTTTTTTGGGTTTTTGGAGATTTTTTTTGTTTTTTTATAGATTTTTAATGATTTCATTGATTTTAGGTATTATGAATGGTTTTAGGGTTTTTAACGTTCTTATGGTTTTTAGGGGTCTTATATTTTGTTAAGGTTTTAAGGTTTTCTTTGTTGTTTTTAGGGGTTTTAGGGTTTTTTATAAATTTATATATTTTTTTTCCTTTTTAAGTTTTTTTTGGGTTATTAGGTATTTAGATACATTGAGGGTTTTTAGGTTTTTTTTAAGGATTTTTTCTACCTTTGTGTTTTTAGGATTTTGAGTTGTTATTTTTTGAATTTTTTTGGGGTTTCAAGGTTTTTTAGAGTTTATAATGTTTTTAGGGGTTTAAATGGTTTTTATATTTTAAAGTGGTTTTTAGGGTTTTATGGGTTTTTAAGGGTTTTAGGGGTTTTAGGGTTTTGATTGGTTTTTAGGGTTATTAGAGTCTTTTAGGGTTTTGAGAATTTTTCATGTTTTTTGGTGGTTTACGCATTTTTTGGTTTTTAGGGTTTTCATAGGGGTTTTCTGGTTTGTTTGGATTTTTTATATTTTTATAGTTTTCAAGAGTTTGTATTATTTTTATGGATCTGTATGATTTTTATGGATTTTGTGGTTTTTAGGGTGTTTAGGGTTTTTAGGTATTTTAATGGTTTTGAGTGTTCTTAAGGTTTCAGGGGTTTAAAATTTTTTTAGGTTTTAATGTTTTCTTAGGGGTTTTTAAGGGCTTTTAGGGGATTAATATTTTTTGTGATTTTAAGGGATTTTTTGGATTTTTATTGTTACTTAGGGTTTTTATGGATTTTTAGGGGTTTAGGGTTTTAGGCTTTTTTGAGTTTATAGTGGTTTTTAGTGTTTTGAGAGTTTTTTTTACATTTTTGGGGTTTAAAGTGGTTTTTATAGTTTTAGTGCATTTTTTGGGTTTCTATGGGGTTTTAGAAATTTTTTATTATTTCTTGGTTTTTTTGCTTTTAGGAGTTTTTTAGGGATTTAAGGGGTTCTAATTGTCTTTAGGGTTACATCATTTTTTGGTTTTTAGGGGTTTTAAGTGTTTTTTATAATTCTGTGGTTTTCTTAGTGATTTTTAGGCTCCATAGAGTTTTTTAGTTTTTAAGGGATTTTATATGATTTTTATGGTTTTTAGGGATTTGGAGGGTTATTAGGATTTTAGGGTTTTTTGGTTTTTATTGGGTTTTTAGGGATTATCTAGTTTTCACAATTCTTAATGTTTTTTGAGTTTTTTAATTTCTTTTGGAGTTTAATGGGGTTCTATATTTTTTAGTGAATTTTACAATTTTTATGGGTTCTAGGTTTTTTTTTTGGTTTTTTTGGTTTTATTGTTTTATGGGTTTTTATGGTTTTAATGGTTTTTTATATTTTTAAAAAAAATTAATTTTTTATACAATTTTTATAGTTTATAATGGGTTTTTAGGTTTTTTATATTTTTAATGTTATTATGGGTTTTAAAGTTTTTAGGGGTTTTCAGTGTTTTTTAAAGTATTTTTACCAATTTTCAGGGTTTTTAGTGTTTTTATTTTTTAGGTATTTTAGAGATTTTTAGTATTTTTATGGATTTTTGGGTTTTTAGAGATTTATAGGGTTTTGGGGGATTTTAGGGGTTTTATTGTTTTTGGTTTTTAGGGGTTTTAAGTATTTCTTAGGTTTTAAGGTTTTCAATGATTTAAAGGGTTTTGGGGGTATTGATTTTGTAAGGGATGATTAGGGATTTTTTATATTTTTTTTAATGTTTTAGGGGTTTTATGATGTTTTTTGAGTTTATTTTTAATTTTTTTAGGGTTTTTTATTTTTGTAGTGATTTTTTATGTTATTACTAGTTTAATGGTTTTTAGAGACTTTATTTGGGTATTTTGGTTTTTATGGGTTTCTCTGGGATTCAGTGATTTTAGTGGTTTTTACGGTTTTTAGGGTATTTATGTTTTTTTATATTTATTTAGGTTTTTAGGGGTTTTTTGTGTTTTTAGGTCTTTAATGTTTTTATGGATTTTCTGGGTTTTAGGGGTTTTAATGTTTTTCAATATATTATGAATTTTTAATATTTTTATGAGTTTTTAAGGTTTTTAGCGATTCTATGGGATTTAGGAGGTTGAATATTTTTGAGGTTTTTATGGGTTTTTGAGGGATTCAATGTTTTTATATATGTTTTTTAGGTTTTTTATGGATTTATGTGATTTTTTAAATGTTTCTTGGGGTTTATAGGGTTTTTAGAGTTTCCAGTGTTTTTGTTGCCATTTTATGTTTTTTTAATGTTTTTAGGGGTTTTATTAGTGTATTTCAAGGTTTTAGTGTTTTTTATGTTCTTAGGTTTTTTTGGGGGGCTTTAGGAGTTTTATGGGTTTTTAGGGATTTTGAGGGTTTTTTGGGTTTTAAGGAATTTAGTGGTTTTTGATATTTTATAGGAGTTTACGTGTTTTTAGGTTTTTAAGGTTTTATTAGGGGGTTTTAGGTTTTTTTTTATAGTTTTTTACATATTTACAAAATCTTTGGAATTATTTAGTTTATTGTTGGTTTTTATGGTATTTTGGAATTTTGAGGGTTCTTTTGGTTTTTATGATTTTTATAGATTTTATGGATTTTAGTGGTTTTTTGAGTTTTTAGGGTATTTATGGTTTTTTATCTTTTTTAATGTTTTAATTCTTTAGGGGTTTATATAGTTTGTTTTGGTTTTTATGGGTTTTTATGGTTTTATTTATTTTTAGGGTTTTAGGGGGTTTTAGTGTTTTTAGGTTCTTATTGAGGTTTTGTATGGTGTTTTAATATTTTTTGGGTTTTTTATTCTTCATGGGTTTTAATTATTTCTAGGTTTTTAAGGTTTTATTAGTGTTTTTAGTGTTTTTAGGGTTATTTTTGTTTTAAGTGATTTTAAGGGTTTTTAGGGTTTTTTATGGGTTTTAGGGATTCTGAGAGTTTTTAGGATTTTTTGGATTTTTTGGTTTTTATGTATATTTTGATTTTTAGTGTTTTTTTATTTTTTTAGTGATTTATGGTTTTTTGGTGTTTTTAAAATTTTAAGGGGTTCAATGGGTTTTAGTTTTTTTAGTGGTTTTAAGGTTTTTATGGGTTTTCGGGTTTTCAAGGTTTTATGTGGTTTTTATTGTTTTCTGGTTTTTAGTGTTCTATAGTGTTTTTAGTGTTTTGAGGTTTTAGGGGTTTTATGTGTTTTTAGGATTTCAAGCTTTTCATAGGATTTTTTTTGGGTTTTTAGTGGTTTTACCTTTTAGGGATTTTTAGTCATTTTATATAATTTTTATAGTTTTTAGGATTTTTAGTGATTTGATGGGGGGTTAGGTTTTTTAGGTTTTTATAGTTTTTTTAGGTTTTTAGGGGTTTCATGAATTTTTTTAGGTGTTTATGGTTTTCAAGAGTTCTTTAATGGTTTTAGGGGTGTGAATGGTTTTATGAGATTTAGTGGGGTTTGGGTTTTTTTATACGCCTTTAGTGTCTTTTTAACATTTTAGTAGTTTTGTGGTTTTTAGGGTTTTAGGGTTTGTAAGATCTTTTAATATTTTTAATGTTTTTTCCATTTATTATTTTATTAGTTGTTTTATGTTTTTTATGTTTCTACGGTTTTCCATTGGGTTTTTGTGTTTTTAGGGTTTTTAATGTTTTTAGGTATTTTTGAGAATTTTAAGTATTTGAATTATTTTTAGGGTTTTTAGGGATTTTAAGGATTTTGAGGGGTTGTTATGTTTTGTAAGGGTATTATGTTTTTTAGGTTTTTATGATTTTCTTTCGGTTATTGAGGTATATTATATTTCATTGCATTTTAATTAAATTTAAGGATTTTATGAATTTTTTGTATTCTTAGGTGTTTTTAGGGTTTTTAGGGTTTTTCTGGGTTTGTATATTTTCTTTGGGTGTTTTGGGTTTTTTATTGAGTTTATTGGTGTTTTGAGGTTTTTTTAGTTTTTTTAATGTTTTTGGGGTTTAATGGTTTTCTAGAGTTTTTAGTATGATTTTAGGGTTCTTATAGCATTTAAGGGTTTAAAATGTTTTAATGGGTCTTTATGGTTTGTAGAGGCTTCGATGATTTTTAGGGGTTTTAGGGTATTTTAGAGTTTTTATGGTTTCTAGAATTTTTAGGTTTTTATGTGTTTTATGTGTTTTTAGGGTTTTAATAGTTTCTTTGGGCATTTTAACGATTTTTTGTTTTTTATGTTTTTTTTCTGGATTTTAGGATTTTACAGTTTTTTAAGGTTTTTAGTGGTTTAATGTTTTTTTATTGTTTTTGGGTTTTTATTGGTTTTTTAGTTTTTAGGGGTTTAATGGGGTTTTATAGTTTTTTAACATTTTTTTGTGTTTAAATCATTCTTAGTAATTTATTAGTTTTTTTGTGTTTTATGGGTTTTAGGGATTTTAGGGGTCTTTATAGTCTTTCGGGTTTTAGGTGTTTTAACATAGGGTTTTAGGGTTTTTATGTGTTTTTATTTTTTATGGTTTTCTTAGGGGTTTTGGTGTTTTAAAGTTTATCTCATTTTTATGGATTGTATTATAATTTTTATGGTTTTTAGAGTTTTAGGGATTTGGAGGGTCTTTATGGTTTTTAGGGATTTAGGGATTTTATGGTTTTTCTGGGTGTTATGGATTTTATTTTAGTTTTTATTTTTTTATGGGTTTTCATTGTTTTTCATAAATTTTTGTGGGCTTTAAAGGGTTTTTAGAGTTTTAGTGGTCTTTAGGATTTTATTGGTTTCTAGGGTATTTTATGGTTTTCAGGTGGGGTTTTGGTTTTTGGGTTTTTGGGGTTTTGGGTATTTTGGGGTTTTTGTGGGTTTTTTATTCTTTTTATGGTTTTGATTTTTTTAGGGGATTTAATTGTTTTGAGGTTTTTATTGTTTTATTTGGTTTTTAGGGGTTTTTATCTATTCAGGGATTATTATGATTTTTTAAGGATTTTTTATTTTTTATGAGTTTTTGGGTTTTTTATTGTGTTTAGGGTTCTAACGGGGTTTTTTTGGTTCTAAGGTTTTTTGAGTTTTTAGGGATTTTAAGGTTTTTATAGTTTTTAAAATTTTATATGGTTTAAAGGGTTTATAGAATATTCAGCGTATTTTAAGTGTTTTTTGGGTTTTATGGTTTTCTTAAATTTTTTGTGGTTTTTAATTTTTTTTGGAATTCATAGGAATTTTGTATATTTTTAAAATTTTTAGAGTATTTTAGGATTTTGAGGGTCTTTATGGGTTTTTGTTTTTGGGGTTTTTTGAGCTTTTTATGGGTTTTAAGGGATTTTATTGTTTTTATAATTTTAAGGGATTGAAGGGTTTTCATGATTTTTATAGTTTTTAGGTGTTTTATTATATTTTAGGGTTTTATTGTTTTAGGGGGTTTTAGGATTTTGAGGACTTTTATGGTTTTTCTATTTAATAAATTTGTATTTTTAGGTGTTTTAAGTGTTATTAGGTTTCAGTGGTTTTCATAGGGTTTTTAAGGGTTTCATTGGTTTTTTAGGTTTCAATAATTTTTAGATATTGTTTTATATTTTTATAGTTTTTAGGGTATTCAAGGATTTGGAGGTAATTTAGTGTTTTTAGGGTTTTACTATTTTTGAGTGTTTTAGCATGTTTGAGGTTTTTAGTTGTTTGATGTGTTTTGATGTTTTTATGGGTTTCTTGTGATTTTTCTGTTCATTTATTTTTTTTATGTTTTTAGGTATTTTTAGAATTATTATGGATTTTTAGGGTTTTTTTCGAATTTTGAGGTTTTTGGGGTTTTGGGGGTTTTTATGGTTTTTGGTTGGTTATTTGGGTTTTAGTGTGTTTTGAGTTCTATAATTTTAAAAAAAATTAGAGTTCTTTATTGTTTTTTTGAATTAAAGGGGTTTTTTTGGTGTTATGGGTTTTATGATTTTACAATGTTTTTGGGTTTTTTTATTGATTCTAGGAGTTTTGAGGGTTTTTGTTGTCTTTTTAGGGTTTTTTAGTATTTTTTAGATATTTATTTGTTTTAAGTGTTTTTAGGTTATTAAGGTTTTGTTATGGGTTTTCAGGGTTATTATTCTTTCTACGTTTTTATGGATTTATGGATTTTAAAATATTTTTATTATTTTAGTTCCTTTAGAGAATTTGTGGGTTTTTAGGGTTTCATTGGGGTTTTATCATTTTTAGGTATATAGGGTCTTGATTGTTTTTAGTTTTTTATGGTTTTCTTTTGGTTTTTTGGTTTTTTATGTTATTAGGTATTTTCATAGATCATTTAGTATTTTTTATGGTTTTAGGGTTTTTAGGTTTTTTAGAGATTTTATGTGTTTTTAGGGTTTTTATGGTTTTACCCGTATTTTTGGTTTTTCGGGTTTTTAATGTTTTTGAGTATTTTAGCATAGTTAACATTTTTATTGTTTTTCAATGTTTTTAGGATTTTAATGTTTTTAGCGTTTTTTTGGGTTTAGGGGCTTAATGGGTTTTTATGGTTTTTTATTTTTTTATGGGTTTCAATTTTTTTTGTTTTTAAGTGTTTTTTAATTTTTAGACTTTTTATATTTTTTAGGGATTTTATATGTTTGTAAGTATTTAAAGTTTTCTTATTTTTTTTCACGGATTTTAGGGGTTTTATGTATTTTCATGGGTTTTTAGTATTTTTTTGGTTTTTAGCATTTTTATAAATTTTGAGGGGTTTTGGGTTTTTGGGGTTTGTTGGGATTTTTTGGGTTTTTTAGGATTCTTGGGACTTTTTGGTGTTTTGGGGTTTATAAGGGATTTTATAGATTTAATAATATTTAGGGGTTTAAAGGGTTTTTTGTGTTTTTAGTGTTTTTCATGGGGTTTTTTGGGTTTTATGGTGTTTATAATCTTTTAGAGGTTGTTATGGTTTTCTGGGTTTTAGGGATTTTGACTCTTTTATGTTTTTTAGGGTTTTTACATTATTTTAAGTTTTTTACACCTTTCTAGATTTTTTATGTTTTTTTGGGTTTTTAGAGATTTTGAGGGTTTTAGGGTTTTTAGGGTTTTTATGGTTTTGTGGTTTTTAGGATTTTTTTTTTGAATTTTATAGGGATTTTTAGGGGTTTTAGACTTTTTATGATTTTATGGGTTTAAAGAGATTTTATAGATTTTTATGGGTTTTAGGCAAAGAAGGCTCAGGTCCAGGCTATTCCTGGCCCCCCAAAATTTATAAAACAAAAAGACACAGACACAGTAGACAAGGGAGGGGAGGGGTCGATCGACCCACTCCCAAAAGCCCCTTACAACCCATGCCAAAAAAGAAAAACAAAGAGAGAAAAAGACTCAAAAACAGACACAATAGCAGCAGCATCACTTCACATCCAGCCAGTACCAGCATCCAGCAGCACCACCTCCAATCATCCCAGCTATACAGTAGCAGCAGCACATCCAAACCAACCGTCCCCAGCAACCAACAACACCAAATCCGACATCACAACCAATCACAGCCAGCAGCATCAAACCACAACACAAGCACTGCAACCAAACGCAGCCATCATCACCTCCCAACAAACAACAACCAGCAACTAGCAGCACAATATCAAACTCATCCACAGCAACAACAAATAACCAAACAGCCCCAAACATCAGCCCCCAATTAGAATTCAACAACCAGTAAATGAAACAGCCTTTCCCAAACCAGCCTCCATTCACACCCTTTCTAGCAACCAGAAAATCCTCTCCAAGAGGGTTCAGTCTTGTAGCAAACTCATGATCCAACAACAACAAAAGCTCAAAGCCAAAACAGTCATCATCACCACAGCAGCCAAAAAGAACACATACAACACCTCCAATGTCCAACATAGCATCCAGCAAGCAGCAGAAATCCAGAAGCTCGATAGCATCATGAAAAGAAGCGAGTTGAAAATGAACCTGTATCTTTGCATCAGCAGTGAAAATTCAAAATCCAAACCACCATGTCCCTCCTATCATCTGCCAGAGACTGCCGCCAAGCCAGAAAAACCAGAGCAGCCACCACAGACCTCCAAAACACAGATTTGGAGGGGCCGCAAGATCAATAGCAAGGAAGGGCCAGACACAAACCTTGCCTCCCCGATCGAGGACCGCCATTGTTAGATCCGGGGTTCTCTAAACCCTAGAAGAAGATTCCCGATCTGTCGTGTACGCACCACATCGCATCCGAGAACCAAGATACCGCTGCACCTTTCCAAATGAATGAATCCCTCGAACCTGTTGACCAGTCTGCAGACACTTTAGATCTGAATAATCGACCCCGAACCGTGGCTGCAACTCTCCATCGCGAAGCTAGGAACGATGGTATCACACCTGTCTAATGCCATTGTGAAGTTTGAAAGACCACCAAAAAACCAGATCTAGGGCCAGGGTTGACTTCTCTGTCAACGTAGAAAACCTCCATGCTTTCCCACCGCAGCACCAGCGGGAGTCTCCATGACCATCGCCAATCTCGTCGAGCATCCAAAACTGCACCCAGTCCAGCGAGAAGCCCTGTATGTCGCTGCCAAAGAGCATTGAAGATCCATCGGAGAGCAGCAACGCAGAGGAACGAGAGGGAGAACCCGGAGACTCGGCCGCCATCCTAGAGTTTTTAGGATATTATAGGTTTTTATGTTTTTTTTCTTTATGGGTTTTAGGGTTTTTACAGGTTTTATGGGTTTTATGGATTTTATGGATCTTAGGGGTTTTATGATTTTTAGGGTTTTTACAGTTTGTGGGTATTTTTAATATTTTAGGTATTTTTATGTATTTTTTGGTGTTTTTTGGGGTTTTACAGATTTTATGGGTTTTTTGGGTTTTAGGGGGTTTTTAAGGTTTTAGTATTTTTAGGTATTTAGGGGTTTTATGTGTTTTTAGGTTGTTAAGGTTTTCTTATGGGTTTTCAAATTTTATAGGTTTTTAATGTTTTTATGGATTTTTAGTCGTTTTTTAGTATTTTTATGGGTTTTATGATTTTTAATGATTTTGAGGGGTTCTATGGGATTTTAGGGTATTTGTGGTTTTTTAGGGTTTTAGCATGTTTTGAGGTTTTTGGTATTTTAATGTGTTTTTAGGGTTTTTTGGTTTTCATGGGGTTTTTCATTGTTTTTAGGGTTTTTACATTTTTAGGGATTATTAGTATTTTTAGGGTTTTTAGGGTTTTAGGGTGATTAAAGTTTCTATGAGGTATTTAAGGTTTTAATGGTTTTTGGAGTTTTTATTGTTTTTTGAGTGTTTTATACATTTTTATGGGTTTAAAGGGTTTTTAGAATTATTAGTGGTTTTCATGATTTTTAGGGATTTTTAGGGATTTTTACAATTTTAGGGGTTGTTATGGCGATTATGGTTTTTAAGGATTTTAGTATATTGTAGGATTTTATGGGTTTTATGTGTTTTTAGGTTTTTATGGTTTTCATAGGATTTTACATGGTTTTTAGTGTTTTTTAAATTTTTATGGATTTTAAGGCATATTTAGGATTTAATTAGTTCTTATGGATTTTATGGTTTTTAAGGGGTTCAAGGGGTTTTATTTCTTTTTTTGTTATCGGAGATTTTTTGAGTTTTTAGGGATTATATGGTTTTTTATAATCCTGTATCATTTTTATGGTTTTAAGTCATTTTTAGTTATTTCATTTGTTCTTCAGGGTTATTATGGATTTTAATGTTTTTTTTGGTTTTATGGGTATTAGGGACTGTAGGGTGTTTTTAAGGGTTTTAGGTTTTTTAGGGTTTTTAGGGTATTTATGTGTTTTATGTGTTTTTGGTTTTAAGGTTTTCTTATATATATTTAGTGTTTTTAGGGTTTTTGACTTTTAGGGAATTTTTTTCTTTTATGAATTTGATAGGTTTTTAGGGTATTAATGGATTTTATAGGGTTTTAGGGTTTCAAGGGTTTTAGGTTTTTATGGGTTTTAGTGTTGTCTATGTTTTTAGGGGTTTTAAGTGTTTTTCATTTTTTATGTTTTCTTATGGATTTTCAGTGTTTCTATGGTTTTTTTATTTTAGGGATTTTTTGGGATTTTTATGATATTTATGAGGTGTTATTGTTTATTGGGATTTTGATGGTTTTTAGGGTTTTTATTGTATTTTTGGTTTTTGGTTTTATTGAATCTTTTTAAATTTTATGGGTTTTTTAGAGTTTTTAAATGTATTTATGGATTTAATGGTTTTTAGAGATTTTAGTGTTTTTATGGTTTTTATTGGGTTTTCATGTTTTTTAGGTTTTTATGCGGTTTTATGGATTATAGGATTTTAAATTAATTTTATGCCATTATGTGTTTCTTAGGGGTTCTAATGGTTTTTAGGTTTTTTTTACTTTTACATATTTTTATGGATTTTTATATTTTATGTGATTTTTAATGTATTTTAGGGATTTGGTGGGTTTTACGGGTTTTTGTGTTTTTATTATTTTTAGTGTTTTTAGTGTTTTTTATGTTTTTAGGGGTTTTAATTTTTTATTTGATTTTTAAGGTTTTCCTATGGGTTTTCAAAAAAAAATTGGTTTTTTATGTTTTTTGGGATTTTTAGTGTTTTATAAAACATTTATGGGTTTTGGGTTTATTGGTATTTTGTGGGTTTTTACATTTTTATGGGTTTTTTTGGTTTCTTTAGGGTTTTTTTAGTTTTTAGTGTTATTAAGGTGTTTTTGGTTTTTTTAACATTTTAGGTATTTGAAGGGTTTTTATTGATTTCAGTGTTTTCTAGGGTTTTAATTGTTTTTATCGGTTTTAGGTGTCTTCATGGTGTTTATGGTTTTCTAGGTTTTTTGGATTCTGGGCCCTTTTAGGTTTTTAAGTCTTTAGAATTTTCATTGATTTTAGGGGTTTTAAGTGTTTTTAGGTTTTTAAGGGTTTCTTAGGGGGGTTTAGGATTTTTTAGAGTTTTTTTATGTGTCTGGGATTTTTAGGTATTTTCATGTATTTTTATGGGTTTTAGGGTTTTTATGAATTTTGAGGGTTTTAGAGGTTTTATCATTTTGTGGTATTTTGGGTATTCAAGGTTTTTTTATGTTTTTAGGGTGTGTATGGTTTTTTTATTTTTTAACGTGTTTTTGGTTTTAAAGTTTTTTAGTGTCTTTAATGGTTTTTTTGGGTTTTTACTGTTTTTAGATTTTTTATGGGTTTTAGGGGTTCTTATGGGTTAAATGGACAATTTTTTTTAGTGTTTTTAGTGTTTTTAGGGTTTTGGGGTTTTATGAGTTTTTAAATTTTAAGGTTTTACTAGTGTTTTTTTAGGTTATTAGGGGGGTTTTATGATTTCAGGGACTTTTATGGATTTTTTAGAGTTTTTGTGGTTTTTACAGTTTTTAGGGATCTTGTGGGTTTTTTATGGTTTTTTGGATTTTTATGGATTTTATCGTTGTTATGTTTTTAATGGTTTTATGTTTTTTAATGTTTTTTTGATCATTCTTATGATTTTTCCTCATATTTAGACATTCTTTTTGTATTTTTATGGAATTTTTAAGAATTTATTGTTTTTAGAATTTAAGGGATTTTGAGGGGTGTTTAGGGTTTTTTATGGTTTTGTTGGGTTTTAATGTTTTTATGTTTTTTATGTTTTTTATAGTCTATAGTGGTTTTAGGTTTTTGATGTGTTTTTAGGGTTTTATGTTGTTTACCATCTCTTTTGTTTTTAGAGAGTTTATGTGTTTTTAGTTTTTTATATTTTTCAGCGGGTTTTGGGGTTTTTACATTTTTTGGGATTTTTAGGGGTTTTTATTAATTTAATCGTTTGTTGGGTTTTTAGAGATTTTTAAGGACATTAGGGGTTTTATATCGTCATTAGGATTGCTTAGTTGTTTGGTGCTTTTTTAAAATTTTATGGTTTTAAAGAATATATAGAGTTTTTTTATCATTTTTAGGGGTTTAAATGTTTTTTAGAGTTTCTGAGGTTTTCGAATTTTTTCAGGTTTGATAGTTTTTAGGGTAATTTTAGGGTTATTAGGGGTTTTTGGGTTTTAGGGTTGTAGGGGCTTCATGTTTTTAGAGTTTTTAGTCCGTTTTTATAATTTTTAAATGTTTTTTGATGTTTTTAGGTATATGGAGGGGTTTTAGAGTTTTTTTTGGATTTTTAATGTTTTATGGGTTTTTAGGGTTTTATGGATTTTATATATTTTTAATTTTTTAGGTTTTTAAATGGTTATTATAGTTTTTAGTTTTTGTTAGTATTTTTTTGGTTTTTTTGGGTTTTAATATTTTTAGGGTAATTTATGGTTCATATGGTTTTGAGGGGTTTTTAGGAGTTTTTAGGGTGTTTAGAGGTTTTTTTCATTATTTATGTTTTTATGGTTTTAATTGTTTTTAGGTTATTAATGTTTCCTTATGGGTTTTAAGGGGTTTTCAGTATTTTTTAGGGATTTTTAAGGTTATTTTAGAATTTTAAGGGATTTTTAGGGATTTAGGTTTTTTATGTTTTTAGGGATATCTAGAGTTTTTAGGATTTTTATACTTTTTGGGGGTTTTTTTTGTTTTTTTGACTTTTTAGTTGTTTTATGTTTTTTGGGTTTTTTAACATTTTTTGGATATTAAGGGTTTTTAGTGTTTTTTGTGGGTTTTAGAGTTTTTATTTTTTTAAGGGTTTTTAGGGTTTTTAATTTGTTTTATCATTTTTTGAGTTTTTATGTGTTTTTAGGATTTTATGTTCTTATTGGGTATCATGGTTTTTTGTGTTTTTTATATTTTTAGGAATTTTTATAGATTTTTAAGAATTTTATTGTTTTTTGGATTATAGGAATTTTGAGGGAATTTAGGTTTTTTTGGGTTTAGCCTTTTTTATTTTAGTGTTTTAATGTTTTCCTAGGGGTTTTTAGGGTTGTAGGGTTTTTTCATTTTAATGGATTTTTTGGTTTTTTATAGTTTTTAGGTATTTCATAAATTTTGAAGGTTTTTTTGGGATTTTTAGGGTTATGGATTTTTTTTGGGTTATAGGTTTTTTTAGTTTTTTGGTTTTTTCTAGTTTTTTGACGTTTTTAGGGAATTAAGTGGTTTGAATAGTTTTTTATGGTTTTTTGGTTTTTCATGAGATTTTTTGGGTTTTTAATGGTTTTGGGGGGTTTTGGTTGCTTTTAGGGGATTTTACAGGGTTTGGGAACTATTTAGGGTTTTTTCGGGATTAGCCTTTTTTAAGTTTTTAGGTGTTTTAATTGATTTTTGGTTTTTAATGTCTTATTAGGGGTTTTCTGGGTTTTACGGTTTTTTATGTTTAAGGGGTTTTAGTGTTTTTTATAATTTTTATTGTTTTTTATGGTTTTATGGATTTTGAGGGGTTTTTGGGTTTTTAGGGTTTCTATGGCTTTTTATATTTTTTTGGACATTAAGGGGATTGATGTGTTTGATTTGTTTTTAACTTTTTCCATGGGGTTTTAAGGTTTTTTTAGAATTTTTATGTTTTTATTGAGTTTTTGGGATTTCTTATATTTTTTTATAGTTTTTAGGGGTTTATGGATTTTGATGCTTTTTAGGATTTTATGGTTTTTCTGGGGTTTAGTTTTTTTATTCTTTTTTGGGTTTTATGGGTTTTTGAGTTTTTTAACATCATCAGCGATTTAATTGGTTATTATTTTTTTTGGGTGTAGGGTTTTTTTCTGGTGTTTAAAGATTTTTTCCAGTTTTATGGGTTTTTAAGGCATTCAGGGTTTTTGGGGGTTTTTAAGTGTTTTTAGGTTGATAATGTTTTCTTATGGTTTTTCATTTTTTAGGATTTTATTACATTTTTAGGAATTTTAGGGGTTTTTTATATTTTTATTGTTTTTAGGGTTTTTAGGGATTTTGAGGGTTTTTAGGATTTTTATGGGTATTTTGGTTTTTTGGTGGTTTTAAGGATGATTTTATAATTTTTTAGGGTTTTTATGGTTTTTAGAGTTTTTAATAGTTCTTGAGGTTTAAAGGGATCTTGAATTTTTTGTGGTTTTTTTGGGTTTCTGGGGATTTAGTGTTTTTAGGGTTTGGGGGGTATTTATGGTGTTATAGCATTTTTTTGTTTTTTAATGTGTTTAGGTGTTATTAGGTTTTTGATGTTTTCTTATGGTGTTTTAGTTTTTTCATTGTTTTTATGTTTTTAGGGATTTTGAGGGATCTTTTTTTATTTTTATGGTTTTTAATGTGTTTTGGGATTATGTGTTTTACGGGGTTTTTTGAGTTTGTTATGGTTTATAGTTTTTCTAGTGTTTTTTAACATTTTTAGGGGTTTAAATGTGGTTTTAGAGTGTTTATTGGCTTCTATGGGTTTTAAGTATTTTAGTGTTTTTATAGTTTTTAGGTATTTATGGCCTTTATGGGTTCAATTTTGTTTTTCGAGTCTTTTTAGTTTTTAGGTGTTTTTAGTGTTTTTTGGGTTTTAGGGGTTTTTATGTGTTTTTATGTTTTTATGATTTTGTTAGGTTTTTTCATCATTTTGAGGCTTTTTAAAGTTTCAATGATTTTTTTGTCATTTTGGGAATTTTATTGATTTCAATGTTTTTACAAATTTTGAGGTGTTTTAGGGTTTTCTGTTTTTAGGGGTTTTGTGTTTTCTATGTTTTATGGGGTTCTAATTTTTTATGGGGTTTTATGGTTTTTATAGTTCTTTGCGGTTATAGGGACTTTTAGCGAATTTTTATTATATTTGAGGGCTTTTAGGGTTTCTAAGGATTTTGAGGGTGTTTCAGGTTTTTTTGAGTTTTATTTTTGTGGATTTAAGGGGTTTTTTAGTTGTTTTGGATTCTAATTCTTTTTAAAGTTACATTTGACATTTTTATGGTTTAAAATGTTTTTAGAGTAAATAATTATTTACGGTTTTTTGGGGTTTTAGTGTTTTTATGGGTTTTATGGGCTTCTTGCGCGTTTTTATGGTTTTATGGTTGTTAAGTTTTTTTAGATTTTTACCTTTTTTTATGTTTTAGGGGTTTTAAATCATATTTTAGTTTTGAAGGATTTCTTATGTTTTTTTAATTTTTTTAGGAATTTTAAAATTTATATGGATTTTTGGGGATTTTTTTGGATATTTATGTTTTTATGGTTTTATGTGATTTTGATTTTTTTATGTATTTGTACGCTTTTATGGGTTTTATGGACTTTTTTAGTTTTTTTAGATTTTTAAGGTTTTTTAGAGTTTTTTGATTTTCTTATGGGTTTAGAGGGTATTTTGAGTTCTTAGTGGTTTAAGGATTTTTATGGGGTTTAAATGGATTTATTTGTATTCTGGGTATTTATGGTTTTTTGGTATTTATGGTCTTATGGGATTCTATTGTTTTTAGAATTTTTTGCATTTTTAGAAGTTTTAATTTTTTTTGGATATTAAGGTTTTGTTTGTATTTTTCTGGTGTTTGGGGGGGGGGTTATAGATTTATTTTATTTTTTAGTAATTTTATGGTTTTTAAGGCTTTTATAAGGTTTTAATGGATTCTTGGGTTTTTATAGTTCTCAGGGTATTTTTGGTTTTTTTGGGTTTTTAGTTTTTTTAGATTTTTAGGCTTTTAAAGGATTTTTAGAGTTTTTAATTAATTTTTTTGGGTTTAAATGGTGTCTATTTTTTTAGTTGTTTCTAGGGTGGGGTTTCTGGTATTTGAACGTTTTTAGGGTTTTTTATGATTTTAGGGGTTTTTATGGTGTTTTTATTTTTAGGATGTTTTACATGGGTTTTTAGGGTTTTTATTGTTTTTAGGGGTTTTATGGTTTTTAAGAGATTTTATTATTTTTAGGGTCTTTCTATTTTGTTTTTGGTTTTTAGGGTTTTTATACCTTTTTTAGCAATTTTATGTGTTTTTATCATTTTTAGGGTTTTTGAGGGGTTTAAGGGGGGTTATGATTTTGAGGTTTTTATGGGGTTCTAAGGTTTTAGGGTTTTTTTAGTGTTTTAGGGTTTTTATGGTTTTATATTTTTTTAATTTCTAGTGGGATTAAATTGATTTTAGTTTTTTAGTTAATTTTTTGGTTTTCTGAGTTTTACGATGTTTAGGGGATTTTATGGGTTTTTTGATTTTTTGGGGTTTTAGGGTTTTTTCAGAGTTTGTAGGGTTTTATGAAATTTTTATGTTATTTTGGGTTTGAATTGTTTTTATGTTTTTATTGTTTTCATAGAGTTTTAAATGTATTAGAGCGTTTTTTTGTTTTTTAAGGGACTTTAATGCTATTTTTTGGATTTTTATGAATTTTTAGGGGTTTAGGGGTTATAAATGTTTTAGGGTTTTTAGGGTTTTTTTATGGTTTTTTATTTTTTAGGTTTTTAAGGTTTTTTGAATTTTTCTATTATTTTGAGGGGTGTAAATAATTATTAATGTTTTTAGTATTTTTTGGGTTTTATGGTTTTTTTTGGTTTTTTATGGTTTTATCATTTTTGGGTTTTTAAGGGTTTTAAGTGTTTTTTATGTTTTTAGGGTTTTCTTATGTGTTTTCACTATTTTTTTTGGGTTTTTTACATTTTAGGGATTGTTATTAATTTTTAATATTTTTACAATCTTTTGGTTTTTATGGATTTTAATGATTTGGGGGGGGGGGTTGGTTTTTTGGGTTTTTAGAGAATTTATCGTGTTTAGATTTTTAGGGATTTAATGTTTTTTTATGTTTTTTTCATGGGTTTTATTATTTTTATACTTTTTTTCATTTTTAGGTATTTATATGGATTTTTTTTGTTTATTGTTTGATTTTATGGTTTTTAGGGATTTTGAGGGGTTTTAGTGATTTTTATGGATTTTATGGTTTTTTGGGTATTTGGGATTTTTTGAGTCTTTAGAGTTCATAATGTTTCTTATTGTTTTTTAATGTTTTATATGTTTAAATTTTTGTGTAGTTTTTAGTGGTTCTTGGGGTTTTATGTTTTTTTGGGTGTTTAAAGGTTTTTTTGGTTTTATTGTTTTTTGGGGTTTTGGGTTTTTATGGATTTTATCCTTTTTCAGTTTTTTATGGTTTTTAATTATTTTTTGGTAATTAAGTTTTTATTGGGGGTTTTAAACATTTTTTTATTTTATGATTTAGGATTTTTAAGGATTTTTTATGATTCTTTTTAGATTTTTATGGTTTTAAGCATTTTATGGTTTCAGGTGTTTTAAGTGTTTTTATGGTTTTATTGGGGACTCTCAATGTTTTTAGGGTTTTTTGTTTTTATGTTATTTGGTTGATTTTTAGGTTTTCTCTAATTTTAAGTGTTTTTATGGATTTGGAGGGTTTTTATGGTTTTCATAGTGTATTTTGTGAGTTTATTATTTGTTTTCATTTTTTTAGGTTTTAAGGGTTTTGAGTTTTTTTGACAATTTTCGGAGTTTATATGGTATTTAGTGTTTTTATTGGGGTTTCTATTTTTTATGGGGTTTAGTATTTTTATGGGATTTATGGGATTTTATGTTTTTTTGTTTAATTAGTGGTTTTAATTTTTTTCATAGTTTTTAACCTTTTAGGTTTTTATGGACTTCAATGTTTTCTTATGTTTTTTCATTATTTTGAGGGTTTTTTAACTTTTATGGATTTCTGGAGGGGTGTTTGGATTTTTATGGATTTTATAGTTTTTAGGGATTTTTATGGTTTTTGTGTTTTTTGGTTTTTTATAGTTTTTTGGGGTTTTAAGGATTATTCCGTTTTTAGAGTATTATTAAATTTATATGTTTTTAATGGTTATAGGGGTTAAAAGGGTTATTGATATTTTGGTTGGTTTTTTATTTTTTATGGGTTTTCATTGTTTTAGAGAGTTTTTATGGGTTTTAGGGTTTTTTAGGTTTTTAGGGGTTTAAGTGTTTCTTATGGTTTTTAGGGTTTCATGCATTTTTTGGGTTTTTAGAGTATTTATGTGTTTTTATATTTTTAAGGTTTTCTTAAGGGTTTTCTGGGGTTTAAATGGTTTTAGAAATATTTTGGGATTTTTATGATATTTATGATTTCATAAATTTCTTAAGAATTTTGAGGGATTTTAGGGTTTTTTAGGTTTTTAATGGTTTTTTTTGGGTTTTTCTGGTTTTTTGAGATTCTTATGGTTTATAGTTTTGATAGAGTTTTTAAAATTTGTATGGTTTTAAAGGGATTTTAGTTTTTTTAGTGTTTTTTAGTGTTTTTATTGGTTTTCCGGGTTTTTATGGTTTTACATATTTTTTGGCTTTTATGTTGATTTTGTTTTTAGGGTCTTTTGGGTTTTTTTAAATTTTTTTGTTTTTAGGGTTTTAAGTGTTTTTAGGGTTTTTAGCTTTTCTTAGGGGTTTTAGGGTTTTAGTGTTTTTTAATTTTTTATATATTTTTTGGGTTTTTTTTCTGATTTTTATTGTTTTTATGGTTTTTACATATTTTGTGAGATTTTAGGGTGTTTTATAGTATTTAAGTATTTTAAATTTTTAAAGATTTATTTAGGGGTTTAATGGTTTTTTTAGGGGCTTAAGAGATTTTAGAGATTTTCACATTTCAAGGTACTTTTAGGGGTCTTTTAATATATTAATGGGTTGTAAGTGTTTTAAGTATTTTGAGGGTTTTTTGAGTTTTATGATTTTTTTTGTTTTTAAAGGGTTTTTTGAGTTTTTAGGGGTATTAAGGGATTTTAGAATTGTTTGAAATTTATAGGGGTTTAAAGGGTTTAAGAGATACTATTATTATTTAAGGTTTTTATGGGGTTTGATGGTTTTAAGAGTTTTAGGGGATCTTATTTTTTTAAGGGTTTTATGGATTTTATCATCTTTTTTATGTTTTTAGCATTTTTAGGTTTTTAGGGATTTTAATTGTATTTTTGGTTTTTATGTTTTTCTTATGGTTTTTATAGTTTTTATGTTTTTTCATGTTTTTAATGATTTTTAGGTATTTGTTTTAAATTTTTGTGATGTTTAGGGACTTTGTGGGTTCTTAAGGGTTTTAAGGATTTTATGGTGTTTTGGTGTTTAGTATTTTTATGTGTTTTATGGGTTTTAAGTATTTTTAGGTTTTTATGGTTTTCTTGGTGTTTTAATGGGTTTTATGGGTTTTATCAATTTTAGTAATTTTTATGGATTTCTTAGGATTTTTATAGCATTTAGGGTTTTTATAGATTTTGAATATTTTTTGCAGTTTTTAGTTTTAGGGGTTTTTTGGGTTTTTAGAGTGTTTTTGAGTTTTTAGTTTTTTATAGTTTTTCAAAGTTTCTTAATGTTTTTTAGGTTTTAAATGGTTTTAGTGTTTTTAGTGGGTTATTTTGGGTTTTTAAGGGTTTTGGGATTTTTAATGTTTTTAGGTGTTTATGGTTATAGGATTTTTAGAGTTTTTAGGGTCTTTTAGGGTTTTTTGGGGTAATAGAATTTTTATGCTTTTAGGGGGTTTACTTTTTTTATTTTTTTATATTTTTCATTGGGATTCTGTTGGATTTATGGTTTTCTACAATTTTAGGGTTATTAATTTATTTTTTTGTGATTTTAGGATTGTTTTGGGGTTATAGGAATTTTGAGGGTTTTTTGGGGTTTTATGTGTTTTT
Organism: Viscum album; assembly: GCA_963277665.1. NCBI lineage: Eukaryota > Viridiplantae > Streptophyta > Magnoliopsida > Santalales > Viscaceae > Viscum > Viscum album. The sequence goes on along the minus strand of OY728121.1, from coordinate 1,589,224,127 downwards.
ACGTTATTAATGATATCTTAGGGTTTTTCATGGGTTTATCATTTTCATGATTTTATGGATTTATAGAGATTTTTTGTATTTCTATGGTCTTTTAGTGGTTTTATTGATTTATGAGTGTTTTAAGATTTTTACGGGTTTTAGGGGTTTTAGAGTTTTTATCATTTTATAGGGTTTTTAGGGATTTTAAGTATTTTTAGGTTTTTATGGTTTTCATAGGGGGTTTTCAGGAATTTTAGGGTTTTTATGTTTTTAGTTATTTTATTTATTCTTTAAAAAATTTAGGTTTTTTAAGGGTTGTTAGGTTTTTTTAGTTTTTTGGGTTTTTAGAGTTTTTATGTGTTTTTTGGGGGTCTTAGGGAATTTTGTGTTTTTAGGGGTTTTAGGGTTTTTAGTGTTTTTAAATTATTTTAGGAGATTAGTGGGTTTTTATTTTTTTAATGGATTTTAGGGTTTTTATGGGATTTAAGTGTTTTTATGTTTTTAATTATTTATTCACATTTTTACGGGTTTTCTTGGTTTTTTACATTTTTACGAATTTTAGGACATTTTAATGCTTTTTATGGTTTTTATGGTTTTTAGTGATTTCAATAGTTTAATGGTTTTTAATGTTTTTAGGGTTTTAGGGTTTTTATCATTATTTGGTTTATTAAGGGTTATAACTGTTTGTATGTTTTTAAATTTTATTTGGTTTTTTGAGGGTTTTGAGGGTTTTTTTATTTTTATGGATTTTAGGTATTTTTAGTATTTTATGTATTTTTAGGTTTTTAGGAAAGGAATATGTGGGGAAGAATGTTCCTAGACCCACAAAATATATAAAGAAAAAGAAGATTCCACAATAAAGGGGCGGGGCCAAACATCCCACACCCTAAGCCCAAACACAACCCAAGACCCACACCCCAAAAAAGTCCAAAAACACAAACAAGAAAAAGTGATTCAATGTCACTGACAAAGTCATCCAGTTCCACACTGAGATATCCAAAGCATGCACCAAGATCAGCATCCAAGTTAGTAAAGGAAAAGTTTGAGTCAACTCCTATATCCATAGATTCCCAACCCGACTCATAATCCTCATGCATTCTAAACATAGCCAAGAGTTTCTCTATAGCCCTCCCATCCTCTGCATTTTGCGAAGGCTTCTCTTACCTGTTAACATAGAGATTCAACATGACCACCCTGAAGGTGGCTCGAGTCGCCATGGGTAATGTAATGGCAGATTAATCCTTCCACTGCCTCCTTTGGGGGGGGGGGGTAGAGATGAAACCATCCTCGTGAACATTCCTCTTATGTAGAACTCCATCAGTATACTCACTTGAGGCTCCTTGGTTCCATCCTTGCTTCCTGTCCTAAGGTATGTGCCACCCATTTTTTGAATCTTTTTTTCATTCTTCCTTGGACCTAACCATAGCAGCTTTTATCCCGCGGTCATCCTCGGCAAACCTCTCCCCATGTCTTTTAGCCTCATCTTCAAGGGAAAACCATTCCCATTAAACCATCATCATGTCATGGATAAGCACATAGTGTTCTTTAGTAGATGGAACACCATAAACAACCATGGCCTCCCGCAAGTTTGGGGCCAACCCACCTTCATCAATTTTGGGCTCTGGTATAGGGATCCTAGCCAGATCCTCCACATAATCAGATCCAGAAGTGGGCTCTGATGGGGAAGCACATTCAATCCCTTCACACGAATAGTGTCAACCTCATCATCAAGAGAACATGGAACAACCCCCATGTCAACCCTCCCCATGTCACTACTTCTAGTGGACAACATCAAGGGGTCTATGCGCCAACTAGGGCATTACTCTCCCAGATCAGAGGTCTTCTCCAATACCAAGATTATCTCTTCCCCTTATTTATTTTGGGATTTTTAGGTTTTTAGTGTTTTTTAGGGTTTTAGGGTTTTTAGAATTTTTAGGGTTTTAATGGATTTTAGGTTTTTTTAAATTTTTTTGGGTTTTTAATGTTTTCATAGGGGTTTTCAATGTTTTCACATTTTTTACATTTCTAGTAACTGTTAGTGACTTTTTAGGATTTTTATGGGTTTTAGGTAATTTATGGACTTGATAGATTTTTAGTTTTTTATGGGTTTTAGGGTTTTTTTGAAATTTTTTAGGGTTTCAGTCTTTTTTAGATATTTTTGTATGTTATTATGGGTTGAAGGGGTTTTAGTGTTTTTAGTGGTTATTAGGATTTTTTTGTTTTTAAGGATTCATATGTTTTTAGGGTATTTTGTAGTTTCTTGGGGTTTTAGTGTATTTTATGTATTTTTTAGTATTTTATTGTTTTTAATGTTTTCTAGATTTTAAGGTTTTTAGGGATATTTTGGGTTTTGGGGGGTTTAATGTTTTCAGTGTTTTTATATTTTTTATGGGTTTAGGTTTTTTTTTGGTTCTTAGGCTTTTCAAAGGGTTTTTCCAGGTCATTAGGGTTTTTTACAATTTTATATATATTTTTTTTATCTTTTTATGATTTTCCGGGTTTCTTATGGTTTTTAGGGATTTTGAGGATTTTAGAGTTTTTTTGGGTTTTGGGGTTTTTATGGTTTTGGAGTTTTTTAATATCTGGGGGGTTTGAAGATTTTGTATAGTTTTTAGTGTTTTTTTAAGGATTTTATGTTTTTCTGGATTTTTTTGGATTTTAGTATTTTTAGTGTTTTAACAGTTCTTTGGGGTTTTAGGGTTTTAAGGTTTTACAGGTTTTTAGGATTTTATGTTTTTCTTCATATTTTTTGGGCTTTTAGGGTATTTTACATTTTTAGGGATTTTTAGTGTTTTTATGATTTTTATGGTTTTTAGAGTTTCTAAGGTTTTTTAGGGTTTTTAGGGTATTTATGGGTTTTTGGGTTTTAGGTGGGTTTTTTTTAAAAAAATTGGGTTTTTGGTTTTTAGAGTCGTTTATCATTTTTAGGTGTGTTTAAAGAGTCTTTTGAGTTTTTAATATCATTTTAGGGTTTGTACAGGTTTTATGTTTTTATGGTGTTAGGGGATTTGATTGATTTTAGTTATTTTTAGGATATTGAGTTTTTTTTTATGGTTTTAATGACTTTTTAGGTTTTTATGGTTTTCATGTTTTTTGGGTTTTAATGTTTTCTTTATGATACCAAGGTTTTTTGGGTGTTTTAGGTTTTTATGGATTTTTTGGTCTTTTTAATGATTTTTTTGGTTTTAGGGTTTTTAGGATTTTGGGGGGTTTTGGTTTTTTATGGTCTTATAGGGTTTTTAGTAATTTTTAGGTTTTTTAGTATTCTTATGGGGTTTTTTTTTTATTAGGGTTTTATAATTTTTTATGGATATTTAGGGCCTTTTTATGAAATGTTTGTTTTTTAGGGTTTTTAGGGATTTTGAGGGGTTTTATGGATTTTTATGGTTTTAGGGGGTTTTTTGTATTTAGAAATTTTTTATGGTTTTTATGGGTTTTAGTGTTTTAAGGTATTTAGGGTTTTTAAGGGTTCTTGGGGTTTTTATCGATTTTTAAGATTTACAGGGCTTTTACATTTTTTTAGGATTTTAGGTGTTTTAAGTGTTTTTTAGTATTTTAGTTTCACTTTGTATTTTTCAGGGTTTTTGGGTTTTTATGGTTTTAATCATTTTTAGTTTTTTTTGTGTTTAAGGGGTTTAAATATTTTTTAGAGTTTTTATTGTTTTCTTAGCGCTTTTTTGGGTTTTTATGATTTTATGGTTTTTAGGGGTTGTTATTTTTTCTTGGGGTTTTAGAGTTTTTAGGGTTTTTTATTTTTTTTAATGTTTTTTGGGGTTTTATGTATTTTTTATTTTTTTAATTATTTCGAGACTTTTTAGATTTTTAAGTGTTTTTAGGATTTTTAGGGTTTTATCCTCTTTGGGTTTTTTGGGGTTTTAAATATTTCTATGTTTTTAATGTTTTCATAGTGGTTTTTATGGTTTTTTTATTTTTATGTTTTTAGAGATCTTAAGGGATTTTTTAGTATTTTTACCATTATTTTGGGTTGTTAGGAATTTTTAGGGTTTTTAGTGTTTTAGGGGTCTTATATATTTTTCTCTATTTTTATTGGATTTTTGAGTTTTTAGGGGTTTTCATATTTTTTGATTTTTAATGTTTTTAGGGTTTTATATGGGATTTATAGTATTTAGTGGGGTTATTGGGTTTTAATGGGATTTCATTTTTTTTAATTTTTTAGGGTTTTAATGGTTTTTTGGGTTTTTTATGTTGTTTGAATTTTTTGGGTTTGTAGGAATTTTAATTGCTTCTCTGTTTTTGTGATTTTCATTGGGGTTTTAAAATTGTTTATGATTTATTATGTGTTTTTGGAATTTTTAGGATATTAATGTATTTTTAGGGTTTTTAGGGATTTTTAGGGGGGGTTTTTTGTTTTTAGAGTATTTATGGTTTTTAGGGGTTTAAGGTTTTTTGAGTTTTTTTTAAAGAGTTTTAAGAGTTTTTAAATGTTTTAGGGGTTTAATAGTTTTTAGAGTTTTTGGTCAGTTTTTTGGTTTTCTTAGGGGTTTTATGATTTTTTATGGTTTTTAGGGTGTTTAGTGTTTTTTTGAGTTTCAGGGTTCTTAGTGTTTTTATGTTTTTTTAGTTTTTATGTATTTTTATGTGTTTATAGTTTTCTTATGATTTTTTTGGGTGTTTATGTTTTTCTATGTTTTTATGGATTCTTAGGATTTTTATGTTTTTTAGGGATTTTAGGGATTTTGAGGGTTTTGAGGGTTTTTAATCTATTATAATTTGGGGGTACTGTATTTTTAGTTTTTTTTTGTTTTTTCGTTTTTTGTGTTTTCCCTATTTTTAGGGATCTAATTTTTTTATTGTTTTATTGTGTTTTAGTGTATTTAATAGTTTTAAGGGTTTTTAATGTTTTTAGTGTTTTTATTAATTTTATGGGTTTTATGGGTTTAGGGGGTTTAGTTTTATTATCATTTTTTTTCTTTTTGGATTTAGGTGTGCTTAGAATTTTATGGTTTCCCCTGGTTTTTCAATGTTTTATGTTTTTTTTATATTTTTAAGAATTTTTAGTGCATTTTATGATTTTATAGTTTTTTTGGGGTTTTGATTGATTTTGAGTATTTTCAAGGTATTTAGGTATCTTATGGTATTTTTGGGTTTTAGTGGTTTTTTTGGGTTTTTAATGGTTTTAAAGGTTATTTAGAGTTTTTTATATTTTTTATGGGTTTAAAGGGGTTTTAATGTATTTAGTACTTTTTAGGGTTTTATGTTTTTTATGGTTTTTATGTTTTAGGGGTGTTTATGGTTTTAAGGTTTTTTTAGTTTTATGGTTCTTTATAGTTTTTTAGGGACTTTATAATTTTTTGGTTATTAGTAGTTTTAATTGTATTTAGGTTTTTGAGGTTTTCATAACTTTTTTAAGATTTTTTGTGTTTTTTACATTTTTCGGAATTTTAAAGACATATGTTTTGTATTTTTATGGTTTTTAGAGATTTTTGGGATTTTTGAGGGGTTTAGGGATTTTTCGGGGTTTTAGGGGTTTTACGGTTTTAATAATTTTTTATGTTTTTAGGGTTTTTAATTTTTTTAGGTTTTTAAGATTTTCTTAGGGACTTTTAAGGGTTTCTTATATTTTTAGGGATTTTAGGGATTTTTTAGAAATTTTATTGGATTTAGGGATTTATGGATTTTGAGGGTTTTAGGAAAGAAGGTTTAGGACCAAGCATGCCCGGTCCCCCAAATTTGTTGAAAACGTACATGCAGATCATTACAAGAAAGGCTTACACATATGGGTGTGTAGTTCACCATTCATATCTGAGTCCACAAAATGAGCACAACATTGTGGACAAAAAAAAGACCACATCGAGGATCATTCCACCCGTGCTTTCTTAGAGAGTGCATCTTCCGCCGTGTTCGCCTCCATATATGCATCTATGAAATTAAGAATGTGATCCTTAGTGTGTGCAGAAGACACCACTGCACCCCGAGGGGCCAAGCGCACCCAAGGTCACATCATCTACATTCACCTTTATCTATGATGGTATTAGGAGAATCCATTGAATAAAATTCAGCAACATTGGTTTCTTTCTCCTTCTAGACACTCTAAGAGGACACATAATAATTAAATTAGTGAAATCATTAGATATCCAACATGATTTCATGTAGGAATCCAGATGAATAGTTTTGTGAATGGCCACAACACCACCATGGAAGGAAATCCTTTTATGGTCAGATGTAGTAACATTTTGGGATGCCCAGATATGAGCTATGAGAATATAAACCGTGGAAAGTATCAAGTTATGGACCTTATCACTAAATTTAGGAGAAGTTATGTTTCACAAAAAGTCCATCAGAAAGAAATACAAACAAATTCGAAGCACAAACAAGTCATGGATATAAGACCAAAGGTCGGATGCATGTGTCAAGCAAAAATAGAGGTGTAGCACACCATCCTAGACCTCAATATAGACATGAATGATCAAGGAAAACTTCAACCTAGTTTTATTCATCTGATCAAGAAAATGTAATCTTCCCCTCTCAAGGTTCTATAGAATCAGGTTCTTGGAAGGAGGGGTGAAGGGATTCCAGAAAATGGATAGCCAATTTTTAGCATTACTGCCATAAAAATGCTTATGTGAATATAAATATATAGTGTTGAGAAACCCAACCAGATTCAACTTCCATATTATTGTGTCAAAATAAATTAAATGATATCTCTTATCTTCAAAATAAAATATCGAAAAAAATCTGAAAGATCCCCAATCTTCTGTTGTAAGTCTACAGTATACATGTGTTTTCTATTTGTACAATTTATCAATAGGTAAATTTTTTCTCCATGACATCATCATCATCATCATTATGTAATTTTATTAAAAGGGGGGGGGGGGTAAACAAAAATAAATCCAATGAGGGTGAAAACCCCCCAAGAAAAAACCTAAGGGGGTACAAAATAGTGAATCCTGATCACGTAGCCTTTAATAAAATCAACCCCAATGGGATTAATACTACCAACCATGTACAGAAACACCTCAACCATGATAAGGAACTCCACTGAGGGAAAGTAGTCTATAACCTAATTCCCCTCCCTCCATGTATGGATCACACGAATGTTGCTATTAATAATAATTTTACATTTTCTTATAGCATAGCATATCGGCAAAGGAGAGACACCACATCCTTTCAATGCATCGTGTACAATTAAGGAGTCTGTTTCAACATTAGAGATATCTATCCCCTTTTGTCTAAAAATTATGAGATCTTTGGGCATAGCCATAGACTTCACTTGAAGGGAGGAACCATATCCCAGCCTATCCAAAAAAGAAAAGTAAACCATGACATTGATATCATGAATCACACCTCCTCTTCCCATGTTTCCCTGGTCAAATGATTCGTCCTTGTTTTGTTTCAAGCCACCCGAAGAAGGTCTCCTGCTGACCCAGTTGCCTGCCCTACTGCTTGAAGGAAACCCCACCCTAGATCCTGACTAAAAATGATGGAAATAAGGATCCTCGTTTAAAGATATTACCCCCATTTTCATGTTTAGTAATAGTTTTTTTGTCTAGATGGTAATTACACAAGCCGTTACAGACCTACCCTCATGGTTTAACTTGTTTCGCACCTTCCAAATACTCCAGCATCCTGGATGAAGTTCCACTAATCGGGCCACCCTATCTAATCCTCTCCCCACATATCCTAGAAACAATTTTTCAAGAAAGGACATGATATCCTCATTTGAGGAGAGTCCTTTAGAGAATTACCTTATATCATGACACACCTCCCTCGCCCATTTGATGTAAAAGAACATGTGAGTATTACTCTCCTACATATGCACACTACAACACACGCACCATGATGCAATGGGAATACCACTTCTATGGCTATTATCTTCAATAGGGAGGGCTTTATTTAGAATCCTCCAAGTGAGGAAATTGAACTTGGTGGGTATGTTTTTCACCCAAATGATCTCAACCCAACCCCCAGACTACGCCTGATCATGAATCAAACTCTGTAACTCCTTCAAAGAGAAGAATCCCAAAGAGGAGGTGGTGAAAACGCATTTCTCCCCCTCTTCATTAAGATCTATGAGGTAAAAATAATCAATATGATACCTATCCAAAAGTTAATTAATGAACTTAGGATAAGGGTTGGCTTCCCTGAATGAGATGTTGGTGACCGGACACCCCGAAAACCCTAACACACTGCCACCCCAATACTGGCACCGGAAGAAAAAATCACCTCTCCCAAACATCCATCGAGAGAATGGTTGAATAACATCGACAATGGGAACAATCTTCGACCATAGAGAAGAGTGAAACACATCCACGGAGTCATGAAGACACAATGTGCACTCTTGAATGATGTTTCCCCAGAGAGTACGTCATTCCAGCATGCCCCAGGCAATCATTTCATGCATATAGTAGAGGGTATCCTTCAGGATGCATATGTTGATACCTCCTTCACCCACTGGTCTCACCATTTTGTCTCAATCCATCCAATTTTTATTCCCTTCCGAAGAAGGATCCCAAATGAAGTTGGAAAGAATACTATCAATAAAGTTGATCACACCCTTTGGGACCTTCATAAAGGGGAGTCCATGGATTAGAGAAGCCACCAAAATGCTATTCACCAAAGTAATCCTTCTCTTGAAATACAAGAATTTATTTTTCAAATTTATACCTATGTCAGTAATCTTAGTGAGGATAGCGTCAAAGTCCTAGATCTGATTTCTTCTTGAAAAAATTGGCACACCGAGATAAATCATAGGGAACTCCCCCCTCTGTATTTACAGAATCCTGCTGAAAAACTCCACTCTCACAGCAGAGAACCTATTAGAAATAAATAATTCACTATTAGCTTTGTTAAATATTTAACCACTCCATTAACAATAAACCTCCAGAATTATATTTAATCTACACAAGGATATACTATTAGAATTCATGAAAAAAATGGTATCATCTGTGAACATGAGGTGAGAGATCACTGGAGCCTTAAACTAATTATGATAAGGAAGGATTCCCCCATTTTTAATGCTTCTCTGGATGAGATGACTTAAAACGTCTTGAATGAGAATAAACAGAGACGGTGAGATGGGTTACCCTTTCCTAATTTCAAGGGTATACTTGAAGAACCCATAATATTTTACCAAAAAATACATTAATACCCACAAAGAACTAAAGAAACAGAATATAATATCAAGGTTCTAAGAGAATAAACCTATACCTGATAGAACTCTGTTAATGAAGCTCTATTCAACCCAATCAAATGATTTGTTTATATTGAGTTTAATGACCATGTTAGACCACATTGATTTTAAATTAATGTCATTGAGAATTTCATGATCCAGAAAAATGACTTCCTGTATTGAGCACCCCTCGATGAATCTATGTTGTTCCACTAATATCCATTGTGGTAAATGAGTACATAGTCTGGAGTTAATGATATTAGAAAAAATATTATAAGGAACTTACACATACTCACTAGGCGGTGATGGGAGATCAAAGAAGGGCTTTTAATCATATGAAGTAGAACAAGGGTGGTGGTGCTGGAAACTTGAGAAAAACTGCCCCCCCAAAAGAAATCCTGAATAACATCGATCAAATTCCCCTTCACTGTGTCCCATGGGTTCTTGTAAAAATATGTAGTGAACCCATCAGGACCCGCGTCACAATCAGGATTTAAGTTCATGAGCGCCTCCTTCATCTCGAACTTGTTAAGAAATACTCCCAATCTATCATTAAACTGATCAGACATGGGGATGGGAATCTCTTCAAATAATTCTATGTCCTCCAATGGATACAATTTGTGAAATTTTCATTATGACTGGCCCGAAGTTCCTGGAAGAATGAATTTTCCATGCCCCCACAATGTCCCTAAAGTCAATGAAGGATCCATCATCCAGCTGGATATTTGGCTTTAACAACTGTCTCATCTTCTTGATGCATGAATGAAGGAAGACCAGTTCATGTCACCATCCTTAAGCCATTTTATCCAAGCTCTTTTCCTGGCCAAGAACTCCTTCTTGAGGAAAAATCTGTGATGATCCCCTTCTTCCCCAAAAACACCTCATAGGCCCTTTTATTCCACACCTCCTCCAGACTACTCTCAATCCAACCAACCTCCTTCATTAAATCATTTAAGTATTCCTCAGGGGTACAAGGTCACTGGACATTGAATGTATCTTATGTTTCAGCATCCTCAGTTTACTGCATGTGTTGTCTATTGGGCTGAGACGTCACTAACTAAGCCATAGGTCTGTCAAAAAAGGTTGTTGTCTAGAAATTCAAACTGGACTTCTTAAAGACAACCCATTTTGAGTAAGTCATATTGTCAATGGGAGAGTCCCTAATATTATTCCATGTGGGAGAAGGAATGTACCTTTAAAATCCATTGTGAAGCCCGTGAATGAATCTGGGATGCAAAAAGTCCATGCCTTCATATTGAGAAGTGATCAAGTTCCAGATGGATTTGTTGTGAAGAGAACCATTATATTTCCTAATGTCCTTAATACCAAATCCACTCATGTCAACTGTTTTAGTGAAATATTTAATGTCCTTGAGAGTTTTTAGGTTTTTTAGTGTTTGTATATTTTTATGGGTTTCTTTGTGTTTTTAGATTTTTCGTTGAATTTTTCATGGGTTTTATGATTTTTAGAGTATTTAACGTTTTTAATGGTTTAAATAGTTTTTAGAGTATTTAATGGGGTTTTTGTTAATGGTTTCTCGGGTTTTAGGGTTTTATGATTATTAGGGTTATAGAGTTTTTATGGTGTTTTATCATTTTTAGGATTTACTAGGGATTTGTAGTTTATTTATGTTTTTAAGGGTTTCCTAGCAGTTTTCATCATTTCTACATTTATAAGTATTTTTACGGGTTTATTGTATATTTTTTTATTTTTAGGGTTTTTAGGTAATTTGAGGGGGTTTAGTGTTTTTATTGAATTTTAGGGTTTCTACAGTTTTTTGGGGTTTTAGTTATTTTTAGGGATTTTTGGTTTTTTGTGATTTTTGGTTATTTAGATGTTTTAAATGTTTCTAATTATTTAAGGCCTTCTTATATTTTCATGGTTTTTAGGATTTTATTGGTTTCTAGGGGTTTTGGTGATTTTTTTGGAATTTTTATGGTTTTTAGGGTTTTAAGGGATTTTGATGTTTTCCGGGTCTTTTAGGGGTTTTTGTATTTTTTAGGGTTTTTACTGTTTTCAAGATTTTTTGGGGTTTTAATAATTTTTAGGTTTTTAATTATTTCTTAGATCATTTTTTAGTTTTTAGGTTTTTTACATTTTTAGGGATTTTTACGTCTTTTTTATGATTTTTATGATTTTTTAGGTTTTTAGGGGTTTTAGTGATTTTAGAGGTTTTTTGGTTTTTAGGGGTTTTAGGGTTTTGTGAGTTTTTTAGGGGTTTATGGTTTTTAGATTTCTTTTTTTATTAGGGGTTTAGAGGTTTTTTATTGTTTTTAGGTTTTTTTAGGGGTTTAGGGGTTTATGGGTTTTACGGTTTTAGGGGTTTTATGGTTTTCAATGTCATTAGGGTTTTAAGGTTTTTAGTATTTTTTTAGGTTTTTAGGGTTTAAATGTTTTCAGTTTTTCTTAGGGGTTTTTATGGTTTTAGGGTTTTTTATGTTGTATGCATTTTTATGGATTTTTTATGATTTTTGTGGTTTTTTGGGTTTTTAGGTATTTTGATTGTTTTTTGGTTTTATAGGTTTTTTGGTTATATATGGTTTTTTAATTTTATCGGGGGTTTATGGGTTTTAAGGGGGTTTTATATTTTTTAGAGGTTTAAAGGGTTTTTAGTGTTTTTAGTTTGGTTTTACGTTTTATAATTTTTTTGCTATTTTTATGGTTTTGGGGGGTTTTAATTCTTATAGGGGGTTTTAGGGTTTTTAGGGTTTTTTTGGGTTTTCATCTTTTTTTAGGGGTTTTATTTATTTTTAGGTTTTTTAGGTTTTTTGGTGTGTTTCATTGTTTTTAATTTTTTTTAAAATTTTTAGGGAATTTTAGGTTTTTTATAGAATTTTTTTGATTTTTAGTGTTCTTAGGGATTTTGAGAGGTTTTATGGTTTTTAGGGTTTAAAGTATTTTTGTTTTTTCGGTTAAAATGTTTTTTTGAGTTTTAATTATTTTTAAGGTTTCTTATATTCTTTAAAATTTTATGGATTAAAACTGTCATTATATTTATTTAGAGGGTTTGAGGGTTTTTATGGGGATTTAATGGCTTATATCGGATTTTAGGTGTTTTTACGGTTTATAGGGGGTCTAAGGTCTTTTGGGTGTTTTAGGGGTTTTTATAGGTTTTTAGGTGTTTTATTGTATTTTTGGTGTTTTAAGTTTTTTTAGGATTTAAGGTTTTATTAGGTTTTAGAGGTGTTCTTATGGATTTTTATATATTTTTTATGATTTTTATGGTTTTTAGAGTTTTAGTAATTTTGAGGGTTTTTAGGGTTCTTTTATATTTTTTGGTGTTTTTTTAGTTTCAAGTTATTTAAAGTTTTTTTTATTTTTTAACTTTTTTATGGGTTTAATGGGTTTTTATAGTTTTTAGTTGTTCTTAATATATTTTATGGGGTTTTAGGAGTTTTTATAGTTTCTTGGGGTTTTCGATGTTTTAACGGCCTTTTGAGGGCCTTTAGGGTTTTTAGTTTTTTATGTTTTTAGGTGATTTAAGTGTTTCTAGGGATCTATGGTTTTCATAAGGGTTTTCTCAAGTCTTTAGGGGTTTTTATTATTTTTAGGTATTTTAGGGATTTTAATTATTTTTATATTTTTTAGGGTTTTTATGGTTTTTAGTTTTTTAGTAGTTTTAAGTGTTTCTAGGATTTTAGGGTTTTAATAGGATTTTTAGGGGTTTCAGGGGTTTAAAATGTTTATATATTTTATGTATTTTTATTGTTTTTATGGTTTTTATGGGTTTTAAGGAATTTGAGGTTTTTATAGTTTTTTTTGGGTTTATACGGTTTTTAGCGTTTTTTAGAGTTTTATTAATTTTAAGGGTTTTAATGTTTTTATATGTTTAAATGGTTTTTAGTTTTTTTATAGGGTTGTAGTGTATTCAAAGGGTTTTTTTTATGGTTTTTAAGGGTTTTAATTTTGTAAGAGTTTTTAGGGTCTTTTAGGATTTTTGGTTTATTTCTTTTTTCCAGTTTTTAGGGGTTTTATGTGTATTTTGGTTTTAAATTATTGTTAGGGTTTTTCAGGGTTTAAAAGGGTTTTTACATTTTTAGGTACTTTTAGTTATTTCAAAGGGATTTTAAATGTTTTATGGTTCTTAGGAATTTTGAGGGGTTTTAGTGGTTTTAGGGGTTTATGGGGTTTTTGTTTTTTGTGTTTTAAGGGGTTTTTAGTTTTTAAGGTTTTATGGTTTTTTATAGTTTTTATAACATTTTTAGGGATTAAATTGGGAAATTGACTTTTTACAAGATTTTTTGGTTTTTATGGGTTTTAGGGGGTTTTACGGTTTTCAGGGGGTTTTAATGATTTTAATGGGTTTTATGTTATTTAAGGTGTTTTAGGGGTTTTATGTTATTTTAGGGTTTTGAGGGGTTTCAATGGATTTTGTTTTATTTAGGAATTGTATATATTTTTTATGTTTTTAAGGTTTTATTAGGGTTTATAGGGATTTTAAGGGGGTTTTGGGGATTTTATGATTTTTATGAATTTTATAGATTTTGAGGGTTTTTAATATTTTTTACATGTCTTTGAATTTTATGGATTTTAATGTTTTTAGAGTCTTTAACATTTTTAGGTATTTAATGGGGTTTTATATTTATTTGTTACTATTTTGGAATTTTATGGGTTTTTAGGGGTTTTATGGTTTCTAGGGTTTTCAAGTTTTAGTGGTATTTTGAGGGTTTTTTGTGTTTTTAATTTTTTTACTTGTTTTAATGGATTTTATGTTTTGAAGGTTTTATTTGAATATTGAAAAGTTTTTAGGGTTTTTATGTTTTTATGGATTTTAGAGATATTTAATATTTTTATTGTTTTTTAGGGTTTTTAGGGATTTTGAGGGGTTTTTTTGGGGTTTTAGGGTTTTTAACATTTTTAGGTTTTTAGTAGTTTTAAGTGTTTAATGGATTTTAGGTTTTCATTGGGTTTATCTGGGGATTTAATTTTTTTAAGGTTTTTATGGATTTTGAGGGATTTTTAAGTATTTTTTATTTTTTTTTGTTTTTAGTGATTTTGAGGGTTTTCAATGTTTTAGGGGTTTTAGGTTTTTTTATGGATTTTGGGTTTTTTGGAGTTTCATAGAATTTTAAGTTTCCTAATTTTTTAACTTTTTTAGGGGTTTCAAGGTTTTTTAGAGTTTTTAGTTGTTTTAGGGTTTTTATGGGGTTTTAAGGATTTTTATGCTTTTTAGGGATTTAATTTTTTTAGGGATTTTTTTTTCATTTTAGAAATTTTATGGTTTTTATTGTTTTTAGTATTTTTAGTGAATTTAAGGGGTTTTAGGTTTTTAAGGATTCCTTGGGGTTTTTCATGGTTCGTAGAGGTTTTTATATTTATAAGGACTTTTTAGGAATTTTTAATATTTTATAGGTTTTTAGGGTTTAGGGGTTTTATGGTTTTTAGGGGTTTTATGTTTCTTGTGTTTTTATCATTTTTAGGTTTTTTGGGCTTTATGTGTTTTTAGGTTTTTAATGGTTAGTTAGTGGTTTTCATTAATTCATAGGGTCTTTACATTTCTAGGTATGTTTATGTATTTGTTAGTATTTTTATGGTATTTTAGTGTTTTTTGGGATTATGAGGGGTTTTAGAGTTTTTTTGGGTGTTTTAGGGTTTGTTTGAGGTTTTAGCATTTTATATTTTTATTGGTTTTATGTGTTTTTAGGGGTTTAAGGGTTTCTTGGGGGTTTTCTAAGTTATTAGATTTATTAATGTTTTTTTGGAATTTTTATTAAATTTTAGAATTTTTTTGTATTTTAGGATTTTTAGATATTTTGAGGGATTTTATTGTTTTTCAGGGTTTTTATGAATTTTGGGTGATTTTGGTGATTTGTTGATTTTTTGGGACTTTAAGATTTTAAAACATTTTAGGTGTTTAAAGGGTCTTTATAGTATTTATATTTTTTTATAATTGTTATAGGTTTTTAGTGTTTTTAATGGTTTTTAGGGGTTCTAAGGTTTTTAGGGGGGGTTAGTGTTGTTTTAGGATTTTTCTGGGTTTAAGTGTTTTTAGGATTTTTAGGTGATTTAAGTGTTTATATATTATTAAGTTTTTCTTATTTATTTGGGGGGTTTTTAAAAATTAAAGGTAATTTTTTTATTTTCTAGTATTTTTTGGGTTTTTAGGTAGTTAAGGATTTTGAAGCATTTTTGGGTTCTTTAGGGTTTTTAGGGTTTTCATGGTTTGGGGGGTGAGTTTTTAGGTTTTCTAAGGGGTTTTAGATTTTTTATCATTATATGGTTTGAAAGGGGTTTTATAGTTTTCTGTGGTCTTTAGGGGTTTTATGGATTTTTGTGAGTTTTTAATTATCTTAGCATCTTTTTAGGATTTTAGGGGGGTTTAGCGGTATTAATGTTATTTAGGGGATTAAAGTTTTTTTAAGATTTTATGCTTTTATGAAGGGGTTTTAATTATTTTTGGTCTCTCTATGTTATTATTATTTTTATGTATTTTAATTTTTTCATGTTTTTATGGGTTTTAGGTATTTTGATATTTATTTGGGGGTTTTGGGTTTTTAGGGGGTTTAGAGTTTTTTTTGTTTTTTAGGTGTCTAAAGTATTTTTAGGTTTTTAAGGTTTTCTTATGGGTTTTTTGGGGTTTTAGGAATTTTATATTTTTAGGGATTTTAAAGGTTTTTTATGATTTTTATGGTTTTTAGGAGTTTTAGGGAATTTTAATGTTTTAGGGGGTTTTAAGATTTGTTTGGTTTATTGGGTGTTTTATATTTTTCTTATTTTTAGGGGTTTTAATATTTATAGATCATTTAGTGGGTTTTAAGGGTTTTATCGGATTTGATGGGTTTTATGTTTTCAAGGAGTTTTTATGTTTTCTTACGGGGTTTAACAGTCTTTTAAATTTTTTTTTTCTTTTTTATAGATTTTTATGGTGTTTCATGTGTTTTTAGATTTTTATGGGTTTCTCAAGGGTTTTTGGGTTTTTTACTTGATTGGGTGATTTTAAGGATATTTGAGGATTTCAATTGGTTTTTAGGTTTTTTAGATATTTCTACTTTTTTATGATTTTTTAGGATTTTATTTATTTTAGCGTTTTTAGCATTTTTAGGTTTTTTTGGGGTTTTATGTGTTTTTTGGTTATTAAGGGTTTCTTATATTTTTTCCTGATTTTTTTTTTGTTTTTTGTGTTTTAAGGACTTTTTTATTTTTTAGGTTTTTTATTATTTTTAGGGTTTTTAGGTATTTTTAGGGGTAAGGTGTTTTTTGGGGTTTTAGGTTTTTTATTAATTTTTTTAGGTTTTTTGGGTTTTTGTTTTGATTTTTTGGGTTTTTATTGTTTATTTTAATTTTTAATGGTTCAAAGGGTTTATATAGTTTTTTGTAGTTTTTAGGGGTTTTATGGTTTTTTGAGATTTTAGGGGGATTTATGGGGGTTTAGTATGTTTTCAGGATTTTAGGGTTTTTCTACCTTTTCTAAGTTTTTAGGAGTTATAATATTTTTTGGGTTTTAAGGTTTTATTAGCGTTTATTAGTGTTTTTAGGAATTTTTATTTTTTGGGGGGTTTTAGGGATTTTTTGTATCTTTATGGGGTGTTTTTGTTTGAAAGTACATTGGGGGATTTATGGTTCTTTAGAGTTTAATGTGTTTTTATTGTTGTTAGCAATTTTTAGGGATTTTAGGTTTTATGTATTTATTGGTTTTTAGGGTTTTCGTGGAATTTTTTAGTTTGGGGGGGGGGGTTATTATTTAATGAATTTTAAGGCTCCGTAAGTATTTTTATAGGCATTCAGGGTTTATAGGTATTTTTAGGTATTTTAGAGTTTTCAGGATATTTATGGTTATTTTGGGGCTTTATAATTTTTGGACGTTTTTAGATGTTTTAATCCTTTTTAGTGTTATCTAAATTTTTTAGGTGTTTTCTTTGTTTTCAGAGTTTTACTATTTTTAGGTTTTTTATTGGTCTTTAGGTTTTTATGGTTTTTATTGTTTATTGGGTTTTAATGTTTTTATATTTTTTAGGGGTTTTATAGTTTTTATGGGTTTTTAGTGTTTTGTGGGTTTTTATGGGTTTTTAGTGTTTTTTGGGTTTTTATGGGTTTTTAGGGTTTTTATGGGTTTCAGGTTTTCTATAACTGTTTTGGATTTTATCGGTTTTTATAGTTTTTAAGTATTTTCTCTTTTTCAATGTTTAGTATGGGTTTACAGGGTTTTAGTGTTTTTTATGTTATTAGGTATTTATATTTGGTTTTTAGAATTTTTATTCTTTTTTGGGGTTTTTAGGGATTTTGAGGGGGCGTTGGGGTTTTGAGAATTTTTGTTTTTTGGGGTTTTTAAGTGTTTTTTAGTTTTATAGTTTTTAAGGTTTTTTAGATTTATTTAACATTTTAGTGTTTTGAAGGGTTTTATATTTGTTAGTGGTTTTAGGGGTTTTTATGAGTATTTTGGGTTTTCTATGATTTTTAGTGGTATTTATGGTTTTCGGGGTTTTATGGTTTTTATGGTCCTTTACCATTTTTAGTGTTATTTATGTTTGGAAGGGTATTATATTTTTTAGGCTTTTAAGGTTTTCTTAAAGATTTTATGTAATTTCAGTGTTTTTATGATCATAATAATTTTTATGGCCTTTTAAGCATTTTATTTTTTTATGGTTTATAGGGGTTTTTAGGTTTTTTATGTTTTTATGATTTTTACAGGTTTTCAGAATTTCTATGTTTTTAATAGGCTGTAAGTGTTTTTAGAATTTTTATGTTTTATATGGATTTTTTAGGGTTTTTTTGTTTTTAGAGTTTTTAGGTATTTTTAGGGGGTTTTAAATATATTTTTTGGGATTTAGGGTTTTTAGTGGTTTCAGGGTGCATAGGTGTTTTAAGGGATTCAGGTTGTTTATGGGTTTTTAAGTTTTTTTGGGACTTAATGGTTTTCAGAGTTTTTTTTAATGATTTACGGGTTTAAAGGGTTTTTAGAGTTTTTAGTAGGTTTAAGGGTTTTTATGGGGGTTTAGAATTTGTATGGTCATTAGGTATTTTTATGGTTTTTCGAGTTTTTAGGGATTTTTTAGGGGTTTTAGTATTTTTTATGGATTTTGAGTGTTTTAAGTGTTTTTTTTATTTTAAGGTTTTTGTTGGGAATTTCATTATTTTTAGATTTTTTTTATTTTTTTGTATTTATAGGAATATTTAGGTTTTTATGGTTTTTGGGGTTTTTTTATTTTTTATGGTTTTTAGGGGTTATTAGGTTTTTGATGGTTTTTGTATGTTTTTTAGGGTTCTTTGAATTTTAGGGTTTTTTAGGGTTTTTTGTATTTTTTTTTATTTTTAGTTTTTTATATGTTTTTATGTTTTTAAGGTTCTTGTAGGGATTTTCAGTAGTTTCAGAAGTTTTTAATATTTTAGGAAATATTAAGGATAATTTATGTTTTTATGGTTTTTAGGGGTTTTAGGTGATTTGAGGGTTTTTATGGATTTATGGAATTATTGGGTTTGTTGGTTTTTTAGCATTTTAAGGTTTTTTAGATATTTTAACATCTTTCTGTTTTAAAGGGACTTTAATTTTTTCAGTTGTTATTAGGGAATATATTGGTTTTCAATGGTTTTAAGGTTTATAGTGGGTTTTTATTGTTTTTATGGTTTTAGGGTTTTAGTGTTTTTTTGGTTTTTTGGGGAATAAATTTTTTTATGTTTTTATTTTTTTCATATAATTTTCTTGTGCTTTATGGTTTTTATAGTTTTTATGGATTTTTTGGGATTTTTTCGGATTTTTAAAGGTTTTTAGGGTTTTTGGGATTTTTATGATTTTATGAATTTTATGGTTTCAGTGGGTTAAAATGTTTTAGGTGTTTTTAGGATTTTGGGGGATTTAAGTGTTCTTTTGTTTTTATGGATTTATTAGGGGGTTTACAGGTTTTTAAGGTTTTTAACATATTTAGGGTTTTAGATATTTTTAATATTATTATGGGTTTGTAGGTGTTTTGAAAGGTTTTAGGGTTTTATGGTTTTTGGGGTTTTAGGGTTTTTTTAGTTATTAAGGTTTTTGTGTTTTTTAACATTTTTAGGGATTTAAATTGTTTTTAGAGTTTTTAGTGTTTTTTTGTTTTATCGGTTTTTAGGTTTTTTAATGTTTTTAATGTTTTTATGGTTCTTAGGGGTTTTTATGGTTTTATATGGTTCTGTGTTCTTTTAGGTTTTTAGGGGTTTTTAGAGTTTTTAGACTTTTAATTATTCATTATGTTTTCCATTGTTTTTAGGCGTTTTTATGTTTTAGTGATCTTTGGGGATTTTTTACGATCTTATAGGGTTTTTTGGTATTTTTAGGGTTTTCAGGGTTCTTATGGTTTTTTAATTCTAGGGTTTTCTTGAGTTTTTAGGGGGGTTAAGGTTTTTTTAATGTTTTCAGGGATTTGAAGGGATTTAAATATTTTAGTGGTTTTTATGTTTTAATGGGTTTTGGGTTTTCTTATGGTTTTTAGGGGTTTTATCATTTTATGGGTTTTAAGGGGTTTTAGTGTCTTTTAAGTTTTTTAGAATTTTTAGGATTGTAGTTTTTTTAAGTGTTTTTAGGTTGTAGATGTTTTATTCAGGGATTTTAGGGTGTTTATGGTTTTTTACATCTTTATGTATTTTTATGGATTTTTTTAGTATTTTTATGGTTTTTAGGAATTTTAGTGATTCTAATGGTTTTAGAAGTTTAAGGGGTTCATAGGGGTTTATATCTTTTTTATCTTTTTAGGGGTGTTATATGTTTTTACGGTTTTATGGTTTTCTTAGATTTGTTTAAGATTTCTTAATGGTGTTTACATTTTTAGAGATTTTTAGGGATTTTTAATTTTTTTTCGGGGTTTTTCGGTTTTTTTGCATTTTGAGGGATTTTGTGGTTTTTAGAGTTTTATGGTATGTTAGGTTTTTAGGATTTTTTTAGTGTTTTGGGGATTTAACGGTTTTGGTGTTTCTTAATGTTTTTAAGAGTTTTAATTATTTTTAGAGTTTTCATTGTGTTTTTATGGGTTTTAGGGTTTTTATGGTTTTTAGAGGATTATGGCCTTTAGGGTTTTAGGGTTTTTTTGTGTTTTTTGGGTTTGGGGGTTTTCTATGGGGATTTTAAGGTCATTATGTTTTTACAATTTTAGGAATTTTTATGATATTATGTTTTTCATGTGTTTTGGTATTTTGAGGGTATTTTGTGTTTTTTATGGTTTTTTTGGGTTTTTTGAGTTCTTAAGGGTGCCCATGGTTTTTATACATTTTATCAATTTTATGGGTTCAATGAATTTTTAGAGTTTTAGTGGATTTTTTTGGGTTTTTTTGGGTTTTGTGTTTTTTACAGTTTTTATGGGTGTTTATGGTTTTTAAGTATTTAAGTGTTTTTAGGGGTTTTTATCATTTTTATGTTTTTAGGGGTTTTAAGTGTTTCTATTTTTTTAAGGTTATTTTAAAGGATTTCAGGTTTTTTATGACTTCTTAAATTTTTAGGTATTTTTAAGGGTTTATATGATTTCTTGTTTTTATGGTTTTTAGGGATTTTGAGGGGTTTTGGGGATTTTAGAGCTTTTAGGGTTTTTATGGTTTTATTGGGGTTTTAGGGTTTTTGATTTTTTTATGGTATTTAATGTTTTCTATAATTTTTTAATTTTTTAGGGGATTTATTGGTTTTTAGAGATTTCTTTTTTTAGGGTTTTTAGGAATTTTTATATTTTTATAGGTTTTCTATTTCTTAGGGTTTTTAGGGGGTTTTTCATTTTTCTAGTTTTTAAGGGTTTATATGCCTTTAGGATTTTTTGGGTTTTCTTAGAGTTTTTCAGGATATTTTGAATTTTATGAGTTTTTATGTTTTTATGAAATTTATGGATTTTTAGGGATTTATGGTTTCTAGGGATGTTTATGTTTTTTGGGATTTTGAGAGTTTTTAGGGAATTTAATATTTTTGGTTTTTTGGGGGTTTTGGGGTTTGTTGGAGTTTTTTTTATCATTTTTGAGTTTTTTAGATTTTTTGGCATTTTTAGTAGTATAAAAGGATTATTGAGTTTTTTATTATTTTTTATGTTTTAATATGGTTTTGGGTTTTTAGGGGTTTTTAATTTTTTTGTTATTTTATAGTTTTTTTAGAGTTCAGGGGTTTTAAGTGTTTTTAGTTTTTTAACGGTTTCTTAGGCTTTGTTATGATTTTTAGGCTTTTTATATTTTTGGATATTTTTTGGGATATTGAAGGTTTTTTGGGATTTTAGGGTGTTTAGTGATTTTGATGCCTTTTAAGGGTTTTTAGGTTTTTAGGGTTTTTATGGTTTTTATGAATTTCCAAGTTTTGGTGGGTTTTATGTAATTTAAGGTTTTAAGGTTTTCTTATTATCAGATGAGGATATTAGAACATATGGGAATCAAGGGGTTTAAGGCTGGCTAGATGAGGAGGGAAGAATGCACATGATTTCATAGGACCTGTTGCTAGAAGTTGGTGGCCCAATGATAAGAGAGCTCACCAAGATAATGAAGGAGGCCATAAATGGGTTAATCATGGAATTCAAAGGGTAGGACCAACACCCTTTATTGTGGGAATCATCCTAGACTATATTTACATCAATTTAGGCGCTAACATTCTTTTAATTCCCCATCCCATTGTGTGCTATGAATTTCTTGCCCACCCCACCATGTAATCTTCAAAGTAAAAAGTGGTGGGCTAGTTGTCTTTACATTAAAAAATGGTGTGCTACTTTTCCCTTAAATTAATGAGAATTCACAAAAAATTGTCAATAGAATAATTTTTTATTTTTTACTTGTAGAAACATGGTAATTATCTTTTGTATCACTATTTGGCTATAAATATACACCCCTTGTACTATTTGAACATCATGAATGGAGGTAATGTTATTATGATGATTTTTTTTCTATAAACTTTGTGTTCTTTCTTAATTATTAACTAATCAAAGGATTGGTCATTCTTTTTGGTATCCTGTGGCTTGAGTTCTTAGAGATTGGATACCTTTGGGTTCTACCTTGACCAACTCTCTCCTTTATTACTTATTTCCACCATTTATAACCCTTATCACCTATTTTATTATATATATGGGGGTTCTCAACACATGGATGTTGAACAAAATTCCTAGGAAATGTCATAGTGGATCTTCTATTACATATCATTTGGTATCATATCCCAATTACAAGTAATCAAAGTCACTATTTTTTATCCCTTCTTCAATTTCCTTTTCTATTTTAATTAATTCAAAAACAATTATGGTTCATTTTGTTATTTAACTATAGACATAATCTCTTTTTCATTTTTTATTGTACATCAATCCTTTAGTTGAGAATATCATTATTCTTCTCCATCTATAATCATTTAAATCAATGCTATAAATAATGATATATAACGGGTTCAAATTATTGTGATGAATTATGAAATTTTAAAACCATGCATGTAGTACCAAGGTTTTAGGTACTTGGCCCTTTATTTATGTATTTTAGATATATTAAATAATTATGTTATGTTTTGGGAGATTTGGAAGATATTTTTCTTTCATTTTAGGTTTTCTGGCGGTGTAAGGTTAGTAGAAAATACACAAGACCTCTAGGAATCTATGAATCTTAAATAGTGGACACTGGGGAAGCACATTTTTTTCCCAAACTATACAGATTCCAAATAGAAACCATGGAATGATTGATAGGGGTATATAATTATTGGAACACTGGTCATCTGACTGTGTGATCCAACCCGATGAAGTGTGTTTGGAGGGAGTGGCTCATGCATAGTTAGTGCACAGTTTGCCTAACCATGCGCCCTAACCTTGCTGCATGGATGATATGATTTGAAAATTGTGAATTTAATCCAATTTACCTAAAAAATAGTCATATTTTACCTAAAATTAATTACTCTTTCTATTGATGTGGTGGAGATGATTCCTTTTGATGTAAGAGTGATTCCTAGGAGAATCTAAGTGCGTTGGAGACTCCGATTCACCAATAAGTGCTCATTCTTCATAATTTTCATTTCATCTTTTCTCTTTTCCCCTTTTGGAATCATGGATATTTTTCATTTGCTCATGTTGTTTGAAATAATTTTTATGGGACATTTTTGTTTCTATTAAAGGGGATTAGATCTGTATTGGAATCTTGAGGATGTAAACTGCTTTCTGAATTTTGTTGTGACGTTATTTGTTTCCTATGTTTGATAGGTAGTTGGGGTTTCTATTGAATATTCTTGATTTTAAATTTTGGGGCTGATCTAAGATAAATTAAATATCTTTAAATTTTTGTGTATATACTACTGTTATTTAATGTAATTTTCATTTGAATTATGGTTTTTGAAATCATGGTAATTGGATTGATTTTTTGAAAACCATTATTTATAATTTTAAAATAGTGATTTTAAAATTATAGTTGGCTGGTGAAATTAATGTAATTTTTGATATGATTTTACTGAAATGGTTTGATCTGTTTGGGAATAAATATTGGGAATGAGTTTAATGGGATGGATAATGGTTAAGAAATACCACAATCAATTGAAAAAAACAAGAACGTGAACATCCACCATAAATGGAAACACTATGATTTTGTGCGTGTTTATGTTGAGGATGCACATGTGAATATATGTTTTTATAAAAGTCATAAATATAAAAATGGTTTAAATATTTTTTGATGTTCCTTTAAAAATTATTATTTTAGTTTCTATTGTATTCCTTGAAAAAAATAATGGTTTTGAAGTCTTGTTTAATAATTTTCCTCAAAAAAATATTTTGGTTATATATAAACTACATTAAATTATTTTAAAATTGTTTTATATAAATGTTATAAAATGTTTAATCCTAATAGTGTGATTTGGGAAGACATTTAAAAAATACTATGGAGAACCCATAATATTTTACCAAAAAATACATTAATAACCACAAATAACTAAATAAACAGAAGCTAATATAGATGTTACAAGAGCTGAAACCTATACCAGATAGATTTCTGTTAATGAAGCTCCATTCATCCCAATCATATGATTTGTTCGTATTGAGTTTAATTCCCATGTTAGACCCCTATGTTTTTAAATTAATGTCATTGAGAATTTCATGATCCAGAGAAATGACTTCCCGTATTGAGCACCCCTCGTTGAATCTATGTTGTTCCACTAATATCCACTGTGGTAAATGTGTACATAGTATGGAGTTAATGATATTAGAAAAAATATTATAAGGAACATTACACACACTCACTGGGCGGTGATGGGAGATCGAAGAAGGGCTCTTAATCATAGGAAGTAGATTAAGGGTGGTGGTGCTGGAAACTTTGGTAAAACTACCCCCTCAAAAGAAATCATGAATAACATCGATCAAATTCCCTTTCACTGTGTCCCATGGGTTCCTGTAAAAATATGTAGTGAACACATCAGGACCCGCGTCACAATCCGAATTTAAGTGCATGAGCGCCTCTTTCTTCTCAAACTTTTTAAGAACTACTCCCAATCCATCATTAAACGGATCAGATGTGAGGATAGGAATCTCTTCAAGTAATTTTGTGGCCTCTAACGGATACCCTTTGGGAAAATTTCTATTATGACTAGCCCGATGTTCCTGGAAGAAAGAATTTTGCATGCCCCCCACAATGTCCCTATCGTCAATGAAGGATCTATCATCCAGCTGGATATTTGGCTTTAACAACAATCTCATCACATTGATGCATGAATGAATTAAGGCCAATTTCATGTCTCCTTCCTTAAGCCATTTTATCCATGCTCTCTCCCAGGCGAGGCACTCCTTCTTGAGGAAAAATTTTCCATGATCCCCTTCTTCCCCAAAAACACCTCATAGGCCCTTTCATTCCACACCTCCTCCAAACTACTCTCAATCCAACTGACCTCCTTCATTTCATCATTTATGGGTCCCTCAGGTGGAACAAGGTCACTAGACCATAAATGTATCTTATGTTTCATCCACCTCAGTTTACTTCATGTGTTGTCTATTTGTCTGAGACGTCACTTACTAAGCCATAGGTCTGTCAAACAAGGTTGTTGTCTAGAAATTCAAATTGGACTTATTAATGAAAACCCATTTTGAGTAGGTCATATTGTCTATGAGAGATTACCTAATATTATTTCATTTGGGAGAAGGGATGTACCTTGAAAATCCATTGTGAAGCCCGTGAATGAATCTGGCATGAAAAAGTCCATTCCTTCATATTGAGAAGTGATCAAGTTCCAGATGGATTTTTTGTGAAGAGAACCATTACATTTCCTAATTTCCTTAATACCAAATCCAATCATGTCAACTAGTTTAGTTCAATATTTAATGTCCTTGAGAGTTTTTACGTTTTTTGGTGTTTTTAGATTTTTTATGGTTTTTTTTTGTGTTTTTAGAGTTTTCGTTTAATTTTTCAAGGGTTTTATGATTTTTAGACTCTTTAACGTTTTTAATGGTTTAAATAGTTTTTAGAGTATTTATTGGGGTTTTATGGGTTTTTAGGGGTTTTAGGGTTTTATGATTTTTAGGGTTATAGAGTTTTTATGGTGTTTTATCATTTTTAGGATTTACTATGGATTTGTAGTTTATTTATGTTTTTAAGGGTTTCCTAGGGGTTTTCAGCATAAATACATTTATAAATATTTTTAGGGGTTTATTTTTTCAGGGTTTTTAGGGAATTTGAGGGGATTGATATTTTTTATTGAGTTTTAGGGTTTCTACAGTTTTTTGGGGTTTTAGTTATTTTTTGGGATTTATTGTTTATTTTTTGATTTTTGGTTTTTTAGATGTTTTAAATGTTTCTAATTTTTTAAGGCCTTGTTATATTTTCATGGTTTTCAGGGTTTTCTTGGTTTTTTGGGGTTTTGGTGATTTTTTTTGGAATTTTTATGGTTTTTAGGGGTTTAATGGATTTTGATGTTTTCAGGGTCTTTTAGGGGTTTTCGTATTTTTTAGGGTTTTTAGTGTTTTTAGGATTTGTTTTTGTTGTAATAATTTTTAGGTTTTTAATGATTTCTTAGATTATTTTTTATTTTTTATGTTTTTTTACATTTTTAGGGATTTTTACGTCTTTTTTATGATTTTTATGATTTTTTAGGTTTTTAGGGGTTTTAGTGATTTTAGTTGTTTTATGGTTTTTTGGGGTTTTAGGGTTTTGTGAGTTTTTTAGGGGTTTATGGTTTTTAGATTTCTTTTTTTATTAGGGTTTTAGAAGGTTTTTATCATTTTTAGGTGTTTATAGGGTTTAGGGGTTTATGGGTTTTATGGTTTTTAGGGGTTTTATGGTTTTCAATGTCTTTAGGGTCTTAAGGTTTTTAGTATTTTTTTTTGGTTTTTAGGGTTTAAATGTTTTCAGTTTTTTATGGTTTTCTTAGGGGTTTTTTGGGTTTTGGGGTTTTTTAGGTTTTTTTAAATTTTTATAGATTTTTTATGAATTTTGTGTTTTTAAAGGTTTTTTAGGATTTTATGAATTTTTATGGTTTTTTGGTTTTATATGTTTTTTTGGTTATATATGGTTTTTTTAATCTTATCGAGGGTTTATGGGTTTTTAGGGGTTTTTAAATTTACTAGAGGTTTAAAGGGTTTTTAGTGTTTTTAGTTTGGTTTTAGGTTTTTTAAATTTTTTGGGATTTTTATGGTTTTTGGGGGTTTTAATGTTTATAGAGGGTTTTAGGGTTTTTAGGGTTTTTTAGGGTTTTCTTCATTTTTTCAGGTTTTTAGGGGTTTTATTTATTTTTAGTTTTTGGGGGGGTTTTCATTGTTTTTAGTTTTTTTAAAAAATTTAGGGACATTTAGGGTTTTAATATAATTTTTATGATTTTTAGGGTTCTTATGGATTTTGAGAGGTTTTGTGTTTTTTAGGGTTTAAAGTAATTTTTGTTTTTTCGATTAAAATGGTTTTTTGAGTTTTAATTATTTTTAAGGATTCTTATATTTTTTAAAAAAATATTGGATTCAAACTAACATTATATTTTTTAGAGGGTTTGAGGGTTTTTATGGGGATTTACTGGTTTATATGGGATTTTAGGTGTTTTTATGGTTATTAGGGGGTCTAAGGACTTTAGGGTGTTTTAGGGGTTTTATGGTTTTTTAGGTGTTTTAGTGTATTTTTGGTGTTTTAAGTGTTTTTAGGTTTTAAGGTTTTATTGTGTTTTAGAGGGGTTCTTATAGATTTTTAGATATTTTTTATGATTTTTATAATTTTTAGAGTTTTAATAATTTTGCGGGTTTTTAGGGTTTTTAATATTTTTTGGTGTTTTTTAGTTTCAAGGTTTTTTACTTTATTATTTTTTTAACATTTTTATGGGTTTAATGATTTTTATAGTTTTTAGTTTTTCTTAATAGATTTTATGGGTTTTTAGGGGTTTTGATAGTTTCTTGGGGTTTTTAGAGTTTTAACAGCCTTTTGAGGGCCTTTAGGGTATTTATTTTTTTTATGTTTTTTAGGTGATTTATGTGTTTCTAGGTCTCTAAGGTTTTCATAAGGGTTTTCTCATGTCTTTAGGGGTTTTTATTTTTTTTATGTATTTTTGAAATTTTAATTATTTTTATAGTTTTTAGGGTTTTTAGGGATTTTGAGGGTTTTTATGGTTTTTAGGTTTTTAGTAGTTTTAAGTATTTCTATTTTTTTAGGGGTTTCATAGGGTTTTTCAAGGTTTTTAGGGGTTTTATATGTTTATATATTTTAGGGATTTTTATTGTTTTTATTGTTTTTATGGTTTTTAAGGAATTTTAGGTTTTTATAGTTTTTTGAGTTTATAGGATTTTTTAGCATTTTTTGGAGTTTTTTTATTTTCAGGGTTTTTAATGTCTTTATAGGTTTAAATGGTTGTTAGTTATTTTCTAGGGTTATAGTGTATTCAAAGGATTTTTTTTGATTTTTATGATTTTTAATTTTTTTTAATTTTTTTAGGAGTTTTTTGGGTCTTTTAGGATTTTTGTTTTTTTTTATTTTTCAAGTTTTTAGGGGTTTTTGTGTTTTTTGGTTTTAAATTATTGTTAGTGGTTTTCAAGGTTTAAAAGGGTTTTTACATTTTTATGGACTTTTAGGGATTTCAAAGGGTTTTTAAAATGTTTTATGGTTCTTATGAATTTTGAGGGGTTTTAGTGGTTTTAGGGTTTTAGGGGGGTTTTGTTTTTTGTTTTTAAGCGGTTTTTAGTTTTTAAGGGTTTTATGGTTTTTTATAGTTTTTTAACATTTTTAGGGATTCAATTGGGAAATAGAATTTTTATTGGGTTTTTTGGTTTTTATGGGTTTTAGGGGGATTTATGGTTTTCAGGGGGTTTTAATGTTTTTAATGGGTTCTATGGTATTTAAGGTGTTTTAGGGGTTTTATGTTATTTTAGGGTTTTGAGGGGTTTCAGTGGATTTAGGTTTTTTTATGAATTTTATATATTTTTTATGTTTTAAGGTTTTATTAGGGTTTATAGGGATTTTAAGGGGGTTTGGGGATTTTATGGTTTTTATGAATTTTATGGATTTTGAGGGTTTTTAATATTTTTTACGTGTTTTTGAATTTTAGGGATTTTAATGTTTTTATAGTATTTAACATTTTTAGGTATTTAAAGAGGTTTTATTTTTTTTTCTATTTAAGAATTTTATGGGGTTTTAGGGGTTTTATGGTTTCTAGGGTTTTCTAGTTTTAACGGTATTTTGAGGGTTTTTTTGTGTTTTTTAAATGTTTTTACGTGTTTTAATGGATTTTATGTTTTGAAGGTTTTATTTTTATATTGAAAAGTTTTTTGGGTTTTTACGTTTTTATAAATTTTAGAGATATTTAATATTTTTATTGGTTTTTAGGGTTTTTAGGGATTTTGAGGGTTTTTTGGGGTTTTTGGGTTTTTTACATTTTTAGGTTTTTAGAAGCTTCAAGTGTTTTATATTTTTAAGGTTTTCTTAGGGTTTATCAGGGGATTTATGGTTTTTAAGGGTTTTAGGGATTTTTAGGGATTTTTAGGTTTTTTTTGTTTTTAGTGATTTTGAGGGTTTTCAAGGTTTTAGGGGTTTTGGGTTTTTTTTTGTTTTTTGGGTTTTGGGTTTTTTGGAGTTTCATATCATTTTAAGTTTCCTAATTTTTTTTAATGTTTCTTATGTGTTTCAAGGTTTTTTAGAGCTTTTAGTTGTTTTTATGGTTTTTATGGGGTTTTAAGGATTTTTATGGATTTTCGGGATTTAATTTTTTAGGGATTTTTTTTATTTTAGAAATTTTAGGGTTTTTAGTGTATGGTATGTCCTGGCCCTTTGGGCGGGCAAGACTGTTAGGTTTGGCATTGTCCACTAGGCCCAGCCCATCGAACTGCAAGGGCGGTTAGGCCCGGAGGTCACCGCGTAGGCTGCTCGGTCCGGAGGCCAGGGCCGGTTCGGCCAGCACCAAGTGGTGCGCGGCTCAGGTGGCTCGGGAGGCCGGCGCAGCTCGGCCGGTTCGGTCGGGAACCAAGGCACGACCGGGCAGGCCGGAAGGCGGTCGAGTAGGCCGGGTGGCGGACTGGGCAGGCCGGCGGGGCAACGGGCAGGGTGCACGGGGCACAGGATGGCCGTGGGAAGGGCACCCGGAGCGTGGGCCAGCCAAAAGTGCACCGAGAAGGCCACAGGCAAGGCGCACGGGGTCGACATAGGCCGCAGGCAGGCCACGTGGGGTGTGGGTAGGCCGACAGGGCACTGAGTAGGCCTTGGGCAGGCTACGCGGAAGGTCGCAGGCAGGCGGCCTGGCGGCCAGGCGGCGGCTGGTTCATCCGGTTCAGCACGGCTCGGGCCAGCGTGGGCCAGTGGTGTTCGGCCGGGAGCACCGGAGTGCCACAGTGGTGGTGTGAATCATGGAGGCCGTAGGTAGCGCAACCTTTGTCGTTGCCACCTTCGTCGACTCGTTGTCACTTCATTGTCGAAAGTTCAACATATACAAGATCGTCGGAGGGGTCAGGCCATGTTGGTTTGTCCTGCACCGTCTGCGTTTAGTGTGGTATCAATTGGATCATGAAAGAAGTAATATGAACAAAAATTATTTTATAAACTCTGAAAAGAATTCTTTCTATCCGAAGAAGAGAAGGAGAATAGGGATAAAACACAGAAGTAAATCCCCTACCTTTAATTCTTGGGCGTCGTTCATTGAAGGAGTCATGGAAACTACAAGAAGAGAATCATTGTCCGTCGAGTCCACCGCACACTTCCAAATCCAAGCTGTGTCAGTTCATGGAAGATACTCCACATTGGTAGGCATTCGGGAAATAAGTCGAAGAAGGATCATCACCGGGGTTCTTCGTTGGTGAGGGTTCTTCATTGGGGCCTTCTCCCAATAATCCTCTCTTCAATGAACCCAAGGTTTCCACCATAATGATCAATGACAACCCAAAAATAATAATAGTTCTATTATTTTAGGTGTTGGCACAAAATTCAAAAAGGGAGAATTAAGTACATGGCTCCCCTTAATTAATTCATGTGCATTGGCACGAATTAATAAAAAAGGAGTTGTCTCCATTTAATTAAAGCAATGGTGGAGAGGCTCTCCCTCATTAATGAGGGAGTGTTGAGAGGTTTTACTCTCCTCCATCAATAGGTGGTTTAGCCCCGTGTGGTCCCCATGACGTAACCTTTCGCGGGAGGTTATGTTCAGGTGGTCCCCACGTCGTAACCTCCCGCGGGAGGTTATGTTCGGGTGGGCCCCACCACCATAACCTCTCATGGGAGGTTAAGGTGTGGTGGTCCCACCTCCAACATCCAAGAGGAGGTTTCAACTACCAGTCACCCACATGGATGCTCAAATAAAATAAAGTGTATCTCACTTTATTTTATTTTTTTTATGAAAACTCAAAAACTAACTTTTATTCTTGACCAACTTCCATCGAGGTGAAAGTATCCTTCAGTGAATACCCGCAATGCATGTTCAACGGTGCCCTCATATTTCAGTTCTGACCACCAGTCCAAATGTTATCAAAACCCGCTCGTACGTTTATTGAACGTATCCGAACAAAACTTCAGAAATTGATTCCGGGCAAATTGGGCTTCAGAATAATGCGCTATAAATTTTCACAGACTCATAAAATTCGCATGTATTTAAGAAAAAAATTTCCATGAAAATTCTTGGTCTTTACATTCTCCCCTTTTCAGGGATTTATGTCCCCATAAGCTACAAATAGAACTAAGAGAACAAATAGAGATACTGAGCATGCATCTGAGCCTCCCGCTCCCATGTGCTCTCCTGGAAGTTCCTGTGCTGCTAACGAATGTGCACCAGAGGTATCGACCTTCCACGAAGGACCCGCTCTTGTCGATCCTCAATCTCCACTGGAACCTCCATAAAAGTCTCCCTATCATCGATGTCCAGCTCCCCATGGTCGATGATGTGAGTATGGTCGTGCATGTATCTCCTCAGCTGAGATATGTGGAAGACGTCGTGCACCCATTGCAACTGAGGTGGAAGAGCTAAGTGGTAAGCCACTTCTCCAACTCTACTGAGGACCTAGAAAGGTCTGATGATCCTCGCAGATAACTTTACACCTCAGCAAAATCTCCGTAGACCTCGTCGAGATGAGACCTATAGAAATACTTGGTCACCATCCTCGAACTCTAGAGGTCTCCGTCTCCTATCAGCATATGACTTTTGTATGCTCTGTGCAGTTTTCATCTACTCTTGCATGATCTGCACCTTCTCCGTGGTAGCTCGTACCATCTCTAGTCCCACTAGTACTGACTCCATGGGGTTATTCCCGCACAAGGGTGATCTGAAAGGTCGCTCATACAATGCCTAGAATGGTGTCATCCCTGTGGTGGAGTGATAACTGTTATTGTATAAAAACTCCACCAAAGGTAAGTGATCCTCCAAGCTGCGACAGAAGTCGAGGACACATGCACGTAGCATGTCCTCGAGGGTCTGAATGGTCCGCTCGGTCTGACTATCTGTCTGAGGATGGAAGGCAGTGCTCAGATGAAGCTGTGTCCCGAAAGCCTCCTACAACCCCTTCCATAGCTAGGAAGTAAATCGTGTGTCATGATCGGAGATAATAGAATATGGTACTCCATATAGCCGCACAGTCTCCTGCATGTAGAGGTGTCCCAAGCTATCTACTGAACCATGATCAATGATCGGTAGGAAGTGGGCCGACTTGGTGAGTCAGTCGATAATCTCCCAAATCGAGTCATGACCCCTAGATGTATGTGGAAGATCCATCATGATGTCCATGGATATCCCATCCCACTTCCACTCTGGGACCTCTAAAGGCTAAACCAAGCCTGCTGGTACCTAGTTCTCTGTCTTCACTTGCTGACAAGTGAGGCATAGAGAGACAAACTATTCAACTGCTTTCATCATACATGGCCACCAATGTTGTTTCCGGAGGTCCTGGTACATCTTCGCCACTCATAGATGTACCACTAAAGGGGATGTGTGGAACTCCCTCAACACTTCCTCCTAAAGTGACACTGGCACCATATATGTCCTCTGAAGAGGAGGACATGCTCCCCACCTTCAGAAAATCCATCAGCTGCCTGCCCTATGGATATCTGAGCACGTTCTGTCTCGCAGTCAGTGTCCCCATGCTGAGCCTCCCTGAATCACTGAAGAAATGGAGGAGTGAATATAAGAGACTGAAGGAAAGCTGGTTGATCTCTATCCACAAAGGATATCTGTAAGGCAGAAAGTTACTATGTCGCCTTTCCTAGCAGCTGTATACCATATCTTCTGGTGAGTGCATCTGCTACAACGTTCCCCTTTCCTGGATTATATTCTATCTCGAAATCATAGTCCTGGAGGAACTCAATCCATCACCGCTATCTTAGGTTCAGGTCCTTCTGAGAGAATATATACCTGAGACTCTTGTGATCAAATTACACGTTAAAATGTTCTCCAATCAAATAGGGTCGCCACATCTTCAAGGAGAAGACCACTGCTGCTAACTCCAGGTCATGAGTAGTGTAGTTCTGCTCATGTTTTCTCAGATGCCGAGAACTATACACGATCACTCCTCACTCCTGCATCAGAACACACTCGAGTCCGGTCCCTAATGCGTCGTAATAGACTACGTACCCTACGCCTTCCTCTGGAATCCTCAAGATGGGGGCACTAGTCAGCCTCTTCCTCAGCTCCTGAAAGCTCTGCTGGCATTTCTCTAACCACACGAAGGGTTTCCCCTTCTTCATCAAGGATGATAAAGGTGTTGCAACTCTAGAGAAGTCTGGAATGAACCTCCGGTAGTAACCAGCCAAACCCAAGAAACTACATACCTCTGTCACACACCTGGGTGGCTCCCAAGAAAGTACCGCCTCAATCTTCACTGGATCCACAACAAATCCAGCCTCTGAGATTACATTACCTAGAAAGTGAACCCCTCAGATCCAAAACTGGCACATTGAGAGCTTACCATAAAGTTGGCGATCTTGGATTGTGTCCAGTACTACCCGCAAATGGTAGGCATGCTACACCTCAATTTTCGAGTAGATCTGAATGTCGTAAATTAAGACTATGAAAAAGTGATCAAGGTATGGCTAGAAGATCTGGTTCATGAGTCCCATGAACACTGCTGGAGTTTTGGTTACACCTAAAGGCATAACCAAGAACTCGTAGTGTCCGTACCGACACCTGAAGAACATCTTCTGCACATCCTCCTCTCGAACTCTGAGCTGGTGATAGCCTGATCTGAGGTCTATCTTCGAGAACCACCATGCTCCCATTAGATGATCAAAGAGGTCATCAATCCTCAGGAGTGGGTACTTGTTCTTCACGGTCACCTGATTCCGGTAAGGGTAGTCGACACAAAGCCACAAGATTCAATCCGACTTCTTAGCGAACAGAATCGGGGCTTCCTAGGGATAAACACTGGCACAAATGAATCCCTTCCCCTGCAAGTCCTCTAGCTGTACCAAAAGATCACGAAGCTCATCAGGAGCCATCCGATATTCTGTTGTAGATATCAGTGTTGCATCGGGATTAATGTCATTGTAGATGTCCACCTCTCTACGATGAGATAGATCTGAGACATCATCAGGGAAAACATCCGCATACTGATCCACCACTACATGATAAGTCAGACTCTCTACATCAACTGCTCTGAGGGTACGACAAGCCAACTGATGAGTGATCGGCTGCACCCTCCTCCGATTAAGTATGTCTTGCACTGCAAAGGCTCCCTTATCGCCAGTGAAGGTGAACCTTGTCCCATCCGTGCGGACACACCGCACTTTGCGCCTAATATAACTGATTTGAGCATGGACTGTAGATAACTAGTCCATACAAAAGATGATGTCGTAAGGCCTCAACTCTGCAATGAGGAGATCCCAGCCAAAGCTCTCTCCTCCTAGAGTAGGCTCACACTGCCGACACCAGTTCTTAATCGTCGAGTCTGCTCCCATAGAAGTCTCTAGCCGTAAGGATCAAGCCAATGACTCCATCGGAATCTATGAGCTCCGAACGAGGGTAGTGGCAATGAAATATTGAATGACACCTATGTCTATAGGAACTGCAGATATGGTGGAGTAGACTTAGATCACACCTCGAATCATCTCTGGAGAACAATGATCATAAGCCTTAGTTACCTGGATCTGAGCTCTCCCTTATCCACCTACTCCCTACAGTCAGGGTGGACCTCCTGGAATTGGTGGCAGTAACATCTCATAATGTCATCCACCTCAAGATGCATGACCAGCTCCTCTTCCATTTCCACCTCCTCCCTACGGACTGCCTCGATCGAACCTTTTCCTCTGTGTGGGAGGTCCCCCAACTATCTGAAGATCATCTGAATGGTGGGGCGGGCAGTCACGATCCATGTGACCATGCCTGCCACATGAGTGACACTGCCTACCCCTGGCAGGTTTGTCTCCACATCAGGTGCCCCGCACAACCGATCCTGAGTTGTGTGGTCGTCCACCTATAGGTCTGGTTATCTTGGACCTCTATGTCATCTGTCTACTACTAGCTGTAGAATACTCCCCCGCATGTTGACTAGTTGTGGGTCTCTTTGCTGGAGGCTTCTCAGCAAGGAAACTCTCCACTAAGAGGGCTCACTCCAACACCCCCGCCTATGTCAGGATGCTGAGGGAGATCATCGAAGCCCTGATCTCTCGTCTGAGCCCGTGCTCGATGGTCCAGGCCCTGAATAATGGGTCTCTCACCATATATCTGGAGTATTGTGAGTGGTTGTTGAACCTTGCTGAGTACTGTGCCACCGTCATGCTACACTGTTGTAGATGTTGTATCTCCTGTATCTGCACCGCAAGAAGAGTCACTAGGAAAAATTATACCCAAAACAGGCTCTCAAAGTCTTCCCAGAGAAGAGGCATCTCATCATGAACCTGAAGCACCAAACTCCACCATCTGCCCGCTGCTTCATATAGAAGACTGGCAGCAAGAATCACCATGAAGTCTGATGGTTTCCCTAGTAGTCGGATGACTCTCACCACAACATCCAGCCAATCCTCAGCTGCCTATGGGTCTGTCTCTCCCCTAAACCTGGGTGGCCTCTGTTGTTGGAAATCGTGTAACACGCTCAAGTGGTGTGCATCGTCTGTTGCTGGGGCTGGTGTCATCGGTGGCCCAACAGGAAGTGGTACCGCTGGTGCCTCCACTGGAAAAGAGCCCTGCACCGAGGCCTCATCGCTCGGTGGGCTATCCACGGGAACAACTCTCGGGGATCTAACTGGTCGTCTGCGGGGAGGCATCCTAAAAGAAATAGATGCAACATGGTTAAAATATTTATACTTGGTGATCTAACCTGGTTGAGCTAACTTAAAGAAAACTTTTGAAAAGACACACGCAATTAGTGTTTTTGTGCAATGAGTCAGAAATCAGAAGTCCAGGTCCTGGTGTATGGATACATCGGCCGCCACACCAATACTGGACTCCCTGAACTGAAAACCACACATAATACCCTTAACACTATTGCTTCACAGAAAAGAAAGATCATTGTCCTATGTTCTGTGGTAAAACTGACTCATCTGATACCAATTTGTCACGACCCATCCTCAGGACCACCTGCCGTGACTACCAAAGACCGCCTTCTATAGGCCAGGGGCTGGAGACTAGCACAAAAGGCATAAATCCCTATGCTGGGAAGGAATTTCCTTTATAAACTGTAAGCACGTACAAACATAGTACAAGCTGGAATCAAAACACTAAGTAAAACTGTGTACAAAAGAGTGATGAAAAGTAAAAGGGGACAGAAATATAAGCCCGACTGTAAAGTACAATGAAATGGAAAGTACAAGTACAACTAAAGAAAATAAAAATAGCTACTAGATCATCCTCCAGGATTCCTACTTGATGGGTAGATATAGATGGCCTCCACAGCACTCCAGGTCCGTCTGTCTCCTCCATGTTCCGTCACATCGTGTGGTCCACCTCCAGGTACTGTCCAGTCCTAGTACACTCAGCCTCGGTTAGCATTTTCCATCATATACATCCAACACAATGAGGTGCAGGAATAGCCCATGCAGGGGTGAGTATAACGATACTCCGTAGGGACCCCGAGACCCTCAAGGTATCATAAAATCTAACAAGGATAAACCGAAATGAATGAATTCAATAGATAACCTTACTTAGGTATATGCCCATACATATACCTAAGTTATCATGTAATCCATCTCAATCATGGGGTAAACACAAAAGTTACTGACTCAGCTCAACCAGGATTTTTATTATAGGGGTAGTAACATTTCGAACCCTTGGCTACTGGAGAACTCCTCCTCTATCGAGTACAGTGGGTCTACCACCACAACTAGGAAGTTCCCACTAACCATGGGCTGATGAGGTACTCCACCTGTCGATTACTGTGGGTATACTACGTCACACAGAGGCACTCCCCACCATAGGTCTGCCACCACAACCAAACACTCCCCCTCATAGCCTACAGAGGTACTACTCCTGTAGAGTACCACGGGTATGCCGCCACAACCAGGTGCTCCTCTTCTGTGGGTATACTGCCACAACTAGGCACTCCCCACTGGGCCATATGAGTCACTCCGAGTCGTTCGAACATCAATCATCAAGTCTCAACTAGCTACTTGGTTCCTGCAAAAATACCTTCACTTCTCTAGAATATCTACTCCATAAGCTACTGTTCGATACTCCAACTGTCATGAAGCCCCACGTACAATTATCTCAAAACTGTTCAATGCCATAAAGGTCTTAATGCAATAGACAACGCATCAATCGGACACCCCGTCTGTTAGTTATAAGCTTTTTAGTCCACGGGTCTCGGTTGGATTCGTGAACGACCCAACCTGACCATATATCAACTATACTCGGAGCTCCAGTGGGGTATACTCAGAGGTACCGTCGCACTCCAAGAAAACCAACGTCGCTGACTGTTCATCAAACGGTCATCCAGTGCTAAAGATATGGCCATAGAAAGTAAAGGGTCAGTAGTGGGCCCGGGTCCGGTCCGACCCGATCAGACCGACCCGACCAGACCCCGTCTAGGCCGACCCGGTTCGGAGTCAAC
Source organism: Viscum album (assembly GCA_963277665.1). Classification (NCBI taxonomy): domain Eukaryota; kingdom Viridiplantae; phylum Streptophyta; class Magnoliopsida; order Santalales; family Viscaceae; genus Viscum; species Viscum album. Next base: position 1,589,186,735 of record OY728121.1, on the reverse strand, counting down.
CCGGTCAGACCTATTGGGTCTAGCCCGGCCCATTGGGGGGCCAGCCTATTAGGTTTTGGCCCGGTCTGCTGGGCCCGGCCCAGTGGACTGTGAGGCCGGTTCGGCCCAGAGGTCGCCGTGTAGGCGGCTCGGTCCAAAGGCTGGGGCTAGTTCAGCCAGCACCACGTGGGGCGCGGCTCCGGTGGCTTGGCTCGGGAGGCTTAGCTCATTCGGCCAGTGACGCCAAGAGGGACGCTGAGGGCCTGCTTGGGAGGCCGGCGTGGCTTGGCCGGTTCGACCGGGAACCAAGGTGCTGCCAGGCAGGATGGGTGGTAGCTGGGCAGGGCGCCGGTAGGGCCGGAAAGTCCACCGGAAGGGCGCAGGTAAGGCCGGCAGGCAGCTGGGCAGGCCGGGTGGCAGCGTGGGTAGGCCGACGGGGCACTGGGAAGTCCGCGGGCAGGATGCGCGGGGTACAGGCTGGTCGTGGGCAGGGCGCACGGGGCGCGGGCAGGCCGACAAGGCACTGGGCATGCCGCATGTAGGGTGCGTGGGGTGTGTGTAGGCTGCGGGTTGGCTGTGTGGGGTGTCGGTAGACTGACAGGGTGCCAAGAAGGCCGCGGGCATGGCGCATGGGAGGCCATGGGCAGGTAGGCCGGTGGCCGGGGGGTGGCCGGTTTGGCGCGGCTCGGGCTGGTGCGGGCCAGTAGTGTTCGGCCGGGAGCACCAAAGTGTTGTGGGGTTGGTGTTATTTGCGGAGGCTGTGGGTAGCACGGCCTTTTTCATTGCCGCCTTTGTCACCTCATTTTCACTTCATCATAGAATGTTCAACATAAACGAGAACGGTGGAGGGGTCGGGCCATATTGGTTTGGCCCACACCCTCCAGGTTTAGGGTGGTATGAATTGGTTCATCAATGTAGTACAATGAACAAAAATTCTTTTACAAATTCCACAAAGAATTTTTTCTATCTAAACAATAGAAAGAGAAAAGGGATAAAACACAAAATTAAATCCCCTACCTTTAATTATCGGGCGTCGTTCATTAACGGAGTTGCGTAATGTAGATGAAGAGAATCGTCGTTCGTCGCATCCGATGCACGCTTACAAATTCGAGTTGTGTCGGCTCATGGAAGAGACTCCATGTTGGTAGGCGTCCGAGAAAGAAGTCGAAGAAGGATCGTCGTCAGCGTTCTTCATTGGCAAGAGTTTTTCATTAGGGCCTTCTCCCAATAATCATCTCCCCAAAGCACCCATGGTTTCCACTATAATGTAAAATGCCAACCCAAAAATAATAATATTTCTATAATAATAGGTGTTGGCACAAAATTCAAAAATGGAATATTAGTTATATGGCTCCCCTTAATTAATTCATGTGTGTTGGCACAAATTAATAACAAAGGAGTTGGATCCATTTAATTAAATGAATAGTGGAGAGGCTCTCCCTCATTAATGATGGAGAGTTGAGAGGTTTTACTCTCCTCTATCAATAGGGGGGTTAGCCTCGTGTGGTCCCCACGATGTATCCTCTCACAGGAGGTTAAGTTTTGGTGGTCCTCACGTCATAACATCTCATGGGAGGTTATGTTCGAGTGGGCCCACCACCATAACCCTTCATGGGAGGTGAAGGTGTTGTGGTCCCACCTACAAATTCCAAGAGGAGGTTTGAACTACCAGTCGCCCACATGGAAGCTCAAATAAAATAAATTTTAGCTCACTTTATTTTATAATTTTCTTATGAAAACCCAAAAACTAACTTTTATTCTCGACCAACTGCTATCGAGGTGAAAGTCTCCTTATGAAAATACCGGCGCTATGAGTTCAACGGTGTCCTAAGATTTTAGTTCCAAACACCGATTCAAAAGTTATAAAAACCCGCTCATACGTTTACTGAACGTACCCAAACAAAACATCAGAAATTGATTCCAGGCACACTGGGCCTCAGAATCATGCGCCATAAATTTTCACGGACTCCTAAAATTCCCATGTATTTAAGAACAAATTTTCAATGGAATTTACAAAACATTACAGAACCCATGGTAATTGGGGGGTTGAATGCAGACTTAATGTTGAGGGTGGAATGTGCATGATTGCACAAGACCTGTTGCATGGAGTTGGTGTCCCAATGAAAAGGGAGCAGACCAAAAGAATGAAGGAGTATTCAAATGGGTTAATCATGGAATTAAAATGGGAGGCCCAATTCCATTTCATAGGGTATGTATTTGTGAATATATTTACATTAATTAAGTCCAAAAAGAACTTTTAAAGACCCATCCAATGGTGTGCTAGGAATTTCATGCCCACCCCACCATGGAATCATCAAAGTCAAAAGCGGTGGAATGGTTTTCTTTACTTTCCAAAAGGATGTGATACTTATCCATTAATGTCATGTGAATGTGCCAAAACTTTAAATCAATTATATAGGATTTTTTATTAATGGAAACTTGGTGTTAGACTTTTGTATCACTCTTTGGCTATAAATAAAAACCCGATGAACTCATTGAACATAATGGATAAATGTAATGTTATAATTGTGAGTTTTTCTTGAAATATTTGAGTTCATTATTAATTCTTGACTTATCAAAGGATTTTCCTTAATTTATGGTGTCTTCTATCTAGAGTTCATAGAGAAAATATATCTTTGGGTTCTAGCATGACCAAATATCTCCTTTAATCCTTATTTTCATCATTTATATCCCTTATAACTTGTTTTCTTACAGAGTTCTCAGTTCTCAACACAAGAACATTGAACAAGGTTCCTTGGACATTTCCTAGTATGTCATGGAACATGTATAATTGGTTTTTTGGTTTAATGATTTGTTACATTTTTTATGATTTTAGGATTTTAAGTATTTTTATGGTTTTTATAGATTTTGGAGGATTTTGAGAGTTTTCAGGATTATTTTGATTTTTGTGGGTTTTATGGGTTTTTAGGGTTTTAGGTTTTTTTAAGTTTATAGTGTTGTTATTTTTTTAGATTTTTTTATGTTTAATGTATTTGGAGGGTTATTAGTATTGGAGTCGGTTTTATGGATTTTATGGGTTTTATGGTTTTTTAAAATATATTTGGGTTTTTATGGTTTTCATGGTTTTGAGGGTTTTGAGGTTTTTAGTGCTTTTTTGGTTATTGTGTATTTAAAGTATTTTTAGGTTTTTAAGGTTTTTTTGGGTTTTTAGGGATTTTTCATTTTTATGTATTTTTGTTCATTTGAGGTTTTATTATTTTTCTCGGTTTTTAAGGATTTTTAGGGATTTTTTGGTTTTTTGTGTTTTTTAAAATTTGTAGGGTTTTTATGATTTTTTGTGATTTTTAATGTTTTTATGAGTTTAAATGGTTTTTAGAGTTTTGAGTGGTTTTGTATGTTTCTATCATGTTTTTATGTTTTTAAGGGTTGTATGGTTTTTATGTATTTATACGATTTTTAGGTTTTTTTTTGAGTTTTTCGGGTTTCTATGTGTTTTCATGTTTTTAAGGTATTTTTAGGGGTTTTCAAGGATTTATGGGTTTTTACATTTTTAGGAATTTTTTTTAATTTTTTTATATTTTTATGGGTTTTAGGGTTTTCTGTGACAATTAAGGATTTTTTGGGGGTTTATGGATTTTTTGGGGGTTTAGGGTTTTTTTGTATTTTTTAGTGTAATAATGGGTTTTTAGAGTTTTTTTTAACATTTTTAGGGGTTTGAAAGTGTTTAATATTTTTAGGGGGTTTTAACTATTTTCAAGGGATTATTATTTTTTAAATTTTTAGGGGTTCTTATGGTTTTTAGCAATTTTTGGGTTTTAGTGGTTTTTTAGGTTTTTAGGGGTATTATGTGATTTTAGATTTTCAAGTCTTTCTTAGGGTTTGTCGGGGATTTTAATATTTTTAGGTTTTTAGGGATTTTTTTGGAATTTTTAGGTTTTTATGGTTTTTGTGGGTTTTGGGATTCTGACAGTTTTTACAGTTATTTAGGGTTTTTAAAGAGATTTGGGTTTTTTGTGTTTTATTTTTAATTTTTAGGGGTTTTCAGGTTTTTATAGTTTTTATTATTTTTAGGGGTTTATAGGGTTTCTAGGGTTTGTATTAGTTTTAAGGGGTTTTTTGTGGTTTATCTTTTTAATGCTTCTAGGGGGTTTATGATTTTCAGGGGATCTAGGGGATTTATGGTTTTTAATGGGTTTTTATATTTTTAGGGGTTTTATGTGTTTTTAGGTTATTATGTTTTTATTTGAGTTTTTCATGTTTTTTTGTTTTTTATTTTTAGGGAATTTAATGGAATTTTTTTGTTTTTAATGGTTTTTAGGGCCTTTATGAATTTTGAGGTATTTCAGTGTTTTATGGATTAATTTGGGGTTCTAGGTTTTTTCTGACTTTTTTCGGTTTTTAAAGATTTAATATCTTTTTAATGTTTTTTGGGGTTTACAAGGTATTTTATATTTTTAGTGGTTTTTTGGGTTTTATGGGGTTTTAGGGTTTTTTTTGGTTTTAAGTGTTTTATGGTTTTTAAGGTTTTTTTTTGATTTTTGGTGTTTAATGTGTTTCAGGTTTTTATGGTTTTCATTGGTTTTTTAAGGGTTTTAGGTTTTTTATTTTTTTAGTTATTCTTTTGGATTTTTATAATTTTAGTGGTTTTAGTGTTTTATGGTTTTTTAATGTCTTTAGGGTTTTTTATGGTTTTTTGGGATTCCGGTTTGTTTTTGAGTTTTTCAGCGGTTTAATGTTTTTCTGATTTTTTTCTTCTTTTTTATGGGTTTAAAGGGTTTTTTTAGTTTTTAGTGATTTTTATGATTTTTATGGTTTTATATTTTTTTAGGTTTTAGGGGTTTTATGTGTTTTTAGGTTTTTATGGGTTTCTTATGGTTTTTAGGGTTTTTAATTATTTTTTCATTTTTAGGGATTTTAAGGTATTTTTTATGATTTTTATCGGTTTTTGGGTTTTTATGAATTTTGAGGGGTTTTAGTTTTTTTAGGTGTTTTAGGGTTTTTATGTTTTTTTGGGATTTTAGGTGTATTTTTATATTTTACATTTTAAAGGTTTTTAGGGTTATTAAACATTTTTTGGGGTTTAAATGGTTTTTATAGTTTCTAATTATTTTTAGGGTTTTTATATGTTTTAGGGTTTTTTTCATTTTTAGGGTTTTTATCGTTTTTATTGTATTTGGGGTTTTTGTGTTGTTTGGGGGTTTTAGCATTTTTAGGTTTTTTATTGGTTTATGGGTTTTTTGGTTTTTGTGTTTTCCTTTGTGTTTTTCTGGGTTTTTGATGTTTTTATGGATTGTTATTGATTTTTTTTATTGGGTTTTATTGTATTTAGGGACTTTGAGGGGTTTTAGGGGTTTTTATTATTTTTTGGGGATTTTATGGTTTTTTTTTTGAGTTTTTTAAGGGTTTTATGTTTTTTAGAGTTTTTTAATATTTTTAGGGGTTTAAAGTGGTATTAGAGTTTTTAGTTGGTTTTAGTATTTTTATGGATATTTGTGTTTTTATTTACTTTAGGGGTTTTAGAGATTTTAGGGATGATCGATGTTTTTTTGGGTTTTAACATTTTCATGTTTTTAGAATTTTAAGTGTTTTTAAGTATTTTAGGGTTTTAATCTTCTATTAGGGGTTTTCATGGTTTTTATTATTTTAAAATTTTATGGATTTTAGGTATTTTTTAGGATTTTTATGATTTTTAGTGTTTTTAGGGATTTTGAGGTTTTTTATTTTTTTGGGTTTTATGATATTTTTGGAGTTTTTAGGGTTTTATTTGAGTTTTTAAGGTATTTTTGGGATTTTAAATACATTCAAATTTCTAGGGGTTTAAAGAGATTTCAGTGTTTTATGGTTTTTTAGGGTTTTTATGGTTTTTAGGGGATTTTAGGTTTTCATGGGTTTAGGACCTTTTATGGTTTTTAGCATTTTTTGTGTTTTTAGGGGTTTTAATTGTTTTTACTGTTTAATGGGTTTTAAAATTTTTAGATATTTTCAGGTATTTTTAGGTGTTTTATGGTTTTTAGGGTTTTTAGAGATTTTGATGCTTTCTAGGGTTTTAGGGCTTTAAGGTTTTTAACATTTTTTGGGTTTTTCGGGTTTTAAATTTTTATAGGTTTTTAAGGTTTTATCATAGGTTTTTTTGGTTTAAGGTTTTTTTTAAAAAATTTTAGGGATTTGAGGTCTTTTATAGGATTTTTTTGAGGTTTTCAGTTTTCTTGGTTTTTTGGGTTTTTAATTTTTTTTGGATTTTTGGGTATTAGGGTTTTTTTTGAGTTTTTATGGTTTTCTCAGTTTTTTTTGATATTTTTAACATTTTAGGGGTTTAATGTTGTTTTAGTGTTTTTATTAGTTTTTAGTGTTTTTATGATTCATTAGGTTTTTAGCTATTTTTATGTGTTTAGGGCTTCGAGGGTTCTACCATTTTTAGGGTTTTAAGGGGTTTAATTGTTTTTAGGTTTTTATGTTTTTACTAGTGGTTTTCACAGTTTTTGGTGTTTTTTTTATGTTTTTCATATTTTTGGGTCTTTTTTATTTTTATGGGATTTTAGGGTTTTTAGGGATTTTGACTGTTTTACAGATTTTGTGGTTTTTAGGGTTGGTAGGGTTTTTTATATTTGTTGGGGTATTTAAGGTTTTCTAGATTTTTTTAATATTTTATGGTTTTAAGGAGGTTTTAGAGTTTTAGTATTTCTAAGGGGTTTATGGGATTTTGGGGGTTTTAATGGTTTTTTTGGGTTTTAGGGGTTGTTGGGGTTTTTGGGTGTTTTAAGGTTTTTATAATTTTTATGTTTTCATGGGATTTATGTGCTTTTAGGTTTTTATGGTTTTCTTTGTTTTAAGGGGGTTTTATGTTATTATGGATTTTTAAGACTTTTTTAGGTTTGTTATTTTTTTCGGGGGTTTAGGGATTTTGCGGTGATTAAAGTTTTTAGGGGTTTTGGGGGTTTTTTGGGGGTTTGGTGTTTTTATAAATTTGAAGTGCTCTATCTGTTTTTAGTTTTTATGGTATTTTAGGGGTATTCTAGCTTGTAGAGGTGTTTTTATTAAAAATTATTTTTATGGATTTTAATTCTTTTTAAGTATTTTAGGGGTTTTGAGGGAATTTTGTATTTTTAGGGGTTTGGGATCTTTATGGATTTTTGGCGTTTTTGGATTTTAAGGGTTTTATGCTTTTAATGTTTTTTATCATTTGATTGGATTTTATGGGTTTTCAAATTTTTTTATTACTTTTTAGGGGTTTTTTTTGTTTTTAAAGGTGTTAGTAGGTTTAATGGTTTTTAGGTTTTTAGGGGTTTTTATGCTTTTGTATGGTTTATAATTTTTTATAGTATTTATATTTTTATGGTTTTTAAGGTTTTTAACATTTTTAGAGTTTTTAGGTGTTTTAGTTGTTTGTAGGTTTTTAATGTTATCATATGGGGTTTTAGGGTATTTTATGGATTTTACATTGTTATATATTTTTATGGATTTTTTAATATTTTAATATTTTTTGAGTTTTTATTGATTTTGAGGGATTTTAGGATTTTCAGAGTGTTTGGGGTATTAATGTATTTTTTTTTTATTTTTAAGGAGTTTTAAGTATTTTCCATTTTTAGGGGTTGAAAGAAATTTTTAGAGTTTTTAGCTAGGTTTTTGGGTTTCTATATGTTTTTAGGGGGTTTAAAGGGGTTATAGGGTTTTTATGGTTTTTTGGGTTTTGGGTTTTTAATTCTTTTAGTGTTTTTTAGGTTTTTATGTGTTTTATGTGTTTTTTTGTTTTTTTGGTTTTCTATGGAGTTCTCAGGGTTTTTAGGGACTTAATGTCTTTTGGGTTTTACGGCTGTTTTAGAATTTTTATGGTTTTTAGGTATTTTGAGAGTTTTAGGGGGTTTTAGGGTTTATATGGTTTTTTTGGGGTTTAGGGTTTGTTTTTAGTTTTTAGGGGTTTAAAGGGGTTTTAGATTTTTTTTTATCATTTTTAGGGGTTTAAAGTGTTTATAGATTTTTTAGATTTTTAGTGGTATTTTAGGGGTTTTATGGTTTTTTTTGCGTATTATGGTTTTAAGGGGTATTCATTGTTTTTAGGGATTTTGAGGTTTTTATGGATTTTTAGGGGTTTTTGTGTTTTTTAGGTTTCTAGGGGTTTTAAGGGTTGTTAGGATTTTAAGTTAATCAGCTGTTTTTTCAAGGTTGTTAGGATTTTTGACGTTTTAGGGAAATTTATGGGTTTTAAGGAAATTTATGGTTTTATAGGGTTTTTAGGGTTTTTTAGGGTTTTTTGTTTTTTGTTTTTTATGGATTTTTATATGGTTATTTTTTGTTTCTTATGTTTTTTATATTTTTAATACTTTTAGGTGGTCAAAAATATTTAGTGTTTTAGATGGTTTTTAGGGGTTTTATGAGTTTGTAGGGGGTTTTAAGCTTCTTATGGGGTTTTATGGATTTTAGGGAATTTTATGGTTTTTAGTATTATTAGGGTTTTTGGGGTTGTATGTGTTTTTATGTTTTAAGGGTTTCTTAGGGGTTTTCTAGGGTTTTAGGTGTTTTTATGTTTTTAGGGATTTTTAGGGCTTTATGTAGAATTTTTATGGGTTTTAGGCTATTTTAGGGATAATGATGGTTTTTAGGAGTTTTTAGGGTTTTTATCATTTTTAGTGATTTTAGGGGTTTTAAAATTTTTATGTTCTTAAGGTTTTTTGAGGGGTTTTATAGGTATTTAAGTTGTTTTAATTTTTTTTGTTATTTTTAGATATTTTTTAGTATTTTTTATGGTTTTTATGGATTTTAAGGATTTTTAGTGGTTTATGGTTTTTGGGGCATTTAGGGTTTTTTAGTTTTTCATGGTTTTGAGGCCTTAATTTTTTTTAAAATTTATGTGGATTTAATGAATTTTTATAGTTTTTAGTTCTATTTAAGGGTTTTAATGGGTTTTAGGGGTTTTTGACGTTTTTTGGTTTTTATGGTTTTTAGGGTTTTTGGGTTTTTAGGGTTTTAGTGTTTTATATATTTTTAGGGGTTTTAAGTGTTATTATAGTTTTTAGGTTTTCTTAGGAGTTTTCAGGGTTCTTATGTTTTTAGGAATTTTTAGGGATTTGATTTTGGAATTTTATAATTTTTAATGTTTTTAAAGATTTTGAGGGTTTAATGGTTTTTATGGTTTCTCAGTGGGTTTTCATTTTTTGGGTTTAAATATTCATTGTTGTTCCTTATCATTTTTAGGGCTTCAATGTGATTTTAGATTTTTTTAGTGGGGTTTTAGTATTTTTATGATTTTTTAGAGTTTTTATGATTTTTTTAGGTTTTAATGGTATTTGGGTTTTTTTTGGGATTTAAGGTCTTTTAGAGTTTGGGGGGTTAGTGTTTTTACGGTTTTTAGGGGTTATTTGGGTTTTATGGTATTCTTTGTGATTTTTAGGGTTTTTATGGTTTTTTACTTCTTAGAGGATTTTATGTATTTCTATCTATTTTATAGATTTTTAGGGTTTTTATGGATTTGGAGGGGTTTTATTGTTTTTGGGTTTTTTGGGTTTTTAGGGGTTTTTTAAATCTTTAGGATTTTTAGAGTTTTTAAGTGTTTCTTGTATTTTAGGTTTTTTATTTGGTTTTTTCATTCTTGTTAGGGTTTTTGGAGTTTTATGGTTTTATGGAATTTTTTTGGTTTTTTGTTTTTTTGAGTTGTTATTGGTTTAAGTATTTTTACATTTGTTTAATCATTTTAGGGATTTAGAGCGTTTTTAGAGTTTTTCTTGGTTTTTTGGTTTTTTTATGAGATTTAGGGTATTTATTTTTTCAGTGGGTTTTATGGTTTTTAGGGATTTTAGCAATTTTAGGTTTTTATACATTTTAATTTATTCAGGATTTTGAGGTTTTCGTAAGATTTTTCGGGGTGTTTAGGATTTTTTTATAATTTTAAGAGTTTTTAGGGCTTATTAGGATTTTTTTAGGCTTTATAGTTTTTATGGATTTTGAGGGATTTTAGGGGTTTTATGGTTATTATTATTATTTTTTTGGAATTTTGGGGATTTTTATAATTTTTAGGGTTTTTAATGTTATTTGGAGTTTTATTTATCATTTTTTGGATTTTAAATGGGTTTTATAGTTGTTAGTGGTTTTTAGGGTTTAAAGTGTTTAAGGGTTTTTAATATTTTTAGGGGTTTTAAGTGTTTGTAGGTTTTCATGGTTTTTAGGTTTTTAGGGGTTTTAAGTGCATGTAGGTTTTCAAGGTTTTCATATGGGTTTTAGGGTCTTTTATGTTTTTAGAGATTTTTTGGGTTTTTTGGGTTAATTTTTTTTGGTTTTGGGATTTTTTATTTCTTTATGGTATTAAGGGTTTTTAGAGTTTTTTAATGTTTTTAAGGGTTTAAAGGGTTTATAGGCTATTTAGGGGGATATTAGGGTTTGTTTGTGGTTTTTACCATTTTTAGGTTTTTAGGGGTTTAAGGTTTTTTAGGTGTTTTAGGTTTTATAGGGTTTTTAGTGGTATTTTGGTTATTTATGTTTATTTTAATTTTAGGGATTTTTTAAAAAATTAATGGGTTTTAGGGTTATTTTGGGATTTTGAGTGTTATAAGGTTTTTTATGTTTTTTTGGATTTTTATGGGTTTTTTCCTGTGTTTTTTGGGATTGCAATGTTTTTTATATTTTTAATGTTTTATGGATTTAATGTGCTTTTATAGTGTTGAGTGGGTTTTTAAAAATTTTATGGGGTTTTATGGGTTTATTGTTTTTTGTGTTTTTTTGTTTTTCGGGTTTTCAGGGGTTTTATCATTTTTTAGGATTTTTAAGGGTTTTAAGGGTTTTTAACAATTTAAGGTCTACTTAGGGGTTTTTACATTTCTAGTAATATTAGGGTATTCTATGATTTTTATGGTCATTAGGATTTTGCTTATTTTGAGGGTTTTATGGTTTTTAGGTTTTTACTATTTTATGGTTTTTTCGGATTTGAGGTTGTTAGTGTTTTAAGGCTTTAAATATTTTCAACATTTTTAAGAGTTTAAAGGTATTTTAGAGTTTTTAGTTTCTAATTGATTTTATTTGTTTTTAGGTTTCTACAGTTTTATGGGGTTTTATGGTTTTTTAGGTTTTTATAGTTTTTTTTTGGTTTTTAGCGTTGTTAGGTTTTGATGGGTTTCATGTGTTTTTAGGTTTTTAAGGTTTTATTAGTGGTTTAAGGGGTTTTAGGTTTTTTTTCATTTTTAGTTATTTTTAGGGATTTTCTAGGATTTTTATCTGTCTCTAGGGTATGAGGGGTTTGGAGGGTATTTAGGATTTTTATGGGTTTTATGGGTTTTAATTGTTTTTTTAGTTGTTAGGGATTTTTTTGTTTTTGGAGCTTAACATTTTTTGATGTTTAAATGGTTTTTAGAGTTTTTAGCGGTTTTACTATTTTTAGGGGGTTTAATGTTTTGGTGGATTTATGGGTTTTAGGGTTTTTAGGGGTTTTTAGTGTTTTTTGAGTTTTTAGAATTTTTAGTGGTTTTAGTGTTTTAATATTTTTAATGATTTCATACAGGTTTTCAGGATTTTTAGTGTTTTCTACATATTTAGGTATTTTTTGGGGATTTTTATTGTATTTTATTGAAGTTTTTATGGTTTTAGGAATTTTAAGGGTTTTTATGGTTTTTAGGGGTATTATTTTTTTGTTAGGGTTTTATATTTTTTCGGAGTTTTTAGTGGTTTTAATTTTTTTTGGGTTTTTGATGTTTTTAGTGGTTTAAATAGGGTTCAGATCATTTAGTGGTTTTTAGGGTTTTCCATGATTTTTAGTGGTTTAAGGGTTTTTAGATCTGTTGATCATTTTTATGGATTTAAAGGTTTTTCAAAATTTTATGTGGTTTTAGGGTTTTTATGTGTTTTTAGAATTTTTATAGTTTATTTGGGTTTTAGTGGTTTTAGGTTTTTTATTATTTTTAGGTTTTCTATGGGATTTATTTTTGTTAAGGGTTTTAAGGATTTCTTAAGGTTCTTTGGGTATTTTTGTGTATTTTTCATTTTAAGGTATTCGTAGCGATTTTTTTGTTTTTAATGGTTTATTTTGGTTTTAGTGGTTTTGATGGGTTTTATAGGTTTTTATAGTTTTTTAGAGTTTTCATCATTATTAGTTTTTCAGGGGTTTTAATTTATTTTATGTATTTATGATTTCCTTAGGGGTTTTCCGGTTTTTTGGTTTTTTAACACATTTTGTGAATTTTTGGAGATTTTTTATTTTTTTAATGGTTTTAGGGTTTTTAGGGATTTGAATTGTTTTTATAGATTTTTTAGTTTTTAGGGTTTGTATGGGTTTTTTATGGTTTTAGGGGTTTTCTGTTCTTTTGGTTTTAATGATTTTTCAGAAATTCTTATTAATTTTAGTGGTTTAAAGGGTTTTTAGAGTTTTTAGTTGGTTTTTTTGTTTTTTTGAGGTTTTTGGTGTTTTTATATATTTTAGGGGTTTTATCATTTTTTGGGTTATTAAGGTTTTTAGATTCATTTTCAGACATTTAGTGTTTTATTGCTTTTTTTATTGGTTTTAAGTGTGTTTAAGTATTAATGATTTTCTGAGTGGTTTTCATGGTTTTTTGGGTTTCTTACATTTATAGGAATTTTTAGGGATTTTGAAGTATTTTTATTATTTTAAAGGTTTTTAGGGAATTTGGGGTATTTTTTGTATTTTTTGGTTTTTTTTTTGTTTTTTGGAGGTTTACGTTTTTTTGAGTTTTTTAGGGTTTTATGAATTTTTGTACTTTTATAATGTTTAATGGTTTTAAATTGTATTTATAGGTTTTAGTTATTTTTTAGGATTTTATGGGTTTTTTGAGGTCTTTAAGGATTTTATTGGTTTTCAGGTATTTAGGTTATCGAGTAATTTTTTGGGTTTTAGGGTTGTTAGGGATTTTTAGGCTTTCTTAAGGGTTTTCATGTTTTTAGGGATTTTATGTTTTTTGTTATTTTTTTTGCAAATTTTTATTTTCATTAGTTTTAAGGTTTTTATGTATTTTTATTGTTTTTATAGTTTCTTGGGGTTTTATAGTGATTATGGTTTTTATGATTTTTTGGGTGTTTTTGTGAGTTTTTTAGGTTTTTATGGGTTTTAGAGTTTTTTATATCATTTTTCGGAGTTTAACGGGTTTTTATAGTTTTAGTAGGTATTTATGGTATTTATGGGTTTTAGAGGTTTTAAGGTTCTTTGATGATTTATGTTTTTGGTGGTTTTAATGTTTTTAGGGGTTTTAGAGTTTTTTATATTTTTAGTGGTTTTAAGTGTTTTTTAAAATAATAATGTTTTCTTGGGGTTATTTTTTGCATTTCTTGGGTTTTAAAAATTTTAGGTATTTTTAGTATTTTAAATTTTTTAGGGTTTTCATGGATATTTAGGGTTTTTACGGTTTAGGGTTTTAGGAGTTTTATGTTCTAAGGGAATTTTATGAAATCTTTTTCCAGTTTTTATAGATATTTTAATTTTTTTGGCTTTTATTGGTTTTTTAGTTTTTTTAAAATATTCTATGAGATTAATGGGTTGAAAGATTTTTTAGTGGGGTTTTAGGGTTTTTATGGGGTTTAGGGTTTGTATGAGTTTAATGTTTTTTTTGGGATTTTAGAGTTTTTTGGGAATTATAGTGTTTTAGGTTTTTATGATTTTCTTTGGGGTTTTGAGGGTTTTGGGTAATTTATATTTTTAGGGATTTTAGTATATTTATGGTTTTTATAGTTTTTAAGTATTTCTTGGAGTTTTAGGGGTTTTAAGGGTTTTATGTTCATTATTGGTTTTTTATTTATATGATTTATTCTACTTTTTAAGGATTTTATGGTATTTTAGAGTTTTTTTAAAAAAAATCAAGGGGTTATAGTGTTTTTAGACATTTTATTGGATTTTATGGTTTTAGTGCTTTTAAGGTTTTATGGTTTTTAGGGGTTTTTATTTTTTAAGAGGATTTAGTGGTTTTAGGGTTTTTCTTGTTTTTTAGTTTTTAGGGTTTTTTTTATGTTTTTACTGTTTTTAGGTTTTCTAAGAGGTTTTCAGGGATTTAGTATTTTTTAGATTTTTAGGAAATTTTTGGGAATTTCAATTTTTTTTGGGTTTTTAGAGTTTTTAGAGTTTTTTAGGATATTTGGGGTTTTTAGGGATTTTATAGTTTTTTTGGGATTTAATGGTTTGTTGAATTTTTTTTCAGTTTTTACAGGTTTTTTATAGTTTTTAAAATTTTTTGGAGTTTAAAGTGATTGTAGAGATTTTAGGATTTAAGGGTTTTATATTGTTTTTTGGATTTTTATGGTTTTTAGGGTATTTTATGTTTTTTAGAATTTTTAGTGTTTTTAAGGGGTTTTAGTGTTTTAGTTTTTTAGAATTTTTAAGTGTTTTCATATTTTTATAGTCTTTTTTTGGAGTTTTCGGGTATTTAAGTTTTTTTATGTTTTTAGTGATTTTTATGGATTTTTTAGGATCTTTATTATTTTCATAGACATTAAGGATTTTGAGGGTATAGAGTTTTAGGCTTTTTTGTTTTCTTTATTTATTAGGTTTTCTAGAGTCATTTAGGTTTTAAGGATATTAAGGTTTTATGGTGTTTTTTTGTTTTTTTGTGTTTTTACGGTTTTTTGTATTTTTGTCATTTTTAATAAAGTTTAAGGTTTTTTTGGGTTTTAAAGTGTATTTTTTATGGATTTCATTGGGATATTCAATGTTTCATGGGTTTTTTAAATTTTTACTAATTTATAGGGAATTTTTAGGCTTTTTATAGAGTATTATTCTTTTTAGGGATTTTAGGGGTTTTATATTTTTTTTATTTTTATGGCCTTTATGTATTTTTACAGTTTTTAGAGGTTTTTTGAGTTTTTTGCTTCTTAAGTTTTTTAGTGTTTTTATCATATTTAAGGGTTTAATGGTTTTTTTGATGTTTTTAGTGGGTTGAAATGGTCATTGCAGGTTTTGGGTTTTTAATGTTTTAGGAATTTTTAGGGGTTTTAGGGAGTTTTATTCTATTTAGTGTTTCTTTGGTTTTTAGGGGTTTTAATTGTTTTTATGTTTTAATAAATTTCTAATAGGTTTTCATAGTTTTTATTGTTTTTTATGTTTTTAGGGTTTTTTATTAATTTTTTTAAAAAATTATGGTTTTTTGGTTATTTAGGTATTTTGAGGTGCTTTAGGATTTTAAGGTTATTAGGGGTTTTGGGGGTCTTATATATTTTTTGTTTTTTAGAACTTTTATATGATTTATGTTTATAATATTTTCTTAGGGGTTTTCTAGCTTTTGGGGATTTTAAAATTTTTTATGGATTATAAGTTCTTTTTAGGATTTCTATGGTTTTCCAGGTTTTAGGGAACATGTGTGTTTTATGGTTTTCAAGGTTTTAATGAATTTTATGATATTTTAGTTTTTTTTGGTTTATTTGAGTTTTTAGGGAAGTATTTTATTTTTGTCTTTTTAACATTTTTTGGTTTTAAATGGATTTTTCTGTTTGTAGTGGTTTTTATGGTTTTTATGGGCTATTAGTATTTTAAATGTATTCAGTGGTTTTTATAGTATTATGGTTTTTAGGTATTTTTATGGTTTTTTAGCATTTCTTAGGTTTTTCAGGGGTATTATGTGTTTTTAGGTTTTTAAGGTTTTCTTATGGATTTTCCATGTTTTTGGGGTTTATATTTTTTTTTGATATTTTTATTTATTTTTTAGTATTTTTTCGGTATTTTAGTGTTTTTAGGGATTTTTTGGGTTTTAAGGGTTTATGGTATTTATGGTTTTTGGGTTTTAGTGTTTTATTGAGTTTTTATTATTTTTAATGCTTTTTAGAGTATTTTAATGTTTTTTGGGTTTTAAATGGGTTTTATTATTTTTAGTGGCTTTTAGAGTTTTAATAGATTCTAGGGGTTTTATGGTTTTTATGGTTTTAAGGACCTTTTATGGTTTTAAGGGATTTTAGTTTTTTTAGCTTTTTAGGGGTTTGATTTTTTTTATTTTTTTGTATTTTTATTATAGTTATTCAAGGTTATTATTGTTTTTACATTTCTAGGTAGTTTTTGTGATTTTTAGGACTCTTATTATTTTAGGGTTTTTAAGGATTTGCTGGGTTTTATGGTTTTTTGTGGTTTTTATGGTTTTTTGTGGTTTTTATGGTTTTTAGGATTTTGGGTTTTATGGGTTTCTTAATGTTTTTTGGGGTTTTATGGTTTGGATATTTGTTAACGATTTTAGGGGTTTAATGGGATTTTAGAGCTTTTAGTGGATTCATAGGGTTCTTATTAATTTTTTAGGGTTTTTAGGTTTTTAGGCGTTTTTATTGTTTTAGGGGTTTTAATATTTTCTTTCTTTAGGGGCTTTAAGAGTTTCTATGCATTTACGGTTCTCTTAAGGCTTATTTGGGGTTCAGTTTTTTTTACCTTTTCAGTGGTTTTTATGGATTTATTGGGTTTTTTATGATTTTTATAAATTTTGATGGTTTTTAGGTGTTTTGGTATTTTTAGCGAATAGATGTGTTATTGGGGGGTTTAGAGTTTTTTTTGTTTTTTTAAAGGTTGTTAATTTTTTGGAATATTAAAACCTTTTTTATGGTTTAGAGGGTTTTTAGAGTTTTTAGTAGTTTTTTGGGGTTTTTGATTTTTTAGGGATTTTTATGGGTTTTGAGAGTTATATATTTTTTAGGGGTTTTAGGATTTTTAAGGTTTTAAAAGATTTTTAGCATTTTTTGGTTTTTAAGGGTTTTATGTATTTTCTAGTTTTTTAGTATTTCTTATATTTTTTTAAATATTTTAAGTTTTTTAGGTGTTTTTATGGATTTTTTTTGGTTTATTATGTTTTTTAAGGTTTTTATGAAATTTAAGCATTTTATGGTTTTTTGGATTTTTTGAATTTTTATGGTAATTTTTTGAGTTTTTTGTGGCTTTAAATGGTTTTATAGTTTTTAATATTTTTAGGGGATTTGAAGGGTTTTTAGGGTTTTTAGCAACTCATTAGTGTTTTGTGGATTTTTAGGGGTTTCAAGGGATTGTAATTTTTAAGATCTTTTATCGTTTTAGGGGTTTTAGGATTTGTAGGTATTTAGGGGTTTCAAGTGTTTTGTGGTTTTTACGTTTTTCTTTGGGGTTTTCCATATTTTTAGGTGTTTTATAATTTTATGGTTTATATGATTTTTAGGGATTTTGATGGTTTTTAGGGTTTTATGATTTTTATGTATTTTTAATGTTTTTAGGTGATTTTTGAGTTTTTTAGGGTTTTAATGGTTTTTTAGTTTTTTAATGTTTTTCGAGTATTAAAGGGTTTATAGTGTTTTAGTAGTTTTTAAGGGTTTATATTTTCTTTTCAGATTTCTATTGTTTTTTGGGGTTTTATAGTTTTTGTGGTGTTTTTGGGTTTTTTGGGTTTTTATCAATTTTTATGTTTTGTGTTTTAACTATTTCTAGGTTTTAATTTTTTTCTTAGGGTTTTTAGAGTTTTTAGGGTTTTTTACATTTTTTTGATGTTATGGATTTTTTTTTATTTTTATGGTTTTGTGTGTTTTTATTGATTTTGGGGGAATTTATGAGTTTCAAGGGTTTTTATGGATTTTAATGTATTTATGTTTATTAGGGGTTTTAAGTGTTTTTAATATTTAATAGTTATCTTACGGTTTTTCAATTTTTTTGTTTTTTATGTTTTTTGTTATTTTTTTTGGATTTTTTATGATTTTTATTGCCTTTTAGGGGTGTTTAGGGATTTTGAGGGTTTTTAGGGGTTTTAAGGTTTTCTCGGTTTTTATGGTTTTTGGGTTTTTAGTGTTTTTTGACGTTTTTAGTTTTTTTATGGTTTTAAGAATTTTCAATCATTTTTTGGGGGTAAAAGGTTTTTAGAGTCTTTAATATTTTTTGTGGTTTATGGGGTTTTAAGGTTTTTAGGGGGTTTATGGTTTTCAGGATTTTTTCTAATTTTTTAGGTTATTTACGGTTTTTATGATTTTTAGATTTTTAGGGATTTTATTTTTTTAGGTTATTATGTTTTTCGTAGGGGTTTTAGGGTTTTATTTTAATTTTTAGATTTTTTAGATCTTTTTTATATTTTTTTTGCAATTATAGTATTTTTTGGTGTATTTTGGTTTTTTGGGTATTTTTGAGTTTTTTAGTGTTGTAAGTTTTCATTAATGTTTTTTTAACATTTTATTGAGGTTTAGATGGTCTTTCGAGTTTTTATTGGTTTAGTATTTTTGTGGGTTTCTATGATATTTAAGGTTTTATGGGTTTTATGGTTTTTAGGCGGTTTATGGTTTTTTGTACTTTAAGGGTTTTTAGCATTATTTAGGTTTTTAAGGGTTTTATATTTTTTAGGATTTTTTAGGTTTTCTTATAGTTTTTAGTGTTTTTAGGTGTATTTTATTTTTTTCGGGTTTTTAGGGTTTTTTGGATTTTAATGGTTTTATAGGATTTTTATTGATTTTTATGATTTTTAGGTATTTGAAGGGGATTTAGGTCTTTGAAAGGGTTTTAATGTTTCTTTTTGGTTTTTAGGTGTTTTAATTTTTTATGTGTTTTTATGTTATTAATGGGTATTTTTGGGGTTTTTTGGGAGTTTAGTGTATTCTATATTTTTTTGGATTTTTTGGCCTTTTTATATTTTTTTATGGTTTTTAGGGTTTTTAGAGATTTTAAAGGGTTTCAGGGTTTTTCTAATTTTGATGGTTTTCTTAATTATTGGTTTATAGTTTTTTTGAGTTTTTTATTATTTTATGGTTTTTTAGAGTTCAAACATTTTCAGAGGATTAAATTGTATTTAGTGTTTTATGGTTTCATGTTTTTTATGTTTTTTGAGGGGTTTAGGGAATTTTTTGAGTTTTTATAGCATTCAATGGTTTTTTTAGTTTTTTAAAATATTAATGGGATCAAAAGGTTTTTATATTTTTTTGGAAAGGATTAAGGGTTTTTTATAATATTAGTTTTTTGGGGTATTTATGGGATTTTAGTGTTATTAATGTTTTTATTATTTTTAGGGGTATTTAGGGATTTTATGTTTTTCTGGGTATTTTAATGGTATTAAGTGTTATTAGGTTTTTATTGTTTCCTTAGAGGTTTTCATTATTTTAAGGGTTTTTTTGTTTTTAGAGATTTTTAGGACTTTTTTGGGATTTTTATGGGGTGTTAGTGTTCTTAATGAATTTTTATGTTTTTGGGGTCTTTTAGGGTTTTGTAGTTTCTTTTGGATTTTTATGGTTTTGTTATGTTTTTTGGGTTTTAAAGATTTTTTATTTTTTATTTATCATTTTTTGGGTTTTAATGGTTTTTAGAGTTTTTAGTGGGTTTTAGGGTTTTGATTGGATTTTAGGGGTTTTTTAACATCTGTAGTGATTTTATGGTAATTAGGCTTTTTAGGATTTGTATTTTTTGTTTTTAGTGGTTTTTAGTGTTTTTAGGATTGTGATATTTTCTTCAGGGTTTTCAGGGTTTTAGGGTATTTTTTGTATTTATGATTTTTTATGATTTTTTTTGGATATTTAGGTTTTTTGTTTCTTTTACATGGAGTGTTTTTTTGGGTTTATAGGGTTTTATTTTTTTTGGAATTTAGGTTTCTTCAATGTTATTAGGTTTTTATGGTTATTATAGTTTTTAATGTTTTTAGGGGTCTAATAGATTTTTATAATTTTTAGGGTCTTTTAGGATTCTTATGGGTCCTTATGGTTTTTCACATTTTTTGGGTTTTGGGGTTTCATTAGGATTTTTAGTGTTTGTTATGTTTTTTAGAGGTTTTAAAATTTTTATATTTTTATGATTTTCTAATGGGTATTCATTATTTTTATGGTTTTTTTACATTTTTTGGGATTTTAGTTCCTTTTTAGGATTCTTATGATTTTTTAATGTTTTTATAGATTTTTAAGGTTTTTGGATTTTTATAGTTATTTATGTTTTTAGGGATTTTATATGTTTTTAGGTTTTTAATATCCTCATTGTGACTTTCATGGTTTTCAGGGATTTTTTTTCATTTTTTCGGATCGTTATGGATTTTTTTGGTTTTTTATTATTTTTCTGTATTTTATGGATTTTGATGGTTTTTAGGGGTTTGGAGGGGGGTTGAGCTTCTATGTTATTTTTCTATTTTTTTGGCATTTTTTCATATTTTTATGGTTTAAAAATATTTTTACTATTTTTAAAAACTTTATAGGTTTAAGGGGTTTGAGTGAATTTTTAAAATTATGTATGTTTTTTAGTATTTTTATGGTTTATATCATTTCTATGGGTTTTTAGATTTAATTGGGGTTTTTATAATTTTTATGTTTTTTAGGGGTCATTGTTTTTTTGGGTTTTAAGGTTACATTCGAATTTATAGGGTTTCTGGTTTTTTGGGGTTTTAATGTATTGAGGATTTTTTGGATTTTTAGTATTTTTATGTTTTTTATGATTTTTAGGGATATCTACAGGTTTTATTATTTTTAGGGATTTTTGTTTTTTTGGGTTTTGAGGTTTTTTAGATTTTTTATGGTTTTAGGGAATTAAAGAGTTTTTATAGTATTTTAGTAGTTTTTTGTTTTGTTAGTGCTTTTATGAGTTTTCGAGTGGTTTTTGGGGCTTTATCTATATTTAATTATTTAAGGGTTTTTTTGGGTTTTTAGGTTTTTTTACATTTTTAGGGAATTTGGGGAATTTATTAGTATTTCTATTGGTTTTTCATTTTTTAAGTGAATTTTAGGGGTTTAATGGTTTTTAGGGGTTTTTAAAATTTTTAGGGGTTTTTATTGTTTTCAGGGTTTTTTTTATTTTCTTACTTATCTTTTGAGTTTTTAGGGGATTTATTTTTTATGGATTTTTAGGGATTTTTTTGGGTTTTTATGGGTTTTTAAAATTTTAAAAATTTTATAGTTTTTTGGGGTTATTGTGTTTTTTGGAGTTTTATGGTTTTATTGAGGCTTTAGGAATTTTTTATTATTTTTAGGGTTCATAATTTTTATTAGATTTTTTTATCATTTTTAGGGGATTAAATGTTTTTTATATTTTTAATGGGCTTTTTTATGTGTTTTCAGAGTTTTTAAATATTTGTAGGGGTTTTTATGGTTTTTAGGGTTTTACGGGTTTCTTAGGGTTTCTAACTGTTTTTTCATTTTCGAGGTTCTTAGAGGTTCTAATTATTTTAGGTTATATGGTTTTCTTAGTGATTTTATGGTTTTTTGGGGTTTTTATGTTTTTAGGGATTTTAGTTCTTTTTTATGATTTTTAGGTTTTTTATGTTTTTAGGGGTTTTTAGGGGTTATAGTTCATTGTTGGGGTTTTAGTTTATTTTTTCGGGGTTTTAGGGGTTTTTTGAGTTTATTGGGTTATTGATGTTTTTTAGGCAAAGAAGGCGTGTGCCAAGCAGAAATCATGGCGCCTCAATTAATAAAAAGAAAAGGTACAAAAAATTACAGGGGGACTTGTACATTCGTGTGCGGGTAACACCCATCATGTCAGCGGCTACATGAGACGTGCAAAAGGAAGGAGCAATGAATGACCACCGTGAGCAGCATTCTTCAATAGCCATCTTGGAGAGAGCATCAGCCACCATATTGACTTCCCTGTATGCATGAGAAATCCTGAGAGTCCGGTTCTTGGATAGGCTAAGGCATTCAATCCACTGAGGAAGAAGCCGCCATGGAACCTTCCGTGAGTTTTGGCGAAGCGCCTCCACTGCAAGCATTGAGTCCGATTCAATCCATAGATGAAACCACCCAAATTGAATTGCAAAATGAACAACCTTGATAATAGCCCAAAGCTCTGCCTCATAAGCACATCCATTCCCAATGTAGTGATAGAAAATACCCTTGACAAATCCTCTACAAGTACGGAAGACCCCACCACAACCTGAAGGGCCTGGTGAGCCTGCCGCCACACCATCAACATTAACTTTGATCCATGACGGGATTGGTGGAATCCATCTAATGTACTTCATCAACATTGGTTTTTTGCACCTTCCAGGGACACCAAGGGTGTGGAGTGTAACAATATCATTGAAGAAGTTGTTCATCGTACCTGATTGGAGACTCCCAGCCAGCCGAACAGCACTATGCATG
Organism: Viscum album; assembly: GCA_963277665.1. Lineage (NCBI taxonomy): Eukaryota > Viridiplantae > Streptophyta > Magnoliopsida > Santalales > Viscaceae > Viscum > Viscum album. The sequence goes on along the minus strand of OY728121.1, from coordinate 1,589,164,850 downwards.
GAAATAATACCCTCATGCGTGGAGTTAGGGGCTTTCTCGGTATTTTAGGGTTTTTTCATTTCATAGGTTTTTATGGGTTTTAAGTGTTTTTAGGTTTCTAAAGATTTCTTAGTGTTTTTATATATTTTTAGGATTTTTTTGTTTTTCTGTAATTTTAGGGCTTTTAGGTTTTTAGGAATTTTTCTAGTTTTCATGGTTTTTTGAGTTTTCCTAGGGCTTTATAGTTTTTTATAGTTTTTTAATATCTTTATGGTTTTAAATTTTTTTAGATTTTTAGGTGTATTTTTAGGGTTTTTATGGGTTTTAAGTGTTTTTACGGGTTTTAGTGGTTTGAAGGAATTTTTTGAATTTTTGGGTTTTAGTGTTTTTAGGTTCTTTAGTCATTTTTTTGGTTTTAGGAATATGATGATTTATTAGGGGTTTTCATGGTTTTAGGGTCATATGTTTCTACATATTTAGGTTTTTTAGTATTTTATTGGTGTCAAGGATATTGAGGGGTTTTATGGTTTTTTGGGAATTTAGGGGTTATGGATTTATGGTGGTTTTAGGGGGTTTTAGTAAATTTTTAGGTTTTTAAGGGTTTTAAGAGTTTTTAATGATTTTAGGGGTTTAAAGGGTTTTTAGATTTTTTAGAGGTTTTAATTGATTTTTTGGGTTTTTACAGGTTTTAATGTTTTTATGGGTTTTTTTGATTTTGGGGTATTTAGGATTATTTGTAATTTTATCATTTTTAAATTTTTATTGGTGTTTTATGTTTTTTTAATTTTTTATGGTTTTTATAGGGGTTTTCTGGATTTTTATGAATTTTTATGTTTTTGGGATTTTAGGTTTTTTTTTAAAATTTATATTTATTAGTGTTTTTATGGTTTTTATGGTTTTAAGGATTTTTATATTTTTAGTGTTTTTTAGTTTTTTGGGTATTTAGGGGTTTTCATTTCTTAGGGTCTTTATGGTTTTTAGAGTTTTTTAATATTTTTATCATTTTAAAGGGTTGTTATAGATTTTTGAGGTTTTGGAGTTTTTCATTTTTATTTCTTTTAAGGGGATTACATTTTTAGTATTTAATGGTTTTCTTGAGATTTTTATGGTTTTTTGGGTTTTTACATTAAGAGGAATTTTTTTGGATTCATAGGATTTTAATGGGTTTTCTTGTATTTTGAGGATTTTAGGGTTTCAGGGGTTTTAGGCTATTTTGATTTTTTTGATTTTTTTATTTTAATGGGTTTTGAAATTTTTTATCATATTTTGGGATTTTGTGGGTTTCATGATATTTTAGTTGGTTTTTAGGGTTTTTATAGGCTTTTATAAATTTTTTGATGTTTTTACAAGGTTTTATGGTTTATAGGGGTTTATGGTTTTTATGGGTTTTCAATATTATTAGTGTTTTTAGGGTTTTTATGGGTTTTAAGTGTTTTATGTTTCAAAGGTTATCTTACAGTTTTCAGGGTTTTAGGAATTTTATGATTTATTTTTATTTTTATTGATTTTGAGATGTTTAGGGTTTTTGAGAATTCGGGGTTTTAGTTTTTTTATGTTTATTTGGATTTTATGGGTTTTTAGGTTTTTAGGGTTTTTAATGTTTTTTAGAGTTTTTAAACATTTTTTGGGGTTTAAATGTTTTTTAGATTTTTGTGGGTTCAGAGGTTTTATGGGTTTATTACTGTTTTTATGGGTTTTATAGTTTTTAGGGTTTTTATCAGTTTTAGGGGTTACGATTTTTTGAGTTGTTTGGGTTTTTACAAGTTTTAAGTGTTTTTTGGTTTTAGGGTTTTCTTACAGTTTCTCGTGATTTTTAGGGGGTTTAGGTTTTAGGTTTTTTAGGATATTTTAATTATTTTTATGCTTTTCTATGTTTATAGTGATTTTTAGAGGTTTAGGTGTTTTAGGGTTTTCTGGTTTTTTGGGTTTTTAGGGTTTTTGTGAGTTTTTAGGTTTCACTAATGGAAAAATTACCTATACCAACAGTTTAGAACTATTGGCATAGGTCCCCAAACCGTTGGTATAGCCTATAAAAATGTTTTGGGAAGCTTTTTGGTGTTTTGGCATGGGCAAAGACCTATCCAAATGGTTTAGGATAACCATTGGGATACATAAATATAAAAAACAATCCACTGGATTTTAGAACCCACAAACTCCAGGTTATATTACAATGAATTTACCACTATCCTAGAGTTTACATTTTGAATATATTTGTATATATATATATATATGTTATTTATATATTGATTTATTTGTCAATATTCAATAAATGTACGTATAAAAATTAAGGGTACCATTCCCAACGGTTCTCAAAATAGTTGGGATAGGCCTTTCCCAACGGTTATGAGAACCGTTGGGTTACGAAACCACTCTTTTCGAACGGTTTTTCCAAACCATTGGGAAATGTGGCCTCAAAGTAGACTTTTCCAAACGGTTTGGCCAAACTATTGGGAAAAGTGTCCTCAAAGTAGACTTTTCCCACCGGTTTGGCCAAACCGTTGGGAAAAGTGGCCTCAAAGTGAGCTTTTACCAATGGTTTGGCAAATCCATTTGGAAATCCATACCCTTTCCCAATAGTTTTGGAAAACTATTGGAAAAAGTGACCTCAGAGTGGGCTATTCCCAATAGTTTTGCCAAACCATTGGTAAAGGGGACTTATACCAATGGTTTTTACAAACTGTTAGTATAGGTCATATTTCGAATAGAGTTTCTTAAGGTTTTTATATATTTTAATGATTTTATGGTTTTAAAGGGGTTTTATATTTTTATAGGTTTTTAGGGGTTTCTAGGGGTTTTATGGTTTTTATGGTTTTAGGGTTTTTATGTTTTTAATGGTTCATAGGGGTGTTAGTTCTTTTTCTGTTTTAAGGGTTTTAAGTGTTTTATAGGCTTTTAGGGGTTTAAGTGTTTTTAGGATTTTAATATTTTCTTATGTTTTTTCTAGTATTTAATTATGTTTTTGATTTTAGGGAATTTAGGTATTCTTTTAGATTTTTATTCTTTCTGGGGTTTTATTAATTTTGAGCATTATTAGGGTTTTATATGGTTTTGGGGATTTTATGTTATTTTGGTATTTTTTAAAAAAAATTGTAGGGTTTATATGATTTTTTATGGATTTTTAAAAAATTAAGGAGTATAAAAGGTATTTATAGTTTTTAATTTTTTTAGTGTTTTTATGCGGTTTTATGGGTTTTTAACTTTTTTGCAGGTTTAGGATTTTAAAGGAATTTTGGGTGTTTTTTAGTATTTTAAGGGTGTTTATTGTTTATAAATTTTTTATTATTTTTTGGTTTTAATTTATTTTAGTATTTTAAGGTTTTCTTTTGGTTTTTAGCATTGTTATGTTTTTAGGGATTCATATGGCTTTTTTGAATTTTTTTGATTTTTATGTTTTTTGGGGATTTTGAGGGTCTTAGGGTTTTTAGAGTTTTGTATTCTTACAGGTTTTTGGGGTTTTAGGGTTATTTTGAGTTTTTTATAATTTTAAGGTTTTTAGAGTTTATTATCATTTGGTGGATTTATAGGGGTTTTAGGGTTTCTTGTGGGTTTTTGGGGTTTTTAGGTTTTTAATGGTTTTTATGTTTTATTTTGTTTCTAGGGGTTTAAGGGTATTTTAGTGTTCTATCATTTTTATGATATTAGGGGTTCTATGTTTTTTTATATTTAATGTTTACAAAGGTGATTTTAGTGATTTTAGAGGTTTTACCTTTTTATTAATTTTTAGTGATTTATTATGATATTTATTGTTTTTTATTTATTTTAGGGATATTGAGGGTTTTATGGTTTTTTAAGTTTTTAGGGACGTTATGGATTTTTTAATTTTTAATTTTTTAAAGGTTTTAAGTGTTTCTATGGTTTTAGGGTTTTATTAAGGAACTTCAGTGCCTAGGATTTTTTACATTTTTATGGATTTTTAGAGATTATTCGTAATTTTAGGGTCTTTAGGTTTTTTATGTATTTTGAGGGTTTTAAGTGAGTTTTTCACTTTCTTAGGGTTTTTATGGTTTTTATTGTTTTTAAGAATTTTAGAGTATTATAGGGTTATTTGAGTTTTTATTGGTTTATGATCTATTAAGTGTTTCATGTCTTTTTACAATTTTTATGGTTTTTAGAGTTCTTGCGGGTTTTTAGTGTTTTTTAGGTTTTTAGGGGTTAAAAGTGTTTTAGGTTTTTTTGTTTTTTCTGAGATTTTTTCTGGAGGTTTAGGTGTTTTTAGGTTTATAGTGATTTTGGGGATTTTTTAGGGTTATTTTAAGTTTTTTAGGGGTTTCAAATTTTTTTTGTATTTTGTAATGTTTTATAGGTTTAAATGTTTTTTTAGAGTTGTTAGTGGTTTGTTATGTTTTTACAAGTTTAAGGTATTTTTATGGTTTTCATGATCCTTATGTGTTTTTAGTGTTTTTTTGGTTTTTAGGGGTTTAAGAGTTTTTTTAGTTTTATGGTTTCCTTGGGGGTTTTTAGGTGTTTTAGTGTATTTTTCAATTTTTTGGTATTTTAAGGTCTTTTAGGATTTTTAGGATTTTTATGTTTTTTTTTGTTTTTTTGAGATATTGATGGTTTTAAGTGTCTTTAGTTTTTTTTGTGATTTTTTGTTTTTTAGGTTTTTATAGGTTTTTTAGGTTTTGAGGATTTATTATGAGTGTTTAGGGTTTTTAGGGTTTGTTTCATTTTTATGGTTTTCTGGATTTTAGGGGTTTTATGAGTTTTTAAGGGTTTTAATGATTTTTTGAGATTCATAATGTTTTAAGGGTTTAAATTTTTTTTATAGTTTTTAGTGGGGTTTTAAGTTTTTTTGTGTTCTTAGGGTAGTTTAACGGTTTTGGGGATTTATGGTTTTTATCAGTTTTAGGGGTTCTGTGTTATTTAGGGATTTTTTTCAATTTTTATTGTTTTATGTGTTTTTAGTTTTTTAAGGTTTTCTTATATGTTTTCTGGGTTTTTAGGGTTTTTATGGTTTTTGGGATTTTATAGTATTTTTATGGTTTTTTAGTGTTTCTTGGAATTTTAATTGTTTTAAGGGTTTTTATGGTTTTTTGGATTTTTTTTGTGTTTATATGTTTTTTTGGGGTTTTATGGGTTTTTAGTGTTTTTTACATTTTTAGGGTTCTAAATGGAATTTAGAGTTTTTATTTGTTTTACTATTTCCAGGGGTTTTGGGGTTTTATATTTTTTTTGTTGGTTTCTATTATTTTTATCATTTTTAAGGGTTTTTAATGTTATTTTACTTTTTTAGGTTATGAGTGGTTTTAATTATTTTAGGTTCTTCAATTTATTCTTATGGTTTTTAGGGTCTTTTAATTTTTAAGTATTTTAACGATTTGATTTGGTTTTTATGGGTTTTCTGTTTCATTTTGGGATATTGAGGGTTTTTTATGTTTTTTTTTTGTTTTTAGGATATTTTTTGTGTGTTTTAGTGTTTTGAGGTTTTTTAGTGTTTTTAACAGTTTTTGGAGTTTAAAGGGTTTTTAGTATTTTCAGAGATTTTTCAATCTGTATGGGTATGTGTGGGGGTTTTTGTATATTTTAGTGTATTTTAGGTATTTTATGGTTTTTACTACTTTTTAGGATTTTTATCAATTTTTTAGGTTTTTAGGTGTTTTATGTGTCATTTGGGTTTTAAGGTTTTCATAATGTTTTTTAGGTATTTGAGATTTTTTTAGGTTTTTAGTGTTTTTAAAAGGTTTTTGGTTTTTATGGTTCTCTTAAAGTTTTTAGGGATTTTTTTTGTTTTCTTAGTTTTTATTGATTATAGGGTATTTTTATGATTTTTTTGGTTTTTTGGGTTTTTATGGATTTTGGGATTTATTAGGTTCTTTTAGGGATTTTTTGTTTTTTCATTTTTAAGGGATTTTTTTAGTTTTTACGAGTTTTAAGGTTTTTTAGTGGATATTGAAATTTTTAGGTGTTTAAAGGGGTTTTAGAGTGTTTAGTGGGGTTTTATTCTTTTTGTGAGATTTTAGAGTTTTTTATGGTTTTTATTGGTTGTACGGATTTTAAGGTTCTTATAGTTTTTTTAGGTTTTTAGTGTTTTTATGTTTTTCGGGGTTTTACGTGTTTTTAGGTTTTTAAGGTTTTTTTAGTGATTTTCAGGGTTTTAAAGTTTTTTTATATTTTCAGTGATTTTTTTGTCTTTTTAAATATTTTTAATGGTTTTTAGTGTATTTAGGGATTTTGTGGGGGTTTAGTGTTTTTCTAGGGGTTCAAGGGGTTTTTCTGTTTTAGCGGGTTTTGAGTTTTTAGGGGTTTGAATGTTTTTTAAAATTTTATAAGGTTTTTAGGGTGTTGATGGTTTTTTAGAGCTTTTAGTGGTTTTGTAGGGTTTTAATGGGGTTTTAGGAGTTTTATGGGTTTTAGGATTTTTATGGGTTTTAGGGGTTTTTTGAGTTTTAGGTTTTTTAGGATTTTTATGGAATATAGAGTTTTTTTGGTTTTTAGGGATATTAATTATTTTTATGTTTTTAATGTTTTCTTATGGGGTTTTAGGGTTTTTAGTATTTTTAAATTTTTATGTGTTTTTTGGGATTTTTTAGGATTTTTATGGATTTGAGTGATTTCAAGGGTTTTTAATGTTTTTTTGGGTTTTAGGGTTTTTATGTTTTTGGGGTTTTATATGTTTTTATACTTTTATGTTTTTCTTAAGGTTTTATGGGTTTTATGGTTTTTTAGGTGATTATATATTTTACATGGTATTTTTAGGATTTGTATGGTTTTGGGGGGTTTTGGGATATTACGGGTCTTAGGGTTTTAATAGTTTTTAGGGTTTTTAAGTGTTTTTAGCTTTTTTAACATTTTTGGTGGATTAAAGAGTTTTAGAGTTTTTAGCATATTTTTAAGGAAGCAATTTGTTTATTTATTTTTATATGGGTTTTATGGGTTTTAGGGTTTTAATGGTTTTTATCGAGTTTTTCAGGGAATTTCGTGTTTTTTTATTTTTTAGCGGTTTTATGTCTTCTAATGTTTTATGGTTTTCTTAGGGTTTTTTATGGATTTCTCTATTTTTTAAATTGTTTTTGGATTATTAGGGGTTTTTATGATTTTTATGGGGTTATAGTGTATTTTTTGGATTTTGTGGGTTTCATGGTTATTTTGGGTTTTTAAGGATTGATAATTTTTCTGGTTTTTAGGGTTTTTTCTTTTATAGTGTTTTTAGGGTGTTTAGAATTTTATTACATTTTTAGTAATTTAAATGGTTTTTTGAGTGTTTTGAGTATAAAGGGGTTTTCGTTCAATTTACGATTTTTTTGTAGTTTATCATTTTTAGGTGTTTTAGGGTTTTATGTTTCTTTTATGTTTTTTATCCTTATTATGTTTTTTGGGGTATTAAGAGTTTTTAGGTGGTTATGGTTTTCTTAGGATTTTCATGGTTTTTAGTGTTTTTTACTTTTTAGGGTTTTAAGGCTTTTTTTTTGTTTTTTGTTGTTTTTCGGGTATATAGTGATTTATGGACTTTTAGGGGTTTGGTTGTCTTTTACGGTTTTAGGTATTTTTAGTTGTTTTATTATTTTTAGGTCTTTTAGGGATTTTATGAGTTCTTGGTTTTTTGAGGTTTTATTTCTATTTTTTAGGGTTTGAAGGATATTTATGGATTTTTTAGAATTTTAATGGGAATTTGTGATTTTTAAAGTTTCTGAGGGGTTTTACGGTGTTCTATGGATTTGGGGGGTTTTATGATTTTTTTTGTATTTAAGGATTTTTAGAGTTTTTAACAATCTATAGGTTTAAAAGGTTTTTATATTTTTAGTGGTTTTTTGGATTTTTGTGTTTTTTTTGGGTTTTTTAAAGTTTTTAGGGGTTTTATGGTTTTTACTATTTTTAGTGATTTATAGGGTGTTTAGGGGTGTTAGATTTTTTTTATATTTTTGGGGGATTATGTGTTTTAGGTTTTCTTAATATTTTCTAGGGTTTATGGTTTTTTTTAAAATTTCTGGGTTTTTTGGTATTTTTTAGAATTTTTTGGCCTTTTAGGGATTTGGAGGGTTTTTTGGGTGTTTATAGGTTTTAGGTATTTTCCTAGGTTTTTAATTTTCTAGGTTTTTTATGTATTGTTAGTCCTTTTTTTCAAATTTAGGGGTTTGAATGGTTTTTAGAGTTTTTATTGGTTTTTGGGATTCAATGGGTTTTTAAGGGTTTTTAAGGTTTTTAGGGGTTTATATTATTTTTATGAGTTTTATGATTATCATTTTTGCTTAGTTTTTTAGGGTTTTTATGTGTTTTTTGATTTTTAATGAATCCATACGGGTTTTTATTATTTTAGGTATTTTACATTTTGAGGTTTTTGTTGAATTTTGTAGGAATTTTTGGGATTTTTGAGTTAATTGGGATATTCAGGGGGTGTAGGGTTTTTAAGGGTTTTATGGTTTTTTTGGGTATCCAGGGTTTTTATATTTTTTATATTTTTTAAAGTTTTTAGTTTATTTAATATTTTTAGGGTTTAAAGGGTTTTCATAGTTTTTAGTGGGTTTTTTGGATTTTTATTGATTTTTAGGGTTTAAATTGTTTTTAGGGGGTTTATGGTTTTTAGGGTTTTAGCGATTTTAGGGGTTTTATTGTTTTTTAGGTTTTTAGGTGGTTTATCTGTTTTAAGGTTTTTAATGGTAATTTAGGGGTTTTCAGGGGTTTTGGGTTTTTTTTCATTTTTTGAATTTTTTGGTGTTTTAGTATTTTTAATGTTTTTTTGGTTATATAGGGATTTTGAGGGTTTGAGGGGGGTGTGGGTTTTTTGGGTTTTTAGTGTTTTTATAGATCATAGCTTTTTTAGGGGTTTTATGTTTTTTTTGTGTTTATATATTTCTTAGGGGTTTTTAGTTTTATTAGGTTTTTTATGTTTTTTGGGATTTTGATGGAATTTTTCTGGTTTTTATTATTTTTATTATTTTCATGAGTTTTTTATTGGGTTTTTTGTTTTTTAGGGTCTTTATCTTTTTTATTTTTAAATTATTTTTTGAATATTTAGTGGGGTTGTATGGGTTTGTAGGGTTTTATATGTTTTTAGGGATTTTTCTAATTTTTAAGGGATTTATGGTTTTCTAGTGATTTTTTGGGTTTTTAGATTTTCATAAATTTTTTTGGGTTTAATGTGTTTTTATGTTTTCAAGTTTTTCTTATTGTTTTTCTTGGTTTATAGAGTTTTCAATGTTTTTATGAATTTTTATTTTTTAGGATTTTTATTGTTTTTAGTGCTTTTAAGAATTTTTTGGGTATTTATGGTTTTTATGGTTATTTAGGGGTTTTATATTTTTTAAGAATTTTTAATATTTATAGGGGATTAAATGGTTTTAGAGTTTTCAATGAATATTTTGGGTTTTATGGATTTTTGGGGTTAAATGGGGTTTTAGGGATTTTATGGTTTTTAGGTTTTTTAGGGGCTATCAATGTTTTTATATTTTAAATAATTCATTTTTGTTTTTAGTATTTTTCGTTTTTTTATGTTTTTAGGGTTTTTTTATTATTTTCATGGATTTTTATGATTTTTAGGGTTTTTAAGGATTTTGAAATTGTTAGGGGTGTTTAGGGTTTTTTTATTATTTCTAGGGGTTTTCTAGTTTTTTAGGGTTATATGGTTTTGTAGACTTTTTAATGTTTTTAAGGGTTTCAAGGATTTTAGAGCTTTTTCTGGTTTTTTGGGTTTTTAGGAGGTTTATGGTTTTTTATGTTTTTATGGGTTTTATGGTTTTTAGGGATTTTATGTGTTTTAGGGGTTTTAAGGGTTTTAGCATTTTTCAGGTTTTTAGGGGTTTTATGTTTTTTTTTATTTTTAAGGTTTTTATAGGGGTTTTTATGGGTTATTTAGTTTTTTATGTTTTATGGATTTTTATGGATTTTTTAGGAATTCTATGGTTTATTGGGCTTTTGGGGATTTTGATGCTTTTTATGGTTTTTATGGTTTTATGGGTTTATATGTTTTTATTGGGTTTTTAGTGTTTTTTTTGTGTTTTATTATTTTTTTTTATGTTTTTAAAGGATTATTAGATATTTTTATAGAATTTTTAGTGTTTAAAGTGTTTTAGAAATTTTACTGGGTTTTTAGGTTTTTCATGGGTTTTTAGGGATATTTAAAGAATTTATGGGGTTTTATTTTTTTGAAGAGTTTTAATATTTCCAGGGTCTTTTATGTTTTTAGGGTTTTTATAATTTTTTAGGTATTTATGGGGTTTAAATGTTTTTAGGTTTTCATAATTTTTATAAGGTTTTTTGGGATTTAGGGTTTTTTTTTAGTTTTTGTTATTTTTAGTATTTTTATAGTATTTTACGATTTTTAGGGATTTTGAGAGTCTTTCTAGGATTATAGGGTTCCTATGGGTTTTTGGGTTTTTAGTATTTTTATCTGTTTTAAGTGTTTTTAGTCTCCTAAGGTTTTCTTAGGATTTTTAGTGCTCCTGTTGTTTTTTTCATATATATATATATATATTAGGATTTTTTTAAAACTAATATGGTGTTTAGGGTGTTTATAGTGTTTTTTGGTTTTGCGTTTTTTAGGGTTTAAGAATACGCAGACCAAGAAGGGATCTTGGTGCCTCAATTTATAAGTAAAAGAAAAGTACAAGGCATTACAGGGGGGAATTTTACATTTGGGTAGGGGTAGTACCTTTCATGTCAGAGTATACAGGAGACGCACAAAAGGAAGGAGCAATAAAAGACCACCGCGTGCAGCATTCTTCAATAGACATCTTGGAAAGAACATCAGCCACCATATTGACTTCCTTATATGCATGAGTGATATTGAGAGTCAGGTTCTTGGATAAGCTAAGGCATTCAATCCATTGGGGTAGGAGCTGCCATGGAACATTTCTTGAGTTCTGACGAAGAGCCTCCACTGCAAGCATCGAGTCTGATTCAATCCAAATATGCATCCACCCAAATCGGTTTGCAAAACATACCGCGTTGATAATATCCCAAAGCTTTGCCTCAAAGGCATAGTCATTCCCAATGAAATGTTAGAAAATGCCCTTTACAAAACCTCGATAGGTATGGAAAACACCACCACATCCTGAAAGACCTGGTGAAGTTGATGCCGCACCATCGGCATTAAATTTGATCCATGACGGGATTGGTGGAATCCATCGGATGAACTTCAACAACATTGGTTTTTTAACCCTACCAGAAACACCAAGAGTGCGGAGTGTGACAATGTCATTGAAACAGTTATTCATAGTTCCTGATTGGACACACCCAGCCATTCTAACAACACTATGCATGGCAATAATACCCTCAAGTATGGAACATGATTTATTCCGGAACATAGCATAATTCCTCTCACCCCTTAAGAAGGCAATAATTGCTGCTGATGCAGCAAGAAGAAGATTATGTATTTTCTCATTACAACTGAATTCTGTAATACAAATCATCATTTGGACAAAGGTTCTAGAGGGAAAACAAAGACCAAAGACATCTTGTATGTGGTTCCACAATCTGTGTGCAAGATTTCATTCAACAAAAAGGTGTTGTACACTTTCAGCATCCCGTAAACAGAGGTTTCAGACCGATACAAGATGCCATCCAGCTTTTTGCAACTGACTATGCAAAGACAGCCGATTTCTTCAAATATTCCAAAGTAGAAGGAAGTGTCTAGGGGGAATTAATTGACACTTATATTTCAGAAGCCATGAGGGGGAATCCAGAACATGAAGGCTTTTGTGATTATATAACTCTCTTGCAGTGAGCTGGCCAATCAGATTTGGATTTCCGATGATAGTATGAAAATCAATGTGGTTATAGCGATGAATCTGGGAAATGATGTGTGTTGGTAAAATTCCGTCCAGCTCCATCAGTCTAGTGTTGGTACCTGCATGATTTCATCTAGAGGATAGACGAGCTACAGAGTGAACGAACAGTTTAAATTAGAATGCTTTGAAATAGCCCAAATCAATTGAGAGATAATGTCCTTATATGAGGATTTAATTATGGACCAAACAGAGGAGAGCATGTATCTAGTATAGCCAGTGCACAAGTTGGAAGTAAATATTTCTTTAAGAAAGTCTAGCTCCCCCTCCTTTTGTGTGAAGAGGTTCCAGGTGAATTTTGCTAGAAATACCTCATCAAAAACCATGAGGTCCTTAATTCCAATATCACCCATTTCAATGGGTTTAATGCAGTCCTTCCATGCAAATAGTTTCCAGTTTCTTTTCATTAATGCATCCTATCCATTCCATGTTCTGAATCTTGGCTTGAATAGATTTAATTATACTTACTGGACATCTATATGTAGATAAGACATGAACAAACATTGAGGTGATGATAGAATTGATAAGGAATACTCTGCCTTCTTGAGATAGGAACTTTCCCTTCAATTTAGCCAACTGTTGTGTGATGCTAACAGAGATTCTTTCCAAGTGGCAATGCTTTACCTTTCCCCAAAATAGGGGGTCCCTAAGGTAGTTGAATGGAAAGGATCCTTTTTTGACACCAAGGCATCTGATAATTCTCTTTTTCCTCACAGAGGAGCTTCCTTTTCCAAAGACAATAGATGATTTTCCCCAACTGATGGCATGTCCAGCAACATCTTCATAATGAGTAATGATTTTCCGGATAGATGATATAGTTCACATATTATCCTGCCCAAAGAGAAGAATATCGTCATCATAAAAAAGGTGTTAAGGTACCAAAGAGTCCTTCCCAGCTTTGATAGGACAATAGAATCCATCCATCATTGCATTCATAATAAAATGACTTAGGTAATCATCCACAATTGAAAAAATAATTCTAGAAAGGGGTTCTCCCTATATGACCCATCGTGTACATTGAAAGAAACTTTTTGGTGCCCCATTAACCACAAAATATATTCTGGCACTCTCCAAGATGGTAGAAATCATACTGAGAAACTAGGTTGAAAACCCATACATGCTCTGAACCTTGAAAAGAAAGTTCCAATTAATGGTATCAAAGGATTTGGATATATCGAATTTCTAAGAAAAAGTCCCATGCTTGGATTCTTTCCTCATGATACTCACTCCTTTAGAGGCCATATATAGGCAGTTTTGGATGCTTCACCCAGGAACAAAACCAAATTGATTAGGTTTGATCATGTTGCCAACAATCTTCCCCAACCTAATGACAGTAATTTTGCTAATAATATTTGGGATGGTGTTTCCAATGGAAATGGGTCCAATGTCACCAATATCAATTTCAGAATTCTTTTTGGGAAGAAGGGAAATAAAATTGGAGTTGGATCCAAAAGGGATTGATCCTGAGAGAAATAATTCCCTAACAGCATTGGTAATTTCTGTATGAAAGATATCCAAATAGAAAATAAAGAACTTGTTGGTAAATCCAATCGGTCTGGGGCACTTTCATAATTGAGTGAAAAAGACCATATTTGACTTCATCCTCAAGAGGGGGAGAGGTCATATCATTATTATATGAGTCACCCACACATTTCTAAATACATTCAGCAATCGGGGCATAAGGGAGTATGTTATCATCATTATAAAGAGCTTTGAAATGATCAACCACATCCTTAGAGATCTCTTTCTCCTCAACCAAGGTAGTTCCATTGATTCAGATATGATTGGTTCCATTATGAACCCTTTTCTCCCATTGTAAACAATGAAAGAAATTTGAGTTTCTATCAACATCTTTAAGCCATCGAAAATTGAATTTATTTTTTTCCAGATTTTCTTTAAGAACAAGAAGATCATCATGTTTTTTGTGAAACTCATGTTCCTCATGAGTAGGAACATCCCCTTGCTGATTGTTTTCATGGAAAGACTCCAGTTGATATTCTGCATCCTTAATCTCATCATCAATTCTTAAGAAAGAGTTTAATCCAAACTTTTAGAATACTTTTTGTTTTCCTAATCTTTGAGGAACCACAAAATTAGGACTTTTTTTGATTTTTATGGTTTTTTAGGTTTTTAGGGATTTTGAGTGTTTTTAGGGTTTTAAGGGTTTTTGGAAATTTTAGGGTTTTATGTTTTTATAGTGTTTTTAATGTTTTGAGGGGTTTAATGGGGTTTTTAGAGTATTAGTGTTATTTAGAGTTTTTATTGGAATTTAGGTGTTTTAATGGTTTTTTGGGGATTTTAGTTTTGTTAGGGTTTTTGGGGTCTTTAGTGTTTTATAGGGTCTTTTAGTATTTCTATTTTTTTATGGTTTTAAGTGTTTTTAGGATTTTATGGTTTTCTTATGGTTTTTAGTGTTCTTAGGGTGTTTTATATTTTTATGATTTTTAGGGTTTTTATGCTTTTTTAGGGTTTTGGGGATTATGAGGATTTTTATGAATTTTTAGGGTTTTTATGTTTTTATGATTTTTTGCAGTTTTAGGGTTATTTTTAGTTTTTAGGGGTTTTAACTGATTTTTTATTTTTTTACCTTTTTAGGGTTTTAAATAATTTTTTATTTTTAGTGTTTTTAGGGGTTTATCAGTTTTTAGGTTTTTTATGTTTCTTATAGTTTTTATGGTTTTATGGGTTTTTAGGGGTTTTTGGATTTCTATTGTTTTTTTATTTTCTTGTTTTAAATGTTTTTAGAATTTTATGGTTTTCTTAAGGGGTTTAATTGTTTTTAGGGGTTTTTATATTTCAAGTTATTTTTAATTCTTTTTTCTGATTTGTTTGGTTTTAGGGTTCTAAGTGAATTTGAGGGGTATTATGGTTTTATAGTTTTTTTGGTTTTTAGGATTTTTATTGTTTTTATTATTTTAATGATTTTTAGTGTTTTTAACATTTTTGTAGATTTAACTGGTTTTTAGAGTTTTCGTTTATTCTTATTTTTTTGCATTTAGTATGTTTTTTTTGAGTTCTTAGGGTTTTGAGGTTTTTAGCGTTTTTAGGGGTTTTTATGTTTTTAGGGATATTTTGGACTTTTTTGGACTTCTAAGGGTTTTTTTGGTTTTTTAGATATTTTTTGGGGGTTTAGGGGTTTATTTTTTGGGGTTTTATGGGGGGTTTTCGATTTTTGAAGGGTTTTAATGATTTCTAGAGTTTTTAACATTTTTAAGGGATTAAAGGGTTTATATTGTTTTTATTTGTTTTTGGGTTATTTTGGGTTTTTGGGATCTTTTATGTTTTAATGTATTTTTATTGTTTTTATGTTTTTTATTGATTTTTTGGGGTTTAAGAAATTGTTTTTGAACTTTTAAGGGTTTTAAGGGTTTTTAAACATTTTTTGGGGTCTAAAGTGTTTCTGTGGTTTTTAGTGGTTTTAAGGATTTTTTTTCATGTTTTTAATATTTTTAAGGTTTTTTGTACATTTTATGGTTATTATTGTTTTTATAGTTTTTAAGTATTTATTTAGATTGTAGCATTTTTATGGGTTTTAAGTGTTTTTTGGTTTTACGGTTTGGTTAGGGGTTTTCAGGGGTGTTATGGATTTTTTTTGGTTTTCAGGGTTTTTAGGGATTGTTAGGATTATTATAGTTATTATGGATTTTGGGGATTTGAGGGTTTTAGGGGTTTTGAGTGGTTTTAGGGTTTTAATTTGTTTTTTGGGTTTTTAGGTTTTTTTAATAATTCATGCTTTTTAGAGGATTTTATTTTTTTTAATATTTTTTGGGGTTTAACGGTTTCTTAGTAGTTTTAGTGGTTTTTTGGGCTTTTGTTGGTTTTTATGGTTTTAGGGTTTTTAGGGGTTTTTAATTTTTTGGGTTTTAGGGGGTTTTTAAGGGTTTGGTTATTTTATGTTTTATGGGTTTTTAGTGTTTTTAGTTTTAAATTTTTTTATTTAGGGTTTTCATTGTTTTTATTTATTTTATAATTTTTTCGATTTTTAGGGATTTTTTTTATTTTTATGGATTTTAATGATTTTATAGACTTTGAAGAGTATTATGGTTTTTTAAAATTTAGGGTTATTATGGGTTTGGGAAGTTTTAGGGGTTTTTTATTTGAGTTTTTAGGGTTTATGGTTATGTATATTTTTTTAACATTTGGCGGTTTTAATGGGTTTCAGTTTTTTTGTGATTTTAAGGGTTTTATGTTTTTTTAGGGTTATAAGGTTTTTAGGGGTTTTAGGATTTTTAGGTGTTTTTGGGGTTATTGGGTTTTTATGGTATCTTTTAGGGATATATTTGGGGTTTTTATAATTTCTTAGGGTATCTTTCAGTTTTATTAGATTTTGAGGGGTTTAGGGGATTTTTTTGGGGATTAAGGTTTTTTTATGCTTTTTTAGGTTTTATGGTTTTTTATCTTGGTAGGTTTTTAATGGTATTTCAGTGTTTTTTGACGTTTTTATGGTTTTAAAAGGTTCTTAGTGTTTTAAATATGGTTTTAGTTATATTATGGTTTTTTTGGTTTTTTAAGGTTTTGGGGGCTTTGTTGTTTTTAGGATTTTTAGGTTTTTTAGGAGGTTTTGGTGTTTTTAGGTCTCTAATGATGTCTTATGGTTTTCTAGGTTTTAGGGTATTTTACATTTTTAGAGATTTAGGTATTTTTTAGTTTTTTTATTATTTTTATGGTTTTTATGGATTTTTGGGGTTAGGGTTTTTAGGATTTTTTTTTGGATTTTCTGGATTTTTATGGTATTTGTTTTATGGGGTTTTAATGGTTTCAACAGTTTATTAACATTTTAGGAGGTTAAAGGGGTCTTGTATATTTTATTATATATACATTTGTTCTTTTTTTATGGAATTTAATGTATTTTAGGGGTTTCTAATAGTTTTAGTAGTTGTCTAGTCGTTAGGGTTTATAGAATCTTTTAGATTTATGGGGTTATATGTTTTTTAGGTTTTTAATGTTTTCTTTGGTTTTTAGGGTTATTATTATTTTTTATATTTTTAGGAATTTCTATGGGGTTTTAGGTTTTTCTTGAGATTGTTATGGAATTTTAAAGGTTTTATGGGTTTTTCTGGGTTTTTAGGGTTGTTAGTGTTTGGTAGGTTTTTTATAAATTTTATGTGTTTTCTATTTTTAATATTTCATTGGGTTTTTTAGGGTTTTTTTGGGTTTTACATTTTTATAGAATTTATGGATTTTTAGTATTTTTATTTTTATGATTTTTATGGTTTTTTGCAATATAGTGTTTTTTGATTTCTTTGGGTTTTAAGGGTTTTCTAGGGTTTTTAATCCTTCTATGGGGTTTAAAGAATTTTTAGAGTATTTAGTAGTTTTAGGGTTCTATGGGTTTTAGGTTTTTTAATATTTGTAGGGGTTTTGTGGTTTTTGGGGTTTTAAGGATTTTATGGTTTTTAGGCTATTTATAATTTTAGGGGTTTTAAGTGTTTTCAGAGTGTTAATAACTTCTTAGGGTTTTTTGGTTTTTCATTTTTTTACATTGTTTGGGATTTTTAAGGAATATATAGTATTTTAATAGTTTTTTCGGTTTTTAGGGATTTTGATGGTTTTTGAGATTTTATTATTTTAATGGGGTTTAGGATTTTTGAATTTTTAGGACTTTAGTGTGTTTTTAGTGTTTTATAACTTTATTAGGTGTCTATAGGGTTTTTAGAGTTTTTAGTGGGTTTTTATATGTTTAATTATTTTTAATATTTTAGGAGTTTTTTATGGTTTTTATGGTTTTTATAGTTTTTTGGGTTTTTACCATTTATATGTTTTAAGGGGTTTTGTGTGTTTTTTCTTTTTTATGTTTTTCTTAGGGGTTTTGGGTTTTTTATATTTTTTTTATATTTTTGGGATTTGTTTGTCCATTTTGGTTTTTATGGTTTTTAGTGTTTTTAGGGATTTAGATTTTTTTTATGGGGTTTAATGGGTTTTATAGTTTTTTGAGGTTTGGGGGGTTGAGTTTTTAGTGTTTATGATTTTTTTTAATTTTTTTAGGGATTTGTAGATTCTTTATAGTTTTTAGTTTAATTTTTACGATTTTTATGATTTTTTTGTGTTTTTATAGTATTTAAGAGTTCTATGGTTTATAGGTTTTATAGTGTTTTAAGGGTTTTTAATATTTTTTGTGTGATTAAGGTGTATTAGAGTTTTTATGTTTTTATGGTTTACTGATTTGTTTTGGGGTTTTTAGGTCTTTTTAACTTTTAGACATTTTTAGGGATTCATTAAGATTTTTATTGTTTCATAGGGTTTCTAGGGTTTTTTATGGTTTTATGGATTTTTTGGGATTTTAATTTATTTATAGTTTTTATGGGTTTTTTTGTTGATATTTTTAGTATTTTTTGGGGTTTAAAGTGTTTGTTATGTTTTTAGTGGGTTTTTAGGTTTTTATTGTTTTTTTGGTCTTTATCATTTTTAGGTTTTTTAGTGGTTTTGGTATTTTTATTTTTTAAGGGTTTGTTAGGGATTTTTAATGTATTTAGGTTTTTTTATGTATTTATGGATTTTAGGTTTATTTTACGTATTTTAGGGTTTTTATGTTTCATTCGAGTTTTAATTTTTTTTAGGTTTTTAAGGATTTCTTATGGTTTTAAATTTTTTAGTTATTTTTAGTAATTCTTCATATTTTTTTATTTTTTTGAGTTTTTAGGTTTTTTGTTGATTTTAATAGTATTTTAATTTTTTTTGGGTTTTTTTGGGTGTTTTGGGTTTTTTATATTTTATGGTTTTAATATTTTTATTCATTATTAATAGTTTCTTGTTTTTAAAGGGATTTTATTGTTTTAGTGGCTTTTAGGGTATTTATGGGTGTTATGATTTTTTTAATTTCTGTATGTGTTTTATTGGTTTTTAGGGGTTTTAGGGTTTTTAATGTCTTTTTAGTTTTTAAGGCTTTATGGATTTTTAGGTGTTTACTGTTTTCTTAGGGTTTTAAAGGATTATGGGTTTTTATGTTTTTAGGAATTTATAGGCCTTTTTTAGCATTTTGATGGTATTTTATTTTTTTCAGATTTTGGGGGTTTTGGGTTTTAATGATTTTTGGGTTTTTGTGGTTTCTTTTTGATTTTATGGGTTTTTTATATTTTTTAGGGGTTTTATTTTTTAAGATTTTTATAACATTTTTATGGGTTTAATGGGGCTGTAAATTTTTTAGCCGGTTTTAAATGTATTATGGGGTTTATGGATTTTGAATGTTTTTCAGTGGTTTAATTGTTTTTAGGGATTTTTTAGTCATTTAGTGTTTTATCATTTTTAGGTTATCTAGGAGTTTTACGTGTTTGTCTTTTTTAATGTTTTCTTATGGGTTTTCATGTTTTTTAGGGATTTTATATTTTTAGGGAATTTTATGGTCTTTTAGGATCTTTATGGTTTCTAGGGTTTTTAGTGATTTTGATGGTTTTAGTGGTTTTGGGGTTATTTTATATTTTAATGGTTTTTAGAATTTCATAAGATTTTTATGGGTCTTATGTGTTTTTAGGTTTTTAAGGTTTTCATAGGATTTGTCAGGGTTTTGGGTTTTTTGTATTTATACATTTTTAAGGGTTTTTTTGGATTACAATGGGTTTTTATGGTTTTTAGGTATTGGGGGTTATGGGTTTTAAGGGTTTTGGGGGGGTATTGTAGGTTTTAGGATTTTTTGTTATGGTTTTTTTATTGTTTTCAATGTTTTATGTTCCTTAAAGGGTTTTTATATTTTTTGTGCATTTTGGTGTTTTTATGGGGTTTTATGGGGTTTTATGGGAATTTATTGTGTTAAGGGGTGGTTATGGTATTTACAGTTTTTGAGGGTTTTTGGGTTTATAATTGTTAGTATTATTTTTGTTTTTATGTGTATTTAGGTTTTTATGGTTTTTAGGATTTGTCATAGTTTTTTGGTTTATCATGTTTTTTAGATTTTTAAGGATTTTTTAGGAATTTATGGGTTTTTAGGGTTTTTTGAAATTTGGAGGGTTTTAGTGTTTTTAGTGGTTTTTAGGGTTTTTACAGTCTTTCAAGGTTTTTAGATGTTTAAATGGGTTTTTGAGTGTTTTTAGTGGTTTTTGTTTTTATGTATTTTATTGGGTTTTTGTGGTATTAAGGGGGTTTTAGGGTTTTTATGGATTTTATGGATTTTATGGTTTATAGTTATTTTTAGGGCTTTCAGGGTATTTTTTTGAGTTTTTAGGGTTTTTAGTATTTTTTGGTTTTTAGGGGTTTTAAGTTTTTTTAGGGTTTTATGGTTTTCATAGGGATTTATCATGGTTTTTATGTTTTAGGGATTTTCATTTCTTTTTTTAGTATTTTCATTGGTTTTCGGTTTTAAGGATTTTGAGTGTTTTTTGGTTCTTTTAAGGTCGTTATGATGTTTTGATTATTTAATGTTTTTTTGAGTTTTTAGGATTTTTATTATTTTTTTATTTTTTACCATTTTTTTGGGTTCATCGTTTTTTATAGTTTTTAGTAATATTTAGGGTTTTTATGGGTTTTTATAATTTTTAGGTGTTAGGGGTTTTAAGGGTTTTTTAAATATTTTCTTCGGGTTTTCAGGGTTTTTAGTGTTTTTATAAATTTTAGGGTTTTTATGGTTTTTTAGGATTTTTATGGATATTATGGGTTTTTAGGGATTTTAATGATTTTTACGATTTTTAAGGTTTTTAAGGCTTTTTACGTTTTCCTGTTTTAAGGGTTTTTTAGTTTTTAGAAGTTTTATGGTTTTTATAGTTTTTTAATGTTTTTTGGGAGACTAAAAGTATTTTTAGAGTTTTTTGTGGTTTTATGGTTTTTTTATAATTTTAAAAGGTTTTAAAGGGTCTTTATGGTTTAGGGTTCCACGGTTTTTGTGGAATTCTAGGTATTTTTTATAGTTTTCAAATTATTATATTTTGGGGGGGTTTTAAGTGTTTTTAGGATTTCAAGGTTTTCCTAGGGTTTTTCAGGTTTTTAGGGTTTTATATATATATTTTCATTTTTGGGGGTCTATTTTAAATTCCATGTTTTTAAGGATTTTACTAATTTTCATGGTTTTATGGGTCTTAGGATTTTAATTTTTGTGTGTTTTTTGTGTTTTTGCGATTTCAAGGGTTTTTAATGTGTTTTAATGTTTTCAAGGTTTTAAAGGATTTTTAGATTTTTAGTGGCATTTTGCGTTTTTATGGGTTTTTTGGGTCTTATAATTTTCTAGAGATTTTATGGTTTGTATGGTTTCTAGGGGTTTTTTGGTTATTGTCACTTTTTCCCCATTAGGTGTTTTAAGTTCTTTTTTGTTTTTAATTATTTCTTTTGTTTTTCACGGATTTTTCTGTTCTTTGTATTTTTTGCTGTATTTTTTGGGCATCTTTAGTATTTTTATTTTTTTGGGATTTTAGTGATTTTAAGGGTTTTTATAGTTTTTGGGAGTTTTAGGGTTCTTTAGTAATAGTGGGTTTTTAAGGGTTTTTAGAGAGTTTTTAAAATTTTTAGGGGTTTAAAGTGTTTTTAAGGTTTTTATTGCTTTTTTTGGGTTTTATGAGTTTTTAAGTGTTTTGGTAGTTCATTTGGTTTGTGTGGTTTTAGGGGTTTTAATGGGTTTTAGGGTTTTTAGCATTTTTTATGTTTTTCTGGGAATTAAGTGCTTTTTGGTTTAGAATTTTTTATTGGGGGTTTCATTATTTTAACACATTTTTACATTTCTAAGGATTTTTTGTTTTTCTATGAATTTTTAGTGTTTTTATTAATTTCAAGTATTTTTAGTGTTTTTTTCGATTTTATGGTTTTTTGTTTTTTTTTGGGTTTTTAGAGTTTTTTAGTTTTTTAGGGTTTTTTAGGAATTTTATTTTATTTAACATTGTTAGTGGTTTAATGGAGTTTTCAATGTTTTTTGTAGTTTTTTAGTTTTTTAGGGGATTTATGGTTTTTAAATGTTTTTAGGAGTTTATTGCTTTTAGGAATTTTTACTTTTTTAGAGTTTTTTAGGTTTTTAGGGGTATTGAGTGTTTTTAGGTTTTGATGGGGTTTCATGGTTTCTTGGTGTTTCTATGTTGTTAGGGATTTTTAGAGATTTTTTAGGATTTTTTTGGGATTTATGCATTTTGATTGGTTTTGAGGGGTTTTAGTGATATTTAGAGTTTGTAGGGTTTTTTATGTTTTTATGGGTATAATTTTATTGGTGGTATTACATTTTTTGAGTTTGTAGGGTTTTTAAGGTTTTTATAGTTTTTAATCATTTCAAGATATTAAAGGGTCTTTGGAGTTTTTAGAGGGTATTAGGGTTTTTAGGGGTTTTATGGGGTTTTAGGGGTCTTATTAGTTTTAGGGGTTTGATGGTTTTTAGGGGTTGGTTTTTAGGGAATTTTTGGTTTTTAGCATTTTTAGGTTTTGTATGGGGTTTATGTGTTTTTAGGTCATTAATGTTTTATTCAGTATTTTCCTGATTTATTGGGTTTTTTTGTTTTTAGGAATTGTAAGGTATTTTTTGATATTATGTGTTTTATATTTTTCAGGTATTTTAGGGTTTTTATGGTTATTTAAGGATTTTTGGGTTTTTGGGTTTTGTGGGGCATTAGGGTTTTTAGAGTTTCATAACATTTTTAGGGTTTTAAAGTGTTTGAATAGGTTTTAATGGGTTTGAATGATTTTATGGTTTTATGGGTTTTAGGGTTTTTAGAGTTTTATGGTTTCTATGGGTTTCTAGAGTCTCTTATTGTTTTTAATGTTTTTAGGTTTTTAGTTATTTTATTTGTTTTTAAGTTTTTGAGGATTTCATAGGGTATTTAGGATTTTTAAGGGTTTTTACATTTTTATGGTTTTTTAGGGATTTTTCAGATTTTTATGGTTTTTTAGTGTTTTTAGGGAATTTGAATTTTTTGGTTCCTTTAGAAATTAGAGGTTTTTATTGTTTTTTTACATTTTTTTGGATTTTTAGGGGTTTTATATGATTCAAGGATTTAAAATTTTTTTCTAGGGTTTATGATTTTTTTGTGGGTTTTTATGTTTTAGGGATTTTTAGAGATTTTCAATGATTTTTATGATTTTTATGGTTTCTAGAGATTTTGATGGTTTTAGGCGTTTTGTGGATTTTATGGATTTTAGGGGTTTTGAGGTTAATTTTTTTATGGTTTTAAATGTTTTTTAGAGTTTTTATCATTTTTAGGGGTGTGAAGGGTTTTTATATTTTTAGATGTTTTTATTATTTAATGGGTTTTTAGGGTTTTTAATGTTATTAGGGGGTTTTTTGTTCTTATGGTTTTTCAGGGATTCATTATTTCTTAGGCCTTAAAGTTTTTTTTCTTTATGTTTTTATGGTTTTTTATGGTTTTTAGGGGTTTTATGGTTTTTAGTGATTTTAGAGATTTTTTAGGATTTTTAGGATTTTTTAGGGCTTTTAGAGATTTTGTGAGTTTTTAGCGTTTTAAAGGTTTTTTGGGTTTTTACGGTTTATTGATTTTTTCAATGTTTTTATTTGTTTAAATGGTTTCTAGTGTTTTTAGTGGATTTTTAGTTCTTTAATGGGTATTTAGGGTTTTAAGTTTTTTAAGGTTTTAATGGTTTTTTGGTTTTTAGGGTTTTTACGGTTTTCTGGATTTTCAGCGGTGGTTTTAAGTTATTGAGGGTTTTCAGGTTTTTATAGTTTTCAGATTTTTATGGGTTTAATGGGTTTTTGGATTTTTTAGTGGGTTTTAGGGTTTTCATGTATTTTTATGGGTTTTAGGGGTTTTATGGTTTTTAGGGTATTTACGGTTTTATGGGTTTAAGGGTTTTTATAGTTTTTATGGTTTCTATGGGTTTCTAGTGTCTCTTATAGTTTTTATTGATTTTTAGGTTTGTAGTGTTTTTACATGTTTTTATGTTTTTATTGATTTCATAGGGTTTTTAGGATTGTTAGGGGTTTTTACATTTTTAGGGTTTTTTAGGGATTTTTTAGATTTTTATGGGTTTTTAGTGTTTTTAGGGAATTTGAATTTTTTTGGTTCCCTTAGGACTTATAGGTTTTTAGTGTTTTTTTACATTTTTTGGATTTTTTGGGGGTTTATATGATTCTAGTATTTAAATTTTTTTGTACGGTTTTTGAATATTTTGAGGGTTTTTACGTTTTATAGATTTTTAGAGATTTTCAATGATTTTTATGATTTTTATGGTTTTTAGAGATTTTGATGGTTTTAGGCGTTTTATGGATTTTATTGATTTTAGGGGGTTTTAGGTTAATTTTTGTGTTTTTTATGGTTTTAAATGTTTTTTAGAGTTTTTACCATTTTTTGGGGTCTGAAGGGTTTTTATATTTTAAGATGTTTTTATTGTTTAATGGGTATTTAGGGATTTTAATGTTTTTACGGGGTTTTTTTTCTTATGGTTTTTCAGGGATTTATTATTTCTAAGGCCTTTAAGTGTTTTTTAATTTATGTATTTGGGTTTTCTTATTGGTTTTGGGGGTTTTATGGTTTTTAGTGATTTAAGAGATTATTTAGGATTTTTATGATTTTTTAGGGCTCTTAGGGATTTTGCGAGTTTTTAGCGTTTTTAAGGATTTTAGGGTTTTTAAGGTTTATTGATTTTTTTCAATGTTTTTATTTGTTTAAATGGTTTCTAGTGTTTTTAGTGGATTTTAGTTCTTTAATGGGTATTTAGGGTTTTAAGTAATTTTTGGTTTTTAATGTTTTTTTGGTTTTTAGTGTTTTTATGGTTTTCTAGATTTTCAGTGATGGTTTTTAGTTTTTGAGGGTTTTCAGGTTTTTTATAAGTTTTAGGTTTTTAGGGGTTTAATGGGTTTTTGGATTTTTTTAGTGGGTTTTTGGTTTTTCATGTATTTTTTTGGGTTTTAGGGTTTTTATGGTTTTTAGGGGATTTATGGTTTTTAAAGTTTTATTCATTTTTAGGTTTGTTTAAGCATTTTAATTTTTTTAGGTTTTCAATGGTCTCATTGGTTTTTCAGGGGATTTATGGGTTTTTACATTTTTATGGATTTTTAGTTCCTTTTTATTATTGTTATGGTTTTTTTGGGGTTTTAGGGATTTTGGGGGTTTTAGGGTTTTTAGGGTAGTGTGACTGTTTTTTCTATTTTAGGGTTTTATTTAGTTTCTATTAATTGTATGGGTTTTTTATTTTTTTAATATTTTTAGGGATTTAAATGGTTTATAGTGTTTTTAGGGTTTTTAATGTTTTTAATATATTTGGGGGATTTTTGGGGTTTTAAGGGTTTTTAGAATTTTTAGGTTTTTTGGGGTTGGAATTATTTTTTGGTTTTAAGGTTTTCATTTGGATTTTTAGGGTTTTTTTGTGGTTTTTAAATTTTCAAATATTTTTAGGTATTTTTAAGATTTTAATGGTTTAAGGGGTTTAGTGATTTTGAGAAATTTTAGGGTTTTTGAGGGAACCAACAGTTTTAATGGGTTTTTGGGAGTTTTTGGGGTTTTGGAGTTTTTTGGGGTTTTATCAGTTTCAAAGTTTTTAAATTCTTGTATGGGTTTAAAGGGTATATTGAGATTTTAGTGGTGTTTATTCTTTTATGAGGTTTTAACTTTTAGTTGTTTTAGTCATTTTTATGGTTTTAGGGGGTTTTACCGTTTTCTGGGTATTTTAGGGTATTTAGTATTTTCTTTTTTTAGTTATTTTATGTGTTTTTACATTTTGTGTTTTTCTTAGGATTTTTAGGGTTTTTATAGTTTTTTTATGTTTTTAAGTAATTTTAGGGATTTTGTTTTGGATTTTTATGGCTTCTATAGGGTTTTTGAGTTTTGTGGGGTTTTCAATTTTTTTGGGTTTTTAGGGGTTTTTGGGTTTCAATAGTTTTTTTCGTTTAATTGGGTTTTTTTGAGTTTTTATGGTTTATTTAGTTTTCATATATTTTACATTTTAGGGGATTAAAGGATTGTTAGTGTTTTTAGAATTTTTTTGGGGTTTTTTTGGGTATTTAGGATATTTAAGGATTTTGGGGGGTGTTTGGTTTTTAAGGGTTTTAAGACTATTTCGGTCTTTCAGGGTTTTTGGAATTTTATACGTTTTTACGAATTTTATGTTTTTTTATGTTATTATATTTTTCTTCTGATTTTTCTGGTTTTTAATTCTTTTTGTGTTATTAGATATTTTTAGGGAAATTTAATGATTTTTATTTAGGGGTTTAAGGTATTTTGAGTGTTTTTCTTTTTTATTAATGTTTATAGGGGTTTTTATGGTTTGTTCGATTTTTTAGGGTTTTTATGTGTTTTTAGGTTTTTTTGGTTTTTTGTTTCAGGGATTTTAGGTTTTTTTAGGTTTTTTGGGGTTTTACGGTTTTTTGGGGATTTTATTTCTTTTTTATTTTTTGATTTTATTATTATATTTATGGATTTAGTGTATTTTTTTGTTTTTAAGGGTTTAAAGTTTATTCATTGTTCTTACTGGTTTTTATGGGATTTATGGATATTCCGGTTTATAAGGATTTTAGGGGGTTTTATGAGTCTTAGTGGGTTTTTTTGGTTTTCATCCTTTTTTAGGGTTTTCAGGATTTTAATGGTTTTTATATTTTTAAGGTTTTCTTATGGTTTTTCAATGTCTTTAGGTTTTTTATGTATTTAAGAATTTTGTTTTATTTTTTATGTTTCTTAGGGGTTTAATTGATTTCGGGGGTTTTAGTGATTTTTAGAGTTTTATGGATTTTTTGGTTTTTACTGTAATTTTATTCTTATAGGTTTTATTTATTTCTGGAGTTTTTTACATTTTTATAGGTTTAAATGTTTTTTTTGAATTATTTGTTGTTTTTTGTTTTCATGGGATTTTAATGTTTTATGGTATTTTATAGTTTTAGAGTTTTTTTATTTTTATGTTTTTTTACAGATTTTAGTATATTTAGGTTTTTGGGGTTTATAGAATTTAATTTTTCAATCTTTTGTTATGCTTTTTTAAGTTTTTAGTGTTTTTAATTTGTTTTTAGAGTTTTATGGATTTTTTAGTATTTTTATGGTTTTTGGGTTTTAGTAATTATGAGGGTTTTTTGGATTTTTTGGGTTTTTAGAGTTTTTGCAGTTTGGGGGGGGGGTTATGGTTTTCTTGACTTTTATAGGTTTTTATTATTTTTCTGATTTTTTAACTTTTTAGGGGTTTTAAGTGTTTTAGTGTTTTTAGTGGTTTTTAGGGATGTTATGGGATTTAGTTTTTTTTATGTTTTTACTGAGTTTTTTGTTTCTTAGGGGTTTTATGATCATTAAGGGTTTTTATTTTTTGTTAGGCTTTTTGTGGTTTTAATTGTTTTATATTTTCAAGGTCCCCTTAGAGTTTTTTGGTTTTTTATTGTTTTAAGGGTTTTTTGGTTTTAAAGGTTTATTTAGGTGTTTTCATGGTTTTCATTTTTTTCTAGAATTTTTAGAGTATTTTTAGAATCCTAATGGTTTCTTAGGGTTTTTAGGGATTTGGGGGGTTTTATGATTTTTAGGTTTTCGGGGTTTTTTTAGCGATTTTACAATTTTAAGATGTTTTTATCATTTTTAGTGGATTATAGGTTTTATAGTTGTGTTGTTTTTTGGGTTTTCATGGAATGTTATCTATTTTAATGGTTTTAGATGTTTTAAGTTTTTTATGGTTTTTTGGGGGGGTTTTGGGTTTTTGGGTTTTTATCAATTTTCTTTTATTTTTTAGGGGTTTTATGTGTTTTTTGGTTTTAATGTTTTTCCTAGGGTTTTCAGGGGTTTTTTATTTTTTGATTTTCGGGATTTGTATGGATTTTTTTGTATATTTTTTATTTTAATGTATTTTGAGGGTTTTAGGTGGTTTTTAATTTTTTTGGGGTTTATTGGGTTTTTTTAGAATTTAGGCATTTTAACTTTTTTAGTGTTTTTTAATGTTTTTAGTGGGAATTTAGGGGTTTTATTGGTTTTCAGTTTGTTAGGTTATTAATGTTTTAATGGGTTTTTAGGGTTTATTTAGGGGTTTTAGTGTTTTTAGGAGTTTTTAGAATTTTCTAGGTTTTAAATTTTTTTTAGGTTTTTATGGTTTTCATAGGGATTTTTAGGGACTCTATAGATTTTTAGGCTAATAGGATATTTAGATATTTTTTATGATTTTATGTTATTAGGGTATTTAGGGATTTTGAGTGTTTTTTTCGGTCTTATTGGTTTTATGGTTTTTTTGGACTCAATTGTTTGGTTTATATTTTTAGCATTTCTATTTTTTTTAGAATTTTTAATGTTTTTTTTCAGTTTCACGGGTTCTTGGATTTACTATAGTATTTTTATGTTTTTTATGATTTTATTGGATTTTACTGGTTTTAGGGATTTTGAGGGGTTTAGGGTTTATTGAGGTATTAATGTTTTTTTTGGTTTTTGGGTTCTTTTTGGAGTTTTGAGGGGTCTTAATTTGTTTATAGTTTTTAACATATTTAGGGGTTTTAATGATTTTAAGATCTTTTAGGGGGTTTTAGGGTTTTTAATTTTTTTTATTTTTTTATGGGTTTTACGGGTTTTATGGTATTTTGGATTTTTTTCAGAGTTTTATCACTTTTAGCAATTTTAGGTTTCTTTGGGTTTTTTGTGTTTTTAGGGTTTTATTGTTTTCTTAGTTTTTAGGGGTTTTTTCATTTTTAGGAATTTTTAGGGGTTTTAGGTTTTTTATATTTTTTAAGAAATTTTATGGATTTTGATGTCTTTTACGGGTTTTT
Organism: Viscum album; assembly: GCA_963277665.1. Lineage (NCBI taxonomy): Eukaryota > Viridiplantae > Streptophyta > Magnoliopsida > Santalales > Viscaceae > Viscum > Viscum album. Next base: position 1,589,136,581 of record OY728121.1, on the reverse strand, counting down.
AGGTTTTTAAGTTTTTTAATGTTTTTTGGGGGATTAAGGTTATTTTAAGTTCCTATGGGTTAAAATGTTTTTATATATTTTTTAACATTATTAGTGTTAAATGGGTTATTCAAAATTTTTATAGTTTTATGTGTTTTATGGGTTTTTAGGGGTTTAAAGGTTTTAGTGATTTTTTTTGGTTTTGTGTTGTTTTAGGGGTTTTTCGGTGTTTTCGGGTTTTAAGATTTTGTTTTGTTTTTATGGATTTTATGTTTTTTAGGGGTTAAAGGATTTATGGGGGTTTTTAGCATTTTTAAGGTTTTTTATCTTTTTGTGGATTTTTATTGATTTTCCATATTTTTATGTTTTTAGGGGTATTTGGGATTTTGAGGGGTTTTTAGGTATTTAGACTTTTTAGAATTTTTATTTTTGGGGGGGTTTAAGTGTTTATAGGTTTTTAAGTTTTTCTTAGGGGTTTTCAAGGTTTAATGTTTTTAGATATTTTTAGTGTTTTGTAGGATTTTTATGGATTTTGAGTCTTTTTGTCCATTTTTGGGGTTTTAGGGTTTTTTAGGGTTTTTTATTTTTTTGGGTTTTAGGGGTTTTATGAGGATTTTGGTTTTTTAAGTTTTTTTAATGGTTTTTATTATTATTTTGGTTTATAGTTTTTTATTTTTTATATTGGTTTTAAGGGTTTTATAGTTTATTAGGGTTTTTATGGTTTTATAGGTTTGTTTGGTTTTTGGGGGGTTTTAGCATTTTTTAGGTTTCTATTATTTTTAAGTGTTTTAGGTTTTTAAGGTTTTATTTAGGTATTTATCGTTTTTTATGGTTTGTTTGTTTTTAGTTATTTTTTATGGACTTTTAGGATTTTTATAGTTTTTTATCATTTTTATGGATTTTGTGGGTTTCTTGGGTTTTATGGTTTTTTTGGGTATTTTGGCATTTTTGAGTTGTTTTTTGGTTTTTTAAGGTTATTTAGGTATTTTTAATGTTTTTAGAATATTGAAGGGCTGTTAGAGTTTTTAGTGGTTTTTCAACTTTTATGGGTTTCTATAGTTTTCATAGGTTTTTAGGGTTTTTATGACTTTTAGGGGGTGTGGGGGGTTTTGGGTCTTTTAGTGGTTTTTGGGTGTATAGAATTTTAATATATTTAGTGGTTTTATGTGTTTTTTGTTATTAAAGGTTTTATTTAGTGTTTCTAAGGATTCTACGGTTTTTACCTTTTATGGAATTTTAGGGGTTTTTATGGATTTTTATGGTTTTTATGAATTTAGGGGATTTTATTGTTTTCTTGGTTTTAGGGTTTTCATGGTGGGGGGGGGGGGGGTTGAGTTTTTTAGGTGTATTTTTGTTTTATAGTTTTATATTTTTTTAGGGGTTTATATGTGTTTTACAGTTGTTAGGGGTTTTTAGTATTTTTAACTATTTTTATGGGTTTTAGGGTTTTATGGTTTTTTGGGGGATTTATGGTTTTTAGATTTTTTTTGGATTTTTAACATTTTTAGGTTTTTTAGGGGTTTTAGGTGTTCTTTGGTTTATAAGGTTTTCGTTGTGTTTTTAGGGTTTCTTAAGTATTTAATAATTATTAGGAATTTCATAGATATTTTTTTTGGTTTTAGGGTTTTAAGGATTTTAAGGGTTTTTGACTTTTTGGGTTTATAATGATTTTTTATTTTTGGGGGGTTTTAGGGCGTTTTGGAGTTTTTATGGCCTTTAATAATTTTTATAATTTTTTTAATTTTTAAATGTATTAACGGGTTTTCGTATTTTTTGTTGTTATTTAGGGGTTTTAGGGTTTTAGGGGGTTTTAGGGTTTTTATATGTTTTTGGATTTTTATGATTTTTAGGTATTTTAAGGGTTTAAAGTATTTTTCTGTTTTTCTATTTTTCTTATTTGTTATTAGGGGTTTTGGGGAAATTTATGTTTTTAGAGATTTTTAAGCCCTTTTTAGGATTTTATTGTATTTAATGTTTTTATGGATTTTTATGAATTTTAAGGTTCTTTAGGGTTTCTAGTTTTTTCGGTGTTTTATTTGGTCTTTTATAAATTGTAATGGTTTTTAGTTTTTTTAAAAGTATTTAGGGGTTTAAAGGGGATTTAGTTTTGTTAGTGTTTTAAGGGTTTTTTTTAATTTTTATATTGAATTTAAGGTTTTTAGGTGTTTTATGGTTTTTAGGGGATTTTAGGTTTTTAATCCCTTTTAGGGTTTTAAGGGGTTTAACAATTTTTTGGGTTTTTAGGGGTTTTATGTTTTTTTATGATTTCATGGTTTTCATAGGGCTTATCAGGGTTTTGAGGGGTTTTTATGTTATTCAGGATTTTATTGATCTTTTAGCATTTTTGGTATTTGATAGGTTTTTTAGGGTTTTATAGGGGTTTTAAGGTTTTTAGGGTTTTTATGGTTTTATAGTTTTTTGGGTTTTAGGGGATTTTTTAGTTTTTTGGGTTTTAATTTTTTTCATAATTCTTTACATTTTTTGTAGTTTAAAGGTTTTTTTATAGATTTTAGGGTTTTTTAGTGTTTTTATGGGTTTTTAATCTTTTAGGGTTGTTTGTGTTCTTTAGGCATTTTTAGGGTCGTTCCGTATTTTTAGAATTTTTAGGTTTTTTATGGGTTTTTAGGTTTTTATGTTTTTCTTAGGGGTTTTTAGGGTTTTGAGGGTTTTTTATATTTTTAGGGAATTTTGGGGCTTTTATTGGTTTATAATGATTATTAGGGTTTTTAGGGATTTTGAGGGTTTTTATGATTTTTTTAAGGAGTTTAGGATTTTTTGTGTTTTTAGAAACATTTTATCAGATATTTTATTGGTTTTTATGTTTTCAAGTATTTCATATCAGTTTTATGGATTCAAGGGGGTTTTTAGGGATTTTTAGAGATTTTTCTATGTTTTTTCAATTTTTATGGTTTTGGGGATTCTGAGGGTTTTTAGGCGTTCTTTAGGGTTTTTAGGGGTTTTTTGAATTTTATGGATTTTCATTAGTTTTTTTGTGTTTTTACAAAATTTAGGAGTTTTTCATCTTTTTTGCCTTTAAATGGTTTTTAGACTTTTTAGTTGGTTTATTGGTGTTTTATGGTGTTTTATGTTTTTAGTGGTTTTTATTGTTTTATTGGTTTTTGGTTTTTTTAGGATTTGTAGGGTTTTTAGTATTTTTTATGTTTTTATGGGTTTTATGTGTTTTATTTTTTTATGTTTTCTTTAGGGGTTTTTAGAGTTTTAGGATTTTTTTGGGATTTAGGGTTTTTTGAGTTTTTAGGGTTTTTTTGGTTTTTTAATTTTTTTTAAAAAAAGTGGCATTTGAATTGTTTCAATATTTTTAGTAGTTTTTAGGATTTTTATATTGTTTTTGGGGTTTTTAAGGATTTATGTGTTTTTAGGGGTTTTACGCATTTCAGGGTTTTAGGGTTTTTAGGTATTGTAGCTTTAAGTGTTTTTCAGTTTTTAGAGTTTACGTAGAGTTTTTTTCATTTTTTTGGGATTTCCTGGTGCTTTTTTATATTTAAGGTATTTCATGGAATATTTTTGTATTTTTTATTGTTCTTATAATTTTTACGGTTTTTTGTGGATTTTGGGATTTTAAGGGGATTTAAGGTTATTATTTTTTTTGGGTTTTTTGGGGTATTATATTTTTTGTTAATTTTTTAGGAATTTTATGGAATTTTATATTTTTTAATGTTTTAGGGTATAAATGGTTTTTAGTGTTTTTTGTGGGATTTTAGGTTATTTTTGGGTTTTTAAGGGCTTTCGGGGTTTTAGGGTTTTAAGTTTCTTTTCTGGGTTTTAATGTTTTTTATTTTTATTTTAGTTTTCTTTATGTTTTAAATACTATAGGATTCAAATGATTTCTTTGGGTTTCCAGGGTTTTTAGGGGATTTTATATTTTGGGTAATTTTAGATAGTTTTAGGATTTTATGGTTTTTAGGGTTTTAGAGAGTTTGAGTGTTTTATATGATTTTTAGATAGTTTTAGGATTTTGACACTATGCTTTAACAGATTTTTACAATTTTTATTGAATTTTAGGTCTTTAATTTGATTTTTATGGTTTTGGGGTTTTATTGATTCTAAGGGTTTATTGGTTTTTAGGGTTTTTATAGTTTTTATGGTTTTTTCTTTGAGTTTTAGGGATCTTATGTTTTTTTTATTTTTTAATATTTTTATGGGTTTAAAGGGATTTAGAGTTTTTAGTGGGGTTTTTTGTTATTTTAGTGTTTTAGTATTTTCTGGTTTTTATTGGTTTTATGGGTTTTATGATTTTCATTGTTTTTTGGGCGTTTTATTATTTTTTATGGTTTTTAGTTTTTTTGAGTTTTTGTGTGTTTAATGTGTTTTTTGGTTTTTGAGGTTTTCTTAGGTTTTTTCATAGATTTTAGGTGTTTTTAAATTTTTTGGGATTTTTAGGGATTTTTAGGAATGTTTGGTTTTTATGGGTTTTAAGGATTTCCAGGGTTTTAATGGGGTTTTATGTGCCTTCAGGTTTTTTGGGTTTTTTATCATTTTAGAATTTATAATTGTTTTAATAGTTTTTAAGTTTTAATGTTTTATTAGGGCTTTATCGGGAATTTTCATTTTTATGGGTTTTTTGAGATTTTTTAGGATTTTTATGGTATTTGGGGATTTTGAGGGGTTTTAAGGTTTTATTGGTTTTTATTATTATTTATTTTTAGTGTTTTATAAAAAAATTTGGTTTTAAAGGATTTTTAGTATTTTTAAGGGGTTTAGGTTTTTCAACGGTATTTAGGGGTTCTACGGTTTTTGGGGGTTTTAGGGTCTTTTTAGTGTTTTTTATGTTTATTTATCATTTTTTAGTTTTTTGGGGTTCTTAATTGTTTTTTGGATTTTTACTAATTACTTTTGGGTTTTTATGATTTTTAGGGCATTTTATGATTTATGGTTTTTTAGGGCTTTTTTAGGATATTTAGATTTTTTTGTTTTTTAGAGATTTTGAGCGTTATAGGGTTTTTTGGGTTTTAGGATTCTCTGGGATATTTTTTGTTCTTTGGTTTTGAGGGGTATTATGTGTTTTAATTTTTTTTAATATTTTCTTAGAGGATTTAAGGGGTTTTAGGGTTATTTATGTTTTTACATATTTTAGGTCCTTTTTTTATTTTTATAGTTTTTACCTTTTTTGAATATTTTGGTGTTTGGAGGGGTCAATTTATTAGTATTTTTATATTTTTTTGGGTTTTATTGGTTTTTTAATTTTTTTAGGGTTTTTATGGTTTTCTATAGTTCTTTAATTTTTTTAGGATTTAATGGGTTTTTAGATATTTTAGTGGATTTTAAGGTTTTTATGGGTTTTTTATGTTTTAGGGTGTTTTTATGGTTTTTAAGGGGCTTTAGGGTTTTTAGGGTCTTTTAGGGTTTTCTAGGGGTTTTAGTAATTTTTACAATTTTTTTGGTTTTAAAGTGTTTTTTGGTCTTAATGTTTTCCTAAGGGTTTTTATGGATTTTAGAGGTTTTTTTACCTTTTAGGTAATTTAAACTATTTTTATGGTTTTTATTGGTTTTTAGGGTTTTTAGAGATTTTGAGAGTTTTTAAGGCTTTTAGAATTTTAGCTTTTTTTCTATTAGGGATTTTTCAATTTTTTGGTTTTTTTTGGATTTCTTAGGTTTTAGGATTTTAAACATTTTTTGGGGTTTTATCGTTTTTAGGGTTTCATGATTTTAAGGGTTTTATAGTTTTTTTATAGTTTTATGGGTTTTATGGTTTTTATGTTTTTTTTGGGGGTTTTAGGTTTTATTGAGTTTTTACAGTTTTTAAGGATTTTTAGAGTCTTTTAACACATTTGGGTTTTATTTTTTTTAGTGTTCCTAGTTTTTTTGGTTTTGATGGGGTTTTAGGGGTTTTAATGTTTTTAGGGGCGTCTATGGTTTTTCAGGTTTTAGGGGTTTTAGAGTTTCTTATGTTTTTTTGGGTTTTTAGTGTTTTTAATTTTTTAATGTTTTCCTAGATTTTTTTCGAGTTTTAGGGTTTTAAATGTTTTTAGAGATTTCTAGAGTCTTTTTATGATTTTATGGGTTTTTAGGGTTATAGGTATTTTGATGGTTTTTTGAGTTTTTGAGGAGCATAATTGTTTTTTAGTGTTTTAGCATTTTTAGGTGTTTTAAATGTTATTAGTTTTTTATGATTTTATAGGTGTTTTCCTAGTTTTTAGGGATTTTTATCTTTTTTGGGATTTTCATTAATTTTTTAGGTTTTTGTGGTTTTTAGGGGTTTTAGGGATTTAGAGGATTTTTTTGGGATTTTTTGGAGTTATATAGATTTTTTGTTTTTATGGTTTTTTTAGTTTTTTAGGATTTTGTGGTATTTAAAAAAATATTATTTTTATGAGTTTAAAAGGCATTTTGGTTTTATAGTGGGTTTTCAAGTGTTCTTGTTTTTTAGGGTTTTAAATCTTTTAACAGGTTTTAGTGTTTCAGGGTATTTTTTGGATTTGAGGGGTTTTTATGGAATTTTCTAGGATTTTTGGGGTTTCTAGTACTTTTATGTTCTTAATGTTTTTAGGGTTCTTAAATGTTTTTAGGGATTATTTCTTTTTTAGGTATATTTCGGTATTTTTTAGGATTTTATTTATTTTTTGGATTTTTTTGATTTTTGGGTTTTTTATAGTTTTATGGGTTTTAGCGTTTATAATTTTTTTATGGGTTTTAAGGGTTTTAAGTTTTTATTAGTGGTTTTCGGGATTTTTATGGTTTTCTACATTTTTATGGATTTTTAGGTACTTTTTTGGATTTTATGGTTTTTGGGGGGTTTAATTATTTTGAGGGTTTTTTAGTTTTTTGGGTTTTTTGGTTTTTTGGGTTTTTATAATTGTTTTATATTTTTATTGTTTTATGGTTTTTAAAATTTATTTAATGTTCTTAAGGGAATAGATGGATTTTATAGTTTTTAAGGGTTTTATGGATTTTATTTTTATCTGGTTTTTAGTGTTTTAGGGTTTTTAGTGACTCTTAGGGTTATTTATCACCTCTATAATTCTTTAGGGTTTTAGGGGTTTTAAGTGTTTTTTGCTTTTAAATATTTTATCAAGATTTATATGGATTTTAGGGTTTTTTAAATTTTAGGGATTTTTACGAATTTTTATGGGTTTTTTGGGTTTTTAGGGATTTGGGGGGGAGTTAGAGTTTTATTGTGTTTTTTGGTTTTTTATGTTTTTAGTGTTTTTAAGTGTTTTTGGTTTGAATGATTTCATTGGAATTTTTAGGGTTTTAGTGTTTTATATGATTTTAAATATTTTTAGGTTTGTTTAGGAATTTTATCCTTTTTATGGTCTTTAGGGATTTCGAGGGTTTTTAGGCCTTTTGGTGTCTTTAGTCTTTTTATTGTGACTTTTTGTTTTACGGATTTTTAGAGTTATTTAGGGTTTCTTAAGTTTTATGAGTTTTAAATCTTTTTAGGGGTTTAAAGGGTTATTATATTGTTTAGATGTTTTTTGGTTTTTATGGGGTTTTAGGGGATTTATGTTATTTGGGGTATTTATCAATTTAGGGGGTTTAGGGGTTTAAGGATGTTTTTAGGGTTTGTAAGGTTTATAGTGTTTTTAGATTTTTTATGGGATTTATTTTTTTTAGGATTTTGATATTTTCATACTTTTTTCATTGTTTTTAGGGTTTTTTACATTCTCAATGATATTTTGGGATTTTAAAGGATTGTTATGTTTTTAATGGTTTTTAGGGATTTGATGGTTTTCTGGGTCTTAGCAGATTTATTATTTTTCATTTTTAAAGGGGTTTATGTGTCTTTTTGTTTTTAATGTTTTCTATGGGGAATTCATTTTTTAGGGGTTTTTACATTTTTGGGGGTTTTAAGGATTCTTAAGGATATTTAAGGTTTTAATGGACTTTTATTGATTAAAGGATTTTTAGGGATTTTCTGGTTTCTTCGGGGTTTTTGGTTTTTATAGTTATTAATGTTTTTTTTGGTTTTTTAACATTTTTTTATATAATATTTTAAAGATTTTAAAGTGTTTTTAGAGATTTTAGTGTATTTTTATGGTTTTATGGGTTTTTTAGGGGTTTTAGGGTATTTATGGATTTTCGGGGTGTTTTTGGTTTATAGGGTTTCTACAGTTTTATGTTTTTTTGATAATTTTTGATCTTTTTTATGTTTTTTATGGTTATAGGATATTTTTATGGTTTTTTTGGTTTTTAGGAGTTTTGGGTTTTTCTCATTTTAAGGGTTTTAGGGGGATTTTGTTTTTATGTTTGTATGGATTTCTTATTGTTTTCCTGGTTTTTTAGGTGTCTTTATTTTTAAGTGATTTTTTGGGGTTTTAGGATTATAATTTTTTAGGGTTTTTTGGGATTCTAAGGGGTTTATGGTTTCTTAGTGTTTTTGTGGGTTTATTTTAATTGATTTTTTATGGTTTTAGTGTTTTTAAAAATTTTAGGGGTTTAAAGGGTTTAATTGTATTCAGTGGGTATAGGGGTTTTAGGGTAATTTTAGCATTTTTTGAGTTTGTATGGATTTTATGTGCTTTGGGGTTTTAATGTTTTCTAAGGGTTGTTTAGGGTTTTTAGGGGTTTTACATTTTTAGGGATTATAAGGGTTTTTTGTATTTTTATGGTTTTCTAGGGTTTATAGAGATTTTGAGGTCTTTTAGGGGTTTTTTTGATTCTTAGCGCTTTTTATGTTTTTTGGGGACTTGAGTGTTTTTAGGATTTAATGGTTTTATTATGGATTTCTAGGGTTTTGGGGGATTTTATGTTTATAGGGATTTTATGTTTTTTTAGAATTTTATTATTTATTAGGTTTTTTAGGAATTTTGATTGTTTTTATAGTTTTTAGGGGTTTTTATAGTTTTCTTTGGGGGGGTTTATGTTTTTCTGAGTTTTTTAGTTTTTTATTGTCTTTTGAGATTTTTAACATTTTATTAGTTTAAATGGTTTTTAGTTTTTAAGGTTTCTAATAGGTTTTTATTATTTTTTGAGGTTTTGGGGGGTTTTCTAGGTTTTAATGGTTTTATGGTATCTTTTGGATTTTAGGGTTTTTATCATTCTTAGTCATTTAGGGGCTTCAAGTGTTTTTATGGTTTCAGGTTTTCTTATGTATTTTCAGTTTCTTAATGGTATTTAAATTTTAAAGATTTTAATGCCATTTTAGGAAATTTATGGTTTTATAATTTTTATGGATTTTGAGAGTTTTTTACAGATTCAAGGGTTTTATTGAGTTTTTATCATTTTTTTAGATTTTTAGGGGGTTTAAGTGTTTTTATCTTTTTATGTTTTTTTGTTTCTTCAGGGTTCTTATAGTTTTTCAAATTTTTGGAATGTTAGGTTTTATTATGATTTGTATTATTTTTAGGGTTTTTTGAAATTTTTAGGGTTTTTGGAATTTTTTAGGGTTTTATGGGGTTTTATGTTTTTTAGCGTCTTATAGGTTTTTATGCTTTTTATGTATTTCTTTGTTTTTAAGGATTTATTCGGGTTTTGGATGGTTCTAAGTGTTTTTATGTTTTTGTGGGTTTATTTGGGATTTTTATAGTAATATAGATTTTTGGGATTTTGGGGGTTTGTTGCATTTTTGTGGATATGTTTTGGGTTTTTAGGGTATTTTTGAGTTTTTTAGAGTTTTTTAACATTTTTAAAGATTAAATTTTTTTAGAGTTTCTAGTGACTTTTTGGGAATTAATGGTTTTTTGGGGTTTAATTTTTTAACAGTGTTCAGTTTTTTATGTGCTTTAGGGTTTTTAGTGTATTTTTTGTTTTTAGGGTATTTAAGTATTATTTGGTTTATAAGGTTTTCATATTGGTTTTGAGGGATTAGTTTTGATTTTTTTTTTGATGTTTTTGGTTTTTTTATGGATTTTTATGTTTTTTATGTGTTTTTAGGGATTTTGAGGGTTTTAGGGGTTTGTTAGTTTTTCGGGTTTTTAGCGATTTTCATTTTTCAGGTTTTTAGGGTTTTTATGTGTTTCTAGTTTTTTAAGGTTTTCTTAAGATTAATCTGATATTTTAGCGTTTTTTAACAATTTTAGGTATTTTAAGGAATTATTTATTGATTTACATGGGTTTTTAGGGTTTTTAGGGATTTGGGGATTTTTTTCTTATTTTTAGGGTTTAATGGTTTTTTTGAGTTTTTTAATGTTTTTATGGGGTTAAAGGGTTTTTATAATTTTTAGTAGTTTTTAGGGTTTTTATGGTGTTTAAGGAATTTTAAGGTTTAAGGTGTTTTAAAGTTTTAGAATTTATAGGATTTTTTATGGGTTTTGGCATTTTTAATGTCTTTAGGGGTTTTGGGTGGTTTTAGTTTTTTAATGTTTTCTTTGGTTTTTTGGTGTTCTTAGTGTTCTTCAATTTTTTTAAGGATTTTTAGAGAATTTTTTGGATTTTTTATATTTTTTTGGGATTTTGAGAGTTTTTAGGTGTTTAATTTCTTATTATTTTAAGGGATTCTTATGGTTTTCGATTTTTAGGGGGTTGAAGTGTTTTTAAATGTTTTTCATAGGGTTTTTCTGTGTTTTTTGGGGTTTTCATTTTTTAATAATTATTTAGAGGGTTTTAGGATTTTTATGTTTTTTAGGGTTCTAAGGTTTTAAGGGATTTTATGGATTTTAGGGATTTTAGGGATTTTATTATTTTTAAGGTTTTAGAAAATTTTAGGTTTTTCATTGTTTTATTTATTTTTAGGTTTTTAATGTTTATTTAGGTTATTTATGGATTTTAAAAGTTTTTTTGGATTTTAGGGTTTTTTAGTTATTTTTTTGTTTTTTGGGGTTTTAGGGATTTTAATGTGTTCTAGGGGTTTTTAGGGTGTTCCTGTTTTTATGGTATTAGGGGGTTTTGTTTTTTTAGTTTTTTTCTTTTTTATGGGTTTTCAGAGTTTTTGAATTTTTTTCAAGGTTTAAATGGTTTCTAGAGTTTCTAGTGGGTTTGAGGGTAGTAATGGATTTTTTTATGTTTTTAGGGGTACTTGGGTTTTTATGAGATTTTAGGGATTTTAGAGTCTTCTATGTTTATTTTCATGTTTTATAGTGTTTTATACCCTTTTATGATTTTAGGGGTTTACCTTATTTTAGTTTTTAATGTTTTCTTATGCGTTTTTAGTGTTTTTAGGGGTTTTTACGCTTTTTGGGGATTTTTAGGGATTTTTACGGTTTTTATAGTCTTTAGTGATTTCAAGGATTTTGAGGGTGTTCTAGAGTTTTTGGGGATTTTTATGGTTTTTATACATTTTATGATTTTTTAGATTTGAATTGGTTTTTGGTTTTTATTGATTTCTTAGGTTCTTTTAGGAATTTTTTTGTTTTTATATTTTTAGTGATTTTTTAATATTTTAAGGGGATTTTAGGATATTTAGGGTTAAGTGAGTCTTTAGGGATTTTATGGTTTTGTGGGGTTTTCATGTTTGTTTTTAGTTTTTGGGGTTTTTAAAGTTCTTTCATTTTTTAACATTTTAGGGGTTTAAATGATTTTTTTTGTTTTTAGTGGGTTTTCATTATTTTTATGGGATTCTAGGGATTTTATGGTTTTTAGGACATTAACAGTTTTTAGGGGTATTATGTTTGGAGGGGGGTTATAGTTTTTATCATTTTTAGGTTCTAGGGGTGTTAAGTGTTTTTAGGTTTCTAATTTTTTCTTAGGTTTTTTAAGGGGATTTAAATATTTTTATGTATTTGGACATTTTTAGGGGTTTTATGAGTTATATGGTTATCAGGGGTTTAGCATTTTAGGGATTTTAATGGGATTTAGGGTTTTTTAGTTTTTAAGGGATTTCATGGATTTTTTGTATATTTTAGTGATTTTCGAGTTTCTTATATTTTTATGTATTTTTAGTGGTTTTTTAGGGTTTTAGGGTTTTAAAGCTATTTAAGGGCTTCTATTGTTTTTTGGGTTTTATGTGATTTTAAAGTTTTTTAGGGTTTTAAGGGATTTCAGAATTTTCAAATATTGTTATGGTTTAAAGGGGTTTATTAATTTTTATGGGTTTTTGGGTTTTTAGTGGTTTCCAAGGTTTTTAGGGTTTCTTATTTTTTTATGTATTTTTGGGATTTTTGATTTTTTTGGGTTATTTAGTGGTTTACAGTTTTTTATTGGGGGTTTTTAGAGTTTTTTAGCATATTTTAGGGTTTTAGAGTTTTTAATGTTTTTAGGGGTTTAATGGGTTTTTAGTTTTTTTAGTGTTTTTATTTTTTTATGGGGTTTTAGTGTTTTTAATTGTATTTTAGGGTTTTTATAGTTTTTATGGTAGTTTGGATATTTTTAGTGTTTTTTGGTTTTTTTTAGTGTTTTTTGGGGAATTTTGTGTTTTTAGGTTTTTATAGTTTTGTTAGGTGTTTTTAGGGGTTTTGGATTTTTTTTATTTTATGGGTTTTAGGGTTATTAAGGATTTTTATGGGTTTTTATGGTTTTTAGGTATTTTTAGGGTTTCAGGTTTTTTTTGGTTTTTTGGTGTTTTTTAGGTATTTAAGAGTTTTAAGTGTGTATATATTTTTAATTTTTCTTAGGGGTTTTTATGTTATTTAGGTATTTTTGGGGATTTTTTAGGTCTTTATGATTTCTAGTGTTTTTTGATACGTCAAGGGTTTTAGAGTTTTATAAATTTAAGGTTTTTTAGTGTTTTTAGGTTATTTTGGTTTAGTTCGGGTTTTCTTGTTTTTTAGTGTTTTTTACATTTTTAATCATTTGGGGATTTCCTATAATTTTATTGTTTTTTGGGTTTTGTATTGATTTTGGGGGTTTATAACGGTTTTTATTCTTTTAATGATTTTTTGGTTTTTTGGGATTTTTGGAGGTTTTTCAGTTTTTAGGGGTTTTAATGTTTTTTTAGAGTTTTAGAATTTTCATGGGTTTAAAGGTGGTTTGTATTTTTTTAGTGGTTTTTAGGGTTTTTATAGTTTTTAATATTTTAATAGTTTTTAGTTGTTGAATGGTTTTTAAGGTTTTGAGGGTTTGTAGTTTATTAAGGGTTTTTAGGGTTTTTGGTTGCCTAGGATTTTTAGAGTGTTTATTATGTATCAAATTTTTGGTGTTTGATGGGTTATAATAGTTTTTAGTGGTTTTTGGGTTTTTATGGGGTTTTAGGGGTGTTTAAATTTTCTAATATTTTTATGGTTTTTAAGGTTTTAGGGGTTTTATGGTTTTTATCATTTTAAAGGATTTAGGGTTTTTAGTTATTGTTAGTTTTTTCTTTTTTTTATGGGTTTTTAGGGTTTCTAGAATTTTTTATGTTTTTAAAGATTTTAAAGATTTATTATTAGTTTTTAGGGTATTTAGGAATTTTGAAGGGTTTTGGGGGTTTTTGGGTTTTATTTGGGTTTAATTTTTTTATTTCAATTTTTATATTTTTTGTTTTTTAACATTATTATGGGATTGAATGGTTTTAATATTTTTTAGTGTTTTTAGGGTATTTATGGGTTTTAATGGTTTTTATGGTATTTAGGAATTTTTAGGATCTTTCATAGTATTTTAGAATTTTTATCAATTTTTTAGGTTTTTAGGGGTTTTATGTTTTTTATGTTTGTATGGGTTTCATAAGGTTTTTTCTAGATTTTTAAGGGTATTTAGGAATTTTGAAGGGTGTTTGAGGGTTTTGGGGGGTTTTAGATTTTTAGGGGTTTAGTGGATTTTAGTTCTTTTACGGTTTTAAGGATTTGTCATGGGTTCTAAGTTTTCTGGGTTTTTATGTTTTAAGGGATTATTAGTGTTTTTTATGATTAAAATTATTTTTAAGGTTTTAGGCATTATGAGTTTTATTAGGGGTTTTATGGTTTTATGGATTTTTTGTGAATTTTTTGAATCTATTTTGGTTTTAATGGTTTTTATAGTTTTTTTAATATTTTAATGGTTTAAAATTTTTTCAAGGTACTTAGTGGTTTTTAGGGATTTTATGGGTTTCACTATGTTATAGTTTTTTGTCATTTTATAGTTCTTAGAGGATTTTAGTCTTTTTAGGGTCTTGTTATGGGGTTTTGGTTTTTTAGGTTTTTATGGGTTCTAAGTGTTATAATATTTTTACTGTATTCTTAGTATTTTAAAAGTTTCTACAATTTTGGGGATTTTTAAGGATTTTGTGGTATTTATATGGATTTTTTGTGTTTTTAGGGATTTTTAAGGTTTTTGGGTTTTGGGGTTTTTGGGAATTTAAGGGCTTTTAGTTTTTTATACTTTTTAAAATATTAATTTTTTTATGGTTTTCTAATGGTGTTTAAGTTTTGTTAGGGGTTTTTATGTGTTCAGGGATTTTAGGAATTTTTTAGGATTTTTTTTTTGTTTTTTAGGGATATTAGGGGGTTTGATGGGGGTTTTATGGTTTTTATCATTTTTATCATTTTTTGGCCTTTTAGGGTTAGTTTATGAGTTTTTTTGGGGTGTTCAAGTATTTAGAGTTTTTAATGATTTTAAGGGTTTATGAACTTTTTAAATTTTTAGTGGTTTTGGTGTTTTTATTGTTTTTAGGGGTTTATAAGGATTTTAAGGGTTTTTAGGGGTTTTATGGATATTATTGTTTTAGGAACTTTAAAGGATTTTTTATTGTTTTTATAATTATTTAGGTTTTTTGCGGTTATAAGGGGTTTAGATTTTTAAGGTTTTCCTTTTGTTTTTCTGATGATTATGGTTTTTAAGTTTTTACATATTTTTAGTTATTTTTTAGGATTACTATGGTTTTTGTGGGTTTTTATGTATTTTTAGAGTTTTTATTATTTTTAGAGTTTTTAGGGTTTTTATGGATTTTATCATTTTTTATGTATTTAGGGGTTTTAATTTTTTTAGATTTTCTTAGGGTTTTAGTGGGTTTTTATTTTTTTAGATATTTTTATGGATTTATTTTGATTTCTGGAATTTTTTTGGTTTTAATAACTTTTACATATTTTGGGGATTGTTCGGGGTTTTGAGTTTTTTTTTGGATTTTACATTTTTCTATAGTTTTTAATGTTTTAAGGGGTTCAAAGTTTAAATATAGTTTTTAGGGGTGGTTAGGGTTTTTAATGGGTTTTAGGGTTTTAGGGTTTTTATGTTTGTCTAAGGGGTTTATTGTTTTTAGGGACATTCTGGGGTTTTAGGGTTCTTATATTTTTTTAGTATTTTTAGGGGTTTTACATGTTTTTCTGTATTTTATATTTCTTTGGGTTATCAATATTTTTTTGGATTTATAAATTATTAGGGTTTTTATGGATTTTTAATAATTTTATACTTTTAGGGTTTTATGAAGATTGAGGTATTTTAGTGGTTTTAGGATTTTTGGGGCTTTTAGGTTTTTAGGATTTTTCATGATTTTATATTTTTTATGTTCTTATGGTTTTCTTTGTTTTTATTAGGGATTTTATGATTTTTTAGGATTTTAGAATTTTTAGCGTTTTTTAAAATGTTTTTTGGTTTTCAAGATTTATACTGATTTTTCTGGTTTTTAAGGGTTTTTGGGTTTTTATGGTTTTGGGGGGTTTTTTGAGTTTTTAAGGGATTTATGTGTTTTAGAGTTTTTTTAAAAATTTGGGGGATTAAAGGGTTTTTATATTTTTTGTTGTATTTTAGCGTTTTTATGGGTTTTACGGATTTTAAGGGTTTTAGGGTTTTTTAAAACTTTAGGTGTTATTTTTTTGGGACGTTTGGGGTTTTTAGGGATATTATATTTTATAGGGTTTTATAATTTTTAATGGATTTATAGTGTTTTTATGGGTTTTTTTGTATTTTTTGGTTTTTAGGGGTTTTTATTTTAGTTTAGGGGTTTTTCCACATATATTTGGGGGGTGTTTTTATTTTAGTGTTTTTTATGTTTTTATCTATTTTTAGGGTTTTTTTGATTTTTGTGGGTTTTTTGGGATTTTAGGGATTTTGAGACTGTTTATGAGTATTTAGTGATTTTATGTTTTTTAGGGTTTATATATTTTTCATATTTGTTAAGGGTTATAAGTATTCTTTTTGGTTTTCATGGTTATCTTATTTTTTTTTGGATTTTTGGTATTTTTTACCTTTTTAGGGATTTATAGTGATTTTTTTTTATTTTGTTTTTAGGTTTTTTAGGGATTTTGCAGGGTTTTTGGATTTTTATGGGTTTTTTGGTTTTTAGGGGTTTTATAGTTTTTATTTTTTTTAATTATTATAGAGTCTTGTTAACATTTTGAGGATTTAAAAGTGTTTTTTTAATTTTTAGAAGTTTTTATGGTTTTTTGGGTAATTAATATTTTGTGGGTTTTATCAATTTTAAGGGTGTTTTTTTATTTTTATATTATTTTTGGTTTTTAGGGGTTTGATATTTTTTGGTGTTTATTGTTTTCATAAGGTTTTCATGGGTTTTTTTGGAATTTACATTTTTTGATATTTTTACGGGTGTTTTGTATTTTATGGGTTTTGTGTGTTTTTTGTGATTTTGAGGGTTTTTAGGGATTTGGGATTTTTTTGGGTTCATAGAGTCTTTTATGATTTTTATAGTTTAAAAAATAATAATTTTTAAGGGGTTTTAAGTGTGATGGGGTTTTAAGGTTTTCTTAATGTTTTTTAGGGTTTCAGGTTTTTTATGTTTTTAAGGATTTTTATGTCTTTTTTTGGATTTTTTGGTTTTTACGGTTTTAGGTATTTTGACTGTTTTCAGGAATTGATTTTTTTTATTTTTTCGGAGGATAATGGTTTTTTTATTTTTTCTGGGTTTTAACATTTTTTATATTTTTTAACAATTTTAGGGGTTTAAAGGGTTTTTAGAGATTCTAGTTTTTTATAGGGTTATTTAGGGTTTTATGGTTTTAGGGGTATTAGGGTTATTAGGGCTTTTTTTGGTTTTCAGGTTCTTTTTATTTTTTTAGGGGTTTTAGTATCTTTTGAGTTTTTTGGGGTTTTATGTTTTTTACAGGTATAAAGGGTTTATTTGGGTTTTTAGAGGTTTTACGGTTTCTACATTTTTTTGGAATATAGGGATTTTTTTAAAATTTTATGTTTTTAGTTAATATTATAGATTTTTAGTAGTTTTATGGTTTTTATGTTTTTTGTAATTTTGAGGGTTTTTTGGGTTTTTTGGGGTATTTAAGGTATTTATGGCTATATCAATTTTTAGGTTTTTTATGGGTTTGGTGTCTTTTTTGGTTTTTAGGGTTTTCTTAGGGTTTTTTATGTTTTAGGGATTTTAACATTTTTAGGGGTATTAAGGATTTTTAAGGATTTTTATGGTTCTTGTGGTTTTAGAGGTTTTGAGGGAATTTAGGCTTTTAGAGGTTTTACGGATTTTATGGGTTTTTGCTGGATTTAGGTGTTTTTTTTATTTTTTATGAGTTTTAAATATTTTAATGTATTTTTTTCATTTTTATGTGTTTGAATGGGTTTTAGGGGTTTTAGTGGGTTTTAGTGGTTTTAGGGGGTATTATAGTTTTTGAGGTTTTTAGGGTGTGTTTATGGGATTTAGGGGATTTAATAGTTTTTTACAGTAATTTTTGGGTTTTAGGGTTTTTAGAATTTCATAGTTTCTTGGGGGTTTTAAGTGTTTGTAGGGTTTTAACATTTTCTTATGGTTTTATTGTTTTTTAGGGGATTTTATGTTTTTAGGTATTTTAGGTATTTTTTAGTTATTGTATAGGTTTTACTAGGGCTTAAGAGAATTATGATGTTTTTAGTGGTTTAAATGTATTTTATTGTTTTTATTAGTGTTTTAGGGGATATAAGTGTTTTCGGTTTTTATGGTTTTATTTATGTTTTTCAATGTATTTTGGGTTTTATTATTTTTTTTGGAATTATTATTTCTTTCTAGTATTTATATGGATTTTATGGTTTTCAGGATTTAAGGGTTTTTGGATTTTTTATTCTTTTAGGGGTTCTATTGTTTTTCTGGGGGTTTAGGGTCTTTTTTATTTTAAGGGGCTTAAAGGTTTTTTATAGTTCTTAAACATCGTTATACTATTCGTGAATTTTTCACGTTTTTAATGGTGGTTATGGGTGTTAAGGTGTTTTTGGTTTTGTAAGCTTTTTAGGGGTTTTATGGGTTTTTTGTGTTTTAGGGATTTTATGGACTTTTTAGGTTATTAGGGTTTTTCGTATTTTTACGGTTTTTAGTGGTTTAAATTTGTTTATGTATTTAATATTTTCTAATGGTTTTTAGTGGTTTTATATTTTTATGGATATTTTTGGATTTTATGGATATTTTTATTTTTTTTAGGGTTTTAGGGATTTTTAGGGTTTAGGGTTTTTTGGTTTTTTTAATGATTTTTAGGGTTTTTAGTGTTATTAGGTTTTTAGGTGTTTTTTGTGTTTTTTGTGTTATTAGGTTTTCTTGGGGTTTTAGGGTTTCTACAATTTTTAGTATTTTAAGGTATTTTTATGGTTTTTATGGTCTTATAGTACTTTGGTTTTTATGGAAATTGATGTTTTCTAGGGCAAGGAAGATGTGAGGGTCAGGCTATTCCCCCCCCCCCCCCAATTTTTAAGAAAGAAAGATTCAACTAACAAGGGAGAGTAGGGGTCAAGAGACCCAAACCCAAAAACCCTGTACAACCTCAACCCAAAAAGACCCCAAAAACCCCAAAGATGAAAAAACACACAAACCATAAAAACAAAAAAGTATCAAACATCATCTCCTTGTACATCAACAACCACGATCCAAAAAAACCAAACCATAAGAAGAAACTTCATCAACCTTGCTTCAACACCATAAATACACAATCACCAACCTCCAACAGCCTCACAAAAACCACCATCACTACATTCACCACAAAGAAAAATCATCCACCAACAATCAGCGACCAGTATCCAGCAGCAGCAATCACAATAAACACCCACCACAACAAACAACCAACAACAATTGATCACAATCGCAAGAAACCAGAGGATACTGTGAGTATATCCTACCCCCACCAAGCCACTAGAGGCAATCCCAAGTAATCCAAAGCACGCCAGATCCATCGTCAGGCCGGGAAGAAGCTGGGTTAGGATTTTGTGGCCGGAAGCGCCAGGTCGGACTCTAAGAACCCACAACCGAGACCAAATCCTGAAATCCAGGAGGAGCCCGCCGCATCTTGAAACTCAATTCAGAGGTAGTTCCGAACTTGTGGAGGCCACAATTAGAACCCAATGACAGGGGAACGCCAAACCGGACACCAAGAAAACCAAGAGCAACAACAAGCTCTCGTAGCCACAAAAATATCCAATATCTGTAAAGGATGACATCGTTCTGGAAACCGAGATTCGGACCACATAGAACCAAAGTAAGCCAAACCCAGATGGGGATCCCAAATCCAGGAGAGTTAAAGTCACCTCTATGTGAACCATATCCAAATCTCGAAGCCGCAAAGCGAGATGAAGCCACCTCCGGACGACAAGCGAAGCCAAGGCACAAGTGGGAACCTCCATTGATGCCAATCCAAGGAGAAGCCACCGTCACCGAGTTCAGACCACGCCGGAGGGGGAAAGAGGAGAATTCGAAGGGAAACCCTAGTGGCAAGAGGAGAGGAGAAGATCCACCGCTCCGAGGACTCCTTAGGGTTTTTCTTGTTTTTTAGGGGCTTTAGTGATTTTTGGGTTTTTTGGTATTTTTTCTTTTTTGAGTTTTTTAGGGTTTCATGGTTTTTAGTGTTTTTTAATATTTTGATGGATTTAATGATTTCTTAGAGTTTTTAGTTGATTTAGGGTATTTTGGTTTTTAATGGTTTTTTTAATGTTTTTAGAGGTTTTTATGGTATTTAGGTTTTATTAGTTTTTTGAAATTTAGGGTTTTTAGGGGTTTCAAGTGTTTTTATGTTTCTAAATTTTTATTTAGGGTTTTTAGGGTATTTACATTTTTAGGGATTTTTAATTATTTTTTGGATCTTTATTATTTTGGGGTTCTTCTGTATTTTAAGGGGTTTTTGGGTTTTATGGGGTTTTAAATTTTTTTTTGTGTTTTTAGGGGTTCTAATGGTTTCTTATGGTTTTTAAGGTTTTTAGGGTTTTTATATTTTTTGGGATTTTATGGATTTTATGTTTTTAGGGTTTTTTGGGTTATTAACGGTTTTATAGTTTTTTGGGGTTTTAAGGGTTTTTTGAGATTTTTAGGGTTTTTAATTTTTTAAAAGTTTTTAAACATTTTTTGGGTTTAAAGGGGTTTTTGAGTTTTTAGTGGTTTTTATAGTTTTTACAGTTTTATGGGTTTTATTGTTTTTAGGGATTTTAAGGCATTTAGGGCCTTTTTAGTGTTTTTAGTAGTTATTGTATTTTTTATTAGTTTTAGGTTTTTTATGGTTTTCTCTTGGGTTTTTAGGATTTTTAAGTGTTTTTACATTTTTAGGGATTTTTGTGATTTTTTAGGATTTTTAGGGATTTAGGGATTATAGGTATTTTTAGGGTATTTATGATTTTTATGGTTTGTATGGTTTTTTATAATTTTGTGTGTTTTATGTTTATATTGGTTTTAAGTGTTTTTTATTTTTTAGGATTTTCTTAGGGGTTTTCTAGGTATTTATGGGTTTTTCTATGTTTAGTGATTTTATGGATTTTATAGGATTTTTATGATGTTTTAGGGTATTTATGGATTTAGAGGGATATTAGGGGTTTATTGTTTTTTTGGATTATTTATTTTTTAGTGGTGTTATGGTTTTTAGAGCATTTTTACATTTTTAGGGGTTTAAAGGGTTTTTATATATTTAGTTGGTTAAGTGGTTTTATGGATTTTTAGTGGGTTTCATGTTTTTTATGTATTTTTTTTTGTTTTTAAGGGTTTTTATGTATTTATTATATTTTAGGGGTCTAGTGGTTTTCTCATTTTTTGGATTTTGAGTTATTATAATTGTTTTTAGGATTTTTTGTTTTTATTAGGGGTTTGGGGGTTTTTTGTGTTTGTTAAATTTTGAGGAATTTTTGGGGCTTTGTTAGGTTTTTATGGTTTTGTTGGGTTTTTAGGGATTGGTAGTGGTTTTCAGGGTTTTTACATTTTTAAGGGATTTTAGGAGTTTTTACAGTTTTTAGGGATTTTTAGGGTTTTTATCATTTTTTAGGGTTTTTAGGTGTTTAAGTGTTTTTGGGTTTTAAGGGTTTCTTAGTGTTTTTTTTCGGTTTTTAGTATTTTTTTTATTTTTTTCGTAAGTGTTTTTCAGGTTATAAGGGTTTCTTAGTGTTCTATGGTTCAGGAGGTTTTACATATTTAGTTATTTTTTACTGATTTTTACGATTTTTATGTTTTGGGGATTTTTATGGATTTTGAGTGTTTTATGGTTTTTAGGGATTTTATTGTATTTATTTGTGTTTTGGGTTTCTATGGTTTTTTATGGTTTTTTCATGTTTTATGGTTTTTTAGGGATTTTATAGGTTTACAGGATTTTAGGGGTTTTTATGTTTTTTAGGGTTTTTTGGTTTTTTGGGTATTTTATTATTTTTTATCCTTTTTTGGGTTTTCTAGGGGTTATATGTATTTCGGGATTTTTTTGGTATCATTTTGGTTTTTTCGATGTTTTCAAGGTTTTTTATTTTTTTTATATTTTTAATGATATTTTTAGGATTTTATGGTTTTTATGGTTTTTAGGGATTTTTGGGGTTTTTAATGGTTTTTGAGTTTTTAGGGTTTTTTTTTATTTTTCCCATTTTAATAGTTTTTTGTCTTTTTAACATTTTTTGGGGTTTAAATGATTTTATTTAGTTTTTAGTGGTTTTGGTGGGTTCATAGGTTTTGAAATGTTTTTCAAATTTTTAGGGGTTTTTAGGGTTTTTATGTTTTTTAAGACCCTTTTAGTGTTTTGTGGTTTTTTAGTGTTTTTAGGTTTTGTAGGGTTTTTATGTGTTTTTAGATGTTTATTATTCCCTTATGGTTTTTCAATATTTTTATGGAATTTTACATTTTAAAGGATTTTAAGGATTCATAGCGTTTTAATGGATTTTTAGAATATTTTTGGATTTTTTGGGGTTTAAAGGTTTTTAGGGTTCTTAGGAATTTTATGGTTTTTTTTCATTTTTTAGGTTTTTATGGGTTTTTAGTGTCTTTAGGTTTTTAAGGATTTATTATTATTTTTAGGGGTTTTGGGGTTTTATATTTTTTTATCTGTATGGATGTTTTTCGATGTTTTTGGGTTTTTAGGGGTTTTTGGGATTTTGGGGGTTTATTGGTTTTTTATTTTTTTAGGGTTTTAGGGGTTTATTGATTTTTTATATTGTATTTTATAGTTTTTTTATTTTTAACATTTTATGTAGTCTAAATGGGTTTTCAAGTTTTTTCTTATTTTTATTTTTTATGGGATTTTCTGATTTTTATGGTTTTTAGGGGTTTTATTTTTTTTATGTTTTTTAATGTTTTTAGGCAATTTGGGGTTGTATGTGTTTTTAGGGTTTTATGTAGTTATTAAAGGATTTTAGGTTTCTATGATTCTTTATATGTTTTCAGGGATTTTTAGGGGATTTTTAGAATTATTATTGTTTTTAGGGTTTTTAACTATTTTGATAGAGTTTTAGGGTTTATAGACATTTTAGCTTATTTTTTTATCTGTTTGAGTTTCATAGTTTTTTTAAGGATTTTTACAGTTTTTATTGTTTTTAGTGGTTCAAAAGGTTCTTATAAGTTTTATTATTTTTTAGGGATTTATGGGTTTTATAGGGTTTTATGGTTTAAGGGTGTTTTATGGTTTCTACGGGGTTTGGGGGATTTAGGGTATTTTAAGATTTCATTGGGTTTTTAGTATTTTTTAGGTTTTTAGGGGATTTAATAATTTTTATGTTTTCAAAGAGTTTTTATGGGTTTTTAAGTTTTCTAAATTTTTATGGACTTTTATGGATTTTTATGGATTTTTTATGGATTTGTTTTTTATGTTTTTGTGGTTTTTAAGGGTTTTAGAGTCTTCTAGGGGTTTTATAATTTTTTCAGTTTTTTTGTGCTTTAATTGAATTAGTAATTAATGTTGTTCTTCGATATATTCATGGATTTTAGGATTTTTTAAATTTTTAGTGATTTTATGATCTTTTAGGATTTTTATGAATTGTTATGGTTTTTAGGGATTTTAAGAGTTTTTATGGATTTAGGTTTTATTAAGTTGCTTTTTCTGGGTTTTATAGTTGTTTTGAGTTTTCTAGGGTTTATGAGGTTTTAGAGTTTTTTTTTTAAATTTTTAGGGGTTTAAAGAGGTGTTAGAGTTTTTAGTGATTTTATTAGTTTTTAGGGTTTTTATGGTTTTAAGGGTTTTTATAGGTTTTACAATTTTTTAGGATTTTTAGGTTCTTTTAGTGCATTTAGTGTTTCATGTTTTTATGGGTTTTATGTGATTTTTGGTTTTTAAGGTTTTCTTTGGCCTTTTTATGGGATTTTGATATTTTTAATGTTTTAGGGATTTTTTGTGGGTTTTATGATTTTTAGTGTTTTATAGTATTTTTATGGGTTTTATGGTTTTTTTTGGGTTTTAGTGTTTTGAGATTGTTTAGGAATTTTTGGGTTTTTTAGGATTTTTTGAATTTTTAAAGAATTTTTAGTGGTTTAATTTTTTTTGGTATTCACGTTTTTCTAAGCGATTTATATGGGTTTTAGGGTATTAATATTTTTATAGATATTTATACATTTTTATGGTTTTTCGGGGTTTTTGGGTTTTTGGGTTTTTGGGTTTTTTTGGGTTTTATGGTTCTTATTAGTTTTTTGGTTTTTTGGTTTTTAGGATTTTTTGAGTTTTTAGGGGTTTGAAAGTTTTTATAGTTTTTTCACATTTTAAGGGGTTTTTATGTTTTTAGGGGTGTTAGATTTTTTTGGGGATTTTGGTGTTTTTATCATTTTTACGGTCTTGAGGGTATTAAGTGTTTTTAGGTTTTTATGGTTTTCTTAAGGTTTTTCATGGATTGTACATTTTTTTAGTTTTTAATGTTTTTTTTATTATTTGGGTTTTTAGTTATGTTGATAGTTTTTAATGTTTTAAGTGTATATATGGGATTTAGGGTTTTTAGATTTTTAATGGATTTTAAGTGTTTTAAGGTTTTAAGGTTTCATTGGGGTTTTCTGGGTTTTTAGGGGTTTCTATGATTTTATGCATTTTTATGGATTTTTTATAAATTTTATGGTTTTTATGGTTTTTATGGATTTTTAGGTATTTTAGGTGTTTTTAGTGCTTTAGGGTCTTTATGGTTTTTTTGTGGTTTAGGGGGTTTTTATGTTTTTTGGGGATTTAAATGCTTTTTATTGTTTTTAAGGCATTAAAGGGGTTTTGGAGTTTAAGTTTGCTTTTAGGGTTTTAATTAATTTTTTCATTGTTTTATGATTTTAGGGGCTTTATGGTTTTAATGGTTTTTGAGGCTTTTTAGGGTTATCTTGTGTTTTTATCTTTTTTTGGTTTTTGAGGTTTTTTGTGTATTTATGTTTTTATGTTTTTATGTTTCTGTGGTTTTTTTTGTTTTTCAGTGTTTTTATAGTCTTTATATTTTATTGTATTTTTTATGGGTTTTCATGATTTTTATTGTTTTTTGGGTTTCTAGGGATTTTGAGGTGTTTTATGGGTTTTTATGGTTTTATAATTTATTAGGTTTTTAAGGGTTTTAGTTTTTTATGGGATTTATGGTTTTAATAGGGTGTTTCAGGGATTTTTTTTTATTTTTAGGCGTTTTTAGTTTTTTAGGTTTTTTGTTATTAGGGAATTTGAAGTGTTTTCATTGGGATTAAATTTTCTCTAGAGTATTTTCTGGGTTTTAGTGGGTTATAGGTCTTTTTAGGATTTTTCGAGTTTTTAGCATTTTTAGGTTTTTAGGGGTATTAAGTAATTTTTATTTCATTAGGTTTTATTATGGTATTTTAGGGTATTTACAGTTTTTAACATTTTTAGGGACTCATAGGGTTTTTAGGAATAATATGTTTTTATGGGTTTTAGTGATTTTTAGGGGTTTTATATATTTAAGGGGTTTAAGGGGTTTTAGCATTTTTAGGTTTTTTAGGGTATTTAAGTGCTTTTATGGTTTTATGTATTTATTAGGGGTTTTCAGATTTCTTAAGATTTTTTATGTTTTTAGGGATTGTTTGGGATTTTTAGTATTTTTATATTTTTTTTAAGTTTTTTTCATTTTGAGTGTTTTGTGTGTTATAGGGTTTTTTTGGGTTTTTTGGGTTTTTTGGGTTTTTTGGGTTTTTTTGGGTTTTTATTTTTTTTTGTTTTTAGGGTTTTTAATGGTTTTTAGAGACATTTATCATTTTTTGGGTTTTATTGGGTTTTTATATTTTTAGTGGGTTTTTAGGGTATTTATGGGTTTTTAGGGTTTTTATGGGATTTAAGGGGTTTTGGGGGGTTTTAGCATTGTAGGGTATTTTTAGTGTTTTTGGGTTATTATAATTTTTGGGATTTGTCATAGTTATAAGTGTTTTATGTTTTCATTGTTTTCTAAGGGTTTTTTCAAGTATATTAGGATTTTTATACTTTTAGGAATATTTTTGATTTTTTAAGAGTACTATAAGTTTTTAAGGGATTAAGGAATTTTAATTGCTTTTAGAGTAACTTTGGGTTTAATGGTTTTTTGGGTTTTTATTGTTTTTCTTTGATTTTTTATGGATTTGTATGTATTGGGGGGGTAGGGAATTTTTAGGCAAAGCAGTTTTAGGGCCAGGGGTGTCTCGGACCCACAAAATTTATTAACAAAAAAAGTAAGTACAAGGCTTTACAAGGAGGGTCCTCACAACCGAGTATGCAAGTCACCCTTCATGTCTGAGTCCACAAGGGGAGTACAAAAATCTGGTGCAACAAATGACCACATGGAACATCCATACTCAATTGCTTTCTTGGAGAGCATGTCTGCCACCTTGTTCACTTCCTTGTATGCATGTGTGACCATAATGTTCGTACCCTGAGAAGTCCTCTGACACTCAACCCATTGTGGTAGGAGCCTCCATTAGGGGTTTTATGGTTTTTAGGTGTTTTGGGTGTCTTTTAGGGTCTTTTGGGTTTTTAGCGTTTTTATATTCTTTAGTGGTTTTATGTTTTTTTAGGTTTTATGGTTTTCATGGGGGTTTTCTTTATATTTAGGTTTTTTAATTTTTTTTGGATTTTTAGGGATTTATGGATTTTTGTGGTTCCTTTTGGTTTTTTGGATTTTGACTATTTTGTTTTTTTTGTTTTTATGTTTTTTAACATTTTTAGGTTTTTTGGGGATTTAATATTTTTTAGGGTTTAATGTTTTCTTATGGGTTTTATGTGTATTTATTACGTTTTGATGGATTTTTTGTGATTTTTTAGTATTTTTATGTTTTTTTTTGGTTTTTCTGGGATTTTGAGGGGTTTCAGGGGTTTCATGTTTTTTTCTTTTTAATTGGTTTTTTTAGTTTTTAGGGTTTAAAATGTTTTTTATAGTATTAAAATTTAATGGTATTGAAGGTTTTTTAGAGTTTTTAGTTGTTTTTAGGGTCTTTATGTGTTTTTAGGGTTTTTTATGGTTTTATGGTTTTGGGGATTTTATGGTTTTTTTGGGGTTTTAGGGTTTTTATATTTTTTGGGTTTTTTAGAATATTTAGTGTAATTAGATTTTTTATGTTTTTTGTGGGTTTAGGGTTTTTTGAGAATTTTTACATTTTTAGGGTCTTTTAGGTATTTTTTAGGATCTTTATGATATTTAGTGTTTTCTTAGAATTTGTGGGTTTTTATGGTATTTATGGTTTTTTTCGTTTTTAGTGATTATCTGAGTTATTTATGGTTTAAAGATTTTTAAAGTTTTTAATGTTTTTAGGTGTTATAGGGGTTTTAATGTTTAATGTGGTAATTATAAATTTTATGGGGTTTTAGGGGGTTTTAGGGGTTTTTATAGTTTTAAGGGTTTTTTGGATTTTATGGGGTTTTATGGGTTTTAGGGTCTTGTTAGGGTTTTTTTATAGTTTTTATCATTTTTAGGTTTTATTACGACTGTTAAGTGTTTTTAGGGTTTTAATGTTTTTATGGGGTGTTTGGTTTTTTAGTATTTTTTTCATTTTTATTGATTTTTAGGGGTTTTAGGATTTTCTAGGGTTGTGAAGGTTTTTAGTATTTTTATATTCTTAAGGGTTTTAAGTGTTTTTTGGTCTCTATGGTTTTATTTTGTTTTTTAGGGTTTATAGGGGTTTTTATGTTTCTTGTGATTTATAGGGCATTTTTATGATTTTTAGCTGTTTTAGGTTTTTTATGGATTTTGAATATTTATAGGGTTTTTGGGGTTTAGTTGTGTTATCTTTTTAGTGGGTTTATTGTTTTTTTGAGTTTTTAATGTTTTTATGGGTCTAAATGGTTTATATTGTTTTTCGTGGTTTTATAGGTTTTGGGGTATTTTTTGGTTTGTATGGGTTTTATGAGTGTAAGTGGGATTTTAGAGGTCTAGGGTCTTTTTTGGTTTTCAAGGGTTTTGTTAGTATTTTTATGTTTCTTATGGATTTTGAGTGTTCTTAGATTTTTATGGTTTTCCTAGCGTTGTTTAAATTTTAGATATTTTTATGTTTTTTTTGTATTTTATAGGGTATTTAGGGTATTAGGGATTTTGTTACTTTTTAGGATTTTTAGGGGTTTTTTGTTTTTTTGGTTTTTATGGGTTTTAGCATTTTTATGGATTTAGGGGTCTTATGTTTTTTAAGGTTCAAAATGATTTCTTAGTGTTTTTAGGGTGTTTAGGATTTTTTTCATTTTTAATGATAAAGAGATTTTACTTGATTTTTTTTTACAGTTTTCGGGATTTTTACTCTTTACATGGTATTAATGGGTTTTCTGGGTTTTTTGGTCTTTTTTATTTTTTTTAGGTTTTTAAAGAGTTTTATAGATTTTCAAAATTTTAGGGGTCTAAATGGTTTTTATAGTGTTTTTTATTCATTGTTTGAGTATTTATTTTTTTATGGTTTTAGGGTTTTCATACGGTTTTAGTGATTTTTTGTTTTTAAGGATTTTGGCCTTTTTAGGTTTTCCGGGGTTTTTAAATATTTTTCGTATTTTAGGGTCTTTTCAGGGGGGTTTAGGTTATTTAGGTATTTTGTGTTTTTAGTAATTTTTAGGGATTTTTTTAAATTTTCTGGTTTTTTATGGATTTTAGGTATTTTAGGGATTTTAGGTTTTATAGGGATTTTGGGGGCTTTAGGGGTTTTAGGATTTTTAGTTTTTTGGGGGGTTTATATTTTTTTATGTTTTAAGTTTTTCTTACATGTTTTATGGGGATTTTACTTCTTTAGTAATTTTTTGGATTTTTATAGATTTTAAGGGGTTTTATATATTTTTAGGATTTTTATGGATTTTTATGTTTTTAGGGTCTTTATGTTTTTTTTTGGGTTTTTTGGTTTTTTGATTTTTTTAGGGTTTTATGGTTTTTTGAGTTTCTCAAAGTCATTAGGGGTTTAAATGGATTTTTAAAGATTTATTGTTTTTACGGTTTTATGGGTGTTTAGAGTTTTTAGGATTTTTGGAGATTTTTATTTTTAGGGTTTAAATGACTTTTAATGTTCCTTAGGGTTTTAGCATTTTTATTTTTTAGGTATTTTTAGTGTTATTATGTTTTTATGGTTTTCTTATGTATTTTCATGGTTTATGGATTTTTTATGTTTTGATTGATTTTTAAGGATTTTTATAGTTGTATGGGATTTTATGGATTTGAGAGTTTTTAGGGTTTTTAGAATTTATATGTGGATTTTGGGTATTAAGTGTTTTTATATTTTTAAGGTTTTATTAGGGTATTTCATGTTTTGTTATGTTCTTAGGGATTTTTTTTCACTTTTATGATTTTAACGGTTTTCAAGGTTTTTAGTGATTTTGAAGGTTTTCAGTGTTTTGAGAGTGTTTATGGATTTTTAGATTTTTTTTCATTTTTAGTGGTTTAAAGGATTTTTATTGTTTTCAATGATTCTTAGGGTTCTTGTGGGTTTTTAGGGTTTTAAATTTTTTATGGGTTTTAAGGTTTTTTGGGTTTTTTAAGGCCTTTTTAGGATTTTAGGGTTTTTACCATTTTATGGTTATTCGGGTATTTAATTATTTTTAATATTTTAAGGGTTTATTAGGGGTTTTTAGATTTTTAGGGTTTTTCTTTCAATTTTAAGGATTTTTAGTTATTTTTATGAGTTTTAGGGATTTTTTATATTTGTTAGGGATTTTGAAGGTTTTCAGGGGTGTTTATAGTTTAAAGATTTATATGGATCTCATCATTTTTTAGTTTTTTAAGGGTGTTCAGGGATTTATGGTTTTTTTAGTGTTTTAATAGAATTTGAGGGTATTCATGTTTTCATGTTTTCATGGGTTTTTAGGTTTTTCTTGAGTTTTTATGGCTTCTGATGTTTTCTAAATTTATTTATTGTTTTTAGGAGTTTGAAGGGGTTTTAATTTTTTTTATGTTTTTTGGGGGTTTAGGGGGTTTTAATGGTTTTTAGTATTTTATGGTTATAAGGGGTTTTAAGGGTATTTTGTGTCATTTTATGGTTTATTTCGGTGTTTCTTGTTTTTATGTTTTTATGGATTTTTAGTGTTTTTTGGTTTTTATGTTTCCCATTTAGTGTTTCAAAGTTTTTAGAGTTTTTACATTTTCATGGATTTTTAGGATTCTATGTTTTATTTACAATTTTTATTAATTTTGATGGTTTTTAGGGGTTTTGGGGTATTTATATTTTTTTGATTTTTAATTATTTTTAGTGTTTTTTAGGTTTTAAGGATTTATTAGGGTTTGTTAGTGTTTTGATGGATTTTAATGCTTTTAAGTATCTTATGGAATTTTTACAATTTTTATAGTTGTTTATATATTTACTGATTTTGAGGTGTTTTCGGGTTTTTAAGTGTTTTAGGGTTTTAATGATTTTCTCTAATTTTTTAATTTTCTAGAGTTTATAGGGTATTATGGTTTTTAGTGTATTTAATAATTTTAGGGTTTTAAAGGGTTTATAGAGTTTTTAGTCGTTTTAGGGGTTTCGGTTTTTTTTGGGTTTTTTTGGTTTTTAGGGTTTTTATAGTTTTTAGGGGTTTTATCATTTTTATTGATTTCAGGGTATTTTAGATCTTTATAGGATATTTTAGTCTTTTTATAGTTTATATGGTTTTTATGGGTTTTATGTGTTTTTAGTTTATTAAGGTTTTCTTAGGGTTTATCAAATTTTTTAGGCATTTTTATGTTTTTAGGTATTTTTTATTATATTTTATATTTAGGGGTTTAACGTTTTTAGGGATTTCAATTATTTTTTAATATTTTTAAGGGTTTATAGGGATTTTAGATATTTTTTATTTTTTATGGGTTTTAAGTGTTTTTAGGTTTTATGGTTTTGTTAGTGTATTTAGAGTTTTTTACACTTTTCAGGATTTTTAGTGCTATTTTCTTATTTTCGTTCTTTTTTAGTGGATTTAGGGATTTTTAGGGTTTTTAGGGTTTTTTTAGTTTTTTTATATTTTTTCAGATTTTTAAGTATTTTTATAGTTTTTTAATTCTTTTTATGAGATTAAATGGTTTTTAAAGTATTTAGTGTGTTTTAGGGTTTTATAGGTATTTAATTTTTTTTTATGTTTTATGTATTTTTTTTGGGTTTTGGTTGTCTTACGGTTAATTAGGGGTGTATGTGGTTTCTACTGGGTTTTTAATGGTTTTCGTGGTTTTATTTTTTTGAGGGGGTGTTTAGGAATTTTAGGTTCTTTTTGGGTTTTTAGGGTTATTAGTGTTTTTTTGTTTTTATAGGTTTTAAGTGCATTTTTTTCTAGTATTATATGGGATTTCCAATATTTTTATGGGTTTGTCAATTTTTAGGGATTTTTTTGTTTTTATATTTTTTAGGTTTTTAAGAGTTTTAAGTGTTTTTATATTTTCATGGTTTTCTTAAGGTTTTTCTAAGATTTTTGTTTTTTTAAGTTTTTATGGATTATTGGGGATATTTTAAGCATTTTATTATTTTGTAGGGTTTTATGGATTTTTTTGGGTTTTTAGTGTTTTTAGGGTTTTTAGTGTTTTTTGGTTTTTTTTTGATTTTTTGGGTTATTGAGGTTTTTGAGTTTTTTTAGATTTTCTGGATTTTTAGAGTTTTATAAAAAAAATTAATTGTTTAAGTGGTTTTTAGATTTCTTAGGGATTTTATGGGATTTTTGGTTTTTAATGGTTTTTTAGGGTTATTGGGTTTTAGGGTTTTATGGTTTTTAGGATTTTTTGTATTTTTAGTTTTTTATGGTTTTTAAATATTTTAAAGGTTTTATGGATTTATTTTGTGTTTTTAGGGTTTTATGTTTTATATATCTATAGGTAAGTGTTATAATTTTTATCGGTTTTTTGGTTTTTAGGGATTTTCTGGGGTTTCAGTGTTTTTAGGGTTCTCATCTTATTTAGGGATTTTTATTTTTTTTATATTTTATGGTTTTGTAACAGTTTTCTAGGGCTCTTTGGTTTTTAAAATATTACTTATTTTGAGGTTATTTTTATATTTTTAATGATTCTTTAGTATTTTTAGTGATTTTGGAGGGCTTTAGTGTTTTTTAGGTTTTTAAGAGTTTTTATGGTTTTTTTGTTTTTAGGGGTTTTTGTGTTTTTTGGGGTTTTATGGTTTTTTAGAGATTTTTATCCCTTTTATGGGTCTAAAGGGTTTTTATAGTTTTTAGATTTCTTTTAGAGATTTTATGGTTTTTAGGGTTTTAATGATTTTAATGTTTTTTATGGTTCGTTGGGTTTTTTCTATATTTTTCAGTCTTTTCAGAGATTTTTAGGGTTTTTAGATTTTTAGGGTTTTTTGGATTTTATGTGCTTTTATGCTTTCACAGGTTTCTTAATATTTTTTTTGGGTTTGTAGGGTTTTTAATGTTTTTGGGATTTTTTTGGGACTTTTAGTATTTTTATGGTTTTTTAATGGTTTCGAGATTTTGAGGTGTTTTAGCTGTTTTGGGGATTTTGAGGGGTTTTTAGGGGTTTTAGTATTTTTTTTGTAGTTACTTATTTTATGTTTTTTTGGTTTTTATGTTTTTAGGGATTCCCTTGGGTTTTTCAATTTTTGTAGTATTTGTTAATTTTATGGATTTTTTTAGGCTTTTTAGGATTTTTATAATTTTAGGGTTTTTAGGGGTTTATGGATTTTGATGGTTTTCAGGGTATTTTATGGATATATGGGTTTTTTTGAGTTTTTTTGGATTTTTAGGCATTTTTGGTATTTTATTTTTATTATCTTTTTTAGGGATTAAAGGGTTTTTAGTGTTTTAATGGGTTTTAAGGGTGTTTAGTGTTTTAGTGTATTTTAGACAGTTTTTTTTGGGTTTTTCATGTTTTCGGGGTAATCATTATTTTTAGAATTTTATTATTTTCTTAAGTTTTTCAATGTTTTTAGGTATTTTTATAGTTTTTTATTATTTTTTAAGGATTTCTAGTATTTTTTATTTTACGGATTTTTGGATTATTTGGTGCTTTAGGGGTTTAATGTTTTTTGCACTCTTATGTTTTGAGGTGTGTTTTTTTTCTTATATAATTAATATTATTTTAGTGTTTTCTATATTTTTAGTGGGTTTTACAGTTTTAGGTATTTTTATGGATATTTTTGAATTTTTATGGTCTTTAGGGTTTTTAGGGATTTTGAGGGTTTTTAATATTTTTATGGATTTTAGGGTTTTTATGTGGTTTTTTTGTTTTTTGGGTTTTTTATGTTTTTAAGGGTTATTATGGTTTTTTAGTGTTTTTAAATGTTTTTAGGATTTTATGGGGTTTTATGAGATTTTAGTGGTTTAAGGCGATTTTAGATTTGTGGGGTCTTTTTTGGGGGGTTTTAGGGTTTTCATTATTTTTTTAGATTTTTAAGGGTTTTATGTGTTTTATGTTTTTATGGTTTTCTTAGGGTTTTTTCATGGTATTTAGGTTTTTATGTTTTTATTGATTTTTAGATATTTTTAGATATTTTGTTATTTTTATGCGTTTTGGGGATTTGGAGGGGTTTGGGGGGTTTTAAAATTTATCTATGCTTACGGGTTTTTTGTGTTTTTTGTTTTAAATTTTTTCTTAAGGGGTTTTAGGGTTTTATGGTTTTTAATTTTTTAGCGGTTTTAAGGAATTTTTAGGAATTTTATGGTTTTTCTGGTTTTTAGGGATTTTAGGGTTTTTAGTTTTTTAGGGTTTTTATAATTTTTTTTTGTTATTAGGGTTTTTTGAGTTTTTAGTGATTTTAAGGGTTTTAAGGGTTTTTAAATTTTTTTATGGGCTTAAGTGATTTTCAGTGTTTGGTTTTCGTTTTTGTTTTGGTTTTTACGGTCATTAAGGTTTTCTAGGGTTTTTACTGTTCATAGGGGTTTTTAGGGTTTCAGGTTCATTATAGGGTTTTTAGAAATTTTAGGTTTTTAGGGGTTTTATGTTTATTTCATTTTTAAGGATTTCTAAGGTTTCTTTAGGTATTTTATAGGTTTCTATGTTTCTTATAATTTATTGTCCTTTTACGTTTTTTTATTTTTTACAGTTTTTATGGATTATCAGGGTTTTTAGGGTTCTTAGGTCTTTATAGATTTAGTGTTTTTTGATTTTCTAATATTTTAATTTTTTAGGTTTTAAATGTATTCTAAGGGGTTTTTAAGATTATTTATGTTTTTAGGGATTTATTGTGATTTTTATGGATTTTTATGGTTTATAAGTATATTGAGGTCTTTATGGTCTTTTAATGTTTTATAGTTTTTATATTTTTTTGGGTTTTTTTGTGTTTAGTGGTTTTTTAGTTTCCTAAGATTTTTAAAGGTTTTAGATTTCTTAAATTTGTTTAGAGTATAAATGGTTTTTATTGTTTTAGTGTATTTTTATAGTTTTTATGGGGTTTTAGAAGTTTTAAATATTTTATTGGTTTTATGGGTTTTAAGGTGTTTCAGGTGTTTGTGGTATTTTTAGGGGGGTTTTGGGTTTTATTTGTTATTAGGATTTTTAGGGGTTTTATGTTTTCTGTGTTTTTAAGGTTGTATTTGGGTTTTTAGAGGATTTTAGTGTTTTTAAAAAATTTATGGATTTTTATGTTTATTTACAATTATTAGGGTTATTAGGGATTTTGTGGTTTTTAAGTATTTTTTTTGTATTTCATGGTATTTTTAAATGATTTTAGAATTTTTTAGGTTTTTAGAGTTTTATGTGTTTTTATGTGTTTGTGGTTTTCTTGAGTTATGTCAATGTTTTTATAGTTTTTTACATTTCTAGTGATTTTTAGGGATTTTTTTATGATTTTTAAGGATTGTATTATTTTTGGGTTTTTTGGGATTTTTTAGTTTTTTAGGGTTTTTAATGTTTTTATACTTTTTTAATAATCTTATTGGTTTAATGAGTATTAAAGATTTTATAATTTTTAATTTTTTGTGGGTTTTTAGGGGATTTTATAGTTTTCTGGGTTTTATGGGTTTTATGATATTTTTTTGTGTATTTAACATTTTATTGGTTTCTAAGGTTTTGTGGGATTTTAGAATTTTGATGTTTTTTTAGAATTCTTAATTATTTTACTGTTTTTTTGTTTCTATGTTTTTGTTAAGGTTTTTTTTGGGTTTTTAAAATTTTGAGGAAATTTACAGTTTTAGGGATTTAAAGGCTTTTTAGGATTTTTATGGGTTTTTACATATTTTATGGGTTTTAGGGTTTATTAAGGTTTTTAAGTGTTTTCAGGATTTGTATTATTTTTAGGAATTTTAGGGGTTTTATGTGTTTTTAGGTCTCTATGATTCTCTGAGGGGTTTTCTTGGTTTTTATAGGCTTTTTACTTTTTTAGGGATTTTTAAGGATTTTAATTTTTTTTATATTTTTTATGGTTTTTAGGGGTTTTGTTGGGTTTTCAGGGGTTTTATGGTTTTTATTTTTTTAGGGTTTCAGGTTTTTTCTTGGAGGGGGTGGTGGGTATAGGGTGTTTAATGTTTTTTAATATTTTTAGGGGATTAATGTTTTTTAAGATTTTTTAGTGGTTCTAGGATTTTTATGGGTATTTAGAGATTTTAGTGTTTTCAGGTATATTAGGGGTATTTAGTGATTTAGGGTTTTTATTGTTTTCTTAGTTATTTTCATGGTTTTTAGGGTTCCTTACATTTTGGGTAATTTTTATGGATTTCTAGTGATTTTATGAAATTTTGGGTTATTAGAGATTGTGTGGGGTGTATGGGTTTTTATGGTTTTTAGGGGTTTTTAGCATTTTTTTTATATTTTCAGGGATTTAAATGGTTTTTATGTTTTTAAACATTTCTTATGGTTTTTCAGATTTATTATATTTTCATGGAATTTTAGGGGTTTTTTTGAATTTTAGGGTTTTTTAGTTTTTTAATGATTTCTAGCATTTTTAGTGGTTTTAAGGGATTTTATGGTTTTTTTGGGATTTTAGGTTTTTTGAGGTTTTACAGTTTTACGGTATTTTAGTGTTTTTGAACATTTTAGGGGATAAAAAGGTTTTTATTGTTTTAGTTATTTTCTAAGGTTTTTATTGTTTTTAGGTGTTTTATGGTTTTTATGGGTTTTATGGGTTTTAGGGGTTTCATGGAGTTTTTTAGGTTTTTAGGGGTTTTACCAATTTTTAGGTTTTAATCGGTTAAAAGTTTTTTGTATTTAATGTTTTATTAGCGGTTTATAGGGATATTATGATATTTTACATTTCCTGTTAATTTTTCAGATTTTTTTTCGGATTTCTGTGCTTTTTTGGGTGTTTGAGTGGGTTATACGGCTTTTAGTGTTTTCTTCATTTTTGGGGTTTATGTTTTTATAGTTTTTTATAGTTTTATATTGGTTTTAAAGTTTTTATAAAGGTTTTTTATTTTTTATGTATTTTATTGGATTTTTATTGTTTTTAGTGTTATCAGTGATTTTGAGTGTTTTTAACGTTTTTTTAGTTTTTCGGGCTTTGGGGTTTTATGGTTTTTTATTTTCTTAGGGTTTTAATGGTTTTTAGAGACATATATGGTTTTTTGGGTTTATCAGGTTTTACGATTTTTGTGGGTTTTAGGGTTTTTATGGTTCTTAGGGTCATTGGGTATTTTAGTGTTTTATCATTTTTAGGATTTTAGGTGTTTTACATGTTCATAGGTTTTTAAGGTTTTCTTAGGGGTTTCTTGTTTTTTTTTGATTTTTTACGATTTTAGAAATTTTTTGGGATTATTTTGGATTTTTATTTGTATGTTTGGTTTTTTAGTGTTTTTTTGGTTTTTTATGTGTTCTCAGATTTTTAATGTTTTATTTTTGATTTTCATGGTTTTTAAGGTTTTATACATTTTTAGTGTTTTATATGGATTTTTAGTATTTTTATGTTTTTAGGGTTTTGGGGATTTGGATGGATTTTAGGAGAATTTAAATTTTCAGTAGTTTATGAATTTTTTGGGTTTTGACAGATTTTTTGGAGTTTTTTATGGATTTTTGATATTTGAAATTTTTTAGATTTTTAATGGTTTTTTAGAATATTTATTTATTTTTAGGGTTTCTTTGGGTTTTAGATTTTATTAATGATTTTATTGGTTTCTATGGGTTTTATGGATTTTTGGATTTTTAGCGTTTTTAGGTTTTTTTGGGGTTTTATGGGGTTTGATGTTTTCATAGCTTTATTAGGGGTTTTAGGGGTTTTTTTGGTTTTAAGGGAATTTAGGGTTGTTTTTTTGAAATTTATTGTTTGTAGTTTTTTCATGGAGTTTAAGTGTTTTTTGGGTTTTTATGATTATAGGGTTTTAAGTTTTTAAGAATATTTTTGGGTTTCAAGTAATTTTTGGTTTTTAAGGTTTTCATAGAGGTTATCTAGGTTTTTTGTGGTTTTTAAATTTTTTTGGGATTTTTTGGATTTTTTGGATTTTGTGGTCTTTATGTTGGTTTATGGTTTTTTGGGTTTTTTGGGTTTTTTGGGGCTTGAGTGTTTTTTTAATTTCTTTTTAGGATTCATGGTTTTTGAGAGTATTTTATCATTTTTTGTGGTTTAGAATATTTTTAGAGTTTTTAGGGTTTTATGATTTCTTGTGTTTTTTAGGGTTTTTTGGGTTGTTTGGGTTTTATGATTTATTATTTTTTTTAGTGGCTTCATAGTTTTTAGGATTTTTATGGTTTTGTATGGGTTTGTATGGTTTTTTTACCAGTTTTTAGGTTTTAAGCGGTTTTAATTATTTTTAGGTTTTTAATGTTTTCTTACATTTTTTTCATGGATTTTTATGTTTTTTTGTATTTTTTAGGATTTTTATGGATGTTAATGGTTTTAGGGATTTTGTGGGGTTTTGAGTATTTTTTTATATTTTAGGTATATAATGTTTTTTTGGGTTTTTTTGAGTTTTTTAGGGTTATATGGTTTTTAGTAATTTTTGAAGTTATTATCTATTTAAAAGGGGTTTAAGAATTGTCAATGGTTTTTAGGTTTTTATTGGATTTTTAAGCATTTTTAACGTTTTATGGGTTTTTATGGATTTACATATTTTTACAGTTTTTATAATTTTTTAGTATTTAGGGGTTTTGTGTTCTTTTATATTTTTAATGTTTTCTTATTGACTTTCATGTTTATAGGGTTTTTAAGTTTTTTTGGGATTTTAGGGATTTGTTTAAGATTTTTATTTCTTTTATGGGTATTTAGGGATTTTGAGGTTTGTAATGATTTATTTATATTTTCAGAGTTTTAAGGTTTTTTAGTGTTTTTATAGATTTGGGGATTTTTGGAGTTTTTTATCATTTTA
This sequence comes from Viscum album, assembly GCA_963277665.1. Classification (NCBI taxonomy): domain Eukaryota; kingdom Viridiplantae; phylum Streptophyta; class Magnoliopsida; order Santalales; family Viscaceae; genus Viscum; species Viscum album. The sequence goes on along the minus strand of OY728121.1, from coordinate 1,589,099,193 downwards.
AGGTGTTTAAAGGGTATGTATAGTTATAGTGGTGATTAGGGTTTTATGGGGTTTTATGGGTTTTAATGCTTTTTACGGGTTTTATGGTTTTGGTGGTTTTTAGGGTTTTTATGTAGTTTCAGTGTTTTAAGTTTTTTAGGGGTTATATTTTTTTTAGTTTTTTATGGTTTTGTTTGGGGTTTTCAAGGGTTTTATTGTTTTTTCTTTTTTTGGATTTATAAATAATTTATTTTTTTTATTTTTTTTTTGAATTTATGGATTTTTAGGGTTTTATGTTTTTGTTGGTTTTTTGAGTATTGTGGTTTTTATGGATTTTTAGCAGTATTTTAGATTTTTTAGAGTTTTATAGTTTTCACAATATTTTTAACACCTTTAGGGGTTTTAAGGGTTTATATATTTTTTGGAGGTTCTTTTAGTTTATATGTGTTTTGGGTTTTTCTATGGTTTTTAATGGTTTTATGGTTTTCATAGGTCTTTAGTGTTTTTAGTGTCTTTTTAGGGTTTTTTTTATATTTTTCAATTTTGTTAGGGGTTTTAAGTGGTTTAAGGTTTTTTATGTTTTATTAGGGTCCCTCGTGGTTTCTAGGGTTTTTTAAATTTTATATACTTTTAAGGTTTTTTTAGTTTTTTTATATTATTTAGGGTTTTAGGGATTTTTTTGTTTTCAGGGTGTATTTGTTTTTTAGGTTTTTTAGGGTTTTAATATTTTTTTAGGTTTTCTATGAGCCCGTTATTGGGGAAATTTATGCCTCCCATGTACCACTCGTCTTTCCACGTCACCCGGGGTCTCACCGGGTGGGCAGAAAGGGCGCACTTCACCTGGAAAATGGATTTTTGTGTCGAACCATCGCTGATCGAGGTGTAACCCCATGGGAACGCTCTGTTATCTTGGCTAACAACGGATCCTCCCCGGCTGATCCTTCTACGGATGACTTCTTCATTGGGAGGGGGGTTCCTGGGTGTGGAGGTTTCAAAAGGCCACTCCTGGGAATACCCATTCTAAAATAAAAGGAATGTGTTATTAGTTTTCGAAGGATTTCTTAGTGGTTTTCATGTTTTTTAGGGTTTTTAATATTATTGGGGATTTTTTTATATTTCTTATTATTTTTAGTTTTTAAATATTTTATGTGGTTTTTAGGGTTTTCTGGACATAATGGTTTCAGGGGTTTTAGGGTTTTTGTTAGCTTTTTTGGGTTTTTAATGTTTTTATAGTTTTAAAATTTTTTATCATTAAAAGGGTTTTTAGAGTCTTAAGTGGATTTTTGGGATTTAATAGGGTTTTAGGGGTTTTTAATGTTTTCATGGTGTTTTTTAATTTTAGGGTGTGTTGGGTCTTTTTAGGGGTTTTATGGTATTAATAAATTGGTTAGGATTTCAGTGGTTTTATGTGTTTTTATTTTTTTAGGGTTTTCTTCTATTTTTTAAGGGTTTTATGTATTTTTATGTTTATGGATTTCTAGATATTTTTAGGATTTTCTGTTTTCGGGGTTTTTAATGGTTTTAATGATTTTAGGGGTTTAGGTATTTTCAAGGTTATAGGTTTTTTAGGGATTTTTAGGTATTTTTAGGTATTTATTGTTTTTTAGTGTATTTAGGGATTTTGATGGGTTTTGTGGTTTTTATGGGTTTTACGGGTTTCTTTGGTTTGTCACATTTTTGGAGTTTTTAAGCATCATAATGGTTTTATAAGTTTAAAAGATTTTATGGGTTTAAAGGGTTTTTAGTGGGCACTAGATTCTTTATGGGTTGTTATGGTTTTAAATTTTTTTGGGTGGTTTTATGGGTTTTAGGGTTTCTATCGTTATTAGTGTTTTTAGGGGTTTTAAGTGTTTTTAGGTTATTAATTATTTCTAAGGGTTACTCATGTTATTTAGGGTGTTTTTACATTTTTATGTACTTTTAGGTACATTTTAGTTTTTATGGTTTTTAGGGTTTTTAGAGATTTTAAGGGTTTTTATGGGTTTTAGAGGTTTTTATGGTTTTTTGGCATTTGGATTTTCAGGGGATTGAGGTTTTTAGATTGTTTTATTATTTTTATGTTCTTATAGTTTTTTTTAGAATTTTTAGTGGATTTTTAGTGTTTTATGGATTTTTAGGTGTTTTATGGTTTTTATGGTCTTTTTAGGGGTAATAGAGTTTTTAGAAATTTTTTGTTTTTTTTTGAATTGTGTATTTTTAGGTTTCAATTATTTTTTAGTGGTGTTTTTTTGGGGTGTTTAAATTTTTTGGGATTTTTTGATATTTTTAAGGATTGTTATAGTTTTTTAGGCTCTTTATGAATTTTTAGGTTTTTAGGTTTTTAGGGTTTTACTGTTTTTTATGATTTTATAGGATTTAAGTGTTTTTAGGATTTTAAGTATTTTCAGTGATTTTTTTTTGTTTTAAAGGTTTTACGGTTATTTTACATTTTAGAAATTTTTTTGAGTTTAATAGGGGTTGTAAATTTAATCTTAGTTCTCTTAGTTTTTTATGGATTTTTATTTTTTTTGGTTTTTAAGGATTTTTATTCTTTTTAGGGGTTTTAGGGTTTTAGGGTGTTTATGGGTTTTCTAGGGTTTTTTGTTTTTTATGTTTTTAAGGGTTTTTATGGTTTTTAGGATTCTTAGGTTTTCTTAGGTTTTTTTAAAGTTTTTATGGATTTATAAGTATTTATTCTTATTTTTATGGTTTTATGGTTTTTAGGGATTTTTAGGGCTTTGTGGTTTTTTGTGTTTTCGGATTTTATAATGTGTTTAATGTTTTTTTCTATTTAGGGATTTTATGTGTTTTTGGAATTTGTGGTTTTCTTAAGATTTTCTAGGTTTTTGTGTTTTTAATGTTTTTATGGATTTTTAGAGAGTTTAAGTTTTTTATGGTGTTTAGGTTTTTTATTTATTTTTAGGGGTTTTCCTGGTTTTTATTGTTTTTATATTGTTTTTTGAGTTTTAAAAAAATTTAAGGTTTGTATAATTTTTTTACATTTTTTGGGGTTTAAACGATTTTTAGAGTTTTAGTGGTTTTTAGCGTTTTTATGGATTTTTAGTGATTTTAGGGGTTTTATGGTCTTTTTAGGGATTTAGATATTTTAGTGTTTTTTTCTTTGTTAGGTATATTATTTTATTTTTGGGTTTTAAGGACTTATAAGTGGCTTTTAAGGTTTTAGTATTTTTTTGGGTTATTTTGGGTTTTTATGGTATTTTAGGTCAAAAAGATATTGAGGGTTTTCATGGGTTTTATAGTCTTTAGGGGTTTTCATGGTTTTTATCATTTTTATGTTTTTAAGTATTTCTAAGAGTTTTCATTGGTCTTTAGTTTTTATTTTTTTTGGTATTTTTTTTGGATTTTTGGGATTTTTAGGATCTTTAGGGTTCTTAAGTTTTTTGACTATTTTTATGGATTTTTAGGGATTATAGGGCTTTTATGATTTTTATGGGGTTTTATGAATTTTTTAATGTTTTTAGGGATTTAAATGGTTTTATAGTTTTTTTACATTTTATGGGTCTAAATTGATTTAAGAGTTATCAGTCGTTTATTATAGTATTTATGGGGTTTTAATGTATTTTAATGTGTTTATGGTTTTTAAAGGTTTTATGGGTTTTTTTATTTTTAGGGTTTTTATAATTTCAATGTTTCTTAGGGATTTTATGTGATTTTAGGTTTTTAAGGGTTTTTTAGGGTTTTTAGGGGTTTTAACGTTTTTATGTAGTTTTTGTGAATTTTTATATTTTTTATAGTTTTTGGGTTTTTAGGCATTTTGAGGGGTTTTAGGATTTTTAGGGTTTTTAGGGGTTTTAGGGTTTTTTACATTTTTAAGGGTTTTTAAGGTTATTAGGTTTTTAGTGTTTTTTATTGTTTTTCAGAGTTTTCAGTATTTTTTACATTTTAATGGATATTAATAGATTTTTTAGGATATTCGTGGATTTTAGGGTTTTTAGTGATATTGAGGGTTTTTGAATTTTTGGGGGGGTTTTTGGTTTTTTTTTGGGGGGGTTAGGGGTTTTTTGAGTTATTTAAGGATTTTATGGTTTTTAGGGGGTTTTACTGCTTTATGGGTTTAGAGGGTATTTAGATTTTTTAGTGAGGTTTTAGGGTTTATGTGGGTTTTTATGATTTTGACTGTTTTTAGGGGTTTTAGAGCATTTTAAGACAAACAGGTTTTAACTTTTTTGGGATTTTGAGTATATCTTCTTTTTTTCCAAGTTTTTAGGGGTATTTATGTTTTTAGGGATTTTAGGGATTTTTATTATTTTTAGTGTTTTTAGGGATTTTAGTTATTTTCAAGGTTTTTTAGGGCAGGGTTGAGTTTTTATTATTTTTATGAGTTTTTCAACGTGTTATGGTTTTTTGAGTTTTTTTATCATTTTTTGTGGTTGAAATGGTTTTATTGTTTTAGTTCTTTTAGTGTTTTATGGGTTTTTATATTTTTTAATGGTTTTATGGTTTTCTATGTTTTTGGGGGGTTTATAGGGTTTTAGGTTTTTATGATTTTTACTGTTTTTAGGTTTTTTATGGGTTTTATGTGTTTCTATTTTTAGTATTTTGTTATTAATTTTCATGGTTTTAAGTATTTTACATTTTTTTATTTTTAAGGTTTTTAATATTTTTATGGTTTTTTGGTTTTTGGGGATTTTTTGGAATTTTATGGTTTTAAGGGTTTTTGGCGTTTTGGGGGGTTTTTCATATTTTATGTTTTTGGGGATTTAAGTTTTTTTTTGTTTTAGGCTTTATTATGGGTTTTTAGGGTTTTTACATTTCTATTGATTTGTAGATATTTTTTAGATTTTTATTGGTTTTAAGGGTTTTTGAGTTTTTGGGGGTTTAAATGTTTTTATAGTTTATAATGGTTTAGGGGTACAAAAGGTTTATAGAGTTTTTATTATATTTTAGGTTTTTTATTCGTTTATGATTTTTTAATGGTTTTAGAGGTTTTTATTGTTTGCAGTACATTTAGGGTTTTTATATTTTTATGATTTCTTAGGGGTTTTAAGTGTTTTGTGGGTTTTCAAGGTTTATTAGCTATTTTTTGGGATTTTATGGGTTTTTAAATTTTTATTTATTGTAGGTATTTCTTGTATTTTAATGGTTTTAGGGGTATTTTACATATTTTGATGGTCTCTTGGGTTTTATGGATTTTACGAGTTTTTAGGGTTTTTGGGATTTATTTAGTTTTATTGGGTTTCTATATTATCAATTGTTTTTAATTTATTTGGGGTTTAAAGGTGTTTTAGTGTTTTTAGTGAGTTTTTTCATTTTTATTGGATTTTAAGGATTTTATTTTTTAGGGGTTTTTTGGTTTTTAATGTTTTAGGGTTCTTCAGGGGATTTATCGTTTTTTCAAATTTTTGTGGGTTTTAGGTTTTTTTCGGGGTTTTAGATTTTTATTGGGATTTTTTGGGTGTTTTGGATTTTTTATTTTTTTATTTATTTTTATGGTTTTTTAGGTTTTTTAAAATATTTTGGAGTTTTGGGGATTTTGAGGGGTTTAATACGTTGTATGGTTTTTATCAATTTTTTCTGTTTTTTGGAATTTACTGTGTTTTTTAGCTTGTATGGTTTTCTTAGGTATTTTCATTGTTTAATTTTTTTTACATTAAGAGGTTTTTTGGAATTTTTAGGATATTTATGGATTTTTAGGGGCTTGAGGGATTTTGTGGGTTTTTAGGGTTTTCAGTGTTTTAGGGTTTTTATGGGGTTTTAGGGGTTTTATTTTTTTACGATTTTTAGGGTTTTTAGGGTATTTTCATATATTTAGCGTTATTAGATTTTTAAAGATTTAATTTTTTTAGGTTTTTAAAATTTTATTTGGGTTAATTGGGGTTTTTAGTCCTTTTTATGGATTTTTAATGGTTTTTATGGTTTTTAGGGGTTTTAGGGATTTGGAAGGTATTCTGTGTTTTTAATGGATTTATATCATTTATGGTTTATTGGGTTTTTTTTAGTTTTTTATGGTTTTTGAGGTTTTTAGTGTGTTTTGAATTTTTTTTGGGGTTTAAAGGGTTTTTAGAGTTTTTAGTTTTTTTGAGGGGTTTTTAATGTTTTTGGGGGTTTTATGGTTTTCAGTGGATTTTTGAGTCTTTTTATATTTTTTAATTATTTTTATCATTTTTATTTTGTTAGTGGTTTTATGTATTTTTAGGTTTTTATGGTTTTTATAAGATTTTCTTGGTTTTTATTTGTTTTTACCTTTTTAGCGATCTTTAGATATTTAGTAGTGTTTTTATAGTTTTTATTGGGTTTTAGGGATTTTGATGTTTCTTATTGTTATAATGATTTTTAGGGATTTTTATGTTTTTAGTGTTTTTTGGGGGTTTATGTTTTTCTGGATTTTTAGGATTTTATACAACTTTTGTGGTTTTTAGAGATTATCGGGATTTTTAGCGCATTTTGGTTTTAAATGTTTTCATTTTTTGTTGGGGATTTCTTGTTTTTTTAGTTTTAGGTGTTTTTATGGTTTCTTAATTTATTTAGTTGTTTAAAGAGTTCTTATTGTTTTTAGTGGTTTTATAGTTTTTTTGGTATTTTTACTATTTGTAGTGTTTTTATTGTTTTTAGGTTTTTTAGTGGCTTGAAGTGTTTTTATCTATTTTGGTTTTTCATTGGGGTTTTCAGGTTTTTTTAATTTATAGTTTTTAATGATTTTAGGGGTTTTTATTTTAATTTTTATGGTTTTTAGGGATTTTAATTATTTTTTGGGCTTATTAGGGTTTTTAGTTCTTTTAATTTTTTTATGAATTTTATGTGTTTTTATGTTTTTAGATTTTGTTATATTTTTATGGGGTTTTAGGGTTTTATTTTTTTAGGTATTTATAGGTGGTGTTCATGTTTTTTCTGGTTTTAGGGTTTTTACTGATTTTGAGTGTGTTTAGGGGTTTTGAGGTTTTTTGGGTTCTTAAGGGTGTTTAGGGTTTTATGTACTTTTATTTATTTTATAGGTTTTTCGGTGTTTTTTTATTTTTATGTGTTTTAAGTGTTTTTAGGTTTTTTCCTGTGTTCTTAGGGGTTTCAGGGTTATCTATGTTTTTAGGGATAATTTTTTATGGGTTTTTTGGGTTTTTAGGAATTTTTAGGGTTTTAGGGGTTTAGGGGTCTTTAAGCTTTTAGCATCTTTTAGGTTTTTATGGTTTTCAAGTGAATTATATTTTATGGGTTTATCCGATGGGTTTTCGAGATTTTTCTGTTTTTTTTAATTTCATTGGTATTTTAATGATTTTTTTTATTTTATAGGATTTTTAGGGATAGAGGGGGTTTTTTGTGTTTTTATGGGTCTATGTTTTTTTTTATTTTAATGTATTTTATGGTTTAAGGGTTTTTAATTTTTTTTTGTGATTTTAGTGGTTTTTTAGGTTTTGAGGGTTTTAAATGTTTTATGTCATTTAGGTTCTTTTTAGGGTTTTATCTTTTTGTTTTTTTAGGGTTTATAAATATTTTTATTTTTTAAATGTTTTCATATGGTTTTTCATGGTCTCCAGCGTTTTTTATATTTTTGTGGATTTTTATTTCATTTTTATGTTTTTATAGATTTTTATGTTCTTAAGGATTCTGAGAGGTTTTATTATGGTTATGATTTTTTAGGAAATTTTAGTTTTTAGTGGTTTTTAGTGTTTTTAGGTTTTTATATTTTTATAAGGGTCTTTATGGGTTTTTAGGAAATTTAGGTATTTATAAGGTTTGTTGGGGGTTTTAGAAGTTTTTACCAGTTTTAGGGTTTTTGGGGTTTTTAGAATTTATTTTATTTTTAGGGGTTTATCGGTATTTATAGTGTTTAATTTTTTTAGTTGTTTAAAGGGTTCTTGATTTCTTGTGGGTATTTAGGTTTTTTAATATGTTTTAGTGTTTTTAGGGTCATTTTAGGGTTTTAGGGTTATTACCATTTTTTATGGTTTTGTGGGGTTTAAAGTGTTTTTATATTCTGAATATTTTTTTGGTTTTTTATGGGTTTTAATTTTTTTTGGGTTTTTAGTGTTTTCAGGGATTTTTAGGTATTTTAAAAAGTTTTTATGTTTTTTAGGGTTCTATAGATTTTGAGTGTTTTTGGGGTTTAGTTTTTTTTTGTTTTTAGCATTTTTTTATTTTTAGGGGTTTTATGTTTTTTTGGGTTTTATGGTATCCTTAGGTTTTCTCCTAGTTTTTTGGTTTTTTACAATTTTATGAATTTTTAGGTATTTTTTAGTATTTTGTTTTGTTTTTAAGGATATTGAGGTTTTTTTGTTTTAAGGGGTTTTTTCCTATTTTTGAGTTGTTTTTTTTTTTGTGTTTTTAAGGTTTTTAGTGTTTTTTACATTTTTTCGGTCTAGATATGTTTTCGAGTTTTTATTGGTTTATTAATTTTTTTTATTGGTTGTTAGTGTTTTTAATGGTTTTTAGGGGATTTCATTATTTTAGGGTTTTTATTGCTATTTAGGGGATTATGGTTTATGGGGTTTAGCGTTTTTAGGGTGTTTTGGGGGTTTTAAAATTTTCTAGGTTTTATGGGTTTTAATTGTCTTTATGTTTGTATGGTTTTCTTTGTGATCTTTAAGGTTGTCATGGATTTTATGTTTTTTTGGATTTTTATGGTTTTTGTTCATTTTTTCATTTTTTTCCTTTCTTTTATTTTTAGCAGTTTTATGTGATTTTAGGGTTTTATGGTTTTATTATTCTTATTTTGGGTTAAGTTTTTTTTACTTTTTATGTATTTTTAGGGATTTTCATTATTTTTAAGGTTTTTAGGGATTATGTATTGTTTTAGTGTTTTTTAGTGTTTTTTTTCCTTTGTTGGTTTTTAGATGGTTAATGTGATTTTAGTTTTTCAATGATTAATTTGGGTTTTAAGGTTTTAGGGTATTTTATGTTTTTAGGTATTTTGAAGAATTTCTAGGATCTTTATGGGTTTTTAGGGTTTTAGGGATTTTTTAGGGTTATTGGGGTGTTTAGGGTTTTCAGGGGGATTTTTGTGTTTTAATGTTGTTTAGTTTTTTAGTTTTTTTAACATTTTTAGGTGTTTAATGGTTTTTAGATATTTTTGTTGTTTTCAGGGATTTTATGGGTTTTAAGGGTTTTCTATGGTTTTTAGAGGTTTTATTGGTTTTTGGGATTTTTGAAGGTTTTATGTGGTTTTAGTTTTCTAAGACTTTCTTATGGTCCTTTTGGGTTTTTGGGGTTTTTTACGTTTTTAGTGATTTTTGAGATTTTTAAGGATTCTTATGATTTTTATGGTTTTTAGGGATTTTTATGTGTTGTCTTTTTTTAATGTTTTTTTAGTGTTTTTAGGGTTCTTTTTGGATTTTAGTATTATTACTTTATAGGGGTTTTCTGTGTTTTATTTTTTTGAAAGTTTTCTAAGTGCTTTTCTAGTTTTTTAGGGTTTTTTACATTTTAGGGATTCTTTAGGATTTTTGTGGGTTTTGATGGTTTTCTAGTTATATTGAAGGTTTTTTGGGAATTTGAGGTTTCTTTGGGGGTTTTATGGGTTTTTTAGTTTTTAGGGGTTTTAAGGGTTTTTTTTTGAGTTTTTATCATTTTTAGGGGTTTAAAGGTATTATATATTTTTTAGAGGTTTTTTAGTGTATTTGTGGTTTTTTGAAGTTTTATGTTTTTTAGGGTTTTTATGAATTTTTTGGGGTTTTATGTCTTCATAGGGGTTTAGGGGGTTTTAGGTTTTTTAGGGATTTTGAAGTATTTTAGGCATTTTTTTATTATTTTCATATGTTTTTATGGTTTGAGGGATTTTTAATGTTTTTAAGGGTTTATGGTTTTTAATATTGTTAGTTATTTTTCGGGGTTTTATGTGCTTTTTGGATTTTCATTTTAACTTAGGGGTTTTAGCGATTTTATGGTTTTTAGGTTTTTATGGATTTTTAGGACATTTTTTGGGGTTTATTTATTTTTTTTTTGGGTTTTTGGGTTATTGAAGGTTCATAGGTTTTTAGGTGTTTTATGGTTTCCTTAGGTTTTAGATGTTTTTTTTTTCAATTTTTGTGTTTTTTTTGGATTTTATTGTTTTAATGTTTTTTCGGTTTAATGGGTGTTCATATTTTTCACAGTTTTTAGGGGTTTTATTGGTATTTACTATTATTATGGGATTTATAGGGTTTTACTATTTTTAGTTTTCCTAGTGTTTTTGTGGATTATTGGAGGTTTTCGCATTTTTTAGAATTTAGGGGTTTTAATTTTTTTCGTTTAATGCTTTTCTTTGGGTTTTTTAGGATTTTAATAGTTTTAAAAGTTGTTAGGGTTTTTAAAGGTTTTTTAAGATATTTAAGGTTGTTTATTGTTTTTAGGTATTTTCTTGGTTTTATGGTTTTTAGGGATCTATGGTTTTTATGGTTTTTATAATTTTGTATATTTTTAGGGGTTTTAAATTGTTTTAGGTTTTTTAGGTTTTGTTAAAGTTTTTTAGGGTTTAAAATATTTCATGGTTTTTTAAGAATTTTTTTAGGGTTTTTAGGGTATATAGGGATTTTGATGGTTATTTGGATTTTTATGGTTTTTCTAGTTTTAGGGTGTTTTTAATTTTTTATTTGTTTTATGTTTTTAGAGTTTTTGTTAACATTTTAAGTCTTTAATGGATTTTTTAGTTTCAGTGTTTTTATGGTTTTTATAGGTTTGTGTATTTTTTTTTCTATTTTTAGGGGTTTTAGTGTATTTTGGTTTTTTTAAGGTTTTTAATTTTTTTAGGTTTTTAGGGTTTTTTAGCATTTAATGAGTTTTAATGTTTTCAATGTTTTTCGGGATTTTTGGGTGTTTGATGTTTTTTGGGATTTTTAGGGTTTTTTTCAAATTTTATGGGTCTTTCATTTTTTAGATATTTTTAGGATTTTTAGTGTTTTATGTGTTTTAGGGTTTTTATCTAATTTATTGTTTTTAGGTTTTTAAGGATTTATGTTTTTTTTGGTTTTATGCTTTTCTTATGTGTTTTCAAGGTTTTTACGGTTTTTACATTTTATGGGTTTTAGGGAATTTTATGATTCTTTTGGGTTTTTTGGGATTTTTGGGATTTTGAGGCGTTTTGGGGTTTGTAGGGATTTTATTGTGTTTTTTATTGGGTTTTAGGATTATGTTAGGGGTTTAAGGGTTTTCATAGTTTTTTAACATTTCTGAGGACCTAAAGAGTTTTTAGAGTTTTAATTTTTTTATGTTCTTTATGGATTTTAGGGTTTTTAATGTTTTTAGGGGTTTTTATTATTTTTTGGTGTTATGGGTTTTTATGTGATTTTTTGGGATTTTAGTTATTTTAGCATTTTTCAGTTTTTTGGGGTTTTATGTTTTTTTTGGATATTATGGTGTTCTTAGGATTATTCTTGGTTTTCAGGGGTGTTTACATTTTTAGGTATTTTTACAGATTTTTATATTTTTTATGGGCTGTGATCATTTTTTTTATTTTTGAGTTTTTGGGTTGTAGAGTGTCTTAGGATGTTTTATCTTATTTTTAGTTTTTAGTTTTTTAACTTGTTTTATGTGTTTTTAGTTTTTTAAGGTTTTCATTGGGATTTTTAGTGTTTTAGGTTTTTTTTACCTTTTTAGGGATTTTTAGGGATTTTTAATAATTTTTAAGGTTTTTAGTGGTCTTAGGGATTCAGAGGTTTTTAGGGTTTTTATGTGTTATATGGTTTTTAATGTTTTTTTGGGTTTTATGTTTTATTTTTATTTTTTAGGGGATTTAGAGATTTTAGCTTTTTAGGTGTTTAATTGGTTTTTTATTATTTTTAGTGAATTAATAGTTAAATTGTTTTTAATTATTTTAATGTTTTTTTTTCAGTTTTATGGTGTTTAGGGGGTTTTAATATTTTTAATGTATTTTATTGGTTTTTAGGGTTTTTATCATTTTCTTGGTTATTTAGTAATTCTTAGTGTATTTATATTTTAAATTTTTTCTTTGGGATTTTTTATGTTTTTTTGGGTTTTTTAGGTATTTGTGCTATTTTTTTTTTGGAGTTTTATGGACTTTATGGATTTTAGTGATTTTTAGTTTTTTGGGCTTATAGAGGTTTTAGACTGTTTTATGGTTATTAACATTTTTAGGGTTTTTATGGGTTTAAAATGTTTTTAGTGTTTTATGGTTTTCTTTTGGTTTTTATGGTTTTTAGGGTTTTTATGCTTTTATGTATTTTATGTTTTTAGGATTTTTATGGTTTTTAGGGAGTTTATATATTTTAATGGGTTTAGGTTTTTTAGGTTTCTTGTGTTTTTGGGGGGTTTTAGGGATATTTTGAGTTTTTTAGGGTTCTAAACATTTTATAGCCTTTAATATTTTTTGGAATTTCAAGATTTTTTATAAACCTTACTGGATTTTTTATAGTTTTAAAGGGTTTTAGGTTTTTTAGGGGGTTTTAGGGGATTTTATGGTGTTATGGTTTTTTGGGTTATTGAGGGTTTTTAAGGGTTTTAGCATTTTTGAGGATTTTTAGGGATTTAAATGTTTTTATTTTTTAGAGGTCTTCTTAAGGGGTTTCAAGGGTTTTATGGTTTTTTAGTTTTTTTGTATTTTTAGGATTTTTTAGTATTTTATGGTTTTTAGGGATTTTATTGTTTTTAGTAGTTTTAGGGTTTTAGGCTTTTTATATTTTTTTGTTTTTTAGGGGTTTCACATGTTTTTCAATTTTTAAGGTTTTCCTATTGATTTTAGAGGATTTATGGTATTTTGTTATTTATATATTTAAAGGTTTTTAGGATTTTATGTGTTTTAGTGTTTTTAGGGATATTTGGTTTTTAGGTATTTTTTAGTTTTTAAGGTTGTTATGGGTTTTTCATGTTTGTTGGGTTTTTAGTGTTTTTTGGATTTTTAGGGTTATTTGGGTTTTTACAATTTTTGGGGTTTTTCAAGAGTTTTATGGGGTTTTATAGTTTTTCTAAGGTTATTTGGGGGTTTACTAGTTTTAATGGGTTTCAGAGTTTTTATGGTATTTTAGGGTTTTTATAAATTTTTGGGGGTTTTATATGTTTTTATATTTTTAAGGTTTTATTTTGTTTTTTAGGATTTTTAATATTTTTAGAATTTTTTATTCATTTTTTACATTTTTTTTGGGTTTTCATTGATTTTTTAGGGATTCTATAGTTATAACATATTTTAGGGATTTTAACGGTTTTATTGATTTTAGTGTTTCTAAGTTTCTTAAGTGTGTTTAGGTTTTTAAGGTTTTCATAGGGTTTTTATTTAATTTATTGGTTTTACAATTTTTTTTATTTTAATGGCTATTTTAGGATTTTAATGTTTTTAGGGGGTTTTAGGGATTGTGAGTGGTTTTATGGTTTTTTTGTGTTTTAGGGGGTTTTCGGTTTTAGTGGGGTTTTTTTTGTTTTTTTAGGTTATATGGTAATATAGGTTTTTACATTTTTAGGGTATTATAGTGTTTCTAGAGTTTTATGTGGGGTCTTTGGGTTTTTATTTTTTTTTGTTTTTAATGTCTTTAATGGTGTTTATGGTTTTCATGGTCTTTTAAGGATTTTACAAGTTTTGATGTTTTTAGGGGTTTTCTGTTTTTTTCGTCTTTTATGGTTGTCTTAATGGTTTTCATAGATTTTTGGGTTTTTATACTTTTTAGGGATTTTTATGGGTTTTAGGATATTTAGTGTTTTAGGTATTTTGGGGGTTTTAGGGTTTTTAATTTTTTTTGGTGTTTTATATATTTTAAGTGTTTTTAGGTTTTTAAGGATTTATTATGGGTTTTTTGGGTCTTAAATTTTTAGGTATTTTTAAGTGTTTAAAAGATTTTTATTGTTTTTAGAGTTTGTAGGGTCTTTGAGTGTTTTATGGTTTTTTCGTCTATTAGGTTTTTAGGGCTTTTGAGTTTTTATGGTTTTTATATTATGTTAGAGTATTTATGGTTTTTATTGGTTTAATGGTTTTTTAGAGTTTTTGATGGTTTTTTTGTTTTTTAGTTCTTCTAGGGTTTGTTAATTTTTTTGGTGGTTTTATAGTTTCTAGGGGTTTTATGAGTTTTAAGGTCCTTCTAGGGTTTTAATGTTTTGAATGTTTTTAGGCTATTTTTTGATTTTAGTGTTTCTAGATTTTTAAGGTTTTCTTAGGGTTTTTAGGGTTAGTAGGTATTTTCATGGGTTTAAGGGTTTTTAGAGTTTTTAGGTTTTAGGGGTTTTAAGAGTTTTTATGTTTTTACTATTTTATTAGGGTTTTCAAGGTTTTTTTTGGGTTTTTACATTTTTAGGTATATTTATGTCGCTTTTTGGATTTGATGGATTTTAGGAGATTTATATATTTTTTGGGTTTTAGGGATATTTTGGTTTTTAAGTTGTTTTTTGTTTTAGGATTTTTAGAGTTTTTGTGATTTAAAAGATTTTAGTGCTTTTTAATTATTTTAGGGGTTTATGGGATTTTTAGAGCTATTATAGAATTACAGGTTTAATGGATTTTTTGAGTTTATTGTGTTTTTAGAGGTTTTAGGGGTTTTAGTGGTTTTAAGGTCATTTTATTATTATTTTTGGGTTTTTAGCATTTTTCAGGGGGTATTGGTTTTTTTTGGGTTTTTATGTTTTTATAGGTATTTAGGTTTTTTATGGGTTTTACATTTTAATTAATTTTTAGGGAATTATAGGTTATTTTAAGAATATTTATTTTTTTAGGGTTTTATGTATTTAAAGGTTTTTTAGTATCATAGGGATTTTAGGTTTTAATGGTTTTTTGTGTTTTTTGGTTTTTATGGGTTTTTAGTATTTTCTAGGTTTTTTAGATTTTTATTGTTTTTGGGGATTTTGAGGGTTTTGGGTGTATTTTAGGGTTTTAGGATTTTTATAGTTTTTTTGTTTTTATGCTTTATTGAGGATTTCATGGTTTTTAAGGGTGTTAAGTGTTTTATAATGTTTTTTCTGGTTTAAAGGTTATTGATAGTTTTATTGGATTTTTAGGGTTTTATTTTTTTAGGGGTTTTAGGTCTTTAAAGTTATTAATGGTTTAAAGAATTCTAGGGTTTTTAGTGTTTTAGGGTGTTTTAGTGTTTTTATCATTTTTTTTGTTTTGAGTGTTTTTCATATTTTATGTTTTAAAGGATGTCCTTGGAGTTTCCATGTTTTTTAGGATTTTTAAGTTTTAAGGGTTTTTATGGATTTTTAAAAAATTTATAGTTTATAGGGTTTTTAGGGTTTTTGACATTTTCTAGGTTTTTTGGGTTTTTAGGGTTCTAATTTTTTTCACTTATCAATTTTTTATGCATTTCTAGTGATTATAGGTTTTTAATATTATCTTCGGACTTTCTAGGGGTTCGATGGGTTTTAATGTTTTTTTAGATTTTAGGGCCCTTTTATGATTTTTATAGTTTTTAGGGTTTTAGGGCAAGGAAGATGCGAGGGTCGGACTATTCCCCCCCCCCCCAATTTATTAGAAAGGAAAAAAACAGACACGGCAGACAGGGGAGGGGAGGGGTCAAACGACCCACACCAAAAAACCCTTTACAACCCACGCCAAAACAAGAAAAATCAAAAAAAGAAAAAACACCCAAATCCAGACAAAGCATAAAAACCAAGGATTCCCCAACATCACCCAGCCAAACAACAACCAGCAGTTGTTCAAAAACAGCACCTTCAGCATCTCCCATCCAAGCAGCAACCAACACCCATCTTTGCTGTCTCGAGCCTCTATCACCTCCTCACCAATCATAACCACCGCCAACATCACAGAACCAACACCAGAATCTTAAGAAATAGCTTTATCACAACCAAACCATACAAAAAACAACATCAAGCACCCCATATTCTGACAACCAGCTTCTCTTTCAAACAAACATCTCCCAGAAGCCCGTTCCACTTCAGCAACCAGCAGCACCAATTCCTCTCAACCCACCTATAACAAATATCCAGCACCAACCACCTCCAGTCCTCGAGGACCTCTAATGTCTAGTAGATCAACGTCCAGAAACTCAAGATCCAGATAAAACATACCATCAACTCAATAAAAAAACCAACAACCAGTAGAAAAACTCATACATCAGCTCAAAAAACAGCAACCATCACCACCTAACCAGGTGAGCTCCAGCATCCCACCATAGCCCGACTCAAAAAACTGCCAACACCCTTGCCTAAACCCATTACGCACCATCCAAAACTCCTTAAACTCATCATTTGTAAACAACAACAGCTCACATCCTAACCAGCCAAAAATCAAAAACCTGCAGCCCATCAAATCAAATGAAGTGCAGCACAAAAGGCCCAGACCTTCCTTAGAAGAAAAACCCAATAACAAGGAATAAGAACCAGAAAAAACCTGCAAATCCTCCCTTAGAATCCTTCATGACCCATCATAAAACCAGAAGAACCAGAGAGACCATCCTAGGGTCTAAACGAGAAGCGCTAGTCAGCGCGCAGGACCGTGAACACCACCACCAAGAAACCGCAAAGCCCATCATATCCGCCATTCACTGAGGGAAATCTAGAACACATTCAGACGAGGACACCAGATCATCTTGCCACACCAGCGATGAGATCCAAAGAACTGAGCACTAAGAGACAGCCTAGACCGAATCCAGATCTGCCAAGCATGCCCGAAAATCGGGCCAGGCACTCCTCTGCCCAGTCGTTGAGATAGTCATCACACCTGCCAAACACCAATACGGAACCAGAAATACTTGTGTGACTTCAGATCTGAAGCGGTCTTTGAAATTTTTTTTGTCGTTGACCAATAAGGGTCCAACCAAGAACGCCAAATAATTCAACCAACTCGTCAGTGTGAGAAATAACATCTAGCCACGGACCAGACAATCTGCCAAGACCGCGTCCAAGCCACCGAGAGATCGATAACACCTCCAAGGAGTAGCAGTGATCCATTAGGGAGAGGCGATGATGAAGGAGATCACGAAAGGAGATCACCTGGAGAATCAGCCACCATCCTCTTTCTTTTAGGGTTTTAGGGATTTTGAGGGATTTTTGGGTTTTTAGGGTTTTTAGGATTTTTTTAGTATTTTTGGGTTTAGGGTTTTATGTTTTTTTGTGTTTTATTCATTTTTTTATATTTTTAACAATTTTAGTTGTTTCAAGGGTTTTTAGTGTTTTTAGTGGGATTTAGAGGTATTATAGGATTTTAGGGGAATTTAATGTTTTAAGGGGTATATGTTTTTTTGGGGTTTCTAGGGTTCGTAGATTATTTTTTGTGTTTTTATAATTTTTAGGGGTTTTATGAGTTTTTATGATTTTAAGGTTATCTTGTGTTTTTTATGGTTTGCGGGGTTACAATTTTTATAGAGATTTTTTGTGATTGATAAGGATATTTATGGGTTTTTATATTTTTTGGGGTCTTTTAGAGGTTTTAAGGATCTTTTAAACTTTTATGGTTTTATGGGTAAAATCATTTTTTAGGTTTTTTGGGGTTTTAAGTGGGTTTAGGTTTATACAAATTTGTTAGGGGTTTTTTAGGTTTTTTGGGGGTTTTACATTTTTAGGGTTTTTTATAGCTATTTTAGGATTTTAGTCCTTTTAAGGATTTTTGAGATTTTGAGGGTTTCATAGTTTTTTCGTGTTTTTATGTTTTTCTTTGGTTTTAAGGGTTTTTAGTTTTTTGTGTTTTTATGGTTTTTAGGGTTTTTTTTACCAATTTTAGGTGTTTATAGAGGTTTTATACTTTTAATGGGGGTTTAGATATTTTATCGTTATTTTTGATTTTTTAATGTTTTTAGGGGTTTTTAGGTTTTTAGGTTTTTTTGATGTTTTTTAGGTTTTTAGGGGTTTTATGAGTTTTTAGAATTTATTAGGATTCTTAGCGATTTCCAAGGTTTTTATGGTTTTTACCTTTTTAGGGAATTTTAGAGTTTTTCATTTTTTAATATTTTTAGTGATTTTGAGGGGTTTTAGGGTTTTTAAGGTCTTTAGTGTTTTTAAGGTTTTTAGAATTTTTAGTTTTTTTAGTTTTTTCTAGTAGTTTTTTTCCTTTCTAATTATTTCTTATAGTTTTTATGGGATTTAGGGCATTTTAAATTTTTTGGTATTTTTAGGGATTTTTAGGATTGTTATTGTTTTTAGGGTTTTTAGGGATTTTGAGCGGTTATAGGAATTTTATGTTTTTTTAGGGTTTTTTGGTTTTTTTGGTTTTTAAGGTTTTATTTGAGTTGTTTAAGGGTTTGAATCTATTTTTGGGTTTTTAACATTTTTATGGGTAAAATGGTTTTTAGTGTTTTTTGTGGGTTTTTAGACTTTATATGGGGTTTTTGGGTTTTAAGGGGTTTTATAGATTTTATGCTTTTTAGGGGGATTAGCAGGTTTAGGTCCATTTTAGGGATTTTTAGGGATTTAGGGTTTTTTGGGGTTTTTATAATTTTTTATGTTTTTTAGGGTATTGTGTGTTTTTAGGTTTTTAAGGTTTTCATAGGTTTTCAAAATTATTTTTGGGTTTTCTAAATTTTTAGGAATATTTATGGATTTCTTATGATATTTATGGTTTTTAGGTTTTTTATAGATTCATAGGATTTTTTGGTTTTAAGGTTTTTGGGGTTTTACATTTTTGGATTTTTTTTTTAGTTTTTATGGGTTTTAGTGGTTTTATGGGTTTTAGGGTGTTATAGTGGGTTTAGGTGTTTTTAGGGTCATTTTAGGGGGGTTTTAGGTTATTTATAAATTTTTAGGTTTTTAGGGGTTTTTAGGGTTTTAATGTTTTTGAGGTTTTCATAGGGTTTTTAGGTATTTAGGGTTTTTAAATTTATAGGGATTGTATTGTTTTTAGTTATTTTTATGGATTTTTATAATTTTTATTGTTATATCATTTTTATGGATTTTTATGATTTTTTGGTTTTATTAGGGATTTTACAGTTCTTTAAGTTTTTTAGAATTTTTTATGTTTCTAGGGGTTTATAGTGTTTCTATGTTTTAAGGTTTTCTTAGGGGTTTTCATGGCTTGTGGGTTTTAATGCTTTTATATATTTTTAGGGATTATTAGGATTTTTTATTTTTTTACCCTATAACCTAAATTCTAAACACTATATCTTAAACCCTATAAAATATACCATAAACACTAATTGTTCAACCCTATACCCTAAACTATAACCCTACCACTTAAAGCTGAAACACTACACCCTAAACCCTAAACCGTACACCCTGAACACTACACCATACTGCCAAATTCCAAAACACTGTACCCTAAACCCTATACTCTACAGTATAAATCCTGCACCTGAAACCCTATATCTTACATCCTAAACCCATAACTGTACACCCTTAACCTTATACCCAACACCCTAAAACCTACTCCCTAAATCCTAAACCCTACACCCCAAGACCTATACCCAACACCCCAAACACTATACCCTATACCCTGAACCTTACACCCTACACACTAAACCCAATACCCTATACCATACACACAATGCCCAACACCCTAAACTCTACGCCATATACCATAAACCCTAAACCCTACAACCTAAAACCAATAATCTACACACTAAAACTATAACAATAATCCCTAAACCCTAAACCCTATATACTACACTAGAATCCCTAAACATTAATCCCTAAACCCTATACCCTACACCATAAACCCTATAACCTACACCCCCAAACACTTTTTAGTACACCCTATACACTAAATCCAATACTCTGAACCCTAAAACATAAACCCAAAACCCTATACCATATACACTAAACCATAAAACTTAAATTATTAGCACTATAACCTACACCCTATAACCTAAACCCTACACCCTAAACTAAATACCCTACTCCCTGAATTATATACCCTACACCCAAAACACTAAACCCTAATCACTAAACTCTATAACTTACACCCTAAAGCCTAAACACTACAACCTAAACCATATAACCTATACACTATACCCGAAACTCTACACCCAAAACCATGGAAACCAAAAATCTTAAACCCTACACACTTAAAAATATACCCTAAACCAAAAACCATACACCGTAAAACCTATAACTTACACCCTAATAACTAAGACATAACCATTAATCTTATACCCTACATTATAAACCTAAAACACTAAACTCTACGAGTTATACCCAATACCTCAAACCCAAAACCCTACACCCAAAACCCTATACCCTACACCCCAAACTCTAAACCATACACCTCAAACCCTATACCATACACCTAAAACCTTAAATCCTAATCCTGAAACCCTAAACACTAAACCTTACACCCTAAACACTATATCGTATTCCATAAACACAAAACCCTATACCTTAAACTTGATACAGTACAGCCTAATCCTTAAACTGTACACCCTACACAACAAAGGCTACTCCCTAAACCCTAAACCCTACAAACTAAACCCTCTACCCTACACCCAAACCCTAAACACTACACCCTCATCTTTATAACCTACACACTAAACCATATAACCTAATCTTTAAAGCCTAAAAAATTTAAAATAACCTTGAAAATCCTAAAAACACTAAAAATCCTAAAAACCAAATAAACCTAGATAAATATATAGGAACCATAATACTATGAAACCCCTAAAATCATAAAAAACCAAAAAAAACCCCACTTAAACCCTTAAATCTCCACAACCAAAAAACCCTAATAAACCCATAGATCCCCTAAAAACCACAAAAAAACCCTAAAACCCCTAAAACTACCCAAAAAACTAAAAGCTTTTAAAACCCCCTAAACCCCTGAAAATGACCTAAAACCCCTTAAGAACCATAAAAACCCCTAAAAACACTGAAACCCCTAAAACCCCCTGAAAAACATTAAACCACTAAAAACCTTTATAACCCCCCAAACCCCCTTAAAAACTAAAATAACTAAAAAATCATAAAACCCCTAGAAACATGAAAAACCCCTAGAAATGGAAAAAAAACCCTAAAAACCTTGGAAACCCCAAAAACCTCTAAAAACATAAAACATCATTGAAAATCTTTAAAATATTATAAACCCAAAAAAAACATTAAAGACCTGTAAAAACCAATAAAAACACTGAAAATAGTATGTGGAAGCTGGTGATTCTGGGTGTTGTGGATGTGTTTCTAGAAATGTGTGCGATGAAAGATGCTGGTGTATTATGATGGCTTCTGTTGTTCTCTTGTTTTTTCTAATCTACTGTGGTGTGTGTTCTTTGGTGGTGGCCACTACTGGTTTTTGGTCTCCGATTGTTGGAAGATGTTTTTTCTTGATGGGTACTACTGATATGGTGATTGGCATGAGGTTGCTGGAGGTTGATGGTTGTGATTTTGTGGTGTTGAAGTTGGGTTGATGAATTTTCTTAAGATGTGTCTGGTGTTGTTGGATGTGAGCTGATGATTGGTGGCGTAGGTGCTAATTGATGCGAGTTGTTGATTGGTTGGGAGGTTATGTTGGGAACTTTTTTCAATTTTTCTGTCTGTTTGGATTTGTGTGACCTTTATTGGGTTTTCTTTTTTTGGGGTCCTTGGGTTTGGGTTTGTTAAGGGTTTTTGGGTGTGGGTCGTTTGACCCCTCCCCTCCCTTGTCTGCAGCGTATCTTTTCATTAATAAAATTTTTGATGGTCGGAAATACCCCGGCCTCAACCGCTTCTTCCCTAAAATCCCGAAAACCGCCAAAACCCCTAAAAACAAAAAAAAATCCCTAATAACCCTAAAACCCCTAAAAACCCCTCAAAAACCAAAAAATCCGAAAACCCTAATAGAAACTAAAAAACGGAAAAATACTAAAACTATTTAAAACCCCTAAAACAACTTAAAAACGCTCAAAACCCAAAAAAACCATTGAATGTCCCTAAAGAACCCTAAAACATCCTAAAGGAAAATAAAATTCCAAAAAACACTAAAGGACAATAAAAATCCTAAAAACTATTAAAGAACCTAAAAACCATGAATGTCCTTTAAAATATCAAAGGACTTAAGAACCCTAAAAACACTAATGGATACTAAAAATCCCCAAAACACTAAAGAACCATAAAACCTATTAAGGTCCTAAAATAACCTAAATAAATATAACCAACCCAAAAATCCTTGAAAACCGTAAAACTACCTAAAGGAAAAAAACCCAAAATCCTCTAAAAACCATAGAAGACCCAAAAACCCTAAATGACCCTAAAACCCAAAACACTAAAATTCCCTAAAATCCTTAAAACCTTAGAAAAACTAAAAAGATCGTGAAACCCCTAAAACACCCAAAAAACCCAAAAAAACCCCTAAAAACACAAAAAACCTATATATCCAAGAAATCCATATAACCCCTTAAAACGTATAATGACTCTAAACACCAATAAAAACCTAATAACCCTAAAAAGCTCCAAAAAACAAAAAAAACAGTAAAAAACTTGAAGAAACATAAAATTACCAAAAAACCAAAAAACCATAAAAACCCATAAAACACCTTTAAAATACTATAACCCCTAAATGAACCTGAAACCCCAAAAAATCCTAAAATATCCTAAAAACCAAAATAACCCCAAAATACTTTAAAAACCCTAAAGACCCTAAAAACCCTAAAAGACCCTAAAAACGCCGAGAACCCCTAAAAGTTACTAAAAAAATAAAAACCCCAAAAAATCCATAATAGAACTTAAAAATATAAAAAGTCTCTAAAAAGCCAATAAATACATAAAGACCCTAAAAACCCTAAAATAACCTAAATGATTAGAGACACCCTAAAAACCGAAGGGATCCAAGAAACCCTAAAGATCCCTAAAAACCCTAAATTAATCTAGAATCCCTAAAATCCGAAATGGACCCTAAAGATCCTAAATCACCGTAAAGACAACTAAAAAAGTCTAAAACACTTAAAATACAATAAAAACTATAAAGACGCTAATGACCCTAAAAACCATAAAAACTATAAAAACCTCAAAAACCCCTAAAACCCCAAATAAACCCCAAAAGGCACAAAAAAACCCAAAACCCCCTAAAATACCCAAAAAAACCCATAAAATAACCAAAAAAACATCTGAAAGTCACTAAAAAAATTAAAAACTCAAAAAGGCTCTAAAAACCATACAAAACCTAAAAAAATATTTGAATCCCTAAAACCCCATGAAAACCCAAAAAACCAAAAAAAAACCTTAAAAACCCAAAAAACACTAAAACCCATTAATACCATAAAACCCAAAGGACTATAAATTGCACTAACATCTCACAAAACCCTTATAAAATATAAATATTACGAAAAACCCTAAAAACCATAAAAAATCTAAAAACAGTGAAAAAGCACAGAAACCCCAAAAAACACCCTAAAATCCCTAAAGGACCCTAAAAAGTCCTAAAACCCATAAGGGACCATAAAAATACTAAATGATACTAAAAATATTATAAACACTCTAAAGGACCCTACAACCCCATAAAAGACACTAAAACCATAATGCACCCTCAAAACCCTAAGAGACCGTAAGACACCTAAACCCCCCAATAACCCTAAAAACCCTAAAATAACTCAATGAACTGAAAAACAAAAAACACCATAATATAACAAAAAAACACTTAACAACATTAAAACAACAACAAAAAAAGTAAAACCATTAAAACCCCTAAAAACCCTAAAGACCATAAAATCCCTAAAAACCCAAAAAACATTACAACCCCAAAACACCTAAAAATCCTAAATTAATAAAAAACCACAAAAACCCCTAACAGACCCTAAAAATCCCAAATTCATGAAAACCCCCCAAACCCAAAAAACCCAAAAAAACCTTAAAACCACAAAAAAACTTTTTAAAACCCCTGAAACCCCTAAAACCCCAAACCCCTAAAAACCTTAAAAACCATAAAACCCAAAAAACCATATAGAAAACTTAAAAACCCCAAAAAAATAATAAAAACCTCTTAAAACACCTTTAAAACCCAAAAATACCTTTTAAACCCATAAAACCCTAAAAATAAAAAACTCCCCAAAACCCATAAAAACATAAAACCACCAAAAACCCCTAAAAACCCTAAACCCCCCAAAACCCAAAAATCTTGAAAATCCATAAAATAACTTAAAACCCCTAAAATTCATAAAAACCATAAAAATCACTAAAAACCATAAAAACCATAAAAACACCCAAAAATACTTTTAAACCTTAAAAACCCCTAACACCATAAAAATCCTAAAAACCTCTAAAAACCCTAAATCTACTAAAAACCCCAAAACCCCTAAAAAAACTAAAACCCTAAAACATCATAAAAGAAACTTAAAACCATAAAAACCTTAAAACCCCTATAAAACCGACAAAAATAACTAAACATCCCTAAAACACCATAAAATCCTAAAAACCCATTGGAAACATGAAAGAAAAACATTGAAGCCCTAAAACCATGGGAAACCTTAAGAAACCTTATAACCCTAAAAATCAGAAAAACCCTTAAGGAACACTAAAAATCCTCAAATTCTCAATGATCCTAAAAACTCCTAGAACACTAAAAAATGATAAAAACCATAAACACGTAAAAACCCTTAAACACCCCAAAAATAATAAAAATACTAAAACCCTAAACCACCACCTCCCAAAAAATCCTGATCAAACCAAATCACCAAATAACCATAAAAAATAATTAAAATCTTAAAACCATAAATTCCGTAAAAACCATAAAACACCAAAAAAAACAATAGATTCCTTAAAACCATATAAAACCCTAAAATCAAAGAAGACTCTAAAACACCTAAAAGAACTTAAAACCCCTAAAACCCCTAAAAGAATATATAAATCCCTAAAAGACTCATAAAACTCCATAAACACCCTAAAACCCCTAAATTAACTAAAATCCATAAAAATAATATAAAACCATAAAACACAACAAAAATTCTAACCCCACCTCCCAAACCCTTAAAATTCTAAAACCATGAAAACTTAAAAATCCTAAAAACCCTAAAAACTAATTATAGATATGAAAAAATAATAAAGAAGATATAAAAAAACATAAAACCCCCAAAAAAATATAAAAACAATTAAAACCCTAACAACCACCAAAAACCCCTAAAAATGATAAAACCACAAACCCCCTAAAAGAACCAAAACCCCCTAAAATCCTTTAAAAATAAAAAAACCACTAAAACCCCCATTAAAAATACTAAAAACCCATAAAACATTGAAACCCCCTAAAACCCCTAAAAACCCTAAAACCCTTAAAAAACAAAAATCCCTTTAAAACCCTAAAACCCTACAAAATACTAAAAACACATAAAAACCCGAAGAACCACAAAAAATATATTTTTTCTAAAAAATACCATAATAACTCTAACACCCTATTTACCATAAAACCCCTAAAACCCCCAAAAAACCCAAAAACCCCAATTACCAATATTAACCACTAAAATCCCAAAAAATACCAGAAAATCCCTAAAATACCTAAAAAACCTAAAAAACACAAAGGAATTAAAATACCCTAAAAGACCAAAAATACCCGAAAATACCTAAAATAACATAAAAACTCTAAAATCCCCCTCAGTGACTCGAAAATTATTAAAAACAATAAAAACACCTAAAACACCTAAAAACCATAAACCACCCCCCCAAAGAAAAAACCATAAAAGAAACCATAAATGACCATAAAATGCCCTAAAACCCCTAAAATACTTCAAAACCCAAAAGCCGTATAGAATCCAAAAAACAATAAAAAGTACTAAAAGACCCTAAAACCCTTAAATCTCATAAAGGACATGAAAAACCCAAAAAACCCTAGAGGATTCAAAAAGTAGTAAAAATAATAAAATACCCTAAAAAATCTAAAGGATCCTGAAAACTATAAAACCCTAATGGTCCCTAAAAATCATAAAAATCAAAGAAGACCCTAAAACAATGAAAACCAATTAATAACACTAAAAACCTTAAAAGTCTCTAAAAAATATTCAAAACCCTTAAATGACCCTAAAACCCCAAAATAAAGATAACCCCCAACCCTTAAAGGAATATAAAAGTGAATAAAACATTAAACAACACAAAATATCTAGAAAACCCTAACGAGCCCAAAAACCCTAAAAACCGAAAAACCAAAAAAATAACTAAAAACTAAAAGAACCCAAAGAAACATAAAAATCCATAAAAACACAAAAACCCTAAAAAACCAAAACCCCATAAAACCCTAAAACCAAAAAACAGAACTTAAAACCCCTAAAAACATTAAAAGACCGTAAAAACCTTAAAACCCCTAAAAACGGAACAAAGCCTAAAAGACCATAAATTTTTTAAAAACACCTAAAACCCCTTAAAAGACACTAAAGACCCAAAATCCTAAAAGTCACTAAAAACACTCAGGAATCTAAAAAATATTTGAAAAACATTAACAAACCCTAACTGATGGCCGACACTAAGGTCCTCGTACAATGATATTATGTCGAAAGCAAAATGGATCCTGTCCAGAAACTCTGGCCTTAACTGCTGGTCGACGGCATGGATGGAACAGCCCATTGCAGCCGTCGTAACGCCACTGCTTGACCTGCATCACCTCACCATTACTGATCTCGTGCGGCAATGTGATGACTCAACTGCCCCTCTCCCGGATAGTGTTTTCATGCAAGTACAGCGATATACCTTTATTGACACTGACACTCTTATCTGGATGCCCAGTATGGTTGTAAAATTCAATACTCGTGATTAATACCTGTTGAACTGCCCGCCAGGTCCTGTCTTTCCATCATGGATTATCAAATTCAGGACACCCTTCATTCCCCCGTCACACTTCTCTCTAATTTAGAAAATTAGTAGAAATAGGCTCCCGACACATGATCAGCTTCAACTTGCTGGATGGAAACTTGCTTCTGCCAGTTTCTTATGCAGGAGAGATGGAGAAAGCTAAAATCCTATTTTCTAACAATGCACCTTTGCTGAGGAGCTATGGTGCTACCTTTCACAGAGCTTTGGTCTGGCATGCCATCTTCAAGGGTCGATATGTGACTTTCTGCATGGGCTGGTTGATCTGAACTGGAGCGACCATGTCCGGAACCTGCTGTTGGTCGGGGTAGCTGCTATCATTCATTACATTTGGGCTACTCGGAATGCAGCTTCATTTAATCGGCAGCCTCTCACACTGTAGGGGGGAGTGGTGTCGATCCACAAGGCCATTCACAGCACCTCACTGATACAAACAGGTTCGATGTTTAATAACATTGAGGATCTGACTATTCTGCGTGCTCTTGGGGTGGTGGGAAGGAGCTGAAAACCTCTAGTCTTGAAGTAAATTAGATGGATTCCACCACTCCCATCATGGATAGTGGTTAACGTTGATGGCGTGACACTTGGAGCTCCTGGGCCATCAGGGTGTGGGGGAATATTTCGCACCCCGCAGGGCTTCTTGAAGGGATGCTTATTTCAGTTCCTTGGAGATGCTTCTGCCTATGAAGCGGAACTGTGGGCGATCAGAAAGGCTGTGAAGTTTGAATGCCATTTCCACTGGTCACAGCTTTGGATTAAGTCAGACTTGATGCTTGCGGTTTCTGCATTAAATGGACGCTCCATGGATGTTCCTTGGAGACTCATTCCACATTGGATCGAGTGTCTTGACCTATCTCGGAACCTGAATCTCAATGTCTCACACGTCTATAGGGAAGCAAACTCGTTTTCTAACGCCCTCTCCAAACAGGCGATCTTGGAGAGGGCCTCAATGTGGTCCTTTATCGCCCCACCATATTGTATTCCATTCTTGGACTCGGATTGGATGGGCGAAATTCATACTCACCCTTTTAGGCCCATCTTGTAGCTGCATTTTCCTTTTGAATTAAGTTTGGGGGGCTAGGCTCACCTAGCCCCGAACCTCTTCTATCCTAAAAATACTAAAGATCCCTTAAAACCCCTTAAAACCCAAAAAACTGTAAAACCCTAAAATACCAACAAAACCATAAACCCCCTAAAAATACCTTAAAATATCATAAATCCTAAAAGACCCTCAACCCCCTAAAAGGGCCCAAAAACCATAAAAATACCCTAAAACCCCTAAACCCTAATAAAAAAATAAATGACCCCCGAAATCCTAAAAACAATAAAATCCACTGAAAATTTAAAATACCCCCAAACCATAAGAACCAGAAAAAACCCTAAAAACCACTAAAAATCTAAAAACCCTAACATCCCCAAAAAATCACAAAAACCAACTAAATGACCCTAAAACACCCTAAAATAGCCCTAAAAATCCTAATAATCCTAAACCCCCCTAAAACCCACTAGCAACCCTAAAATCATATTAAATCCCTAATATCCTAAAAACCCTAAAATCCCTCAAACCCTTCATAAACTGGGAAACCCCACAAAATAACAAAAAACCCATAAATCACCAAAAACCCTAAAAACCCTAAAACCCCTAAAACACAAAAATTAAAAAAAAACAAAAATAACCTAAAACCCATAAAGAAAATTAAGACCCATAAAGACCATTAAAAACCCTAAAAACCATAAAAACCCCAAAATACCCCAAACCCCTAAAAACCCTAAAAACCTAAAACCCTAAAACCCCCAAAACATAAAACCCAAAAAACGTTAAAAAACTAAAAGAACCCAAAAACCCTAAGACCTCCTAAGAAATTATTTAAACCACAGAAACCATTAAAACCATAAAAACCCAAAAAAACAATAAAACCCCTAAAAATGATAAAATAATCCTAAAAACAATAAAACCCCCAAAACCACAAAAACCCTTAATAAAACTATAAAACAACTAAGAACTATAAAAAATCTCTACCCCCCCAAATCAAAAAATCCATAAAAAATTCCAAAATCCCAAAAAAATGTAAAAACACCAAAAACCCTTAAAACCCAGAAAAACTCTAAAAACCCTAATACATATAAAAACACTTCAAAACAATTAAAAAACGAAAAAAAATAAACATTCTAAAAATTCTAAAAATAATAATCCCCAAAAAGACCCTAAAAACCCTAAAACCCCTAAAACACTAAATAATCATAAAAACAGAAAAAAAAAACCCCTTAAAACCAAAAAAGCCAAAAAAAACTATAAAAACCGTAAATTTTTTTAAAAATAATAAAAAAACATAAAACCACCAAATTAATGTAAAAACCACAAAAGATCCTAGAAGCCCTAAAATAATAAAAGTCCCTAAAAAACCTAAATACCTAAAAGTCCATAAAAATCCTTAAAGACCATACAAAACCCTTAAACACAAAAAAACCCTAAAGACATTAAAAACCCCCAAAAACACTAAAAATTTTAAAAGACACTAAAAATATTTAAACCCCCCAAAGAATACACTAAAAATCATATAAAACACTGAAAGACCCTCAATACCCATAAACACCCTAAAACCCTAAAAAACAGAAAAACCATGAAAAACCAAGAAACCCCTAAATACCTAAATAGCACTATAATCACTAAAATCCTTTAAAACCCTAAAGGGCAGTAAATACACTAAAAAATCCCAAAAACCCTTTGAAAACCCTAAAAACACTAAAAACCAAAAAAACCCCAAAAACTCTAAAATACCCTAAATACCTAAAAAATAAAGAAACACCTTAAAACCATTAAAACCCCAAAACCACTAAAACCCACTAAAGACCCTAAAAAACCAAAAAACCCCCAAAACCCCCAAAACCCATAAAAACCAAAAAATATCCTAAAAACTCATAATAACCCTAAAACCCATAAAACCTTAATAAACATTAAAAACCGAAAAAACTATTAAAAAACATAATAGTCCAACAAAACCCAAAAGTCCTTAAAATCAATAACAACCTTTAAAACTATACAAAAACGATAAATTACTTTAAAAACACTAAAAAATCCCTAAAAATCCCTAAAAATCCCTAAAACCCAATAAACCACAAAACCACTAAAATGCCCTCTAAAATACCAAAAATCTAAAAAACCATATACCCTCTGCCTTAAACCCTAAATCCCACACACTACACCAAGAACCCTAAACCATAGACCATAAACCACATACCCCTACCAACAAAAACCCTAACCCTAAACCCGAAACCCTATACGAGACACACAAAACTGCTAACCCTGAACCCTAAACCCAATACCCAAAACATTAAACCCTAAACACTAACCCTAAAACATATTCCCTAGAGGCAAAACACAAAACGACACACCCAAATCTTATACACTACACCCAAAACCCTAAACCTGACACCTTGAATTCTATAACATACATCCTAAACCATAAAACCCAAACCATAAACCCTACAACCTACACCCTAAAACATAAAACCTACACCTCACATCCAATACCCTACACCCTAAACCTAAAACCCTGCATCCTAAACCCTATACCCTATACCATATACCCAAAACCCAATACCCTACACTCTAAACCCAATACCCTACCCCATAAACCTTAAAACATATACTCTAAACCCTATACCCTACACACTAAACCCTAAACCCAACACCCTGAACCCTATACCCTACAACCTAAACACTAAACCCTACGCCCAAAAACAGATATTGAACATCCCAATCCCTATAAGATGAACCATTAACCTTTGAGGTTTTCAGTGTTTTATGGATTTTTAGGGTTTTAGTTATTTTTAGGGTTTTTAAAAAAAATTATGTTTTTTGGGGTATTAATTGTTTTTAGGATTTTTACGTTTTCATAGATTTTCTAAATTATTTTTGGGTTTTCTAGATTTTTAGGTAAATTTATGGATTTTTTAGGATTTTAATTGTTTTTAGGTTTTTTATAGATTCTGAGGATTTTTTGGTCTTATGGTTTTTGGGTTTCTACATTTTTTGAGTTTTTTAGTTTTTATGGGTTTTAGTGGTTTTATGGATTTTAGGGTGTTTTAGTGTTTTTAGGTGTTTTTAGGGTCATTTTATTGGGGTTTTAGGGTTTTTATAAATTTTTTGGTTTTTAGGAGTTTCAAGTGATTTTATGTTTTTAAGGTTTTCATTGGGTTTTAGGGTTTTTAAATTTATAGGATTAGTTATTATTTTAGGTATTTTTATGTATTTATATAATTTTTATAGTTATATCATTTTTATGGATTTTTAGGATTTTTAGGTTTTATTAGGGGTTTTAGGGTTCTTTAGGTTTTTTGGAATTTTTTAGGTTTCTAGGTGTTTATTGTGTTTCAATGTTTTAAGGTTTTCTTAGGGGTTTTCATGGTATGTGGGTTTTAGTGTTTTTATATATTTTTAGGGATTATTAGGATTTTAATTTTTTTTACCCAACATCATAAACTCTAAACACTACATCTTAAAGCCTATAAAATACAAACTAAAACTACATGTTCAACCCTATACCCTAAACTACATCCCTATACCTTAAAGCATAAACCCTACACCATAAACCTCAAACCATACACCCTAAACACAATACCATACTGCCTAATTCCAAAACATCGCACACTAAACCCTATACTCTACAATATAAACCCTACACCCTAAACTCCGAACCCTGCACAAAAAACCCTATAGCTTATATCCTAAACCCATAACCATACACCCTTAACCTTATACCCAACACCCTAAAACCTACTCCCTAAATCCTAAACCCTACACCCCAAGACCTATACCCAGCACCCCAAACACTATACCCTACACCCTGAACCCTATACCCTACATACTAAACCCAATACCATAAACAAAAAACCCAATTCCCCACACCCTAAACTCTATGCCCTATACCAAAAACCCTAATCCCTGAAACCTAAAACCTATAATATACACACTAAAACTATAACCATAAACCCTACACTCTAAACCCTATATACTATAACTGAATCCCTAAACATTAATAACTAAACCCTATACCCTACACCCTAAACCCTATAACCTAAACCCCAAACACTTTTTAGTACACCCTAAACCCTGAACCCAATACTCTAAACCCTAAAACCTAAACCCGAAACCCTATACCATATACCCTAAACCTTAAACCTCAAACCATCAACACTATAACCTACACCCTAAACCTTAAACCCTACACCCTAAACTAAAAACCCTACTCCCTGAATTATATATCCGACACCCAAAACACTAAACCCTACTCACTAAACTCTGTAACATACACCCTAAAGCCTAAACACTACACACTATACCATATTACCTATACCCTATACCCTAAACTCTACACCCAAAATCATGGACACCCTTAATCCTAAACCATACACACTAAAATATATACCGAAATCCCAAAACCTAAAACCCTACACCCTAAAACCAATTACCTACACCCTAATAACTAAGACATAACCCTAAAAATTATACCCTAAATCCTAAACCTGAAGCACTACACTCTAAGAGTTATACCCTATACCTTAAACCCAAAACCCTACACCCTAAACCCTATACCATACACCACGAACTCTAAACCATACACGTTAAACCCTATATCATACACATAAAACCTTAAATCCTACACCCTAAACCCTAAACCCTAATCCTTACACCCTAAAACCTATATTGTATGTCATAAACACAAAACCCTATACCTTAAAATTGATATATTATAGCCTAATCCTTAAACACTACATCCTAAACACCAAAGGATAATCCCTAAACCATAAACACTACACACTAAACCCTCTACACTACACCCAAACCCTAAACTCTACACCCTCAACCGTATATCCTACACCGTAAACCATATAACCTAAACTTTAAACCCTAAAAAACTGAAAATAACCCTTAAAATCCTAAAAACACTAAAAACACTAAAAACCTGAAAACCTAAAAAATTCATAAGAACCACAATACTATGAAACTCCTAAAACCCTAAAAACCCCTTAATCCCTTAAATCTCCACCCCCCAAAAACCCTAATAAACCCATAAATCCCCTAAAAACAACTAAAAACCCTAAACTCCTAAAACCACCTAAACACTTAAAGCTTTTAAAACCCCCTAAACCCCTCAAAATGACCTAAAATCCCTCTGAAACCCCTTAAACCCCCAAAACTTTAAGAACCATAAAAACCCCAAAACCCCCCTAAAACCCATTAAACCCCTAAAAACCTTTATAACCCCTCAAAACCCCTTAAAAATCTAAAAAAACTAAAAAAACTAAAACCCCTAGAAACCAGAAAAACCCAATAAACACAAAAAACCCGTAAAATCTTGGAAAATGCTAAAACCTCTAAAAAAATAAAACATCAACAAAATTCATTAAAATATTATAAAGCTCAAAAAACATTAAAAACCTATAAAAATCTATAAAAACCCTAAATAACACAGAAACTTGAAAGAAAATTCATTGAAGACCGTTAAAACATAAAACTCCCTAAAAACCCAAAAAACACTACAAAACAACCCCCCTAAAAACACTAAAAGAGTCCTAAAACCCACAAAAACCCCAGAAACCAATAAAAACCCTAAAACCAAAAAACCCTAAAACCCAAAAAAACATAAAACACCAAAAAACAATAAAACAGTAAACCCCTAAAAACCCATGAGAAACCCTAAAGAACACCATATAACCCTAAAAAATACCTAAAACACTTAAAACCCAAAATACCCTAAAAATACCTAAAACCCCTAAAACCATAGAAAACCTAAAACTTTATAAATCCTAAAAAAACTCTTGAAACCCTAAAAACCCAAAACCACTGACAATACCAAGAACTATAAAATATCTAAACCCCAAAAAAATAATTTAAAACTAAAGAACCCTAAAGCAATAAAAACCATAAATCAGTAAAAAACCCCCCAAACCCCTAAAACCCTTAAAACCCCTAAAACCCCTAAAAATCCCTAATAACCCGAAAGCCACTAGAAAACCCCTCAAATCCTAAAAAAACCAAAAACCCTAGCAGAAAAAAAAATCCAAACAATACTAAAACTATTAAAAACACCTAAAACCATTCAAAACCCCTCAAAACCCTAAAAACCCTTGAAAACCCCTAAAGAACCCTAAAACACCCTGAAGGAAACTAAAATTCCAAAAAACACTAAAGGACAATAAAAAATCCTAAAAACTATTAAAGAACCTAAATACCATGAATGTCCCTAAAAAATATCAAAGGACTTAAGAACACTAAAAAACACTAATGGATCCTAAATATCCCAAAAACACTAAAGGATCGTAAATCCTCTAAAGGACCTTAAATAACCAAAATAAATATAAACAACCCTAAAATCCCTAAAATCCCTAAAACACCATAAAAACATAAAAACACAAAAACCTATAAAAACCATAGAAGACCCCAAAACCCTAAAATACCCTAAAACCCAGAACACTAAAAGTCCTTAAAATCCTTAAAACCTTAAAAAAACTAAAAAGATCGTGAAACACGTAAACCCCTAAAAACCCTAAAAACCAGAAAACCCATAAATTCACCAAAAACCAAGATATCCTGAAATCCATATAACCCCTTATAACCCAGAACGACTCTAAACACCAATGAAAACCGAAAAACCCCAAAAAGATCCAAAAAACAAAAAAACACTAAAACCCAAGAAAAAACTGACAATTACCAAATAAACCCATAAAAACCATAAAACCCCATAAAAAACATTAAAAAAATACTATAACCCCTAAATGACCCTAATAACCAAAAAATAAAAAAATACCCTAAAAATACTAAAAACCCCAAATGACTACAAAAACCCCAAAGACCCTAAAAACCATAAAAAACCCTAAAAACACTAAAAACCCCTAAAAGTTACTAAAAACCCTAAAAACTCAAAAATTCTATAAAAGAACCTAAAAATATAAAAAGTCTCTAAAAAATTATAAATACTAAAATACCATAAAAACCATAAAATTACATAAATGACTATAAAGACCCTAAAAACCTAAGGGATCCAATAAACCATAAAGGACCCTTAAAACCCCAAAAAACCCCTAAATTAATCTAGAATCCCAAAAATCCCAAATGGACCCTAAAGACCCTAAATAAGCCTAAAGGACACTAAAACACCATAAAAAACATAAAATACAATCAAAACCATAAAGACGCTAATGACCCTAAAAACCATAAAAACCTCAAAAAACCCTAAAACCCCAAATAAACCCCAGAAGCCATAAAAACACTAAAACCCCTAAAATACCCAAAAAAACCATAAAATAATAAAAAAAATCTGAAAGTCACTAAAAATTTAAAAACTACAAAAGACCTGAAAACCCATAAAAAACCTAAAAAATATTTTATTCCCTAAAAGGAAAAAAAAACCCAAATGACCTTAAAACCCCAAAAAACACTAAAAAACCTTAAAACCCTAAACCCCTAAGGACCATAAAATTCACTGAAATCCCACAAAACCCTTATAAACACTAAATGTTACTAAAACCCCTAAAAATAATAAAAAATTTAAGAACATTGAAAAACCATTAAACCCCAAAAAACACCCTAAATCCTCTAAAGGAACATAAAAAAATCCTAAAACCCATAAGGGACCATAAAAATACTAAAGGAAACAAAAAATATTTTAAATCCTCTAAAGGACCCTACAACCCCATAAAAACCCTAAAACCATAAAGCACCCTCAAAACCATAATATACATTAAAACACCTAAAACCCCCCAATGACCCTAAAACCCCTAAAATAACTCAAAGCCTTGAAAAACAAAAAACACCATAAAATAACCAAAAAATACTTATAAACATTAAAACAACATAAAAAAGTAAAACCATTAAAACCCCTAAAGACCTTAAAATCCCTAAAAACCCTAAAAACATTAAAAACCCAAAACACCTAAAAATCCTAAAGTAATAAAAAACCTCCAAAACCCCTGATAGACCCAGAAAGTCCCAAAAACATGAAAAACCCAGAAAACTAAAAAAACCCTAAAAACCCATAAAACCACAAAAAAAAACTTTTTAAAACCCCCCAAACCCCTAAAACCCCAATCCCCTAAAAACCTTAAAAACCATAAAACCCCAAAACCTTCTAGAAAACTTAAAAACCAAAAAAATCAATAAGAACCTCTGATAACCACTTGAAAACCCAAAAATACCTTTTCAACACCTAAAACCCTAAAAATAAAATACACTCCAAAACCCCTAAAAACGTAAAACCACAAAAAAACAATACAACCCCTAAACCCCCCAAGACCAAAAAATCTCTAAAAACATAAAATAACTGAAAACCCCTAAAATTTATAAAAACCATACAAACCACTAAAAAACTTAAAAACCATAAAAACACCCAAAAACACTTTTAAACCGTAAAAACCCCCTAATAGCATAAAAACCCTAAAAACCTCTAAAAACCCTAAATCTACTAAAAACCTCAAAACCCCTAAAAACACTAAAAACACTAAAACATCATAAAATAACCCTAAAACCA
Organism: Viscum album; assembly: GCA_963277665.1. Taxonomy (NCBI): domain Eukaryota; kingdom Viridiplantae; phylum Streptophyta; class Magnoliopsida; order Santalales; family Viscaceae; genus Viscum; species Viscum album. Next base: position 1,589,063,209 of record OY728121.1, on the reverse strand, counting down.
TAAAAAACTAAAAACCCTAAAACCCCAAACAAATCACTAAACATCCCTAAAAAACATAAAATCCTAAAAACCCATTGGAAACATGAAAGACAAATTTAAAGCCTTAAAACCACCAAAAAACCTCAAGGAACCTTATAACCCTAAAAATCAAAAAAACCCTTAAGGAACACAAAATATCCTAAAATTCATAATGATCCTAAAACCATAAAAAAATTAAAATCCTAAAACCATAAATTTCCTAAAAACCATAAAAACCAAAAAAAACTATAGATCCCCTAAAACACTAAAAAACCCTAAAATCATTAAAGACTCTAAAACACCTAAAGGAACTCAAAAACCGTAAAACACCTATAAGAATATATAAATCACTAAAAGACTAATAAAACTCCATAAACACCATAAAACCCCTAAATTAACTAAAACCCATAAAAACCATATAAAACCCTAAAACACATCAGGAATACTAACCCCCCCCCCCCCACACACACACTTAAAATGATAAAACCGTGAAAACGTAATAATCCTAAAAACCCTAAAAATCATTACAAATATGAAAAAAATAATAAACATGATATAAAAACCATAAAACCCCAATAAATATAATAAATATTTAAAACCATAAAACCACCAAAAACCCAAAAATGATCAAACACAAAACCCCCCAAAAGATCCATAAACCCCTAAAATACCTTAAAAATAAAAAAAACCCAAAAAAACCATTAAAAATACTAAAAACCGTAAAACACTAAAACCCGATTAAAAACCTAAAAAACCCAAAAAAACCCAAAAAACCCCAAAAAAAACTCTTTAAAACCCTAAAACCCTAAAAAACACTAAAAACCCATAAAAACATTAAGAAACCTAAAAAATATTATTTTTCTAAAAAATGCCATAAAAACTCTAACACCCTATTTACCATATAACCCCTAAAACCCCTATAACTACTATTAACCCCTAAAATCCCAAAAAATATCAGAAATTCCCTAAAATAATTAAAAACTCTAATAAAAACACAAAGCAATTAAAATACCCTAAAACCTGAAAAGACCCAAAATACCCCAAAATACATAAAATAACTTAAAAACTCTAAAATCCCCCGTAGTGACTCTAAAAATATTAAAAACAATAAAAGAACATAAAATACCTAAAAACTGTAACCCCCCCCCAGAAGAAAATAAAAAACCCTAAAAGAAGCGCTAAATGACAGTAAAATACCTTAAAACCCCTAAAATACTTCAAAACCCAAAAAACCCTAAAGAATCCAAAAAACACTAAAAGTAATAAAAGATCCTAAAACCCTTAAAACTCATAAACGACATCCCTAAAAACCCTAGAGGATCCAAAATATTAAAAATCATAAAGGACCTTAAAAAATATGAAGGATCCTGAAAACTATAAAACCCTAAAGGACCCTAAAAATCTTAAAAACCAAAGAAGACCCTAAAACCCATGAAAACCTTTAAATAACCCTAAAAACCATAAAAGTCCCAAAAAAATATTAAAAACACTTAAAGGACTATAAAACCCCTAAATAATTATACCCCCAAACCCCTAAAGGAATATTAAAGTGAATAAAACAATAAAGAACACAAAATATCCCAAGAACCGTAACAAGCCCAAAAACCCTAAAAACCCAAAAAACAATAAAATAACTAAAACCTAAAATAACCCAATGAAACCTAAAACCCATAAAAATCTAAAACCCCTAAAAACCCTAAAACCTCAAAATACCCTAAAACCCATAATAGACCTTAAAAACTGTAAAAACATTAAAATACCGTAAAAACCTTAAAACCCCTAAAATGTAAAAAATCCTAAAAGACCCTAAAAATTAAAAAACACAAAAAACCCCTTAAAAGAAACTAAAAAAACTATAAAATCCTAAAATTACCTAAAACACTCATGGAACTAAAAAGATCTGAAAAACATTACAAATCCCTAAAAACTATAAAAAAAACCCTAAACACCTCAAATATGTATAAAAACCATAAACCCCCAATGGTACATAAAATTCCTAAAACCCCTAAAAACATGGTAAAAACCCTAAAAACGATAAAATCCATTATAGCCCAAAAAATACAAAAATCAATAAAAACTCCTAAAAATACTAAAGATCCCTTAAATCCTATTAAAACCCAAAAAACTCTAAAACCCTAAAATAACAACAAAACCGAAAACCCCCTAAAAATACCTTAAAAGGCCATAAATCCAAAAGACCCTAAAACCCCTAAAAGGGCCCAACAAACCATAAAAATAACCTAAACCCCAATAAAATCCTAAATGAACCCTGAAATCCTAAAAACAATAAAATCACCTAAACATTTAAAATACCCCAACCCCTAAAAACCATAAAAAACAATAAAACCACTATAAATATACAAAACCTAACAAACCCAAAAATTCCCGTAAACCTCCTAAATGACCCTAAAACACCCTAAAATATTCCTAAAATTATAAAAATCCTAATACCTCCTAAAACCTTCTAAAAACCCTAAAACCCTTTTAAATCCCTAATATCCTAAAAACCATAAAGCCCTCAAAACCTTCATAAACCAAGAATCCCCACAAAAAACCTAAAAACACACAAATCCCAAAAACCCTGAAAACCCTAAAACCCCTAAAACCCACAAAAATACAAAAAAACAGAAGTAACATAAAACCCCTAAAGAAAATTAAGACCCATAAAGACCATTAAAAATCTTAAAAACAATTAAAACCCCAAAAATATCCCAAACACATAAAAACCCAAAAAACCTAAAACTCTAAAATGTCCTAAAATCCATTTAACACCCTCAAACCCCCAAAACATAAAATGCATAAAAACTTGAAAAAACCTAAAAGAACCCAAAAACCCTAAGACCTCCAAAGCAATTATTTTAGCTAGAGAAAGCATTAAAACCCATAAACCCGAAAAACTAGAAATCCCCAAAAAATGATAAAGTAATCCAAAAAACACTAAAACCCTAATAACCATAAAAGACCTTAATAAAACTATAAAACACCAAAGAACAATAAAAATATTCCCCACCCCCCAAATCAAAAAATCCAAAAAAATTCCTAAAATCTCAAAAAAATATAAAAGCACCAAAAACCCATAAAACCCATAAAAACTCTAAAAACCTAAAACACATAAAAACAGTTAAAACCACTTAAAAAACCAAAAAAATAATAAAAATTATAAAAAATCCTAAAAATCCAAAATCCCAAAAGACCCTAAAACGCTAAAAACCCATAAAAACCCTTAAAACACTAAATAATCATAAAAACACTAAAACCCCTTAATACCCAAAAAACCACCAAAACTGTAAAAAACCCTAATTTTTTTTTAAAACCATAAAAAACTTAAAACCACTAAATTAATGTAAAAAACCCAAAAGATCATATAAGCCTTAAAATTATAAAATTCCCTAGAAAACCTAAAACCCATAAAGGTCCATAAAAACCCTAGATGACCCTACCAAACCCTTAAACACAATAAAAACACAAAAGACCCTAAAACCCCTAAAAACACAAAAAATAAAAAAAGACCCAAAAAATATTAAAAGCTCCTAAAATACAATACAAATCATATAAAATGCTAAAACACCATCAATACCCATAAACACCCTAAAATCCTAAAAAACACAAAAACCCTAAAAAACCCAGAAACCCCTAAACACCTAAATATCCCTATAATCACTAAAACCCTTTACAACCCTAAAGGACCTTTAAAACACTAAAAATCCAAAAAACCCTATGAAAAACCTAAAAAACACTAAAAACCAAAAAAACCCAAAAAACCATAAACACCTAAAAAATATTGAAACCCCCTAAAACCCTAAAACCCTAAAAACCACTAAAGACCCTAAAAACCCAAACAAAACCCTAAAAACCATAAAAACCCAAAAATATCAAAAAAACACTTAATAATTCAAAAAACCCATAAACCCCTAATAAACATTAAAAACCCAAAAAACCATTAAAACTCATAATAGTCATACAAAACCCAAAAATCATTAAAATCCATAACATCTTTTAAAACTCTACAAAAACCTGAAATTACTTTAAAAACAATAAAAAAATCCCTAAACCCCCTAAAATCCCTAAAAGCCAAAAAACCAAAAAACCACTAAAACGCCCCCTAAAACACCAAAAATCTAAAAAACCCTATACCCTCTTCCCTATAACATTTATCCTACACACTGCACCAAGAACCCTAAACTCTAGGCCATATACCAGATACCCCTACCAACAAAAACCCAAACCCTACACACGAAACACTATACCAGACACACTAAATCGTTAACCCTGCAACCTAAATGCTATACCCAAAACACAAAACCCTAAACCCTAACCATAAAACATATACCCTACAGGCTAAACACTAAACCCCACACCCAAAATCTTCTACACTACACCCTAAACCCTAAACCTTACAACTTGAACTCTATACCCTACATCCTAAACCATACAACCCACACCATAAACCCTATAACCTACACCATAAAACATAAAACCTACACCTCACATCCTACACACTACACACTAAACCTTAAACCCTACACCCAAAACCCTACACCCTACACCCTATACCCTAAACCCAATACCCTGCACTCTAAACCCTATACCCTACACCATAAAACCTTAAACCATATACTTTAAACCCTATACCCTACACACTAAACCCTAAACTGAACACCCTAAACCCTATACCCTACAACCTAAACACTAAACCCTACACCCAAAAATAGATATTTCACACCCCAAACCCTATACCCTGCACCAAAAACCCTATACTCTACATCCAAAACCCAGAACTCTAATCCCAACACCCATACCATAAACCCTACATAAAAACCATTTACCCTTCACCCAAAATAGAAAACCCTACACACTAAACCCTACACCCTATACACTATTCGCTACACCATAAAACGTACACCCTAAACCATATACGCTACATCCTAAACCCAAAACCCTACAAACTAAACCGTATACCGTACACCATAAACCCAAAACCCTACTCCATAAACCACAAACCCTACACCCTAAACTCGAAACCCTATAACCTAAACCATATACCATACACACTAAACCCTAAAACCTACACATTAAACCGTACACCCCACTCCCTAAACCCTAAACCGTACTACCTAAACCCTATACTCTGCACCCTAAACCCAAATCCCCACACACTAAACCCAATACCCTGCACCCTAAACCCTAAACGACACACTTAACCCGATACCCTCCACCCTAAACCCTAAACCATACACTCTAAACCCTATACCCGACACCATAATCCCTAAACCCAACACCCTAAATCCTATAACCTTCACCCCAAATCATATACCCTATACCCTAAACCCTATACCCTACACCAAAAAACCTAAACCCTACACCCTAAACACTATAACCTACACTCTAAACACCAAATCCTACAACACACACCTTATCCCTACACCCAAAAACTTAAACCCTAAACCATGTGACCAATATCATGCACCCTAAATCATAAACCATACACCATAAACCCAATGCCCTAATCCTTAAAACCTAAAACATAGTCCTTGAATTCTATACCCCACAAACTATACCATATACCCTACACCATAAACCCTATACACTACACCATAAACCATATACCCTTTACCCAATACCCTAAACCCTAATTCCCCTAAAAAATCCTAAAAATCCCTAAAAACCCAAAAACCCATAAAAACCAACAAAAAACCATAAAGACCATAAAAACCATAGAATACCTTAAAAATGTAAAATCTATAAATCCCTGAAAACCCAAGAAAAACAAAAACCCCCTAAAAAATCAAAACCCCTTTAAAACACCTAAAATACCCTAAAACCACTAAAACCCCTCATAATACTTAAAAATACCTTAAAACTATAAACATACTCTAAAACCAACAAAACCCTGAAATCCCCTAGAAATCCATTAAAACAAAAAAAAACCCTAAAACCGAATAAACCCAAAATACCCCAAAATACCTTAAAACCCCTAATAACCCTAAATCCCATAAGAACCCTTAAACCCCTAAAAACCCTAGAAACCCTTAGAAGGCCTAGAAAACCAAAAACCCAAAAAGTTTCTAAACCCTTAGAAAACCCTTGAAAATAATAAAGACCCACAAAATACCCTAACAGCCCAATCAGAAACTATAAAGACCCTAAAAACATTAATTTTCATAAAAACATCTAAAATACCATAAAACCTCGAAATACCATAAAAGAACCAAAAAACACAAAAATCCATAAACCCCCAAATACCCTAAATGAACATAAAAACCTGAAAATCCATAAATCTATAAACCCCTAAAAACTATAAAATCCCTTAAAACCCCCCAAAAACATAAAAAAAATAAAAAACACCCAAAACCCTATAAACTCCTCAAACCCTAAAAAAATTAAAAAACCCTTAAAACCCCTACAAACCCTAAAACCTATACACCCTCTAAAACACTAAAAACCCCTAAATCCCTAAAAACTGTAAATTACCCTAAAACCCCTAAACCCCTAAAAACATAAAAACCCTAAAAATCTATAAAGTAACTAAAACCCATAAAAACTTTTAAACCCAGAAACCCTTAAAACCCCTAAAAACCTAGTAAAACCCTAAATAATCATAAATACACTAAATGACCCTAAAAACAATAAAAACCATTAAACAGTAAAAACCCTAAAAACAACAAAAAACCCTAAAATCCTAAAAAACCATGTAACCCTAACACCCCCAAAATACCCTAACCCCGACCCCCCAAAATTCTCTTAAAAGCACTTAAGTCCCCTAAAATACATTAAAACCCCTAAAAGCCCATAAAATACCATAAAACTCCAAAAACCCCTAACACACTAAAAACCCTTAAAACACTAAAAGATACTAAAATGACTTAATATCCCTAAAAGAATCTAAAAACCCATAAAACCCCTAAAGGAACCTAAAAATATAAAGAAACTCTAAACCCCTAAAAATACTAAGACCACATAAAATACCCTTAAACACTAAAAACCATAAATATCCCTAAAAAATTGAAAATATCCTAAAAACCCAAGACCCCTAAAAGGCCACAAACCATTAAAACCGTTAAAAACCTAAAAACTAGAAAAAAACCTAAATAATCATAAAACCCATTTAAAAACCTAAGGAGGATGGCGGCGCAATACACTGGGATTCTCTCTCACCCGATGCTTCTTCCAGGTTTTCCCCTGGATCCAGATCGGAGCTTCTACGTTGGACCCTTGCTCTATCCCAGTTCTCAGCGACAACATGCCTTGGATGTGATCTTCAACCTCAAGACAGTGGTGGATTTTTCACTTCAACGGCTTCAACTTCCCTAAGTTTCTTTTCTCTAGGTTTCAGACTCTGACGCAGCTTTTCTCCATTGCTGGCATGCCCGGTCTCCAACGGTGATGGTGGTTGCGATGTCTTCAGATCGACTTGATATAGAATGGGTCGAAACCTGCCAGTAGCTGAGGATCAGGTTCATTTTTTCAGATATAGCGTTTATGCTGGTAGGTCAACACGGTCAAGGGGATCAACGACAGAGTTGGCTGCTTCGACGTCCAGGTTCTTCTCGGAGGGTACTTTGATTGTGCGGATGGTGTGACGATCTGGTCTGGCAGCGCTGGTCGGGCCCTTCTCGATCCCGCGTTGCAGAAGGAAGCTTGTTCTATGACCTGGTTCGATCCTTTTTTTCATTCTCAAAGCAGCTGCAGGTGCATGCTCATCTTATTCTCTCAGCTTCTTCTTCGCTCCAGTTTGTTGATGCTAGATTCGGTCGGACCTTTTGGCATTCCTTGTTCTCCTACTACTTGGCTGTGTTTTCGGTTATGAATGGGTTCTGGTTTCTGGGTTTTCTAAGTTGGGTTTGGCGATATTTGTGCAATTTCTAGTGGTATGCGGTTAGTTGTGCTATGAGGCATGGAATGGTGAAAGTTGTTTGGTTCGAAGAACATGACTGCTGGTGGTTGAGTTGCGACTCCTTGTCTGATGATGGGATAGGATGTGCTGGTTGTTTCATTATGAGTTGCATGATGATAGGATCTAGTCAGCATGTAGGGGGTGATGCTTTTGTTGATGATTCTGGTGTTTTGGTGCTGTCGTTAGTTGAAATTTGTTGCTTGTTTCTTGATGCTGCTGGTCTTTTTTTTCTGGCAGTGGATCCTCCTGGGGAGGACATGCTAGTTGCTGTAAATGGTGTGAATGGATTTGCTGGTCATTGTTTGCTGGGAGGGGATGATGGACGTGTTTGGTTTTGGTGCTCGTGTTGTGGTTTCTTCCTGCTGGTTGTGATGGTTTGCGATGTCGGTGTTGGTGTTGTTGGTTGTTGGGGCTGGTTTGTTGGGACGTCTTGCTGTGATGATTGGATGTGGTGCTGCTGGATGATGGAATGTGCTGGATGCTGGTTGCTGCTGAGCTGGGAGTTGCTGAAGCTGTGGTTTATGACCGTGCTATGACTGGATGTTGATTACTGGTTGAGTTTGAATGCTGGTCATTGGTTAGCTGTGAGCTTTTGGATATTGGTTGATGCTGGATGATGGTGGTGGTTGCTTGGATTTTTGTGTTTTTTCTTTTTTCACTTTTGACTTGTTTTTTTTGGGGTCTTTTGCATCTTGGGTTGTAAGCGGTTTTTTTGGGTGTGGGCCGTTTGATCCCACCCCTCCCTTATCAGTTGTATCTCTTTTTTCATTCTAATAAATTTAGGGGTTGGGAATAGCCCGAACCTCGCATCTTCCTTTCCCTTTAGAACCCTAAAAACAATAAAAACATTAAAGATGCTTAAGACCCCCAAACACCCTAAAAACTATAACGAAACCAAAAAAACCTAAACCTACTAAAAATAATAAAACCCTTAAAAATCCTAAAACCCCTAATACCCTAATAACACTAAAGACCATAAAATACCCTAAAAGTCTCTAAAAACACAAACAAATTTATAAAAATATATAAGAACCCTAAAAACAATAAAAATCATTAAAAACCATAAACCAATAAAAAAAAACTAAAAACCCTAAAAACCCTAGAAAATTAAAAACCCCTGAAAATGAAAAAAATATCTAAAAACCCTAAAACCCTAAACCCCTAAAATCCAAATAATAGTAAGAACACCAAAAAACATAGAACCCATAAAAAACAACTAGATATCATGTAAAATTCAATGCTATATTTTATCAATGATAGCTAAAAGTGATCATAAAGGGGATGCTTTTATGAGTTCTTTAAAAAGATCTGAGAAAGACCCCATTTATTAGTACTAGGAAAAAACACTGATATAGGGTGCTTTTATGAGGGATAAAAACCCACTCATAAAGGCCACTTCTATGAGTGCCTTGGTTTTATTCCTGATAAAAGCACCATTTATCAATGTTTTTTTCTGGCTTAGATGAAAGGTATATTTTATAAAACAATTATATATAATTAAGAACCATATATTAATATATGAATATAATTATATTGATAGAAATATAATATATTTTAATAAATTTGATTTTTATAAGTCTAAATATTCATTTACCTTTAATATAAAATATATTTAGTGAAAATGGATTTCAAAATTATAAAAAATAATATTTATAAATAATTTAGTAATTAGTATCATGAAATAGAAATTTTGAAACCATTTGGTGATAGAAAAAACTAATGAATCAAATAATATCTTATATAAAATGAAAAACATGACTAGAAACCCCTAATAGCCCTAAAAATCCTAAAAACTCTAAAAAACCAAAAAACCTTAAAGGAGCTTAAATCCCCTAAAAACATAAAGGACCACAAAAAAACAAAAACCCTTAAACACCCTAGAAACCCAAAATAATCCTAAAAACCCTAAATCACATAAAGGACAATTGAACCATAAATTGCAATAAACACCTAGAAAACACAGAAAACCCTAAAACCCCCTAAAATACCCAAAAACCTATAAACATTAAATGACCATAAAAACTATAAAAATCATAAAAACCCAAATAACTCAAACCCCCCCTAAAACTCCAAAAAAACCCAAAATTAAACACCCATAAAACACTAAACCCCTAAAAATCATAAAACCCATAAAAATCCTAAAAACATAAAAACAATAAAACACCAAAAAATACTAAAAATTTATAAACCCCAAAACCTTAAAAACACTAAAAACATTAAAAAAAACAAAAGATTACCTAAAAATATAAAGGACCATAAAACCCTAAAAACCCAAAAGGACCCTAAAACCCCCTAAAACCCTAAAGGGAATTCAAAACTCTAAAACCCCGTCAATACCCTAAGAGCACAGAAAGACCATAAACGATAGTAAGAAACCCTAAAAACCACTAAATGACCCTAGAAACCCTAAAAGACCTTGAAATACCCCAAAAATCCTAAATTATCTGAAATACCATAAAAACTATAAAACCATAAACAACCTTAAAATCCATAAAACCCTAGAAAATAATAAAAAATCCTAAAAACCATAAAACCCCCTAAAAACAAGAAACAACATTTATAGGTCTCTGGTGAACCATAAAACCCAAAAACCTAAAAAAATTAATCCCCCAAAAATCCATAAACCCCAAAAAATCTAAAAAACCCTAAAGCCTATAAAAACCATAAAAATATATAAAAACTATAAAAATCCTCAACGACCCCTACGTACGCTAAAAAATAACCCCCCAACCATAACACATCAAAAAAAAAACAAAAAAACCTAAAACCCAAAAGAAGCTAAATATAAAAAAACTCTAAAACCCCTAAAAACCTTGAAATCCACTAAAAACCCTAAAAATATAAAAAACATAAAAACCCCCAAACCCTAAAAAAACCAAAACCCCCAAAAAACCCAAAAACTCTATAAAAAAATAAACCCCTAATAACACTAAAAATCATGAAAATCCCTAAAAAACTCTAGACCCCCTAAAAGACACTAAACACCCCAAAACCCTGAAAGACCGTTAACAAAATAAAATCCCTTAAATGACCCTAAAACCCCTATAAAACCCAAAATGTCTAATAATAACATTTCAAAACCCTAAAAACCTAACAATATCTAAAAAAACTAAAAACTAAAAAACCATAAAAAGCCAAAAAAAATCCAAAAAACCATTGAACACTAAAACATCGTAAAAACCCATAAAACCCTAAAAACCCATAAAATGTTAAAAACCATAAACCAACCCTAAAAACTACAAAAAAAAACCTAAAACCCAAAAAAAACACTTAAAAACCAAAAAACCCACTAAAAACTCAAAAAACACTAAATACTATTAAAACATGAAAAAATCTAAAAACCCTGAAAACATAAAAACCATAAAAACCATAGAATCCCTAAAAGCCCTAAAAATAATAAAACCCCAACCCCCTCCCAAACCATAAATAAATCACTAAAACCTTAATAATATCAAATAAAAATCAGAAAACACTATGAAAACCCTAAAAATAATAAAAACTATAAAAACCCAAAAAACAATATAACCCAAAAAAAGCCGTAAAAACAAAAAAACAAAAAAACACCTGAAAAACATAAAATAACCCAAAAAAAAATAAATATTCTAAAAACTCTTAAAACCCTAAAAAAATAAAAAAAACTCATAAACATTGAAAAACCATAACCCACCCCCCCCCCCAAGAAATCCAAAAACCCCTAAAAACCCTTAAAAACCTTAAGAAATTTTGAAAACCCAAAAAACAATAAAATATCCTAAAACCCTATAAAGCCCATAAGAAAGCCAATTACCCCAGAAACCCATAAAAAACCTTAAAACTCAAATAATAATAAAACCATAAAAAACCCTAAATAACCCTAATACCCCTGAAACCCCCTAAAATACTAAAAATTCATGAAAATATCTAAAACCCTTTAAACTCTAAAAAACCCTAAAACCCCAAAATACCTTTAAAAACCTTAAAATGACAAAAAAAACATAAAACACTAAAAAACACTAAAATCCTTAAAAATGAAGGAAAACCCCATAAAATAATAAAAACACTAAAACCCCTAAAAACCTAAAAACTACTTAAAAAACCTAAAACCCTAAAACCGTAAAAAACCCTAAAACCCTAAAACACCAAAAAACCCCAAAACCCCAAAAAACCCTAAAACTAGTAAAGATCCTAAACCCCAAAAAAATGTTAAAAAAAACTAAAACCCTTAAAAACTCTAAAATAACCCCAAAACCATAGAATAACCTAAAAACCCAAGGAACAATAAAACCCCCATAATCCATAAAATCCTTTAAAATAACTTGAAAAATACTAAAACTGGTAAAAAAATGAACCCAAAATATTAAAAACCCATAAAATCCCAAAAACCCCAAAAAACATTAAAATTCATTAAAATCCTAAAAACTGTAAAAACCAAAAAAACCCATAAAAATTTTAAGATACCATAATAAACCCTAAAACAACTTGAAACCCCAACAAACCATTAAAACCCATTAATACCGCAAAAAAACACACTCAAAATCATAAAAACCCTAAAGTACCCTAAAACCCAAAAAACCTCAAAAATCTGTAAACCCCTAAAAGCCTAAAAGGCCCTAAAAACCTTTAAAACCATAAAAGACCCTAAATAACCCTATAAAATCCATAAAATTCCCTAAAACCCAATACACATCATAAAAACCATAAAATCCCTGAAGACCCTAAAACCACTAAATTCCCTAAAATAATAAAAAATCATAAAAACCATAAAAACCCTTAAATCCCCTAAAACTCTAAAAACACTAAAACACAAAAAACCTAAAAAACCCCTAAAACCGTAAAATCAACCAAAACCCTTAAAACCAAAAAGACACTAAAAACCTAAAACCCCTAAAAGGACATGAAAAACACTAAAAACACCTAAAACCCCTAAAAACATAAAATATCCCTAAAACCCTAAAAACACTAAACCTGAAAAATCCCAAAAAACCCTAAAACACTAAAAACTATAAAAACCCCTGATAACTTTTAAAACTCTAGAAACCTTAAAAACCCTTAAAAACCTAAAATCCTAATGAAGCCACTAAAAACCAAAAAAACCCCTTAATCCCAAAAATACACTAAAAACCCTAAAGACCCTTAATGCCCTAAAAGATCATTAAAAACAAAAAAAATACTAAATGTCCCTAAAAACATTAGAAACACTAAAAGGATATAAAACACCATAAAACCCTAGAAATACTCTAAACACACTAAAAACATAAAACACCCAAAAACACACAAAATCAAAAATACCCCTAAAAGACCCTAAAACCACTAAAACCGTTAAAAATTAATAAATGACCCTAAATAACCCTATAAAAATCCAAATATATCCTAAAACCATTAAAATACCTAAACCCCGACAAGAACCCTAAAATCCCTATAAACTCCTAAAAACCATAAAGCTTTAAAACCCTAAAAATCCTAAAATCATAAAACCCCCCAAAATCATACAGATCCGAAAAATACGTCAAACCCATAAAACCCCTAAAAACTAAATCAATAAATCAATCATAAAAACCATAAGTGCAACCAGGATACGCGGGATCAAATCTAGGTGGAGGCTAATTTTTGGGTACTGTAGCAATATTGAAGCAGTACTGTAGTATGTGCTATAGCATGAGCTGTGCAGAACTATAGCGGGAACTGTAGAAGGAACTGTTTGGCACTATAGCTGCTGGGAATATTCCCCCATTTGGGCCATGAAGCCACCGATTTGGTCCCCGAGTCCTTTAAGGCCTTCAGGCCACCCAGGCCTTCGAGTCAATAAGGCCTTCGGGCCACCCCAAGGAATTTGAGACACATTTATTGCATATGATAACTAGACAACCAACAAAGGAACATACATCATAAAGAGGAGGAGAAAGGAACATTCACCATAGAATAAGCTAAACAGTTTGAAAAAAAGAGAGGGTATGCCACCTACCATCAGGACGGGCCTGTGCATCCACGAGAAAGCCTAGCCAAATAGTCATGCGTAGGTGGAGAGTTGATTTCATGATGAAGATACTGGGGAGGAGCAGTTCCATGTAGTTAGTCTAGGTTTTATGTAATGTTTGAAGCCTACGTGCAATGAATTATTCTATGGACTACGGGCCATGTAATACTTACACCTACGAGCCTTGTAAGGGTTCCACCTCACCCCTTTAAAGGTGGATTATCAAAGTCAATAAAAAATGAAGGCCTACGGGCCATTGGAGATTGGAATCCTTAACCCCTAAAACCTCGTAAAAACCCGAAAACACTAAAAAACTAAAAACATCTTAAAAGATAAATAAACCTAAAAACACTCAAAAATTATAAAAACCATATAACCCCTAAATCCCCTTAAAAACTTAATATTCTAAAAATCCCTAACAATATGTGAAATAACCCTACTGGACTGGGATGCGTGGAGTTGATGCTGTTAGTGGTTGATGATGGGCTGATGAAATTGCTGGTGATGGTTTTGGTGCTGCTGGCTTTGGTGCTGATGAATGCTGGCTTTGGTGATAATGGATATGAGCTGATGATTGGCTGGGAGGCACTGTTGGGGACTTTTATTTTTTTGATGGGCTGGACGTTGGATGCTTGGTTGAGCTGTGAAAGAGGTGTTGGTTGTTTGAAAATGAGGATGCTGGTTTCTAGTTGGTTGCGGATGCTGGTTGGCTGGTTGCTGATGCTGGATGTCGTTTACTACTGTAGTTTGAATGCTGGTCGTTGGTTAGCTGTGAGCTGCTGGATGCTGGTTAATGCTGGATGTAGTGTTGCTGGATGCTGGTACTGGCTGGGTGTGACGTGATGATGCTGTTGTTGTGTCTGTTTTTGAGTCCTTTTTTTCTTTCTTTGTTTTTTCTTTCATTTCCATGGGTTGTAAGGGCTTTTTGGGTGTGGGTCGTTCGACCCCTCCCCTCCCTTGTCTGTTGTGTCTCCTTTTTCTTTAAATAAATTTGGGGGGCTGGGAATAGCCCGACCCTCACATCTTCCTTGCCTATAAACCCCAAAAAAACAAAAAACCCTTAAAATAATATAAAATCATTAGAACACTAAAATCCTAAAAACCACATTAACTATAAAATTATAAAAACCATAAAAAATATATAAATCCCTAAAAATACCTAAAAACCCCTAAATACATTAAAACTCCATTAAAACCAAAAACAGTAGAAAAACTAAAACACAAAGACCAACTTAAAACCCTAAAAACCCCAAAACCCCTCTTCCCCATAAAAAATGCTAAATCCCTTAAAAACTCTAAAACAAATAAAAATCATAAAACCCCTAAAAATTTAAAAACCCTAAACACTATAATTCCCCTAATTTAAGAAAACATAAAACCCCCTAAAAGCAATAAAACCTATATCCCTAAAAACCCTAAAACCCTAAAAATCCTCTAAACCCATAAAGCCCTCTAAAACCCAAAAAGACTCTAAAAACCATAAAAATCCTAAAATAACATAAAAACCCAAAAAGAACATAAAAGTACTAAAAACCATAAAAGACCCTATGAACCCTAAAACCCCTTAAACATGACTAAAACCCTATAGAGATACCCTAAAATTAGGTAAAATATTATAAAAACCCTAAAATACTCTCAAAAACCCTAAAGGACTTTAGAAAACCCTATAACCCCTAAAACACTATAAAAACCTAAATGTATTATGGTTCGACAGCTCTCATATCATGGTTCGGTTTGCAATGGAGGATGATCTCACCCTTGCCTGGTCAGCGGCTCCTCGGTCATGCAATGGCGCTCGATTCTCCCTCTTTCGATGGAGCTTTGATTTTCATATGAAGAGAAGCTCCCTGATTGCTGCTACCTGGGTGCATTTTCCGGAATTGCCACTCCCCTATCAGAATTTCTCAATTATTTCGATGCTTGGAAACCTGGTGGGGCGATTCCTCTGTGTGGATAGTAGGAAGAGGGCCCTCTGTCATCCAGTTGCTCCATGGTCTTTTATCGAAATTGATGCATAGAAACCCCCTGTGGACTCTATCTGGATTTCTGTGGGTTAGGAGCTCAGATGGAGACAATCTGTTGTCTTTGAGCAATGGCCAGTATTCTTCTCTTTGTGCTGGAGCTTCGGGAACAGTGACTATTCTGGAATTTGTTCTGTCACTTCTAGGGGTGGTGAATCTCTGTCTGCTGGTGGGAGCGGCCTCCCTCGGGTGGAGGTGAAGGGGACGATTGTGGTGGTTTCCCACTCTGTGGCTACCGATTTTCCCCACTCGTCTTCTATGTTGGCTGGTAATGGGTTAGAAATCTCTCTGATGGATTCGGGTGGCTTCTTGGTGAGTCTGGAAGCAAGCGTCGGTGTCTCAGGAAACGCTGTTGAGGGTGAAGTCATGCTCACTGAGGGAGGAATTCAGGGCTCTTCTGAAGGTGTTCACGGGTCTGGTGAAGATATTAAGAAACAAACTGAGATAGATAGGACAATTGCGATGGATGTCTGGCCAGGAAATGTGAAAAATTCCTGCAAGGATCTGGGATGGGATGACACAACTGGCTTAAAGGTTGATGAGAATGCTGGTGGATCTACTCTAACGGATGAGGCTCCTGTGAATGTTTCTTAGACTGCAGGTTCGGCTGAGCCTTCCATGGTTGGGGTGCGGGCGGAGGATGATGCAAAGGAGGATGTTGTTTCTCAGAAAACCAGGTCTGGAGATGACTTGAGTTCATGCTCAGCTGAGGAAAAGCCCATACTGGATGGGGATATAGACTAGCGTGATGCCCCGCTGGTCTTGCATGGGTATCCTGGCGTGGGGGGACCTGGCAATGCTGAGGACCTACCTAGTGACCTGCTCCGTTATGCTGGTGATGCTGGTGGTCCTTCCATGGACCTGTAGAGGGCGATGATCCTTCATGGTGTTTCACCTGCTGAAGACTTTTGTGTACAGCTCCATGAGATGGTATGGGTTGAAAGGGAAAGGTTCCCTATTGAAGATGAGGCAAATAGGCTTGGGGAGAGGTTTGTTGCGGCTGATCAACGGATAAATGCTTCTATGGTCACATCAAGGGAGGAAAAAATCATCGAAGGTGCTGAAACTCTTGAGGCAGAAAGCATGAAAGGCAAGGCACCATTAGCCGCTAGTGATGGTGGCAATGGAACAAATATGTCTGCTGCGGGAACCTCCTCTGCCCCACCAAGACGAAGAAGGAGGAGGGATTACTCTGCCCTCCCACGCCCAATGGAAACTAGGGCCTCCTCACGAGCTGTCAAACTGAATCTAAAGGTGAATAAGCGAGAAAAGCCTTTTTTTCTGCTGAGCAGGTAAAAGCTATGGAGAAGCTGCGGTCCAGACTTGGCATGCAAGAAGATTTTGACCCTGGATGGGACTCAATGGACCAGGGTTATGAATAAGATTTTAGATTTGCTGACGATGGCGGCGGCTTTGGTGTTGGCATGGGGTTTCGTGATGCGGAGATGGAGGATTTTGGAGGCGATGTTGACTGACCTACTCTGTGTGTGATTTTCTTTTAGACACTGTGTCTTTTTTGGTCTTGCGCTTTGTTTCATTTTTTTCTTTCCTTTTGTGGCCCTCGGGCTGAGGTTGTAAGGGGTTTTGGGTGTGGGTCGTTCGACCCCTCCCCTCCCTTGTCTGCAGTGTTTGTGTCTTTTTGTTTAATAAATTTTGGGGGGTGCCAGGAATAGCCTGGACCCGAGCCTTCTTTGCCCTAAATGCACCTAAATCCCCTAAAACCCTAAAGGACCCAAAAACCCTATAAAATTCATAAAGGGACCAAAGAACCCTAAAATCACCTTAAGGACCATAAACCTCCTATAAATCCAAAATATCACAAAAAACCATTTGAAAAAGCTAAATGCCCCTCAACACTCAAAAAACCCAAAAAAACTACCGTAACCCCCTAAAACCCAAAATAACCCCAATAACCCTAGAAAACTCTAAAAGATCCTAAAATCGAAAAAAAATCTAAAATACCCTAAAACCAATTAAAAGGCCATTAAAACCATAACAAATTTAAAAGACCATAAAAATCTATAAAAATCATAAACCCCTAAAAATCCTAAGAAACCCTATGAATCCCAAAAAAATTATAACCCCCAACCACTTAAAAAGAATAAAAATCCTATCAATCCAAAAAACCCTAAAACCCACTAAAAAGGAAAAAACCCTAAAAAACCTAAAAATAAAAAAACCCATAAAACCTAAAAAAAACCCAAAACAATAAAAATATTTAAAACCCATAAAAACACTAAAAACCCTAAAAAATACAAAAAATCCTAAACCCCTAAAAACAAAAAAAAAACAAAAAAACTAAAAACTCTGAAATACCCAAAAACCCATTAAAACCTTAAAAGGCCCTAAAATCCCTAGAATACCCTAAAACAATATAAAACATTAAAAGATAGTTAAAAATTTTAAGATCCCTAATAACCTGAAAAAATCCAAAAAACCCTAAAAAACCTAAAAAATCCCCAAGCACCCTAAAATCCCAAAAAAGCAATAAAAGTCACAAAAAACACTAAAATCCCTAAAACATCCATATGAACCATAAAAAATCCACCCCTCACACCCTAAAAGATTTGAAAAACTCTAAAAAACATTGAAACCCCTAAAAATTCCCAATAAACCTGAAAACCCCTAAAAACCTAAAAAATATAAAATAAAGAATAGCATGAAAAACCTTGAACCGTAAAAATCCTTAAAACCCTTGAAAACCCTAAAAACCCTAAAAAAATTAAAAACCTTAAAACACAAAGAGAACCCAAAAAATCCCTAATAAGGTTATGAAAACCCTAAAACCCCTAAAAACCTAATAAAGCCCCAAAAAACCAAAAACCCCTAAAAATCTTGAAAACCCCCATGAAGGACCAAAAATCAACTAAAATAACCTAAAATACCATACAAAATCATTAAAACCCTAAAAGAACCTAAAAACCATAAAAACATTAAAAACACTAAACCCCCTATTAATCCCTAAAAGGCTATAATATCTATAAAGACCCAAAATAACCATAAAAACCCCAAAAATACCCTAAGACCCATAAAATCCTAAAAACCCTAAAAAACTCAAAAACCCTAAAATAACCTAAAAACCCTAAAAAATTAAAAGAACCAAAACAACCATAATACCCAAAAAAAATCCTAAAACCCCCAAAATAATAAAAAACTTAAAACCCATAAAAATTCTAAAAAACCTTAAAACCATAAAAAACCACAAAAAACCTTTTAACCCCTAGAGGACCCTAAAATCACAGAAAAACCCTAAAAGACCCTAAAACCCCAAAAAAATATTAATGAACACTAAACCCCCTAAAAGACCCAAAAAAACAGACCCCAAAACCTAAAAAACAAAACCCCCTAAAACCCTAAAAACAAAACCTCTTTAAACGATAAAAGTCCCTGTAAACCATAAAAACAACTAAAATCACAAAAAGGTTTAAAATCCTAAAAGACCCTAAAACCCCCAAAACCCCAAAAAAACCCTTAAAAACCTAAACACCATAAAACCCAATAAAACCCTAAAAACCCAAAAACAGAAAGAAACCCATAAAAACTCTACCCCCCAAATAACCATAAAATCCTTGAGAGACTCAAAAAACCCTAAAACTCCTTAAAACCCCTAAAGACCCTAAAAACAATAAAACCTTGAAAATATCAAAAAAAATTCGAAAAACATTAAAACCCCTAAATTACCATAAAACCCCCCAAAAAACCCCAAATTACCCTTAAAACCAATGAAATATTAAAAACCCTAAAAACCCTAAAAACCCCTAAAACCTAAGAAAAACTAAAAACAATAAAAAAAATCTATTTTAAATTCTATATTAAACCCAAAACCCAAAAAACCATAAATCACTAAATACTCGTAAAAAACCATGAACCATAAAACATTAAAAACACTAAAAAACTTAAAAACCTAAAAAACATTAAAAACCAACCCCCCCCCCCCCAAAACCTAAAAACCCTCAAGACTATAAAAAATACATAAAACTATAAAAACATGCTAAAACCCCAATAAATCCCCAAAGAAACCCTTAAAACCCAAAAATCACTAAAAAATCTAAATCCCTAAGACCCCTAAAACACCTAAAAACCCTATAACCCCCAAACCCAAGAAAAAACTAAAAAAATAATACCCCTTAAATAATTAAAAAAACTAAAAACCCCTAAAAACCACCAAAAATCTAAAAACTCATAAGAAAACCCTAAAACACTAGTAAACCACTATGAAAGCCCTAAAATAACTAATAAACCTAAATCCCAATAAAACACAAAGAAACCTTAAAAATAATAAAAAACCAAAAAAATCTATAAATTCCCAAAAAAAACCTAAAAGAACCCAAAAAACATTAAAATTATTTAAACCCCTAAAAATCCCAAAAAAACCCTGAATACCATTAAATACCCAAAACGCCTAAAAACAGTAAAAATCAAAAAATGGACAAATATAGTAAAAACCCTCAAAACTCATAAAAACCCTAAAAACATTAATGCCCCTAAAAAACCAACAAAAATTTAAAACTGTAAAATATCATAAATGTTTAAAAAAAATATAAAAACCTAAAAACCCTAAAATCCCCAAAACCCTAAATTACTCGAAAACCCCTTAAAACCCTAAAAATCATTAAACCCCTAAAAACACTAAAAGACCATAAAATCCAAAAACCCTTAAAATACTAAAAATCCAAAATGCCCATAGAAAGAGTCAAAACCCCAAAAAACCTAAAAACCATTAGGAATCCTTAAAAATCCATTAAAATCCTTAAAAAATGAAAACCCCTAAAACACTAACAAACCCCTAAAAACCCCTGAAATGCCTTAAAACATCCTAAACACCCCTAAAAGGCCATAAAACCCCTTAAAACACTAAAAAACCTTCAAAACCCCTTAAATCACTTAAAACCAACTAAACCCCTTTAAATCCATAAAAACCTAAAACACCTAAAACCACTTAAAAGCCCTAAAAACCCCATGAATATGCATTTAAACCCCTGAAAATTTTACGAATCTCTGAAAAAGAAGCCTTAAATCAGTGGCTCTCCTCCTCTCCTCGCGTCGTTAGGGTTCCCTTCAGATTCTCCTCCTTCCCCCTCCGGCATGGCCCGACCTCGGTGACCACAGATTTGCCTTGGATTGGCATCGATGGAGGTTTTCCACATGTTCCTTGGCTTTTCTTTTGATCTAGTGCTGGATTCATCACATTTTACAGCTTCGAGATCTGGCTTCAGCTTCGTATCGTCTGTTGTTAGATCCGATTCACGTATAGGTGACATCGACTTTTCTAGCTTCGGGGTCATTATCTGGTTTTGGCTTGCTTCAGTTCTGTTTGGTCTGGATCTGGATTTCCAGATCGAAGTTGTCCTTTCTAGATCTGGGTTTTTTTGTGGCAGTGAGAGTTTGGTGTTTCGCTTGGCATTCTTGGTGTCTGATTTGGCATCACACTATCCTCAGGTTCTCATTGTGGCCTCAAGATTGAGTTGCAAGTTGCGGTGGGCTCCTCCTGGATTTCGGGTTTTGGTCTCGACTATGGGTTCTGGGTGTCAGACCTGGCTCTTCTGGCCATGGAATCCCAGATCGTCTTCTTCCCGGCATGATGATGGTTTTGGCGTGCTCTGGTTTCCTCGATTTTGGCTCCTGTGGCCTGGAGGGGGGAGGACCTTCTCACCGTACCCACTGGTTTTTTGCGATTCTGTTCATTTTTTTTTGATTTGTTGTTGTTGTGGGTGTTTGTTGTGGTTGCTCCTACTGAATACTGGTTGTTGATTTCTAGATGATGATTTCCCTTGGTGGTGACTGCAATTATGGTGGTTTTTTTAGGCAGCTGCAGGTTGATGTCTGAGTCTTCATGGTGCTGAAGCTGGGTTGATAAAGTTACTGTGTATGGTTTGGTCGTTGGCTGCTAGTTGCTAATGTGTTGGGAGGTCATGTTGGGGATTTTTATGTTTTTATGATTTCTGTGTTCTTCTTCTTTGGGTTTTTTCTTTGGGACATTTTTTTTGGGCTTGTAAAGGGTTTTTTGGTGTGGGTCATGTGACCCCTACCCACCCATTTCTGTTGTATCTTTCTTTTTAATGAAATTGGGGGGGGGTGTTGGAATAGCCTGACCCTCACATATTCAATTCCCTAAAAACCATAAAACACCTAAAATCCCTAAAACCCCTAAAATCCCTAAGAACAAGAAACACTAAAAACACTAAAAATACTAAAAAATATCGAAACTCCAAAAAATCCCTAAAACCCCTAAAAACCATAAAACCCCCTAAAAACTCTAAAATCACTAAATTTCATAAAACAAAAAATATCATAAAACCGCTTAAAATTCCTAAAACCCTAAAAACATAAAAACTATTAAAACCCCAAAACCCCTTTAAAACCCTAAAACTCAAAAAAGATTAACAATTCTAAAATACACTGAAAACCCATAGATACCCCTAAAATACCCTAAAACCCTATAAAAACCCAAAAGATATTAAAACCCTTAGAAATCACAAATCCCCCAAAAAAATAGGACATAAAACCCCTTAAAAACACAACAAACGTTGAAAAATCCCTAAAACCCTTAAATTCATAAAACCTTCAAATCTCTAAAACCCTAAAACAATCCTAAAAAATCCTAAAAACATTGAAACCCCCAAGAAAACAACCCTAAAAACCTTAAAACCTCTTAAAAGTCTCTAAAACCACCAAAACACCTTAAAACCCTAAAAAATCCAAAAACCACTCCAAGAACACAATAGCCCTAAAAATACCTAAAAATCCATGAAAAACTCGAAAACACCTAAAACACCAAAGACCCATTGAAACCCTAAAAACTACCTAAAAACACGAAAAATGGACCCCCCCCCCCTAAATCCCTAATAAGACATAACAATTTGAAAACCCCTTTAAAACCATACAAACCATAAAACCTGAAAGAACAATAAAAACCCATACAAACCATTAAAACCCTAAAACACAAAAAACACCCTTTAAACACCTAAAGACACCGAAGAGACCCTCAAAAACACAAAAATGGCCCAAAAACACTAAAACCCCCTAAAAGAACCTATGAAACCAAAAAAATACTAAAATATTTTAAAACCCCTATAAAACCCTAGAAATCCCTAAAATTCATTAAATATTCCCCCCACAAACCCTAAACCCCTAAAAAAATAAAAACACTACAGTACCCTAGGAAATTAAAACTCACAAAAACCATACAAATCCTCATAAAACCCAACAACCCCCCCCCCCCTATGGCGATGGCGTTACCGCCCCTACTAGGGTCGCGGCCAGGGGGCAGTGGATGGTGCTCCTTCACGATGCTGTTTCTCTCTGTTTACTGACCCCGCACTTCTTCCAGGTTTTCCAGAGGTGGATTTTTTCCCTAAAGTTCCATGCCGAGTCATGGGAGTTTCGTCAATTCCGATTTAGAATCGCGAGTTCTTCCTGGATTCTGCACTCCTTGATCTTACGCCGGTGGTTCGATTTGGGAAGTCTCGACCTCCAGTTGACGTCTTTGATAGGTTTGTTTCTTTTTCATGGATTCTCCATTAAATGGCAGTCATCGGGCTTCTCGATCCTTGGAATTTTCAGATCTGTTTTATAAATGAGGAAGACTTGATCATGGCTTGGGCGTTCGCTCCATGGAAAGTGGATGGGTTTCTATTTTCCTTGTTTCGTGGGTCCTTTGATTTCTATCTGTAGCGCGATGTTTCAGTCGCAGTAATTTGGGTCACCCTTCCTGGGCTGGACCTCCCTTTCCAGAATCCTACTTTCCTTCGCATTATTGGTAATATAATTGGTAGGTTCCTTTGATCAGACTCCCGCACTCGTGCGGTTTGTCACCCCATCTCCCCAAGGATTTGTGTGGAGGTTGATGTCTCCAAAGACCAGGTGGATTTGGTTTGCATTGAAGTTGAAGGGCTACTTATATGGCATCAACAGGTTTGTTTCGAATCCTAGTTTTTGTTCTAGTTGACCTATCGACGACTAGGCCACTCTACTGCTCAATGATTTGGTGGTGATGGCCCTGTTAAACCTGTCTTGCAGCAACCATTTTCTCATGGATTTGATCTAGGAGTTGTTCAAGGTGATGGTTTGGTTCATGCTGCTCCTATTTTCCAACCCATAGAGGAAACTTTGCTAGAGAAGGCCCCTAGAAAGGATCCAAACCCTTCCACTAAGTAAATTTTTGATAGGATGAGGTTGGATCTTCTTGGTAAGGAAGATGTTGCTGATGGAGGGTCAGATGGTACCCTGGTTGGCAGCTGTAACAAGGTGCCGTTGAAATCTTCTGTTAGGAGAGATAAGGAGGTGGCGGAGGTAGCAAGTCTGGAAACAGATCTTGAAGTTGTTGGGAAGGGTGGTAGGGTCTTAACGCCTACTTTAGGGGTGTCCTTTAGGAACCTAGGTAAAAATGGGAGCGCTGTTGATGACTTCCACGAGTTTTCTGGAAGAAAAATGAATGTCACCTATTGATGAATACCATAATAAACACAAAACCACATAAACCAAAAAACACTAAAAACCAAAAAATGCCTAAAAATCCCCAAAAATACTAAAAACCCCTCAAAACCCTAAAAATCGAAAAACCCCAAAACCCCCAAAACACCTAGAAATATAAACCCCCACAACCCCCCCCCCCCCCCCAAAAAAAACCCATCAAACTCCTTAAAACCACAAACCCTTAAAAACTACAACCCCCTAAAAACCCTAAAAAACATTAAACCCTTAAAAATACATTAAATTATTGAAACATTTAAAACCCCTTACAACCATAAAAACTATCTAAAATCCTCTAAAAGCCCAAAAAAATCCTAAAAGGCCCTTATAACCCTAAAAACCCCTAAAACACCCAAAAAATAACAAAACCCTAAAATACTACTAAAAACCCATAAACATTCTAAAAGACTCTAAAACCCCTAAATACCCTAAAAACATAAATAACCTAACAACCATAAAATCTCTAAAAATCCCCATACAAATTTAAAAACCGGACAACAATGATAAACCCTAAAAACCCAAAAAACCCTAAAAATATGAAACACTATAAAACCTAAAAAAACTGAAAACCCTTAAAACTATAAGAAAACACTCAAACACTTAAAAAAACCCTCAAACCCTAAAAACACTATAAAAACTTTAAACTAAAACAAAACAAAAAACAAAAACCCCTAAAAACCCCAAACCCCCCTAAAACCCAAAACACCTAACCCCCCCCCCCCTAAAAAATCATAACACTATAAAACCCTAAAACCCTCAAATCACTCTAAAAATATAAACAAACACTATAGAAATGTTAAACATCCTAAAAAAACCCCCAAATACCTTAAAAACCCTAAATAACCCCCAAAACCCTTAAAACGCTAAAACCCCTAAAACCCTATGAAACACCAAAAGATAAAAAAACCCAAAAACACAAAAAAAACCCTAAAAATCCTATAAAAACACAAATAACCTAAAATTCCTATAAAAACACAAAATTCCCTAAAATTCTTAAAAACCCTAAAACCCTTAAAACCCTAAAAGGCCTAAAACTCGTAAAAATACCTAAGACCCCTAAAAATTCCTAAAATTATAAACCCCATAGAAACCCCAAAAAACATTAAATTCCATAAGAACCTGAAAACCTTTTAAACTCTAAAAACTCCTAAAACCATTTAGAACACAAAAAATCTCAAAAAAACACTAGAAAACACTAAAAACCCATCAAAACTCTAAAAACCTTTAAAACCGCTAAAAACCTAATAACCGATTAAAAATCCAAGAAAACCCTAAAAGGACCTAAAAACCAGCAAAACCGTAAAAATCATGAAAACTCCCAAATTCCCAAAAAAATAACTAGAAACCCTAAAATCCCCCAAAACCCTAAAAACCCCCAATGACCTATAAAACCCTCAACCCCCCCCCCACAAAAAAAATAAAATAATTAAAAAAACTAAAACCATAAAACCTGTAAAAACCCTACAAATAACTAAAAATATAAAACCCCTAAATGAACCTAAAACCATAAACACCATAAAAATCCATAAAACCCCTAAAAACCCAAAATACCATTAATAAACGTACAAAAATCATAAAAGACACTAAATCCCCCAAATTCCCAAAAAACACTAAAAACTCTTAGAACCCCTAAAAACACTAAAAACCACAAAAAAAACCTCAAAACCCCAAAAAATGTTAAAACACCAAAACACCAAAACACCCTAAAAAACTAAAAACACAAAAAAAAACCCAAAAACTGTAAAGTCCTTAAAAATTAATAAAAACCTAAAAAACATGAAAAAACAATAAAAACTATAAAACCCTAAAACTGTAAAGTAACCCTAAAATTCTAAAACCCCAAAGAAGCAATAAAATCTAAAAACTCTCTAAACCCCTAAAGAAATAAAAAACATAAAAAATATAAAAAATTCCAAAAATCCCTGAACACCCCAAAAAACCCAAAAACCAAAAAAACCTAAAGAACCCAAGAAAACCCTTAATACCCTAAAAACCCTTAAAACCGCCCAAAAAAATCCAAAAATATAAAATCCTGAAAAATCACAGAAACCCTAAAAGACTCTAAAACCATAAAACCCCCTATAAAAATCTAAAATCTCTATCAAAAACTAAACTCCCTAAAACCATGAAACCCATAAAACCCCTAAAACCCATTAAAAATATAAAAAAATCTAAAACACTGAAAAACCATAAAACCCTAAAACACCTAAAACCCCTAAACAATCATAAAACAATAAAAAACATAAAAAATAATAAACATAAACTCCTAATAATACAAAAAACACATAAAATCAATAAAATCTCCAAAACACTACAAAAAACTTAAAAGGCCCCCAATAACCCTATAAAACCCCTAAAAGACCCCAAACCCTAAAAACCCCAGATGATTATAAAAACATAAAACCACTAAAAGAACATAAAACCCCTAAAAACAGTAAAACTCATAAAATACCCTAAAAGACTGTAAAAAAACCAATAACCATAAAAACCATAAAATCCTAAAAACCACTAAAATCCTAGAAACCACTAAAATCCACTATAAGACCCTAAAAACCCTAAAACCACAAAGAAACCCTAAAACCCTTAAAAATTATTAAAACCATTAAAAAATTCCTAAAACCCCTAGAAAAAATTAAAAAACACTAAAAACCCTAAAACCACTAAATACCTAGAAACCCTAAAACCAAAAAAATCCTAAATATGTGAAAACACTAAAATCCAAAAAAAAACACTAACACCCCTTAAAAACTTATATAACTAAAAAAATCCAAAAAAATACTAAATACACTAAAGATTTAAAAAACCCTAAATCCCTTAAGATGATTGAAAACCCAAAAATACCTTAAAGAATCCATGAAAAAATATAAAAAATCCTAAACCCCCGAAAAAACCTGAAACCCCCTTAAAATATAAGAACATTAAAAATATAAATATAAAACCCTTAAAACCCTTGTAAAACCTTTATAACCAATAAATAACCCCCAACCCCATTGAAACCCTAAAAATATGAAAAACCCATTTAAATCATAAAACCCTAAAAAAACCCAAATAACTTTTAAACCCCATAAAACGTTAAAAACCCACTAAGAACATGAAAAAAACCCTTAAACCCTAAAAACCCTTGAAATCCTTACCCCCCCACCATATACAAAGCATGAATACTCTAAACTCTAAAATCCCCTAATAACCATAAAAAACCAAAAAACCCAAAACCCTAAAAGAACATAAAATGATTAAAAACCCTAAGTAACCCTAAAAACTCTTAAAAATCCTAAAAACCCATAAGAACTCTAACAACCCATAAATTACACTAAAACTCCTAAAAAACCTAAAATACCATAAAATACCCTAAAACCCTAAATACACTCTAAAAACCATAAAACCCCTTAAAATAACATAAAAGTCATAGAAATCCATCAAAGAGACAAAACCCCACTAAAACCTCCCTAAAAGACCCTAAAACCCCTAAAAACCCAAAAGGATCCTAAAAACCATAAAATAATAGAGGATAATAAAAAAACATAAAGGACCCTAAAAACATTAAAAAACCTAATGGAACTAAAAATATTTTATAACCCTATAGTCACTAAAACCCCTAAAATAAGCTAAAAACTCTAAAAACCTCTAAATGACCCAAAAAACTCTAAAACCACCAAAAAAACCCTAACCCCCCACCCTAACAGACACTAAAACCCATAATAGCTTTAAAAGACACTAAAAATCCTAAAACCCCTAGAAGACACTAAAAGCCCTAAAGAAACCCTAAAACCTTACAAGGCCCTAAAAAAATTAAAAGACCCTAAGACCCAGTACAAATATCGAAAAATGATAAGAAACCCTAAAATATTATAAGACACCATAAAACACTAAAAACCACAACAATACAAAAAATCCCACAGAAAACTCTAAAAACATAAAACCCTAAGAATCCCTAAAACACCCAAAATCCCAAAAGCCCTCAAAAAACCC
This sequence comes from Viscum album, assembly GCA_963277665.1. Lineage (NCBI taxonomy): Eukaryota > Viridiplantae > Streptophyta > Magnoliopsida > Santalales > Viscaceae > Viscum > Viscum album. The sequence continues at coordinate 1,589,034,882 of OY728121.1, read as the reverse complement.
CAAAACCCTAAAAACCCATAACACCTCTAAAAACCCCTAAAATCCAAGAAACCCTATAAAACCCAAAAAATCCCTAAAACCCCTTAAAAATCTGGAAAAAAAAATCCCCAAAATCCATAAAAACAAAATAATCCCTTAAACCCAAAAAACCTAAAAAACAATAAAAACCCTAAAATTCTAAATATCCTAAACACTCTAAAACCATAAAAAAACCAAAAATCCAAAAACCATAAAAAGAATAAAATATCTTAAAAAGTATTATAAACCCTAAAAACCCTAAAACCCACTAAACCCCCTAAAAAAGTTAAAACACCCTAAAATCGCTAAAACCACTAAATAACCTAAAACCTTAACAATATTAAAACCCCTAAAAGACCCCAAAAACAAAATAAAACCCTAAAGAACCATAATATAGTAATTAAATAAAAATCTATAAAACCCAAAATACCATAAAATCCCTAAAAATAATGAAATAACACTAAATTGTGGGCAGCTCGGAACAAAGTGGTTTTCGATAATGATTCATGCTGCATCCGAAATGGTGTGGTGGAAATTCATCAAGCAGTCCATGCGGCGGCTCATATCCAGGATGGTACGATGGCTAATGATATTAAGGACCTTATTGTGTTGAGAACTCTCGGAATTTCTGGAAGATGCAGGAAACAGAAGGACTTTAAATTCATTCGGTGGATTCCACCAATCCCAGAATGGATAAAAGTTAATGTGGATGGTGCAGCCCTAGGCGCGCCTGGTCCCTCCGGGTGTGGTGGTGTTTTCCAGACGTATTGAGGCTTTGTTAAAGGATGATTTTATCATTACATTGGGAATGGATGTGCTTATGAAGCGGATCTATTGGCCATGATTAAGGCTATACAGTTTGCGGTCCACTTCAGGTGGATGCAGCTATGGATTGAATCTGACTCGATGTTGGCGGTGGAAGCCCTCAAAAGAAAAACAAGGACAATCCCATGGAGGATCCTCCCACAATGGGTTGACTGTCTGAGAATCTCTCGGGGTATGAACATTATGGTCACACATATATACAGGGAAGCGAATAAGGTGGCGGACATACTCTCCAAGAAAGCAATTGAGGATGGATGTTCCATGTGGTCATTTATTGCACCAGATTTCTGCACTCCCCTTGTGGACTCATACATGAAGGGTGAATTGCACACTCGGATGTGAAAACCCTCCTTGTAATGCCTTGTACCTTTATTTTATGTTATTATATTTTGTGGGGCTGGGATCCGCTCGGCCCCAAACCTGCTTTGCCTATAAAATTCCACCTCTCTACAAACCCTAAAAATTACACAAAACCTAAACACCCCCAAACACCTAAAACTCTAAAAACCAAAGAACCTTAAAAAATCCTAAAACCCTAAAAATCCCAAAACACCTAAAAACCCCTAAAAACACAAAAAATTATCATGAACCATAAAACCTCTAGATACATTTAAAAATACCTAAAAACCCCTAAGACCATAAAAACACATAAAAGGCCCAAAATCCTTAATATAATAAAAGCCTCAAAACCATAAAAACCCATAAAAATATAATTATAACCCAAAAACACACACCCCCACAAACCCAAAAAACAAGAAACCCTAAAAATCCATAAAAAACATACAAACCCTAAAACCCATAAAAACTGTAAAAACAATAGAAAAACTCAAAAACTATAAAAAAAACCTTTAAACCCCTAAACCCCTTAAAAACCATAAAATTCATAAAACACCTAAAAGACCATAAAAATAATAAAAAACCTAACAGTCCCCAAATAACCCTATAGATTCCCAAAAAATCACTAAAACACTTTAAACACCCTAAAATACACTAAAAACCCTAAAATCCCAAAAATGAAGAGAAACACTAAAACCCTTAAAAACCATACACCCCCAAAAAAACCCTCAAAACCCCTAAAATACCCAAAACCCCCAAAAGCAATACAAAATAGAAAAACCCAGAAATCTAAAACCCTAAATAATTGTAAGAACCCAAAAAACCACTATAATCCTAAAAAACATAAATCCCTATAATTACCTTAATAACTCTTAAAACCCTAAAAATATTCAAACCGATAGAAACCCCTAAAACCCCCCAAAACAATACTAAACAGTACAAAACCATGAAAATTCTAATGAACCAAAAAAACAAAACAAAAATACCATAAAAACTCAACATCTCTAAAAAACTATAAAACCTAAGAAAGTCACTAAAACCATTAAGACATCTAAAACCCAGAAAACCTAAAAAAACATAACCCCCTCAAACCCTTAAAACCATAAACCCTAAAAATCCTAAAAACCCTAAAAAACCCAAACCCCTGAAAATCCCTAAAACCTAAAAAAACTCCAAAAACCATAATCCCCCTAAAAGACCATAAAAAACCAAAATACCATAAAAAATCCTTGAAGACCCTAAAAATCCTAAAAACCCTTAAAAGTACTTAAAATACCTTAAACACCATAAACCCCCTAAAAATCATAAAATCCATAAAAAAGATGTAAAAACAAAACTTAAAATACCTAGAAACCCTAAAAACCCAAAACCCATAAAAACATCCTGAAAAACCATAAAACCCTATAAGCCCCTAAAACCCAAAAAATCTCTAAAGACCCAAAGAAACTCAAAAAGTCCAAAAAGCCCCAAAAATCCCAAAAATTCCAAAAAACTATAGAAACCATAAAACCCACTATGAACCCTAAAACCCATAAAAAACAAAAAACCTATAAATACCAAAAAATCATAATAAAACCCTTGAATACCTTAAGAAAACCAAAAACCCTAAAAACTCTAAAATGCCCTAAATGACACTAAAAACCATAATACCCTAAAAGTTACTAAAAATCCTAAAAACACTAAAAGACAATAAAATTATCTAAAACCCCCAAAAACTCTAAGAACCCATAAAAACTCTAAAAACCCTAAGACCAGTAAAAAATCTAAAACCATAAAAACTCTAAAAGATACTAAACCTCTTAATAATACTCTAAAATACCCTAAATAACCCAATAAAAACACAGAAACCCAAAATTATGTTCATAACCCCAAAAAACCTAATAATAATAATAATAACCATAAAAACCCCTCAAAAACCATAAAACCCTAACATGTGTTCATAAAACTAACAACTCCAGAATGAATTAAATGTCTCAATATCTCTAAGACTCTCAATATTTGTGTCACACATGCCTATTGGGAGGCCAACTCGGTGGTAGATGTACTCTCCAAAAAGGCAATTGAGGAACTGAGCTCGCTATGGTCCTTTGTTTCACCGTCTTTCTATATGCCTGATGTCGACTCTGATATAAAGGGTGAGTTATATTCCCATACTTTTAAACCCTTTTGTAAACATTTTTTTTTATTTTTTAATAATGTTTGGGGGGCTACCTTTCCCCAAACCTTTTCCGCCCTAAATACCCAGAAAACCCATAAACACATAAAACCTATAAATCCCCTAAGAAACCCTAAAAAAAACTAAATAACTCTAAAAACGAAAAAAACATAGAAATCCTAAAAACCATAAAAAAATAACAAACCATAAAACCCCTAAATCCCAAATAAAACTCTAAAAGCCATGAAAAATCCTAAAAACCCCAAAATTACAAAAAACACAAAACCCCCCTAAAAACTCTTAAAAATACCTAAAATCCATATAATTTCTAAAACCCCTAAAAACCAAGAAAATCCATAAAACCCCAAAACCCCCTAATATCATGAAAAACCCATGAGAAATATTCGAAAACCCAAAAAACACCTAAAACTCTTGAAAACCATAATAAACCTAAAAACTGATTAAAACCAAAAAAACACAAAACGCCATAAAAACCATAAAACACTAAAAAACCTCTAAAACAATAAAAACCATAGCAATCCTAAAAATTAAAAAAACACAAAACCTCTAAAAACCCATAAATCCCACCTAGAAACATTAACCCTTTTAAACCCCCTAAAACCCTTAAAACCATAAAACCCAAAAGGACCCTAAAAATTTAAAAAACCTAAAACCTATAAAACCCCTAAAACCCTAAAAATAACCCAAAAACGATAAGAAAAAAAATTCCCTAAAACCTCTAAACCCCCTGAATGATCAAGAAAACCCTAAAATCCCAAAAACCGCAAAATACCCTAAAACAATTAAAACCCCTAAATGGACCTAAAACCATAAAACACCTAAAAGTATATAAGAATAATAAAAACCCTAAATGAAAGTAAAAACTCTAAAAACCACTAAATGACCATTAAATACAATAAAACCCATAAAATACTACAAAACCCATAAAAACCATCAATGGACATAAAAACCATAAAAACCATAAAAGACCCTAAAACCCCTAAAGGGCTATGAAAACAAAAAAATCATAACGGACCCTAAAACCCTAAAGAAAACTAGAAAACCCTAAAGGAAACTATAAACCCTAAACAAACCTAAAAATCCCAAAATCCAAAAAAGAACCTAAATCATAAAAACTAGGAATGATCTGAAAAACTAGAAAATCCATAAATGGCCATAAAACCCTAAAGCCCTCCCCCCAAAACCCTTAAATCCACCAAAACTGTAAAAGGACCTATAAATCCCTAAATGAAACAATAAAACCTTATAATCCTAAAGTACACTAAAAACCCTAAAACCCCTAAAAATACTTAACCCCCCCCCCCCCAAAAGCTTACCCCCACCTGAACCCATAAAACTGCCCAAAACCTCTAAAAATCTACAAAACTTTTAAACCCTTAAAAACTAAAAATCAATAAAACCATATTAAACACTAAAATCCCAAAAACACTAAAACAGACCAAAACCGTAAAACCTCTAAGAATTTCTCAAAACCCTAACCCCCCTTAAAAAACCCTAAAACCACTAAATAACCCTAAAAACTCCTAGAACCCTAAACCCAAAAAACCCATAAAAACACAAAAAATTATAAAATTGCTAGAAATAAAAATCCCCCTAAAATACCTGAAAACCGTATATAAACCTTTAAAACCAAAAAAAAACATAAAAATCCAATAACCCCTAAAAACACATAAAAGGAAATAAGACCTTAAAATCCCTAAAGAACCCTTTTGTTCCTAAAAAACACTAAAGACCCTTGAACCCCTCAAGACTGTAAAAACCAAATAAACCCCCTAAAAGACACTTAAAGAGATTAAAATGCATAAAATACCTTCATCCCCTATAACAAATCAAAACCCCTAAACCCCAAAAAAACTTGAAACCCTAAAAAATCATGTAACCCTAAAAACCTTAAAAACCCTAAAAACCCCTAAAAACCCTAAAAACCATAAAAACCCTAAAACAACCCTAAAAATAATTAAAACCCATAAAAACAAAAAGTCCCCTTAAAAAATAAAAAACCAATAAAAATGCCTCAAATTCCCAAAAAAACTCTAAAACCCCAAAAAACCATAAAAACCCCTAAAGTCTATAAAAACCCTAAAATCCAAAAAGTTCTTAAAAGGCATAAAACCCAAAAAAATCCTTTGAAAACCTAAAACCCCTAATAAAATTATAAGAACCCAAAACCCCTACGAATACAATTAAAACCCCTAAAAACCCTAAAAACTATAAAACACTAAAACCCTGAAAACCCCTTAAGGGCCCAAAAATTCACAAAATCCCTAAAAGACCCTAAAAACAAAAAAGTCGTTAAAAAACGTGAAACACCCTAAAAACCATAAAACGCCTAAGAGATCAAAAATAATGAAAAAATCATTTAAATTTCCCAAAAAACCATAACAATCCCAGAAAAACATTAATAACACAAAAGGCTATAAAACCACTAAAACCCCCCAAAAACCCTAAACTCCTATAGTACCCAAAAAATCCTATATGAACCTAAAAACCCCAAAAAACCCTATATGAACCTAAAAACCCCAAAAAACCCAAAAAAAACCTCTAAAACCAATAAAATTCCAAACTCGCCCTTAAAACCCTAAAAATAATAGGACTTATTTAAAAACATTATCAACCCAGAAACACTTAAAACCCTTAAAACTAAAAAACCCCTAAACATCCAAAAAACCAAAAACACTATAAAATCATAAATAACTGTTCAAATTCTCATTATCCCTTAAAAACTATTAAACATCAAAAATTCTAAAACCCCCCAAAAACATAAAACCCCTAAAAATCCCTAGAAAACCCAAAAACACAACTAAAATCCAAAAAACACCCCAAGAACCCTAAAAACCCCTAAAAACCAAAAAAATGATAAAATACTAAAAATTCTAAAAACCCCAAAACCATAAAAACCTACCCAAGAAACATAAAAACCCAAAACAAACATAAAAACCCATTAAAAAATGAGAATCCTAAAAAATATAAAAACAGAAAAACCCTACAAAATAAAAAACCCAAAAACCCCATAAAAACCTTTAAAACCATAAAACCCCTAAGACCCCAAACCCCCATTAATGCCCTAAAACACTCTTAAAACCTAAAAATTCATCATAATCCCATAAAACCCAAAAAAACCAAAAAACCACTAAATCCCATAAAAATCCAAAAACCCACAAAAAAACCTAAAACACCTAAAAACCTAAAAACATTGGAAAAACCTAAAACCCATAAAATACTTTAAAAACCTTAAAAACCCTAAAATAACCTAAAACTCCTAAAATACCAAAAAATCATATAAAACATTAAAATAACCATAAAAATACTTAATCACCCTAAAACCCATAAAATACCCCCTAAAAACCCTAAAACCCCTAAAAACTCAAAAAAAACATTAAAACCCTAAAAATCCCAAAATCCCTAAAACCCCTAAAGACCTTAAAAACCCTAAAATCCCAAAAATACCCTCAAACCCCCCAAAAACACTGAAAGTCCCTATGAAACCCCTTTAAACCATAAAACCCTAAAAACACCTATGACCGTAAAAACCCTAACATAACAATAAAACCCAAAAAACACTAAAACCCAATAAAACTCTAAAAAACCAGAAAAATCGAATAACCCTAAAAAATCTTAGAAACCTATAAAATACCCGAAAACACACCTAAACACACCAAAAGGCCTAAAAATCCTAAAAACCATAAAACTCTAAAAACCCAAACAAATTCTAAATAACAGAACCCCCCAAACCCTCCAAAACCCCTAGAAATAACAAAAAAATCATTAAAACCCTCTAAAACACATAAAAAATTGTAAAAACTATCAAAAACATAAAACCCAGTAAAACCTGTAAAAAATAAAAAACCCCTAAAACCCTCAAAAAAATATAAAAAACCATAAATACATTTAAAATCCCTATAAAATAAAAAAATATCTAAGAAATCCTAAAACCCCTAAAAACATTGAAACCCCATAATGATCTTATGAAGTTCTAAAAACCCCTGAAATCCCTAAAAAAGATCCCAAAAACCCAAAACCCCTAAAAACACATAAAACCCATAAAAACCCTAAAAACACTGAAAACCCTTAAAAACCCTGAAAACCCGAACACCGATAAAAACCCAGAACACCACTAAAACCCCAAAAAAATAATAAAACATGAATACCCTTAAAACCCCTAAGGAAATGCAAAAGACATAAAAAACTAGAATGAAACCATAAAAACAAAAAAAACAAAAAAAACTAAAAAATCATAAAAATATAAAAAATAATAAAAACACATAATACCCTAAACTCCCTAAAATCCCAAAATACATTAAAAATCCTAAAACTTTAAAAACATGAAAACCTTTAGAAAACCCAAAAACCCATAAAAACACTAAAAACAAAAAATACCTAAAGATCCCTATAACACCAAAAAATCCAAAAAAACCCAAAAAAACCCTAGAAAACCATAAAATCACTAAAAAACCATAAGAATCCTAAAAACCCTAAAAGACCCTAAAACCCAAAAGAACAAAAATACGCTAAAACCACTATAAGAACCCTAAAAGACCTTAGAAACCATTAAACAACCTATATACCATATGAAACCCTAGAAACCATAAAACCATAAAACCCCAAAAATTCCATAAATCCTCTAAAAACCATACAACCCCAAAAACCAACAAAATCCCTAAAAAACGTTAGAAACCTAAAAACCAATAAAAGACCCAAAAAACATATTAAAACCCTAAAATTCCTATGAAAGACCTAAAATCAAAATCCCCCCAAAAAATCCAAGGAAAATATAAAACCTGTAAAAATATTAAAATCCCTAAAAACCATAAAAATTCAAAAAAAGCTAAATACCTAAAAACCCCTAAAAACCCCTAAAATCCATAAAACTCTAGAAACCCCTGAAAACGCCTAAAACTAGAAAAACTGTATAAAACCTAACAAATTCAAAAAAACACAACAAAACATTTAAAATCCAAATAAACCATAAAAATCCAAAAAATTGAAAAAAAATGAAAACCTCGTAAAACCCCTTAAAATCTCAAAAAATAAGTTAAAATCCACAAAACCTAAAAATATCAAAAATACCCCATTAAACATAAAAAATATACTAATATCCCTAAAAATCCTAAAAACATTAAAAAACCATAAAAAACCCAAGGAAACATAGAATCCTCTAAAATCGATAAAAGTCCCTAAGAACCTAGAAATCCTATAAAATACCCAAAACCCTATAAAACCCGCAAGAAGACCCTAAAACCCAATAATCACCCTAAAATCCCTAAGTACACTAAAATCCCAAAACCCTAACAATATTAAAAAACATTAAAAAACAAAAAACAAAAAACCCTAAAACACCTTAAAACCAAAAAGCTCTCAAACTCATTTAAACACTAAAAACATATTAAAACAAATATAAAAACTAAAGAACCACTAGAACCCTAAAACCACCTAAAACAACTAAAAACCTTAGAAATCCAGGAAAAAAACATAAAACACCTAAAATCCCTTAAATATGATAAGACAGATTAAAAACCTCAAAACATTGAAACCAAATAACCCTAAAATCCATAAAAAAGCATAAAAATACCTAAAAACCATAAAAACACTAACCCCCCATAAAACCCATAAGACCATAGAAAACCTAAAATTAAAAGAAGTGTCTAAAAAACAACAAAAGACCCTAAAAACACCAAAATCACCTAAAACCCCTAAAACCCCTACAAAACCCTGAAGACCACTTAATGTCTCAAAACCCCCAAAAAATATAAAAGAAACTAAAACCTTTGAAACACTAAAAGTCCCCAAAAATATGAAGGACCATAATAACCCCCAAAAGGTCCAAAAACACCTAAAAACTCAAATATTCCCCAAAACCACAAGAATCAATAAATGTCCCAAACCCCCCTAAAAATCCTAAATTACCCTTAAACCCCTAAAAGACACTAAAAACCATAATAACACAAAAATACCCTAAAAACCCTAAAAACCCAAAAATCCATAATAGTTCCTCAAAAATTAAATGACCCTAAAAACTATACACCCTAAAAAACCTAAAAACCTAAAAACCACAAAACAACAAAACCCTAAAAATTAAAATTTCATAAAAACACACTTTATCATTTCTGTTGTTTTTCATTCTTATAATATAACCCATTATCAAAACTTCTTCCTAGCGCAGATAAAATGTATATTTCAAAAAAATCATTAAAAATAATATATGAAAATAATAATATATTTATATTGATTTAAATATATTTATATTAATATAAATATAATATATTTTATTATATATGATTTATTTAGTACTAAATATGAATTTCCACATAATAGATAAGATATTTATTTCAAATGGAATATAAAATACTTTTAGAAAATAATATTAATTAATAATTGACTAATTAGTATTGTGTTGAAATATTTTGAAATAATTTAGTGATAAAAACTTCTATTAAACCAATTACCATCTTATGATAATTCGAAAACATGACTTGAATCCCTTAAAAATCAAAAAAATCCTAAATACCGCAAAAAACTCTAAAAACATAAGAAACCCTAAAAACCCCTAAAACACTAAAACCCGTAAATCACCCTAAAAATCCAAAACCCTAAAGTTCCCTATAAACCTGTAAAACACTAAAAACCCTAAAACCCTAAAACCCTAAAACCCTTAGAAATCTCTAAAAACCTTAAAAACACTAAAACTTATTGAAAACCCTTAAACCCATTAAAAGACCATAAAACACTCAAATACCATAAAAGAATATAAAAACACTAAAATACCATAAAATCCCAATAAATAGTAATATATCCAAAAAACCATAAAAACCCCTAAAGACCCTTAATAAAGATAAAAACCTAAAAGACAATAAAATATCCTAAAAACATTAAAAGACTCTAAAAATATTAAAAAATCAAATGGATATTTAAAAAACCTAAAACACCATAAAATTAAATAAAAACCAAATAAGATCCTAAAATCCCTAAATAAAAATAATGACCCTAAAATCCCCCAAAACCCTAATTGACCCTAAAAACCCTAATGGAACCTAAAACCCATAAAAACCCTAAGGGGCCCTTAAAGACCCCAATAACCCCTAAAAGACCCTAATAACCCCGAAAAGACCCAAAATAACCCCAAAACCCCTAAAAGTCCCTAAAAACCTGAAACAACTTTAAACAAATTATAAAACACCATAATAAACCGAAAGGTCCCCAAAATCCCAAAAACCCAAAAAATGGACCAAAAAACACAATACCCTGAAGAGACATTAAATCCTATAAAAACAAAAAACCCCCTAAAAGATCCTGAAAACATTAAAAAAATATTAAAAGGCCCTAAACATGCTAAACAACCTTAAAAAGCCTTTTAAACCCTAAACGTGTTGATCCTCAATGGCGGAGGATTTTGGAGGCTCGCAGCGGCATCGGGATCTGGCGGTTTTCACGACATCAATGGTTCTGCTTCTGATTTTTCTTCAAGCCTGGTGGCACTGGATGTGTGGACAGCAGATCATGTTCTTGCGGTCAAAGGCTTCCTTGGGCTTCCTCTTCTCAGTTCTGCGTGGTCGAGGGCATCTGGAATGGGAGGCGTTGACTTGTCTTGGATTTTGCGTCGACTTTCCTTGGTTTTAGCGGATCTGAAATCTGCTCTTCAAAAGAAGACCCACGGTTTTCCGGCTTCGGTTTTCTTGCAGATTAGTCAAGGATGGTGGGCCGCGTCGACGGGATGTTGCGAGGTGGTCAGATCTTGGTTTCTTAGGACCTTTCAGCTTTCTTCTCACAGTGTGGAGAGGATCCGAGGCGGTATACACCAGATACTGCCTCTCTTATGGCCCGATCTGCGATGGTTTACGGAAAAGGTGGAGGTCCACGATGAAACATGGTGGCGTTTTCTCAGCAAATCCGACAGGGGTGGCTTGGTCTGGAACTCAGCCACGGTGAGGATTTTTTCAGCTTGTGCTACCGATACAGGTTTGTTTGCATGTTCTGCGATGAGTTTCCTGGATCTTGCCACACTGTCTTGGTGGTTCTGTGCTCTACCATTCTTTGAAGGATTGAAAATATGGTTTTCATCGGACCACTTTTCTGGTATTTATCCTTTTCTATGGTTCCTATCTATCTTCAGTTTTTTAAATTGCTGGTGCTCTGGTCGTGGCGGGTGTGGATGTAAGTTGCTGATAGTGCTGGATGCTGGTTTGGAGGTGAGGGGCGACTTGGTTTCGGGTCTGAACATGGTGTTTTGGATGCTGCGGTATGGTTTGAGGAATAGAAGCTGGTGGTCCTATTCTGCTACTGCTAGGTGCTGGTCAAGTGCTGCTTGTTGTCTGACTGGTCAGATGTGTGCTGGCCGTTGGAACCTGAGATGTTGGATGGCTGATTGGATGGATTGTGAGGAAACTAATGTTTATACTTGGTTAGGTGATGTTGGTTGCAGGAATATGAGCTATAACATGCTGGAAGATGTCTGGTTTGGTATTACTAGATGTTTCTGGATGTCTGCCTTGGTCGGTTGTTGTGTGTTTTTTTGGTACTGGTGTTGGTGATGGTTGGTCTGGTTATGTGGATGCTGCTGGATGCTGGTGTTGGCTGGTCTGGTTGTGTGGATGCTGCTGTGATGTTTGGTATTGGTGCTGGATGCTGGTGTTGGCTGAACAAGATGTGTGGATGCTGCTGTTGTGTTTTGTTTTGTGCCTTTTTCTTTGTCTTTGTTTTCTTTTTTGATTTTCCTTTTTTTGGGTCTCTTACTGTGAAGGGTTTTTGGGTGTGGGTCGTTTTACCCCTCCCCTCCCTTGTCTGCTGTGTCTTTTTTCTTCTTAATAAATTTAGGAGGGTTGGGAATAGCCCGACCCTCGCATCTTCATTGCCTAAAATTTAAGAAAACCCTAAAGGCTCCTAAAAACCGAAAACAACATTAGAAATCCCAAAAAAACACTAAAACCCCTAAATGGCACTAAAATACTAAAAAATACTAAATGATACTAAAAACCCAAAATACCCTAAAAGTCCTTAAAACCTCTAAAAACCATAAAAGATCCTAAAACCCTGAAAACCCCATAAAACACTTAAATACCCCGAAACCCCAAGAAACGCTAAGATACCATAAAAATTATACCCATCCCCTCCACCATTAAAAACTATAAAAACCACAAAAGACTTTAAAAGACCCTAAAGAATGTAAAACCACAGAAAAACCCAAAATCCAATGCAACACCCTAAAAACCCTAAAACTCTAAAACCCCTAAAACACCCTAAAATAATAATAAATTGTTAAATAACCCTGTTGAAACCTAAAAACCCTAACCCCCTCCCCATAAAAACACTAAAAATAATAAAAACCCAAAAAATACTATTGATACTTATAAAACCACCCAAACTCACTAAAAACCCTAAAAATCCTAAATCATATACAAACCCTATTGGAATAAAACTCTTAAGACCATAATGAATCCTAAAACCCATATATAACCCCAAATACCACTAAACCCCAAAAAACATAACTTTCATAAAATCCCTAAAACCCATAAAAACCAAGAAAACCCTACTAAACCCTAAAACCCCTAAAAATAATAAAATGCCCTAAATACGTAAAAAACCTAAATACCCTAAATACCCATTAAACCCTTAAATCCCCTAAAATACAATGAAACCCTAAATACCAAAATAATCTAGAAACCTTAAAACATTAACAAACCTAAAACCTTTTTAAAATCCCTTAAAACCCCTAAAACAACTAAAACACCCAAAACAACCAAAAGCCCAAAAGACCTTAAAACCCTAAAAATCCCTAAAAATACTTAAAATCCTATATAAATCATAAAACCCCCAAAAGACTCTAAAACCCAAAAAAGCTAAAATATTTTATAAACCCCAAAAAAACCATAAAATACCCACAAAACCCCAAACACATCTAAACCCCTAAAACCCAAAAAACCATAAAAAACTAAATCCCCTAAAAGAAATAATAAATCCTACAAAACAGTAAATAATTTTAAAATACCTTTAGATACCCTAAAAACCATAAAACCACAAAAACACCAAAAACCATAAATAGTCACAAAAACCATAAAAACGAAAAAAAACTTAAAACCCCATAAAATACATGAGACCCTTAAAAAATATAATATCAATAAATCTCCAAAAATAATAAAAAACCTACGAAAACACTAAAATCCCTAAACCCCCAATGAAATACCTAAAAACCCAAAATCATTAGAAAACCCTAAAAACCTCTAAACCCCTTAAAAACCTAAAACCCAAAAACCATAAAAACCATAAACCCTAAAAACATTTAAAAAGTGTAAAATCCCCAACCCCCACCCCCTAACCCTAAAAACCCTCTAAACCCTTAAAAAGATAAAAAACATAAAAACACAACCCCACCCCCTTAAAAACCCAAAAACCCAGAAAACCCTTTAGAAACCCTAAAAAACCTAAAATATCCTGAGGTAAACAGAAAATAAAAATCAAACCCCTAAAACTCTTAAGAACAATGTTTGGATATTATGATAGGCGACTGGTGGATTTGGATGTTGGTGAGCGGCTGCTCACCGTTGTCATTCCCCTTGGCCCGTGCACCCACCTCTACTCTTGCATCCCTCCCCATCACTTTGGACCCCATCTTAGTCTGGTATGATGGTGCATGTGGCGGTTTTCGGATGGTGTTGGTGGTTCATCTCAACACCAAGGGCACATCTTGGTGCGGCGACACAGTTAAGCGGTGGAGGCTTGAGAAGCTAAGATTGGAGTTTAGGCAAATGGCTTCTAAACCTAGTACGATGATGAAATATGGTGGTGGTGAGACAAGGTCTTACTGTGGTGCTACTAATATTGTGATGAGGAATGTTGATGAAGTTTTTGTTGATGTTTATTGTGTTGTTGGATGCTGGTTACAGTTTGGCAGGAATTTGTGACTTTGGATGTTGTTCGCTGCTTGGCTGTGAGCTGCTGGATGTTGGTTAATGTTGGATGATGGTGATGGTTGCTTCTTGGTTCTTGTGTATTTTTTTCTTGGTTTTATTTTGTTTATTGACTTTTTTTGGGTTTCTTTTCTGAGTTTGGGGTGTTTAAGAGTTTTTGGGTGTGGGTCGTTTGTCCCCTTCCCTTCCTTATCTACTGCGTCTTTTTTCATAACAAATTTTTGGGGGGTTGGGAATAGCCTGACCCTCACATCTTCCTTGCCCTAAAACCCTAAAAACCCATAAAACCACTAAAAACCCAAAAAAGACCTAAAAACATAAAAACCCCACCAAAACCCTAAAATCACTAAAACCCAAAAAAATATTAAAAGTCCTAATAATCCCTAAAAACCCTTTAAATCCCAAAAAACCCAAAAAACCCCAAAAAACCCAAAAAAACCTCTAAAACCCTAAAAAAATAAATAACCATAAAATTATAAAAAAAACCATGAAAACCCTAAAAAATCTAAAAAAACCATTAGAGACCTAAAACACCAGAAAATCCATAAAAACACATAAAAACATAAACCCCCAAAAAGAATCTAAAACCCCTAAACCCTTAAAAGACCCTGAAAACCCTATAAAACCTATAAAGGTCCAAAAACACATTAACATCCTAAAAACAAAAAAAACTCCTAAAACTCCCAAAAAATCAAAAAAACACTAAAACCCTTATAATTCTTAAAAATCCAAAACCACTAAAACCCATAAAAATCTCTAAAAGGCCTTGAAAACAATACAAACCCTAAAAAACATAAACCCCAAAAAATTCCTAGACCCTACATGCCCTGAAACCCCCATAAAACCCCAAAACCCTAAAACCCTAAAACCCTAAAATAATCCTCAAACCCCCTAAAACCCAAAAAACCAAAAAAACACTAAAAACCCTAAAAAACATAAGAATCCTTTAAAACCAATAAATACCCTTAAATACCCTAAACCCCAAAAAAATCCTAAAAAGCATAACAAATACTAAAACCACTAAAACCACAAAAAACCATAAAACTATAAAAATACCAAAATCCATAAAACACATTAAAACCCTAAAAGAACATAAAACAAAAAAATACACTAATGCCATAAAACCATAAAACCCCTAAAAACCATAAAAAGCATTAAAACCCTTAAAAAGACTTAAACCCTTAAAAACCAAAAAACCTTAAAAACCCTCAAAACACCCTAAAAACCATAAAAACCTTTAAAAGACAATAAAAACTCCCAATCCCCTTTAAACCCATAAATAAACATATAAAACACATTAAATACATAAAAACCCCTTAAACACCCAAAAAACCATAAAAAATTTAAACCCGAAAAACAATAAAAATCATAAAACACTAAAAGACCCCAAACCATTTAAAAACCAAAAAACGCCTAAAACACCTAAAATCCCTAAGAATACCATAAAAACCAGAAAAACCCACTAAAAACTCTAAAATCCATAAAATGAAATGAAAATTCTAAAACCCCCAAAAGACATAAAAAACAATAAAGTCCTAGAAAACCCTTAAGAGTCCTAAAAATCCCTAAAAATTCCTAAAACACCAATAATATCTCAAAACCCTAAAAACACTTAATAAATCCTTGAAAGACCTTAAAACCTATAAAACACAAAATAATGATTAAAACCCTAAAAACCTAAAAAACCTAAAACCCCTAAAATCCCTTTAAAAACAAAAAAAAACAATAAAAACTCAAGAAAAATCAAAATAACCCTAAAAGACAAATAAAACCCTTAAGAACCCTTAAAACCCAAAAATAAAAAAAAACCCAAAAAATTAATAAAAAACTAATAACCTGAAAAAACCATAAAAACCTTAAAAACACTAAAATCACTAAAAACCCAAAAACATCAAAAAAATCTGGAAAACATCTTATAATTCTAAAAACCCAAAAAAATTGAAAAAATATTAAAATCCTAAAAAACAATAAAAATCCAAAAAACTCTTAAACCACTAAAAATCCAAAAAATCTGAAAACTCTAAAAATTCCTAAAAACCCTAAAATCATACAAAATTCATAAAGACTATATAAACCCCAAAACCATAAAAACCATCAACCCCCCCCCCCCCATAAAAAATTTAAACCCTAAAAATCCACTAAATCTCCTAAATCCCCTTAAACCCAAAAAAAACATTAAAACCATAAAAACCATTAAACCCCTTAAAAATCAATAATTCTAAAAATCCTAAAACACATAATACCATACAAACCCCAAAACCATAGAAAACCTAAAGGATCCTAAAACCATAAAAACCCGCTTAAAGATCCTAAAACCCCTAAAACCACTAAAATCCCCTAAAAGTCCCTAAAAGTTCCTAATACCCTAAAACCCCCAAAAACTATGAAACATGAAAACAAACTAAAAACCCCTAAAACAATAAAATCCCTAAAAAACATAAAAATTCTAAAAATACGTATAAAACATTAAAAACCCAAAAGACCGTAAAACCAAAAATTACATTTAAGGCGATTGGACAGTTACGAAATTGATTTTTTAAAAGAGGAAGGGGTTGCGAATTCTTTGTATTCGGTGACCCCCTTCATTGACCTCAAATCTAGGTTTCAACTTCGGTGGCTGGAGATTTTGTGTCATGCTCTTCATTGGTTTCTGACAGTGTTTTGGATTCACTTCATGAAAGATGAAGGCTCATATCGAGATATCAAGGCGGTGGCTCTTGTTTGGCTCGGTTGAGGTGCTTAGACTGAGATCTTATTTTTCAGGCGGCACTCCTCGGTGGTTTCTTGGATTTGTGGAGAAGACTTTGCGTGGATGGGTCGAGTTTACTGCAGTGTTTATGGCCAATTATGCTATCGTTGTCTTTCTATAGCTGTTGAGGATTAGATCTGGGAGGTTCTCATACTCATGTGATGGGGTGTCTCCGTTACAGGTTTGGGTCTATTGCTTCTGGTGTTTCTTGTTGAATGCTTGGGTTTGGTGTTCTTGATAGAGTAGTGGCTGTGTTGGAATAGTGAGAGTTAGTAAAATGCAAGGAGGGAGGTAGTTTCTTGGAATAAGGTAGAATAAAGTGTAGTCGAAGATGCAGATTCATCTTCAATTCGGTTAATATCATATTAGGTTGCATGCTCTCGATCTGCATGTTTTTGAATGGTTGTGATTTTGGTGGAAGGTTGGCTGGCTATGGTCCTGATGCTTGTGAGGCTGGAACAGAGGTTCCTGGTTGTTGATGCTTGTTTGGTGCTGAATAATCGTGATGCAGATGTATGGTGCTGAAGAACATCGCTTGGTCCTTGTGTTTTATAACTTGTTTTCTATTTTGTTTTCTGTTTTGTTTTTTTCCTCCTTGTTTTCCTTTTTGGGTTTGTTTTTGGTCATTGGCCGATTTTCCCTACCCCTCCCCTGTTCTGTTGTGTCTTTTTATTAATAAAATTTGTGGGAATTGGGAATAGCCTGGTTCCCGCACCTGCCTTCGCCCTAAAAAACTTAAAAACACTAAAAAAATCTAAAAGTAAAATATAACCCAATAAACCATTAAAAACCATACAAAACCTAAAATCCCCTAAAAACAATTTGAAAAATCCTTAAATCCCAAAAAAACACTAAAAACTATAAAACACTAAAACCCCATAATAACCGTAAAAGACCTAAAAGAACATACAACCACATATAAACCATACAAATAATAAAAACCATAAATCCCTTAAAATAATAAAAACCACTAAGACCACTAAAAACTGAAAAACCCTTAAAACCAAAAAAATCCCTAAAAACTCTAAAAATCCTAAAAAGAATCCTAAAAACACTAATATACGCCAAATCCCCATAAAAAAAATTTAAAACCCCTAAAACCCGTTAAAAGACCATAAACCCCCTAAAAACATAAAAATCATAAAATATATTAAAATACCCTAAAACCTCATAAAACCCCTAAAATAACCAAAAACCCTAAAAGACCCTAAAAACATAACAGACCTTAAAAGACTCTAAATCCACCTAGAAGGCTGTAATATTACTTGAAACCCCCTAAATGAATCTAAAAACCATAAATGAATCTATAGTACCCTAAAAACACCTAAAACTCCTAAAGGATCCTAACAAACCCTAAAGGACACTAGAAACCCTAAAACCCCTAAGGACCCAAAAAACCTTGAAAAATATTAAAAGGACCCTAAACCCATAATGGAACCTAAAAATCTTTAAAAAAATAAGCCTTTAAAAATTGTAAAATACTCTAAAAGACCTAGAGACACTTAAAAACCCTAAAACACCTTAAAACTTTAAAAGGCCCTAAAACCCTAAATAATCATAAACGACCATAAAAGCCCTAAAACCCCTAAACCCAAAAAATACTCATAAAACCCATAAAAATATTTAAATACTGTAAAAAAACATAAAACCCCATAAAAACATAAAAAACAAAAAAACCCCTAAAACCACAAACCCCTCAAAAATCCAGAAAACCTTTAAAATCCTAAAAACTCATAAAAACCTTAAAAACATTGAAACACCTAAATCCCTAAAAACCATAAATTCCATAAATGCCATAAAATCCCTAAAACCATTAAAAACCCAAATAAAACATAAAACAAGTGAAATGACCATGAAACCCCAAAAGACCCCTAACAGATCTGAAAGAACCCTAAAAACTGATGGACCCTAAAAAACCCTAATACATAAAAGACCCTAAAATTTCAAAAACACCCTAAAACCCCAAAGAAATCCTAAAACACCATAAAACCATAAAACCCAAAAATCCACTAAAAGACTAAAAACCCATTAAAATGAAAAAATTTTAAAAATTTAAAGACCGTACAAACCATAAAACCCTAAAAATCCATAAAAAATATTATAAGACCCAAAAAAACCCAAAGACTATACAAACCTAAAAATATTACAAACCCTAAAAAAGCGCAAATCCATAATAAACCTAAAATCCATAAAACCCAAAAAAACCGATAAACCTATAAAAATCATTAAAAATCTTGAAAACCCCAAAACCCCCCCAAAACCCCGAAAAACAATAAATACCCTCAAAAATAAAAAACATAAAAAACAATAAAATCATAAGAACCGCTTACACCCTTAGAAAAACCCACCAAAAACATTTAATAACCCCAAACCCCTAAAAAAACCCCAAAACACCTCATATCCATAAAAATCTTAAAACCAAAAAATACCTAAAAACAATAAAGAACCTATAAAACATCTAAAACCCAAACAACACCAAAAACCCAAAAAACCCTTGTAAAACCTAAAATCCTTTAAAAACATAAAATCCAATAAAAACTAAAAAACCAAAAAAAACCCTAAAATTATTAAATACCATACAAACCCTAAAAATATAAAAAACCCCTAAAATCACTAAAAAAATAAAAAAACTTGAAAACATAGAAAACCCCATAAAAACTCCAAAACCCCTTAAAATCCTAAAACCAATAAAAACCCTAAAATCCAAAGAAACCCTAAAAATTTAAAAATCCCAAGAAGACATCCAAACCCCATTAATTCCCTAAAAATCTATAAACCCTAAAAATCATAAAAACATCATAAAATTCAGAAAAGACCCATAGAACCCTTAAACACCCTGACAACACTAAAAACCATAAAACCCTAAAAACCATTAAAATCATAATAACTCGAAAAATCGATAAAACCCTACAACAATGTAAACTGTAAAACCCTGAGAAAACCTTAAAGCCCCATTAAAGGCTAAAAACCATAAAATAACACTAAAATCCTAAAATCCACTAAAAATCTAAAACCCCTAAAACTCTTAAAATCCCCAAAAATAGTACAAACCCCAAAAACCCTAAAAATAAATAAAAGAACCCAAAACTCTAATAACCCAAAACTCCCTAAAGAACCCTAAAAACCCTAAAACCTCTTTGTGAGTTGGGATGCTGGTTCTCGTTTGGTTGTGAGCTGCTGGTTGATGATGAACGCTGGATGGCTTCTTATGGTGGATCTCCTTGGTGAGAAGGTGTTGGATGCTAGATCATATGAGATTGGATGTTAGTCGCTGCTTTGTGTGATTGGATGTTGGTTGCTACTTGGTGGTGAACTTATGAATGATGGTGATGATGAGGCTTGTGATTTTGATGCTGGTGGTTATGTGATGTTGGATGCTGGTGGTTCTGGGAGCTGCTGGATGTTGGTTGATGTTGGATGATGGTGGTGGCTGCTTTGTTTTGTGTGTTTTTTCTTTTTTTTGTTGATTTTTCTTTTTTTGGGTATTTTGTCTTGGGTCGTTAAGGGTTTTTGGGTGTGGGTCGATTGACCCCTCCCCTCCACTGTCTGCTGTGTCTCTTTTTTCTTTTTAATAAATTTGGGGGGGTCGGGAATAGTGCTACCCTCGCATCTTCCTTCCCCTAAAATGAAAAACATCTAAAACCCCTTAGGAAACCCTAAAACCCATAAAAACTCAATGAAAACCCTAGAAAACCGAAACCCCCCTAAATCACAAAATCCATAAAAACTATAAGAATCCCTAAAATACCTAAAAACATAAAAACAAATAAAAACACTAAAAGTTATAAAAATCCCTAACTCCTAAAAAATTAACCACCACCCCCCCAAACACCAAAAGAACCTAAAAACTCTACAAAGAAGATCAAATATAATAATAACACAAAACGCCCCCTATAAACTCCCTAAAACACTTAAAACCCTAAAACCCCAAAAAATTATAAAACGTATAAAAACTTGAAAACCAAAAAAAACCCTCCACCCCTAAAAAGACCATAAAACATAAAACACCTAAAACCACTAAAAACCTTAAAACCCATAAATACCCTAAAAATATTTAAAACCATAAAACCATTGAAATCCCCAAAAAACCCCTAAAACCATTTTAAACTAGCAAAAATAATAAAAAACCCTAAACCCCCCAAATTCTCTGAAAGACCCTAAACCCCGTAAAAACCATAAATTCCCCAACAAACCTTGAAAAACACCTAAATATACTAAAAATACTAAATATTTTAAAAATCCTAAAATTGTCATATAATCCCCTCAAACCAAGAAAAAAACCTAGAAAACCCTAAAAACCCAAAGAAAACCATAAAACCCTAAAAACCACTAAAAACCATAAAAACCATAAATCCCTAATATCCTAAAACCCATTAAAACCATTAAAACCCCTAAAAACATTAAAAACCATAAAAACCTAAAACCCTAAAAATATCCTAAAACAACCCAAAAAACCATTAAAACCCCTAAAATTCAAAAAAATCTGGAAGAACACTAAATACAATAAAAACCATAAAACCCCAAAAACCGCAAAACTCCTAAAAACCCTAATAAACATTAAAAACCCTAGAACCCCTAAAAAGCTGAAAAATTCCTAGAACCTCGAAAAAACTCTTACATAAAAACCATAAAACCTATAAAAATATTAAAAACAACCCCCCCCCCCCACAAACCATAAAAACCCTTAAATCCATATGAAATCCATTAAATCCATAAAAACCCATAAAAACCATAAAGGTCCCTCAAAAAACCTAAAACCCAAAAAAGACACTAAAAACCATAAAAACATTAAAATACCATAAAATACCATAAAACATTAAAACCAGCAAAACACCCTAATAAACAATAAAATTCCCAAAAACTATCAATACAATAAACGACCCCTAAACCCCTAAAACCTTAAAAGATTCAAAAAATCCAAAAAAACCTGACATCCCTAAATACCCTAAATGACCTTAAAGTCCCTGAAGTCATCAATTGTCCCTAAAAACCTAAAACATTTATAAAAAAAATTAAAAAAACATAAAAACCCTAAAAGACCTTAATGAATCCCAGAAATGATAAAAACCCAAAAAACAAAAAAACCAAAAAACCAAAAAACACTAAAAACCAAAAAAAAACCTAACATCCATAAAAACACATAAAAAACCAAAAAAACCATAAAACCCCAAAAAACCCAAAAAACCTAAAAACCCTAAAATCCAAACAACACAAAAAACATAAAAACAGTAAAAACCTATAAAAACAATGAAGTATGCTAAGAACCCGGAAGGAAAATTAATAACCTAAAAACATTGAAAACTCTAAAACCCTAAAAACCATAAAAGACCATAAAACCCCTTGAAAACCATAAATCCCCTTAAAAATTCTAAAACCCCTAAAAAAATAAACAAACCTAAAAACCCCTAAAAGACCCTAAAACCTGAAAAACCCCATAAAACCCCTAAAAGTCCCAAACCCCCCGGAAACTTTACAAGTCCCTAAAAAGGTAAAAAAACCAAAAACACCCCAAAACACCCTAAAACCCCAGAACTCTAAAAACCCTAAAAAATACATACAGACCTAAAAAACCCGAAAACCATTAAACCCCTATAGCCCTAAAAAAATAAAAAACACTAAAAACATTTATAAACTATAAAAAACTAATAACCCTAAAAACATTAAAACCCCTAAAAACCTAAAACCAAAAAATTACAAAACAACCAAAATACCCTAAAAACATTAAAATCCTAAAAATCATTAAAAACTATTGAAAAAAAATACTGAAAACAACTAAAACCTCTTAAAATGTCTATAAAACCCCTAACTTTCCTAAGACCCATAAAAATGATAAAAACCATTAAAAACCTTGAAAAAATTTAATGACACCAAAAATGATAAAAAACCTAAAAACCATAAAATAACCCTAAAAACATAAAACCCATTAAAATCCCAAAAAACTCATAGAAATCCTAAAAACACATAAAACCCTAAAAAACCCCAAAACCCATAAAAACACTAAAATACCTAAAATAGTAAAAAAAAACTAGCAAAACATTAAAACCCTAAAAACTCTGAAACCCTAAAAAACCTAAATCCCTAAATCCCCTAAAAAGCCAAAGAACCCCTAAAAAAAGAAACATCATAAAACCCCTATAAAAACGCAAGAAATATCGATAACCCATTAAAACCTATAGCACCTAAATCTCCTAAATATCCTAAACCCCTCAAAACCCTAAATATCTTAAAAAACTCTAAAAACAAATAAAAACAAAAAAAAAACTAATTACCCTAAAAAGATCTAAAAACCCTAAAACCCCTTTAAAACAATAAAAAAACACTAATACCCCCTACTCCCATAAAAACCCTTCAACCTCTTAAAAACATAAATACCATAAAACACTTAAAAGAATCTAAAAACCCTAAAAACTCTAAAACCCTAAAAACCATAAAAACACAAAAATCCCCTTAAAAGTCGCTAAATTACAAAATAAAAAATTTAAAAACACTTAAACACCCTAAAAACCCAAAAAATCAAAAAATATAAAAAATATAAAATCCACAAAAACCCTAAAACACCTAAAAACCCTAAAATACCCTAAAACGCTAAAAATCCTAAGAACCCCCCCCCCCCAAACCACAAATAACCTCAAACCCCTTAAAACACATAAAAACATAAAAAATAACTAGAAATTATAACCCCCCCTAAAAATACATGAAGTTCTCTAAAACCTTTAGAAACACTTAAAACCCATAAATACTTTAAAAACCCCTACTAACCCTAAAGAACCCAAAAATCAAAAAATCCCATGAAAAGTTCTAAAGATCCTCAAAAACCCTAAAATCTCTAAAAACAATAAAAAAACTAAATGCTTAAAATCCCCAAAAACCTTAAAACCCATAAAAATACCAAAAAATACTAAAACCACTAAAAACAAAAAAAAACCCATAAAAATATCTAAAAACCCAAAAAACCCTTGAAAACCCAAAAACCCAAAAAACCCTAAAACACTAAAACCCATAAAAGTCCTTAAAAACCCTAAAACATTAAAACATTAGAAAACACTAAAAAAATAAAAGATCCTATAAAACCCTAAAAAACCTAAAACCCCTAAAACCATTAAAACCCATTAAACCCCTAGAAACCCTAGAAACCCCATAAATACCATAAAAATCCCAAAACTCCGAAAACCAAAAAACCATAAATACGTAAAAAATACATAAAACCTATAAATCCCTCAAAAATCAAATAAATCTAAAAAATATTAAAAATCCTAAAAAACCCTAAAATCCCTAAAAACCATTAAATTCTATAAAAACTATTAAAATAAAAAAGAAACCCAAAAACACTAAAAAACAAAATTCAAAAAAAATTCTTAAAACCATAATCCCATGGATTCTCTAAAACACCAAAAAACCTAAAATGACCCTAAACACCCCAAAAAAATCTTTAAACCCGTAAAACTCATAAATAACCCCAAAACCTCTAGAAGCCATAAAAACCCTAAAACCTTAAAAATACAACCCCCCAAACCATCTAAAACCCCTAAAAACTCATAAAACCATAGAAAACCCTTAAAACACTAAAACCCCTTGTAACACTAAAAATACAACGAAACGCTAAAAACTCAAAAACCCATAAAACCCTAAAATTTGAAAAACATCCCTTAAAAAACTAAAAACCCCTAAAACCCCTAAAAATCATAAAATCCCCTAAAAGCCTTAAAATAATCATAGCATCTCTAAAACCCATAAAATCACCTAACAACATGAAAACCCATAAAAATCATAAAACCCACTAAATGACCCTAAACCCCTAGAAAATGATAAAAGATACTAAAAATTTGAAAATACCATTAAAAGACCCTAAAACACCAAGGAAAACCCAAAAAGTCACGCATGAACCCTTAAATATATTAGAAGCCCTATCAAACCCTAATACCCTAAAAAGGGACCCCTAAAACCCTAAAACCCCCTAAAACAACCTAAAAACTCTAAAGACCAATAAAGACCCCAAAACAACTCTAAAACCCCTAAAACCAAAACCCTCTAAAATGAGAAAAAAACATTAAAAACATTAAAAACCCTAAAAAACCATGTCACCCTTTAGAACCCTAATAAACACAAAAAAACCCTAAAACCCCTAAAAACCCAAAAAACCATAAAACTCCTAAAAACCCGAAAAACCATAAAACACCTAAAAAACCCTAAAACTACTAAAATACCTTAAAACCCTATAACAACCTAAGAAAATCCTAAAACCATAAAAACCCCAAACAAACGCCTTTAAAACCTAAAAACCTAAAAACAAAAAAGAACCCTAAAACCCTAAAAAACCTAAACCCCCCCCCCAAAATGAACCTAAAACACCCTAAAAGAATAAAATACATTAAATACATAAAATAAATTAAATACCTTAAAAGCTTAAATGCCTCTAAAAAAAATAAAAACCATAAAACTCCCTAAGGACCCTTAAAAGACCCTAAAAACAAAAAACTAGCCTTAAATCCATATAAACCCTAAAAGTCCCAAAAAACCCTAAAACCCTTAAAAATTCCGAAAACTCCATAAAAACCATAAAACCATTAAAAGATCCTAAAAACTATAAAAAACATAAAAATATAAAAACCCCTAAAAGACCCCAAAACCCAAGAAAACCCTAAAACCCCTAAAGAACTCTATAGAATCCAAAAAACCATAAAAACCATAAAAAAAATTAAAAACCTAGAAACCATTAAAACCCATAAAAAAAAAACTTAAAAACCCATAAAAACTACAATTTCCCTAAAAAACCAAAAAAATATCTAATGGATACTAAAACCCCATAAACCCTTAAATAACCCTAAAAAATCATAAAATTCCTTAAAAACATTAAAACCCTATAACCGAAAAGTATTATTAAACCCCCTAAGAGACCCAAAAAACCATAAAAACACTGAATGCCCCTAAAACCCATAAAAATTTAAAGGTACAAAAAAATAAAAAACCCTAAAAACCCAAAATCCATAAAAGACCCTAAAAGCATAGAAATTTTTAAAGGAACTACAAACTGGAAGAACCAAAAAAACACTAAAATACCTAAAAGTCACTAAAAACACTAAAAATCTTAAAACTCCTAAAAACCATAAAAGCCCTAAAAACCCATTACACACCAAAGAACACTAAAAAACATAGAAACAATAAGAAACATTAAAAAACATAAAGAACCCTAAAAACCCTATAAATAAAAAAAACCTAAAAATCCATAAAACAATAAAATCCCCAAAAAACACTAAAAACCCCAAAAAAACCGTTAAAACCTTAAAACCCCCTAAAAACCCCCATAATACCATAGAAAAATCTAAAAAACCCCTTAAACCCCCTAAAAACCAAAAAACACCTAAAAACTCCAAAACAACTATAAAAAATCCTAAAAACCCTAAAAACAATAAAAGCCTGAACTACACAAAAAACCACTAAAACAACTAATAAACCTAATAAACCCAAAAACCCCTAAAAACCTAAAAACACCAACACAAAAATACCAAAAAACTCTAAATACCACAACAATTCCTAAAACCTCTAAAAACTCATACACCCCTAAAAACCCTAAAAGACTCCAAAACCCTTAAAATACTCCAAAACCCTTAAAATACTCTAAAAACCATAAAAGGCTAAAAATTAATAAAAGACCCTAAAATCCTAGAAAACCCTAAATGTCCCATTAAACCCCTTAAACACCCTAAAATATGAAAAACCTTAAACCCCTGATATACTATAAAACCCCCTAAAAGCTCTAAAAATTGTAAAATGCTAATAACCCAAAACAACCCTAAAACACTAAAAACCAAAATATCCCAAAAAAACTAAAAAAATATTACAAAACCCAAAAATCCTAAAAATTATGAAATCCACTGAAAACCCTTAAAACTGTAAAACACCATAATACATAAAAACTATAAAAAATCTAAATAATCCTAACAACCCTAAAACACTAAAAACCATAAAATCCCCAAAACTACCAAAGAATCCAAGTTCCCTAAAAACTCTAAGAACCAAAAGAAAATCCAAGAAACCCAAAAAACCCGTAAGAAATCCTAAAGAACCCTAAAAAATCTTAAAATTCCTTAAAAACTCTGAAAACCCAAAAAATACCTTGAAACCTTAAATGCCTAACAAACCCTGAAAATTCTATAAAAGCCCTAAAAACCCTAAAACCCCAAAACACCCAAAAATATACCAAAAATAACACTCAAAATTACTGAAACCACGGAAAACCCTAGAACCCTAAAAATCACTTAACACCCAAAAACACTAAAAACATTAAAAATTTCTAAGATCTAAAAAATTTCTAAATACCTTAAAATACCCTAGAACACCAAAAAACAATTAAAAATCCAAGAAACCTTAGATCACCCAAAAAATTACAGAAAACCTAGAAACCTAGAAATAACTAAAAATCAAAAAATACCATAAAGCCCCTAAAAACCATAAAAAACTTTAAAACCATAAAAATCCTTTAAAACCCTAAAAACCCTAAAAATAATAAAACACACAAAAACCCTATAAAATCCATAAAACCCCTCAAAACCCCCATAGTAAACCATTAAAATCAAAAAACACTCAAAAAATCATAAGACTTTATAAGAATCCTCAAAAGGCACTAAAAATTCCCTAAAACCCATAAAAATCCTAAAGAAACCCTATAAACATTGAAAACCACAAAACCCAAAAGTAAAATCCAATAAGGCCATAAAACACACGAAAGAACCCCTAAAGACCCCCAGACCCACTAAAACCCTAAAAACACAAAAACTCTAAGTTAAAATTAAAAAACCAAGAAAACCAATTAACCCCTCATAAAACATAAAAAATCAAAAAAACACACAAACTCTTAAAACACTTAAAATCCCTAAAAACCCTAGAAAACCCTGAAAACACCTAAAAACTAAAATTCCCTAAAACCAAAAAATCCCTAAAACCATAAAAACCCTAAAAACACTTAGAAGACCTAAAAAACATAAAAACTCCTAAAACCCTGAACGCCCCCCCCCCCTCCCTAAAAACCCCTTAAAATCCCAAAAATCGACTAAAACCCCTTAAAACTTTAAAACTCTAGAAAACCCAAAAACCCTGAAAAACCTAAAAACACTAAAAACCATAAAACCCACTAAAAGACCATAAGAAACCTAAAATCCATAAAAAAGCCTATAAGAACCTATAAATCCTGTAAAAAAATAAAACCCCTATAAAATAATAAAATACACAAAAACTCATTGAACAAACTAAAAAACTAAAAACCTAAACCCCTAAGAATATCCCAAAAACCCAAAACCCCCAAAAAACACTTAAATCACCTAAAATATTTAAACCCCCTATAAAACCCTAATAACCTAATAATATTATGAAATCGAAACACCATCCTAAAAATATATGTAAAACTATTGAAATAATAAAAAAATACAAACCCCCTAAAAACTATAAAACACTTAATAAAACCCTAAAATAGCTTAAAATAGTAAAACCCCCTAAAAATAGTAAAAATACCTAAAAACCATAAAATCCATAAAAACATAAAAACATCTAAAAGCCTTCAAATTAAAAAAACCCTCAAAACCCTTAAAAAACCAGTAAAATCTATAGAGGACATAAAAACCCCCAAAAATCCTGAAATAGTAAAAAAACCGTTATACCCTTAAAAATACTAATAAACCAAAAAAAACTAAACCCCTTATAAATCATAAAAAACAAAAAAACGCTAATAACACAAAAAACCTAAAAAACCCAAATATACCTAAAAAATCCTAAAACCACCTAAAGGACCCTAAACCCACTAAAAACCCTAAATACCATAAAAAAACTATAGAATCCTAAAAGGCCCAAAATCTCCTCTCAGACACTAAAATCATAAAAAAAAACATAAAAACCCTAAGAAACACTAAAAACCAAAAAAATACCTTAAAACCCCAAATTACTTAAAAATTTACAAGACAAAAAAACACTAAAACCCACTTAAACCCTAAATACTCTAAAACCCTTGAAAAATATAAAACCCTAAAACCTCTCAAAAACACTTGAAACCCAAAAACCCTAAAAAACCTACCCCCCCCCCCACCAAAACACTTAAAAACAAAAAAGTCACTTAAAACACTAAAAATATCTAATAAACCAATAACCCTAAAAACATTAAACCCCCCAAAACCCCTAAAAACCACAAAAATCCACAATAACCCTAAAAACGAAAAACAATCATTTAAACCCTAAAAAAATAAAACCCTATAAAACCTCATCCTTGCCTGGTCAGCGGCTCCTCGGTCATCCAATGGCGCTCGATTCTCCCTCTTTAGATGGAGCTTTGATTTTCATATGAAGAGAAGCTCCCCGATTGCTGCTACCTGGGTGCGTTTTCCTGAACTGCCGCTCCCCTTTCAGAATTTCTCAATTATGTCGATGCTTGGAAACCTGGTGGGGAGATTCCTCTGTGTGGATAGTAGGACGAGGGCCCTATGTCATCCAGTTGCTCCAAGGGCTTTTGTCGAAATTGATGCGTCGAAACCCCCTGTGGACTCTGTCTGGATTGCTCTGGGAGAGGAGCTCAGATGGAAACAATCTGTTGTCTTCGAGCAATGTCCAGTCTTCTGCTCTGTGTGCTGGAGCTTCAGGCACAGTGACTGTTCTGGAATTTGTTCTGGCACTTCTAGGGGTGGTGAATCTCTGTCTGCTGGTGGGAGCAGCCTCCCTCAGGTGGATGTGAAGGGGAAAATTGAGGAGGTTTCACACTCTGTGGCTACCAATGTGCCCTGCTCATCTTCTATGCTGGTTTTTAATGGGTTAGGAATCTCTCTGATGGATTCGGGTGGCTTCTTTGTGAGTCTGGAAGCAAGCGTTGGGGTCTCAGGGAACGCTGTTGACGATGAAGTCATGATCGCTGAGGGAGGAATTCATGGATCTGCTGAAGGTGTTCACAGGTCTGGTGAAGATATTAGGAAGAAAACTGAGATAGATAGGACAATTGCGATGGATGTCTGACCAAGAAATGTGAAAAATTCCTGCAAGGATGCTGGTGGATCTGCTCTAACGGATGAGGCTCCTGTGAATGTTTCTCAGGCTGCAGGTTCGGCTGAGCCTGCCATGGTTGGGGTGCGGGTGGAGGATGATGCAAAGGAGGATGCTGTTTCTCAGAAAACCAGGTCTGGAGATGACTAGAGTTCATGCTCAGCTGAGGAAAAGCCCATACGGGATGGGGATATAGACTGGCGTGATGCCCCGCTGGTCCTGCATGGGTATCCTGGCGTGGGGGGACCTGGCATGGGTCTCTTGGATATAGACGGCAGTGCTGAGGACCTGCCTAGTGACCAGCTCCAATATGCTGGTGATGTTGGTGGTCCTTCCATGGACCTGCAGAGGGCGATGATACTTCATGGTGTTCCATCTGGTGAAGACTTTTGTGTGCAGCTCCACGAGATGGTATGGGTTGAAAGGGAAAGGTTCCCTCTTGAATATGAGGCAAGGAGGCTTGGGGAGAGGTTTGTTGAGGCTGATCAACGGATAGATGCTACTATGGTCACATCAAGTGAGAAAAAAATCAGCGGAGGTGCTGAAACTCTTGAGGCAGAAAGCATGAAAGGCAAGGCACCATTAGCCGCTAGTGATGGTGGCAATGGAACAAAGATGTCTGCTGCGGGAACCTCCTCTGCCCCAACAAGACGAAGGAGGAGGAGGGATTACTCTGCCCTCCCATGCCCAATGGCAACTAGGGCCTCCTCACGAGCTGTCAAACTGAATCTAAAGGTGAATAAGAAAGAGAAGCCTTAATTTTCTACTGAGTAGGTAAAAGCTATGGAGAAGCTGCGGTCCAGACTTGGCATGCAAGAGGATTTTGACCCTAGATGGGACTCAATGGACCAGGATGATGAATCAGATTTTAGATTTGCTGGCGATGGCGGCGGATTTGGTGTTGGCATGGGGTTTCGTTATGCGGAGCTGGAGGATTTTGGCGGCGATGTTGACTGACCTTCTCTGTGTGCGATTTTCTTTTGGACACTGTGTCTTTTTTGGTCTTGTGCTTTGTCTCTTTTTTTCTTCTTTCCTTTTGTGGCCCTCGTGCTGAGGTCGTAAGGGGTTTTGGGTGTGGTTCATTCGACCCATCCCCTCCCTTGTCTGCAGTGTTTGGGTCTTTTTGTATAATAAATTTTGGGGGGTGCCAGGAATAGCCTGGACCCGAGCCTTCTTTTCCCTAAAACATTCCTAAAAGCCTAAAACACCCCAAAACCCAAAAAAAACACTAAAACCCTAAACCCCCCAAAACCCTTAAACCCTTAAAGAACATAAAAAACCTAAAACACCAAAACACTAAATGTACCTAAAAGGCCATAAAATCCCCCCAAAACCAAAAAGACTCTTGA
This sequence comes from Viscum album, assembly GCA_963277665.1. Classification (NCBI taxonomy): domain Eukaryota; kingdom Viridiplantae; phylum Streptophyta; class Magnoliopsida; order Santalales; family Viscaceae; genus Viscum; species Viscum album. Next base: position 1,589,003,517 of record OY728121.1, on the reverse strand, counting down.
ATCCTGTAAAAAATGTTAAAGTATAATAAAACACGTGAAAGACCATAAAATATCCTAAATAAACATTAAGGACCCTAGAAACCCTAAAGCGCCTTAAATTTTTTTTAAAAACTAATTGATCACAAAACTCAAAATATCCCAATAGGATCCTAAAACCCCTAAAGGGCCCTAAAATCACTAAAAAATATGAAGGGCCTTAAAAATCTAACAAAACTCTAAAAAACTGGAAATACCAGAAAAAAAAACAAAAAAATCCCTAACCCCCCCCCCCCCCCGGTCTGTTCATGATGAGGATTGGCTTGTCAGTTGAGGCTTTCTTTGGTGTGCGGTGTTGATCCTCGACGGCGGAGGATTATAGAGGCTCGCAACGGCATCGGGATCTGTCGGTTTTCTCGACATCAAAGGTTCTGCTTTTGATTTTTCTTCAAGCCTAGCGGCACTGGATGTATGGGAAACAGATATTGTTCTTGCGGTCAAAGGCTTCCTCGGGCTTCCTCTTCTCAAATCTTCATGGTCGAGGGGGTCTGTAATGGGAGGCATTGACTTGGCTTGGATTTTGCGTCAACTTGCCTTGGTTTCGGCGGATCTGAAATCTGCTCTGCAAAAGAAGACCCAGGGTTTTCCGGCTTCAGTTTTCTTGCAGATTTGTAAAGGATGGTGGGCCGCGTCGATGAGATGTTTCAAGGTGGTCAGATCTTGGTTTCGTTCTGGAAATGGCATGTCTGCTTCTATGCTTGGGTCTGGTTTTCCAGATCTGAGTCTGGGAGGTTCTTGCTGGATCTCATGGAATTTTGACGGTTTCTTGGGGATGCGGATAGTGAACATGCAGGTTCGTGCTTCTGTTTCCTTAGTTTCGCCTTTGATTTATGCTGCTGATGAGTTTCTGGAAAAGATGAGTTGCGTCCTTGCTGCTATGGTGGAATGTGGTCTTTTGAGCTATTGCTAGTTTGGTTGTGAGTTGTTGCTGAAGTTGGATTTGAGGCAAGTTGAGATGGAGGTTGATGGTTGTGGTGTTGGTTTGGTTTTGAATAGCGATGGGCGCGGGATTTTTGTTCTGGTGAGTGTGCTGGATGCTGTTTGGTGTGCTGTTGGTTGCTGTTTTTCGGGAGGATTTGGTGATGTTGGTTGCTGGGGCTGGTTGGTTTGGATGTGGTGTTGCTGTGTTGCTATGACGAATGGATGTGGTGCTGCTGATGGCTGCTGGGGCTAGTTGGTTTTGATGTGTTGTGGCTGCTGTATTGCTGTGATGATTGGATGTGGTGCTGTTGGATGTTGGAATGCGCTGGATGATGGATGTTGTGATGCTGGATGTGTGGACGCTGCTTGGCTGTGCTGTTTGGTTTTTGTGTTGGATGCTGGTGTTGACTGGACAAGATTTGTGGACTCTGCTGTTGTGTTTTGTTTTGTGTCTGTTTCTCTATTTTGTTTTCTTTTTTGATTTTCCAATTTTTTGGGTCTTTTGCTGTGAAGGGTTGTTGGGTGTGGGTCGTTTGACCCCTCCCCTCCCTTGTCTACAGGTCTTTGTATCTTTTCTTTTAATAAATTTTGGGGGGTGCCAGGAATAGCCTGGACCCGAGCCTTCCTTTGCCCTAAAACAATCCTAATAAAACATAAAACCCAAGAAAACCGTAAAAACCATGTAAAACCCTAAAACCATAAATTCATAAAAATAACCTAAAAACCATGAAAACCTATAAAACTAAAAAAACCCTGAAAACATTTAAATCTCTGAAAGTCGATAAAAATCCTTAAAACCCTAAAAAACCTAAAACCCCTAAAAACCAAAACCCCCTAAAAAGTCCTAAATTCCTAAAAAATATAAAAAACCCTTAAATACTAAAAACCCTAAAACCATCATAAACTTATATAAACCTAAGAAACCTAAAACCACCTAAAACTCATAAAAACCATAAAAATCCAAAAGACACATAAAACCCATAAACCATAAAAATACACAAAACCCATAAAATACTTGAAAACCCCTAAAAACCCCAAAAATACCCTAAAAACCCTGAAAACCCTGAAAACCCTAATGGACCCAAACTAACACTAAACCCCCATCCCCAAAAAAACTAAAAATTATAAATACCATAAAAAAACTAAAATCTCTAAAACCTAAAAACACTAAAAACTCCTAAAAACCCTGAAAACCCACAAACACTGAAAGACTCTAAAGACCCTAAATCCCCTAAATGACCCTAAAAACTTTTAAAATCATTTAAACATCCTAAGTTCTATAAAACCCCCTAATATAAAATGAAAACCAGAAAACCCCTTAATGTCTATAAAAACACTAATAACCCTAAAAATTGTAAAAGGCCATGAAAACCATAAAGACCCCAAAATGGACCTAAAAACCCAGTAACGCTAAAGTATCCTAAAAACCAAAAGGGCCCTAAAACCCCTAAAACCCTCTAAAAAACCCTAAAGAACACTAAAACCCCAAAAGAAACCTTGAAACCGAAAAGGACCATAAAAATGAAAAACCTTAAAAGACCTTAAAAACCCTAAAACCCTATTATAGACCATAAAAACCCTAAAACTATATAAAAACATTTAGGAACCCTAAAACCCCAAAGTCTATAAAACTCCTAAAATCCCTAAAAAATCATCAAACCCTAAAACCCATAAAGAAAACCTTAAAACCCTTAAAAGGCCCTAAAAATCATGAAAACATTAAAATACCCTAAAAGGAATAAAAAATAATAAAAACCCTCTAAAAACCCAAAAATATACAAAGAATCCCTAAAACCCTAAAAACAAAAAAACCATAAAAATAGTAAAAAAGTTCCAAAACACCCTAAAAATGCATAAAACCCTAAAAACTCAAAAAAAAACTAAAAATACAAATACCCCTAAAAATCTAAAAAACCCTAAAACCCCTGAAGGGCCATAAAAACAATAAAATAACATAAAACCCCTAAAATAACCTAAAACCCCAAAAAACCCAAAAAAAAATATAAAAATCCAAAAATACCTTTTAAACCCCTTAAATTCCCTAAAACTATCTAATAAATCCCTTCAAAACCCTAAAAACATTAATCCACCGTAAAAAACATAAATCCCTAAAGACACTAAAATCCCTAAAAACCCCTAAAACTCAAAAAAAACATTAAAAATTTATAATAAAAATACTTACAAACACAAAAAACTATAAAAACCTAAAATATTATTACACCCCCCAAAACTCAAAAAACCCTAAAACCCTAAAAAACCTTAAAACCCCCAAAGACCCAATTAAACCCTAACAAACCCTAAAACCCCTGAAACTATGAAAACCCTTAAAAATATAAATAACACTAAAACCCTAAAAATAAAAGACCCCTACAACGATAAAAATAAAAAAAACATCAAAATCCTTATGAAACCCCTAAAACCCCTAATAAAACCCTTAAAACCCTAAAACCATAATACCCATAAAAATATTGAAACCACTGAAAATCCCTAAAGGTCCCTAAAATACCAAAAATACCTCAAAAGACCCTAGAACCCCTTAACCCACCTGAAAGACCCTAAAAACTAAAAAATCCCTAAAACACTAAAACCCCCTAATATACCCAAAACGACCCTATGAACACTAAAAGGAACCCAAAATACTAAAAAACATAAAAACCCCTTAGACATTTTAAAAATAGAAAAAACTTCAAAATACCCTAACAACTGAAAAAAAATCTATAAAATATTAAGACGTCATAAAAGACTGTAAACCCATAAAAACCAAAATAAGACTAAAAAACCTAAAATCAGAAAAACAATAAAACCCCAAAAAACCCCAAAACCATAAAAACATTAAAATACTAAAAACATATAGGACCCTAAAATCACTAAAAATTATAAAGGACCCTAAAACCAAACACTAATTAAAAATAGGGTTACTCCCACACATATATACCAATGGTTTGAAAAAACAATTGTTATAGAATCACTACTAATATTCTATACAAACAATATTTTTAAACTGGTGGTATATATTATCTTATATACCAATGATTTTTACAAACCATTGGTATAGATTATCCTATAAAAATGGTTTCTTTAAAACTGTTGGGATCACCTCTTTACAAAACCCTTTGCCTCCCCTACTCCCATCCCCACCCATGATCCAAAATATCCCCTCACTTGAGAGGTAGGATATCCTCTCTTCTCCTCTTGTAATCTCCCCTTATTCAAGGATTTTTTGATTATCCTATTCTTAAAAATTATATTAGTGAGTTTTGAATCATTAATCTCTTCTGCTGAGTGTTGTTTTCATTTTTATCAATGTATAAAAACATAACTGAGATCCTAGTAAGTCATTATTGTTTTATATTATTTAATAAATGTTTGTTTAGATTATTTTTTATATAATTTCATAATAAATTTGATTGTAACAGATATATATGGTTTTTAAATTTAGTTATCCACTACTTTTACATAAAACCAATATATAGTTTTTTATAATATATATTAACTTATTATGTAATTAATTGATACATTAATTTGTTTGTTTTAATAATGTATTAAGGGTTTATTATATAACCTGTGATTATATAGAATAATTAATTAGAGAAAACGTGGATACTTTTGTGGTAATGTTGGATAAATACTTGGTTTGTCATCTATGTGAATTTTTGTTTAATATTATTTAATTCATTATGTAGATTATTATGAGGTTATTTCACCGCCATGAAGTAATAAATTTGGGTATGTGGTTCTCCCATATAAATTGAACCATATAGAAATGGTTCTCTAATGAAAATACACCCTAATTAAATGGAAATACCTTATGAAATGAACTATGAGGACATGGTTCTCCAATGGAAATATAGAATAATTACATGACACTATAAAAGATATCCAATTATTCCCAACCATATCTCTTATGGTACTTACTTGTGATCCTTATTGTGAAATTTTATTATGAGATATTTTCATAATATTTATTTATTTCATCTAATTCTTATCACTTAATCTGAATATTCATTATTATTTTTGGTTACCTATAATCATCATAATGGTATTCATGATTATTAATTCACCTATCTTTTATATTAACAATATATTTATATATCCTGAAATTTAAAAGGTATTTTCCTTGTTTATAATCATTTTCATTAGAAATAATGTGATATTTTATTTGAAATTATAATTTCCATTTTGCCCAAAGTTGTTTCTATATAAATAAAAAATATATCCTTGTCTCTTGATATTTCTTATTCCTCATTATTATTTTCAATACATGACACTTTTCCTTATCATAAATTAAATTTAATTCATTTATATGTCCATATTTCATTAAATATAAGGAAACAGATTAGTAGATATGTTTCAAAAGTGGATAACGTTTATTTCTTCAAAGAGATATAAAAAAGTTCTTTCTTGGATTCCTATATTTTTTATTGAACAATAAAATATTAGTTTAATTGTTTTATTTCAAACTAGAATACCATGTATTATATTATAAGGCTTAATAATGGAGAATTTAGTGTAATCCTAGTAGATGTTATATCTTTCACAAATATATACACAATTTATGTGTATGTATACCAAATTTAAAATTATTAGATTATATAATAGTTTTTGCCCATTAAATGTATTACAAATTATTTGGTTTGTTATTTGTATGCATCAGTTATCACATATAATATTTCTCTTATTTTTTATTTTCCTAGATACTAGTATGATTCGATGACTTTCATGTTAAAATTTGTTGCAATTAATTTTGAGATTCTGGTTTCAATTATTGTTTTGAATATAATTTCATTCCTATAATAGAATAGATAGAAGCTATATGTATCATACTGATTAGATTTCAATTGAGTATCAAAAGAATTTGGATATTATCTTTATTTCTATTTTTTCAATGATTTAGTTTGAGTGCATTTACATTTACCATGTTATAATTACGTTAGATGACCATGGTTATTTTGGTAGAAAGTTAGATACCATATTGAAAAGTTTTATTTCCAATGAACTATTATGTTTAGTATCAATGTGGAGAGATGATACAATCGTATATTGTTTATAAAAGGAAAGACAGAAGTGGGATAGATAATTTGATATTTGATCAGTTTCCATTTGTGAAACATCATGAGAAATACAGCATGAAAGTGTAAAAATATAATTATATCAATAAAAATGAGTAAATTAATGAAAATTATGATGGTGAGAGAGTGAAAAATATAATGGATAATCTAGGACTCATGTATATCATGAAATTAATCAATTGAAAAAGTTGGAATTTTAATGCATTTATATCTTGGAAAACCATGTATTGAATTTACAATATCTCCATTAATTAAATTATTAAATTTTGGAAATACTTACTTCCTGATAATGTAGATATTCCCTCAAATAATTAGAAGGTGTGGAAGTTAATTAACCATCTTTTGTTTTCTACTAATAAAATTCATGGTTGTTCAAAAGATTGGAGTTTATTTTGGATGGAAATAGAAGATCTTAATGACTGTAAAGAATGTGGTATATCTCAATAAAATACAATTTTATATGGAATAACATATTATGTGCCTAAAACATTCATGTGGAACTTTCCAATTATTCCTAGCCTAAAAAAATATATTCATGTCTTCTAAAATCTCAATAAATTTAGGATGGCATGCTACAAAGTGAAATAAAGATAATGAAGAGTTCGTTCATCCTACAATTCAAAATTTACTATCCAATAATGTAAGGGTAAAGTTGAGTTTCTTATGACATTTTAAAAAAAACCTTTTCCCTAAATGGTTATCCATGTCTTTATTGAAAAAATGTAGAAAGGGGAGCCATTAATTTTGTGTGAGTTGGGGAAAAAATTCCCCCATCACTTTTCACTTATATGGTGCATTGACAGTCCATATCTAAATTGAAACAATTACTGAGGGATCCATTCATTTTTATTGGATGTATCCTACTTAATGAAATATATTAAATAGGAAATATTATGTCTAGAACAAGAATCATCCAGAAGCTTTCATTGTGAGAGGTTATCTAGATCAAGAATGTATGGTTTTTTAAATATATTTGTCTAATGTGATAAAAATATGTAATCAAAAAATGAGAAATGAAGACGAGTCATGTGAAACATTGATCCCTCATTTCTATATCTTCCCCAAAAAAGAGTATTTCTGGGTTCATATACATTATCCACATTTATCTTTGAAGAGCGGGATATAAAACATCGCACAATTTTGTTTAACTATGGTTTTTTATGACTATATCATGTATGTAATTTGAATATTTATATGTTATCTCATAATATGTAATTTGATATATAATTTATACTTTTATTATCATTTTATAAATGAAACTTAAACAAATTATAAATAGATTTCATCAATATTTACCTTTGAGAAGGAGATAGTCTTTTCAGAGAAAATAGTATCCTTCTTGGTTGAAATAAAATGTATGAACATTAATTTAATCAAATTAAAATACATATATTCATTTAATTTTATTATTTTTGTATATTTTAGGCCTTATTTTACCAGTTGACTCTTTCTCTCAATAATCAAGAGTGTTGTCTTTTGGTCCCAATTATTTTATTTGTGAATGAAAATTTGTAACAATCAGTGGGTATAAATTTGTTACAACTGATCAAGTGGTGAATATGATAACAAAACATGATGGTGTTATATGAACTACAACAGTTAACTACTATGCTAGTTCATCATGTAGTAGTCATCAAAATGAAATTGTTTCTTATTATGGATATGATGAGAAAATATTATTATTGTATTACTACTCCCATGGTCAAGTCCCTATGGTGAAATGTAAATGGTTTGATTAAATGATATGGCATGGTATATTAATTGATGACTATGGATTTATAGTTATTTACATTACACTATTTTTGACTATCGATGAACCATATAATTTATAATCAGTGAAAAAAGTGTTTTATGTGAAATATCATCGGATACCTAATTACGGTGTCATTATTGAATTAATCCCAGGACATATTTTTTTATGATGGTGGGTATGAAATTGACACCATTGATGCCCTATATTGGTGTTGACTAAAATATTGTATTTGATTAATCAATTTTTTTAATTTTTATAATTTATTTTGAACCATAAATAGTGGTGGGTAGTATATAGAACCAACCATATATGTTTACAGTTCATTCAGTTTAGCTCAAAATGCATTTCAAAATTTTGTACGAATGTAATTACTTTAATTTGGATACATTTTGTAATGGTATGTTTTTTATTTTTTTTGTTTCCCTTAAATTTAATTATATTTATTTCAATTCATAAAATTGAGTTTAAAATGGGAATTTAAAACATGTATAACATGGTTTTAAATTAAAATTTTAAAAAATGTTATGATATTGTTTATGTATTGTTTGAATTCTATGTTGTATGAAGAATATTTAAAATCTATTTCTAAAGAATGTACATTTCTTTATTATGAATATTATGTAATATATAGATGAAATTATAATGAATAGACTAATTGATAATGATTGATGAATGCATGGACTATGGTTTCCTCTTATGTCAACCTTAGTGAGTATAATAATTGTAATATTTTTATTATGTATTATTTTTTATTTCATGTTCTTATTATTTATAATTTCTTTCAAGTACATTCATCTGAACCATAGTTGACCTCTCCCTAGCCAACTAGTATGAGAAAGAGCCTGACCAATCAAGCATGGGTGCTACTAGAGCAACACGGAGCTCCCATCATACTTTTTTACACCTAGACCTACCAGTGGGCATCCCAGCTACCACATTATTCCCTCCTCCACTTGAGAATCCAAGGGTGTTCCCACCTATGCCACCATCATTGTCTTATTTGGGATCTACTTCTCATATAATATCTATGCCACATATAGGGATGTTACCACCCATACCATATTCATATCCTATGATGTATTCTCAGCCTTTCTATCCTTATTCTACCTTGTCTACACCACCTCCATTTCCTACTCCAATCTGTCCAGGACCTAGTGATCATTATACTTCAGTTTAAACTCCAATAAAGTAGATAAATCGGTTCATGCATTATAACAAGAAAATTATTTAGAGGATACTAATATAGAACATCCCACAGATCCCTCAGACCCTAATGATTAGCTTGGATCAGGTTTTTTATAAGTGTGTTAAATTATATCACATAATTTTGTTCCAGTTGTACTATGAATTAATTTTACTTTTTACTTTTTTTCTTATTTAGTGATATATTCTAATAGGGGATGTGGTAACACTTGTATGTGTGAATATTGGAATCATCAAACACAAATAATGATAGAATAAAATAAATACAATCAAAATATAGGTAATAATTCTAGACAATGTAGAATTTTGATGAAAATTTTATCCAAGTACATTAATATCATTCCTGTTAAATGAGTATCATGGAGTAATATTAGTAAGGAAATAAATAAGAATTAATTTTTACAGTTATGTTTAAGAATTTTTTTTAAAATGATATTTATATTATTGTTTTATTTATATGAATTATCATATTTGATACAACATCTGTTTAACTTCCCTGATGGTCAAGTTACTAAGTTCTCACGGTTGATATAACTTGAAGAGTTGTGGATATTATATAAGAATGAGTTATATATTGTTTGGAATATTATATTAATCCCTGAGTTAGAGGGTATACTAATATTCAATAAATTTCCAATAAAATAATTTCACAAAATGATCATATATTGGAAGATTAATGAGTTTATGTTACTCTTAAACTTTAACGAGTTATAATGAAATTTTAATTCTTATTAAATGTATTGAATTTTTGGTTTTAGGATGCATCAGAAAAAAATAATAAGGATTCTATGATGTATATGAACACTTTGGGGCACACTATAATGCAGTAGTATGAGAGGCTATAGATAATTTTTATGACCAACTGAGTTTTGCTAAGCACTAATTCAGATCACATGAAGGGTGATGAACATTGATAGGGGGTTCAGTGAGGGTATATTTTCATAATACCACTCCATGAATATTTTGAATATTTTTTGGATATTTTAAATATGAAAATTCCCCGATTTTATATGGAAGATGATATTTTCATTCAAAATAATAGATATTTTCATTTTGAATTCTCTAAAAAAACACTTAAAATATAACCATTTTTAGGAAAAATGACACAATATATTATATGTAAAACAACTCTAAATAAGTAAAAAAATAAAATAATGTATAATAATATAAGATAAATGGTCAATACATTGATGTATAATATTCTAGAAATGATCCAAATGAATTATAATGTAAGCATGCAACATACACATTATGTCCACTTCAATCTAGAGATTATACTATACATGATTCTTGGTAATTATAGTAACAATGATGATGATGATGATGATGATGATGATGATGATCATGAAAATGTGAAAAACCCAAATCCAAAGTTATACATTCCCAAAATTCATACAACACAGAATGATGTAGTTTTTCAAATATCCAAGAATAAAAGTTTCCCAATTTGAGCTTGAAATGAAATTGTTCCAAATAGTATAACTTGAACACACATCCAAATGTTAAAGGGTATAAGTGATTAGGTAACCTTGTTTCTAAATATAATTAACAAAAATTTAAATGTGATCACAATAATATAGGTTATCCTCCAAGGACATCATTAGTCACCACTAGTATCCTAAAAAGTTTCCCTAGATTACATAAAAATGTAGTTGAAATCTAACTCAATACATAGTTTGATCAACCTATATATATGTAAATGTGATTGGATTGTATTTTAGAATTCATATAAATCTATAAATGCAAAAACAATCACAAAATATATATATTGAATCTTTCCCTACTTCTCTCTTGATGTCTCTAAAGATATACCAATATGTAGCTAATTTAAGGAACCATTTTACTGCTCCATGCTTGCTGATTTGGATCCACCTTCCAATTAGAGGATACAAAGTAATAGATATATATGCATTATATGTGATAATGTTTCTTTATATTTAAAATACATTAAGAACATAAATTACATTGATATCGTTTTTTCCATCAGAATTTCATAGAATTTTTAACATTTGCAATTTAAAAAATGCCTAAAAATTCCTCATATAAGTGGAGAAATTGGTTATTAAAATTGATATACTTTTTTTACTCTTAAGAAGGTTGAAAATTTTCAATATATAATTGTTAAAAAGGTTCTTGAGTTTTTCATATATATCTAGTATATAGTATCCAAAAAGGATCCTCTAGTTGGACCTCTCCAAGTATTTTCCAACCTCCTAGTGATCCATCTGTCTCACTTTGTCCATGTCCCCCCAATAAATAAATAGAATTTATCCTAATTAAATATACTATCATATACGTCAATAATTTTATTCATTATAGATAGAACACATTTCCTTTTCTATTACAACATACTCAAATAACCTCATTGAACTCTTTGGTTCATTATATTTGGATTGAACCAACCTCCTTTGATATATATTAACATCACCCCCATTAATCATATTAGATTATTATAGATGATTCTTTATTTTATGTATTTATTTAAAACATAAAAGTTGAATACATTCTATGTTTTTTTAACCCCTATTTATCTTAAATTAGTTACTTCCAAATGTGCTTCTCACTAATATTTTTAATATAACATAGATTTACCCTTATCCATGCTCCCCATTTGAGATTTAATTTCAATTAATAACAAGTAGATTCATTCTCTTGTAGATTAATATAATTTTATAATTGAAATTAATACCACATAGTGACTCCCCACTATAATTAAATCTAATGTGAGAATGTTTTAACTTGATGTGAATATATTGTTAATCTCACATGTCTTCATAATCATATTTGTTTTGGTTTTTTATCAATTTCACATTATTAAATAATGTAGTATTATATTAATCAATGTCCTTTTTATCATTAAACATTGGGCATCTAACGTTGTTTTATTTGGTAAAAATTGGTTTTCTCAAGTAGGAGGGAAATATTTGGAAGTTTTGAAAATGCACATACATAAGAAAGGATTGTATGTATTTTTATTTTTATTTAAAATTTTGATATGTAATTTATAACTAAATATTTTATTTATATTTTCAATTGTGTGCCCTTGAGGACCTCGATGAGAATGAATATGGAAAATTTGAGCTAAATAATCATTTGAGACAGGTATTAAGCGAGGATCACCAGGTGAGAGTCTGATGTTGACCCAAGAAAAGATTCATCCCCACTAAGTATTGTCCATCATTGAGCGCCTCTAAAAGATCTACCACCACTAAGATGAAAAATGATCACAGAGAAGCAGTTGAGCCCAAAAATTATCTATACAAGAGAATTAAAGCGGTAAACTAGCCAACAAATAGTTCCTGAAAGCTATGAAAATTATATGTCCATCACATCAATCAGAGGATGTTAAAGTTTTTTATTAACTTATAGAAACATTGTGCTATTTATATGGTGCAACTAGTGATGTAAATGAGGGTACTAGTGGCAGTTGATAAGATGACACTCCTTGGGATGATGAAGATGATGAAGACAATGATATTGGTGCTCTATTGGAAGATGCTGATGAGGATATTAATGATGATTTTGATGGAATTGGTAGTGATGAGGGAGATATTGATCCCCTAAAATCCCAAAAAAACAAAAAATCCTAAAACCCCTAAAAACCATTGAAAAAACTAAAAACACCTAGAAACACCGACACACATAAACCCTATTCCCTACACTCTAAACCTGACACTATAAACCATACACCCTACATCCTAAACCCAAAACCTTGTACCCTATACCCTACACCCAATGTTAGATTCCCCTAACCCTATACACTAAATTCCACACCTTAAACCCTATATCATACAACATAAACCCTAAGAAAACCCTTAAAATTTATAAAACCCTAAAAACCATAAAAACTACTAAAAACACCTAAAATGATAAACCCTTGAAATAACCCTAAAAAACTAAAAACACTAAAACCCATAAATACCCTAAAAACAACTAAAACTCCTTAGACACTAAAATCCATAAAAAATTCTTGAAACCCCTAAAAACCCTAAAACGCACCAAAAAACCCTAAAACACAAAAAAACCATTATTGATTATCCTTTTATACATAATAATGTGAAGCTACAAAGGGAAATTACGGAAGAAAAATAGAAGTGAAGGATATTAGGGGTCATATGCATTTTCATAGGTCATACCCCACAAGTCCCATACCAACGTCACCATGAAGGACCAGCCAGTGTGCCAACATCACCGTATAATTATAGCCTAAGTGTCAGTGCCACCGTACATGCCCCATAAAAGCACTTCCAGAAGACTCACTAAGGTTACACCTACGCGATAACCAGATCAACAGACCAGTGTGACACACTAATGTGATGGTCGGTGCAACACATCTGCACAGGTTAACTCCTTCTCCCAAGTTCTCAAATATTCCTATAAATAGGATCCTTGTCCTCCTCATTTCGAATGAAAGGAATAATTGAAGAAGCCTCAAATCTCTATTTTCCCTAATTCCGTCAACCAAGCCCTCAAAAACATCTAGGAAGATATTAAAACCTATAAATAAGAGGAAATTAATGAGGATCGTGGGAATAGATTACCCCTAGTGTTTTTAATCACAAAATAGCTACGTGATCCATGTCCCCTATTTCAAAATCACTACATAAAATTCAGCTTCTTGAGCTCGAAACTTTAGCCTCCATCATCCAAAAAAACATGAGGAGACCATTGGAGCCTAAATCAAGGCATCACCCAAGTGTTTTTTACCAGGTTTTCCGTCACCTAATGATCTCTTTAACTCACCCAGGTCTATATTGTGAAGTATCTCTTTAGATGTCCCAGGTCTACCTTGCCCAAGCCACCTTCAACTCACCCAGTACTTAAATGTGTGAGATGCCTTCTTTTTTACTAGGCCTCACCTGCACAATCCATCCTTTGGGTCCCTTTTTCATGCCACCAATGGTAGGTAACCTCTTCCTTTAGATCTATCATCTAAGATGGGCTAAGACGAGATATCCTCAAAGCCCCCTAACATATATAATCAGAGAATAGGGAAAATCAGTGTGTCCTATCAATTATACATTCCCAGGGTAATTTAGGTCATGCTTGTATCCTACCTAATTGGTGGGATCATCAGAGTCTTTTATATTATACATTATTATGGAAATGAGGACCCCAACCTTGGATGAAATTCATAGAACCTTACTATTTCAAATAGTAATAGGAGCCACTGTTCTTTCCCATTGATGATGGATAGTTCCTTATCCTTCTCTCATATTCTCAAAAATCAGTAATAGAGAATCCCTCATAGATTAATACCCTATTATTTCTTTTGGCTCATATCCATATGGATGAATAAGTCTTGACCCAAATTATGAAAAAAAGAGGGTATGATCACATCAAATACCTTTATCTCTCTCGTATCCAAGACCTCATCCCCCAGAAGATGAAGGAGATCATGTAGTTTTTCAGATATTCCACATCCTCTTATTTCTCACATTAATCACAATATATGTGGTCTTAGAGGTTATAAATGATCATAACATCTACATGATCAAATACATGTCTCGATAGATAACCCTTTTCCAGATATTCCTCTCACCTTCAATAAGGGTCTTGTATTTAGTGTAAGTCCTCAAATCCATGTATCCATATCAAAGGGAAATATCCCTTATGAGACAGACCATCAATGTTCCACATTCCCAATGAAGAAACCAAGGGACTCATATTTGGTTTAAGTCCTCAAAGTCATGTATCCATCTCAAAGAGCCATATCCCCTATGAGAAAACATCCAAAGGGCAACATTCTTGATGAATCATCAAATGGACTCCTATTTTTTAGGTTCTCAAAGACATGTATCTACCTCAAAGGTCCATATCCCATGAAGGAAAAAAAGGTCCTCCATAGGTGTAGTCCCTAAAATTTCATGCTATATGGTCTTTGATTTCTGTAAAAATGGGATACATAGGAATCCTCCATGAGATCCAAACCCAGCCCCCCATATTCACCCTAATCTTCTATAGGAAATATCCACATTCGGGTCATATCCAGACTAGATGCTCCATCCCATACAAGTCTTTTAGGCCACTTTGACATAACATCCACAATAAAATTTTTCTAGGAACCTTACACCTAGGAATCCTTGTTGCATGGAATTAAGCTACATGGTTTGGTTCTTATCACATGACCATAAGAGGTATGACATGTCCCATTAAGAGGAACCAAAATATGTGGGTTATGATTCCTTTCATAAGGATATGTTGGAATCCTATATCATGGGCCCAATCCTGACATCAAAATAATTAATATCTTCCCAGATGACGATAAATACTAGAGAGCCCCACTATATGGATTAAAACTGGTATAGTGATAACAAACGATATAAGAATGTGTAACCCATTTACCAAAGGATACCATCGATGGACAACTTAGGATACATACAAATATCTACATTGATGAAGTACTTCATATAAATATAGATGATTCCAAATCCAACACATGATAACAATTTATTGTTAATACAAGGGAGGCCCGTGTTATATTTTGGATTTAATAAAGGATTCATGAACATGTATTAAATTTATAAGAGAGTCCTAGAGTAGGAAATAATTCCCCTAAACAAGGTTTGATGAGCCTGAACTCCCATCCAATTGAACAATGTGTGTCCCTAAGCATCCTTGGATTAGATCTATATAACAATGATCATCTGCCTTTGGAAATTATGTCTATGAAATATATCAAATAAGGGAATTTTTTGGTGAATATGGTTAAATGACCAAAACCCATTAGAAACCACTTAGAATGTATGTGGACATTTGTTTCTAAAGTGAATAATTGTGAAACATTAAACCCCCATAATCAACCATCGGGTTCCAATTGATTTTTCATTGGAAACAAAAATGGTGAACCCAACATGAATCCTTAACCAAAATGACTGTGTTACCCACATGTCAGGCCCCTTTCTAACTCTCATAAGATGAAAGAAGACCAAACATCAGGATCCAAATTAATCAATTATTTATGGGTTTATTTATTAATATTATTCTTTAATAAAGTTTTCTTATTTTTGTTCGTCATATATATTTAGTAACTTTCAATGAGAACTACCTTCAATCCAATGGAATCCAACCAACCAGCCTGAAATTATGCATATATTGTTGTTCAAGTAGGGTCCTCATCAAATAAAAGGAAATTTTCACTGACCTAGAATCTTTATCACTATGAATCAAAAACACTAATTAATGATTAATAACTAAATTGTATTGTACCAACCCCAAAGTCTTCAAGAAAATCCCTCCATCTCATGAAACCCGGATAACTGCCCACTCAACAATGGATGGTGGCCCAGGAGAAGATGGAACCAGTTTCCCTTTCAAATTGTTTCAATGTCTTATATCCATAATGTATAAATAAATTACTCACTTTTATTAGGTAGGATAATCAATAGGTCACTAACAGACTCTCCTAAACAACACAGGGGTCCCTCTAAAGGGATCCTACCCATAGCTGTCACCACCAACACCACGTGAAAAGAAACCCTCAAAATATTGAATATGTTTACCTGAGAAGTCTGGACTAGGTAACCTATACCTGGGCACTTAGAAAATTCCATTAAGGGAACTGAACAGTTGATAGGGAGTTGGACCCTACCTTCATTCCCTCTAGAGAATCTCATCAACCAAATACGATGACAAATAGCGAGCAGGAACACACACCTGAACATATCCCCCAAGCCTGGTATCATAGTTTAGAATCATCAATAGAATACTTCCAAAAAAATAAAGTATAAAATTGTGAGAATTCACACACACTTTTACACATATAACAATCCTTGTAGCCTTATAAAGCAGTATTCTGAGAAACTGGCAGGCAGATCCATGCAAAAAATAGGGGCAGATCCATATCCCTTCCCCCACACCTGATAACTATAGGTATATACCAACAAGAAATGGAGGATAGGCATAGGCCCATACATCTTCTCTAGCCACATAATGTGAATATATCCCCATTCTAGTAGCTGAAGTCACCTAGCAAATCCTGAAAATGGTGAAAGGGAAGATGGGAATTCTATCTCACATTATACAAACCTTCTAGGATATAATAAATATAGTGCTAGTGGTTTTTGGGTGGACACAAAATTTTGTCCCTGCAATTGGTATGAGACATTAATATAACATTTGGGTCACTCTTGAGTAGACACATATCTCTACTCCCATACAGGAGGGTCGTGGTCCAAATCCCATGATATATTGATAGCATGATTTGGACCATATCTTCTTTCCAAATGGAGGTCATCAGTCTACCCCAATGGACACTCCATGTTAGACACATATACTTAAAAAATAGAAAGACCAATTGGAAAATTCTAGGAGTGAAATGGGAGATAATCTATTAATATTCCGTATACAAAAGCTATTATCCATAGCAAGAGGCCCCTGTCTCCTGTAAGAGAGAATCTAAAAAGAAGGCTCACCAAAGGTAATTAAAAAATAAAGATTCATATTATGATCCCACTTTTCATAATGATAGATTTCCAAAATTCCTCGTGCATTAATATATATTGGCTCCAGATCCAACTCCTCTGTTACCAAATTACAGAAATAGTAGTTGAAATTTCGATGGCCCTCCCCAAAATTATACTGCTAGGAGATCCATATGTCCTCCTCTGATATATTACCATTATTTCTTACATAATTTACATAATATGATCAATAATAAAATTATATATCCTAATGATAACTATAACATCCCTCTACATAACCAGAAGATTAAATAGTAAGGTCCTTCCCTTTCTATCATTTTCCCTAAAGGTCCTCCCCAAGGTACACACTACATTAATTATCCTTGAATCTAGATGCCAATACATGATGGTAGTCCTATACATGATTCCATTCTATATATATTGTTTCCTCATAGTGACATTTCATTTAGTCAAATAAGTCATCCCCTTTCTGAATTTCCTGTTATAAATCCCTCATATAGTGAGGATCTTGGGAAAATGAGGCCATTAATTCCTGATGCATCATCATTGAAAAGGGACATCCTTCCTCATCTTTAAGACATCCCAAGGTGTTTCGCACTCTCTAAACCACCCTTGGATCATTTTCATTTCAATATGACAAAGGAAATGCCATCCAATCCTACTATTTACAATAAATAAGTGAGGAAACATCCAGTTTGGTCAGAAATGGTTGAGGAGCCTCTTGCGAATTATATAGAATACATATTACTAATGAGGAAAAAGTTGGATAAAGACAACATACCAATCATGTTTTTTCCTTTATCCACTCCCCAATACAACATTCCAAAGTGTTTTTTGAGGATTTTGTGATGACATCCACCTAAATATATGGACCACTCTTTTTCACTTAAAAAAATAATTTTCTTATGATGAATATACAAGAAGAGTTAAGGTAATAGAAGGGATGAATTGTCAAATCAACTTGTAATCCCTCCAAGATTCATGAAACCCAAAATTTGGAAAACAGAAAATATCCCTTTAATGTGCATGTATCGATGTGTTAAAAGAATTATGTTAGGTGATCTTCAACACCCCATCCGGTGTTCATATCAGAGGATGGGTTGAACATGGAGAATCATATTTTACTTCACTCCCCAATTAGTAAATCCATCCAAAGGTTATATCCTGAAATATCACAGCCTCATGCTAGCTTTGAGAAACAATTTTTATTCCCAATAGATGCGATGATAATAAAAAATAGGCCTAACCAACTCTTAAAGACATCAAGAATGAAGATAGAGATCCATTAAAAGTCTCCTGCATCAAAAATCAAAAAATATTGAGCAATAATACTATTTAAGGGAATCCAATCATCAAGAAAATTCAATATATTTGGAAGTAAGAGGTTCAAGTGACAACCATACAATTCACCCAACCCTTGGTTTAAAAAAGATACCTAAAATGAAGAGATTATCCATGGAAGCATCATCCAAAATAATACAGAAGAAACCCCATCCCATAGGGTTGGGGTCTTTTTTAAAACAACCTTTCAGGTTGAAAAACCAAGCTCATAGGGTTGTAAAAATGCTATTGGAGTATCCCAAACCCGCAAGGCTGTCGGATTTTTTTACCTCAAATTCCTCCTCAATAGATGTTTTTCATGTATCATTTAGGAGGGAAATATTATAATGAATACTCATAGTTCATCTTATCCTATGATCTTACTCCCTCAAATAGAACATGAATGAACAAAATTTATAGAAATTCCCTTCAGATAACCATTTGTCTGATGATTCTAATAGGACCTGAGAAGGAGAGGGTGATGCCTCATGGTAGGAACAAAAAAATTATCTCTAAAGGAGGATAAAAAAATTTATACAATGATTTATGCATTGTTGAACATCATTATCACCTCCCATGGTAATATTGAAAAAAATGATGTTGATAAATAAGAATATAAATAGGTAGTTTCTATTCATATTATTATCCATGATAAAATTATTTTAGGTTGTGTTCATACTTAAAACCAAAGTTTTTCGATGAGTTTTGGGATTTCCTCAACCAATCCATTAATACCTCTTTAATGACCAGCTTCAAAATAAAAGGGTAAAGGTAAGTTCATATATCACCCCCCAACAGAAGTGCTAGAAATCCTCACACATGAGGAAATATTTTATTTGAAAGAGTAAGAGATAAATGAGTTTAGAAAAATAAAAAAACTACTCTAAGTAAATATCCCTACTGAATATGTTCTACATGCTGAACCACACCCATCTCTCATAGTCGAAGCACCTCAACAAAGAGGGTTTGTCTCAACAACCATAATGGAGATAGAAAATATGTTCAATTTGGGGTACCAAAAACCAATATACATGGAACCCAAGATAGTAATACATTAGGATTTCACTCCATTTGGTCCACAACCATAGATAAGCCAGAAATATCCTCACAGATCATCTCCTATAGGTTACACACTATGGGCACAAGAAGAACCACCACAACTGACCCTACCTATTGGTTCTTTACATCAAGATTCTATTCAACCAGACATCCCTTAAGGGTTTATGAATACAATTGAGTCATTGGAAGCTCAATTAGAAGTTATGTAATAATGGAATGAACCAGTATAGTTAGAAAGGAACCCTTACCCTGAATGGGGGGAGCTGATCCCTTCCCTACCAAACATTAGGAACCATACATTTAAAATTTTGAATGGATTGGGGGACCCATAGAATAATTTGATTCATTTACTATCCCATTTTGATCCCATGATGAGAAACCCATAATGATATGAATAAGTGAATCTCAGGTGCTTTATGAAAGCACTAAAAGGGATGTACATTGTATTGTACTCTAGTTTTACATCTCTATCAATCACTTTATGGGAATATCTTCCACATAATTTTCTCTTTAAATTCAACTCAACAATATAGAAGACAATAGTTATTGAACTATAAAACTGAAAATAGTTGGATAAAAATAAGTTCACAGATATCATTTCATAATATAATTGGTTGACTTACTCCCTAAACCTACAACTTCCCTGAGAAGATGTGTTTTCTATCTATAGAGAGAATCTTTTTGATGAGTTTTGCAAACCACTCATCTCTATGAAATATATTGGAGGGTTTTAGGATATTTCCATAGGTAATAAATTATTGGAGGATTTCATTTTTGAACCAAGTACAAGTAATGATAAATTCAATTTGATCATGGAAAGATAATATAGAAAGTAAAGGTTGCTATCATGATTATTCCATATCCTAAAAAAGTTGTAGTTTCAAATAAAATTCCATATCTTAAAGCACAAACTCTTGAGAATCAACAATAAAACCTTCCTCATCGGGATGAGTAAAAGGAGCATAGGGGAAACTATTTTGAGAAACTAAAGAACAAATTTTATTCATTCTGAGATGAGAAAGTCCCTATCTACTTTATCATGGATTTGGAGAACGAATTTATCATGTTTCCAAAGCCAAAGACACCCAATCAAACCAATCTCGATGATCTCACAAACTATTTAACCTTTCACCAGATATTTTGGAACATCGTCCATGAATTGTTTTCATATATATCCTATAAAAATGGCGATCTCTAGGAATGTGGAGCTAGTAAATCCACCGGTGAATGTAGCATGTTTTTATACTGCTAATCCGGATGAAGAGGGTGAATGAAAGGAATTTACCAACATTACTGTGAAAAGTTTCATGGATTATATTACTATGAAAATAATTAACTATGCTCATTCTATCCTCAAAGAATAGTTGAAATAAAAAACTATTCTCCCATCCACTTCTGTAATGGCAAAACCAACTCAATCGACACTGTAGTCCTCTAATGGATAGTCTTATTAAAAAATGTTTGGAACGATAGGAATAAAATGAAGGAATATGAACTTGTTCCAAGTTCAATGATATATTTTACTCTCTTAGAATGTATTCCTTCCCAAAACCACAAGCAACATCCCACCAAACAATACCACAAGAGTTGACCTACCTGATGGAATCCTCATCATATGAGGAATTAATCATTGGTTCCATTAATGTCTTTCACTTATTGAATACCTTTTATTATGATGAATATGGTCATAAACCCATGTTCTATAAATCCTATTGGGGAATTAGGGTAAAAGGCCATTGGGACAGACGATACTGAGGAAGACGTGGTCGTGACAGAAATAAATATATTGACCATGTACATACTCGGACCATCTATTCTACTAAAACTCATCGGAGAGCCCTCCAGTGAGCCCAACAAGTGAATAAAAGTTCTAAAATATATTCTAGGGGTCTCCCTTGACCGATCATAAAGAAATATTGATTAGAGGGGAATCCAACAAAATACCGACTTTGGTAAGTAGGAACACTTGTACAGCCTAACCCACCAAGGATAGGAGCACCTTCAACTCATATTTCAAGGACCTGTCTTCCTACATCAAGTGATTCAGTTCCAAAAGCACCCATGCGAGATAATCCTCACACATTGAAGCAAAAACCTTTATCCATTAATTAATACATTATAAATCAATTTTTAGTAGTGTTAAACAATTCTTATATCCTAGATGGTCTAATTTTATCGAAAGAGCTCTGTGAAACGCTAATAAATTCATTGTTGATACCTCAGGAGATAAAATTTGAGGTTTCTACTAATGATACATATCATTTACAGATCAATCTTGTAGAATACCCTACACTCATATCATTCATAAATCAAGATTAATATACTATTATAAAAGGACACTTAAAACCATAGTATGTGTTTGTGAGAACAAATGATATTGATATATGTTGATATTTCATTGATAATGGACCAGGAGTCAACCACATTCTAACATGAAAACTTCATCTACTAGGTTACAAATAATCCTACCTGTCACCATCCTCTTTAATGCAACAGGGTTATGAATAAAGCAAGAAAAATAATCTCAACAGGATCTAGATCAGTTATTAGTTTGGGGACCTCATATCTGAATTATAATTTCTAATTTTCCATCATGATATGACCTTCAGAAATTTTTTAGAAAGGCATTGGTTGAATATTCATGTGAAATTCCCCTCAACATACCATAAATTGCTTAAACACTGCAATAATAGTCAAATTGGGATGTTATAGGAAGATAAATCTCTATTGGAATCTTGAAAATCCAAGTATATTGATGTAAGATTCTACCAGAGGGAAGGGAAACAACCCATGAATGACATCATCGCTCGAGTCACTACCCTGAATAGTCTAAAAATAAACCCATGAAATACATTCAAATATATTAGTGAATAATACTTGCTACTCATTAATCAGATCGAATTTAAGAGCCCAAATTCCGGAACATGTTCAAAAAAATTCATGTTATCATTCATGAGAACTGAGATTAGTAATGCTAATAGGTCATTGAATCTCCAGACAGTTGTAAAAGATCTAGTGAAAACACACTCATTCAACCCTTGATGATTTAATAGATCATTACCTCATCATCTAAGTCAGAAATGGTTATCATGTCTCTTAGATAGAGTGAAGAAACTCCTCTATTCCTCTTCTCCCCTCTAGAACCTCCAAGAAACCCCAAATCATCAGTTGAGTTATAGGAAGCTGTATTACCTTATGGATATATAAATATTTACTCCTCCCCTAAATCTATGAAATTTTCTTCAACACATACACCCCAAAGGGTAATGAAAATGAGAAACATGATGATGAAGGTGAAGAATAAGAGGAGAAAAAAATCATGGATGACCCACCATCATTTTAAGAAGGGATCTCTACCACTATTGATGAGCTCAGAAAAATAAATATGGGTATAGAGGAGGACCCAAGATCCACCTTGATTAGTGCATCCATGTCTTCCAAAGAACAACAGTTATATACCTTCTTTATAAAGGAACATGAGAATGTGTGTACCTAGATTTACATAAAAATTTCAAGCCTCTATCGCGAGGTGGACACTCACAATCTAGGATTACCAGAAAACCATTGAGGATGCAAACTTGTATCCCCAAGGACACACTTGACTCATGCCGACAAAATTCTGGCTGATGTTGATTAGATTATAAAGGCCCATTTCATTCAGGAATTCCAATATCCAAAATTTATATCTAATATAGTCCCAGTAAAAAAATAATAGGAATATCAAGGTTTGTATCAACTTCAAAGATCTCAACCAACACAGTCTGAAAGATAACTTCCCAATTCTGATTATAGAACTTTTGATTGATGTTATGACTGGGTATCAAGACCTATCCTTCATGGATGGATATTTAGGTTATAATAAAATATAAATGTACCAATAAGTCAAATAATCTACCACCTATATGACCTCTAGGTATTATTCATCTACCAGGTGATGCCCTCCGGCTTAAAGAACGCTGATGATACATATCAAAATTACATGAATTGAATATTCAAACCCTTTTGGGAAGGTATGTTGAATGTTATGTCATAGGTCAAGTCATTAAGTATCAATAGCATTCTGATCACCTCGATGATATTGAGACAATATTCAACAATCCAGGATAGCATATCCTAAAGATAAACCCCTTGAAATGAATTTTCTATGTTACCTTATAAATGTTTCTCAGATTCGTGGTATGAAATCATGGTAACTAATTCATTCAAAGGATGAAAATGGATATACAAAATATTTCACCTCCTAGACACCTCAAATATTTGAGGGAATTACACTAACACCTTTCATGCATTTAGTGAATTATAGAAAATCTCATATGAAAGTGTTCTCCCTTCACCAGGTTGATGAAAAGGGGGGGGTCACATATGTGTGGACATATTACCATTGGGAAGAATTTGAATGTCTCAAGGATATATTTTGAGTCTACTAGTGTTAATACCACCTTTTGAGGGGAAACAACTCATTTTTTTTGTTATATCCTAGGAAAAATTGTTGGGCACATTCCTCATACAAAAGAACATCATTGGGAATTAAAAAAACCTTTATAATCTTAGTTGAACCATGATCAATACTAAGACTCATTATTTAGATATCAGGAAGATTTATATGGAATTGATCATTATGATTCAATAGTTGAGGAATAATATGTAGTATCACGAGGTCCATTTTTCAGTCATAATAACCTACTCAAATACATCCTTAGTTATCTTATATTGAATGGTGGTTTTGAATAGTGTGAGGTTATCTTGCTGTAATTTGACATTCAATCCTTACCTCAAAAATTGATAAATGGACCAGATTTTACAGAATTCCTTGGAAAACATCCATATATGAAAACAAAGTCATTAAATACTAAATTTTCTAATGGAGAGTTCTTTTCTATTTAATATGACCCCAAAATGTGGGAAATATATTTTGACGGTACATCTAGAATCTGAATAGAGAATTGAACGGAAGACCCCAAGTTCAATAAAGTTGGGTTGGGTGTCATGATCATCTCCCTATAGAAGGTATTCATGTATTACTCCATCCAATTTTTAAGAGGTTTTATAAACAATGAGTTAGAATATCATGCCCTAATCAAAGGGCTAGAACTGGTGCTTCAAATTCTAGTGGACCACTTGAAGGTAAAAGGTGATTCAGAGTTGGTAATCACTAAAATAAATGTGGATTATTATATCAAAAAGGAAGATTTAATCCCACTACTTTACAATTTTTGGTGAATAATGGAATAATTACCATAAAATCCAACATTAAATCACATCCCATGATCATAAAATTCCTAAGAAGATGCCTCGGAAAATACAACTACGGATTAAGTAGATCCAGACCATGATGAAACAATCATAAACAGTTTGCATCACTAAATGGTGTCTCCCATTATTCATGTCAAAGTGGAAGAAATCAATGTGGTTAATTCAATACCCAAACTAGATAGTACTACACCCAGTTGGATGATACCCATTTGGAAATACCATCACAATGGAGTTCTGTCATTAGACAAATCCAGAAAAGAGAATACCCTATGTAGAGAAACGAATTGTACTCTCTATAATGAACCAAGTCATAAGAAAGTACTCAATAAATAGGTATTTGATAGATTCCTTCTCAGGTTCATTAGAAAAGAATATTTTTTCATGAAATAAGTACATATGGGAGCCTACGATTCCCACCAGTCAGTTTTTAGGATTTCCCATTAAATTCAATGTCTTGGGTACTATGGGTCTTCAATGAATTAGGATTGAAAAAATTCACAAAAAATTTGAATTCGTTATAAATTAATTTCAAAATCAACCATCAACTCCCATATTTTCTACACATATCCAAATACTCATGGAAATTTTCCATATTAGGAATGGATGTGGTAGGGCCATATCCTCAAACTACGATTATGAAATTCAAGTACATCCTCACTACTACCAAATTCATCTCCAAATGAGATGATGAAATACCCCCCAAATATATTGGGACCAAAATAATTGTCATCCCTATGAAATCCAACACCATTACCATATTTTGTGTCCATTATACAATAATGATTGACAATGGCACCAATTTCTATTCTACTGAGTTGAATAATCTTTATCTAAACTATAATATCAGTTACAAACATTCATTTTTCAATCATGTTGTGTTTAATGGATAGATAAAAGCCTTAAATAAGAACTTATCAAACATACTCAAGAATATGGTGGATAAAGATAAATATTAATGGCCTAAAATGATCTTGAATTCCTTGTGGTCCTACTAGACTACAACTTGCACCACCACACTGGTGACCCCATATTCACTTGTAGACAGGACAGAACCAGTCCTTCCCATTGAGGTCCAATATCCATCACATTTCATTTCCATATGAGATCAACTATATGATGATGAGAAATCAAAAAAAATAACTACATTAATTGGAGAGAATCGATGAGAAAATACTCTTTACTTCTCATCATTTGGAGGTCCATAAAAATTGCACATCACAATCTTTTAAGAAGAAACTTTTCCTCCACTCATTCCTCTAATGGGAGCCGATACTGGTCCTTTTGACCCTAATGATACTAGGGAAGAATCCTAAAAAACATGATCCGAATTGGGGGAGGGACCTTATGCCATAAATAGGGTCCTCTATAATGGATGCCATTTTGTGATCTTGATGGATGGAGATATTGTTATGACCCCTACCAATGAAACATTTCTCAATAAATAATTCATGGGATAAAGCAACACTATCGTATCTGTTGCACGGTGTTAGACTACACAACATCATGGTTATTGATTCATGACCTTAAAAGGTACACTATATCATCCTCATCGCATGATGGTAAACTGAATGACATTTGGTCCTGTATTCAAAACCATAAAAGTCACATCATATGGTTTTAGTCATATAACCTAAAACTATATGATACTATAGTTCGAAATGTGAGACTTTAAACTACATAGCCTATCAAACTATTCAAAAGATGTTAAATTTATGACAATTTCCTTTCATCATGACATAAAACTACATGGTTTAAGTCCTTATTACACGATGTAAAATTTCATAACATTTCAATCCATGATTGAGTATATCACAACCTTTGGTGTTGGTCTCCCAACACACCACTATTCTAGAACTACACATGGCTTGATTCTCAACTTAATGAGATACGTAGTGATGCTTGGGACCTATTTCATAGGCCTAAACACAATCAAAAGAAAATTGTCCCTCTACCACATATAATCAAAGACCATTTTAGGGAAATTCACAATCCATGGAAATTTATGGTCTAAATTCTTCCTTTTATACATAGAAACTTTCCTTCCACACATCATGCATGTCTTCATAATCTTTATTTGGAGATTTGTATTATATTTTTTATTCATGAGGGAATTTTTTTTACTATGAATTGATATTCCATAGTTCTTATTTTGATAAGTCAACCAAAAAAGGGTATGTCAAACATATGATACCATTATTTGACAATGGATTTATACACCTCAGTTTGGATTTGTATAAATGGGCCCCAAAAGGCATTTTAACTAGAGGCACGTTCATCTTCAGAAGAAACCTCTTATGCCTCCATAATACCTAAGAGCATCATGCTATAAACATATTTTTGAACATGTTCTACAGTAACTCCTTGTGTTCTTGTCCCATATCACTAATCTTAAACTGAGAATACCCACAATCATGTTTTACAATTTCCTTCTTCACATCCAAAGTATATTATAACATTCTTGGCTTGGTAACCCTAATATCAGTCATTGTTTCCAAGACATATGGTCCTAGATGTACGAAATAAAACTAAAATATACTCATATCTCCTAGTCAGATGATGTTAAACTATACTACAACGTCTTCAACACATGGCATTAAAATTTAGTCTTACCATGTGTAAAAAAAGGATTCTTGGGTAATAAGATTATGAATCCTTATGACACAAAGACTAGATTACAATTAAAATATAATTTCCTAAACTATTGGATAGTATTTATGGGTCTTCATGACTTTTTTTTCACATCGGTTAACATATGTCCTTTCCTCATGAAGTTAAACCACATGATTTCCTAGAACTATGTACAACCTCATTCTCATTCCAATGAGATATATAGTGATTTATTAATACCAAATCCTGTTCTGGCCACCACAAGATCAAAATTCCCCTTCCCTATCCTCTAATCTCCCATTTTTTTTGAAATATACCATTTCCACTCCTTTTTTCTTGAACATAGAATAACTCATGTGGGATTTGGTGTTTTGATAAGGGCTTCCCCGCATGATCCAGATGTATCAGTTTACATCTGGGTTATCAAGATCATAGATACCAGACCTTAAAATTATCTCCAAACATCCGTACATAATGATTTTAAATTGCATCGTTGATGTATCTTTCATGACATAAATTCAATAACTATGTTTGTCTTGATTCTCTCTATGATGAGATGCATAGTTATTCATGGATCCTAAATCCAGGTCTATCTGAAATATAAAAATTTCCCTAAATCCTCTATGTATGATCTAGATCTAAATAAGAAGGTGTAGTATGAGTTATTAACCCATTCATGAGCTCATATTCAAAAACATTCCTCCACTCCAAAGAAGAAATAGATAATTGAGTTAAATATTTCCTAAATCTATGTGTAGACTGATTCTCACATGGATGAGGTATGTAGCGACACTCGAATCCTATGTCTTGATCCCAAAATCAATATAAAATAATATACCTATTGTTCATACCTTCATTAGAAACATTTATCCCCATTATTGGGTGATTTTTTCATGAAATTATCCTTCCATACTCAAGTACATTCCTTATACAAACCAAACTCAGTGTCAAAGGAAATTTGAATATCCATAATGATTCTCAATCCATCACTGATAAAATTTATGATTCCTATGGATACCTTTGTTTTGATTATGCATTGATACACATCGGTTTGTATTTTCATAAATCGACTGCTAAGGGGCTTGTTAGTGAGAGGATGTCCATGTTTGACTTTGTATTTATACACCTTAGTTTGGCATTTCATAAGTCTCCCATAAAAGTTCCTATCAACCAAAGGTTCATTTTTCCTCAATAGAAACCACTTCTATCTCTTTAATCGTAAAAACATTATGTTGGAAAAATATTTTTGAACATGGTTCATATTCATTCATTGGATACCTATCCTATATCACTTTTCGTATCTATAATCCAATAAATTAGAACTTACAACTTCCCCTCCTCACTTCTGAACTTGATGAATCATTCCAGGTCAGATCACCATAAAATTTCGATTCTCCAATATTTTAGTCAAAGTTAATTGACTTTAAATTATTTCATTTAACATCCTTACTGTATAGAATTAAACTACATGGTTTGTGTCTTGGTTCCATAACATTTAATTGCATGATTCATCTACCCTCATCAGTGAGGATCCTTCTGTCTTATTGTTGGTCATCCACCACATCACCCCAATAACTACATACAGCTTGATTATCATTCCATCAAGATTAATAGGGACACTTAGATCATACAATCTAGTTCCAGCATCTATAAAAGTCAAAATATTCATGTTCCTACATCCTTGTACATATCCCTGATCTAGTCAGGAGGATCTAGATTTCTCTCAAGAACCCTCCTTTTCATGCTTACGGTTGAAATAGAATACCCCCTCCTTTACCCATAAACCAAATTTGTGTAGGAGCATTTTCCCATCCATATAAAGTTATAACCCAGATGCTCCAATCATTCTTAGCCACTTTCCATACATGAACCAAACTATTTGTTCAGGGAAATCATAATCCCCATAAAATTTTTATAGAAATAATTGATATACTATTTAATTCCTTGGGTAACATTTTTTTTCTAATATGAATTAATATTACCTTGATTGGATTTTCATACGTCGCCCAAATTTTTTTTGTCAATTAGAGGATGTTATTATTTGAATATGAATTGTTACACCCTAGTCCAGATTTGAATAATTCACCCACAAAAGGGCCTATGAACCATAGGGAAATTCATAATTGGGATAAAACTATTCTATATCTATAATCCATGACTATATCATGATATAATCCTCTTTTAGAACATGGTCTATGGTCACTCATTTCATACTTGTCTCATATCTTGTTTTAGATCCATAAATCAAAAAATAAGAACTCAAAATCCCCCTTTGGGTAGCTAAATAACTTCAGAACATTCTCAACTATCAATCTCTACTCAATTCATCATCCCACAACTCAGGGTCAAGGTTGTTCAACCTAAAATACTAGTTTCAATATTCTATCTTACAATAATCTAGACAACCCATTAAAAGAGACATAGTACTCACTAGGTTGAAACCCCACAAAAGGGAACCCTGGATAAAATTCATGTCTCATCTTGAAAGACCTGGACTCTACATGGTTTAGGAAAAAATTTTGATTAATGAAAACATAAAGGCATAAAAAATTTTAGGATAAAAACACAAAAAGGGAAGACTAATAAAAAGTCTAGTTTCACCCGCCAAGTCTTCTTCATATCCAACATAGGAAAAAATTAGGGTGATGACACAAAATTCATAGAGATTTTAGGGTTTGTTATATCACCATATAAATGGTTAAACTTCACTCATTGGGATTAAAAGAATTAGGAAAAAATAATGTCACTCTCATTTTTATCATTTTAATTATAAAACTTTGATACATTGAAATTAAATCAAATTAGTCATTTTTAGTGTTATATTATGGTTACAATGAGTATAAGAACACATAAATAGATAGTGGTGACTAGAATACTTGTCATTAATATATTAAAATGTGAAGGAATTTCCACATTCAAGAGCCTCTCTTCCATGTTTTAGAGGTGTTCCTCTATATAGTCTTTGATCTATTAGACTGGAGCTCAAGCATGATACATAGTTTTTTGAAACCCAGAAAATTGTTTGGTAATAACCACCTCAGTGTAATGAAGGTTAATCTTCTCTATAGAAACAAAATATATTTCTTTTTTACATGGCCCTCTTAAAGTATCAGTGGATTCAGACCATCTATTTGTTCATAACATCAAATTATTCTTGAAGGCCCTCCATATGGAGAGATTTACCATCAATGTAATGTTGATTTTCCTCTATGTCATTGGCATGGATAATCTCCACCTAGGATATAATAGCTATGAGATCTTCAAACTATCCTTCTAGTTTTGTGTCATCCTACTGCAATATTTTTTTCTCTTACCATTTTTGAATGATTAACTTAATATTCAGGTGGATATTGTCATAATCAAACCCGTAATACCCCAAAATGTAAAACATGGTTGAATATTTTTGAAGTCGCAATGGAATATACTCATGATGCATCTCTGAGATTATCTTCTAGAGGTGTCTCTAGAAAAAAATGCATAAGGTGAAAAAGGAATCAGGTGACTCAAAGTCTTATATGGAACGGCATTCAAAGGGAGAGATGTAAGATGGGATTAACGCACTCAATGAGGAACCCTTCTCTAATCCCACCAAAATAGTATTAACTTCACCTTTATTTGTTGGCTAAATTGATATTAAATCTCCACCATAGATATTGGTCTCCAATTTTTATGGCACTGGATAATAGATAGGAACAATTATTCACATGAGGAGGTAAAATATTGAGAGGGGGTGGAGATAATCAGATAAGTTAGTAATATTCACCCATTGATGGATTATCTACTGGAATCGATACCTCCTTAACACCCCTTGTCTCAACATTTTGAGTAAGGATATCTGGATAAGGTACATCCTCCTGAGAATTCATAGGAAATAGGATGGGAGGTTCTCAAGAATATACCACTTTGGGGCCATCAAATATTATTCCCTCAATAATGGTATTAGGATAGACCTCAACCCCTATTATAGATTTCTGGTGAAATTTTTTCTTTAGTCAAAGATACACTAATCAAAATCATTGATTTAATAAATTGTTCGCTGGTTCATCCATGTGATAAATCACTAAAAAGGGAAAGACACATTCATAAAAATCATTATTAATGTCCCCAAAAGCCTCGATGGATCTGGGAATATCAATATGTCAATGAAGTTATTCCAATATTTTGTTATATAGTTTGCCAAATCTAACAGCATACTCACCAATAAGGGTATCCAAGATGATAGGATCAGGAACCAAATTGGCTTCTCCATCAGCAACATGCACTTTCCTTTAAGTGGTAACAACCCTTTCAGACCCCACAAAATCAATATCAGCACCAACACCTTCATTGGACAATTTGAGGTCCATGTCATCCCGTTATAGAGTAGTCACATGACTAGTGGTAGTTATTGAAGGGTCCACTAGTATATATTATTTATGTGAAATACTATAAGTAATATAAGATAGTGATTATTTCATGATAACTTATGATATTCATTTGGAATTACCAGGATTATCCCCTATCTATGGTTATAGTAATGAATGTGCTCTCAACCGTTGATTCTTCTCTAGTCTAAGGGATGAACTTACTAGTAGGAGTTTTTCCCTTGTCTATAATTTCCTCATCCATCCTAAAAGGGTCACCTATAATCCCCTTGAGTGAGGATAGGGGAGTGGATCCTATAATCCACAAGCATGGTCAGACATTTATTCAGGATGAATAAAAAAATGATGCCGTGAAATCTTTCCATGACTAATAATTTTCTTGTACAATGATTTTATTCTCTATAATCCATTAAATTTTTATGGAGGAAGGGTGGAAATTTCCTCATAAAATACAAGTATTGGAATTTTAAGTTGATAAGACTCCCCCTCCATCACCTCTTCCATCATCCTCTAGCCTAAGAATAGTTCCCCTAAGTCGGGATTTGATCCCTCATCTTAGATAAGGGACCTATCATAGAATATTTTGGTGATGGGATCCCATAAGAATCTCCCAATATTCACTGTAATTAAAGGTCACCCTTTTTAAAATAATGTAATTTTGTTCAAAATAATGAAAATAAAAACAAATTAGTAAAGAGGATAAGGGAAAACATAAATCTTGAGGATCGATGAAGTTATCCAATTCATCATAGTACTTTTCATAAACCCCTATAGAAGCCACTTGTTTCATTATATCCCCCACTCACCATTTAGTAGGGATCCATTGTTTAGTTGTGTAAATGATCATCTACAGATCTTGGATGTATATTACCACCTTAATAGGGTTAGAATCAATGTTGAGGTTGGGTGGGGATCAAACATACCCAATCCGTGGAATGTGTAACCCGACACAAAGAAGTGACCGTAGGTCCTTGGTATTATAAGGGAGGTCCTTCCAACTTGTGCTTCCCCCAGTCTCTTGAAGTCTGAGGCTATTCTAGTCTGCTATGATCTAGACCCGACTCTCCTGGATTTCACTAGTTTCCCAGCTCCCTATCATGGTCAATGGATGGAATTGTTGCCCAAGTTTCCTCTTAGTTATGGTGGCTGGATAGTATAGTCTTAAACTCAGTTGGTGTAGACCTTTTTATCATTATTGGAAGTCTAAATCGGGCATAGGGTCTCTTGGGAGAGATCAGGTCCTAACTACTATCACCCTCTGAAGTGGGTTGAGCCTTTATACCATTATTTCCTTGCCCAGTAGTCATTATATCTCTAACTTAGGACATGCTTATTGTTAACTCCCCTTTGGGATATGATGAAATCTAGGATTGGGAATACCTAAATATTGTCCCAATGGATTCAATCAGTGAGGGGAGTATATTTTTTTCTTAAGTTACCTCCACAGCCATGGAAGCCCAGAGTTTTTATGGCACAATTGGATTCTCATCTAATTGTACATGAATAGAAGGGGATACAGTTGGTTGTTGTACAAACATGAATTTGTGTGAAAATATATAAGGGTAATTAGATTCAAAAATAACCACACCATTAATTCACTTCCCTTGAATGAAATCCCCAAAGAACATCATATATGATCTGAGTTTATTTCCATCTTTATCGTCATCGGTGAATGTCATATTGAGTATATATACATATGGAAAGAAGTTGAATTCTTTATATAGATTCAGTTTCTTCAATGCTTCACCATACATTAGAGTTAAGGTATGGTTGCTAGAAACTACATAAATTAATTGTTGAAACAAGACCCTAGAAACTTTTATTCCACTCAACACAACATAAGAAGAAAAATGTATCATAATCCATCCTTATGATAATTGAAATAGACATGTAATTATAAAAGGGTCCTTCCCCATATTCATGTTCTATAAGAACTGATGTATCCTCACCAAGATGGAAGATTTTAACCCTATGTGCCTCCCCATTTCCATCTTGGGCACCCAGAAAAATGTTCTTGGACTTACACCACACTTTGATTCTCTAACCAGTAGAATATGTATTCTTAACCACATAACTAATAATCCTGTGAGATGTGTCTGATTATTACATTTTTCTTGATTGCGTGGAACCATCGGTTGTACTTTCTTTATACCAATGTGGTCTAGATTTTACTAGGAATGCCTTGCTTCTTCATTCTGGGACTTCCTATGCGATAATTGTATATGAGGCCCTCACCTTGTAATTTGTGAAATAATTTATAAATTCATTAGAATGGACACCCCCCTTGGGTGAGGGTATTCAAACTAGATGTCTCGAGATATCTTCAATGGATCACGATCCAAAATAGACATGGTTTTAACATAATCCCATGTGGATTTCAGAAAGAAAAAATAATCATAAATCTCTTTGAGGATGTGAGTACCATATATATTTTAGACATCTCATAAGATGATACCAACTTCATTTTGTGTCATATATAAGGTTTTTCTCCTTGGGATTCATCTTCTTAATAGATTAGGTATGATATCTAGATTCTTTTATATATACATTTGGTACACCTAATAAGCCCTGTAAATTCAAACCACCTTCATCTCATTTGAAAATTATTATAAGTTTGGCACACCTAGTATTCCCACATCCACTCTAGTCTAACACCCCTTATAGGGAAGAGGTCTCAGTATTCCTTCCAACCATTCTACTGTCCTACCATAGAAGTGTGAAAGATTGATGAGTATCAGTACAACTTTAATTCAGTAGTATGGGGTTTTAAATATAGGGCGCAACTACTGTGATACATGAAGTAGTCTATGGTTGATGATCCCTTGTCGATATAAACACCCTTGGATAAGATGTTAATAGGGGTAAAGTTTGTATATTCTTGGAACTAGGAGAGACGAAAGTAATTCTTCAGCTTCGAGATGAGGACTTCATTTAGAATTCAAAGGCGATAAAGTGGTAGATAACTACTCTCAAGTTATTCAAGATGATAATTATTTATATGATTTTAGAACTTTGGTAGAGTGGTGTCACATGCATTGTAATAATCTACCATTATGACATCTAGTATCTCCTTGATTTGATTATCAATATGTTCATCAGAGAATATGACTTTTTTGAGTGGCCATTGGAAATCTACATGGATGTACTAATATTTTCATTAGTGATTATGTCATGGTTTTTTAGAAAAAAAATCATAAATTTAGAAATTTTGAAAAGGAGTGGGCTCATGCAGTTTACTTTCCCAAGTGACAACACGATGGTCACTCTCCCAAGTAATCTCATGAAGTCCACTCGCCAAAGTGACCATGAGAAGGTTACTCACCCAAGTGAATGCATCGTGAAGATGAAGACATGATGAGTCTATGAATATTAGATTTAGTAAAAACACTGGCGTAATGAGATCACAAGTGTGATGAGAGAAATAGTGAGAAGGCGAGAGGAAAACCCACTTCAACATTAGATGCTATTTATAGACATAGGGACAAATACATGGAAAAATGAATAGATGACTTGTGTATTCCACCTACATGGCATACCTAGGTGGATATAACTTTAAATTCTCCCTTGAGAGGTAATCAAGTCATAATTCTCATTAATGTCAGGTATGAATATTCCTGAACATGTAGAGGCCAGCAAATGAAGGATCCATAAATGTTCATATTTCTCTACCTCAGGATTAAAACATATTCTTCTGATTGGATCCAATCATGAGGAGGAGTCTTTGTTTACACTCATTTTTGAAACAAAATAATTGGAAAATTCATAGGTTAATACCTCAATAAAATGATAATTGATGTATATTAAGGATCATACACATTATTCTAGGTCATACCATGAAATACCCAAACAAGTGTCACCATGTAGGTCCATCCAGTTCACTTGTGTCACTACATAGGTCTATCCTATATGCTAGTGACACTATGAAATCCCCAAGAAGGTGCACCCAGGAGACTCACTCAGCATACACCTGAATGATAACTAGTGTGATACAACAATATGAAACACTTATCAGATGACAAACAAAACATAGTTGTGCGAGTTAACGCCTTCACATAGGGTCTTTAAAATGCCTATAAATAAGTCCTTTAGGTTTCTAATTTCGAACGAATGGATGTCTTGAAGAATCCTCAAATATCTTCTCTCCCTATGTCCTTCACCCAGGCCCTCATAACACACTAGGTAGATATAAAAACCCAAAAAAAGATAAAATCAAGAGGGTAGAAGTATTAGAGTTACCATAGTTTTTTTAAACAGAAAACTCCTACATGAACCATATACCCTAGTCAGAAATAACTATGCTAGAGTACCCTTATTGAGCTCAGAACATAATCAATAGTAGTCCAAAGACACCTATGGAGAAACTTGGATCCTAGAGAAAGTCCTCTCCTAATTTTGTTTTCTTAGGTTTTTCATCACCCAAAGTTATCTTCAGCTCATCCAGGTCTACCCTATGCAAGATCTCTTCCTATCACTCATGTCAACCTTGTGTGTGCCACATTCAACTCACCCAGGACTTACTTGTGTGATCCACCTTCTATATACCCAAGACTCACCTATATGATCCATCCTTTAGGCCTATTTTTCTTTCCACCAATGGAAGGGAACCTCTTCTTTCGGATCCCTCTTCTGAGAGGGGCCAAGCCAAGACCACCCACAAAACATCATGAAATGTATAATCATCGCATAAGGAACTTCAATATATCATCTTTATTATAAATTCCCATGGTAATTGTGGCCATACATTTTTACCACCTAGTTGGTGGTATAATTAGACTGTTTTTTCTTATAAATTACCATGGTAATGAGGGACCCATCCTTGGAAGAAATTCTAGGAACCACCCAATTTTAGACAGTGAGGGGAGCCACTTGCCTTTCCCTTTGATGAGGGCTAGTGCCTTATCCTTATCTCATCTTATCTAAAATTGAGAATAGAAAATACCCTATAGAGTAAGACCTATTTATTTCTTCTAGGTAATACCTATATGGGTGTTTAAGTCCTGACCTCGGTTTCGAAAAAAAATAGGAGATAAGCATATCAAAGACATTTCTCTCTCTCATAACCATTTCCTAGTCCACCAGCGAATGCAGGAGATCATGTGGTTTGTTAGATCCTCCACTCTCTATTGTTTCTCACACTAGCATGACTCATGCGAGCTTATAGGTCAGTGAAGATCATTCAATCCTCTCAATCAAATACATGTCTCGGTAGATAATACATTTATGGTTTTTCCTCTCACCTTCACCAGGGACCTCATATTCAGTATAAGACCTCAAATCCATGTATCAATCTCAAAGGATCATATCCCCTGTTAGAAAACCCATTGAGGGGAAAAATTTCTAATGAGGCAACCAAGGGACTCATATTTGGTATAGGTCCTTAAATCCATGTATCTATCTCAAAGGGACATATCCCATGTGAGAAAAACCTTCAATGGTCGACATTCCCGATGAAGAAACCAATGGTATACTATTCATTGTATGTCCTCAAATCCATGTATCCATCTCAAAGGTTCATATCCCCTATGAGAAAAAAGGTCCTACAAAGGTGTATGCCCAAAAATATCAAACCAAATGTGATTTGATTCCTATATTAATGGGATACATAGGAAGCCTCCTTCAGGTCCAAATACAGCACACCAAAATCACCATAATATTCTATATACCATATCCCTACTAGGGTCACATCTATCCTGAGAATTTTTATCCCCTCTAGGACCTTTGGGATGCTTCGACATAAGTCTCATACCAAACTTGTACAATGAACCTTTCACCAAGAATTCCTTGATACATGATGTTAAATTGCATGGTTTTGTCCCCATAAAATGACTTTAAAAGGAATGAAGTGTCCTGTTATGTGAAATTGAAACACATGGGTTTTGATTCCTTTCCCAAGGATATATAGGAAGCCTATCTCATGGCCCCAATCCTAATATAAAAAAACTCTCATATTCCTGAATGTTGATAAATCCTAGAGCTCCACACTGTGTGTCTTAAAAATTGCATAGTAATAATAAATGATATAAGAATATCTAATCTATTTATAAAAGGGTTCCATCTATGGAGAACCTCATATACATACAGATATCCCCCTCGATGAGGATCCTAAAATACATACAAATGATTCCAAAGCCAATACATGATAATGATCAATTTTTAATATAAGGCTGACCATGTTATAATTGGGATTTAATGAAAGATTCACAAAAATGTATTAAATATATAATAGATTCATGGAGTAGGTAAAAATTCCCATAAAAAAGGTGTGATAAGCTTGAATATCCATTATCTCAACCAATGTGAGACCCAAATTTTCATTAGATGGAGTCATGTATCAATGGCCATATGAATTTGGAATGAAGTTTTGTGAAACATCTCCAATATGAAACCATTGGGTTTCTCTAGTTCCAAGAACAAAACCCATTGGAAACCACAAGAAAAGGATGTGGTCATATGTTTCGGGCATAAATAATTTTGTAACATTCAACTACCCACAATAAATCATATTATGTTCACATATTTTTAATCAAAAACAACCCAAAAATTTTTAAAACACTAAAACCCCCAAAAAAAATAAACCTAAAAGCCCAAAAAACTCCCTTAAAACCTCCAAAAACCCTCAACCATATACACTAAACCCAAAACCCAAAACCCAAAACCCTAAAACTAATACCATACACCCTAACACCTAAGCCCTGCACCATAAACCCTATAACTATACACCCTATATCCTAACCCCTACACCCTAAACCTGATACACTATACCCTACACCCTGAACCGTACACCCTAAACCCTACACCCTAAATCGTATACCCTACAGGATAATCCCTACAGCCTAAACCTTATACCATATACCCTATACCCTAAACCTTACACCCTAAACTCTAAACCCTAAACCCTAAACCCTAAAACCTTCACTTGAAACCACATACCCTAAACCATTAACCCTAACCCAACACACTAAACCATGTAACCAACACCCTAAAACCTAAACCCAGAAACATAAACCATAAACCCCACACCATAAACCTTATATCTTATACCCTAAAACCTAAAACCTACACCCTAAAATCTAAACCCTAAATCATAAAACCTACACTTGAAACCACATACTATAAACCATTAACCCTAAACCCTACACAATAAACCCTATAACCTGCACCATAAACCCTAAACCCAGCAACCTAAACTATAAACCGTACACCCTAAACCCTAAAATCTATGCACTAAACCATATATGCGACACTGTAAACCTAAAATGACACACACTACACCCTATACTGTTCACCCTAAAACCTATACCCAACAACCTACACCCTACACCCTACATCCTAAACCCCATGACAACAACCCTAAACCCATTACACTACACCCTAAACCCTAAACCCTAAACCCCAACACATAAACACTATACCCAACACACTAAACAAAAAACCCTATATCATAAACCCTATAAATACACCGTAAACCCTAAACCATTAATGCTACACCACAAACCCTGAGCCCTACACCCTAAATCCTATACCCTACACCCTAAACCATATACCCTAAACCCTACACCCTAAACCCTAAAATATACACACTAAACCCTAGACCTTGCACCATAAAGCCTAAACCCTGTACTGTTTACCCTAAACCCTACACCCAACACCCTAAACCTCATACCCTATACCCCAAACCCAAAAACATTACTCCATAAATGATATATTATACACCCTACACCTTAATCCCTACACACTAAACCCTATAACATTTACCCTAAACCCTATACCATAAAACCTACACCCAAAACCCTATACCCTGCACCCCAAACCCTACACCTAAAATCTTATACCCTGCACTATAAACCCTAAACCCTATAGCCTAAACCCGATAACATAAACCGTAAACCCTTTACCCTAAACCCTATACCCTACATCCTAAACCATAAAACCCACACCCAAAACCATATACCCTGCACTCTAAACGATGCACACTACACCCTAAACCTTATACCCTACACCCAAGACCCTATACCAAACACCATATACCCTATACCCTAAACTCCTAAAATAACTCTTAAAACCCCTAAAACCCTAAAAAAATTAAAAATACTTGAAAATTGTAAAAACCCTAAAATCTATAAAACCCCCAAAACCCTGAAAAACCAAAAATATCTTTAAAACCCCTAAACCCTAGGAAATACCAAAAAACCCTACACTATAAAAACCCTAAAACCCATAAAATACCCAAAACCCTTAAAAATCTGAAATCCCAAAAAACCCTAAATCCCCCAAAAATACTTTTAAACCCCCTAAAAACATAAAAAATCATGAAAATCTTACAAAACCCTAAAAATCATACAAAGCACTAAAAATATCTAAAACCCCATAAAACCCTAAAACACATAAAACACTAAAATAACTCTAAAAACCCTAAAATAACCTTGAAAACCCTAAAAGAACAATAAAAACAGAAAAACCACTAAAAGAACCCAATGAACCATTAAATCCCTAAAAAACCTTAAAACCCCTTAAAGCCCTAAAACCCTTAAATAACTTTAAACACTTAGAAAACCTAAAAATCATGAAAACCCCTAAAACCCTGAAAACCCATAAAAATACAGAAAACCCTTAAAAGACACTAAAATCCCAAAAAACATTAAAACCCATAAATGCCCGAAAACACCTTAAAACCAAAAAACTCACCCCCCTAAAATAACTTAAAAACTTAGAAACCCTTGAAAAAATTAAAACCCCTAAAACCCCCTGAAACACTATAAAGGCTTTAAATATCCTTGAAAACCCATAAAATACCACAAACCCCTAAAAATCCCTAAAGACCAGCTAAAACCCCTACAATCCCTAAAAACCCCTAAAAACCCTAAAACCCCCAAAAATCTCTAAAACGAATAAAAATCCTAAAACCCACTAAAAGACCCAATAATCTATAAAAATAATAAAATACCCTAATAACCTTAAAAACCCAAAAATCCACTAAAAATGCGAAAAAATAAAAACCTAAAATACCCTAAAACACTAAAAGACCCAAACCCCCCATTAAAAACCCTAAAATTCCATAAAAACTCTATAAACCCCTAAAATCCCATAAAAAATCTTAAAGAAAATAAAAAATTAAACACCCTAAAATACATAAAATACCCTAAAACTCGCTACAACCTCTAAGGACCCTAAAACGCTTAAATCCCTTAATAACCATTAAAACCCCAAAAAAATTCTAAAAACCATAAAACCCCTAAACAATCCTAAAAACCTTCAATCCCATATAACCCATAAAACACTAAAAACCATAAAAATCTTAAAACCCCTAAAACCTCAAACCCCTAAAAACCGAAATCCCTTAAAACCCCTATAAAGTCTAAAAACAATAAAAATCCATGAAACCCACTAAAACCCATTTAAGCCTTAAAAACCAAAAACTCTTAAAATCCCTAAAACCCTAAAGTATTTAAAGACTCTAAATTGTTAAAACTCCAAAAAAACCCTTAAACCAATGAAGACCCTAAAAACGATAAGAAATCCTAAAAATCCTAAAAATCCATAAAAACCACCAAAAACCATAAAAACTACAACCCTTAAAACCCAAAAAATCCATAAACCCCAAAAGAACCATAAAAATACCTAAAGAACAAAACCCCCAAAAAACATATAAAAACCCTATAACCCCAAAAAACCCTAAAATACCCTAAATACCCTAAATGACCTTAAAACTCTAAAACCCATTAAACCCCCAAAAATAGAAAAAAATCCCTAAATGACCCTAAAAACACTGATTACCCTTAAAGACCATAAAACCCCTAAAACCCTAAAATACCCAAGGGATAATAAAATACACTAAGAAATCGTAAAAAACATCAATGTACATAAAACCCCTAAAGGACCCTAAATCCCTAAAAACTCTTAATCACACAAAAACCCATAAAACACCTAAAAGACCCCAAAACCAAAAAATACTAAAGGATCCTAAAACCCTTTATATACCCAAAAAATCCCTAAAAATACAAAAATACCATAAAAGACCGTAAGGACCCTAAATAATCTTAAATGCCGATAAAAACTTAAAAACCCATAAAATTCCCAAAAAACCCTGAAAAATTAAAACACCCATAAAACTCTTAAAACCCTTCCAAACCCTAAAAAACCTCAAAACCCATTAAACCCATAAAAACCCTAAAAATCCCAAACACCCTAAAACCCTAAGAACCCCTTACAAATCCTAAAACCCTCTAAATCACTAAAATACCAAAACCCCTAAAAAACCTAAAACCATAAAAGACCTTAAAAAATTCTAAAACTCCTAAAAAACTAAAAACATTTAAAACCCTAAAAACTTTATAAAACCTTTACAACCCCTTGAATTCCATAAAACTCCTTAAAAACTTAAAAACACTAAAAACTTAAAAAAAAACCTAAAGCCCCAATAAACCCTAAAAATAGTAAAAAAACCCTAAAAAATAAAAAAACAAAAAATCCATAAAACCTCCCAAAATCGCCAAAAACCACTAGAACCCTAAAAAAAATAAAAACATTAAAAACACTTAAAAACCATAAAAACATAAATCCCCAGAAACACCTAAAAACTCATAAAAACGAAAACAAAAACGGGAAAAAACCCAAAACCATAAAAACACTAAAAACCTTAAAAATACCTAAAAACACTAAACCCCCTAAAAACCATTAAAATCATAAAAAAAATAAAATCCCCTAAAAAACCAAAAAACACTAAAACCCCCTAAAAACATCAAACCCCATAAAACCCCTAAACTATATACCCTACTCCCTAAACCCTAAACCCTACGCATTAAAACATATACCCTACACCCTAAACCCCAAACCCTACACAGAAAAACCAACACAATACACCCTAAACCAAAAACCCTATAAGCTACACCCAAAACCCTACACACAAAACCCAAAAACCAAAACCTAAAACCCTATACCGTACACCCTAAATCCTAAAACCCCTAAAAATCCCAAAAATCCAAAAAAAACACTAAAATTACCTAACACACTAATAAAATATCCTAATAAACCTAAACACCCTTAAAGACCATAAAATCCTAAAAACCCCAGAAAACCCTAAAAAACCTAAAAATCCTAAAAAACTCTATAAATTTATAAAAAGTTAAAAACACTTAAAACATTAAAAACCATAAACCCCTAAAAAACCTAAACCCTGAAAAATAATTAAAACACCGTAAAACCCAAAAACACCAAAAAACCCTAAACCCCTAAAAACCACAAAACCCTTAAAAACCCTAAAATTCCCTAAAAACATAGAAAACCTTTAAACCCCAAAAAATAACTAAAAACCCAAAAAACCCTATAAAACCTTTAAAACCCGTAAAACCCCTGAAAAACAAAAAACCATTTTAAAAGTCCATCAATGACCTGAGACACCCTAATATATTATTAAAACCATAAAACTATAAACCCATAAAATTCCTTGAAACCCTAAAAACCCTAAAACCCTAAAAAGCAGTAAAACACCCAAAAACCCTATAAAAACCGTAAAAACTTTAAAACCCTTAAAATATCCAAGAAATCCTAAAAACCCTAAGAGACACGAGTTACTATAAAATTCCATAAAATACCCTAAAATACCCAGAAAACATAAAATCACTTTAAAAACCAAAGAGTCTTAAAGGTCCCTAAAACCCCTAAAAACAGTAAACAGTCCCTAAAAACCCTAAAATATTCTAAAAGGGGGTAAAAACCTAGAAACACCAAAAACTACCTAAAAGACCATAAAACCCCTAAAAACCTTAATATATCCTATAAACCATTAAAATTCCTTTAAAACCTAAAGAACTATAAAAATACCTAAAACTCTAAAAACCCTAAAAACCCTAATTGCCTTAAAAACCCAACCCCCCCCCCCCCCCCCACAAAACACTAAAAAGAATAAAATAACAAAAAAACTATAAAAACCCTGAAA
Source organism: Viscum album (assembly GCA_963277665.1). Lineage (NCBI taxonomy): Eukaryota > Viridiplantae > Streptophyta > Magnoliopsida > Santalales > Viscaceae > Viscum > Viscum album. Next base: position 1,588,959,574 of record OY728121.1, on the reverse strand, counting down.
AAACTCTAAAACCCCAAAAAACCTAAAAAACTATAAAATACATAAACACCTTAAAATGACACAGACACTAAAAACCCCTAAAACCCATAAACCTAAAAAAACTAAAAAAACCACTAAAACCCAAAAACCCCATTAAAACAACTAAAACCCAAAAAAATAAAAACCCTAAAACCCCTAAAAACATGAAAACCCATTAAAACAACCACAAATACCCTAAAACCCTAAAAACCCTATAAAACAGTAAAACTAGAAAACCCCACTAAAACGCCACAAAACCAAAAAAACCAGAAAAACCTAAGAATCAAAAAACTAATAAAAACCTAAAATCATGAAAAATCCTAAATGAACATTAAAACCCTAAAGAACCCTTGGCCAATTAAAATTATTTAACCACTAAATGTCGCTAAAACCCTTAAAACCATTAAAAATATAATAACTCTGAAACCTATACCATACACCCTTAAACATTAAACCCTACACCCTAAACCTGAAACCCTACATTTAAAAACCTAAAAGAACCAAAAACCTTTCAAAAACCATTAAAAACAGAAAAACCATAAAAGGCCCGAAAAATCATTAAAACCCTAAAATACCATAGAACCCCTAAACATCTTAAAGATCCAAAAATCCTAAATGACTCTAAAAACACAAAAAATAGAGAAAAGATCCTAAACCCCTAAAAAGTATTAAAGACCCTAAAATTACATAAAACCATAAAACCCTAAAATCCCCAAAAAACTTAAAAACCCTAAATACATAATAATCCCTAAAACCCCTAAAAACCATAAAATCCCCAACCCCTAAACAAACCCATATATCCCTAAAAACTCTAAAAACCCTAAAAATACCCTAAAACCAAAATAATCCCAAACGACATTTAAGCTCTTATAAATACACAAAAAATCCATCAAATCTCTAAAAAGACCCTAAAAATCATAAACCCCCAAAATATACCCTAAAACCAAATAAAAACCTAAAACACCCTAAAACCCCTTAAAATACCAAAATGCTTAAAAATTCAAAAAAAAAACAAAAACACATGAAACGTCTAAAGGACAAAAAACCCTAAAAAACCATAAATCACACAAAAAATTCCCTAAAACACCTTAAAACTAAAAAAAACCAAAACCCATAAAAACCCCTAGATGAAAATAAAAACTGAAATACCTTAAAAATCTCTAAAAACCAAAATAAACAAAAGGCCATAAAGACCCCTAAGATCATTAAAACCTTAAAAAACTATAAAGTCCCAAAAAACCATAAAATCCCAAAAGAATACAAAAAACCCAAAAGAACCAAAAAGACCCTAAAACGCCATAAAGACCCTAATAACCCTAAAAACTATAGAAACCCAAAAAAGGCTAAAAAACTAAAATAATCCTAAAAGATGAGAAACCTTTAAAACTCTGAAAAATCCCTAAAAACCATAAAAACCCATAAAACCCTAAAAACAACTAAAAACACCTAAAAAATTAAACACCCTAAAATCCCTAAAATGACATTAAAACACTTAAAAACTATAAAAGAAATATAAACCCCTTAATCCATAAAACAATAAAAAAGTAAAAAACCCTAAAAACTAAAAAACCCTATACCCTACACCATACACCCTTCACACTATACTCTACACCATAATCAAAAAACCATACACATAAAACCATATAACCTAGACCATAAACCCAAACCCTTATACCCTAAATCACATACCCTACATCCTAAACCACAAATATAAACCTTATACCCTATACACTATAATCTATACCCTAAACCCTCTAGACTAAACCCTATACCATACACCCTAAACCCTACACCCTACACCAAAAACCCAAAACCCTACCTCCTAAACCTTATACCCTTCACCATAAACTCCAAACATTGCACCAGAAACCACATACCACATACCCTACACCCTAAACCATATACCCTACACCCTAAAAAACCTATAAACCCCCTTAAAACACCTAAAACCCCCATAAAACCCCAAAAATTACAAAAAACACCTAAAAGTTAAAACTATACTCTTAAAAACTATAAAAAACCCCCATCAAACCCCCTAAAACCCCTAAAACCGTAATAAACCCAAAAACCCTAAACCCAATACCCTATGACCTAAAACCAAAACCCTAGACCCTATAAATGATACCCTACACCCTAAAACGTAAACCTTATACCTGAAATCCCATACCCTACAACCTAAACCCTAAACCCTTCACCCTAAACCCTATACCCCACACCCTAAACCCAAAACCCTACACCCTAAATCATATTCCCTACACCCGAAAACTTAAACCCTATACAATAAAACCTAAAACCTAGAGCATAAAACCTAAACCCTACACCTAAAATGCTAATCAATATACCCCTAAACCTTAAAAGATGATTAAAACACTAAAATAACATAAAAACCCCTTAATAACCCTAAAAACCTTTTAAATACTTATAATTTTTTAAAACCCCAAAAGATCCTAAAACCACAAAAAACCATAAAAGTCCCTAAAATATCTGCAAACATCTAAAAACCCTAAAAGCACCAAAATACCCCTTACAATTTCATAAAAAATCCTAATAACAAAAAAGACACCAAAAAACCTTAAAACCCTAAAAACCCAAAAACACTAAAAAAACTAAAAAACATAAAAGACACTGAAACACCTTAAAACCTTAAAAAATCAAACAACTGAAAACCCCCCCAAAAACACATAAACAATCTTGAAAACCATAAAAACACCTTAAAATCATAAAAATCCCTAAAACCCCTAAAATCCTAAATTCCCCCAAAACCCTAAAAACCCAGAATACAACCAAGAATCCTTTAAAACCGTTATAAAACTCCTAAAATACCCAGAAAACAATAAAACCCCTAAAAACCCAAAACAAAAAACCTTAAGAAGATTCTAAAAACACAAAATAACAGTAAAAAATTCCATAAAACCCTAAAACACCCAATAATCCCTAAAAACCTAAAACCCCCTAAAAACCTAAAACCGCATGAATTCTTAAAAACCCTAAAACCAAAGAAAGAACTAAAAATACTAAAAACCATAAATGTCCATAAAAACCATTAAATGACCTAAAAGTCCTCAAAACCCTAAAACCTATAAAAACCATAAAACTCCATAAAACACATTAAAAAATAAAAAACACACTAAAAACTCTAAAAACACTAAAAACTATTAAAACCCTAAAACCCTAAAAACCCTAAAACTATAAGAAACTGTTAAACCCCTAATAGACCTTAACACCCCTAAAAGACCTTAAAGTATCCTAATAAAACCCTAAAACCCCTAAAGAAACCCTAGACGACCATAAAAACCCTTATTCCCCTAAAAACCATAAAACCCCCTAAAATCCATAAAACCCCTTAAATCACTAAAAAACACTAAAAGAGCCTAAAAATCATAAAACCATATAAAATCCTAAAATCCCTAAAAAACCAAAAGACCCTATAAAAATGGATAAAACCCCTAAAAAACCTAAAACCCCTAAAACCCCTAAAAACCCTTCACCCTAAACCCTATACCCTACACCCTAAACCCAAAACCGTACACCCTAAATCCTATTCCCTACACCAGAAAATGTAAACCCTATACCATAAACCCAAAAACTGAGATCATAAAACCTAAACCCTACACCTGAAATGCTAATCCATATACCCCTAAAACTTAAAAGACGCTTAAAACACTAAAAGAACATAAAAACCCCATAATGACCCTAAAATCCTTTTTAAATCCCTAAAATTTTTTATAACCCCTAAAATATCCTAAAACCACTAAAAACCATAAAAGTCCCTAAAATATTTGGAAACCCCTAAAACCCTAAAAGGGCCAAAAAACCCCAACAATTTCATAAAAAATCCTAATAATATAAAAGACACTGAAAAACCTTAAAACCATAAAAACCCAAAAACCCTAAAAAACTAAAAAACATGAAAGACATTGAAACGCCATAAAACACTGAAAAATCAAACAACCTAAAAACCCCTAAAAACTAATAAAAAAATCCCGAATACCATAAAAACTCCATAAAATAATAAAAATCCCTAAAACCCCTAAAATCCAAAATTCCCCCAAAACTCTAAAAAACCTATAATAAAACTAAGAAACCTTTAAAACCCTTTTAAAACTCATAAAATACCCAAAAACACTAAAACCCTTAAAAAGACCCTAAAAACCCAAAAACAAAAAAAAAACCCCTAGAAGATGATAAAAACCCATTATAACACTAAAGAAATCCCCAAAACCCTAAAACACCCAAAATTACCTAAAAACCTAAAACCCAAGAAAAAAACCTAAAACCCCCTAAATCCCAACAAAAAACCCTAAAAATCGAAGAAAGAACTAAAAATCCTAAAAACCATAATTGTCCATAAACGCCCTAAAATAGTCTAAATATTAATACCCATAAAAACCATAAAACTACAGAAAAACACATAAAAACAAATAAAAACCCCTAAAACTCTACAAACTCTAAAAACCCCTAATACCCTAAAACCCTAAGAACCCTAAAAAACACTAGAACTCTAAGAAACCATTAAACTCCTAATAGACCTTAACACCCCTAAAAGACCTTAAAATATCTTAAAGAAACCCTAAAACCCCTAAAGAAACCCTAGAAGACCCTAAAACCCTTATACCTCAAAAACCATAAAACCCCCTAAAAGCCTTAAAAAAGCATAAATCACTAAAAACACAAAAAGTCCCTAAAAACCATAAAACCATATAAAAACCTAAATTTCCCTAAAAACCCAAAAGACCCATAAAAATGATTAAACCCCTAAAACATCTAAAACCACTAAAACCCTAAAAAACAAAAAAACCCTAAAAACTATTAAAAACCTAAAAACCACAAAAAAACCCTAAAACACTTAAAAACATAAAAAAACCTCCAAAACAATGAAAACCCATAAAAACCCAAAAATCCAAAAAATACCTAAAAAACTAAAAACCCCTAAAAACCTCTAAAAATCCCTAAAACCCTTGAAAAAACCTAAAAACCCTAAAACCCCATGAAAAACCATAAAACCCTATGAAAACCCTAAAAAACTAAAAAACACTAAAAACACTAATATCTATAAAATTCCTAAATTCCCCTAAAAACACTAAAACCCCAGAAATGGTAAAAATCCCCAAACCCCTAAAACCCTTATAAATTCTACAAACCCCTAAAAACTATAGAAAAACATAAAAACACTTAGTACCCATAAAGCCTAAAAACCATAAAAACATAAATAACCCCAAAGCAACATTAAAAATCCTCAAACCCCAAAAAACCCTAAAACACCTAAAAGATACTAAGAACCCAAAAAACCCCTTAATCACCCTCAAAACCCTAAAAACATAAAAAACCTTAAAAAGAATAAAAAACCTAAAAACACTATAAACAATAAAAACACAAAAACCCATAAAGCCCATATAACCCATAAAACCCTATAAACCCTAAAATTTTCATAATACCCTAAAAACCTAAAACAATATAATGAAAAAAAAACAAAAAACCCAATAAACCTGTTTCTTTTAACCCATAAAAAATCATAAAACCCAAATAAAACTCTACAATCTCCTAAAAACCTATGAAACCCTAAAAAATCGTAAAACCTAGTAAAACCCTAAAAAACTCAAAAACCCCGTAGAAGCCAATAAAATATCTAAAAACCCCAAAAGATCATTAAACCATAAAACCCTAAAAAATTTTAAAAACCATAAAACCGCTAAAACCCTAAAAACTCAAAAACCTGTTACAATCCTAAAAAATACTCAAATGGTAAAAATCCTGGAAAACCCTAAAAACACTAAAAATCATAAAAACACTAAAAACACTTAAAACCCTAAAAACATGAAAAAAATCCATAATAACCACAAAATCCCTTAAAATATGAAAACCCTTTAAACCTCTAAAACTCCCTAAAACCCAAAAAATAATATAAAAACACTAAAACCACTAAAAACCCTAAACCCCGAAAAATATCTAAAAGACACTAACAATCGTATAAAAACCCAAGAAGACCCTAAAAACCCCTAAAAACCATAAAAAATCTAAATACCCCAAAAACCATAAAAACCCTAAAAATCCTTAAAACACTTTAAAAACTCAACAACCCAAAAAACCTAAAAATATGAAAAACCCTAAACAATTTCAACAATCTAAGAAAGTGTAAATCCTTGAAAATCTCATTAAAACACCCAAAAAACCCTAGAAGCATCAAAATCCCATAAAAACATAAAATCACAAAAGGAATGAAAATCACCAAAACCCATAGGATCCCCTAAATACCCTAAATCCCATGAAAACTCTAAAATCTTGAAAACCCTAAAAACCCCTAAAAATTATTACCAAATTAAAAAATCCTAAAAATACTTAAAACCCTAATGACGATGAAAACCCATAAAAACCAAAAATCCTTGAAATCCTAAAATCGTAAAAACCATAAAAACCCTAAAAACTCCACAGAACCCCTATAAACCCTAAGAACCCTAAAACCGCCTAAAACCCTAAAACCCATTCAATTTTTAAAACCCTTAAAACCAAAAAAAACAACAAAAGACACAAAACCCTTAAAAGACCCTAAAACCCCAGAAAAGTCCAAAAAAGTCCCAAAAACCCCTACAAACCCCTCAAAAACACAAAATGGCCCTTAAGATACTAAAAAATCTAAAGGACCCTAATACCCTAAAAATCATTAAATGACAATAAGAACCCCTAAAAAACCCTAAAACAAAATAAACCCCTAAAAACCCAAAAACCCCATAAAGGACCTAAAAAGACCTAAAAATCCTAAAGGATCCTAAAACCCCCAAAAAACAAAAATGTCTCCAAAATGCTTAAAAATATTAAGGAACCTAAAAACCCAAAAACCTAAAAGACACTAGAAATCCTAAAAACCCAAAACGACACTAAAAGTCTTCAAAAGGCCCAAAACCCCTAAGATCCCTAAAAACCAAAACAGACCTAAAAAACCCTTAAAGATAGTAAAAAAACACTAAAAACACTAAGAGACATTGAAAACCCCTAAAACACTAAAATACCCTAAAATTCTATAAGAAACCTAAAAACCCCTAATAAACCATAAAAAAATAAAAAAACCGTAAAAATCCTAAAAAACACACAAAACCCTAAAAACACATAAAACACATAAAACACTAAAACCACAGAAAACACATTAAAACCCCAAAAACTATAAATCACCTAAACACCCTTAAAAACTCTAAAGCATGTACAAACCCCCATAAAAAATACTTGAAAACCCCAAAAAGAAATTAAAATAAATAAAAACCCTAAAGTATCCCAAAAAACCTAAATTCCCATGAACACCATAAAAACCCAAAAAAATCAGAAAACCCCTAACCCACCCCCCCCCCCCAAAAATCCCTAAAATACCCTGAAACTGCGAAAACCCCTAAAATAAGCTAAAAAACCAAAAAATATAAAATGACTAAATAACCTTAAAAGTCCCTAAAGTCCATAAAATTATTAAACCCCCTAAAAACCATAAAAAATCAAAACCCCCCTAAAACACTTAAATCCTAAAGCCCTAAAAATCCTAAAACCCTAAAACACTAAAAAGACCCAAAACACTAGAACCCCATAAAAACTAAAACCCCTAAACCACTTAAAAACCCTAAAATACCATAGACCCCTAAAACCCTGAAAATACGATAAAAACCAAAAACCCTAAGATCAATAAAAAACCCAAAAAAAATTAAATCCTTAAAAACCCATAAAACCCATGAAAACCCTTAAACCATTAAAACACTAAAACACTAAAACACCCAACCCCCCCCCCCACCCCAAACCCCTAAAATACCTAAAAACAATAAAAAACTGAAATATACTAAAAACCCAAAACCCCCTACAAATAATAAAAACCCAAAAGACTCTAAAACCCATAAAAACCCCTAGAATGGTGCTGTAAGATGGTTATTTTGGGTGTCGATTGCTGGAAGAGGTTTGCTCGGGAGGTGCTGGATGCTTGGTTAGGAGAGGCTGGTTGTTGGAATCTGAGATGCGGTATGCTGGGAGATGGCTGTTTAGGTTGTACTGGATGCTGGAACTTGAGCTTTTGGATGCTTGTTGCTGCTTGGCTGGGAGGATTACCCTCACATTGGAAAGTGCTGAGTGAGATATTGATGCTGAAAGTGATGGATGATGGAACATGTGATGCGATATGTTTGTTGCTGATTGGTTGGGGGTGCTGATGAAGATGGTGGAGCTACCGAATGCTAGAGTTGGATGAGAGGGTGTTGAAGCTGCTGTTGGGTTTGGTATTTTGTGTCTTTTCTTTTCTTGGTTTTTCTTTTGGGGATTTTTTTTTTGTGTTGGGGTCAATTGACCCCTCCCCCAGACTAAAGTGTCTCCTTTGGTGCCTTTTTTTCTAAAAATTTTGGGAGGACCACGAATAGCGTGGTCCTGCACCTCTTCTGTCCTAGAATCCTTTGAAACCCAAAAAACCCAAAAAACCCTAAAATAACCTAAAATCCCTTAAAAGACCCCTAAAACCCCTAAACCCCTCAAATACCCAAAAAACCCAAAATGACCAAAAAATCCACTATAATAATATTTAAAGTACTTTAAAACCCTTAAACACCCTAAAACCCTTTAAACCCCTTAAAACGCTAAAATTCTAATAAAAACCCTAAGACATGTTAAAAACACTAAAACCCCTAAGAAAACCTAAAATGATAAAACAATCCTCAAACCGTAGAATACAATAAAACCTTGGAAAATTTAGAAAAACACTCCAAAACACATAAAACCCCTAAAATTCCTTAAAACCCCTAAAATTCTAAAGCCCCTACAAATCCAAATAACACTAAAAATCCCAAAATCCCAAAAATCCATAAAAAACATAAATCATGAGAAAAATATAAAAACCCTTAAACACCATAAAATCCTAAAAACCCTAAAAACATGAAAAACCCCAAAAAACACTAAAATACCTAACCCCCCAAATACTTAAAAATCCGAACAAAATAAAAACCTGAAAACACATAAAACCATAAGAAAACATAGAAAGAGCTTAAAAACACCTAAAAACCACTAACAATATTATAATATGCCAAATACATTAAGAAAAACCTAAAACCTCAAAAGGCTAAAAACCCATAAAAACCCTTACAACACAAAAAGACCCAATAAACTCTAAAAAACCCAAAAAAACCCAAAAAACCATAAAAAATATAAATAATCCCTAAAAACCCTTAGATCCCTTGATGCCCAAAAAACCATAAAAACATAAAACCCCCCTAAAAGACAATAAAACCCCATAAACACCCTAAAACTCCTAAAATATAAAAAACTAAAGACCCCTAAAAACTGTAAAAACACTAAAGACGAAAAAATAATTTACCCTAAAAACATTGAAAATCCTAAAACCCTTTAAACACCTAAAAACTCAAAAACCCTAAAATAATATAAAACTATAAAACCAAGAAACCCTAAAACCCCAAAAAAAATTTCAAACCCCCTAATATATCCTAAGAGGACCCAAAACCCTAAAATCCCCTAAAAACCCATGAAAACCCCTAAAAACCTAAGAACCCAAAAAAACCGAGAAAACCAAAAAGAACCCTTAAACCCCCTTAAAAACAAGAAATACCAAAAAATCCTTAGAAATATCTTAAAAAATATAAAACCTTGAAAATAATAAAAACTAACAATCCATAAAAACCCTAAAACCATAAAATTCCTCAAATCACTTAAAAACCCTAAAATCCACTAACAACCCTAAAAACCTCTGAATCCCAAAAAACCTAAAATCACTAGAAACATAAAAACCATAAAAAATTAGAAATCCTTAAATTACTGAACACCCGAAAAACCATACTAAACCTAAAAACACTATAAAACCAATAAACCCCCTAAACTCCCTTTAAACCTCCCTTTAAAATCTGAAAAGAACAAAAAGACCCTAAAACCCCCAAATAACATTAAAAACCCTATAAACATAAAACCTCCAAAAGACCCTAAAACCCTAAAACCCTATAGAATACCCTAAAACCCTTAAATAAGCTAAACCCCTAAAAAATTAACAACCCTAAAAACCGTAGAACCCCCTAAAACCCCCAAAAACCATAAAATCACTAAAAACCCTAAAACTCTAAAAACCCTAAAACAAACCAAAGAAAACTAAAATAATAAAAAACCCTAAAAAACCTTAACTCCCCCAAACCCTAAAACCCATAAAAACGAAACTCCCAAAACCGAACCTAAAATCCCCAAAACTAGAAAATGCAAAAAACCCACAAACCCCCCCAAACCCCCCTAAAACCCAAGAAAAACAACAATCCATAATAACCATAAAATCTATGATAACACTACCCCCCCACACCCAATGTAAAACTAAAATAAAACCTACAAAAACCTATTGATCCAAATATATCCAAAAAAACATAAAAACCTAAAAAACCCATAAAAACATTTAAACCCCCTAAAAACTCAAAAAAAAAACAAAACACTCCTACAAACCCTAAAAACTCAACAAACCCCTAAAAACCCTAAAAAACCTATAAACAATAAAAACCCCCATTAAATCATAAAAACATATAAAATACACTAAAAGCCTAAAAGAATTGAAAACTCCTAAAAACCCAATAATATAATAAAACCCCTAAAAGACCCTAAACGCCTAAAACACTAAAAGACTAAAAAAACCCTAAATCCCTTAAAAGACATGATGAAACCCTCAAATCTCTAATAGGGAATAAAATCCCCTAAAATCTCTAAAAGGTTTTTAAAACCCCTAAAAACACTATAAGCCCATAAAAAACCTAAAAATCATAAAGGTCCCTAAAAACTCCAAAAAAATACAGGGACTTAAAACCCCTAAAAATAATACAACCCCCTAAAACCCTAAAAACCCTAATGATCCAGAAAAAACCCAAAAACCTCATAAAAAAATTAATGTGTCCTAAATCCCATAAAAACCCTAAAAGACACTAAAAACCACTAAATGACCTTAAAATCAAGATAAATACGCAAAACCCCCTAAAACCCTAAAATACCTTAAAACCCTTAAACCCCTCAAAGACCCTAAAATAACTAAAAACTTAAAAGACACAAAAAAATCCCTAAAACAATAAAAGATACTAAAAACCACAAAACCCCTAAAAAACCCAAACCCTTTAAAATAATAAATATCCATAAAAGCTAAAAATCCTAAAAAACAAAAGAACACTAAAAACCTAATAGAATCCTAAAACACCAAAATCCATAAAAACCCCCAAACCCATAAAAACAATAAAACCCCAAAAATCCAAAAAACACACAAAACACCTAAATACCCCTCACAACCATAAAACCTCCTAACCCCCCCCCCCAAAACCCTATAGGACATTTAAAACCCCTAAAAGACCCAAAAACCCAAAAGCCCCACTTAAACCACCTAACATCCATAAAAAGACCCTAAAACCATAAAAGAACAAGAAACCCTAAAAATATTAAAATCCATTAAATAACCTCAAAAGACACTAAAAACCCTTAAATATTAAAAGACCCTAAAATTTTAAAAACCATAAAAACTATAAAAATCATAAAAGAACTAAAAAATATAAAAACACTAAAACCATGAAAACCATAAAATCTAGAACAAAACCTAAAAACCATAAAATTAATAAAAACCCTAAAACCCCCTAGAACCCTAAAAACCCATAAAACCCAAAAAACCCAAAAAACCCAAAAAATCCTTATAAACCCATAAAACTAGAAAAAACCCCTAAAAACCTAAAAAATGATAATTACCATTAAAAAATCTAAAAAATACAAAAAAAATCAACAAATATCCAAAAACACCAAACAACCCAAAAAAATCCAAAAAACCCAAAATAATTTAAAAGCCTTGAAAATCATAAAAACCCTAGAAACCATAAACCCTAAAACCCCTTAAAAGAGAAAAATAAAAAATCACTAATGGCCCTAAAAATACAAAAAACCCTAAAAACCACTAAAACACATAAGAACATAAAAACACCAAATGCCCTCAAAACCAGAAAAATCCTTGATCCTCCAAAAAATACTAAAAGGATCAAAAAACCCAAAAGAACCAAAAACATCCAAAAAATACTAAAGACCATAAAAACCAAAAATACCCAAAAATACCCTATAGTAACCAAAAAATACCTTTGAAAATCTCAAAAATTATAAAAACCCCTAAAAGCCCTAAAAAGACAAAAAAACCGCAAAACCTAAAAAAACCAAAAAACCCTAAAAACCTAGAAAACCTAAAAACCTAAAAACACCAAAAAATTTATAAAAAAGGGGAAACAACACTAAAAACATTAAAAACCATTAATCCAACAAAAATAATAAAAAACAAAAATAAAACCCAAAGAACTCAAGAAACCCAAAAAACCAAAAAACCCTCTAAAATCCATAATAAACCATAAAAACCCAAAAAAAGATGGAAAACCATAAAACCCAAAAATACCTAAACAAACCCTAAAAACCCAAAAAAATCATAAATCCCCTAAAAACCCATGTAATGCTTAAAAATCCTAAAGGAGCCCAATAAAACCAAGAAAACCTTAAAAACACTAAATTGAAAAAAATCCAAATAATTCTTAAAACCATCCCAAAACTAAAAAAACCAAAAAAACCTAAAACCCCCAAAATAATGAACAATCCTAAAAACACTAAAAACCACAAAAATAACTAAAACATCTAAAACCCCAAAGAGCCAATAAAAAATCTAAAACCCCTAAAAATCAAAGAAACACATGAAACCCAAAACCCTAACCCAAAAACCCTACACCACAAACCCTAATCCTAACACACTAAACCCTACACACTACACTCTAAACACAACACCCTATGTTAGATTACCTACATGATAAAACCTAAAACATATTCCCTAAACACCATACCCTACACTATAAACCTAAAACCTTCACCCTATTCCCTAAACAAAATACACTACACCCTAAACGCAATACCCTACAACCTAAACCCTATACCTTACACCATAAAACCTAAACTAAAAACCTTATACCCTGCACCCTAAACTTTCAACCTTTCACCCTAAACCCTACAAAATAAAACCTACACCCTATACCAAATACCCTACAACCAAAACCCAAAAACATACACCCTATACCCTATACGGAACACCTTAAACCCAACAACCTAAACCCTATACCTAGCACCCTAAAACATAAAACATAAACCCTAAATCCTACACCCTAAACCATATACCATACACCCTATACCCTATACCCTATACCCTATACCCTACACCCTAAACCCCATATTGTACTTCCTCAACACAATACCTATAAAAAAATCCTAAACAATACACCGTAAACCCTATATCATACACCATAAACACTAAACCCTACACACCAAACCCAATACCCAACAACTTAAACCCTAAAACCAACACCCTATAACCTATACCGAAGACCCTAAACCCCAAACCCTACACCCTAATCTAAATACCCAACACCCTAAAGCCCATACCCAATACCCTTAACCCAAAATCCTAAACCCCATACCCTAACTCAAATCCCTAATCCCAAAACCCTATACTCTATCCCCTAAACCCAACACACTAAAACCTATACCCGATTCCATAAACCCTAAACCCTTTACCCTAAACCCTATACCCTACACCCAAACCCAGAAACCATACTCCATAAACCCTATACCATACAAGAAAATTCCTAAACCCCGCACACTAAACCCTATTCCCTATATCCTATACCCTGAACCCTAAACACTACGCCCTAAACCCCATAACCCACACCCTAAACCCTAAAGCCTATACCATATACCATACACCCCAAACCCTAAAACTTACCCCATAAACCATAAATCCTACACACTGAACCCTATACCCATCACCATAAACACTATACCCTGCTCCCTAAACCCTAAACTTTAGTCCCTAAACCCTATCCCTTGTACCCCAAACCCTAAAACCTACACCCTAAACAATATACCCTTCAACCAAAACACTAAACTCTACTCCCAATACCATGAACCTAAAATCCTAAACCCTATACCCTAAAACACCAAAAAAACCTAAACCCCCCATTAAAAATAATAAAATTCCATAAAAACCTTATAGGCCCCTAAAATCCCATAAAAACCATAAAGAACATTAAAAACTAAACACAAAAAATCCTAAAAAACCAAGAAACCCGCTAAAACCCTAACGACCCTAAAACACTTAAAAACCGTAAAACCCATTAAAACCCCTAAAAAACTCTAAAAACCATAAAACCCCTAAAAAAATCCTAAAAACCTTCAATACCATAAAACCCGTAAAACCCTAAAAATCCTAAAACCCTAAAACCCCTTAAAACCACTAAAACCCAAAACCCCTTAAAACCGGAATCCCTTAAAAAGCCTAAAAACTCTAAAACCAATAAAAATACATGAAACCCACTAAAACCCATTAAAACCATAAAAATCCCTGAAACCATAACATCCTAAAAGAATCTAAAATGATAAAACCCCAAAAAACCCTTAAATGAATAAAGACCCTAAAATGATAAAAAACCCTAAAAATCATAAAAATCCATAAAACCATTAAAACCCATAAAAATTTACAACCATTAAAACCCAAAAAATCCATACACCCCTAGAGAACCCTAAAAATCACTAACGAACAAAACCCCCAAAAACATATAAAAACCATATAACCCCTAAAAACCCTAAAATACCCTAAATACCATAAATGACCTTAAAACTCTGAAACCCATTAAACCCCCAAAAACACAGAAAAAATCCCTAAATGGACCTAAAAACCCTAATTACACTTAAAAGACCGTAAAACCACTAAAACCCTAAAATACCCAAGGAATAATAAAAGACACTAACAAACTATAAAAACAATAATGTACCTAAAACCCCAAAAGACCCAAAAACCTTAAAAACACATAATCACCCAAAAACCCATAAAACACCTAAAAGACCCCAAAAACCAAAAAAATACAGAAGGATCCAAAAACACGTTAAATACCCTAAAAATCCCTAAAAATAGTAAAATACCATAAAATGTTGTAAGGACCCTAAATAATCTTTAATGCCCCAAGCAACTGTAAAAACCCCTGAAAGACCAAAAAACCCTAAAACAATAAAACACCCCTAAAACCCTAAAAACCCTTCCAAACACTATAAAAACCTAAATTCCCATAAAACCATAAAAAACCCTGAAAATCACAAAACACCCTAAAACCCTAAGAAGCCCTTTCAAATCATAAAACCCTCTAAATCACTAAAATACAAAAACCCATAAAAACCCAAAAATCCATAAAATGCCTAAATAAATTCTAAAACACCTAAAATTTTAAAAACATTTAAAACACTAAAAACTTTATAAAACCTTAATAAACCATTGAATTCCCTGAAACCCATTAAAACCATCAAAACACTAAAAACATAAAAACTTAAAACCCCTAATAACCCTTATAACAGTAAAAAACCCTAAAAACTAAAAAAATCAACAAAACCTCCCCAAAACCCCTAGGACCCTTAAAAACCATAAAACTCTAAAAACACCTACAAACCATAAAACCCCTAAAAACCTAAAACTACTGAAACACCTAAAAACTCATAAAACAAAAAAACAGAAGAAAAAAACCAAAAACCCTAAACACCATAAAAATACCAAGAAACCTTAAAACCACCTAAAAGCCATTAAACATAAAGAAATTAAAAACCCATAAAAACTCAAAAAAACTCTAAAACCCCCCAAAAACATGAAAACCCGTAAAAACCCCTAAACCCTATACCCTACTCCATAAACCCTAAACCCTACACATTAAACCATATACCTTACAACCTATACGAAAAATCCTATACCTAAAACCCAACACCATACACCCTAAACCCAAAACCCTACACCCAAAACCCAAAACCCTACACCCAAAACCCAAAACACTACACCTAAAACCCTATACCCTACACCCAAAAACTTAAACACCCAATAAATCCCAAAAACCCAAAAAACCGCTAAAAGTACCTAACTCACTAATAAAACACACTAATAAAACTAAACACCCTAAAAGACCATAAAACCATAAAAACATTAGAAAACCCTAAAAAACATGAAAATCCTAAAAATTATATAAATCTATAAAACCTTAAAAACACTTAAAACACTAAAAACCATAAACCCATAAAAAACCTAAACCCTAAAAAATAAATAAAACCCTGTAAAACCTAAACACCCCTAAAATCCCTAAACCCGTAAAAACCATAAAACCATTTAAAACCCTAAAATTCCCTAAATCCCTATAAAACCTTTAAACCCCTAAAAATTACTGAAAACCACTAATAACCCTAAAAAACCCATAAAACATTTAAAAACAATAAAACCCTTAAAAACATAAAACCACATAAAAACTCCATCAAAGACCAGAGAAACCTTAAAATATTGTTAAAACCATAAACTATAAACCCCTAAATTTCCCTAAAACCCAAAAAACCCTAAAACCATAAAATGCAATAAACACCCAAAACCCTTTAAAAACCCAATAAACATTAAAACCCAAAAAATATTCAAGAAATCCTAAAAATCCTCAGAGACATGAAATACCCTAAAATTCCATAAAATACCCTAAAATACCCCAAAAACATCAAATCACTTTAAAAACCCAAAAGACGTAAAGGACCCTAAAAACCCCTAAAAACCCCTAAAAACCGTAAAAGTCCTTAAAAACCCTAAAATATTCTAAAGGGGCGTAAAAACCTAAAAACACCAAAAACAACCTAAAAGACCCAAAAAATCCTAAAATCTTTAATATACACTAGAAAACTTAAAAATCCTTTAAATCCAAAAGGACTGTAAAAGCCCCTAAAAACCATAAAAACCCTAAAATCCCTAAAATCCTTAAAAAAAACCAAAACCCCACAATACACTAAAAATAATAAAATTACCAAAAAACTATAAAAACCCTGAAAAACTGTAAAAAACGCTAAAACCCATAAAAACCTATAAAAAACCTAAAAAATTTAAAATTACACAAACACTAAAAACACATAAAACCGAAAAAACCTAAAAAACATAAAAACCACTACAAACCATAAAACCACATGAAATCCCCAAAAACCTATAAAACCCTAAAAACCCTAAAAACCCTAAAAACCCCTAAAAAAATATAAAATATTAAAACCAAAAAACCCCACTAAAACCCCCACAAAACACAAAAAACCAAAAACCCTTAGAATCATAAAACCACTAAAAACTCAAAAATCATGGAAAACCCTAGATGAACTTTAAAACCCTAAAAAACCTTAGAACCAATTAAAATTATAAAACCCCTAAATGTGGCTAAAACAATTAAACCCATTTAAAATATAATAACTCTACAACATATACCATACACCCTAAAACATAATGCTTACAACCTAAAACCTAAACCTTACAACTTAAACATTAATCCCTACACCCTAAACCCTACACTTTAAACCCTAATGGACCCAAAAACCTTCAAAAACCTTTAAAGAACATAAAAACCTTAAAAAACCCTAAAAACCATTAAACACATAAAATACCCTTGAACCCCTAAATACTTAAAAGATCCAAAAATCCTAAAAGACTCTAAAAACACAAAAAACAGAGAACAGATCATAAAACCATAAAAACCATTAAAGACCCAAAAATTATGTAAAACCTTCAAACCCTAAAATCACCAAAAAACCAAAAAACCCTAAAAGGTCAAAAACACTAAAAACCCAAATAAAAGATTTAAAATCCTAAAAAACCAAAATCCATAAAAAAATATAAATACCTAAATACGTAAAATACCCCAAAACCCCTAAAAACCATAAAATCCCCCCAACCCCTAAATAAACCCATAAATCCCTAAAATCTCCGAAAACCCTAAAAATACCCTAAGACCAAAAAAATCCTTAAAGACACTTATGCTCTTATAAATACCCAAAAATTCCCTTAAATCCCTAAAAAGACCCTAAAAATCATAAACCCCAAAAATATACCCTAAAACCAAATAAAACACTAAAACAGCCTAAAAACACTTAAAATTCCAAAATCATTAAAAAAATAAAAAAACACAAACACATGAAACCACTATAAGAGGACAAAACACTAAAAATACTATAAATCACACAAAAAATTCCGTAAAACACATTAAAACTGAAAACCCCCAAAACCCATAGAAACCCTTCAATGACCATAAAAACTAAAATTTCCTAAAAACTCTAAAAACCCAAAAAATCCTAAAAACCATACAAACCCCAAAAAATCCTAAAAACATTAAAAAACTATGAAGTCCCAAAAAACCATAAAATCCTAAAAGAAAACAAAACACCCAAAAGCCCCAAAAAGACCATAAAAACCCTAAAGACCCTAATAACCCTAAAAACTATAGAAACCCAAAAAATACAAAAAAATTAAAAAAAAACCAAAACAATCCTAAAAACCAAAAAAACCCAAAAAACCCTAAAGACAACTAAAAACACCTAAAAACACCTAAAAACACAAAACACCTTAAAACCACTAAAAACCCAAAAATCACTAAAATGAAATAAAACACTTTAAAACGATAAAAGAAATAAATACTCCAGAATCCATAAAACCCTAAAAAAGTAAAAAACCCTAAAAACCACAAAACCCTATACCCTACACCCTTCACACTATACTCTACACCCTAATCCCAAAACCATACACCTAAAACCCTATAACCTAGACCATAAACCCATACCCTTATACCCTAAATCCCATACCCTATATCCTAAACCCAAAAATATACACATTATACCCTATACCATATACCCTACACCCAACACCGCAAACACTAATCCAAACCCCCTAAACCTTACACCCTTCACCATAAACTCCAAACACTGCACCCAAAAGAACATACCACATACCCTACACCCTAAACCTTATACCCTACACCCTAAAAAGCTATAAACCCCCTTAAAACAACTATAAACCCCATAAAATCCGAAAAACACTAAAACCTACTTAAAACAGCAAAAATTCCCAAAAAATCCTACAAATAAAAAAACTCTAAAAAAATATTGAAAACCCATAAAAACCCCTAAAAGCATAATAAACCCAAAAAAACCCTAAACCCAATACCCTATGCCCTAAAACCTAAACCCTGGTCCCTATACCCCATACCCTACACTCAAAACCATGAACCTTATGCCTGACATCCCCTACCCTACACCCTAAACCCTTCACCCTTCACCCTAAACCATATACCATACACCCCACACCCAAAACTCTACACCTAAAATCATATTCCCTACACATGAAAACTTAAACCCTATACCTTAAACCCAAAAACCTATAGCATAAAATCAAAAACCTACACCTAAAATGTTAATCCATATACACCTAAACCTTAAAAGACTCTTAATGCACTAAATGAACATAAAAACCCCTTAATGACCGTAAAACCTTTTTAAATCTCTAAAAAAATTTAAAACCCCTAAAAGATCCTAAAACCCCTAAAAACAATAAAAGTCCCTAAAATATCTGGGAACACCAAAATACCATAAAAGAACAAAAAAAACCCTACAATTTCATAAAAAATTCTAAGAACATAAAATGCAATGAAAACCTTAAAACCCTAAAAACCAAAAAATCCTAAAAAAACTAAAAAACATAAAAGCCACTGAAACACCTTAAACCCTAAAAAATAAAACAATCTAAAAATCCCCTAAAACAGAATAAAAAATCCTAAAAACCCTTAAAACCCCTTAAAATAATAAAATTCCTAAAACCCCTAAAATCTTAAATTCCCTCAAAAACATAAAAACCTAGAATAACACCAAGAAACTTTTTAAACCATTTTTAAAACTCTTAAAATACCCAAAACACTAAATCCCCTAAAAACCCAAAAATAAAAAAAACCTAAAAAGATGCTAAAACCCCAATATAACACTATAAAATTCCCTAAAATAGTAAAAAACCCAAAAATCCCTAAAACCTAAAACCCCCTAAAAACCTAAAACCCCCTGAATCCCTAAAAACAACTAAAAACCCAAGAAAGAACTAAAAATCCTAAAAACCATAATTTCCCAAAAACACCCTAAAATAGTCTAAAAAACCTCAAAACCCTAATACCCATAAAAACCATAAAACTAAATAAAAACACATAAAAATAACAAAAAAACCCTAAAAACTCAACAAACTCTAAAAACCCATAAAAACACTAAAACTCTAAGAAACCATTAAACCCCTAATAGACCATAACATCCCTAAAAGGCCTTAAAATATCCTAAGGAAACCCTACAACCCCCAAAGAAACACTAAAAACCCTAAAAACCATTATACCCCTAAAACCATAAAACCCCCTAGAACCCATAATAACCCCGAATTACTGAAAACACTAAAAGACCCTAAAACCCAAAAAACCATATAAAAACCTAAAATTCTCTAAAACCCCAAAATACCCATATAAATTGTTAAAACCTATAAAACAACTAAAACCCCAAAACCCTAAAAAACTAAAAAAACCCTAAAACTCTAAAAAACATAAAATCCCAAAGAAACCCTAAAACACTTAAAAACATAAAAAATCCTCTAAAACAATGTAGACCTCTAAAATCCCAAAAAAATCCTAAAAATACCTAAAAAACTAAAAACCCTTAAAAGCCTCTAAAAATCTCGCCGCTCCCTCCCGGTCCTCTCCCGACGCGGTGATTTCTAGGGTTCCATCTTGGAATCCTCTTCAACAGCTCCGTTGATCTCTCCCTCTTCAGGCTTTGTGATGAGGATGGTTTTTTGTTCGAGAGGCATTCTCCCCTAGAGCGATGGTGGTTCTCGTGGAGGATGGCTGATGATGTTGTGTTCTGGTCAGTTGTTTCAGGTTGTGGTGTTGATGGCTTGGTCTAGTTTTTTCTTCGATTTGGATCAGATTTTCTAGATCTGGATTTTTCATTCCTTGGTGGTGACAGTTAAGCCTTTCCAGTGATCTGAATGAAGTCAAAGAGTTTGATGTTGAAGTCAACGTAGGCACGATGGATGCTCCGACGAATGGAATGTGGTGTGCTCGGCCCGATGTTTCTTTGGTGCGACAGGATACTCTGGTGGTTTTGTTGGGGGGATTTCTAGATTCTCGTAGGTGATTTGCGTGTTCGACGGGCTTTGCGTCTTCTTCCCACTGGCGTTTATGGCTCTGTTCTCATTTCTGCGCAGCTTGTCCGGACCCGAGGAAGGTCTTGCTGGCTTCTCTAGATTCTAGACGGGTCTTGGTGGATGCATAGGGTGTGGATGCAGGTTTTCTTATAAGGGCCTACTTTATTGTTCTTCGATCTTGCTGCTGATGAAGGTATGGTCACACTGTGTTGTGTTCAATTTGATTTGCCGGTCTGCGTGTTTTTGACCAGTGGATGGCTAGGTTTTGAGTTGCTATTTCTACTGAATACGTTCTGGCTGTTGTTTTGGTTTTGATGTGGATTCTGGCTATCGTTTCTATTAGGTTGTACTGTTTTTTGTTCTATTGATGCTGATGGTACTATGTTTCTGGAGAGGGACCTTCTTGGTGAGAAGGTGCTGGGTGTTGTACCTTGTGAGATTGGATGCGGGTATTTGGTTGGTTATGAGTTGGTGGCTGCTGGTGAATGCTAGATGATGTGTGGTTGTTTGGTTTTTGATACTGCTATGGATGAGTATGTTTTTGTGCTACTAGTTGATGGTTTTTGTATGTTTGAAGGTGATGTTTGTTGCGTTCAGTTGCGCTTGTGCTGTGGTTTGATGTTGCCGGTTGTGTTTGGATGTGATGCTGGATTTGGTGTTGTTGGTTGCTAGGGCTAGTTGGTTTGGATGTATTGCTACTACTGTGTTTCTATGATGATGGGATGTGGTGCTGCTAGATGCTGGTACTGGCTGGATGTGACGTGATGATGTTGCTGTTGTGTCTATTTTTTAGTCTGTTTCTTTCATTGTTTTTCTTTTCATGGCATGGGTTGTAAGGGGTTTTTTGGTGCGGGCCGTTTGACCCCTCCCCTCTCTTGTCTGTTGTGTCTCATTTTTTCTTGATAATAAATTTGGGGGGCTGGGAATAGCCCAACCCTCACATCTTCCTTGCCTAAGAAAACCATAAGAACAAAAAACACTAAAAACACTAATTTCCATAAAAATCCTAAAATCCTCTAAAAACACTAAAACCCCAGAAATGGTAAAAACCGCAAAACCCCAAAAACCCTTATAAATTCTACAAACCCTAAAAACTATAAAATAACCCCCAAAACACTTAGTACCTATAAAACACTAAAAACCCTAAAACATAAATAACCCCTAAATCACCCTAAAAACCCTCAAAGCCTAAAAAACCCTAAAACGCCTAAAATACCCTAAAAACCCCAAAACCCCAAAAACCATTAATCTCCATAAAAACCCTAAAAACATAAAAAACCTAAAAAAATAAAAAACCTAAAAATACTAAAAACAATAAAAACACAAAAATCCCTTAAAGCCCATAAAGCCTCTAAAACCCTAAAAACCCTAAAATTTTCATAATACCCTAAAAACCTAAAACAATAAAGTGGAAAAACTAAAATCCCAAAAAATGTGTATTTTTAAAACCCTTAATAAATCATAAAACCCAAAGAAAACTCTATAATCTCCTAAAAACCCATGAAACACTAAAAACTCATAAAACCCAGTAAAACCCTAAAAACCTCTAAAACCCCTTAGAAACCAACAAAATCTCTAAAAATCCCAAAAGATCATTAAAATCATAAAACCCTAAAAAAAGATAAAAACCCATAAAACCCCTAAAAACATAAAAACTCTAAAACCCGTAACAATCAGAAAAAACATGAAATGTTAAAAAACATAAAAATCTTTAAAAACACTAAAAATCCAAAAAACCCCAAAAAACCCTTAAAACCCTAAAAACATGAAACAATACCTCGGACGTTGGTTATATGGCCGTCTCTTCTGGAAGATCTGAAATCTGCTGAGTTTTGTTGGTTCTCCGGGCTTCGCGATGGACGATGGCAGCTTCGAAGAGATTTGTGTCAATTGGCTGGTGGTGTTCTTGGTCTTGTGGTGCGGTCCATCATATTTTTTGGTCAAAGGCTTGTGCTAATGTTAGAGGTAGCATCGAGGCTCCTTGTGCTGCTTGGTTTCCAGTGGCTTGTGCGAAGTCAAGGTGAGGTGAGGCTCTACAGTAGTGATCTGGGGTTGGGTGATTCTTGGTGGATTTTCATATTTTAGGTCAGATCTTGGGTCTTGGTGTTCGATATTGTGATGTGGACTTTTGGATCTGACCAGAGGATGATGGAGGCACTACAGAAGATACAGGTTTGTATCCCTGGTTTTTCTCTTTGATATCAATTTCATGCTATTGGTGAAGGGTTCGTTTAGTCATGATATATTTTGGCTTCTATGTTGGACTTTGGTGTTCTATTTTTTGGTGGGTTTGGCTATGAATTCTTGTGGATGATGGTTGTTGGTTTTTTTGAGTGGTGTTAGATGCTTCTTTATGATGGTGGTTCGTTTGGATGTAAGTCAACACTGGTATTATTTGCTGGTTCTGTTATGAAGTGTTGAGTGCTGGTTGTGATTTTCGGTTTCAGGGTGCGAGATGCTAGTTGGTTGGTTATTTGACTGATATGTGATGAAGATGATTTTTTTTGTTTCTGGTGCGGGTGGATCTATACTACTAGAGATGGATCTGCCCAGTATGGTTGTGTTGGGTGATGTGGAGGATGAGGATTTTGTTGTTGATGGTTCGATGTTGTTGATGTGCTGGGTGATGGATGATGCTTGGCTGGGATGTGATGAATGGTGTTGGTGTTTAGTGATGGTTGCTGCTTCATTACGAGGTAGAAAAGGTGAGATTTATGACTCTGATGTTGGTGTTTTTATGATGATGGCGATGGATATTCTTGTCAAGGAGGTGTTGGTTGACGAAAATGGTTCTGAGAGACATTGATTGTTGTTTGGCTAGGAGATGTTGCTAAAGATCCTTCTAATTTTCTATCTTCACTATTTTGTGTGTCTTTTGGGTTTTTTGGAGACTTTTGGGTTTTGCGAGGGTGTCTAGGGTTTTTGGGTGTGGGTTGATTGACACCGCCCCTTCATTGTCTACAGTGTCTTTTTTCTAATAAATTTTGCAGGGGCTAAGAATAGCCTGTCCTCGCCCATTCCTTGCCCCTAGAATCCCCTAAATACCCAAAAACCCATAAAAACCGTAAAATCCTAAAAACCCTAAAAACACCTAAATTTTTTTAAAACATTAAAAAAATCCTAAAAATATTAAAAAAACCGTAATAACGATGAAAACCCATAACAACCTAAAAACCAAGAAATCCTAAAATCATAAAAACCCTAAAAACCCTAAAACCCATAGAACCCCAATAAACTCTAAAAACCCTAAAGCCTCTTTAAACCCAAAAAACCATAAAATTTTTAAAACCCTTAAAACCCAAAAAGTCAAAAAAAGACCCAAAACCCTTAAAAGACCCTAAAACCACCCAAATGTCCAAAAAGGTCTCTAAAACCCGTACAAAAACCTCAAAAACACTAAATGGCCTTGAAAACACTAAAACATATAATGGACCCTAATACCAAAAAAATTAAATGAAACTTAGAACCCCCCAAAACAATAAAAATCCATAAAAACACTAGACACCCTAAAAGACTCTTACAACACCCAAAACCCTAAAATAACATAAACCCCTAAAAACCCTAAAACCCCATAAAGGATCCAAAAAGACCTAAAAATCCTAAAGGATCCTTAAAACCCAAAAAATCATAAATGACTCTAAGAAACCTAAAAATATACAGGATACTAAAAACCAAAAAACCCAAAAAGAAACTAGAAATCTTAAAAACCCAAAACGACACTAAAAGTCCAAAAAAGGCACAAAAAACCCTAAGGTCCCTAAAAACCGTAACCGACCCAAAAAAACCCTTAAAGACACTCAAAACACTAAAAACATTAATATACACTAAAAACCCCAAAAAAATTAAATGACCCTAAAAAACTATAAAAAACCATAAAACCCCTAATAAACCATAAATAGAAAAAACCAAAAAATCATTAAAACCTAACGGAACCCTAAAAACACATAAAACCCCAAAAACACTAAAACCACAGAAAACACATTAAAAACTAAAAAACAATAAATCACCTAAAAACCATTTAAAACCCTAAAACATGTACACCCCTCCCAAAAAAACAATAAGAACCTCTAAAAGTTACTAAAATAACTAAAATCCATAAAGTATCCCAAAAACACTAAAAATCAAAAAACCCCTAAAAACCCTAACCACCCAATCCCTAAAATACCCCGAGAGTATTGCTTCCAGGATTACGCTGCAAATGTCGAAATGGAAGGGCAAGTGCCTCTCCCAAGCTGGCAGGGTTTTCCTGGTTAACTCAGTCATCACCTCCATGTTCGTGCATTCTTTTTCCATCTACAAATGGCCGGCAGCACTCCTCAAAAGCTTGAATTCCAAAATAAGGAATTTTTTCTGGACTGGTTCAACCAGTGAGCAGATGTTGATCTCGGATTCATGGAAACATTACAAAAATCCAATTGATTTGGGCGGGCTTGGTATCAAGGATTTACGGAGTTTCAATGATTCCATGATTGGGAAGTATAAGTCTACTTCGGCCTCAGAGTGGCAGCCTGGATTTCATCGGGGAAAGATTCATAAACAGGTTATGTGATGGTTTTTCTGGGTACATTTCATCCTCCGTTTTGGACGAATTTGTGATCCTCTTACCAGGATATTATGAATCAATCAAAATGGATCGTGTCACGGTCCTCCGCCCTGAACTACTGGTCTACTCCTTGGCTAGATCATATCCTCTTGGAGGTGTTAATGCCTCCTCATGAAATGAAGAATTTAACCATTTCTGGCCTCATCCAGCAGTAGGACGACCTTGGGTTCTTGTTCCCGAGTGATATTATTCTGCAGATTCAGCAATATGCCTTTGGAGACACTGATACTCTCATTTAGCGGCCCAACATGGTGGGTATTTTCAGCACCTATGATTTCTACCGCCTAAAGTTCCAACATGGGATGACTCGTCCATCGAGGATGTCCAAATTCAGGGCTCCTTTCATCCCCCCTTTGCACTTTGTGCTGATCTGGAAAATCTGGTGAAACTGGCTCCCAACTCTTGCCCAGCTAAAAGCGGCTGGATGGAATATTGCTTCTGCTTGTTTTTTATGCAGGGCGGCGGAAGAACAATGTGATCACATCTTCTTGAATTGTACCTTTTCCTCCAACCTTTGGCGGTATCTCCTACAATTCTTTGGCATGAATTCCTACCTCCAAGGATCGATCTGTGATTTTTTGTGGGGTCTGGTGGCGACGAAACAAAGTCATCAGGTTCATAATCTGTTGCTTGCTGGTGCGGAGGAAATCATTCACTATGTTTGGGCTGCTCATAACTCCTCCACCTTCAATCAGCATCCCCTTTCACTGTATGGAGGCATGGTTTCAGTGCACAAGATGATTCAGAATGCCTCATGAATTCAAACAGGTTCGATGTGGAATGATGTTAATGATCTAACCCAACTTCACTCTCTTGGGCTTGCTGGCTGATGCTGGAAGCCAATGGACCTGAAGTTGGTTAGATGGATTCCTCGAATTCTAGTATGGTTAAAAGTCAATGTTGATGGTGCTGCATTGGGAGGTCCGGGGCCCTCGGGGTGTGGTGATGTCTTTCGTACTTCAAGAGGGTTTTTCAAGGGTAGATTCTATCATTTTATTGGGGACGGTTGTGCCTATAATATGGAGCTTTGAGCCAATATAAAACTTGTGAGATACATGAGCCGGTTTGGGTGGCAGAGGATCTAGATTGAGTCAGACTCGATGCTTGTGGTTGCTGCTCTAAAGAAGTCTTCCAGGGATGTCCCATGGTGTTTACTTCCACTTTGGATCGAGTGCCATGATACATCCAGATCCCTTAGTTTTAGTGTGTCCCATGTTTATAGGGAGGCAAATTCAGTGGCGGACGCTCGCGCGAAAAGGGCGACTGATGAAAGATGCTCAATGTGGTCCTTCGTGTCCCCATCTTTTTGTTCTCCCTTTGTTGATTCAAATATGAAGGGTGGGACGCATTCGTGGCCTTGTCGCTCCATCTTGTAACTGTTTCTTTATGTTTTATTGATTTTGGGGGGCTAGGCTCACCTAGCCCTGAACCTCTTCCCCCCTAGAATCCCTTGAAACCCAAAAAAACCAGAAACACCCTAAAATAACCTAACACCCCTTAAAAGATCCCAAAAACCCCAAAACCCCTAAAAGACTGTAGAAACCCAAAATGACCGGAAAATCCACTACAAAAACATTTTATGTACTTTAAAACCCTAAAACACACTAAAAACCTTTAAAACCCCATAAAACACTAAAATTACAACAAAAACCCTAAGACATGTTAAAACCACTAAAAGCCATAAGAAAACCTAAAATGATAAAACAATCCTAAAACCTTAGAATACCCTAAAAAACTGAAAATTTAGAAAAACAACCCAAAACACCTAAAACCCCTAAAAATCCATAAAACAAATAAAAATATAAGGCAACTAATAATTCTAAAAACATTAAAAAACTAAGAATCTCAAAAAAAATCCTTAAAAAAATAAAAACACTAGAAATCCTTAAAAACACTAAAACACCACAAAACATTAAAAACCCTAAAAACATGAAAGAACCCAAAAAACACTTAAATCCCTAAACCCCCCAAAACATTAAAAATCCTAAAAAAATAAAAATCCCTAAAAAACTTAAAACCATAGGAAAACATAAAAAGATCTTAAAACCCTTAAAATACCTAAAACCCTAAAAAACCTAAAACCACTAAAATTCCTAAAATATGTGAAATACCCTAAGAAAAACCTAAAAACTCAAAAAAAAAAAACTAAAAAACCATAAAACCCTTAAAACTCAATGAACCCAAAAATTTCTAAACAAATCTATAATCCCTAAAACCATAAAAATAATAAAACTATAAATAATCCCTAAAACCAATTAGATCCCCTAAAACCCAAAAAAAACTATAAAAATATAAAACCCCCCTAAAAGACAATAAAACCCCTTAATCACCCTAAAACCACTAAAAAATAAAAAACTAAAGACCCCTATAACATATAAAAACACTAAAGACCAAAAAAACAAATAACCCTAAAAACATTAAAAATCCCAAAACCACTTAAACACCTAAAAACTCAAAATCCCTAAAATAATATAAAACTATAAAACCAAGAAAACCTAAAACCCCAAAAAAATCGTCAAAACCCCTAAAAACCCTAAGAGGACCAAAAACTAGAAAATCCCCAAAAATACCATGAAGAACCCTAAAAACCTAAAAACTCATAAAAACATTCCAAGCCAAAAAGAACCCTTAAACCCCCTTAAAAACCTAAAATACCAAAAAATCATTAGAAATACCAAAAAAATCTAAACCCTTGAAAATACTAGAAAACCCTATAATCCATAAAAAGCTTAAATCCATAAGATTCCCCAAATCCCTTAAAGACCCTAAAATCCCTTAACCCTAAAAACCCCTGAGTCCCAAAAAAACCTAAAATCTCTTGAAACATTAAAACCCTAAAAAAACTAGAAATCTTTAAATTACTAAAAACCTGAAAAACCCACACTAAACCTAAAAACATTATAAAATCATTAAACCCCCTAAACACCTTTAACCCCCCCCCCCCTTTAAAATCTGAAAAGAACTAAAAGACCCTAAAACCCCCAAATAACAATAAAACCCTAAAAACATAAAACCCCTAAAAGACCCTAAAAAATCTTAAACCACATAGAAGACCCTAAAACCCCTTAAACACGCTAAACCGCTAAAAAATTAATGACTCTAAAAACCATAAAACCCACGAAAAACCCTTAAAATCACTAAAATCACAAAAAAAACCATAAAATTCTGAAAACCCAAAAATGATCAGAAGAACACTAAAATAATAAAAAATCCTAAAAACCCTTAACCTGGAAAAACCCGAAAAGCCATAAAAATTAAACTCCAAAACAGAACCTAAAATCCCCAAAACTAGAAAACCCCAAAAAACCCAACCCCCCCCCCCCCCCCCCCCGAAAAAAAACACTAAAAACACCTAAAACCCTAGAAAACCGAAAATACCTAATAACTATAAAATCTGTAATAACCCTAAACTCCCCCAAAAATGTAAAACTAAAAAAATCATAGAATACCCCATTGAACATAAAATATTCAAAAAAACATAAAAACCCATAAAACCTATAAAACATTTAAAACAGCTAAGAACTCAAAAAAAACAAAAAACCCCTAAAAACCCTAAAAACTCAACAAACCCCTAAAAACCCTAAAAAACTAAAAACAATAAAAACCCAATTAAATCCTCAAAACCCATAAAATACACCAAAATCCAAAAAGAACCGAAAACCCCTAAAACCCAAATTTAACAATAAAACCCTGAAAAGACCATAAACCCCTAAAAACACTAAAAGACTACAAAAACCCTAAAAACCCTTAAAATACATGAATAAACTCTCAGAAGTCTAATAGGGAATAAAATCCCCTAAAATCCCAAAAAAGTTATTAAAACCCATAAAACACTATAAGTACTTAAAAAAAGTAAAAACCATAAAGGACCCTAAAACTCTAAAAAACATACAGGGACTTAAACCCCCTAAAAATACTATAAGCCCCTAAAACCCCTAAAACCCTAATGATCCATAAAAAACCCAAAGCCCCCATAAAAACATAATGTGTTCTAAAACCCAAAAAACCATAAAAGACTTTGAAAACCCCTAAATGACCTTAAAAAATCCAAAAATAAACCCAAAACCACCTAAAACCCTAAAAGACCCTAAAACCCTAAAACCCCTCAAAGAGCCTAAAATTACTAAAAACATAAAAGATTATAAAAATCCCTAAAACAATAAGAGGTCCAAAAAACCAAAAAAACCATAAAAAACCCAAACCCTTAAAAACACTAAATAACCATAAATGCTTAAAATCCTAAAACCCCATAAGAACACTAAAAAACTAATAGAATCCAAAAACACAAAAATCCTAAAATCCCAAAAACCCATAAAAACCATAAAACCCCCAAAACCCAAAAAAAACATAAAATTCCTTAATACCCCTCACAAATATAAAGCCTTTGAAAACCCCAAAAAACCCAATTAGACATCTAAAACCCCTAAAATACCCAAAAACCCAAAACCCCCCAAAACCCCACTTAAACTACATAACATCCATAAAATACCATAAAACCATAAAAGAACCAAAAACCCCTAAAAACATTAAAATCCATTAAATAACCTCAAAACACTAAAAACCATGAAACATTAAAAGACCCTAAAATTTAAAAAACCATAAAAACTATAAAAATCCTAAAAGAACAAAATATTATAAAAAAACTAAAACCATAAAAACCATAAAATCTAGAAAAAACCCCAAAAACCATAAAAAATCATTAAAACCCTAAAAACCCCTAGAACCCTAAAAACCCTAAAAACCCCTAGAACCCTAAAAACCCTAAAAACCCCATAAAACCCAAAAAAACCCCAAAATCTTATAAACCCATAAGACTAGAAAAGAAAATCTAAAACCCCAAAAAAAACTATAAATACCTTTAAAAACTCTAAAAAATAAATAAAAACCAAATAATATCCAAAAAACCCAAACACCCCAAAAAAATCCAAAAAAACCCAAAAAACCCTAAAAGCCCTAAAAATCATAAAAAATCCCAGAAACCAGAAACCATAAACCCTAAACCCCTTAAAAATAATAAAAAAATCATTAATGGCCCAAAAAATACTAAAAACCCTAAAAACCACTAAAATACAAAAAAAAAACATAAAAGCCCTAAAATCCATAAAAACCAGAAAAAACCCCGAACCTCTACAAAATACTAAAAGACTCAAAAAAACCTAAAAGAACAAGAAACACACTAAACATACTAAAGACCATAAAAAAATTCCCAAAAATACCCTATAATAACCTAAAAATACATTTGAAACTCTCAAACATGATAAATACCCTTAAAACACCTAAAAAGACTAAAAACAGAAAAATGTAAAAAAACCTCAAAACCCTAAAAACCTAGAAAACTTAAAAACCTAAAAATTCCTAAAAATTTAAAAAATAGGGTTAACAACCCTAAAACATTAAAAACCATAAATCCAAGAAAAATAAAAAACCCCCCAAAAAACCCCGAAAACTCTAGAATCCCAAGAAACCTAAAAAACTCTAAAATCCATAATAAACCCTAAAAACATAAAAAAGATGGAAAACCATAAAACCCAAAAATAACTAAACAAACCCTTAAAACCCAATAAAATCAAAAATCCACTAAAAACCTATGAAATACTTAAAATTACGGAAAGAACCCAATAAATCCAAGAAAACCCTAAAACCACTAAATTTGAAAAAATCATACAAAATCATAAAACCATCACAAAACAAAAAAAACATAAAAAACTAAAACCCCCAAAATAATGAACAATCCTAAAAACACTAAAACCCACTAAAATTCCTAAAACTCCTAAAACCCCAAAAATCAAATATAAACTCAAAAACCCCCAAAAATCCAGGAAACCCATGAAACCCAAAAACCCTACACCATAAGCCCTAAACCTAACACCCTAAACCCTACACACTACACTCTAAACACAACACCCTAAGTTTGATTCCCTAAATGATAAACCCTAAAACATACCCCTTAAACCCCATAGCCTACACCCAACACCCTAAAACCTTCACCCTATGCCCTAAACAAAATACACTACACCCTAAACCCTATACCCAACACCCTATACCCTATACCCTGCACCATATACCCTAAACTAGAAACCTTATACCCTGCACCCTAAACATTCAACCATACAACCTAAACCATACACATTAAACCGTACACCCAATACCCCCATACACCCTAAACAAAAAAACCTACACCTTAAACCCTACAACCTAAACCCTATACCCAACACCCTAAAACCAAAACCATAAACCCTACACCCTAAACCATATACCATATACCATGCAACCTATACTCTATACCTTATACCCTACACCCTAAACCCCATATTGTACATCGTCAACACAATAACTATAACCAAAAGCCTAAACAATACACCTTAAACCGTATACCATACCCATAAACACTAAACCCTACACCCCAAGCCTAATAACCAACTCCTTAAACCCTAAATCCAACACCCTATACCTTATACCCTGGACCCTAAAACCCATACCCTACACCATAAACTAAATACCCCACACCCCAAACCCTAATCCCTATACACTTAACCCAAAATCCTAAACCCAATACCCTAACACAAATCCCGAAACCCTAAACCCAATAATCTATCCACTAAACCCCACACACTAAAACGTATATACAACACCATAAACCCTAAACCCTTCACCCTAAACCCTATACCCTACACCCAAAACCAGAATCCCTACTCCCTAAACCCTATACCGTACACCCAAATTCCTAAACCCTACACACTAAACCCTATACCCTATCCCCTATACCAAAAACACTGATATCTAAACCCTATACCCTAAACCCTATAACCTACACCCTAAACCCTATACCATATAACATACACCCCAAACCCTAAAAAACACACCCTAAACCGTAAATCCTACACACTAAACCCTATACACATCACCATAAACCTTATACCCTGCTCCCTAAACCCTAAACCATAGTCCCTAAACCCTAACCCTGGTACCCAGAACCCTAAAATCTACACCCTAAACAATATACCCTTCACCCAAAACACTAAACCCTACACACAATACCATGTACCTAAAATCCTAAAACCAACACCCTAAACACTATAACCTACTCCATAAACCATAAAACTGACACCCGAAATCATATACCCTACACCCCAAACCCTAAATAATACACCCTAAATCTTATTACTTACACCCTAAACCCTAAACTATGCAGGATAAACCCTATAACCTATGACTTAAACCTTATACCATGAACTATAAATCCGATACCCTAAACCCTAAACCCAAAACCCTACACCCGAAACCCTGTACCAAATACTCTAAACATTATACACTACACACTAAACCTTATAACCTATACCCTAGATCGTAAACCCTAAACCCTAAAACCCTAAAAAACTCTAAAACCCATAAAACATTAAAAACCCTTATAAAATATGAAAAAACCTAAAAAACCCTAAAACCCTAAAAACCCTAAAATCCATAAAAATCCCTAAAAACACTAATAACTATAAAACCCCAAAAAACACTAAAAACATAAAAAACACTAAAAAACCTAGAAAACACTATGAAAACACTTAAAACCCCTAAACAACCCAAAAACATAAAAAACACAAGACACCCCTAATATAATAAAACACTTAAAATTCCCTAACAATAGTTAAAAAATCTAAAAACTCCAAAAAATCCCAGAAAATCCCTAAAAGAAACATGAAATCGCTATAAACCCTAAAGATCCCAAAAACCCTATAAAACCATATAAAACCCTAAAAACCGATAATAAAACCCTAAAACACAAAAAAATAATAAAAAAACCTAAAACCCTCTAAAACCCAAAAAACTAAAATCCCTTAAAAGACACCAAAAACATGAAAATAACCCTAAACCCCTTAAAAATAAAAATAAAAACCAAAACCCCCCTAAAAGACCCCAAAAAACATTAGAACCCAAAAAATCCATAAAATACACTAATATTCCCCCAAAACCCTAAAATACCCAATAAACTGTAAAAGATCCAAAACCCTTAAAAAAATACTTAACCCCCTAAAAACACTAAAAACATAAAAACCCAAAAACCACAAAACCCTATAAAACCCCTAAACCCTTAGGAGATAGTGGCTAAGCCTCCCATCTCCTTTCCCGTTCGGATTTCTCTAAGATGTCAAATCCTCTCATAGTGTGTCTTCTCTGGTGTGGATATTCCTTCTTTCCTATTATGGTTTCTCAGGCGTCAGCCTTCACAACGCTACTAATCCCTCCTTTGGCGGTGTGTTTCTCTGGGCTTGGTGGTTACCTTGCATGTTATTGGGCGTCATCATCAGACGAAGGCATCAACTTTGGTTGACTGGGTCAAATATGGTCTCCCTGGTGTGAAGCAATGCATATTCATGGAGGAGTGGGCCGGATCTGGTCTTCCCTTGGTGCGACATTGCAGAGCCATGGTGGACCTCTCAGATCTGGAATTTTCATTGCACAGTGCTTCATATCCATGGAGAAGCGTGACAGATATTGGTGCTACATTTTGCAGCGTTGCATATCTCTATCCCTTATCATTTTTGAGGGGTGATCTCAGCGGCGATGGGCTTTCATAGTAATAATTGGTTTCATGGAGGAAGGGGTTTCCCAGTTTCTTCTGTGGCTTATAATTATCCGAGCGACAACCAGGTGGGTTCATGTGACTGGGTGTCCTTCCTTGGGTTCATCCTTGTCTCGCGAAGCTGATGAAGTTCTGAGCCAAGGAGGGATTTTCTGGTTTTTATGGAATCATGATGGGGTACATTGGTATTGTAGGATGTTACATTGGATTGGTGTTGGCATGCTCTGTTATTTTGTGTGGGATTTTAGATTTATTTTTCCTCTGTCCACACAGATGATGCAGGTTTTTTCTCGATTCTCTTTGTTTTATGTGGTTGAAAAAGTTCTAGTTATGTTGTGCTACGTTCTGGTTTCTATTTTGGATTGTGGGTTTTGTGGACGGTTTGGTTGTGATTTTTTACTGGTGTTTGATATTGGTTTTGTTGTGAGGTTTTGGGCACTGTCTAGCCATGATATGGGTCTCTGTATGGGACTTATAGTTCTAGGATTGAACAAGGAGTTATGGGTGTTGTAGAATGGTTCTAGAAGTGGGTGCTTGAAGTTCGAGGTTTCTGGTTGTGCTGCTTGGTGTGAAGTTTTGGAAGCTGAATGGTTAGGAGGTGATGGTTGCTAGAATCTGAGTTGTTGGGTGTTGGCTGCTGCTTGAATGGAATGCGATGAAGGTGATGTTCATGATTTTGATGTTTGTGGTTTTGTGTTGGTGGCGGTGGATCTTCATTACAAGGAGGTGATAGATGTTCAAATCTATGATGCGGGATTCTGGTTTCTGATTGGATGGGAGGTGCTGATGATGATGCTTTTGAATTTCTGATTTCTTTATATTTTTGTGTGCTTTTTGGGTTTTCATTTTTTATGGGTTTGGGGATGTTAAGGGTTTTGGGTGTGGGTCGTTTGACTCCTCCCCTACCATGTCTTCTATGCCTTTTTTCTAATAAATTTTTGGTGGGTCTAGAATATCCAAACCCTACACCGACATTTCCCTAAAACCTAAAACCCTGAAAATTGCTCAAAACCCTAAAATCCACTAAAAACCCAAAAAACCATGAAAACCGTAAAACCCTCCAAAAACCTAAAAACCCAAAAACACTAAAACTATAAATACCTCACAACACTAAAAACCCATAGAAGAAACTAAAATCCCAAATAAAACAATAAAATATCCTAAAAATCCAAAAACACTAAAAGTACATAAAAAAATAAAAAATAATAAAAAACCAAAAGACCCTAAAACCTAAAAAACCCTAAAACCGTAGAACACCCTAAAACCCCCAAACCCCCCCAAAATACTAAAATCCCTAAAAGACCCTAAAAACTCATAAAACCCCTAGAATCCCTAAAAATAAATAAAAACCCCTAAAACCTATAAAAAATATAACCCCCCCCCCCCAATAGAGAAACCACAAAATAAAACAAAAAAAGTCTAACTCCCTCCCAAACAAATTCCTAAAAACCCAAAAACAACCATAAAATCCATAAAAAATATAAAACACTAAAACATCAAATAACCATTAATAACCATGAAATACCATAAAAAATTTTCATAAACCCTAAAAAACCCTAGAACACCAAAAAACCCTAAAAAATAAAAAAAATCACTAAATCCCCTTAAAAACATTAAAACAACCTAAAAATATTAAAACTCCATTGAGAACCTAAAAGCAATAAACGCCCCCCCATAAACTCTTAAAACCGTAAAACACCTAAAATGCCCCTAAAATGCATTAAAAGCCTAAAAACTCCAAAAACCATAAAAACCCAAAAAACACTAAAACCCTAAAAACCTTATAAAATATTTAAAACCTTAAACAACCATAAACACCCAAAAAATCCCAAAGAAGCCTAAAAACCCTAAAGGAACCTTAAAACCCTAAAAAAATAAAAAACCTATAATCCCATAAACCCCGAAAACCCTTAAAATCCTTAAAAAAGAAATAAAATCCTAGAATCCTAAAAGATCGTAAAAACCCTAAAAACCCAAAAATGCATCAAAAATACTAAAAGAACCTAAAATAAAAGAAAATCATAAAAGAACCTAAAAACACTAAATGAAAATAAAACCCTAAAAACACTAAAATACACCAAAACCCCTAAAATCCTCTAAAAACCCTAATACCAAAAAGGACCCTAAAAACCATAAACCCCCCATAAAAGACCCTAAAACAAAAACAAAACAAATCCTAAAGGACCCTAAAAACTCTAAATACCCCTAAAAACCCTAAAAACCATAAAATACCCTAAAAACCTAAAAAATCATAGAGTACCCAAACAACCATAAAAAACCTTAAACACCCAAAAACAAATCCTAAAAACCCTAAAAACCATAAAAACCTAATAAAACCTTCAACTATTAGAAACCCTTACAACACTAAAAATCATAAAAATCCCCAAACCGTCTGTAAAAATCTTAAAACACCCTAAAACCATAAAACCCCATAAAACAGTTAAAACCCTTTAAAATGCCTAAAAATTCTAGAAACCAAAAAAACCCTAAAACCCCAAAAAACCCAAAAAACCCTAATAAAAAAAACCCTAAAACTGAATGATAACTAAAACCCCTAAAAACTCATAAAACCCTAAAAAAACTTAATCCTATAAAACCCCTAAAACCCCATAAACCCCCCAAAAAAGACTGGAATCCTTTAAAAACTCTAAAAAATACCTCAAACCCCAAAAAACCATAAAACACTAAAAAGAATTTAAACCCATAAAATAATAAAAACCCAAAACACTAAAAATCCATAAAACCCATAACCATAAAAATGAAAAATATAGTAAAAACCCTAAAAACACAAAAAACCATAAAATATTACAAAAACCCTAAACCTTAGACCCTATACAGCAAAACCTCATAGTGTGTCTTCTCTGGTGTGGATTTTTATTCTTTCCTATTGTGGTTTCCCAGGCATCAGCCATCACAATGCTATTAATCCCTCCTTTGGCGGTGCGTTTCCCCGTGCTTGGCGGTTACCTTGCATGTTCTTGGGCGTCAGCATCAGACGAAGGCATAGAATTTGGATGACTGGGTCATATCTGGTCTCCCTGGTGTGAAGCATTGCATATTCATGGAGGAGTGGGCCGGATCTGGTCTTCCCATGGTGCGGCATTGTAGAGCCATGGTGGACCTCTCAGATCTGGAATTTTCATTGTGTAGTGCTTCCTATCCATGGAGAAGCGGGCA
The DNA here is from genome assembly GCA_963277665.1 of Viscum album. NCBI lineage: Eukaryota > Viridiplantae > Streptophyta > Magnoliopsida > Santalales > Viscaceae > Viscum > Viscum album. Next base: position 1,588,922,170 of record OY728121.1, on the reverse strand, counting down.
GATCTTGGTGCTACAGTTTGTGGCGTTGCAGATCTCTATCCCTTATAATTTTCGAGGGGCGATCTCAATGATGATGGACTTCCGTAGCAATAATAGGTTTCATGGAGGAAAGGGTTTCCCAGTTTCTTCTGTGTCTTATTATTCTCCGAGCAGCAACCAGGTGGGTTCATGTGATTGGGTGTCCTTCCTTGGGTTCATCCTTGTCTCGCGAAGCTGATGATGTTCTGAGCCTGGGAGGGTTTTTCTGGTTTTTATGGAATCACGATGGGGTACATTGGTTGCGTAGGATGTTACATTGGATTGTTGTTGGCATGCTCAGTTATTTTGTGTGGGATTTTAGATCTTTTTGTCATCGGTTCACACAGATGATGCAGGTTTTTTCTCAGTTCTCTTTGTTTTACGTGGTTGAAAAAATTCTAGTTAAGTTGTGCTACATTCTGGTTGCTATGTTGGATTGTGGGTTTTGTGGACGGTTTGGTTGTGAATTTTTATTGGTGTTGGATATTGGTTTTGTTGTGGGGTTTTGGCCACTATCTAGCCATGATCTGGGTCTCTGTATGCGACTTATAGTTCTAGGATTGAACATGGAGTTATGGGTGCTGCAGAATGGTTCTAGGACTGGGTGCTGGCAGTCCGGGGTTTCTGGTTGTGCTGCTTGGTGTGATGTTTTGGAAGATGACTGGTTAGGAGGTGATGGTTTCTAGAATATGAGCTGTTGGGTGTTGGCTGCTGCTTGAATGGGATGCGATGAAGGTGGTGTTCATGATTTTGATGCTAGTGGTTTTGTGTTGCTGGCAGTGGATCTTCATTACAAGGAGGTGATATATGTTGAAATCTATGCTAGTGGATGCTGGTTTCTGATTGGCTAGGAGGTGCTGATGATTATTCTTTTGAATTTCTGATTTGGCTATATTTTTGTGTACTTTTTGGGTTTTCATTTTTTATGGGTTTGGGGATGTTAAGGGTTTTGGGTGTGGGTCGTTTGACTCCTCCCCTCCCTTGTCTACTATTCCTTTTTTCTAATAAATTTTCGGTGGGTCTAGAATATCCAAACCCTACACATACATTTCCTTAAAACCTAAAACCCTTAAAATTCCTCAAAACCCTAACATCCACTAAAAAACCCTAAAAACCCTAAAACCCCTAAAACCCTCTAAAAATCTAAAAACCAAAAAACACTAAATCTATAAATACCTTAAACCAGTAAAAACCCATAGAAGACAATGAAATCCCGAATAAAACAATAAAATATCCTAAAAATCAAAAAACACTAAAAGTACATAAAAACCTAAAAAATAATAAAAAACCAAAAGACCCTAAAACCTAAAAAACCCTAAAACACCGTAAAAACACCCAAACCCCCCAAAATCCTAAAATCCCTAAAAGACCCTAAAAACTCATAAATCCCCTGGAATCCCTAAAACGAAATAAAAACCCCTAAAACCCATAAACAATATACCCCCCCCCACAGAGAAACCACAAAATAAAACTAAAATATTCTAACCCCCCCACAACCAAATTCCTAAAAACCCAAAAACACACATAAAACCCATAAAAAATACAAAACCCTAAAACATCAAAAAACCTTTAATAACCATGAAATACCATAAAAATATTCATTAACCCTAAAAAACCCTAGAACACCCAAAAACCCTAAAAAACCAAAAAATCACTAAAACCCCTTAAAAACTTTAAAACACCCTAAAAATATTAAAACTCCCTTGAGAACCTAAAAGCAATAAACTCCCCCCCCCCATAATCTCTTAAAACCACAAAACCCCTAAAATGGCCATAAAATCCATTAAAAGCTTAAAAACTCCAAAAACCATAAAAACCCAAAAAACACTAATACCCTAAAAACCATAAAAATATTTAAAACCATAAACAACCCTAAACACCAAAACAAATCCCAAAGAAGCCTAAAAACCCTAAAGGAACTTTAAAACCCTAAAACCCTAAAAACCCCATAATCCCTTAAAACCCAAAAACCCTTAAAATCCTTAAAAGAAGAAATAAAATCCTAAAATCCTAAAAGATCATAAAAACCCTAAAAACCCAAACATGCTTTAAAAATACTAAAAGAACCTACAATAAAAGAAAATCCTAAAAGAACCTAAAGACAGTAAATGAAAAATAAAAACCCTAAAACCCTAAAATACCCCAAAACCCCTAAAATCCTCTAAAAACCCTAAAACCCAAAAGGACCCTAAAAACCATAAAAACCCCCATAAAAGACCCTAAAAAAACAAATCCTAAAGGACCCTAAAAACTCTAAATACCCCTAAAAACCATAAAAACCATAAAAGACCCTAAAAACCCTAAAAAATCAAAGAGGACCCAAACAACCATAAAAACCCTAAAAAGCCAAAAACAAATCCTAAAAAACCCTAAAAACCTAATAAAACCTTCAACCATTAGAAACCCTTACAACAATAAAATCATAAAAATCCCCTAAAAGTCTGTAAAAATCCTAAAACGCTATATAACCATTAAACCCCATAAAACTGTTACAACCTTTTAAAACGCCTAAAAATTCTAGAAACCAAAAAAACCCTAAAACCCCAAAAAACCCATAAAAACCCAAAAAACACATAAAACACCTAAAAACCTTTGATAACTAAAACCCCTAAAAACTCATAAAACCCTAAAAAACCTTAATTCTCTAAAACCCCCAAAACCCCATAAACCCCCCAAAAAAGACTGGAAACCTTTAAAAACTCTAAAAGACACCTCAAACACCAAAAAACCGTAAAACACTAAAAATCCTTTAAACCCATAAAATAATAAAAACCCAAAACACTAAAAACCAATAAAACCCATAACAAAAAAAACGCAAAATATAGTAAAAACCCTAAAAAACCCAAAAAAACCATAAAATATTACAAAAACCCTAAACCTTAGACCCTACACAGAAAACCATAAACCATAAACCATAAACCTTATACCCTATACCCTACACCAGAAAACATAATCCTTATAACCAAAATAGTATATTTTATGCCATAGAACCAAAATTGTACACCCTAAACCCTATATACTATACCCTAAACCCTATACCCAACCACCTAAATCTTAAACCCTACACACTAACCCTACATCATAAACAGTAAATCATACACCTTAAAATATAAAACCCAAAACCCTAAATGTCCATAAGAACTCTAAAAATACTAAAACAACAAAAAAACCCAAAACTCCTTAAATTCCACAAAACCCTCTAAAATAAACTAAAACCCATAAAATTCCATGAAAACTCTAAAAACCCTAAAACACTCCAAAAAAACCTAAACTCCCTTAAAATAACCTATAACCCATAAAAATATATAAGATCCTTAAAACCCTTAAAACCCCATAAAACCCCATAAAACCCCTAAATAACTTTTAAAACCACTGAACCCCCTAAAAATCATAAAAACATGAAAACTCTAAAAACCCTCAAAACCAAAAATAACCCTAAAACCCATAAAAACCCAAATACCAATAAAATCTCTTAAAAACCCTAAAACCCAAACCCCTAAAAATCCCTAAAACCCCTAATTAAACCTCAAAACCATAAAAACTACCAAACGTTATAAGACCCTAAAAATCCCAAAAACAATAAAACCCGAAAAAGTCCCTAAAAATTTAAAAAGACACTCGAATGACCCAAAAAACCTTATAAAAAACCAAAAATGACCTTAAATTATATGAAGACCTACAAGACATAAAATCCAAAAAAATTCTAAACACCCTAAAGAACCCTAAAAAACATAAAACCCTAACACCCCCCCCAAACCCTGAAAGACCCTAAAGTCCTAAAAAGACCCTAAATCAACTAGAAATACACTAAAACTCTGAAAAAATTCCCAAAAACCATAAACCCCTTAAAAACATAGAAACCAAAAAAACCCCTAAAAACCATAAAACACAAAAAACCCTAAAAACTCTAAAACCCCTAAAACACGTAGAAAAGCATAAAAATCCAAAAAAATGCATATAAATCCTAAAAAACATCAAAAACCCTAAAAGACCCTAAAAGACCCTAAAAGACAGTAAAACCACATAAAGGACCCAAAATATCCTAAATAAACCCCAAAATCCTCAAATACCCCTAAAGCAACCCTAAAATCAAAAAACCCCTATAACCCCTTAAAACCCCTAAAAACTCAAAAAACCCTTAAAAACATAAAAAACCCTAATGACTCTAAAATCCCTTAAAACCTCTAAGAACCCTAATAAATCTAAAAACCCCAAATCCCAAAAAATCCCTAAAAACCTTAAAAAATCCTAAAACCCTACAAAACCCTAAAACTTTTAACCCCTAAAAGACCCTAAAAACCCTAAAAAGAGCCTAAAACACTAGAAGACCCAAAATCCCATAAAAGACCCAAAAAACCCCATAAAATCCCGATGACCCTAAAATCCACCAAAACACTAAAAGACCCTAAAACCCCTTAAACATCCTAAAACACCCTTAAACCCCCTAAACCCCAAAAACAATTTAAAATCCTAAAGGATCCTTGAAACCCTGAAATGCCCTAAAAGACCCTAAAACCCCTAAAACACACAAAAAGACACTAAAATCCCAAAAAAACTATAAAAGAACCAAAAATACCTTAACCCCTAAAATATGCTAAAACCCTAAAAACACAAAAGGACCCAAAAAGACATCAAAATCCCTGAAAATCATAAAAGTCCCTAAAACCCCTAAAAACCCAAAACCCCCTAAAAGACCATAAATACCACAGATTTATGAAAACCAAGAAAACCAATAACAACCATAAAAACCCTCAAAACCATTAAAACCCCTGAAATCCTTAAAACCCCCAAATAACCCCAAAAACCTAAAAATACTAGAAATCCTATGAATACTAAAATAAACAATAAAAACACCTAAAAGCTTAAAAACCCAAAAAACCAAAAACCAAAGAAACCATAATATTCATAAAAACCACAAAACCCAAAAAAACATAAAATCCCTAAAACCCCGAAAAATATCTAAAAATTGTGAATACTCTAAAAACACAGAAAAACCATAAGAATCCTAGAAAACAATAAACCTTAACAACCCTAACAAACACTAAATCCCCATATATCCCAAAAACCCCCAGAATTCCATTAAAAACCCCAAAGAACCTTAAAAACTCCCCAAATCCTAAAAATACAAAAAAAACAAAAATCATTAAAAACCCTAAATTCCATAAAAAAAATTGAAACCCAAAATCCCAAAAAACAATGAAAACCCTAAAAAAATCCAAAAACCCAAAAAACCTATAAAAACACTTAAAACCATAAAATTTACAAAAAAACCTAAACCTTACACCCTACACCCAAAACCATAATACCTACGACAAAAAATCTATAACGTAAACCCTATAATGGAAACCCTACACCCGAAAACTGATACCCTACACCCTGAGCTACAAATCCAACACCCAATACCCTATACCACACACCCTAAACCCTAAACCCTAAACCATGAACCCTATACCCTACACCACACACCCTAAACCCTAAACCCTACACCCTAAACCCTATAACCTACACCTTAAACTCAAAATAATACCACATAAACCCTAAACCCAACACCATAAACCCTAGAATATCCTAAAAACACTAACATTAAAAGAACCAGAAACCCAAAAGGACCCTAAAAACCTCTAAAAACCTAAAAATCATGAATTTTCCTATATATTTTAAAAAACCTAAATACCCTAAAAACCTAAATACCCTAAACACCCTATAATATCATAAAACCCCTAAAAATCATAAATTACCCTAAACCCCCTTAAAACCATAACAAATCCAAAAAACCATAAAAAGATTAAAAAGGTTGAAAACCCCTGAAAACCCCTAAAAGACACAAAAAATCCAGAAACCCCTTAAAACCATAAAAATCCACAAAATCCCTTAAGATGATGACTAAATCCTAAAACCCCCCCAAAAACCCTAAAATCCATTTAAACAAAGAAAAAGATCCCAAAAATATCAAACAACCTAAAGCCCCCAAAAATCATATCAACACAGTGTAAAACCCTATAAAAACCTACTAATCTAAAAAATCCCCTAAACACCATAAAACCCTAAAAACCTTAAAAACTAAAAACCCAAATAAAACTATAAGAAATATATAAAACCCATAAAACCCATAAAAACCCTAAAACTATAAAAAAGGCCATAAAACACACTAAAACCCTAAAAAACCCCCTAAAAGAAAAAAACCCAAATACTCATAATAATTATAAAAAGAAACTAAAAGGCCATAAAAACACAAAAAATCCCAAAACTCTATTAAACCTTAAAACCCCTAAAAACCCTAATGATCTTAAAATGGCATTATATCCAAAAATCACATTAAAACCGTAAAAACCGTAAAAATCATAAAAACCCTAAAAGACCTTAAAACCAAAAAATACCATAAACAAGCATAGAAAACTTAAAAGATAAAAAAGGCATTAAAGGCCCTAAAGTTCCATAAAGACCCTAAAAAACCTGAAATACCTAAAAACCCTAAAAACCATAAAAAGCTGAAAACCCCTAAAAACCACTAAAACACCAAAACTCCCTAAAACACTAAAAACCTTAAAATAAAGAAAAAACCTAAATATCATAAAAACCATAACACCCCCCCCCCCCAAGAACCTAAAAATCCATAAAACCCTTAAAACCCTAAAATAATTACAAACCCTAAAAGTCCCGAAAAACTCTAAAAATTCTTAGAAGACCCAAACAGCCATAAAAAACCCTAAACACAAAAAAAATCCTAAAAACCCCTAAAATCCCTAAAAACCTAAAAAAACCTTTAACCCTTAGAAATCGTTAAAACACTAAAAATCATAAAAATACACTAAAAGTCCGTAAAAGGTCCTAAAACGCTCTAAAACCATTAAATCCCATAAAATAGAAAAAACCATTAAAAACCACTAAAAATTCCAGAAACCCATAAAATACCAAAAACCCCTAAAAACATCTAAGAACCCTAAAAAAAAACCTATGATACCTAAAACCCCCTAAAACTCATAAAACCCTAAAAACCATAATCCGCTAAAAACCCTAAACCCCATAAACCCCCCAAAAGACTAGAAACCAATAAAAATTCTAAAAAACACCTAAACCCCCTAAAAACCCTAAAACACTAAAAACCATTCAAACCTGTAAAATAATAAAAATAAAAAACACTAAAATCCCCTAAAACCCATAACCATAAAAACCCAAAATATATTAAAAACCCTAAAAAACCCAAATAACCATAAAATATCCCAAAAACCCTAAACCTAAAACCTTACACCCCAAAACCTAAACCATATATCATAAACCCTATACCATATACCCTACACCAGAAAACAAAATCCTTAGACCCAAAATAGCATACCGTATGCCATAAAACCATAACTGTACACCCTAAACCCTATATCCTACAGCCTAAACCCTATACCCAACCCCGTAAATCTTAAAACCTACACCTTAACCCTACTCCATAAACCCTTAATCAGACACGTTAAACCCTTAATCAGACACCTTAAACTGTAAACCCTAAAACCAAAACCATAAATTTCCCAAAAAACTCTAAAAATACTAAAAGAACAAAAAAAACAAAAAACCATTAAAAACCACTAAAACCCATAAGATACACTAAAACCCATAAAATAAAATGAAAACTCTAAAAACCATAAAAAACTCCAAAAAACCTAAAAACCCTTAAAATATCCTAAAAACCAGAAAAACATAAAAGATCCTAAAAACCCCATAAAACCCATAAATACCATTTAAAACCACTAAAAATCCTAAAAACATATAACCTGAAAACACTAAAAACATTAAATAACCCTAAAACCCGTAAAAACCTAAAAATTCCTAAAATCTCTAAAAACCCCTAAAACCCTAAAACCCCTAAAAATCCCTAAAACACCTAAATAAACCTCAAAAACCATAAAAAATACCAAACATTATAAGACACTAAAAACCCCAAAACATTAAAACCCCTAAATGTCCCTAAAATATTAGAAATACACTTGAAGGACCCTAAAAACCTAATAAAAACCCGAAAATACCCTTAAAATCTGTCAAAACCTAAATGACATAAAAGCCTAAAAAACTCTAAACACACTAAAGAACCTTAAAAAATATATAACCCTAAAAACCCTAAAAGACCCTAAAACATCTAAAAATACACTAAAACTCCCTAAAAATTCCATAAAACCATAAAACCCATTAAAAATTAAAAATTATAAAACCCCCTAAAAACCCAAAAACCCCTAAACTACCAAGAAAACCATAAAAATCCAAATATATCCCTAAAAACATTAAAAACCATCAAAAACCCAGAAAGACCGTAAAATACCCAAAAAGACCAAAAAACACCTAAAGGACCCAAAAATATCCTAAATATACCCTAAAAGCCCCAAATAGCTATAAAGAAACCTTAAAAATCCTAAAACCACTAAAACCCCTTAAACCCCCTAAAAACTCTAAAACCCTTTAAAAACATAAAAATACCTAAAGACCCTAAAAACCCCTAAAAACCCGAAAAACCCTAATACACCTAAAAACACTAAAATCCCTAAAAATTCCTAAAACCCCAGAAAGATCCTAATACCCTAAAATCCATAAAATCTATTAACCCCTAAAAAACCGTAAAAATCCTAAAAAGAGCCTAAGACACTTAAAGACCCTAAATCCCTTAAAAGACCCAAAAAAAACCCCAAACACTCCCAAAGACCCTAAAATCCCCCAAAACCCTAAAAGACCCTAAAAACACTAAGATACCGTAAAATACCTTAAACATCCTAAAACACCCTAAAACCCCCTAAACCCCAAAAAACAATTTAAAATCCTATGGGATCCTTGAAGCCCATAAATTCCCTAAAAGACCATAAAACCCCTAAAACACCCAAAAAGAGACTAAAAATACCAAAAAACTATTATATACCCAAAAATACACTAAACCCCAAAAATATTCTAAAACCCAAAAAATAGAAAAGGACACTAAAAGACCCAAAAATCCCTAAAAATCATAAAAGTCCCTAAAACCCCTGAAATGTAAACAAGGATGATGGATCCTGCATCTCCTGGTTCCTCTCACTTTTAGCTTCTCCAGCGGCATCTACTCCTCGCATGGTGCTCCTTCGGCGTGCCTATGGATTTTCAGGCGTCGGCTTGCTCAGCGCTGCTGCTTCCCCCTATAAGGGTGCATTTTATCTAGTTTGATGGTACCCTCAAAGATCTACTCAGGCAGAAGCTCCAGATGAAATCTTCTTTCAAGAAAAAGAGGGTTTGATCTAGACCATCTGGCTTGTGGCGTTATCGAGCTTTGGTGGGATCGGTCGGATCGGGTCTCTCCTATGTGTGGTGAGTCAGATCTCTAGAGGTTTGGTCGGGTCTGGTCCTACTAGCGTGCGGCTTTGTAGAGATTTGATGGGGTGGGTCGGATCTGGTCTTTCCTCTAAGTGGCGCTTTAGTTCCATATAGGCAATGGTCGATCCCGTTTTTTCCGGAGTGCAGCTTTGCTTCTCGATTGTTTGGGGAAGATCTGTGTCTCTCGGCTTGTGACGTTGCAGTACATTAGATGTTCTATTAGATGGTCTTGGTGGCAGGATAGTATGGCTCTAGCAGAGGTTTCAAAAGATGTGGATGGAGCTTTGCTGGTTCGGTGGTGGCCTAACTAGTTCTCTGGTGTGGGTTTTCAGGTCGGCGTAGTACCAGTTTGTGCAAAAAAGGTAGGTTCGTGCTTCTAGTTCCTATGTTTCATTTTTGCACTATGTTGTTGATGAAAGACTGGCCATTTTGTGTTGTGTGGATGCTTCGTTTGACTGTGATTTCCTTATCCATAGCGAATTTGGATGTGATCTATTACTGGGCTATATTGTTACGAGTTTGAAAAAGGAGTTCTAGGTGCTATGGTTTGGCCCTAGGAGTAGGTGTTAGTGTATCGATGTGATTGATTGGTTGTGTGATTCTACTTGCTTACAAGGTTTGAAAGGCTTTGCTAGTTGTTGGGATCTGTGGTGCTGAATTCTATTTTATTCTAGGATTTGATGTGATGAAGCTATAAGTTATGGGCATGGGTGTCGATGGTTGTGTGTCGTTGATTGTATCTCTAGGAGTGGCATTCTTGATGTTTTTAGGATAAGAGGTCCCCGATGATGGTATCTAAGATGATGGAGGATGGATGCTACTTGGATGGGTATGGTTGACGAGGGTGATGGATATTGGAAACTGAGGTGCCGGATTTTTGATGATTATTGGCTAGAAAATGTTGAGGCATATGTCTATGTTTTTGGTGCTGGTGACGTTGTGTTGTTGGTAGTTGTTTGGACTGGTGAGGTGGTACTGGAGGCTGGAGATAGTGAAGTGGGATGTTGGTTTCTGCTTGGATGGGAGGTGATGAAGGTGATATTTTAGCATTTCTGCTAGTTTCTACTTGGTTGGGAGATGCTGAAGATGCTTCTTTATTTCTGATTTTTATGGTTTTGTGTCTCTTTTGGGTTTTTTGGTGTCTTTTGGGTCTTGTGGGGGTGTCCAAGGTTTTTGGGTTAGGGTTGATTGACCATGCCCCTCCCTTGTCTGATGTTTTTTTCCTAATAAATTGGGGGGGGGGGTCAAGAATAGCCTGACCCTCACATCTTCCTTTCCCTAAAACCCCTAAAAACCCTAAAACCCCTAAAACCCCTAAAAGACCATAAATACCCTAGAACATGAAAAATAGAGAAAACCAATAACAACCATAGAAACCCTAAATACCATTAAAACCCCTAAAATACCTAAAACACCCTAATAAACCCAAAAACCTAAAAGTTTTAGATATCCTATGAAACCTAAAAAAATAAAATCCCAAAAAAACCAAAAAACCTAATAAAACAAAAACCATGGAAACCGTAAAATTCATAAAAACCACAAAAACGAAAAAAACCTTAAAATCCGTAAAACCCCTTAATAATCCCTAAAAAATGTGAAAACTCTAAAAACAAAAAAAAACCATAAAAAACCTAAAACACAAATAAACCCTAAAAATATAACAAACACTAAAACCCCATATATCCCAAAACCCCCATAATTCCATTAAAACCCCACTGAACCTTAAAAACTCTCAAAATCCTAAAAATACTAAAAAAACCTAAATCATTAAAAACCCTAAAATCCATAAGAATCCTAAAACCCATAAAACCTCTAAAAACAATGAAAACCCTAAAAATCGAAAAACCCAAAAACCCATAAAAACCATTAAAACCATAAAATCTCCAAAAACCTTAAACCTTGTACCCTACACCCCAAACCCTAAGTAATACAACAAAAAATATACACCCTAAACCCTAAACCAAAAACCCTACACCCGAAAACCTATACCCTACACCATGAACCAGAAACCCAACACCCAATACACTATACCCTACACTCTAAACCCTAAACCCAGAACCCCTAACCCTATACCCTACACCATAAAACTCAAACCCTACACCAGACACCCTAAAACCTACACCCTACACCTTAAACCCTATAAACTACACCTTAAGCCCTAAATCATAGAACATAAACCCTAAACCCTACACCCTAAACCCTAGAAGATACTAAAATACACTAAAACATTAAAAGAACCAAAAACACTAAAAGACCCTAAAAACCATTAAAACCCCTAAAAATCATAAAATTCCCAAAATATCCTAAAAAACCTAACACCACTAAAAACCTAAAAACCTTAAACCCCCTAAAATATCATAAAATCCTAAAAAAATCAAAAATGACCCAAAACCCCCTTAAAACCCTAACAAATCCAAAAAACCCTAAAAATATTTAAATTGACAAAAACCCCTTAAAAGCCCTAAAAGGCCCAAAAATTCAGAAACACTTGTAAAACATAAAATCCAACAAACCCTTAAGATGATAAATAAATCCTAAAACCCCCTAAAAACCCTAAAAACCACTAAAAACCCTAAAATCCCTTTAACCCACTGAAAGGAGCCCAAAATATCAAACATTTTAAAGCCCAAAAAACCCTAACAAGACACTATAGAACCTGATAGAAACCTAAAAATACCAAAATTACCATAAACATCCTAAAAACCATAAAAAATTAAAAACTAAAATAAAACACTAAAAAATCCTTAAAACCCATAAAACCCATAAAAACCCTAAAACTATACAAAAAATTCCATGAAGCACACTAAAACCCCATAAACCCCCTAGAAGAAAAAAACATAAATACCCTTAAGAATAATAAAAATACCCTAAAGGCTATAACAAAAAAATAAATACCTAAAACTCTAATAAACCCTAAAACCTTTAAAAACACAAAAGACCTTAAAATGGTTTAAAATCCAAAAACCCCATTAAAACCCTAAAAACTCTAAAAATCATAAAAACCCTCAAAGACCCTAAAAACCATAAATGACCGTAAAAAACCATGAAAAACTTAAAATAAACAAAGGAATTAAAGACACTAAAGATCCCTAAAGACCTTAAAAACCCTAAAATACCTAAAAACCCTAAAAACCCTAAAAAGCCTAAAACCCCAAATAACCCCTAAAACACCAAAACACCCTAAAACTCTAAAATCCATGAAAAATATAAAACACCAAAATATCCTAAAAACCATACCCCCCCCAAATCCACTAAAATTCCATAAAAACCCTAAAAACCCTAAAACCATTAAAAACCATAAAAGACCCTAAAAACCCTAAAAAATCCTAGAAGACCATAAAAACAATAAAAACCATAAACAAAAAAAAAACAAATCCTAAAAAACCACAAAACCCATAAAAACCGAAAAAAACCTTTAACCATTAGAAACCCTTAAAACACTAAAAATCATAAAAATACCCTAAAAGCCCGTAAAAGATCCTAAAACACCCTAAAACCATAAAATCCCATAATATAGATAAAACCTTTTAAAACCCTAAAAATTACAGAAACCCAAAAAAACCTTAAAACCCATAAAATCTCATAAAAACCCTAATAACACAAAAAACCCTAAAAACCAATGATACCTAAAACCCCCTAAAAACTCCTAAATCCCTAAAAAACCATAATCCTCTAAAAACCATAAAACCCCATAAACCCCCAAAATACTAGAAACCTTTAAAACTCTAAAAAAATAAATCCACTAAAAACCCAAAAACACTAAAAACCCTTAAAACCTGTAAAATAATAAAAACCCAAAACACTAAAAACCCATAAAACCCATAACCATAAAAACCCAAAATATAGTAAAAACCCTAAAAACTCCAAAACCCATAATGTATCCCAAAACCCTAAACCTTAGACCCTACACCCCAAACCCAAAAACATAAACCAAAAACCCTCTACCCTATACCCTACACCAGAAAACATGATCCTTACACCCAAAACTGTATACCGTATGCCATAAAACCAAAACTGCACACCATAAACCATATATCATACACCCTAAACCCTATACCCAACCCCCTAAATCTTAAAACCTACACCCTTACCATCCAACTTAATCCCTAAATCATTCACCTTAAACCGTAAAACGTAAACCCTAAACCCTAAATGTCCATAAAAACTCTAAAAATACTAAAAGAACAAAAAAACCCAAAACCCCTTAAACCCACTAAAATCCCTAAAATACTCTAAAACCCATTAAATACAATGAAAACTCTAAGAACCCTAAAACACTCCAAAAAAACCTAAAGACCCTTAAAATATCAAAAAACCCAAAAAAACATAAAAGATCCTTAAAACCCCATTAAACCCCTAAATACCTTTTAAAACCACTAAAACCCTAAAAATCATAAAAACCTGAAAACTCTAAAAAACCTTAAAACCTAAAATAACCCTAAAACCCAAAAAACCTAAAAATCCCTAAAATATCTAAAAACCCTAAAACCAAAAAACACCTAAAAATCCCTAAATCCCCTAAATAAACCTCAAAAACCATAAAAAACATCCAAATGTTATAAGACCTTATAAACCCCAAAATAACATTAAAACCCCTAAAAGTCCCTAGAAAGTTAAAGAGATAATTGAAGGACCCTAAAAACATAATAGAAAACCGAAAATACCATTAAAATCTATCAAAACCTAAAATTCATAAAAGCCTAAAATCTCTAAACACTCTAAAGAACCCTAAAAAACATAAAACCCTAATATCCCCCCAAAAAATATGAAATACCCTGAAACCCTAAAAGACCCTAAAACAACTAAAAATACATTAAATCTCCCTAAAAATTCCCCAAAACCATAAAACCCCTTAAAACATATAAACCAAACCCCCCCTGAAAAACCATAAAATCACAATTAACCCTAAAAAATATAAAACCCCCTAAAAATCTTAAAACCCCTAAACCACCTAGAAAATCATAAAAATCCAAAAAAAATCCCTAAAATCCCTAAAAACCATCAAAAACCAAGAAAACCCAAAAATACCCTAAAAGACCATAAAACCTCCTAAAGGGCCCAAAAATATCCTAAATAAACCCTAAAATCCCCAAATAACTCCAAAGCAACCCTAAAAATCCTAAAACCACTAAAACCCCTTAAAACCCCTAAAAAATCCAAAAATCATTAATAACATTAAAATCTCTAAAGACACTGAACCCCCCTAAAAACCCTAATACACCTAAAAACCTTAAATCCCAAAAAATCCCTAAAACCCTGAAAAATCCTAAAACCCTAAAAACCATAAAAACCGTTAACCCCTAAAAACCCTAAAAAGAGCCTAAAACACTAAGAGAACCTAAATCCCTTAAAAGACCCAAAACCACCATAAAACTCCCAATGACCCTAAAATCCCCCAAAACACTAAAAGACCCTAAAAACACTAAAATACCCTGAAACCCCTTAAACATCCCAAAAGACCACAAAACCCCCCCTAAACCCCCAAAAACAATTTAAAATCCAAAGGGATCCTTGAAACCACTACATGCCCTAAAAGACCTTAAAACCCCTAAAACACCCAAAAAGACACTAAAAATCCCAAAAAACTATTAAAGACCCAAAAATACCCTAAACCTCAAAAATATACTAAAACCCTAAAAACACCAAAGGAACCTAAAAGACACTAAAATCCCTAAAAATCATAAAAGTCCCTAAAACACATAAAGACTCTAAAACCCCTAAAAGACCATAAACACCCTAGAACTATAAAAACTGAGAAAACCAATAACAACCATAAAACCCTAAAACCCATTAAAAATCCTAAAACCCCTTAACAACCCCTAAAACCTAAAAATACTAGAAATATGATGAAACCTAAAATAAATAGTAAAGAACCCTAAAATAAAAAAAACCTAATGAACTAAAAACCATAGAAACCTTATAATTCATGAAAACCACAAAATGAAAAACCTTAAAATGCATAAAACCCCTTTAAATTCCCTAAAAATTGTCAAAATTCTAAAAACAATAAAAAACCAAAAAAACACCTAAAACACAGATAACCCTAAAAACCCTAACAAACACTAAAACCCCTTATATCCCAAAAACCCCCAGAATTCCATTAAAACCCCAACAGAACCTTAAAAACTCTAAATATCCTAAAAATAATAAAAAACCAAAAATCATTAAAACCCCTAAATTCCATAAAAAACCTAAAACCCATAAAACCCTAAAACCAATGAAAACCCTAAAAACTCAAAATACCAAAAACCCCTTATAACCCCATAAAAACCCTTAAAACCATAATCTCCCCAAATTTCGTGAACCTTACACCCTACACCCAAAACCCTAATCCCTATAACAAAAAATATATACCCTAAACCCTAAACCAGAAACCTTACACCTGAAAACCTATACCCTTCACCCTAAACTAGAAACCCAACACCCAATACCCTATACCCTACCCCCTAAACCCTATACCCTGAACCCTAAACCCTATACCCTACACCATAAAACATAAACCATACACCACACACCCTGAAACCAACACCCAACACCCTACACCCTAAAGCTAATAACCTACACCTTAAGCTCTAAATCATACAACATAAACCCTAAACCGAACACCCAAAAACGTTGAAGATCCTCAAAAACACTATA
Source organism: Viscum album (assembly GCA_963277665.1). Classification (NCBI taxonomy): domain Eukaryota; kingdom Viridiplantae; phylum Streptophyta; class Magnoliopsida; order Santalales; family Viscaceae; genus Viscum; species Viscum album. The sequence goes on along the minus strand of OY728121.1, from coordinate 1,588,906,198 downwards.
ACATTAAAAGAACCAAAAACCCTAAAAGACCCTAAAACCCATTGAAAACTCTAAAAATAATAAAATTTATTAAATCTCCAAAAAACCAAAAACACCACAAAATATGAAAACCCTAAACCCCTAAAATATCATAAAAACCCTAAAAATCATAAATGACCCCAAACCCCCTTAAAACAACATCAAATCCAAAAAAACCCTAAAAAGATTAAAAAGAACAAAAACCCCTTAAAACACCTAAAAGGCCCAAAAATTCAGAAACCCCTGAAAACCATAAAAACCACAAAACCCCTTATGATGATAAATAGATCCTAAAACCCCCTAAAAATCACTAAAACGCTAAAATCCCTTTAAACCACTAAAACGAGCCTTAAAATATCAAACAACCTAAAGCCCCAAAAAACCATAACAAGACATTGTAAAACCCTATAAAAACCTACAAATCCCAAAAATACCAAAAACACCCTAAAACCCAAAAAACATTAAAAAACTAAAAAACCCAAATAAAACTCGAAAAAATCCTTAAAACCCTTAAAACCCATATAAACCCTAAAACTATAAAATAAGTCCATAAAAATCACTAAAACCACATAAACCCCCTCAAGGGAAAAAAACCAAAATACCCATAAGAATAATTAAATGAACCTAAAAGGCCATAAAAACACTAAAAATACCTAAAACACTAATAAACCCTAAAACCCCTAGAAACCCTAAAGACCATAAAAACTGTTTAAAATCCTAAAACCAAGTTAAAACCATAAAAAACCTAAAAATCAAATAAACCCTAAAAGACCCTAAAAACCATAAATACCTTAAACAACAATAAAAAACTTAAAAGATACAAAAGGCATTAAAGACCCTAAGTTCACTAAAGACCCTCAAAACCCACAAATACCTAAAAATCCTAAAAACCCTAAAAACCCTAAAACCCCTAAAAACACCTAAAACACCAAAACTCCCTAAAACAATAAAAACCCTAAAACACCTAAAACTCTTAAAAACCATACCCCCACAAAAGCCACTAAAAATCTATAAAAATATTTTAAACCCATAATACGCTAAAAATCCCTAAAACTATAAATACCCCAAGAAACTCAAAAAACATCAACAAACACCTAAAACCAATAAAACCCATAAAACCCCTTAAAACACTAAAAACAAAAAATCTTATTAACAAGAACCTAAAATGTAAGACCAACAACTGAAAATGCATACAATACACCCTAGAACCAAATATCTACACCTGAAACCCTATACCCTACACCGTAAACCCAAAACCCTACACCATAACCCATATACCCCAGACCCTATACCATAAAAAATACAACCTAAACCCTAAAACCGAAACCAAAAACCATTTAAACTAAAACCTAAACACTATATATTAACCCTAAACACTACACCCTAAACACTAACCCTATACCCTAAACTCAAAAGGACCATAAAAAACTAAATTAAACTAAAAACCCCTAAAATACCCTAAAAACCATAAAACCCCATAAAACCCTAAAATACATTAATCTCCCCCCAATCCCTAAATTCCCTAAAATCCATAAAAAAATAAAAACACTAAAAGAACCTAAAATCATTAAAAGGCCATAAAACCCTAAACACATAAATGACCCAAAAAAACCCCTTAAAAATGATAAAAACCCTAAATATCCTTAAAAAATATAACAAAATAATAAAAACACATAAAACCCTAAAAAAACATAAAATTGTAGTAACAATAAAAATTTATAAATATCCCTAAAACCCCATGAAAACCATTAAAATACCTAAAAATCCTAAAAACCTAAAAAACATTAAAAACCCTAAAACCCAAATAAACCCTAAAACCCTAAAAAGGCAACCCCCCTCAAAAAAAATCATAAAAACCCTAAAATACCATAAAACACAAAAAAAATGAAATCTTAAAAACCCAATTGTGCCAAAAATCCGTAAAAAGTCATGAAAACCAAAAAATACCCAAAAACCCCTAAAACACCCCAAAACCCAATAAATCACAAAAAGTACCTGAAACCCCTAAAAATTAAAAAATCACTAAATCCCTTTAAAACCCATAAACCCTAGACAAATCCTAAAACCCTAAAAACCTGTTATAAACCCAATAGTCTAAAATCTTAAAAACCTAAAAAACACTTAAAAACCCAAAAAACCATAATAATGCAAAAAAAGAAAAATACTAAAAACCAATGAAAAAATACACCGCATAAAAATTATAAAAAACCATAGAAACCATAAATCCCCTAAAAACCATTAAAATGCCTAAGATTATACTTAAAAATCCTAAAAACCCTAAAAACCATAAAAACACGACAATACCCAAAAATACTAAAAGACCCTAAGAAACAAAAAAAGACCCTAAAACCCCTAAAAACCATAAATAAACCTAAAACAAGCCTAAAACCCTAAAAACCTTAAAATCCTAAAAAATCCTTAAAATCTTAAAAACCCCTAAAACCATTAAAAAACCTAAATCTAAAAAGCCACATAACCCCTAAACCCCTTAAAAACCTAAATCCCCCTAAAACCCATAAAATCCCTAAAAATTCCTAAAAAAACAAGAATACCATATAGATCCCTAAAAACCAAAAAAACATAAAAACACCCTAAAGGCATAAAAATGATAAAAAACTAAAACAACACTTAAAACCCTAAAATAACCCAAAAATACCCTAAAAGACCCTAAATTTCCTAAACCTCCAAAAGACCCTAAAAGACCCTAAAACCCTAAAATACCTTAAGAACCCTAAAATAAATAAAAAAAATATAAAATACAAACCCCACCAGAAAAGATCCTAAACCCCCTGGTGCAGATTATGATGATGATGGTGGGGAAGGTTGGTAGACCTGTGCAGGATGATGGTTGCTCGTTGGCTAGGAAATTCTTTTGATGATGCTTTTATTTCTCCTTCTATTCTCGTTTTGTGTGTCTTTTGGTGTTTTTGGGACTTTTGGGTTTTTTTGGGGCGTCTAGGGTTTTTGGGTGTGGGTTGATTGACCCCGCCCCTCCCTTGACTGTTGTGTTTTCTTTTTTTCTAATAAATTTTGGGGGGATCAGGAATAGCCTGGCCCCAAGCCTTCCTTACCCTAAATACCTTAAGAACCCAAAAATCACAAAAACTGTAAATAATTATAAAAACCAAATAAAACCTTAAAACAATCTCAAAATGACCTAAAACCATAAAATCCCTCAAAATCCTCAAATCCCTAAAAACATTAAAACCCTAAAACCCTAAAATCCCGAAAAACTCAAAAAACACTAAAATCCATAAAAACACAAAAAACCCTAAAAATCCAAAAAGCACCTAAAAACCATTAAACACCCTTGAAACCCAAAAATCCCTTAAAAATCCCTAAATACCTCTGAAACCCCTAAAAATCATAAAACCCCCTTGAAACCCTAAAACCCATAGAAAACACTAAAAACCGAAATAACACTAAAACCCCATTTAAAACCCTAAAATCCTAAAAAAACATAGTCACCCTAAAAACCATAAAACCCCAAAAAAGACTGCAAAAACTAAAAGACCCTAAGATGCTGTAAAAACCATAAAATACCCAAAAACCGTTAAAATTCCATAAAATAACCTATAACCCCTATAAAACCCTAGAATACACTATAAACCCTTAAAACCCTAAAAAAATTAAAAACCTAACAAAAAATAAAACCATAAAAATTATAAATACCCAAAAAACTCATAAAACCCACTAAAACCCATAAAAACCCTAAAAAACTGTAAAAACTATACCCAAAACCCTAAACCGTAAAACCAACAGCCTAAACCCTACACCCTAAAACCTGTACTAGAAACCCTATACTATACTCCCTAACCCCTAAAACCTACACCATAAACCCTATGCCCTACACCTTAAACCAAAAACCTGATATCCTAAACCCTAAACCCTACAACTTAAACCCCAAATATTACACCCTATAAACATAACCCAATACCTAAAACCATAAAGGACCACAAAACCACTAAAAAATCTAAAATTCCCTAAAACACTTCTAAAACCCCTAAAAGACCTTTTTTCCCTCGAAAGACCGATTGCACCGAAAAAAATTGTTTGCAGGGGTTTAAATGGTGTGAAATCACTAATATTTGGTACAAAGTCTTTTAAAGGTCTCCAAAGGGTTTTTTTAATGGAGCCAAAAATACACAATGACTCTAATATCTAATATTCATAGGCCTAATTTCCAGAGGCGGGTGTTCGTTGGTGAACTTGGCCAACAACACTTATGAACTCACATTTGTTGAGAGGATGATAATTTGAGATCATCACACCCATTTGGGGGAATATTTCCTATTCCAGGACTCTCTTATAGATTTAAGTTATGTTCATGAATCCTGTGTTTGTTCTTAAGGAAGCCTACATGGGTGCCCCTAAAGTAACGATTAACTAATAATACACATGGGTTCGTAATCTTCTCTATGTATCTGGGGTTATCCATTAATGGAGGGATCTGTATTTATCCAGGGTTCTCCAAAAATGGTTTCATTTTTGTATCGTGTTCAGAGACACTTTGGTCTCTTTATGATGAAGACATTGGTTTTAATCCTTTTAGTGAGGTTTACTAGAGTTTACCGCCATCTAAGTCGACAAAAGATTTTTTTAATTTAGGATCAAACCCATATAATGTAATTCCTATTTATCCTAATGAGAGGAATATGAACCCATGTAGTTCAATACCAATTAATAGGGAACATCACCTTTTAAGGTCATGTGATGAGGACCGCCCCATGCAGTTTAACTTCATGTGTCAAGGACATCCATGAGAAAGGTGCTTGGTCAATGATGGTCTGTGACATGTGTCGAGGCATCTCAAGGGTCCAAAAAGAGATATGGTCTCCTTGGTGAATATGAACCTTATGTTAATATGACCTGAAGAACATTAGGGTGGATTTGGATGTTGGGTTTGTACCTCAGGGGGGTTCCTATGTATCATAGTTAGTCTATAATCAAAGCTCAGATAGTTTAGTGTGTTTGGGGCTTACACCTTTGGGGGAGGCCCATTTTAGGAGACATGATTGGATATTATTCAAGGAAACTATCCAAAAGAGTTTAAATATGATTGGGGATTACATCTTATAGGAGGCCCATGACACATATGGTTGGGGATTATGCATGGAAGTGGCCTATTTGAAGTTTTTGGATTGAAATTATGTTGTGATTACCATTAACCTATAATCCCATGTGAGTCATGCTCGGTGTGTGAAACAATAGTAGGTAGTAGACTTGATGATCACATGATTAGACTCTATCCATTGATGGATGGTGCTGGATCCCAAAGGGAGAGGTGCAGGTCATTGATTGTGATTTTCTCCTCTTTTATTTTCATAGATAGGATAGTCACTTCTAGCGATTCATTTTGGTATATCCCAGGTTAGGTCATATAGGAAGAAAAGTGTCACCTCCCGCAATAAAGAATAGTGGCTTACCCTCAGTAGGAGTTCCCTAAAATTGGTTTTTAGGGGAAGGACCTCATTCCATGTCAAAGGGAAATGAAAATGTGATCCCCTTTATTCCTTATCAGAATTGGGAGGTTCATGTGAGTAACCCAAGGTCAGAACCTGCATTAAAATGAAAATTTTAAATATGAGGTCATTCCAAAGTCCCACCTAGTTGTGAAGGCTACACAAGTGACCTCTATTACCACATATATCAAATCTTGATAGGAAATGATGATGTTCCCAATGATCTTAACATGCATATCTGGTGGATTTGTAAGGGGAATTGGTCTGATGTTATTAGACTAGTTCATGGAAGGAACAATATGGGGACTGATGATATGACCGAAGGGAGTGACAGGAGCCAGAGATTACTCCCTAGGATTCCCCATTCTGCATAGCATGTTCTTAGGTAGGATGTGGTTACATCCTCATAACATATTTCTATTCAGGTGAAGGTTCTATCCCTATAAGACTGTTTTATGTAGACCTGGGTTATAGCTTCATAGTGTGTGGCTATGCGGGGCCTGGTTCCATCCACAAAGTCTGTTACTATGTAGGGTTGACATTATCTTATGTAGCGTTTGACTATGCGTGGCAAGGTTCCACCCATATAGAATTTTTCTATGCGGTATTCTTTTCCAAAAAGGGTTCATCCATTTTATTCCCCATGGGGTGGTGTCCAAAAATGGTTTTGGAGTTTGTGGATGAATGGATGATTTATTATATCACTCTGTCTTCTATGTGTTAGATTTTTACCTACAAGGAATTGAAGGAAAGGCTCTATCTTTGGAGGTTCCTTTTTCACTCATCTCATTCAACTCTCTTCAGTTCTATATATTATCTTATGTTCTTGGTCCCCCTTAGGTTATATTTATAGAAACTTAGATGTACTAGATACTGGCATGGTCGTTCATTAGTGATGCGCCACATGCATTGTTTTGTGGGTTCTTAAGAGGACTCCCCTGCCCGCAAATGAGTTAGTCAACGAGGAGAGGTCATTCATGGGGGAATAAATCAACATTCAACCCTATAAAAGGCTTTTTTTTTTCAGGATCCGGTGTTACCGCCTTATCCCATGAACTGTTTAGTTTTTGGGGATGGTCATTCATGGGGGTGTAAATCACCGCTCATCCCCATAAATAACTTTATTTCATTTTAAAGATTTAATGGTTCTATCTCATCCCAAAAACTCTTTTCGGTCATTGGTGATTTGTAAGATAGTGGGACACAATACGGAGTGGCATTTCATGGAGAAATTTTTTAGTTTGTTTAATTGACCCATCCTTCATGGATCACCCATTTTGAACATTCTTCCTCAAACTATTCTTTCAATTTTTTTCCTTTTTCAAATAAATGAAATTATTTTGATCTTCTGTGTGGAATTTTTAGGACACAACCAATGCTCCCCATTGGAATTGGTTCTAATCAGGATGAAGATAAGGCTATTTCAATGAATAATAAGTTTAGATTTGAATGAAGGATTAGATAATACTCCAATTTTTTCTGATCCAAGGGACTTGGAGAACATAGATGTGACTATTTATAGGGTTACATAGAAATACCTAAAAACTTTGTGGCTTTTCTATTATTGACCTAATTTTTCCCTAATTCCACTATTATGTGGGCTTAGTAAGAATAACTTGAATTTTTAATTGTCCACCCTTTCTGGTTTTTTGTTCTAACAAGTTTTTTTCTTACTTGGTTTTTTAATTGATTTATTTTTACTAAACCATGTGTAGAATAAGTTTAGAAAGTTCATACTCTAATTTTACCCAAGGTTCCCTTTGTAGGGTTTTCAAACTGAAAAGTTTTATGTCACTTTTCATGGGCTGTTTGGAGTCTTTTAAACCAAACTAATGTTACAGATGTTTTAGGACCACAATTTTCATGGTGAGGGCCATAATAGGGATTATTAGATGAGAATGTCCCCATATTTTTTAGAAATTAATGTGGGATTTTTATTGACCATTGTTTTGTGATTTCTAAATATGAAACATGATATGGGGAAAGTATGAGAATAGTCACTATAGTAATGGTTTCCAACATGATGTTGTTGGGGGCGTATGGAGGTAGGAAAACCCTATCTTGTGGATGAATTTTCCTTTGGTTGAAAGGCCTTTTTAGTGGGAGTATTATATAGATCCAACTAGGGCATACTATTCACAGTAAAATAATGGAGTCCATATGACACTGACCCTCAACTTTTGATAGCCAAGGACACCTTTGTTTGACTATGTACAATATGCTAAAATTGGATATCCATAAAAATACCACCAAAAAGGTCTGTTAAACAAGGAGAATTCATCCCCTGGAGAGGCTTTTCATACCTTTATAAGACCCTGAAATGTCATGTTGGAAACCATTCCTATGGTTACTCCCTATTTAATTTCATAATATCATGTTTTATATTTAGAAATCAGAAAATCATGGTGAATAAAAATCCCTCATTCATGTTTGAAAAATATTGGGATATTCTTGGACCATAATCACTATTTGGGCCCTCTCCCTATAAATTTTGGTCAAAGATGTTCGACCTAAAACATTAATAACATTAGACTAGTTTTACTGTCTCTAAACTACCCCTGAAAAGAGACACAAATCTTGCTAGGTTGAAAAACTGACAAAGGGATCCTTGGGTAATGATTGAGTACCATCTCGCTAAAATGATGCTATGCATGGTTTTAGAAAAATTAAGAAATCAAAAAACTAAAAAGGAACCAAACATGTAGTGTCCAAAAACCAAAAAGGGGGGCCTATGGAAATGTCATGTTATGAATTTTAATCCCACACCATAGTGCACTTAGGAAAAGAATTGTATAATATCATAAAATATAAAAAGTATGTAGGGTTTTCCATATAACCCTAAAAAAATTAAAAAAATATGCTCATTGATTCCCTTATCTCAAGAAAAAATTAGATCATTATCTAGTCTTTCATTCAAATTAGGACAAATTATATACCAGAATAGACTCCTCTACATCCTAATTAGAACCCATTCCGATGAGTTTCATTTGTTGGGTCCTGAAAATTACACACACAAGATCAAAATAATACAATTTGATAATGGAGAAAAAAATCATAAGAATATTTTTAGAAAGAATGTTCAAAAGGGGAGATCTATGAAGGATGGGTCAATTATGTGAAGTTAAAATTCTTACAGATATTTTCACTCCACATAGAGGCCCACCACCTCATATGGAATCCACGAATGAAAATAGTTCATGGGATGAGGCTGAACTTCCGATGATTGCAATTGAAACAATGTTGTTTGAAGGGATGGGATGTTATTTCTACCCCCTAAACAACCCTCTTCGTGAACTAAATAGTTTGTGGGATGAGGTAGTATCCCCAGATCCCACAAAATAAAAAAGTCATTTTCGGGGATAGATGATGATTTTCGCCCCCACGAATGACCACTCCCCACTGACTAAGTCATTCTTGGGTCTGAGTGTCCTCTAGGTCTCCTAAAAAACAATTCCCACCACTCACCAAGGATTTCCATCCAAACTGGTATCTAGTCCCTCTATTATTCTATAAATAGACCCTGATAGGGACCAAGAGACATAGGACAATTGAATGAAGAGAAGAGAGGTGAAGGAGGGGAGTGATTCGGCCCCGCAAATTCTGGAGCCTTTCTGTCGATCCCCATCAGCTAAAAAATCACCGTATAGTAGAAATGAGGAAATAATAAATCATCCAACCATCCATGAAATCAAAAAACCTTTGCTAACACCACACCATGGGGAATAAAATGGAATACCCCTTTGCAGACAAGCATCCTGCATAGCGAAATTCTATGATAATGGAACCCTACACTGTATAGCCAAATGCTATGTGGAAAAGCTCAACCTCCATGTAGAAACATGATATGCAGGTGGAACATGGCCTCGTGTAGAAATAAACTATATAGGTGGTCCAAATAGCTCAAATCTATGTATATTTAACCCTCACCCACATAATAATATGCTTCGTTGAGGGAACCCCACCCCTCTTAAGAATCTTCTACGTGGAATGTGGAAGCCTACGGATTTCTCTCGAGATCTTGTCTCACCATTATGTCTAATCATCAGTCCCCATGTTGGAAACTTCATGAACCAGTCTAAAAACATTACACAAATTCCCCTTAAAAATCCACCTAAAATGTGTGTTATGATCATTGGGCACATCAGCGTGCCTTTTGAGTTTACATACTCATGTTAAGTAGAGTCTTGTGTGTAATTTCCACAACAGGGAGGGCCCTCAGAATTCCCTCATATTTAAATTCTCCTGAAAAAATGGGTTCCAAACTTAGGGTAATCATGTGAAACTCCCCATTCTAGGTGGTAATAGAGGGGATCATGTTTACCTTTTCCTTTATTAGGGAATGAGGTCCCCCACGAACCAATTTTAGGGCAGTCATCTAGGGTAAGACCCTAGCCTTTATTGTGGGGGTGGAACTTTTTATCCTCCTCACCCCAGCCTAGGACATAGCTGGATGGATCACTAGATGTGTCTATCCTAGAAATGAAAATAAATTAGGATACAATAACACTCAACATGCTCTACCACGCTCTCTTCATTTGGGTTCTAGCACCATCCATAAGCATATAGAGTGAAATCATTTGATCATCTGGTCTACCGATTCCTCTTGTTTCTCACACAAAGTGTGAATCATGTGGGGTTAGAGGTTAGTGGATATCATTACATACTCATGATTCAAAACCTTAAAAGGGGCCACTTCCATGTGTAAGCTCCAACTGCCTGCGCCATGGGCCTCCCAATCAGTATAATTCTCGACCATATCATAGTCCATATGCCTTCTCTATAGATATAATCCCCAAATTAAAGTCAAATGGGCCTCATATACAGTGTAAGCCCAAATCATATTCAAATTTAAATGGAAATATTCCATCTTTAAGCCTCGATCATGTCCCCTCAAATGGTCCTCCTTCATAGGTGTAATCCCCAAACATACCGAACTATGCAGGCTGTGATTCCCAAATAACTAGGATATGTAGGAAACCTCCTTGGGGTCCAATAAAAACACCCAAATCCACCCTAATGTTATATTAGCCACATCACAGGAAGGTTCATTTCCACCCATGATACCATATCTCTTATGCACCCCTTGGGCTACCTCGACCTAAGCCCCACACCATCTTTGAAAAGGAACCTTTCACATGGATGTCCTTGTTGTATGCCGTTAAACTACATGGTATAGTCCTAATCACATAACCTTAAAAGGAGAGGTTCCCTATTCAGTTTCATTGAACTATGTGGGTTCTGATTCGTCTCATGAGGATATATAGGAATACCATTCTATGAGTTTGATCCTGACATCAAAACAACTTATATCCCCCTCGATGATGGTAAACTATAGAGTGCCCCACTATGAACCTTAAAACAGTATCATCCTAATAAAGCATGTAAAGAGTCTCTGATCCCTATATGAAAATGGGATCATTGATGGATAACCTCAGATACATACAAATGATCCTAAACCCATGCGTATTCTTTATTAATCGTTACTTTAGGGTGACCTGTGTATGCATGCATGGGATTAAACAAAGGATTCATGAACATATCTTAAATATATTGAGATTTCTATAATAGGAAATATTTTCACACAAAAGGGTTCGATGATCCTGACGTCCCATCCTCTTTAGAAATATGAGTTCTTATGTTTCGTTGGCCAAGTTCACCAATGAACATCTACCTTTGGAATGTAGGTCCAATATTCTGGAATATGAGAGTTATTTGGTGTTTCCAACTCCACAAATAAACCCATTAGAGACCATTCAATAACATTTTAACTGACATTAGTGATTTCACACAATTTAATCCCATGTAATCAACAATTCAAGCATAATCTATCTTTTATGGGAAACAATCCTAAAAACCAAAAAACCCTTAAAAGACCCTAAAAACACTAAATCCACACTAAAAGGCCCTAAAACCCTAAAAATATAAAATTTCATAAACAAATTTAAAAAACATACAAACCCTACAAAATTCATAAAATCCCTAAAAACTCTAAAAACCTTAAAAAATCCTAAAAACCCCTAAAATCCTTAAAACCATTAATACCCCCCAAAATACTCAATTTCTCCAAAAACCTAAATAACCCTAAAAACATTAAAATCCCCTAAATAAACCCTTAATAAACACTAAATCCTCTAAAACCCTAGAAAATCGTAAATCCCCATACAATAACCTAAAAACCCCAAAAACCCAAAACCCCAAAAGACCCCAAAAAACCCAAAAAGAAAATAAATCTATAAAAGTCCCTTAAAACAAAATAAAACCCTAAAAACCATAAAACCCTAAGACCCCTAAAAACCCTAAAACCCTAAAATTAATAGAAACCCTAATAACCCAAAAACCAGAAAAACCATAAAATCCTTCAAAACCTAGAAACCATATAAAATAAAAAAACACTAATAACACTAAATAATCAAAAAACCCCATAAAACCCATAACACACTAAAAAAATAAAAACCCATAAAATAACCATTAAAAACCATAAATACATAAAACCATAAACAAAAAAAAATCCAAAAAACTCTAAAAGGCCCTAATGAGCTTCAAATTCGTTAAAATACAACAAAAACCCAGAAAATCCCTAAAAACCTAAAACCCCGTAAAAAGACTAAAAACCCTAAAACCCACTAAAAATTATAAAAATCGCCTAAAACTGTAAAAACCCCTATAGAAACTAAAACCCCTAAGAACCCTAAAACCCCATTAAAAAATTCTATAACCCCTTAAAACCTAAATAATCACTAAAAAACAAAAACCCTATTAAATCCCTAAAAATTCCTAAAACCACTAAAAAACCTAAAAACCATAAAAGGACTTAAAACCATAAAAACACCCAAATGGATCATAAAACCCATAAAAATTCCCTGAAACCCAAAAAACCCCAAAAAACCTAAAAAATACATTAATAAATCTCCAAAATGAAAAAAAAACTAAAAACCCTAGAATAATCAAAACACCCTAAAAACCCCTAAAAGACCACAAAACCCCTAAAATCCCATAAAGACCCCCAAAACACTAAAAACCCTAAAAACACTAAATACACCTATAACCCCTAAAAACTCTAATAATTTCAAAAACCCCTAACACACCCTAAAATATCCCCACATGATCTTAAAACCCCATTAAAACCATGAAACCTGTAAAATCCACATAACAACTAATAACCATAAAATCATAAAACCCCTTTAAAACCCTTTAAAACCCATAAAAATGACTAAAAATCATAAAACCCTATAAGCACTAAAACCCCTTAAAACCCTAGAAAACCATAAAAACCAAAAACCCCAAAAAACTTTTAAAAACCACCTCAAATCCCTAAAAACATGAAAATATCAAAAAATCCTAAGACACCCCTAACAAGCCTAAATCCCCTAAAAAGTCATAAGAACCCCTAAAACCACATAAAACACCCTAAAACCCTAAACTCCATAAAAACTCTAAAGACTCTAAAAACTATAAATAATTCTAAAATCCATAAAATCCCTTAAAACACCTAAAACACTAAATGACCTAAAACCCCATAAAATCCCCAAAAGTATCCTAAAACCCCTAAAAATCCCAAAACCCCTAAAATTCCATCGTTTCCATTGAAAGATCGATTGTGATTGAATGGATGATTTCAAGGGTTTAAATGGTCTGTAATCACTATTGTTGGGTAATTTTTCTTTGAATGGTCTCCAATGAGTTTCTTCGTGGATCTGGAAACACTCAACGGATCTCATATCCATGATTCAAGGACATAATTTACAATGACAATATTTCATTGGGTAACTTAGAAAATGACACTTACGAACTCACATTGTTCTAGAGGATGAGAATTCGAGCTCATGAAACCCTTTTTGGGGGAAATATCATCTATTTTAGGACTATCTTATAGATTTATGATATTTTCATTAATCCTTTGTTAATCCAAATCATACATACAAGGGTTTACCTAAATTAATCATCAATAAAGAATACACATGGGTTTAGAATCATCTGTATATATTCGAGGGTTTCCTTCATTAGAGGGATCTGTATGAATTCAACTTTCTCTATCAATGGTTCCCTTTTCAAATAGGTATAAGATACTCTTTGTTTGTTTTATAAGGATGACACTTGTTTTAAGGTGCATAGTGGGATGCTCTAGAGTTTATCATTATCCAGGGGGACATAAGTTTTGTTGATTTCAGGATCGAACCCATAGAACAAGATTCCTATGTATCCTCATGTGAGTAATTAGAACCCATGTTTTTTGGTGTCACTGAATAGGGTACATTACCCATTAAGGTTTTGTGATGAGTACCACAACATGTAGTTTAACATCGTGTGGCTAGGACGCCCAATCAAAATGTTCTTGGTAAAATATTTCATGGGACTAATGATGAGGAAGTCTGAGGGGCCGAGAAGAGATGTGGTCTCCTAGGTTGATATGACCATATTGGGGATGTGACCTAGAGAACAACAGGGGGATTTGGGTATTGGGTTTGGACCTCATGGTGTCTTTCTACATATCCCAGTTAGTTGGGAATCAAAGACCACGTAGTTCGGTATTTTTGGGGATTAAACCTATTTTGGAGGCCCATTTTAGGGGACATGATTGGGTCTAATGAATTGAAGCTTCCCATTAAAATTTTGAATATTATTGGAGATTATACCATATGGGAGGCCCATTCGAATTTAAGTTGGGGCTTACATGTATGGAGAATTCCCGTTGAGTATACATTGTTGGCACTAATATCGAATAGGAGTTCAACGACACATATGGTTGGGTCTTATGCATGTAATTGACCCATTTTAAGGTTTGGGATCACGCAAATATCATGATCTCCACATACCTATAAGCCTACATGAGTCACACTTGGTGTAACAAATAAGAGAAAGCAATAGTCCTGATGATCACACGATTCCATTCTATCCCCTAATAGATGGTGTTGGAGACTAAAGTGATAGGGATAGGGTGTTGAATTCACATGTCTCCTATTTTATTTTCATATCTAGGATAGTCAAATTAGGTGATACAATAAGATACATCATGAGCTGAGTTGAAGAGGATAAAAAGTGTCACCTCTTATAAGAAAGGATATGTTCTTACTCAAAGAGGGATACCCTAAAATTGGTTTTGGGGGGAAGGATCTCAATCCCCATTGAAGAGAAAGGAAAGCATGATCCACACTATTCCCACTCAGAATAGGGAGGTTCACATGAACACCATTTGGTCAAAACTTTTATTACCATGGGAATATAAACCTGAGGGAATTATAAGGGTCTGCCTTACTGTGGAGGTTAGACATGTGACTCCACTTACCATGATTATATAAATTCGAAAGGAAACATTCATGTTCCCAATGATCTTATCATACATGTCAGGTGGCTTCGGAAGGGGATTTGTCCTGACACCATTAGACTAGTTCATGGAGAGGCCAATATGGGGGGTCGATGATGTGACAAACGAGAGTGATGGGAGATAGAGTTTGGAACACCTTAGGATGTCTTATTCTACATAGCATGTTCTTAGGTGGGATGAGGATCCCTTTGTGTATCATGTTTCAACGTAGGTGAGTGTACTAACCATGCAGTGTTGTACTATGTGGACCTAGGTTCGTCTTGCATATCATTTCACTACATGGGACTAGGTTCCTCCTGCTTAGTGTATTTATATGTGAGGCTAAGTTTCTATCATGTAGCATTTGGCTACAAGGGGTTGGGTTCCATCTGAATAGTGTTTCTCTATGAGGGTTGCCTATCCGCCCAGGTTTTATCCATTTTATTCCCCATGAAGTGGTGTCTAAAAAGGGGTTTTGAGTTCAATGGCATCTAGATGATTTATTATTTCATTCTTTCTACTATGCGGTAGTTTTTTAACAACTAGGATTTTATGGAAAGGCTCTAGTTTTTGTGGTGCCTCGTTGATCCTCTCCTTAAACTCTCTTCAGTTTGATTTGTTTTCATCTCTCACTTTTATTCGATCCGCCTTGAGATATATTTATAAAATAGTGGGGGAAATAGTTTCTGTCATGGTCAATTGTCCGTGGTGGGCTAGAGGCCATGTTTTTTGGGAGCCCAAGAGGATTCCCTGACCCATGGATTACTTTTTCAATGAGGATTGGTTGTTCCTAGGGTTAAAATCACTACCTGACCCAGAAAATGACTTCGTTTCATTTTTGGGAGTCAGTGTTACTGCATCATCTTGTGTACTATTTAGTTTGTGGTGGGTATTCATTCATGGTGGTGGAAATCACCACCCAAACACAGAAATAAATATGTTTTCATTCTAGTAAACTGGAAACAACACCACATCCCATGAGATATTTCATTCATGGGGTGATTTGAAAAATGGAGGAATGCCATGCGGAGCGACGATCAGTGAAATGATTGGAACTTTGTTCAATAGACCCATCCTTTGTGGATCATCCTTTCAACATTATTACACTAGATATTCTTATGATTTTTTCTTTTCCTTTTTCCAAATTTATGTAATTATATTTATTATTTGTGGAATCTTCAAGACCTAAAAAATTCCCCCCATTAGAATGGGTCCCGATCGAGCTGAAGAGAAGGCTATTCTAATATAGAAAGTGGTCCTATTTTGAACCAGGTTTTGGTATGAAGAAGGACCCTAAAGAGGGAACCATGAATATAAATAGGGGAAATCTCATTTTTCTACTAACAGATTTCATAGAGAACCCATAAATCTCACAGACTCTCTTGACCCCCTCATCTTTCGCGAACTATCTCCCTTTCAGCTGTCATTTCCACCAACTAAGATTCTTCACCCACAAACTGAACGTCTCAACCATGAATGGTAATTGTTGATCCTCCTAATATCATTTATATACATTTTGGATAAAATATTCCACATACCACTTCTCAACTGACCAACACTTCACAGGCCAATGTCTTCACAATCTATCATTTTATAGGTGGTTTCTTCCGTGAGTCTATACCAGGCGGGCACAATAGAATTTTAAGTTTTACTTCGCATTATTTTTTCACCCTATTGAATTAATCTCAAAAACATTAGATGATCCTTTGTAGGTAAAATAATGTATCTATATTCCAAATCAATGACTGTGTCTAAGAGAAGAACAACTATGACTTGGAATGCAGAAGATGATCTTCAATATTACATCACCCATCAAGAGGGTGTTCTAAAGAGCCTTCTTTCACTAGAAATTTTTACCTATCCACTTTCACCTTATTACCACTTTATAATTTTATGCATCAAGATGATTATCCTCTTCCACCTGTTGGAAAAAAGATTCCATATGCATGCTCCGAGATGTCTATGGAGATTGTGGAGGGGAATATCTCTACCATAGGGAAAATCATTTCTAGTCTAGTTTAAGAGATCATCTATTTTCTGAATGGTTTTATGTGGACATAAAACTATTGACACAATAATGATACATACTTTAAATCAGAAATTCAATATTATCCATCAATTTTAAGCATATCAAGAGGCACCCCAATGGAGGATGGAGCTCCAAATAGGACTTTTGGTCAGGAGGGAGTTGTTCAGATGGATAAAATTGGGAATTATGTGTGGACTAGATTTTCAGGGAACTCCCTAGAAATATGGAGTCATTCAACTTATAGCAGTCAGTTTGAGTCTTCTTAGTCTACCCACTGATCGAGATATTTCCTAAACTACTCCATAACTGGTGTTCGAGTACTAATACCTTCCACTTATCACATGGAGAAGTAGGAATCAGAATATGGGGTGTCTACCAACTTGGGGGAATATTCATTCTTGGTAACATGTTTGATGAAATTTTTCCAACACTGAGTAAGTATATCCATTTTAAAGGGAATTATTTGATCACATAAGTGAAATTTTTTGGTCATATCTCCATGCCCGCTCACTCATTCCATTCCATGATTAGATATACTTTTTCTAACAATTTAGCAGTACAAGTCCAAAAGTTCATCATTGAAATACTCATCCAACTCAATAATCCTGATGCATTCAGGGTTCATACTAGGATATCATCGATCTGGGTCAATACACAATGTTAGGTTATAGAATCTATCGAGACATATCACCAGACTTCAAGCTGGTGGGTTTCATTTCTGTGTTCCTAATCGGATGGATTTTCCTATCCCATGATGCCTATATTGGTGTCCAAATGTATACTATAATGATGTAGATCACATTGGAGGAGGAAAAACCCATAAACATGGTCATT
The DNA here is from genome assembly GCA_963277665.1 of Viscum album. Lineage (NCBI taxonomy): Eukaryota > Viridiplantae > Streptophyta > Magnoliopsida > Santalales > Viscaceae > Viscum > Viscum album. The sequence continues at coordinate 1,588,888,554 of OY728121.1, read as the reverse complement.
CCCATCCTCGCTTGTATTTGTGAACTGTTGGGTCAAATACAAGTATCAATTCAGTGGGCCCTTTAAATTCATGTGTGGTTGGGTGGAGGATCACTATCAATGATACGAGTATCGACATACTATAACATTCCCCCATTCCCACTTCCACTGTACCCTTATAAACATTTTTGGTATTCAGTTCAAATATCTAGGCATTAATAGCATGGTCGAGCTATTGAGTGATTTTTTCCAATTCTTTTTTTCTCCTTACCCCACACCTTATATAGTTGTGGGGAATGAAATAAGGGGTTACTTGGAAGAATCATCTTATATTATTACATTGATAGATATAATATTAACTTCTTGGGTAGATATGGTAACCATTTACAAACCTTACACTCTTTATAGGTTCATATGGAAATTTGGATGCATATAGAATGTTACATCTTTACCTATTACCTATATTAAATGGGAATCATGCCCATTCATTCTTCATTAATTTTGGATGATTATGATGTGTGAGGATTCCAAAATAAAAATATTTTTCCCTCCCAAGGGAGTTTTAAATAATTTATAATGGGATTGTTTTTAGATTTTGGTGTCTTACTACCCTGATGGAGTACTAGAAAGTTCAGTTCTATTGGTGCATAAACCGTTGGCCACGATTTGTCTTTATATTAATGAACCATCTTTAACTATATCTACCAGAGGAATAGGTTCATATCATCATCATAGGAATTCATAGGGTGCTTCATCTTACAGTCCTCTTTCTGTGGAGAGTGATTCAGTCCTTGTACTCTTGACTGATGCTGTTAACAATCCAACTAAGGCTGGTCCAAGTGGTACCACATTATGCATTACTAGGATTGAAGCCATACCTCTCCATTTAGAATTTGATTTTGATCTTTACAAAGAGATGGAGTATTTTCCCACCCGGGTGATGTAATTTGGGGAGATCATATCCACCATAACCACAATCCTAAATTATATACCAATGGTGGCGGAGGAACAATACTGAGGTCTGGATGTTGCCAGTGAACATTAGGCTATAAAGAAATGGGATTTGAACTAAATTTCTCTATAATTATATAGACCCCCTTAACATAGTTTTCTGATAAGGTGGACACGATTATCCAAATTTTTATCTACTTGAGCTCTGGAGGTTTTGATTATCGGAACATGCATATCCTTATCCACATATTTTCATATTCCGAGAAGACCTAACAGCTTACAAAGGGGACCTTACTTAGTTTAACGCCCCCTATAGTCAAATTTAATCCTGATAGGAAAATAACATTGAGCTACACCACTTGATTATTAAAGAAGAAATATCTTATGACCAAGTGGTTGCATAGAATGAAGTGTTGTGGGAATTCAAGGCTTGTGCAGTAAGGTTAAAGGCACAATTATCATTTACGAGATCCAATTCAGAATCCATAAAGAAAAATGGTTGAGACCTTAGGTCCATTATTATAAAAATACATCCATAAACTAAATTAGAGGATAGGAAATGGACCACTTTGGAATGGAACCTTGATTGACATTGTCATATGATAGTAAATTTGATGACAAAAGAAACTCGAGTTCCATTGTATCCCTTTAAATTGTTTTGTGCTCCATTTTTTCTTTTTTAGTAGCATTAGGGAGAGAATCTATGGTGTGTATGATCCTCTGTTCTCTTTAAATAAATAAATGAAAAAAAATTCTTCTAATGTATATTTTCTATCTTTTCCCACAATTTCCCTCAACCCCAATTTGTGATGTCCCTTGAAAGGCGGGTCTTCAAATGAATTAAATTATTTCAACACTGGATATCAATTTCGACTACCATATGGGGTAATCAAATTGGAATGATCATGTAATGCTCTAAATTTTTCATGATTCTAGGGATTCACAATGTGTACTTTTGAATGTTTCTAAGATTTCAGGAAAAAATCTATAAAATCTGTGTCTTTTAAGTTACCACCTTAATTTCTTCCTAAGTTCACTATGGTGCAGACCTAGCTGGTGTAATGTGAATTTTTCTTAGACCTCCCTTTCCAGGTTTTCAACCTAATATGTTTTTTTCTCTTATATTTAATTTAATTGATTTTTCCTCAACCTTGCATAGCATAGGTTTATCTATCTAGTACTAAACCTTTACCCAGTGTTCCCTTTGTGGGTTTTCAACCTAGTGAGTTTTTTTTCTACTTTCATGGGAAGTTTAGAGTCTTGAAATATGGAATAATGTTACTATTTTTTTAGTATGAAAAACCATGACCATGATTAATGGGGTGGGGTCCCTAGTAGAGCTTGTTGTCTAAGAATGTCCCGATATTTTTCAGACATGAGTGGGGGATTTTTCATAACCCTAGTTTTGTGATTTCTTAATATGATACATGATATGGAGAAAGTATGAAAGGATTAATTGTAAGAATGTTTTCCAACACAATGTTGTTGAGAAATATGGTGGTAGGAAAATCCAATCCTGAGGAAAAATTCACCTTTGGATGATAGGCCTTTTTCTGAGAAACTTATGCAGTGCTGACTGGGGTATAATGTTTATAGTTAAAAAATGGTTTCCCAAGACATTGACCCTCCATTTCATATGGATAGTTAATTTAATGGGAATTTATATTTCTCAATACCATGAATGGGTTCTTGTCAAGGTAATTATTTCTGAAAATGGATAGGTCATCTGCATCATCATTGTCCATGAATGAGAAACCACACCCACATGAATTTGGATCGTGTAAAGGAGGGTTGGAGCCTAGTGCAGTTTAATGTCATGAAACATGGACATGGATAGTGAAATTTAATTTCATATATCTAGTACCTTCAGGGATTAATATTTAATGTCCCTTTTCTATGACTGAGGGATAAACAATTCACCATTTTAAAAGAGATATGACAAGAAATGTTCAATCATCTTCATGCATGAAGGGGGAAGGTCATAAAATGTAATTTGGGGGTTTTTAAACCTGAGTAATGATGTGAGGAATAAAAGTCATAAGGTCATATAAATTTCGGAAAATCCTCTTTGGGGATTAATTTTTCTTTGGTCGACAAACCTTTTTTCTGGGAAACTTATACAGATCTACTTGGGGCATGTTGTGTATAGTTGAAAAATGGTGTCCCTATGACACTGACCCTCCAATTTATATAGACAAGGATGTTTATGGGGATTCATAACTTTCCGGACACAGAGTATAATTTGTGAATGGAGGGTGCCTAAACATGAGAGGAGCGTTCCAAGTCGAAATTTACTGAGAATTGTTATAGAAATTTCCCTTACACTAGTCTAGCCCAAATGCAGAAAATTATTTTGTTGATATGGCTGCGTTTGATACATGGGGTCAATATTTCACTATGTATCTCTTTGAAATAAGAATAAAACCATTAATAGTTCTGGGATGGTTTCCTATGTTGGTCCGACATGTGTACAAGGAAGGGGACATTTCATTTTTTTTAATGTAAGCCAAATAATTGGGAGCAACTCATCATGGAATCTCTTATGCATATCTATCTCATCCATAGGAATATGGGGGAATTTTTGTTGTGTCTAGAATCTTCCTATATAGGTCTAGCCCATACCTTGGAAAAGGGGATGAATTTTTACCTTATGGATAGACCCAAAATATAATATCTTGGTGCCACTATATATCATGTGATAACAGAAATCAAGCTAGAAATAGTCCTTTGATCATTCACCAAGAATTTATGACACGTGCACATGAAAGTGGAATTTGTAATTTATGTTATGGATGAATCCAAAATTGAACATCCGGATGTCACTACATACCCTGTGATTACAGGAATCGAGCCACACATAGTCCTTGTTATCATAAAGTTTAGTTTAATGTGACTAGGACATTGGTCATGTAGTTTAACATCATGCGATGAGGAAGATATGGATTCCTATAGTTTAAGGTCATAAATCTTGGACCATTTTTAATATAAACTATGAGTAACTATAGGTTAATCAAGCTTTAATGTTATAACATTGCCCAAATGTGAGAGGGGGAGTATAAACCATGATCCTAGGGATTCTTGGATCAGGAGAGATGATATGGGGAAATATTTATATTAGGGCGTATAGAGATCAAAAAACCCTCTCCTAGGGATGAATGTTTTTTGGTTTATAGGAACTTTTGTGAGAAAATTATACAGATCCAACTATGGTATATTGGGAAAAGTCAAACAAAGGTGTCCCCAGGACACTACCCTTCCACTTCCAATTGTCGAGGATGTTTATGGAGATCCAAAATTTCTTGGGGAATAGATTTTGATGAATAGAAGGTATGTATCTAGGAACATAAGAATCATTGAGACCATGACTAGCCATAGAGTATGAAATTTTCTACGTAGATCTGACTCATTAGTGGGGGTAATTTCTATTTCCTTAATATATCCCAGAATAAGAAACCCAAACATGAGATCTCTTGTATAAATAGGTATTTTCACACAAGAAATGGGGACATTTTTATTTTTATTTACTCCGTGAATGGTACTAGGACATAATTCCTAGGCATCACTAAGTTTCTCATTGAAATGAAATCTATCCATACACTATCCTTGTGTAACCATGTAGTTTAACGTCATGCGGTATGGACATTTGATGTTCCTTTTAAGGTATATCTAGAGGACGATAGAAACCCTTATGTGGATTGATATGACATGGTTATGCATGGAATCTCCTACTAATGCCCCTAATCCCACATGAGCTATGCTCTGTGTGAGAAATAAGGGGTTGAAAATAGTTATCCACCACACAATGGTGATAAAATGAATGATATTGGAATTTTGAATTTGTGGTGGCTGGACTTGGACTTGATATCTAATTGTCAGTATGTATACTATGATAACAATAATCAAACCATTTATAGTTATTGACAAGGTCTTCCTGTGTAGATCAGACTCATACATAGGTAGGAGGGAATTTTGGCTTCTATCCATTGTTGTAGCTAGACCTAGGATTGGAGACCCAGGTGTCACTACATATCTTGTGTGAATAGAAATCAAGACACATGTAGTTTTAAGTTGGAACTCTCTTTGCGGTTCTGATCTATATGAAGGGGAATTTTTCCTTCATTTTTCAGCTGGGCCCAGGACATAGGGTCTGGAAGTTACTTCATATCCCATAGGATGGTAATTAAGCATAAAATAGTTCTCTATGTGCTTCCCCACAAAGATCTTTCTCATGTACATGGAGAGAGAATTTTTCATGAAATGGTCCCTTAAATAGGATCTGCTTTGAAGTACCCTAAATTGATTTATTTCGTATGTAAGGGAGGGTAAATTTCTTGTATCTCTAACTTGGGGATATGAAATAATGCATCGGAATCACTACCTAAATAATTGAAATGAGAATCATGATATACATAGTTCATGATGTAAAGCTTCCTCTATATGTCTGGACCATATGCAAGAACATGGGAATTTTTTTGGGGTGCCTAGACCATGATGAAAAATATAAGCATTGCTACATATCCCATAGGATGGGAATCAAGCTATACATTGTTATTGAATATGGAATGGTAGATTAATGATTCCAGAGATTATGTTCTCTTGGGTGAGAACATTGTGATGCTGTTTTGTTTGACATCAGACATCGAGGGTACTAGCATTATGCAGTTTAGTATCATGAAAAATTAAAAATTTACCATGTAGTTTAATGCCATGAGATCCGGATGATGGTCTTATAGTTGTGGGAAGGTTGATTTTTTAGACCAGTGAGAAACATAACCTTGATGTGAAAAGAGGCTCTAAGGCCAATAGACTGGCAAGAAAATAATCCCCTGGATGGATGGAAATTTGCAGTTGGGCCTGATGTGAGATGTCTAGGTGCCACTACGTATCCCATAGGATGGGAATCAATCCACACATAGTTCTGGAGAAAGAGACTTCCTACATGGATCAGACTCTCATGTAATAGATATGTGCATTTTAACTTTCTCCCAAATAGATCCATCTCATATGTGGTGAATCATTGTTTTAAACAATTATTCCCATGCATTTTAAAGTCATGTTGTAAGGACACAAACTCATAGTTTAAGGAAATAGATTTATGACCAAAGGGAGAGAACTCCAAGAGGGATGTGTGTGATGCGGTGGCATAACATACCCAACGTGAATTATGACCAAGGAGGCCCACATACCACAATCTCATTCCTAAGTAGGATTGAAAATAGTTTTAAGATGTGATGATTAGACTTGGGTTTCTAGTTTTAATATCATGGAATTTGAACCTTAGGAAGGAATCCTTCCAAACTACGACTTTGTGGTGCAATGGAGTGACAAACCTGATGTGAGTGAGGGCTAAGAGGCCTTGTGTTGCACCACATTTTCCCAAAAGTCTCACACACATTTTATAGTTGTGATTCTTGGACTCAGATAAATAGTTTTTTTCATATAGTAGGGAAGATAGGTGTTTTTTAGTTTAACTTCATGCAACTAGGATGATTCACCATGAATTTTAACTTCATGCGATCATGAATATTCACTATGAAGTTTAACTTCATGCAATCTAGATGATTAACCATGTTGTTTAACATCACATGATCAGAACAATGTATCTGGTGGCTACAAGAAGTACTTCTTAAGGAAAATTGCATTGGTAGGAGTCATGGAAAGATATATTTCCATTGAAATTAATGAATATTAATCATTTGAGTATAATTTTTTTATGACATAGGCCCCCTCCCATTTTGGCTCCAACTTTGGGGGTTTCATTCTAAGTATCATCAGAGTTCAAAGGACCAAAACCATATCTCCCTCAAGGAAATACTAGAGGTGAAACTTTTTTTAAAAGATCCTGTATTCTGATTTTGGTGAACCTACAAATGGTGAAAGGTATGAAATATCTTCTAATCGAGTTTCTTCAATTCATCCATTCATTTTTGGGATTTCTCATCTGTGGATAGAAGATCGCAAAAGGAAATGTGGAGAGAAGGAAATTGAACATCGATGGGTATGAACACCTATGTCCTATATACTAATGAGTATGGGGTTCACCTATGTGGTCATGTTGTGTGTGGCATGGTAAGTCCACAAGGCATGTTTGATATTGTCCGACAATGGATTTTTATCCCTATCTTATATCTTATGAAATATATTGAATATGGTCATGTTGAAGACCTCTATCTCTATGTTATCCACTTCATGGTAGTGATATGAATGGTTAGATTTGATGTCATATTCCTAATATAACTTTTCCAATTTAACAAAATAGAAATTGTTGTAGTTTTCCGTTATTATTTTTTGAGGGACACCAAATTTGGTGATGATGTTGGATTTCATCAAGCTAAAAATTTTCCTTGTATAGACCTCTTTGAGGGGTATAACGTATTCCCACTTGTAAAATAAGTTAGTCTCCAAGAGAATATACTTGAATTTCTTTGCTGTAGTGGGGGGATATGGTTCCATGACGTTCATTCCTCATAAGGAGAAGGGCCATAAGTACCTGGCTATGTGAAGTAACTCTGGGGCTTGGTGGATGAAGTTAGCATGAACTTGATAGCAATGGAATTTTTTGGTGAATTTAGTGCAGTCCTAAATTACACTGTGCTAGTAGTATCCAAGCCTTTAAATTTGAGGGGAGATCTTGGATACTTATTGGTTGGAACTAAAGACTCCACTGTGTACTTTCTTCGTTATAGTAGAGGTATCTTCTACATTATAACACTAGAGGAGGACCCCATCAAGACTCCCCTTATAGAGGACCCGTTAATGAGTCATTATTCCATATATAACAAAAGTATTTTCTCATCTTTATATTTTCACTCTCCCTGCTCTGTCTGGTGGGAGATCTCACTTTTGAAGGTAGTTCACAATGGGTTTCATCCAACTGGTGGTAGGACCGTATGGTTTGGGGGTGGGACTAATCTCATAAATTCCTTCCCTGTCAGCCTAAATTAATGGTGAGACCATCAAGAGGTGTGAAATGTTGATGATTTTTTTGTCCCACTCTAGATCATCTAGAACTATGGATGTATTTTCTAATACATTGGATTGGTAATTTTATTATCATGGAACATGAGGAAATTTTGACTCCAAAGGGAATTATGACCTTAGTCATCAAATGTGATTTGGAAGGGTGATTAGCTCTTCCTTTTTGACAGTATAATCATTGTTAACCTACTTGATGACCTGTTCCAAATCCCCCTTTATCTTCAAGGGTTTGAATTATACCTGAAGCGCAAGCTCTATCTTGATTATAAGAGCTCGATATTCTGCTTTAGTGTTTGTTCACCCCTTTGATAATAGGAAGGAGTAAGGTAGGACTTCCTTTTTTGGAGATATAAGTATAGATCCTAGCCCCACTTTTTTGAGCTTGGGGTCTTCCATCCTCTTTCTTTTTGGGATTCTAGATGCACTATCAAAATTCATCTCCCATATCTATGGGTTCTCTTTAATAGAGAAAACCTATTCATTAGGTATTTCTATATCCAATAATTTCATTTATACTGAGTGTTGATCTACCAGAAAATATACCAATTTCAGGACTTTGATAGATTTTTGGGTCATGAACTGAATTTCAAACTACTACCTAATGACTGCCCACCATGACAGATGTCCAGTGAACATCAGATAGTGAGAATGTGTTTGAGTGGGTTTCTATGAGATACAAAATAGTTTTTATTATGTTGTATGTGGTTCCTTAGTTTCTGTAATAAAAATATTAGTTCCATACAGCTCTTCTCGATATCCAAGTAATGATTTTCAACATAGATCATGTTTCAGGTGAGATAATAAAAGTTGTTTTCACTGATGGCATCATTCTTTTCCACAGTGAAGACACCTATTGATCAATCCAAGGTTGTCACATACAAGATAAGTGGTCTTCCTTTGAAAGTAGGTATTAGAACTGATGGGATTAAAAGATATTTCTTTAGACTATCTAATTCTTCCTGAAAATCATCAGTCCACTAATATATAACCAATTTTCCATCAACTAGGTGAATGGAAAACATTTTCCTGAATGGTCGGATTTGAAGATTCAAATTCAGGTCACGTGTCCTTCAAGTCCTATCAAATCAGTGAGGTTGTGAAGAGGTGAAGGACCAAGGACATCTTTTTTCTTCTAGGAATTGAATTCAATGTCATGATGGCATATGAAGAAGACAAGAAATTTCCCTAAGGTGACACCATAGGCACATTTCAAGGGGAGAATTTTTAGGATTTGTTTCCACCATTTTTTAAATATGGTTTCAAGATTCATCAGGTGGACTGAGAATTTTCCATATTTAACCACCAATTCATCAACATATCATTCAACAATCTTTCATGGGAAGAGTTTGAAGATGTGAGGAATGGAAATTTGGTATATAACACCAATATTCTTCAAGCTAAATGGCATCACCTGATAGAAAAATAATCCTTATGGGGACCTAAATGTAGTGGTTTATTCTTCTTATTTGGACATTAAGATTTGATTGTATCCTAAATAACAATTAATGAAGGAGAGAGCCTGATATCTGGCAATTACATCGATCAGTAGTATTATGATCGGGACTGGGAAATCATGATTTGGGCACTTATGTTTGAGATCTCAAAAATCGATAAAGAAGTTTATTTTTTTATGTTATTCTTCTTAATGGGGATGATATTGGGAAACCATTTCAGATAGTGGACTTCCTAAATGAATTTTTTCTGATAAGATTGTAGTATTCATCCTCTATTTTGGAAGCATGTGTTGGGTACATACTTTTGGATTCATGTTTATATCCCTAAAGGTTCTCTTATAGGCCTAGGTGGTGAGTGGACACCTTGGGATCGGGACACAACATATCTGTGTAGTTCTAAGAAAATACATCCCGAGGTTTCTTTCGGAAAGTTGTATATACCTATTTTTCTTTAGAATACATGGTTGTAATAATCATGGTAAGTCAAGGGGTCTTCTTTTGTACCCATATTTATTTCCTTGAGTTCATTAATTTTGGTAGATATTCCCTCCTAAAATGATGGAGGCACAACCCTAATATCCTCCTCCTCTTCCACTTCCTCCTCTTCATGTTCTTCCTCGAGTTCTAATGGGGAACAAGTCTTAGGATGAGTGTTCATGAGCTATGACTGGAGTAGATATCACGGTATTCAGAAGATGAAGTGACTTCCTTTGACCCAGCTAACAGCAGGGTATTTCCTTGAAACTCTAGATAGAATTGAGTGAGGAAAGGAGGAGTGTCTTATTCCACTTTGGGTGACGAGACAACATCTTTTTACTCAGTTGGAGAGGTATGGATTTCCTAGATATATAGGTATGGATTTAAGGAATTTTCACTTGATATTTCACCATCGTTTGGGGAGTCATCAAATTTTCCAACACTGCAATACTTGGTGGTCATGGTTAAAATCATGAGTATTTTTTGAATACTTATCCAAATTTGGACTCATACACCTGACCTAATTGATGGGTATCATGTATTCTTAACTGAGATGTTTGAATGGATTGGATGTGATCATTATTTATCTATTCGGAGCCATGATCCATTCCACACCATCAACCAGGGTCTATTTTTCTTTCCCTTGATAGAATCCTGCATCGATATAATGAAACTCGTAGGATTCAAATGGGGACTTATCGACATTAAGCCTCACTTTTTTTAATTAATTAATTATTTTTTGCATTGATGGTATGATTAGGGTATTTCCTTGTGTTAATACATCTAGGTTCTTCAAAAAAAGATGTTGAAGGCCATATTCTGCAGAACCGCTAGAAATTCTTAGTCATCCATAAGGTCTCTAAACTGGTCCTTGAGCTTTATTTGGATCAATAGAATCTGCTCAATTTTTTCATAGCCCTAATGGTTATGGAGGAAGGTGCTAGGTTATCCTCATAGTATCCTAGCTAATGAATTGTTCACACTATAATTAGATTAACTCCAAATCAACTATCAAAGAATACTATTCAGACATCAAAACCATTTATCCTACTGAACACATACAAGGGTTTGATGTGTTCTTGTATAATGATTTCAGGATCTTGATATTTGGAGGATATAACCCCAAGACATTCCGCAAGATCGGTCTTTCTCCGATAGACCTTGGTAGTGGCTACTTCAGCTTCAAACTCTTGGGGGCTCAGTAAAGCCTCTATGATTGCTTCCCTGAGGTCTTTGGGAAAGATCATGTTATCTAAGATGGATTGATTAACTAATTCCAAGGATAACTATTTCAAGATATCATAATTTTGGCCTAAATTCTATCACTTCTCTGTATGGTGATTCTCTTTAACAAGAACTTTAGGGGCTTGAGTATTTTACATGGATGGATCAACTCTAAGGATAGGAGATAGAGGTTCCCCTATCCTTGTTGGGTTTGTTTGGGAAGGTATTCCTGCTCACTGAGGGTGATCTAACCCATGTTATTATATTGATGGATATTCTAAAATGATCAGTCTAGAGTGTATTTTGGAATATAAAAGGGGATTTTCTTATTCATATTGGGTCCCATGAAGAGATCTTCCGTGATTTTTTGCAACATTAACATTCCAATTAGGGGTGGAGCTATAAGTCTAGTTTCTTCCAAGGTTGTGTCTTCCCTGATATCCTCAGTTCCTCCCATGTTAGATACATGGAACTCGGGTTGATATCCATGCTCATCATTGAATAATGTTAATGAAGCAGAATATCAACTCCTCATCAGATGATGGATCTTCTAGACTTACTATTTATAGTGGTTCCATTTGGTAGGTTGGTTCCAATGCTTTCAAATTCGAGGGAATAAAATCTAAGAGGGTAAATGTTGATTTTTTACTGGACTTAGTTTCATCCTACTTCACTTTCTACCTACCTTTATAGCCAATCCACTTTTGGGATGGTCAAATTTGGAGGATTGTGGGCCTGAGGATGTCGGATGTGTTGCAATAGGAGTAACAAGGGGCATAGTTGGTTGTTTTAACATTTCTTTGAGAATACCCTAAGTTTGATTGATTGTATTTTGAGTCATACAAATTTCTATGTTAAGTGACATCTTTCTAAAACTTCTTTCCAATCACCTTATTCATCATGGGTAGTAATGGAAACATACACCACTTGTGTTGGTGGCATTCCCAATTTTTATTTCCCAAAATATATCATTTTCCACTAGAGGTATTTGAAGATGAAGAATTCTAAAATGGTGTACCCCCATATTTGGTGAAAGGGGAAATAATATGGATGGTCATCGAGACCGATATAGTCAAGCCTTTTTTTCTCTAGTAGGAGGAGTAGATAGTACTCTATAGAGGCTAAAAAATTGCCATGGACTTGATCATATTAGAATGAGTAAACCATATTTCATTTTTCTTCGAACTAATTTAACCTAGGTCCCCCTTTCTCATCCTATCAATTTGGGGGTTGTTGTTCACACCCAAAAGGGTGTTGCACGATATGGTGTGGGCTTTAGGGATGGAGTTGGTATGAAGGTTGGATTATGTGTGATGAATGTCTGCTCCTCCTTCCCCACTCTTTTCCCTGAGACCAGTGGGGTTACCTAGGAGTAGATCGTAGTTCGTCATATGGAGTCTTCCATTCTTTGGGAAATGGTGGATAAATCCCCAAACCCACCTATATATTTTAACAGTATGAGAAGTGTTCACATCTCATCATGGAGGTTGTTAATGCATAGAGCAACCATATCCTCATGATGGAGTGGTCAGTTCAGGGAATAGGTCAAACCTTTCCATCTTGAAATAAAGTATAAGACTCTCCAATTTTATCACTATTTTTAGTTCAAGAGCTCACTAAACTAGAAAACAGTTGTACCATATGAAGACTGGCCCTTGTAAGAACCAAAAAAAGTCTTAAAAACCCGAATAACCCTAAAATCCATAAAAACCCCTAAAATCCCCTACATACCAAAATCCCCAAAAGACCAAAAAAATGAAAAAACAATGCATGAAACCCCTAAACACTCGAAAAACCATAAAACCACTATAAACCCATAAAAACCTTAAAACAATAAAACCCCCAAAACCACTAAAAACCCATTAAAACAATAAACTACCTAAAAATACCTTAAAATGATAAAAACCCTAAAATAGCACTAAAAATCAAAAAAAATAGTAAAAAACTTGAAAAAACTAAAAAATATGAAAAAAAAACCTAGAAAAACACTAAAAATAAATAAATTAAACGGTTAAAAACCCCCAAACCCCCTAAAAACACAAAAACCCCAAAAAAAAATAAAAAACATTTCAACACTTAAAAAAACATAAGACACTAAAAATCTCTATAAACCCTAAAAATAGTAAAAACCCTAATAAAACATTAAAAACCGTAAAAACCCTATGAAACCCATCAAATTCCTAAAAACCCATAAAACCCTAAAAACTGAAAATTCCTAAAAAACTGAGAAAAACCATAAAACCCAGAAAAACATTTGAAACCATAAAATAACTAAAAACCCATAAAACCCCTAAAATCCATAATTTTTTTGAAAAACCTTAAAAATCTTTTAAGAATCATAAAACCCTAAAAACCCACCAAAAAAACATCAAAATCCTCAATCCCCTAAAAACACTCAAAAATTTCCTAAAACCCTTTAAAACCCTAAACCCAGAAAACACTACTACAAGAAAAAATAGTGCAACCCCAAAAATTCATAAAACAATAAAAACCCCAAAACACCAAAAACCCCTAAAAAGACCATAGCAACCACAAACCCCTAAAATCATAAAACACTAAAATCCCTAAACACCCCTAACACTTCGAAAAATCTCAATATCCCAAAAACCCCTAGAAACTTGAAAATACTTTAAAACTCCCTTATACTTTTAAAAACATTAAAACCAATAGAATAACCTTAAAACCCCCAGAAAAACATTAACAAGCATTCAAAACTCTGAAAACCCTAAAAACCCTAAAAAATTTCAGAAATCTTAAAAATTCCTTTAAACCCCATAAAACCCCAAGAAGCATAAAAAGTCCTAAAAACCTTAAGAAAAACAAAAAACCCCCATAACCCAAAAAATCCCTAAAAACCAAGAAAACCTTGAAAAACCCATAAAAACCCCCAAAAAACCCCCTTAAACCCTAAAAACCCAAAATCCCAAAAACCCAATAATACACTAAAACCCCTTAAAACTCCTAAAGATCCTAAAATTATTTAAATCCCTTAAAAAACTAAAAGATACTAAAAAACATAAAACCTAAAAAACACTAAATATCATAAAACACATAAAAGACCATAAAAAACAATATAAGAACCCCAAAAGGCCCTTAAAACCCATAGACACCCTAAAAACCAAAAAAACCTAAAACACCCTAAACCCCTAAAACCATAAAAAACCCTAAAATAAAAAAAACATTAAAATTCATAAAACCCATAAAAACCAAAAACACTAAAAAAATCCAAAAAACCCAAAAAACCCTGAAAACTCAAAAATAATCCTAAAAACCCTAAAAAAATGGATCCCAAAAAAACCTATAAGACCCTAAACCACATAATACAACTAAAAACTTTTAAACACCCTAAAAAATCACTGAAAAACCTAATAACCCTAAAAGCACCTAAAACCCCTAAAATAGTAAAAAACCTGAAAACTCTAAAAAATACATAAAACCACTAAAACCAAAAAATTCATAAAAAGTCCAAAAAACCCCAAACCCTAAAAACTATAAAAAACCCCAAAACCCTACAACCCCAAAAAAATTTGAACCCTAAAAAACCTAAAAATACTAAAATACCCTTAAAACCAAAACAACCATAAAAAACCCTCAACCCCTAGAAACCCTAAAATCCATAGAATTCCCCAAAACCATATAAAAACCTAAAAACCCTAAAACCCTAAAACCCTAAAACCCTAAATCCCTAAAACCCTAAAGAAACCCCTAAAACACCTAAAAGTCACCAAAAACCCCAAAAACCCAAAAAACCATAAAACTATTAAAATCTATAGAAGCCATAAAAACACTAAAACCCCCTAAAAGGCCCTAAAAACCCTAAAAGACCCTAAAAACACAAAAGAATCTAAAGGACCCTAAAAATCCTATAAAACCCCTAAAATATCCCAAACATCCATTAAAAATTCTAAAAACAATAAATTACTTTAACACACCTAAAATATATAAAAAAACCAAAAAATTCATAAAAACTATAAAAAGAACCCTTAAAATTAAAAATACCCTTAAAACAACACTAAAACGCCAAAAAATATGACAAAACCATAAAAACCATATGATAAAACATAAAACCCGTAAAAACTTTGAGAAACCCAAAAATTCTAAAACCCCAAAAAACCCAAAAAACCCAAAAAAAAACCCAAAAAAAGTAAAATCCCTAAATCTACGTAGAAAAAAACCTAAAACCCCAAAAAAATCCTAAAAGTACTAAAAACACCTAAAAACATTAAAACCATAAAAAACGTAAAACACTATAAAACCCGAGTAACAAAAAACAATAAACCCTGAAAAAATCATAGAAAATCATAAAAATAGTAAAACTTGAAAAAATAACTAATACCCCTAAAAACCCTAAGAACCCCTAAAATACCCAAAAAAGCATTAAATAACACAAAAATACCCTTAAAACCTAAAAATACTAATAAAACAAAAAACCCAAAAAAACCATAAACCCTAAAACACTCTAAAATAACACAAAACCCACTAAAACCCCATTTGAACCCTTTAAATGCCAAAACCCTAAAATTCCAAAAACATAAAAAATAAAAAAACCATAAAACCCTAAAAAGACCATAAAAACCTTAAAGTCCCATAAAATCCCCAGAAAACCATTAAAACCCCAAAAGGCATCTAAAATCATAAAACCTTTAAAAACCACTAACATATTAAAAACTCTAAAACCCTATAAATATTTTAAAATACTAAAAACCGTAAAAATCCCTAAAAACGTTAAAAAAGATAAATAAGACCTAAAAACCCTAAAAACCCTAAAAATCCTAAAAACCCATGACATTCGTAAGAAAACCCTAGAAACCCTAAAAATCTGATGAAACACAAAAAACCCAAGAAAACCCTAACCCCCCCCCAAACCCTAAAACTCATATAAAAACCCAAAATATTGTAAATAACTTGTTAATAAAAATTAAAACCCTTAAACCCTAAAAACACTAAAACAGCCTAAAACCCCAAAAAAAAATCTTAATGCCCTAAAACCAAAAACCGCTAAAAATACTAAAATCCTTAACACCCAAAAACCATAAAAAATCAATGAAAAACCATTAAACCACTAAAACACCTAAACCACTATAGCCCCTAAAACCACTAAAAACTCTAAAAGTCACTAAAAACATAAAACCCCAAAACGCCTAAAAAACCCTAAAACCCAAAAATATCCAGAAACCCTAAAACTTCCAAAAAAACCCCGAGAAACCTAAAATACCATAAAATCCCAAAAAAATTCACAACACCCATAAAACCCCAAAAAATGATAAAAACACTTAAAAACACTAAAACCCTTAAAATCTCAAAAAATGATAAAAAAATCCTTAAAACCAATTAAAACCCTTAAAAAGACTAATGAAAATAAAAAACCCAAAAAAATAGTCAAAAACATAAAGACAAAAAGAATACCCTAAAACCATAAAACCCTTAAAAAGAACCAAAAACCCAACCCCCCAGACCCCAAAAACAATCAAAACCCTAGAGGACCCTAAAAACCGTAAAACCACTAAAAACCCCTAAAAATCATAAAACCCCTAAAATGACAAGAAACCCTAAATAGATATAAACACTAAAAACCATAAATGACCCTAAATCCCTAACCAACCCAAAACACACTAAAACCGCATAAAATACCCTAACCCCCCATAAAACCCCAAAAAACTAATAAAACGCCTTAAGGGACCCCAAACCCCCCAAACCCCTAAAAGACACTAAAAACCATAAAAGGCCATAAAAGACCATCAATCCCTAAAATAGTTTGAATACCATAAATAATACCAAGGAACAAAAAACCCAAAAAACCCAAAAAACCCAAAAAACCCTTTCATGACACAAAAAAAACCGTAAAAAGACTAAATGATCCGAAAACCTGAAAACCCCTAAAAATCCCTAAAGGACCATAAAAAGCCCTAAAAATCTAAAGGAGCCTAAAAACCTATAAAGGAACCTAAAAATAACTAAAAAATTCTAAATGAACCTAAAAACCCCTAAAAGACCCTAAAAACCCTGAATGACCATTAAAAACCATAAAACCCTATGAAATATATAATTTCTTAAAAACACTACAAAACCCAAAAATGACCAATAACCCCTAAAAAATATAAAGGCCCTCAAAACACTGAAACACCCTAAAACCCATAAAAGACCCTAAAAACATTAATAGACCCTAGAAATAGTAATTAGCATTAAAAAAATTTAAACCCTAAAAGACTCAAAACCCCCAAAAAAACCATAAAAACCCCAAACACCCTTAAATCATAAAAAAATCCAAAAAACCCAAAAAATCCCTAAAAACCCTAGAGTACCATAAAAATTATAACAACCATAAATAACTCCCAAAACCCTAGTGACCCCCAAAAACATTACAAAAACCTAAAAACACTAACCCCCCCCCCCCAAACCCTAAAACCCCCAAACCCCATAAAAATCCACCCCCCCCCCCCCAAAACCCCCTAAATATCCAAAAACCCTAAAAATCCAAAAACCCTAAAAACTCCAATACCCCTAAAATAATCAAAAACCAAAAAATTCATAAAAAACCTGAAAACTGAAAAACAAACACTAAAAAATAATAACCCCTAAAAAATAATGACACCCAAAAAACACATAAAATTCTAAAATCCAAAAACCCACCTAAAATCTCCAAAACCCCTAAAAATCGTAAAAATACTAAAAACCTTTTAAACCCCTAAAACCCCTAAAAACACCTGAAAATTCCTAAAAATCCTAGAAACCCATAAAGACCCTACAAACCCTAAAACCCCTAAAAAATATAAACACCATAAAATATTTTAAAAGAACCTAAAAGCCTTATAAATACCCTAACAGACCCTTAAAAACCATAAACACCAAAATATACAAAATACCATAAAACCCCTAAAACCATAAAAACACAAAAAACCTAAGAACTTTAAAAACCCTGAAATTACAAAAAACAGTAAAAACTTAAACATCATAAAACACCCTAAATACCATAAATAACCCCAAAAAATAAAAACACTAAAACTTCCATAAAAACAATAAAACACTAAACAAACATAAAAACCAAAAAAAACTCAAAAAACCTAAAAACCCCTAAATAAACATTGAATGAAAATAAAAACCCTAATAAAATTTAAAGTCCCCCAAAAATAATTCAAAGGAATACAAACCCAAAAAAAACCAAAAACTCCAAAAAACACCAAAACCCCCTAAAACCCGAAAAAACCACAAAACCGCAAAAAAACACCTAAAATCCCCCAAAACCCCCTACAAACCAATATGAAAGACCTAAAAGCATAGAATAACTATAAAATTCTATGAAATTTATTAAAAACACAAAAAAGTAAAGAAAAAACCATAAACCCCTTTAAAACCCTAAAAAGCCTAAAACCCCTAAAACTCCAAAAAAGACTAAAAATCATAAAAATACTAAAACCCCAAAAAATACTGAAAACCCAAAAAACCATTAAACCCCTAAAACCCTAAAAAACCTAAACCCCCTAAAAACCCCTAAACCCCATCAACTATATATCCTGCATCCTATACCCTAAACCCTCCCTACATCCTAAACCCTAAACCCCAATACATACACCCAACACACTATACCCTATACCATAAACCCTATATCAAATTCCCTAAGACCTAATCATAAAAACTTATACCCTAAAAACCAAACCCTACACCCAAAAACCTAGTAACTCAACACTAAATCATAAGACCTAAACCCTATAACATACACCCAAAACCTAAAACCCAAAATCATGCACCCTAAACCCTACACCCTACACCCAAAATCCTAAACCCTACACCAAAACGTTATACCCTACACCCCAAACCCTATATCATACACCATAACCCCAGTACCCAACACCATTAACGCTATAACCTACACCCTAAACCATATACCATATATAAGAAACCCTAAACGCGATACCCTAAACCCTATATACTTCACACTAAATCCTATAACCTACCCCCAACACCCTATAACTTACACCATAAACCCTATACCATACACCCTAATATGTAAATCCTAAACCCTAAACCCTACGCCCTAAACCCTACTCCCTAAAACTTATATCTACACCATAAACCCTAAACCATACACCCTAAATCATATTACCAAAATAATAAAACATAAACACTACATCATTAACTCTACACACTACACTATAAACTGAAAACGCTAGTCCATAAACTATATACCCTACAACATAAAGTCTAAAAACTAAACCCGATACCCTATACCCTGCACCTTACACCCTAAACCTAATAGCCTAGACTCTATACCCTACACCCTAAACCCTAAACCATACACCCAAAACCATATACCCTACACCCTAAACCCTAAACCATTCACCCTTATCCCTATATCCAAAACCCTAAACCTCAAAACCTATATCATAAACCTTATACCGTACACACTAAACCATAAACCATACACCCAAAATACAATACCCTGCACCCCAAACCCATAACCCTACACCCTAAACCTTAAATCCTAAACCCTACTCCCTACATCCCCTCAACCATAAACCATAAACCCTACACCCTAAACCCTATACCCTACACCATAAAACCTATACCTTACACACTAAACCCTACACCCAAAACCCGATACCCTGACACCATAAACCCTAAACCCTTCACACTAAACCCTTTACCCAACACCCTAAATCATACACACTACACCATATACTCTATACCCTATACCCTAAACCCTGAACCATATGACATAAACCCTATACTCTGCACCGTAAACCATAAACCCTACACCCTAAACCCAGTACCCTACACCCCAAACCCAAAACCCTATAACCTTCATTGTCAGGGGTGGTGGTTCTCTGGCTTACATGCCTTCTAGTGAGATTACCCTCCCTCTGGTGGAGGTGAAGGGGACAAAGGGGGTGGCTTCCTCCCACCCTCTGAATGTTGATTTCCATGCTCGTCTGTTTTGCTGGCTGGAAGTGACTTAGAGGTGGCCCTGATGGATTCGGGTGGTTTCATTGTGAGTCTGACTGGAGGTGCTGGTGTTTCGGGGAATGCTAACGAGGAGGAAGTGATGCTGGCTGAGTGGGATAACCGGGCTTTTGCTAAAGGTTTCCGCGGAGATGGTGACTCCCATAGAAGGCAGACATATTTAGGGAAGGTTGCGGTGATGGGTGTCAGGGAAGGAAATATGGAGGAGGCCTGTGCTCTGGTTCTGGAATGAGATGATATAGCTGGCTTGAAGGCTGCAGTCTTGGCTGAGCCTGCCGAGGAGGATGTGCAGGTGGCATATGTCGTGAAGGAGGAAGTAGTTGCTCAGGGCCCGAGTACTGGAGATGAGTGGAGGTTGTCTCCAGCTGAGGAAAGGTCTATGGTGGATGAAGAGACCTGGATCCCCACGGGGCCATACAACTGGCGCGATGCCCCTCTGGTTCTGTCTGGTTTCCCAGGCATGGGGGGACCTGACATGGGGCCTGGGTTATCTCTTCCCTCTGATAGCACAAGCGGTGTTGAGGATCCTCCCAGTGGCTAGCATAACTCTATTCTAGGAAATGATGGTGATGCTGGTGCCATGGACCTGCAGAGGGATGTGTTCCTTCATGGTGTCCCCTTTGTTGAAGCTTTTTGTGTGAAGCTGCATGAGATGGTTGGGTTGAACAGGAAAGGTTCTCGCTTGAGGATGAAGTTGAGAGGCTCGGGGAGAGGTTTTCTGAGGATGATTGCCAGATAAACGCTGCTATGACCAGGCCAAAGGAGAAAAGAGGCACTGAAACTCCGGGGACATACTGTAGGAAAGGGAAGGCAGCATAGGCTGTAAGTGATGGTGTCGCTTGTGCGAAGGCAGGCGTTGCAGCTGGATCCACTTCTGCCCCTCCGAGACGAAGATGGGGTAAGGATTACTCCACACTCCCACGTCCCATGGCAACTAGGGCCTCTTCACGAGCTAGAAGAATTAATCTAAAGGTGAATAAGTGAGAGTGGCCTTCAATTTCTGCAGAGCAAGAGAAGTCTAGGATGAAGCTGCTATCCAGGCTTGGCATGCAAGAGGATTTTGAGTCTGTATGGGACTTAATGGACATGGGTACTGAGTCAGATTTCAGTTTTGCTGATGTGGGTGACGGCTTGGGTGTGGGCATGGGTTTCCGAGGTGCGGAGCTGGAGGATTTTGGTGGCGATGTTGACTGATCCTCCCCTTGTGTGCTTTCCTTTTGAACCTTTTGACTTGTTTGTTTTTGATTTTTCTTTTCTTCCCCACTTTCTGTGGCCTTTGGGCTAAGGTCGTAAGGGATTTTGGGTGTGGATCGGTGGATTTCTCCCCTCCCTTGTCTTCAGTGTCTGTGTCTTTACTTTTAATAAAATTTTGGGGGGGTCCCAGGAATAGCCTGGACCCGAGCCTTCCTTTCCCATAAAACCCTAAACACCCCTAAATTCCTAAAAACCGTAAAAACCCTAAAACCCAAAAAAACCTAGAAATTGTATAACATACACCCAAAACCTAAAACCCAAAACCATGCACCCTAAACCCTACACCCTACACCCTAAATCCTAAACGCTACACCAAAACGTTATACCCTACACCTAAAACCCTATATCGTACACCATAACCCCAATATCAAACACCATTAATGCTATAAACTACACCCTAAACCGTATACCATATATCAGAAACCCTAAACGCAATACCCTAAACCCTATATAATCCACACTAAATCCTACATCCTACACCCAACACCCTATAACTTACACCATAAACCCTATACCATACACCCTAATACCTAAATCCAAAACCCTATAACCTACGCCCTAAACCCTACTCCCTAAACATTATATCTACACCATAAACCCTAAACCATACACCCTAAATCATATTACCAAAATAATAAAACATAAACCCTACATCATTAACTCTACACACTACACCATAAACCCAAAATTCTAGACCATAAACTATATACCCTAGAACATAAACTCTATAAACTAAACCTGAATCCCTATACCCTGCACCTTACACCCTAAACCCAATAGCCTAGACTCTATACCCTACACCCTAAACCCTAAACCATACACTCTAAACCATATACCCTACACCCTAAACCCTAAACCATTCACCCTAAACCCTATATCCAAAACCCTAAACCTCAAAACCTATACCATAAAACTTATACCGAACACACTAAACCATAAACCATACACCCAAAATACAATACCCTGCACCACAAACCCATAACCCTACACCCTAAACCTACACCCTAAACATTAAATCCTAAACCCTACTCCATACAACCCCTCCACAACCTAAACCCCACACCCTAAATCTGATACCCTACACCATAAAACCTATACCTTACACCCTAAACCCTAAACCCTACACACAAAACCTGATACCCTGACACCATAAACCCTAAACCCATCACACTAAACCCTATACCCTACACCCTAAAACATACACCCTACACCATAAACTCTATACCCGATACCCTAAACTTTGAACCCTATAACATAAACCCTATACCCTCCACCAAAAACCATAAACCCTACACCCAAAACCCAATACCTGACACCCTACACCCTAAACCCAGTACCCTACTCCCAAAACCCTATACCCTATAACCTTCACCCTAAACCCTAACCCTACACCATAAACCATATACCCTGTAACATAAACCCAATATCCAACACTCTAAACCCTATAACATAAAAATTCTAATGAAACCCTAAAAAACACAAAAACCCTAGAAAATCTAGAGAACATATAGAATGGCCTAAAACACTACAAAACCATAAATACCCAAAAAATCTAAACCCATAAAAAACAAAAAACACTAATAAATCATAAAATCCCATAAAATCCTCAACACCCCTAAATCCCTAATAACTGTAAAAACCCTAAAAACAAAAAAAAACCTAAAACCCCTAAAAAACAAAAAAAACCCCAAAAAAACCCCTAAGACCCCTATGAAAACCCTCAAACCCCTAAAAACACTAAAATATCCTAAAAAACCCAAAAACCGTTAATATTCTTAGAAACCCTAAAGAACCCTAAAACACTAATAAACCCTTAAATAAACAATTAAACACTAAAATCTATAAAAAAAAACTCTAAAAACCATTAAAAACCTAATAACACTGAAAACCATAAAACCCCAAAAATCCTAAAACCCATAAAAACATAAAACCCATTAGAAACCCTAAAAAACACATAAAACCCTAAAAACCCTAAAAGAACAAACACCCCGTAATAGACCCTAAAAACCGAGAAAAGCCCTAAAAGGACCTAGAAACTCTTAAAATACATAAAATAACATAAAAATATGAAAACCCCAAAATGAGCATTAAACCCTAAATAAACCCTAAAAGACCATAACATTCCCTATAACCCCTAAAAACATCAAAAAACCCTTAAACCCCTAATGGGCCCTAAAAACCCTAAAAGCACTAAAAAATTTAAACCCCCAAACAACCCTACAAATGCCAAATGGCCTTTAAAACCCTAAAGGACTTTAAAACCCTACATTTCCCTAAAGACCATATAAATAATTGAGGACCCTAGAAAACATAAAACCCCTAAATTACCATCAAAAAACTAAAAAACATAAATGTCCATAAAAATCAGAAAACCCCCAAAAAGAATATAAAAGCCCAAAACACCCTAGAATACCCTAAAACCTTTAAAAATACAAACCTAAACCCCCTAAAACCATAAAACATTCTAAAACCCGCAAAATCCCCTAGAAAACCATAAGAACACTTAAACGACCCATAAGACCTTAAAATACCTAAATGTCCCTAAAACCCCAAAAAGTCCTTTAAACCCCTAAATAATTTAAAAGAACCTAAAAACCATAAAAATAACCAAAACCCCTAAAAATACCTAAAAATACCTAAAAACCCGAAAATTAATTAAGAAACTTAAAGAAAACATAAAACAATAATATTCATAAAAAATATAAAACCCCAAGAATACCTAAAAACCCCTAAAGGCATTAAAATCTAAAATACCCTAAAACCAATAAAAACCTAAAAACCCTTAAAACTCAAAAACCCATAAAATCCCCTAAAATATACTAGAATCTCTAAAAACATTATTGGAACATAAAAACCATAAAACTCTCTAAAAGTCCATAAACCCCCTAAAACCCCTAAAAACATTAAAAACCCTAAAACCCCCAAACCCCCTCAAAACCCTAAAAGATCTAGAAAACTCAAAACCCTTTAAATTATTAACAGACCCTAGAAATTGGTAAAAGCCCTAAAAATCCAAAAAAGACCATCAAAACCGAAAACTCCAAAAATCACCCTTAGATTCCAAAAAAAACTAAAGAAAATCCTAAATTATGTACAAAAACCCAGTATCCCTTAGAAACCAATAAGTAATTTTTAAAAAACTAAAAACCCATAAAATTCCTAAATACCCAAAAAACCCAAAAAACCCAAAAAATTATCAAAACCCCTAAATACCCGAAAAAACCAAAAAATATTAAAACCATAAAACCCCCAAAAAACATTAAAAACCACAAACCCCCTAAAACCCCTAAAAACACTAAAACCCCCTAAACCACTAAAACACTTAAGAACTCCCAAAAAACCCTAAAAATCCCTGAAAAGCCTAACAAACCCTATAAAAAGAGAAACGCTAAAACCCCATAAAACCCCTAAAAACAGTAAAAATCCCTAAAACCCCAAATAATCCCCAAAGAACCTAAAACCCCAAAAACATTAAAACCAAACACCCAAAAAAATTTAAAAACCCTAAAAAACAAAAAAATCCATAGGAACCCTAAAAATATTAAAGAACCTACAAATCTATAAAAGTCATAAAAAACCAAAAGCCCCGAAAATCCCTAAAAACCCTTTAAACCATATAAAACCCTAAAAACCTAAATTCTCTAAAACCCCGTAAAAGACCGCAAAAATACTAAAACAACCTAAAACCCCTAAAAGACTATAAAATCCTAAAAACCCAAAAAGACTCTGAAATCCCAAAAAACCCTACAAGTCCATATGTACCATAAAAAATTGAAAGACTTTAATAATACCAAAAAGAACCTCAAACCGTAAAAACCCAAAATGGTCATAAAAACCATAGAGAACATTGAAATCCCTAAAACTATAAAGGAACCTAGGACCCCTATAGACCATAAAGGATTCTAAGAACTATAAAACAACTAAAGGAACCTAAAAAGACCTAAAATCCCTCAAAGTCCCTTAAACCCCTAAAACCAATAAAAAATTTAAAAAAAACCCCTAAAAACCATAAAACTCTAAAAACCTCAAAATACCCTATAAACACTAAAACACCTAAAAACCCTAAGAAGCCCCAAAACCCAAAAAAAACTATGAAAACCCTAAAAACCCTAAGAAAACCCTAAAACCCCCCAAAACCACAAAATATCCATAAAAACAGTAAAACCCTGAAAACCCCATAAAAACCCGAAAACCCCTTTAAACCCCTAAAACCCTATAAGCCTTTGAAATACCCATAAAAACCTGAATAAATCCTGAAAACCCTAAAAGCACCCCAAACCTAAAAACATTAAAATCCCAAAACCCCTAAAAAATTATAAAATAATGTAAAAATACCCCTACAAATATAAAAAACCATGAAAAACCATAAAATAGTAAAACATCCTAAAAAAATTTAAAAACCCTCAAAATCCCTAAAAACCCAAAAAGAAACCATGAAAACCCAAAAAACTCTGCAAAACCCAAAAAAACCAAAGAAACCCAAAAACCCCCTAAAACTAAAAAACCATAAAAGTCCCTAAAACCGCTAAGTAACCCCAAAAAACCATGAAAACTCCTCAAAACCCTAAAATCCTAAAAACCTCAAACCATAAAATTTCTAAAAAATTCATAGAAACCCTACACCACTAACCCTTAAAACCCCTAAAAATACTAAAGACCCTAAACCCTAAAAATAATAAAATCCACAAAACAATAAAAACCCTAAAAACCTAAAAACCTATAAAAATCCTAAAAACCCTAAAACCCACTGAAACCCAAAAAAACCATAAAACTCCCTCAAAAGTTCTAAATCTCCTAAAAACCCTAAAAACCCAAAAACCCCTAAAAACACTAAATCCCCGCAAAGAACCAAAATTACCCTATAAGAACACTAAAAGAACATAAAACCCAAAGAAAACCCCTAATAATACTAAAAACCATTAGACCCCCCAAAATCTATAAAAGTCCCGTAAATCTAAACCCCTAAATCCCTAATACCCTTAAAACCTTAAAAACCCCGAAAGACACAAAAAACACTAAAAACATCCTCAAAATACCTAAATCCCTGAAAATGGATAAAATGCCCTAAAAACTAAAAAAACCTCAAAACACTACAAACCCATAAAATAATGTGTATCCCTAAAATCCCTAAACCCCCTAAAAACCCTTAGAAACACTAAAAACCACCAAAACCCTAAAATATCCAAAAAAATCCTATAAATTCATCAAAATCTATAAAACCCACTAAAAACTCTAAGAAATACATAAAACCGTAACATCCCCAAAGATCCTTAATACACCAAAAACCCATATAAACCCTAAAAATCCTAAAACCCTTTTAAACCCAAAAAGCACACAAAACCCAAAAATCCCTCAACACCTTAAAAAACCTAAAAACCATTTAAAACACACACAAAAACCAAAAAAACTCAAAAGAACTAAAAAAAATAAAAACCCCTCAAAAAACCTAAAAACCCTAAACACCATAAAAAACACTATAAAACCATAAAATCACCTAAAACACTTAAAGAACCAAAAAACCCCTTAAGACCGTCAAATCCCTAAAAAACCTAAAACCCTAAAAAACCCTAAAACCCAGAAAACCAAAAAACTCTAAAAACCAAAAAATAAAATAAAAACCCTAAACCCCCTAAACTAATCCTTATAACCCTTAAATCGAAAAAAACCCTAGAAACCAAAAATTACCAAAAACCCTAAAAACCATAAAATAGGTTAAAACCCCCCAAACCACCTAAAACACCCAAAACCACTTAAACCCCATACACCATAATTTGTATTTCGCGACAGTTTAAACCACCGCTAAATCATGTGTCGACAATCTATTAGCGGTGGTTTTTTAAAACCGTTGTAGAATGATTTACCGGCCTTTTAAACCGTCTCTAGATCATTTTTTTAATTTTTTTAAAAATTTTATTAAATTTTTACTTTTTTTATTTTCTTAATTAATTAATAATTTTTTATTTTTTTAATTAAATAATTAATTAATATTATTTATTTTCATAATTTACTAATTAATTAATTTATTAACCTTCATTTATTTTCACAATTAATTAATTATTTCTTTATTTTCCAAATTAATTAATAAATTTATTTATTTATTATAATTTATTTATTTATTTACATATTTATTTTTTATTTTCATAATTAATTAATTTATTAATTTATTAATTTATTATTACCATGCTCATGTCAATCTCCATTCAAAAGCACATGTCCACGTCCATGCCCATGCCATAATTAATTTATTTATTTATTTATTTATTATTGCCATGATCATGCCCATCTCTATGCCCATGCCCATGCCATATATAGAAATTATGTGTTGGGTGTGATTTGAACCCCTTACCTCTTGCTTATTCTCCAAAGACTTTACCACTCCAGTAGGCTCTTCATGTGGTCAATAAATGGAATTTAATATACTTATATATATATATATATTAATTGGAAAAACAAATAATATATAACAAATAGATACACACTAAATAATTATTAATCAATAATGATTAATCAATAATCAATAATCAATAATTAATAATCAATAAGAAATTATTATTATTTCATAATTACTAATTAAAAATTACTAATTAATAAATACAATATAAATGAATAATAAATAACGAAATATATAATATGGAAATAAATGGTAAATAAAAAATAGTAAATAAAAAATAGTAAATTAAAATATTAAATATTAAATAATAAATAGAAAATAATAAATAGTAAATCGTAAATAGTAAATTATAAATTATAAATAATAAATACTAAATACTAACCACCAAATAATATGTAATATAAAATGAATACTATATAATACATAATATAAAATATCTAATATCTAAAATCTAATATCTAATATATAATTTATAATTTATAACATATATTATATAAGTAATGTATAAATAATAAATTAATTTAAAAGGAATAATATACGATAAATAAATAATAAATTAATAATAAATTAATAAATAATAGATAATAAATAATAAATAGTAAATAATAAATAATAAATAATAAATAATAAACCCTGAATAACTAAATAATAAATATATAATTAATATAAAATGAATATAATAAATAAGTTATTAATAATTCAATAATAATAAATTAATAATAAATAATAAATAAATAAATAGGAAATGAATAATAAACTAAAAGTTAATAAATAATTGAAAAATTCAAAATAAATTTAAAACAAAAAATTAATAAATAATAAATAATAAATTACAAATAATAAATAAATTAATAAATTAATAATAAATAAATAAATAAACAAAAATAAGTAATAAATAATAAATAATAACTAATAACTAATTGTTAATAACTAATGAATTATAATTGATCATTAAGAGTTAATAATGCATAATTAATATTTAAAATTTAAAATTTTTTAAATAATAAATAAATAAATTATTAATTATTAATAAATAATTAACTAATAAATAATCAATAATAAATAATGAATGAATAAATAATAAATAAATAATATATAAATAAATGAATAATGAATGAATAATAAATGAATAATAAACTAATAATAAATAATAAATTAATAAATTAAAAATAAATTAATAAATAATAAATAATAAATAGTAAAAAATAAAGAATAATGAATAATGAATAATGAATAAAGAATAAATAATAAATAATAAATAATAAATAATAAATTATAAACAAAAAAATAAATAAATAGAGAGATAAATATTAAATAACAACTAATAACAAATAAATAATAAATAATTAATAATTAATAATTAATAATAAATAATTAATAATTAATAATTAGTAACTAATAATAACTAATAATTATAATATATAATTAATAATTAATAAAAAAATATTTAATATTTAATTATTATTATTTTATATTTAATATTGAGTTTTTAATAATAAAAAAATAATTAATAAATAATAAATAATTGATAAATAATTAATAAATGAATAATAATCAAATAATTAATAAAGAATAAATAAATTAATAATAAATTACTGATTAACTTGTATATAATTACTAAATAATGACGAAATAAATAAATAAATAAAAATTAAAAATTAAATAAAGAAAGAAAGAAATAAATGAATAAATAAATAGATTTGTAAATAAATAAATAATAAATAATATATAATAGATAATCAATTTATTAAGTAATTAGAAATTAATTAATTAGTATATAAATATTAAATTAATATATACATAACAAACATAAATATATTAATAAATAAATCATAAAACGTTAAGAACCTCTAAATACTCTAAAAACACTGAAATAAACATAAAATATGATCTGGGTTTCCTTTTTTAGTGCCACAACTAGTCAAATCAAATATCATGAAAAGTGTTTGGAAATAATATATGGTATTGACTGAACGAAGACCTAGATCAAAAGTTATAACTATATGAATTTTAAGAAATTTGGGCCGACAACTAAAACCTCTTCCTCAGAGGCCTTCTGGGACTATCTTGTGGAATAAAAAGAGGTACAGTGCTCCAAGAGGTAATTCCAGACCTAAATGGTGTAGAGCTCAGCACATGATTTGATTTGATACGTGGTAGAGCCTAAATGACACATCGATTAAAAGGTATGGCCGTTTGAAGTTCAAGTTTGATTTTCAACCTTTTGGAAATTTGAATATATTTTTTCAAATTCATTACTTCATGATTTAAATCTCAGTTGGTTTTATCTCATTTTATATGCTTCAATTTGACTGGTTTTAGAACTGAAATGGACTCCCGGATCAGAAGTTAGGGTCATTTGATGTAGAAGTTTGGTTTTTAGGTTTTTGTAAATTTATTTTAAGTTTCACATTATTATTAAATAATAATTATAAATATTTATTAATACACACATTATAAATAATTAAAATTATAAATAATAAACTATATTTCATTGTAAATAATAAAGAATAAGTAATAAGTAATTAATATTTTATTTATTTTATTTTTTATACTATTTTGCTGTGTTTTTCTAATACCCATTGTTAAACACAATTTTAAATTATTTTTGTAATTTATTTAAAAAAATTAGAAAAATAATTTAAAAATGTTTATCAGTGGTTTTAAAAACACCGCTAAAAACCGCCACTAACTTTTTGATTGGAAAAAATTTAGTGGCCGTTTTGAAAACCATCGTGAAAAAATCGTCGCTAAAACACTAATTTCCTGTATTGTTAAAAGAACCTACAAAAACCGAAAAAACCTAAAAAAACCTAAAAATCCCCAAACCCCTATGAACTATAAAAGACCATAAAATATTAAAATACCCAAAAAACACTAAAAATAATTTAAAACACTAAAGGACTCTAAAACCCAAAAAATTCCTGAAGGACCCTAAAAAACCCAAAAATATCATAAAACCCCTAAAAACCATAAATCACCCTAAAAACTAATAAAGGAGACTCGAAACCCAAAAACCCTAAATTACCCTAGAAAAAACCTAAAGAAGACGGAGCAAGGGCGGGAGCAGGGTGACCAGGGGGTGCCTGCGTTTCCTCCGAAGGCTGCCCCTGTGGAGGTGAAGGCTGGGGATGATCCTCCAAGGCAGCCCGATTTGGTGGGGCACAAAGAGCTTTTTCAGCTTTGTGGTACCATGAAATCGAGGGTGACAGCTAATTGCGAGGTCTTGGAAGCATCTTGGTCCAAAAAGAACTTTTCGGAAGCTGTGAAATCTGTAGCCTCGCTCACGTTCACAGACTATGATGATACCTCCCTCTGTCGCGTCATTCGGAAGGGGCAGATTGCGCATGTCTCCGAAAACCGGGAAGCGTTGGAAGAATGGGTGAGCCTATGCCAGTTTTCCATCATTACAAGGGTTATTGTGTCGAAAGGAGAAAACTTGTGGAAAAGTGGGGAGCTTTCCAAGCGTATTGCGGAGATATGGGGGTTCTCGGATTGGAAGATGACAACAATGGGTCGGGGCTTCTTTCATATTATCTTCCCCTCTGATGAGTCCAAAAGGTGAGCCTGGGGCTTCGGGTCTCTACACCTCAAACCCAGGCTGCTGAGGATTCAAGATTGGGACCGGAGTTTTGAACTGTTCAGCATCATGAACACTTTTGCGCATATCTGGATCCGCATTTGCAAGTTGAATTGGTTTTATTGGCACCCCGAATCCTATGGGATATTGATTCTGAGGTCGGATTTCCTATCATAATTGATATGGAAACCGATAACCCAAGATATGGGCATTATGCAAGAGTGTTGGTTGAGGTTGACATGGCCAGTACTCTTGTTGAAGAGGTGGTCTTAAACACTCTCAAGGATAGCCTGTCATTGGAGATCCAATATGAGAGGTGCCCGAAATTCTGCTCCTGTTGTGGGATTTTTGGCCATCTGGTTTCTGAATGCCGAAGGTCGATTTCCAGCTCGACCTGCCTCTTAAAGGGGCATGATGCATCCAATTGCAGGAGGAACCATGGGCTAGTCCCTATGGCTGTAACTCATCATGCTGTTAAGGATGACCCCGTTGTGGCCAAGCCTGTGGATGTGGCTCAGACGGTTGTGGAGGGTGGGAAGGAGAAGGTGGGTGATGCCTCTACCCTCCCTGTGGAAGTTTCCCATGCACCCACCCCAGTGGACTCGGAGGGCTCTTGTGGGGGTTCGGATGCGACCCCCTTGCTTCAGCAGGCTCCCTCCTCTCCATTACGAGTTAAAATGGGCGCTAGAGTCTATTTCTTAGGAGGTTCTCTGGGTGAGGTGGGCACCCCAGAGGCGGAGCCTGGTGCCTTTCCGGACCCCCTGGTTGTGGCCTGCTTAGATAAGGGTGAATCAAGCTGCCCCACAGCCCCTGCAGTGGAGCCAGACTTCTCAGTTGTGGCCTCAGATATGGTTGCGCGGAAGGTGAGGAAGGCTCCCCAGGAAGAGGCCATCTGAACCCTGAACAAATTTAACCTAATTAATGGAGTCTTCTAGAGTGATGCGTTGGAAGAAGATCAAGCAGATGAGGGGTTCGCCAATGCCCCCACTGAATCTCATGAAGTTGTTATCCAGGCCTTTCCAGATAAATAAATCTTTCCAACTACAGAGAAGCAGGATACTAAACCCAAAAGGAAAGGAATGAAATGGAATGGAATGGGAAAGCGTAATAACCCCTCTCCTATTACCTTCAAGCCGTAATGAAGATTTTTTTCTGGAACTGCCAAGGGCTTGGGAACAGCCCTACAGCTGCAGCCCTCAGGCACTTCCTCCCGCACAAGCCAATGCTTATTGGGTTATCTGAACCCATGGTCATGTTTGACAGCAGGAAAGGTTTTAACTGGGATGCTCTTGGTTACTCACTCGTTTCAAAGAACGAGGATGAAAATGGAATCAGAACCTTATGGGTCTTGATGCATCATAGTGTTCAGATTGTCTCATTCGTCTCAAGCCCGCAAATGATTTCTATTACCATACATAGATTTTAGGGGATTCCCACAATCTCTTTTTTCTATGCTTCTTGCTCGTGCACTACCCACAAGAACATCTGGTGAGGGATGGCGCAAACAAGTAATGAAATTGATCACAGCTGGATGGTTATCGGTAATTTCAATACGATCCTGAGGCCTGAAGAAAAACTAGGGCCGCATTTTTCTCGCACTGCAGCATATGATTATGCATCCTGCCTTGACCAATGTGATCTTTTGGAAGTCTTTATTGCTAGGGCAGACTTCACTTTGGGGCGGCACACCATCAATGGTAGGCAGGACAACAAACAGGACATGTGTTTTTCACACATGGGAGGAGGTGGTTCACCAGTGTTGTATGGCTTCACTCCCCCAAAACTCAACTCAGATCACAAGCCTCTTGTTGTTGAAATAATGGAGAGAGTCCCAAGATCTTCCCCTCTGCCGTTTAGATTCAGCAATACCTAGATCACTGTCCCAGGATGTAGAGAAGAGGTGTTGGGATCATGGAGTAACACCTTCTCTGGTAGTTCCCACTTTATTTTGATATTCAAGTTGAGGGAACTTAAGCATCGATTGAAAGATTGGATCAAACGGTCCTTCTCAGAGTTGTATGGGGAGATCAAAGTGGCTGAATCTCAGCTCTCCGAGTGTCAAATTAGAAACCATAGGCCAAATGTTCCACCATAGGAAGAGCATAGATTGCACTCTAAGCTGGATGAGCTGGATGCACTCAAAGTTAAAATTTCAAAGGCGCAATTCAATGTCAAATGGCTTCAGGAGGGGGATCATAATTCCAAGTTCTTTCACTGCTTACATAAGGAAAGACGAGTTAGGAGTAATCTGGGTGCTCTCAGAGTTGGGGACTAAACTCTCACTTCGGTGGGGGATATTGCGAAGACTTTGGTGGAGTACTTCTAGGGGTTGTACACTGATGACGGGAAGGCCTCCCCTGTGCTTTTTGACTCTATCCCGACATGCATCACGGGGAAACAAAATGAGACCCTAACGGTGGCCCCTTCTAAAGTTGAAGTTAGAGTTTCTCTATTTTATTCAAATATGGACAGCGCAGCATGTCCATATGGATTTGGAAATACGTTCATTATATTCTACAGGTACATCATCCATGAGGATGTCACAAATGCGGTCAGGGAGTTTTTCCACTCAGGCCTATCCCCCATGGTGAAAATCCCAACTTCATCTCGTTGATCCCAAAGAAATATAATCCCATTGGTATTTGTGAATTCCGACCAGTTTCCATCGACAACACAGTTCCGAAGATTATCAGCAAGATTCTGGCCCTTAGGTTGGGTAAGATTCTGGGTGACATAGTGACCCCAAACCAGTTTGGTTTCGTTCCTGGGCGATCCATCCAATCCTGCTTATTCACTGCCTTAGAGGGGATTAATATTATGAGGAAAAAATTGAAAGAAGGTAGCATTGCGCTTAATATTGACATCTCAAAAGCTTTTGATACTATGAAATGGGGCTTCATCTTTAAGGTCCTGGAAAGATATGGCTTCTCAAGTAGATTTATTAAGCTGATCTCTATCATTATTCACAGTTTCAAGGTCTCGGTTCTGATTAATGGCTCCCCCATGGTTTTTTTCAGTGCTCCCATGGAGTGCGACAGGGTGATCCAATGTCGGGCTTTCTCTTTTCGATTGTGGAGGATTACATGATTCGATGCCTCCTAGATCATGTACAAGCAGGGATTTATTCACCAATTAAGGAAGGCAGAGACCTGTATGTCCCCTCGCATCTTCTTTATGCAGATGACATCCTACTGTTTGGGCAGGCGGATAAGAAAACTTTGTCCACGGTCAAGTGGATCTTCCACAACTATGAATGTGTGGCTGGGCAAGCTATAAGCTGGATGCAATCATTAATTTTCTTTGGCAATGGGATTTATCATTTTAGGCAGCTCTGCATCTCAACCAGGCTTGGTGTTAAGCATGGATCCTTACCCTGCACTTACCTTGGTGTGCCCATCTTCTGGGAGAAAGCCAAGGGCTGCTACTTTGAGGTATTTCTTCCAGGATTACGCTGCAAATGTCAAAATGGAAGGGCAAGTTCCTCTCCCAAGCTGGAAGGGTCTGCCTGGTTAACTCCGTCATCACCTCTATGTTCATGCATGATTTTTCCATCTACAAATGGCTAGTAGTGCTCCTCAAAAGTTGGAATACCCAAATAAGGAATTTTGTCTAGACGGGTTCAACCAGCGAGCAGAAATTAAACTCGGTTGCATGGAAACATTGAACGAAGCCAATTGATTTGGGTGGGCTTGGTATCAGGGATTTTCGATCTTTCAATGATGCCATGATTGGGAAGTATACCTGGAGTCTACTTTGGACTCAGAGTGGCGGCCTGGATTTCATTGGGGAAAGATTCATAAATAGGTTATGTGATGGTTCTGCTGGGTACATGTCGTCCTCTGTTTGGCCGGCTTTACGATCCTCTTACTAGGAAATTATGAATCAATAAAAATGGATCGTGTCACGGTCCAATGCTATGAACTACTAGTCTACTCCCTGGCTGGATCAAACCCTCTCGGAGGTGATGACGCCTCCCCATGAAATGCAGAATTTATCCATTGTTGGCCTCAACCAGTAGCAGGACGATCTGGGGTTCTTGTTGCCGAGTGATATTATTCTTTTGATTCAGCAATATGCCTTTGCAGACACTGATACTCTCATTTGGTGGCCCAGAATGGTGGGTACTTTCAGCACACATGATTTCTACCACCTGAAGTGGCAACATGGGATGAATCCTCCATCGTGGCTGTCCAAATTTAGGGCTCCTTTCATTCCCCCTTCGCACTTGGTGCTGATCTGGAAAATCTGGCGGAACCAGCTCCTAACTCATGCCCAGATAAAAGTGGCTAGATGGCATATTGCTTCTGCTTGTTTTTATTTAGTGTGGCAGAAAAACAATGTGATCACATCTTCCTGAATTGCACATTCGCCTCCAACCGTTGGCGGTATCTCCTACAATGCTTCGGCATGGATTGCTATTTCCAAGGATCGATCTGTGACTTTTTGAGGGGTATGGTGGTGATGAAACAAAGTGACCTGGTGCATAATCTGCTGCTGGCTGGTGTGGCGGAAGTTATTCACTATGTTTGGGCTGCTCATAACGCCTCCGCCTTCAATCGACAGCCCCTTACGTTGTATGGAGGCATGGTTTCAGTGCACAAGATGATTCAGAATGCTTCGCAAATTCAAACAGGCTCAATGTGGAATGATGTTTATGATCCAACCCTACTTCGATCTCATGGGTTTTCTGGTCGTTGAAGGAAACCAATGGCCCTGAAGTTTGTTAGAAGGATTTCCCCAATTCCAGCATGGTTAAAAGTCAATATTGATGGTGCGACACTGGGAGCTCCGGGGCCCTCGGGGTGTGGCGGCATCTTCTGTACTTCAAGAGGGTTCATCAAGGGAAGCTTCATTCATTTTATTGGGGATGGATGTGCGTATGAAGTGGAGCTTTGGGCCATTATAAAAGCAATGAGATACGTGAGTCGGTTTGGATGGCAGAGGATCTGGATTGAGTCAGACTCGATGCTTGTAGTTGCTTCTCTAAAGAAGTCTTCCAGGGAAGTCCCATGGCGATTACTTCCACATTGGATTGAGTGCCTTGACACCTCTAGATCCCTGAGATTTAATGTGTCTCATGTTTATAGATAGGAAAATTCAGTGGCGGACGCTCTCACGAAAAGGTCGATTGATGAAAGATGCTTGATGTGGTCCTTCGTGTCCCCATCTTTTTACTCTCCCTTTGTTGATTCAGATATGAAGGGTGAGACTCATTCGCGCCCTTGTCGATCCATCTTGTAACTGTCTCTTTATGTTTTATTGAATTTGGGGGGCTAGGCTCACCTATCCCTGAACCTCTTCCCCCCTAAATTACACTAAGTAACCTTAAAACCTATAATAGACCCTAAAAATAATAAAACCTCCAAAAAACCAAAAAAACCTGCCAAAAACAAAAAAACCTCCCAAACACAAAAGGCCCTAAAATCCTAACAAACGACAAAAACCCTAAAAATTTTAAAAACCCTATAAGAACCTAAAACCCCAAAGAAAAACCTAAAACCCCTAAAACCGGTTAATGAACTCTAAAAACTCCTAAAAACATTAAAAACCCCCAAACCCCTAAAAACACTAAAAACCCTAAAATAAAAAAACCACTTAAAACCCTAAAATCTTGAAAAAACCCTGAAAACCCAGAAAACCAATAGAACAATAAAACCCCAAAAAAACCTAAAAATCAATAAAGACCTTAAAAATCCTAAATCCTGTAAAGGACCCTAAAACCCCAAAATAACCCTAAAAAACCCTATTAAAATCCTAAAAAATCGTATCTCCTATAAACACCCTAAAATCCTAAAAATACCTTTAAATGACTTAAAGTCATAAAACACCCTAAAAACCCTAAAAACATAAAAAATCATAAAAGCCTAAAATAACCCCAAAACCCATAAAGAAAAAACTCTAAAAATACAAAAAAACCCTAAAACCCTAGAAAAAATATAACCCTAAAAACCTTACATCACTTAAAAACCTTATAAATACTAAAAATCCCTTAAAACACCTAATAATGATAAAAAGGAAAAAAACATAGAATCTCCAAAAAACCATAAAAATAACTAAAACCTCAAAAATCCATAAAACCCATAAAACCCTAATTTTTTAAAAAAACTAATTAAATAAGGAAATCCTCTATAATGCCCTAAAAACTTTACAAACCAAAAAAATTCTAAATCGCAAAAAACACCAAACCCCCAAAAAACCCACATAACACTGAAAAAAATTTTAAATTCCCCAAACCCAAAAAACCCTAAACAACTCTAATATTATTTCCAAACCCTAGAAACCCTAAAACCCCCAATACCCCTAAAAACCCCAAACCCCTATACCCCACACCCAAAACCCTAAACTCTACACCCTAAAACCTATACCCTAAAACCTAAACCCTAAACCCTACACCCAATCAATAAATTGTACAACCTAAACCCAAACCTATACACCCTACACACTAAATCATAAACCGTTAACCCTAAACCCTATATCATAAAAATTAAACCCCGCACCCTAAACACTATACCCTACACCATAAACCCTAATCCCTAAACCCTAAACCCTAAACCCAACACCTTAAAACCTATACACAACTCCCTAAACCCAAAACCCTACACCCAAAACCCTATACACTAAACTGTAAAACCTAAAATCTATAACCTAAACCCTAAACCATACACCCATAAATCTAAACCCTATACAATAAACTGAAAACCGTATTCCAAAAACCCTAAAGCATGCATCCTAAACCTAGTACCCTGCACCATAAACCCTATACCCTGCACCAGAAACCCCATGCCCTATACCCTAAACCCTATACCATCCACCCAAAACCCATAACTCTACACCCTTAACCCTATACCATACACCATAAACCCTAAACCCAACACGTTAAGGCATATACCCTAAAGCCTAAACCCTAAATCCTTAACCCCAAAAGCTACAACTTAAACTATATACCCAACACCCTAATCCATATACCATATAACCTAAACCCTAAACCATAAACCCCATACCCTAAACCATAACCAATACACCATAAACCCTATACCCTACACTATAAACCCTAGACACTAAAATATATACCCCAACTAAACCCTACACCCTAAAACTATACTCTACACCCTAAATGATAAACCCTACACCCTAAAACCTATATCTTAAACCACAAACCTAAAATCCAACTGTCTAAACCCAATACCCTACACCATAAAAAAGCAAAAAATAATCCTAAAAAAACCTAAACCATTAAAAATTCTAAAAAACCTAAAAACCATTATAACCCATAAATAAAAAAATCCCTAAAACTAATTAACCCCTAAAACTATAAAAACCATTTAAGTCCCAAATAATCTCTAAAGAACCCAAAAACCGTAAAAAACCCTAAAACCCATAAAAATTGGAAAACCCTTAAAAACAGTAAAACCCCTAAAACCCCTAAAAATCCTACCCCTCCCCTACAAATACCATTGAAACCCATAAATAACATTAAAACTCTAAAAAACTAAAAACACTAAAAACCATAAATCACTAAAACCCGTAAAAATACTGAAACCCCTTAAAAATAGTAAAAACCAAAATAACCCAAAAAACACTAAAAACATAAAAAACCCTAAAATCATAAAAACCCTAAAACGCATAAAAGTCCTAAAAATAGTAAAAACTTGTAAAAACATAAAACACATAACAACAGTAAAAAACCTAAAAACCATAAACATCTCGAAAAAACCATTTAATTCTCAGAAACTACCTAATGAACCCAAAACACTAAAAACTGATAAAAACCCTAAAATCCCAAAATAAATAAAAACTCTATAGATCCATAAAAACAACAAAAAACCCTATAAAACCCCCAAAAACCCTAACACCCCTAACACCCTAAAAACTATAAAAACCCAAAAAACCCTAAAACTCTACAAAATCCGAAAAACCCCTGGAAAGATCAAAAAACACCCCAAAACCCCTAAAATACTTAAATAAACCCTAAAAACCCTAAAAATCATAAAAACCTAAATACAATAAAAGCACTAAAAAGCCTAAAAACTATTAAAACCATAAAAAATTATGAAACCATAAAAACCATAAAACCCCTTCAATCCTTAAAACCCCAAAAACCCACAAAAAATTCAAAAAAACAATAAAAACCATAGAATACCATTAAAAAACCAAAAGATCCTAAAACCCCATTAAAGACCCTAGACATGAAATACCAGAGAGAGAAGGCCTCTGAGCGGCGGATCTCCTCCCCTCCTCATGCTTCCTAGGTTTTCCTCTGCTGTCTTCCTCCTTCCTCCTCCGGCGAGGTCTGAACTCGGTGCTTTTTGTCCTGCTTCGGCTCGGCAACCGCCGGTGTTGGATTTGCATGATCCGGTCGGTGCAGTGGTGGCTTGTTCATGCCCATATTGCTCCAGATCTTGTGCGTTGGGTCTTCGGATGGGGGGATCTGGTTCGGCATGCCCGATGGAGACCCTATTGCGCGTCCCACCTCCTGATCTAGCTTCTTGGTGCCTGATTTCGGGTTCCGAAGTGCTGTGAAGGTTCCCCTCCCATTATTCAGGTTTGTTCCAAACTTCTGGCGTGCCTTATTTCAGGACCCGTTTTCGTTGCTGCGAAGGTTCCCCTCCCAGATCAAGGTCCATTCCAGTCGGCTTCTGGCGTGCCTGGTTCGAGACCCGACATCGATTGCTGCTTCCGCCTTCCTGCTCCTGGTTAGTTGTAGATCTGGTGGTCCCGACGCCGGCTTGTCTGCAGGGCTCATCCATTTCCTTTGCCTTGCACCAGACCTGGAGGGAGTGGTGTCAACCCTGGCGTGCTTCCGGACCCTCGCATGTCCCCCTGGTTCGATGTCGATTGCAAGTGTGGCATGGTGCGCTCAGGTTCGGGTCATGTTGCTTGGAGGAGGGAGGTTTTGGTTCATCTTTTTATTCTCTGTCTCTTGCTACTTCTTATGGTCTTTGGTTGTGGTTCTAGGTGCTGGTTTTTTTGACATGCTATGAATGATTTGATTTGATGTGGGTGTTGGCGAGTTGGTTCAATGAAATGGCTGTTTGGGGCAAGTTGGATCGGATGGGATGGTTATGCTGCGTGGCTGTGAAGTTTTGGTGTTGGTACTAGATGCTGTTGTTGGCTGCTGGCGCTGGTTGGCTGGATGGTTTT
Organism: Viscum album; assembly: GCA_963277665.1. Classification (NCBI taxonomy): domain Eukaryota; kingdom Viridiplantae; phylum Streptophyta; class Magnoliopsida; order Santalales; family Viscaceae; genus Viscum; species Viscum album. The sequence continues at coordinate 1,588,848,167 of OY728121.1, read as the reverse complement.
GTGTTCTATTTTTGCTGGTGGTGAATGGTTGTGGTGGTTTGAAATGGTGCTGATTGATGTTTGCTGCGCTGGTCGTCGTTTGGCTGGGAGGTGCTGGATGCTGGTTTTTTGAGTTTGGATGCTGCGAGGTGTTGGATGCTGGGATGCTGGATGATGGTGGTGGCTGTTTTACCTTGTGTGTTTTCTTTTTTCGTTCTTGACTTTTTTTTGGGTCTTTTGTCTTGGGAAGTTAAGGGTTTTTGGGTGTGGGTCAATTGAACCCTCCCCTCCCTTGTCTACCGAGTCTCTTTTTTCCTTATAATAAATTGGGGGGGGGTCGGGAATAGCCCGACCCTCACATCTTCTTTGCCCCTAAAAGACCCTATAATCCCCTAAAAACCCTAAAACACCCTAAAACACTTAAGAACCCAAAAAATCCCTAAAAACCCATAAGAACCCTAAAATCCCATAAGACGTAAAAACCTCAAAAACCATTTAAATACCCTAAATTCCCTTTAAAAACTAAAAATCCAAAAAACATATTTAAAACCACTAAAATAACAAAAAAAAAACAAAAAAAAATGAAAACCTTTTAAAAACTCCAAAAGACATTTAATGTCCCAAAACCCCTAAAAATACACTAAAACCTTAAAACCTCTAAAAATACACAAATCCCCTAAAAATAACCAAAAAACATAAAACCCCTTAAATCCTAAAAGACCCTAAACCATTTAAAGGACCTCTAAAAACCCTAAACACCATAAAACAACCTAAAATCCATAAAAATACAAAACACCCTAAAACCCTAAAAAAATCTAAAAACCATAAACCCCTAAAACAGTAAAAGACCCTAAAAACACCTTAAAGATCCTTAAAGACCCTAAAACACCCCTAAATGACCATAAAAACCCCTAAAACCCTAAAAAAACCCATAAAACCCTAAAAACCCATAAAAATACTAAAACCCCAAAATACTAATCAAACCCTAAAAACCACTAAAACCCCAAGAAACACCTAAAATATCTTAAAACCCCTTAAAACCCTAAAAACCCCAGAACCCATAAAAAATCCCTAAACCCCTTAAATACCATAAAAATCCAAAACCCATAAAAACCCTAAAACCCCTAAAACCCGTAAAAAACTAGAAAAACACTAAAACGCCTATAAAACCCTGGAAAATCTCTAAAACCTTGAAAACCCCTAAAAACCCTATGAAAACCCTAAAAACCCTATGAAAACACTAAAACCCATAAAATCCATAAAAATATCTAAAAATTATAAAAACCCTAGAACCCCTAAAAAAAATAAAACCCATTACCAAACCTCAAAAAACACTAAAAATTCTAAGAATGTTAAAATCCCTAAAAACCATAAAAACCCCTAAAAACACTATAAAGCCATAAAACCCCGAAAAGACCCTAAAAACCATTAAATACCTTGAAAAAATGCAATACCATAGAACCCTATAAAAACCCTAAAACCCCCACAAATCACCTGAAAACATAAAAAACTGAAAGCCCTAAATACCCAAAAACTTCTAAAAAACCTATAAATACTAAAAAAAAATTTAAACCCCATAAACCCCCTAAAAACAATAAAACCCTAAAAAACTCTAATAATTAAAAAACCCTTCAAAATCATAAAAATCCCTAAAAACCAAAAAAACCCAAAACCCCATTAAAATCTATAAAACCCATTAAACCCTTAAAAATCCCTTAAATATCTAAAAATCCCATTAAGATCACTAAGAAACATAAAAACCCCTAAAAGACATAAAATATATAAAAACCCTTAAACCCCCTAAAAACCCTAAAACGCTCAAGACCCCTAAAAACCATAAAACTCTAAAACACTATAACACCATCTAAAACCCATAAAACCCCCAAAAATCCTAAAAACACTAAAACCCAAAAAACACTAAAAACCCCTAAAACACATAAAATTACAAAAAAACCAAAAAACCCCCTCAAAACCTTAAAAAAACTCTAAAACCCCAAAAAACACAAAAACACCTAAAGACCCTAAAAATCCCAAAATAACCTAGGAACCCTAAAAAATATTGAAACCCATAAAACCAAACATGGCATTAAAAATGGCATGAAACACAAGAATACCCTAAGCTCATTAAAAACCAAAAAGACCATAAAAAACCTAAAAACCCTTAATACAATAAAATCCCCTAAAACCATAAAAAACCTCATACCCCCAAAAAAACTAATAAAACCAATTAAAACCGTAAGATAATCCTAAAACCATAAACACCCGTAAAAACCCATTACAACCTAGCTACCCAAAACACCTAAAAGCCAATAAAAACTGTAACAAACCCTAAACAATCATAAACCCCCCTAATACATAAAACCCCTAATAACACTAAAAAAATATTTAATAATAAAAAATAACCCTTAAAAAGTAAAAACATCCTTAATATACTAAAAACCATAAATACCATAAAAACAAAAAAACCTAAAACCTGTAAAAAATTATTAAAAACACCAAAAATTCTAATAGTCCTAAAAAAACGAAAAAAACCCTAAACACCTAAAAACACTAAATACACTAAACCCCAATAAACCCTAAATGATGTAAAAACCATAAAACTCCTAAAAAACATAACCCCTAAAAACCTTAAAAATCTAAAAAGAACCTAAAACCCCTAAAACCCACAAAAAAAGATCCTAAAACCCTAAAAATATCCTCTTAGACTCTAAAACCCTAAAAACCCTTAAAAGACACTAAAACCCTAAAAGAAACTAAAAACACTTAAAGAACATAAATACCCTAAAACCCCCTAAAAGGGGGTTTGGATGTGTTATCTCTGCTACTTCGCTGTGATGTTTGGTAATGGTGCTGGATGCTGGTGTTGGCTGGACAAGAGGTGTGGACGCTGCTGTCATGTTTTGTTTTGTGTTTTTTCTCTGGTTTTGTTTTCTTTTTGATTTTTCCTTTTTTGGGTCTTTTGTTGTGAAGGGGTTTTGGGTGTGGGTCATTTGACCCCTCCCCGCCCTTGTCTGTTGTGTCTTTTTTCTTCTTAATAAATTCGGGGGGGTCGGGAATAGCCCGACTCTCGCATCTTCCTTGCCCAAAACCCCCTAAAAGACTCAAAAAATACACTTATGACCCTATAATTCCCTAAAACCACTAAAAAAAATTAAATACACTAAATCATTTAAGTCATCTTGAAAAACCCTTAAAACCTCTAAAACACCCTAAAAAACTAAAAACCTAAAATCCTAAAAAACATAAAAAATCCCAAGAAAACCCTAACAAAACAATAAATACACTAAATCCCTAATAACCCCTTTAAAACCTCCAAAAAAATAAAAACCCCTTTGAAACTGTAGAAACAAAAAAGGCCACTTAAAACCACTAAAAATTCTAACAACTAATAAAACCCCTAAAACCCACTAAAAACACCTAAATCTCCAAAACCCCCTAAAATCCCAAAAAACATGAAAATACCCAAAAACCCCCAAAACACAAAGAAACACAAAAACCCAAAAATCCCTAAAGACCATAAAAACCCAGAAATCACCAAAAACCCAAAAATACCCAAAAAACCCTAAAAACCCCTAAAAATTTTAAAAACCTAAAACCACCTAAAAACCTAAAAAACCTAAAAACCCATAAAAATGTGAAAACCCAAAACACCCCTAAAATCGTAAAACCACTAAATACCCTACCCCCCCCCCTAAAATAAACAAAACCCCCAAAACCCTTAAAGACCCTAAAAACTGTAAAACCCCAAAAGACCCTAAAACACTAAAATACCTTAAAAATAGTAAATAAATAAAAACCCCATTAAAAAAATCCGACGGGCCCAAAAAAACTAAAAAACAAAAAGACCTAAAAACCCCAAAAATTGATTAAAAACCCTTACCAAACCTAAAACACCAAAAAAACCTATAAAAATCACAAAGAACTCTAAATCCCCCAAAACCCCTAAAAACCTAAAAAACCTAAAAGCTTATAAAACACTAAAAAACCAGAGCCCCCTAAAAACACTAAAAACACTAAAAATGCTAACAACTGTAGAAACCCCATACACAATACCCTGTACCCTAAACTATAAACCCTACACAATAAACCCTACACCCTACACAAAAAACATAATCCCAATACCATACTCTCAAAACAAAAAAACATACACCCTTAACCATAGACCATACACCCTATACCTTAAACCCTAACCTTACACCCTAAACTTGATTTCCTACTCCCTAAACCCTTAACTCTATACATTAAACCGTATACCCTGCACCTTAAACCCTAAACCCTACATCCTAAATCATATACCCTACACCCTAAACCCTAAACCCCACACCCTAAACCATTTACCATACACCGTAAAGCATAAACCATACACTCTAAAACTAATACCATACATCATATTCCATATACCCTACACCCTATACCCTACACCATAAACCCTAAAACCTATACCCTACACCATAAACCCTATACACTACACCATAAATCCCAAAAAGTATACCCAAACCATATATCTTCACCGTAAACCCTATACAACACTATATAATACACCATAAACCCTACACTATAAACCCTATACCCTATATACTAAACCCAAACCATACAACCTACACCCTAAAACTCAAACCCTACACCCAAAACACTATACCCAACACCCTTAACCCTAAACTCTAAAACCCTACACCCTATAACCAAAACCCTACACTATATACCCTATACCATACACCAGAAACCTAAACCCTACACAATAAACCTGATTCCCTCCACCCTAAACCATAAACCCTAAACCCTATTCCCAAAACCCTAAACCCTACGCTCTAAAAAGTAAACCATACACCCTAAACCCTATACCTTACTCCCTAAACAATAATCCATACACCCTAAACAACATATCCTACTCCCTACACCCACAACCCATAACCATATACCCATTACCCTACACCCTAAACCCAAAACCCTATAACCTAAACCCAAAACCCTTCACCCTAAACCTTTCACCCTAAATCCATCTCCAAGCACTGTAATCCTTCATCCTAAACCCTATTACCTACACCCTAAATGCTCAACCCTACACCCTAAACCCTATACACTTCACTCTAAACACTAAAACCTACATCCTAAACCATATAATCTCCACCCTAAACCATAAAAAATGAACCCTAACTCATATACCCTATCCCCTAAACCCTAAATCCTACACCCTAAACGTTATACCCTACACCCAAAACCCAAAAACCTACAACATAAACCCTATAATCTACACCCTAAACCTTAAACCCTACACTATAAACCTTGTACCCTACACCCTACACTATAAACATTATTACCAACACTTTGAACCCCATACCCTACACCCTAAACCATATACCCTATACCATACACCAAAAAACCTAAATCCCTAAAAAACCATAAAAAGTATATAAACCCAAAAACCCTAAAAAATAGAATGAACCCTAAAAACCATATAAGCCTCTAAAATCCAAAAAATCAAAATAACCCTTAAAACCCTAAATACTATGAAAACCGTAAAAACTGCAAAAAAATGTAAAATCCTCAAGAAATCACTAAAATTTCCTAAACCCTAAGAAAGTCCAAAAAACTCAAAAAACCATAAAAACAAAAACCCCTAAAAATCCATAAAAACCAAAAAAATTCCAAAAACCATTATAAAACACTAAAAACCTAAAAAACCCAAAAATACTCCAAAACAAAAAGAAACACTTAAAAACCCAATAATAAAGTAAAAACCCACTAAAAACCATAAAAAATTATAAAACCCCATATAAACCCTCAAAACATCCAATAAAACCTGAAAACCCATAAAAACCGAATGATACCCTAAAAACCATAAAAACATTGAAAACCCCCAAAACCCCAAAGAAGATTAAAAGCCATAAAAGAACCGTAAAACACCTAAAAGTACCAAAAAACCTTAAGAATCATAAAACCCTCAAACATTAAAAACCATAAAAACCTGAAAAATCCTTAAAAACCATGAAAACCCGAAAACCACTTCAAACCCTTACACCCACCCCCCAAAAAAATCTAGAAACCCTAAAAACAATAAAACACTAAAAAATATAGAAAATCCCTTAAAACCCCTAAAAATACAAAAAAAAACATGAAATCCCTAAAAACCCTAAAAACCTAAAATAACTAAAGATGCTAAAAACCCTATAAATTCTCTAAAACCATTATATACCCCATAAAATCCTTAAAATACTAAAAATCCCAAACCACCCAAAAAGACACCAGAATCCATAAAAACCCCTCAAACAGAAAAAAGTCTATAAACACTATAAAACCATAAAAACCATAAAATACCCAAAAACCCATAAAATATCCTAAAAACTCTAAAATCCCTAAAAAACCAGAAACCCAAAAAACCAAAAAACCCCTAAAACACTTTAAATCCTTAAAATCCCCAAAACAATAAAACCCTAAAACCCTAAAAACCCATGAAAAACCCTTAAAACCCTTTAAATCCTTAAAATACCCAAAACAACAAAACCCTAAAAACCCTAAAAACCTATGAAAAACCCTTAAAACCCTTTAAATCCTTAGAATACCCAAAACAATAAAACCCTAAAACCCTAAAAAATATAAAAACCCCTAAAAATCATAAAAATATTAAAAATTCATAAAATGATTTAAACCCCAAAAAATCTTATAAACCATAAAAACCATAAAATAATAGAAAACACTAAAACCCCTAAAACCCTAAAAACCCATAAATACCATAAATTACCCTAAAGACCCTAAAACCATCTAAAGCTGTATAAATATCCCAAGGATCTATAAAAACCCCTAAAAACCCAAAAATCCAAAAATCCCCCTAAAAACCATAAAAACATTAATTACTGTAAATTTTTTTAAAAATCCTAAAACCTATAAAACCCCCTAAAACAACCTAGAAACCCTAAAAACCCTAAACGATCCTAAAACCCTAAAACCCCAATAGACCTTAAAAACCCTAAACACCCTAAAATTATAAAAGTCACTAAAAATACAAAAAAATACACTAAAAGACCCTAAAATACCAGAAAAACTCTACAAGACTCAAAAATCAATAAATTGATTGAAAAATCCTAAAACCCCTAAAAGATTCTAAAAACCCCTAACAAATCCTCAATGACCATAAAACCCCTATAAAACACCAAAAACACAAAACCCCCAAACCCCTTAAAAACCATAAAATACCAAAAAAACATTAAAAGACCCTAAAACCATAAAAAACCATAAAACCACAAAAATACGAAAAGTCCTAAAAAACAAAAAAACCCTAAAATCCCTTAAATAACCATATAAACCATTATACCCTAAAAAATAAAAAACCCCCATTAAATCACTAAAACCACTAAAAAATCCAAAAACGAAAAAAACTGAAAAAGCCTCTAAAAACCACATAAAACAATTAAAATACCCTATAAAATAAAACTCCTAAAAAACCTAGAAATCCAAAAAAACTCAAAAGACCATAAAACCCCATAAAACCCTAAACCCATAAAAAACCTAAAATCCCATAAAAACCTTAAAATCTAAAAATCAATAAAAATAATTAAAACCCTAAAAATTCCTAAAACCACTAAAAACTCTATAAAACCCCTAAAAATACCTGAAACTGCAAAAACCCTAGAAAAAAACTAAAAGATCCTTAAAAATCCAAAAACCCAAAAATCTATAAAAATCCTAACACCCATAAGAACTGTTAAAACCACAGAAAACTCAAAAAACAGTCAAAACACTAAAAAAATCCAAAAAAACCTTAAAACCATAATGACCATAAAAACCAAAAAACAATAAAAACCCCTAAAAACCCTAAAAAATATAATAACCCCTAAAACCCTAAAAGCCCATAAAAACACATAAAACCCAAAAAAACCATAAAAATATTAATAAAACCTAAAAATGTAAAACGCCAAAAAACCCTTAAAACCCATCAAAACCACAAAAATACAAAAAGACAAAAAAAAACCTAAAACCCTAACAACCCCTAAAACTTCCAAAAAATAATAAAATCCCTAAAAACCATATACCCGAGACCCTAGACCCTATACCCTAGACCCTAGACCCTAAACCCTACACCCAAAACCCTAAACACTACACTATAAAATCTAAACGCAGCTCTAAAAACAGTATACACCTCAAAACTAAAACCCTTCACCCTAAACCTGATACCCAACTCCATAAACCCTAAACCAGATACCTTACTCCATAAACATTAAAAGCTACACCCTTAACCATAAACACTGCACACTACACCATAAACTCATAACATTACACCCAAAAACCAAAACCATATACCCTACACCTTAAACCCTAATCCTGATTCCCTACACCCAAAACCCAAAACCATACACCATAAACCCAATACTCTACTCCATTAAAAATTACCTCTACACCATAAACCCCATACCACACTATAAATCATAAAACATACACTCTTTACCATAAACCCTACACCCAACACCTTATAATGTACACCATAAACCCTATACTCAACATAATAAACCCTATAAACACACAAAACCCTACACCATAATATCTATAATACCACTAAAACCCAATAAAACCATAAAACTCGAAAAAACCGAAAAACCCTTGATAATTCCTATGACCCTAAAACACTAAAAAACCTTATGAAAACCCTCAAAAAACTAAAAAACCTAAAACCCATTTAAAACAAATTAACACTAAAACCCCTAAGGACTATTGAAAACCATAAAAACCTTAAAAAATCATAAAAACCCTAAAAACACAGAAAATAAAAAAACTTTTAATCACTTGAAAAATATCCTAAAAACCCTTGAAAACCTAAAAATCTTTAAAAACCTCAAAAATAGTAAAAATAAAAAAACCCTAAAAACCCTATAAAATCCCTAAACCCCTCAAATAACCCAGAAAACCCGGAAAACCCTAAAACACTATTTTTTTTAAAACCAAAAATTCCCTAAAGGCTATAAAACCCCTAAAACCAGCCTAAAAAACTAAGCACCTAAAAAACTTAAAAACACAAAACCCCCTAAAAATCCTCAAACCTTAAACCATCCTAAAACTCCTACAGCCCCTAAAACTCTAAAAAACCCCTTAAAACCCCTAAAAATCCCTAAATCCCCTAAAAGACCCAAAAAATATACTAAAACCCCAAAAAACCAAAAAACACTAAAATAACCTAAATAACCCTAGAAACCATAAAATACCATAAATAATGCAATAAAACACATAAAGATATTAAATACTTAAACACTATAAAACCCTACCCCCCCCCCCCAATCCTAAAAACCATAGAACCCATAAAGCCGTAAAGACCCTTAAAAAATAAAAAACCCTAAAAATCCTTAATTCCCTAAAAAATAAAAACCCATAAACCACTAAACACCCTACAGATATCATAAAATCCATAAAACTCTTATAACACAAAAAATACCTAAAATCCTAAAATAAACCTAAAACCCCTAAACACCCATAAAACCCCTTAAACCCATAATATCCCTAATAACCTAAACAACCATAAACTGCTAAAAACCCGTAAAAACCGTAAATACCAAATAAACTGAAATACCCCCAAAACCCCTTAAAACCCTAAAACCCAACAAAATCCTATAACGATTAAAAAACCATTAAAATCCATTAAAAACCCTTAAAAACCTAAAACCCAAAGAACCCAAAATAATACAAAAAAACATAGATAACCATAAAACCCCTAAAAAAATTAAAACCCCCCTAAAATTATGAAAAATATTATAAAATAAAAAACCCTAAAACCCCTAAAAACCAAACAAAACCCTAGAACCCTAAAAACCTATAAAACCCTTAAAAACCCTTAAAACCCATAAAAACATTAAAAATTGAAAAACCATAAAACCCTAAAAAAACTCCAAAAAACATTGAAAATTATAAAACCCCCAAAAAATAATAAAAAACCTTTTAAAAACAAAAAAATTGGTAAACCCTAAAAAATTCCTGATAACCCTAAAAACTCGTAAAACACTAAAAACTCTAAAAACACAAAAAAACCATAATTTCCCTAAACCTCTAACCCCCCCCCCCCAAGAACCCTAAAAAATTGTAAAACCCCCAAAAAATCATAATAATTGTAAATACCATTGAAATCCCCCAAACCCATGGAGTAACTCTAAAAACCCAAAAAACCTTAAATTCCCTGTAAACCATTTAAAATCTTTAAAACCCAAAAAACCCAAATAATCTCAAGAAACCATAAAAACCTTAAATTTCCTAAAACCCTAAAACCCCTTAAAAAACCCAAAAAAGACTCAAAACCCCTAAAAGATCCAAAAAATCATACAAAAACCTAAAAGACCCTGAAACCCCCTAAAAACCCTAAAATACTAGAAAAAACCTTCCAAAAATATAAGAGCATTAAAACCCTAATAGAATATAAAAAATCATAAAAAACATTAAAGAACCCTAAAAATCCTTAAGAAACGTAAAGGACCCTAAAACCACTAAAAATCCTAAAGGACCCAAAAAACATTAGCGGGCCGTAAAACTCTGAATAACCCCAAAGAGACCCTAAAACCCAATTTTTTAAGAAACTCTAAAAAATCACTAAAACAGCATAAAACCAAAAAAAGCATAACACCCCCCACCCCCGCAAAGATATCCCTAAAGAACCGAAAAATACCCTATTAGAATATAAAAAACTGAAAAACCCTAAAACACATAAAAAACCTTAAAAAAAACAAAAACCCACCCCCCTAAAAAAACCGTTAAAAACATAAAAATATACTAAAAACCCAAAAATCCTAAAAAACACTTAAAAACCATAAAAAAAATAAAAACACAAAAAACCCATAAAACCCCTAAACCCCAAAAAACCCCTAAAGCCCTAAAAACCCTAAAAATCAATAAAATTATGCAAAATATATAAACACCCTAAAAATCCTAAAACCCTAAAAACCCTTCAAACCCTAAAAAACCTGTAAAAACCCTTGAAACCATTAAAAATGATTAAAAACCCTAACAAACCCTCAAATCCATAAAATATCCAAATACCTTAAGAAACCCCTAAAACCCTATGAAAATCCTAAAACCATAAAAATGTAAAAACCTATAAAAACCCTAAATTCCCTAAAAACCGTATAACCATTAAAAAAGGAGTAAACTATAAAACCCTAAAATATTAGACCCTATAAAACCATAAAATTCATAAAACAAATAAAATAACCCTAAAAACCATAAATCAAATAAAACCCAAAACCCTTAAAAACCTAAAAATTCATAAAACCCTAAAAGATCGAAAATCCCACAAAAACCTAAAAACCCCAAAAACTCCAAAAAAACCATAACACCCCCTAAAAACCCTTTAAACCCCTAAAAACCCTAAAATAACCTAAAACCTGTAATAACTATAGAAACCCCTAAAACTCCTTCAAAACTCAAAAAAACTTAAAAACCCAAAAACCCCTAAAACTCTAAAAACCCCATTAAAACCCTTAAACCCCTAAAACTCTCGAAGACCCCTAAAATGATCCTAAAAATTATAAACCCCCCCTAAAAGCCTAAAAATCCCTAAAATCCCTATACCTCATAAAAACCCTAACCCCCCCCCCCCCCAAACTCCCAAATCTCTAAAGATACCTAAAACCTCTAAAACACTTTAATCCCCCTAAATAATTTAAAAACTGTAAAACCCCATAAAACCCCTTAAAAACTCAAAAAAACCAAAAAACCCCAAAAAACCATAAAAAACTGTAAAATAATAAAAACCCATAAAAATTCTTCAAAACCCTAGAAAACTCTGAAATCCATTAAAAATAAAAAAGATCTCTAAAACTTTAAAAACCAAAAAAAACCCCTAAAAACCATAAAAACCATTGAAAACCTTGTGAAATCCATAAAACCCAAAAACCCTTAAAAACCCTAAAACCTTGAGAAAATCCATAAAATAATAAAAACCCTAATCCCCCTAAAAATCCAAAATAACCAAATAACACTAATAATCCCTTAAAGCCCCTTAAACCCTAAAAAAACCTAAAAACCATAATAACACCTAAAATAACCTAAAACCTCTAAAAGACCCTAATAAACCCTAAAACCCATAAAGACACCAATAGACCTTGAGTAACCTTATAAAATCCCAAAAGACCATAAAAACCCTCAAACAGCCAAAAAACCCTCTAAAACCCTAAAGACCCTAAACCCCAAAAAAATTGTGAAAAACCTAAAATCCCATGAATCCTTAAAGCCATACAAACCCCTAAAACCCATAGAAAATCCATAAAAACAAAACCCACTAAAACTCTCCTAAAACCCCTGGAAAACAGAGAAAGACGCCTTAAAGGCCATAAAACTCTAAAAAATGATATTAAAAACACTAAAAACCCAAACAAGTTGTAAAAAACCTTATACACACTAAAAACCCTAAAAACCCAAAAAAAACCTAAACCCCACCAAAAACCCAAAAACCCCTAAAAAATCAAAAATCCCTAAATATAATAAAACACCAAAAAACCATAAAAATGTTAGACAAAAAAAAGACTCTATCAAACTAAACCCCAAAAAACCATTAAAAACATAAAGAGACCTAAAACTTCTAAAACCATTAAAATCCACTAAAAATAGTAATACTATAAGAACCCTTAAAAATCCAAGAGAACCCCTACAACAATAAAAACCCAAAAGACCCTAAAACCCATAATAATATATCTAAAAACCTTTTAAACCCCTAAAAACCATAAAAACCCTAAAACCCTAAAAACCCGAAAACTCCCTAAAATCTTTAACAAATCCCTACAAAATCACTTTAGGTCCCTCAAATCACTAAAACCCATAAAACTGCCTAAAAAACCTAAAACATATCTAAAAACCCTTAAACACCAAAGAACCCCTAATATATTAATACATGTAATATACTCTAAAAAATTGTAAAAATCATAAAACCCATAAAACCCCTAGAGCCTAAAACCCATAAAAATACTCTAAATGACCCAAATAACCCTACAAAAATTTAATGACCATAGAAAACCGAAAAACCCTTAAATGATAATAAAACTACTAAAACCTAAGAAACCTAAAAACCCACTAAAAACCCTAAAATTTCCAAAAACCCCTAAAAGAACCGAGAAATCCAAAAAACCCTAAAACACCCTAAAAAACCCAAAAACACTGAAAATGAATGTCACCTATGGGATATCCCTGAGCAACCAGTTTGAGGGCCTTGGGAATTTAGAAATCCATGGAGATGGTGATTTCAATGATGGGAAGCATGATACTCATCATGGTGCTGCACCTCTAGGTATTGGTGGCAGCCCGGGCTTCTGTCTTGATCAGTTGCATGCCACACCGGAGGCCTTTGACAGTCTTGAGGTGGCTGGCCATGTTGACTGCGGAAGGCAGAACACTGGTGTTTCTGAAGGGGATCACGCCGCAAGGCCTACTTCTGATGGAGCTGTTGTGACGTTCCCCCTCCTGTTTGAAAACATCTCCCAGGATGATAGGCAGCTGGTCCTGGCTGCGGAGGATGTTTCAGAGGTGTGTCTTCCCAAAGGGGATCTCACGACTAAAACTGATGAGGCCAGTACGGAGGTTGATGATACCGTTGTACCTGGTGCCAGTGCAGCAGTGGATGAATCTAATGGGCTTGATGGTGTGCACGCTACTCGGCCTGCGTGTGCTAAGGATCTGAAATGTGTTGTTGTGGCGTGCTCTGATCTGCATGAAGCTAGTGATGCTAGTAATGGGCACCCGGTCCCGGTTGCAGTGGATTTTTCAAATGCGTTGGTGCCCAAAGGGATACTCAATGCCTAGATTGATGAGGATGGACAAACAAGAGCTATTTTCTTGACCAATATACTAAAGGACATGACCTTGGAGGTCTCCAATGTGATGCCAATAGCAGTTCATAAATCCATCTTACAAAACAAAATGGATTTACATGGCGCAATGGCTTGGGGGGAGGGCTCTGATGATGAATCAAGAATGAACTTCAACATGGCACAGATAATGAAGGATAAGGCTATGCTTGGACATGAACTCCCTATCGGGAATGAGAACCTTACAGGTGGTTCATCTGGGGAGGGGGCTATTGAGGGGTCAATCCCCACTGTTTGCTATATGAATAAAGAGGACACTATTATCCCCATTCAGGATAAATTTTCTGCTAGTGTCACATCTAACCCACGAAAGATGAATCTGAGGAAGGAATATTACTCCCTGCCAAAGACAATGGCTACTAGGGCATCCAGTAAAGCAGTGAAGAACTCCTCTGGCATGGTGGTGCGGTCTGGTAAGAAGCAGCTGAATGTGGAGCAGGTGCAGCTTGATGTGAAGCAGCAACACCTCAGAGATTACTACACCACCTTCCTTAAACAAATTGAATCATCTGAATGGGAGTCAGTGGTGTCAGATGATTCCACTGGATATGGTGTTGATGGGGACCCATATGGATATGGCGATTTGTGACCTCTAAATTGATGTTCTTGCCTCTCTCTCTTCTACTCTCTGTGTGGTTTTCCTTTTTATTTTTCTCCTTTTTTTGGCGTGGGTAGTAATGGATTTTTGGGTGTGGGTCATTTGACCCCTCCCCTACCTTGTCTATTGTGTCTCTTTTTTCTTTCTAATAAACTTGGGGGGGGGGGGGTTGGGAATAGCCCGACCCTTGCATCTTCTTTTCCTAAAAACCTAAAAACCCATAAAAATACAAAAAAACCCTAAAAATACATAAAATGAAAAACCCCATTAAAAAACGGAAACCCCCAAATAAATCCATAAAAACATAAAAACACTTAAAACCACTAAAAACCTAAAAAACCCTAAAAACCCTAAGAAGCCCCAAACAGACCCAAAAAATGCTAAAAACTCAAAAATCCATAAAACCCATAAAACCCTTAAAAACCTTAAAATCTCAAGAAAACCCTAAAAACCAATAAAAACTATAAAACCACTTAAAACCACAAAAACATTAAAAAAATAAAAAAAAACCCCTAAAACATTAAAAAAACCCTAGAAAACCATAAAAACATTAAAAACCCTAAAACCATAAAAGACCAAAAAATACCTAAAAATGAAAAAAATAGTGAAAACTCCTCAAAATACTTGAAAACCTAAAATACCTAAATCCTCTAGAAAACATAAAATACCCTAAAAGCCCTGAAACCCTAAAAAACCCTAAAACCTCTCAAAATAATTAAAAACCCTAAAAACCATAAAAATCATAAAAAATCCATAAATATTAATAAAAACATAAGAAACCCTAAATCCTTGAAAACCCCTAGGAAATCCTTATAAACCTAAAACACTTTAAAACCCTAAAACCCAAAAAAATCTAAGAACCGTAAAACCCCAAAAAAGTACAAAATAACCCCAAAATCCCAAACAAAAATAAAAAACCATAAAAATCATAACACACCTAAAAGTCCATAAAAACCCTAATAACCAATAAAAACTTTTAAAACCCTTTAATCCCCTAAAAACATTAAAAAACTCGAAAAAACCCCAAAAACCTAATAACTAAAAAAACCCTAAAACCCTAAAAATGATGAAAACCCTAAACCCTTGAAAAAAACCCTAAAACACCTTAAATCCTTAAAAACCATTCAAATTCCAAAAAAGCCCTAAAAATCCATAAAATCATAAAACAACCTAAATAATCATAATAAAACCATAAAGAGTTAAAAAACACCTAAAAACCTAAAAAATGCTAACAATCCTAATAAACCTAAAACACCCCAAAAAACCAAAAAAAACCCCCTAAAAACCTAGAAAATCCAAAAAAACAATAAAAACTCTAGACCCCATTTAAACAAAAAAACATTAAAACCTATATAAACCATATAAACCCTAAAAAATGTAAAATCTCTAAATCCCCAAAAACACCAAAAAACCAAAAAAACCCTCAAAATCCCTAAATGTCGTAAACCCCACTTAAAATCCTAAAAAAGAACATAAAATCCATAAAAACCATAGGAAAACCAAAAACCATAAAACAATTAAAATCACTAAATAATATAAAAATGCTATAACCCTAAAAACAAGAAAAACCATTAAATCCCTAAGATCCCTAAAAACCGTAAAAATCATAAAAAAGAAAAAAAATTCCCAAAAACATAAAAGCCTTTAAAAATACATAAAAACACTATTAAATCCTTTAAAAAGTAAAAAATATTAAATCCATAAAAATATAAAAACACAAAAAACCATAAAACTCCTAAAAGACCCCTAAAACCCTAAAAGACCCCTAAAACCCTAAAAACCCCTAAAAACATAAAACCACTAAAAAAATTAAATACACTAAATCATTTACGTGGGCTTGAAAAACTCATAAAACCTCTAAATTCCCTAAAAAAATAAATCCTTAATAACCTAAAAATCAAAAAAAATCCCTAGAAAACCCTAACAAAACCCAAAAAACACTAAATCCCTTAAAAGAATTTTAAAACTTCCAAAAACATAAGAAAAACCAATTAAAATTGTAGAAACAAAAAAGAACCCCTAAAACCACTGAATATCCTAACAACCAATAGAACCACTAAAAACCCACTAAAAACACCTAAATCTTCAAAAAACCCTAAAATCCTAAAAAAACCTGAAAATACCCAAAAACAACAATAACGCAAAGAAACACAAAAACCCAAAAACCCTGAAGACCATAAAACCCCCGAAATCACTAAAAATACAAAAATACATAAAAAACCCTAAACAAGCCCTAAAAATTTTAAAACCCTAAAACAACCTAAAACCTAAAAAACCTTAAACACCATAAAAACATGAAAACCCAAAAAAAACCTAAAATCCCTAAAACTGCTAAATACCAAACCCCCCCCCCCCAAAAGACCCAAAACCCCCCAAAACCATAAAGACCCTAAAACTATAAAACCTGAAAAGTACCTAAAACCCTAAAATACCTTAAAAATACTAAATACATAAAAACCATATTTAAAAAAATCCAGAAGGGCCAAAAAAACTAAAAACCAAAAAGGCCTAAAACCCCAAAAAAATCATTAAAACCCCTCACAAAACCTAAAAAACCAAAAATAACCTTTAAACCCCCCAAAGAACACTAAAGCCCCCCAAACCCCTAAAAACCTAAAAACCCTAAAGGCTTCTAAAATACTAAAAATCCAGAGCCCCCTAAGAACACTAAAAAAACTAAAAACCCTAAAAATGCTAAAAACTGTAGAAACCAAAAACCCAATACCCTACACCCTAAACTATAAACCTTACACAATAAACCATCTACCCTACACAAAAAACATAATCTCTATACCATACACCCAAAACAAAAGAAACCTACATCCTGAATCATAGACCATATTCCCTATACCTTAAACTCGAACCTTACACCCTAAACATGATTTCCTACTCCCTAAACACTAAACCCTATACCCCACACCTGAAACCCTAAACACAATGCCCCACTCCCTCAACCTGCAACCCTACAACCAAAACCTTATAACCCATAACCTAAACCCTAAACCCTATACACTAAACCCTAAACCCTAAACCCAAATCCTTAAACCCTAAACCCTACATCCTAAATCATATACCCTACACCATACACCCTAAACTCTACTCCCTAAACCATTTACCATACACCATAAAGAATAAACCATACACTCTAAACCTAATACCAAACATCATATTCCCAATAACCTACACCCTATACCCTTCACCATTAACCCTTATACCTATACCCTACACCATAAACCCTATAAACTACACCCTAAAACCCAAAAACTAAACCCAAACCCTATACCTACACCCTAAACCCTTTACCCAAAATAGTAAAACCAAATCCCTACACCCTAGAGCCTACACACTACCCCCTAAACCCTAAGAAATACACACTAAACCCTATATAATACACTAAAAACACTATATAATACACCATAAACCCTAAACCCTACACCCTAAACCCTATCCTCAATACACTAAACCCAAACCATACAACCTACACCGTAAAACAAAAACCCTACACCCAAAACACTATACCCAACACCCTAAACCCTAAACCCTATAACCTACACCCTACACCCTATACCCTATACCATTTTTGACACTAAGTTCTTTCACAGAGTCCAGAGTTTGACTAAGGGAAATACCTCGAACAAATAAGAGGGAATATTCATCAAGAATTTCACAAAGGCATTAAGGTGCGCAAGTATATCTGCGCACCAGCCTTGGGCACGCAAGTCACCTGCGTGCCAGATATTTGGCGTGCAAGTCACTTGCATGCCCTAATTGAAGTTTCTACAAAACTTAGGTGGCCTATAAATACCCCATGTGGGCCCCCCATTTTCGAGGACGAAAAAACCAAAACTCATTTTCAAGCACTGGTTGACCAAGTATCCATCTGAAGTCTTCCGAACACTTCTAAGGTAATTATTTACCTAGAATGGAATCTCTAAATAGGAATAATAAGTCCTAAGTATTAGAACTCATCAATAATTGTGTGCCTAAGTGTCTAGCCCTTAAGGGAAGTGATGATACTTGTGAGCCTCCTTTTCCTCTCAATGAAACTTGCGCACCACCCATCTGAAAGCCTCTAGGGATGATACTAAGGGCTCCAATTCAAAGTCTCCCAAGTATCACTTCATAGGTTCTTCATAGCCCAAGTGAACTCATGTCGTGCAAGTATACTTGCGTGACCAGGACTTGCGTGCCATACGAATACTTGCACACCTCCTTCCAATTCACTTCCTTTCCTCAAATACACCATTCCCCTTCAAGTACAGCCTTCAAAACCCTCTTCAAATCCATTTATGGCATGGTTTTTTTGTTGGCTTCCTTATCTGAAAATAATTCTATGGAACATCTCTCAAAACCTCATGATTTACATAACTTTATGTCACTAAGGTTAGATATTTACTTCATTCAACCTCATCCTTTAAGATAAGAATATGATTAATCTGGGCATCCTCCTTAGGCATAAGCCCCATGTTCCCGAATCCAGGAATCCTCCTTAGGAGTAAGCCCCAAGTTCCCTAATGTCGGCATCCTCCTTAGGAGTAAGCCCCAAGTTCCCTAATCTGGGCATCCTCCTTAGGAGTAAGCCCCATGTTCCCTAATCTGGGAATCCTCCTTAGGAGTAAGCCCCATGTTCCCTAATCTGGGTAGCCTACTTAAGGGTAAGCCCCAAGTTCCCTAATCTGGGCATCCTATATAGGAGTAAGCCCCAAGTTCCCTAATCTTGGCATCCTCCTTAAGAATAAGCCCCAAGTTCCCTAATCTAGGCATCCTCCATAGGAGTACGACCCAAGTTCCCTAATTTGGGCATCCTGCTTAGGAGTAAGCCCCATGTTCCCTAATCTGGGCATCCTCCTTAGGAGTAAGCCCCAAGTTCCCTAATCTGGGAATCCTCCTTATGAGTAAGCCCCAAGTTCCCTAATCTGGGTATCCTCCTTAGGAGTTAGCCCGAATCATAATTTCTCTTAACCTGGGCCTCCTTTTCAGGAGTAAGCCCCATGCTTAATTTCTTTGGATTGGGATTCCTTCTCAGGAATAAAACCCAATCATTAGTCCCTCTCTAATTTGGGAATCCTTCTCAGAAGTAAGCCCTATGTTATGTTTTTGAATCTCCATAAAGAACATATACCTTTATGGACCTTGCTCCCGTTTTTATTCCCTGAAGTAAATCCCGATCCTCATATATCTTGGGCGGTAATACATACGTAATCCCCACATCATTTCTTATGATTGAATCTTTCATGGAACAATCTTTAGGTTTTACTAATACCTCTTATTTCTCACACTGAGCATGACTCACGTGAGCATATAGTGTAAAAGTAATTTTGACATCTCTCTGTGGGCCATCAATCATGCATAAACCCCATAATTCTTCACTCGAACTATGTGGGTTATGATTACTTTTCTAACAAGGATATGTAGGTAGCCCATCTATAGGTATGATCCCAACTCTGAAATAATCAATCTCTTTCTGAATGACAATAAACTTCTAGTGCCCCACTGAGTGGCTTTAAAACCAGTATGTTTATAATAATGATCAAGAGATTTCTATATAATGTGTTGAAGGATACCATTGACTAAGAATCTATAAAAAATACAAATGATTCTCTACCGATGAAGAACCTCAAATACATATAAAAGATTATCTAAATATCATACATATCAATCATTGATTGTCAGATCTAAAGGAAAGCTCATTTTCATACTTGGTAAATTAATAAGGATTCATGAACATAACTCAAATCTATAATAGAGTCCCGGAGTAGAAAATAATTCCCCCCAAAACGGTGTGATAAGTCTGACCTCTCATCCTCTCGACCAATGAAAATTCTTAAGCCTTATAGTTCCACAACTAATGATCACCTAACTTTGGAAAGTAGGTCCAAATGGATATAGAATCATTGGATGTTTCTGGTTCTATGAATAAACCTGTTAGAAACCTATTGGAATGTTTGAATCTTAAACAAACCATGTCATCCCAATTTTCAGAAGAAACAAAAATGGTGAACCCGACGTGAATCCTTAACCAAGTTAAATGATGTTTTACTTATTTGTTAGGACCCTATTTAACATAATGTGAGGGACAACAAAACAATAAATAACATATGTGCTCCTCAAAAAGATGTAGTGTCTGAACATATCTTGATTACGTCTGTTATATCAAATAGGCACTCTCTTCCAAGTTCTCTTTACATTGCAGAAATGGATTCTTTAAAGTTCACACCTGTGAAGGCCTCAGCCGCTACTCCTGCTGGATCCTCATCTGCTCTGAAGAAGAAATCACCTACTCAGTGTCTTCAATGCTGGGTTTCAAATGAATTGGTTAAGGAATACCGTCAACATGGTACCATTCGGACTATGGATGCTACTCGAAAAGCCCTCCATGTTAACAACTCACCCTGGTTGTCCGGACAATGACGACCAGTGGTCAAGATGTAGGTGGTTCCAACTAACATCTCTAACCATTTTGGGTCGTTATCCCTGGAACTCAATCACTTGTCCCTCTCATATTATGGGTAGATGAATGAGAAGGTCACTCAAGTCCTTAATTCAAGAAGACATGAGTCCTTACCGAGAGCTCCCATCAACAATCGACACCAGACTCGTGTGGTAGTGCACCCTGAACAAGATGAGGGCACCACCTTTAGGGGTTCAGCTAAGGTTCCTCAGACTCGAGCACATAAGAGGAACTGTCATAGGTGAAGTCTAGTCAACAGGGAGAAGGTTCTTATTTTTGCCCCCTCCGGAGAAGTCCATCAAGCCAACTTGATGGAAAACAACGAGCGGGCATATACACCCGTCTGTCCTGATATTATTTCCCAACAAACTCGTCTGGAAGTAAGACACCAATCCCACTAGGCAATTCTGGCAGAGTATTATATGTAGGAATATACACCTGTTTATAATTATCCAACCAGTCATCAGAATCGTCTGACTGCACCCAAAGAAGCTCACCAATCTAATATGGTGGCAACTGATAAGCAGGGGCATACACCTGTTTACAATCAACAATTCTGTCAGCAGTCTCTTTTGCTAGTATTGAAGGAAATTCATCACCTATACTTGAAGAAGAATACACAGAAGGCACATACACCTGCCAATGTTCATCAAGCCTAACAACAGTCACATTTGGTAGCACCCGAAGAAGTCATTTGGAAAGCTCTGACGACAAATTTGGAGCAGACTCAATTATCTGCCCATATACATAAGTACTGTCAGAATTCACAGAAAGGAAAAGGAGGATTGGAGCAGGCACATACACCTAATCCAAGCACATAATGGATGTATATTCCTGTTCAAATAGCTGAAGTCAGCAAAAACATTCTGACAATGGTAAAAGAGCAGAAACAAATCCCTGCCCATATTCTGGATGCCTATCAGAATATTATAACAACTTCAGCAGCATCACAGGGAAGGAATCATAAATCTATCCCTATCAGTGGAGTGACTCATTAACATATCACTCCATAACAGATACACACCTTTTTCCCAGTCCAGGAGGGTTTTGGGGCATACTCCCCCATGTCATACGGACAATCAAGTCAGGCACATACACCTAATTTTAATGGAGATAATCTGCCTAACCTGACCTTTTCTCCTGATCAGGCACATACACCTTCCCATAATAACCACTTTCTTCAACAAGTGGTTCCCAAAATGAGTAAGAAGTCATCTAAGAAAAATACCTATTCATTATATTCAATAAATCATGATCCAATCTGTAATAAGGCCTTGGTTGATGCTAGAGTTCTTGAAGCCCTCAGATGATTATCTGTTGCAACTCAAAATTCTACTCTCTCATTTCCAAATAGTGAGAGAAATAATTATGAAGGTCTTAATCAGACAATTCATCATGAAGGCTTGCTTCATGACAATTCGGTCGATCTCGAAGTATCATCTTAAGATGAGAGCCACGATAGCCCTCTGTGTGGCCAGAAGATCAATGAGCAAAAGGTTTCATCTTTTGTTGTAACCCACCATGGTGGTCTTACCCAAGATGATGAATTTCGATGTGAAATACCTCTCCATAGTTGTAATATGAATTGACTATAAAATTATTCAAAGGATAATAAAGTAACGAGAAATCCCTATTATCTTGAGGCACATGAAAATGTGAATCCATTCATGTCTAATGCTTTACCTCTAGCATGTGAAATACATTCTCAATCAGAAGATAGTCTGAGCTGTAGGTCATTCTCTGAACCACCCCTAGGTCATTTATATTCTTATTTGATAAATGAATTCTCTACCAATATTGTTGAATCTGATGAAGCAACAAAGAAGAGCCAGCATTAGTCTAATCAAGTAGAAGAATCTTCATCGAATGATAAGGAGGAAGTGCTGAATATGAGAAAACAACTAGCGAAAGGTGAAGTACCAGTCATGTTTTGGCCTTTGTTTGACTCTCAGTATGATATTCCAGAAATTTTGATGGAATACTGTATTCACGATATTCATCTCAACATGTGGAAAACACTTTTTCACTTGAAAATGAAAATATTATCTTATGATGAACATGAAAATCATGTTAAGATAATAGAAGGGTTACAACGCCAAATTGATTTTGTATCTATCTCAGTTTCCCGATATTCAAAGGTTGAAAAGAAACAGAGAGACCTTCAGTGTGCATGCTTTGGCACACTAAAAAGGTTGTTCTAGTTAATTACCAATGCCCCATCTATTATTCATATCAGAGGATGGGGTGTTCATGGAGCACTACATTTCAATATACTCTCCAGTCAACAAAGCCCACCAAAAATGGTCTCAAGAAATGTTTTTGCCCATGGTCGGCCACAAACAATTGGTTTTGTGTGTAATCAAAGGCTTGATCAGGAACATATCTCAACTAGTTCTTCCCAAAGTTAGGAATACAAAGAACAAGTTGTCGAATTACTCTTGGATCAGGTAAATGAGAATATCAAACCGGATTCTTGTTTAGAGCATGTGCATCATCAGGTGACAGAAGTGTCTGAAATCATCCAGCAGTCATTTGAGCCAGGTGATTTGAGTGGATGTAGGTTGACGCATCTAGCCAATTTATAGACTAAAGTCTGCAAAACCAGGAGAGATTTTAGGAAAGTCTCAGATGTAGTAGCTCAAGAGCCACCTCAGCTTTCCAGACTGGGGACTCTTTTTTCTCAACCCTTGGGATCAATAGATGGGATTAAAGGAGTTGAGAAGGGAAAGCATGAATAGCCCCAGTCCACCGGACTGAGGTCTTTTTCAAATCCTCAATCTCTTCCTCAGTGAAAGTCAGTCTTCTCTCGATTAGGGATGAAGCCCCAAGAGGAAATCAGAGCCGAATTACCTGGAGATTCCCTCCAAATTATGGTTCATCAAGAAGTTCCTGAGGGATCAACTCAATAAAAGCCAATGTCTAATCAAGGACATGGGAGAAGATAGTATCGCAGAAATGCCGATAGAAGGGATGAAATGCGTTATGAATCAATAAATTTCATCTATTCCATTGTCACTGATCCCCCAGAACATGTGGTCCACTCAGAGGAATCAGATGAATAATTTCCTATTCAAGGGGCTATACACACAGAAATAAATGAAGAAGGTGTGCGTACTAGAGGCCAGAGGGTTTCCCAGAGGCAGGATATTCCTTTGGGCAATTCCCTTCCATACTCCATAATGGTACATTCCAAGGAAAAGGGAAAAAGTTAGGTTATGTCCCACCCTAACTCTGGATAAGGCCAATCAATCTCACTGGAGAAAAAGTTTGCACAACAATATGAATAAATGAAGGAGTTAAGGAGGTTGAATGCAGAACTACTTCAAGGTAGTCTTCCTCCTAAGAGTGATGGATTCAGTCAGTCAAGGGAATTTGTTGCAGCTACTAAGATGGATCAAGAATATCCTCCTTTACCAGTACACCCTCACAGGTCTAATCCTATGGGTCATGTGCAACAAAAACCGGTAGTGCTACCATTAGTTGCAGTACCAGTCACCACACCTGTCCAAACTCCAATTATTGCAACTGCTTAGGTCCAAGCTCAACTAGATGTTTCTCAAAAGTTAATAACTTCAATTGAGTCATTAACAGCTCAGTTGGAAGCTATGGAGGAAAAAACGTGCACAAATTCAACCAGAAAATAGAGCTTACCATGAATGGGTAGATTCAATTCCTCCCCCCATCAAATTTTTCAAGTACCAAATTCCCAATTTTTAATGGTTCGAGAGATCCAGAACAACACATAACACATTTTTTTCTCATTGTGATCCTATTATGGGAACTCCTCAATAATAAGAAGCAGTTAAGATTATGTGTTTTTTACAGTCATTACAAGGGCCTTCCTTTTTCTAGTATACATGCTTGCAATCCCGATAAATTATCGGTTGGGAAGATCTCCATCAACGATTCCTTCTTCAATTTAGCTCAATGTTCCAAACATGACAGTTTTTTATCTTACAAATTGTAATCAAAGGGAAAATGAAAGAGTTTAAGATTTCATTGCTCGTTGGAAGAGATTAACATATTCCTTAAGCTTAGAACTCCCTCATGAAGAATTTATTCCAATATTTATAGAAAATTTGCATGATGAATTACACACACTGTTGATCCCTGTGAAATACACAGGAGGGTTTCAAGACCATGCTTCAATTACACAAAAGACCGAAGATTCTATTATAGAGACTAAGGCTAAACCTCATGTAATTCCATCAGCTCTAGAAAGGAGAATGGGGAGAGTAGAGACTGTTACAGTTACACTTAAACAAGCACATATATCTGCTTCCACTTCAAAACCTTCATCTTATCGAAGGGTTCCACATACTAGGCGTCAACAACAGAGGACGTTTCATCAATATTATCAAATAGATCAAAGATGGAAACAATTTTAGGAGTTAAAAAACAAAGTTTATTCTTTCTTAAATGAACATGTTCCTTGTTACTTAATTTCGGCTCTGGAAAATAATTTGGTTCAGTTTAAAAGGCCTAAAAGGCTGAACAAGGAAGGAGATGATGACCATCCCAACTATTTCCCATTTCATTAGATGTTGGGGCATCCCATTCAGGAGAGTTTTGTCTTCAAAGACCTCCTAAAAAAGATGGTGGACTCAGGAAAAGTCAAACTAAAAGGTTTTTCATCCCAGGTAGCATGTGTTACTGCTACAGATCCAGAAGAAGAAGGCGAGTGGCATGAAGTCAAAAGAAAAAATGCACAAAAATATGATGATTGGATGGTCAGGAAAAAAATCAACCGAACACATGTCATTTTAAAAACACAATTAAAGAAACCACTTGTGTCTTTCTCTAAGAATTCCACACCAAAAACCCCCTTCGTCAGAAGGAAAATCCTCAAAGAGGCGGCATAATTTGAAGAAAGAAGAGAAGTCAGAAGAAGATGAGCTCACGTCAAAGCCTAAGTTCTCTTTGTCTCTGGAAGATTTTATGCCATCTACTTCAGTAGTACGGGCACCGCCCCACCAAACGGCATGGCCAAAACTGGCTAATCAGGAAAAATCTTCATCAAATGAATAGTCCTCACTACAAGACTTTAAACTGTACGGTCCCTCTTTTGTCCTTACTGCCTAACATTAAACTGCATAGTCCCCCCTTTTGTTATTACTGCATGACATTAAACAGAATAGTCCCCTCTTTTTCCCTAGCTACATGACGCTAAACTACACAGTACTGGTCCATGCATATGACCTTAAATTATCACAGTCCTTACTGCATGACATTAAACTGAATAGTCCCCTCTTTTGTCCTTACTGAATGACATTAAACTGCAATGTCCCCTCTTTTGTCCTTACTTCATGATATTAAACTGCATAGTCCCCAAAGTCCTTATTGCAAGACTTTAAACTGCACAACCCCCAAAGTCCTTATTGCAAGACTTTAAACTGCACAACCCTTCCATTATCCAACATGATGTTAAACTGTTTCCAGTCCCTTATATGTCCTACATGACGTTAAACTGTGCATCGTTAGGGTTGTTTCTACCTCTTTTTTTTCACAATAAGTATGAATCATGTGATCTTAGAGTAAACTTCAACCATAACACCCTCTATGGGCTGCTAGCCATGCGTAAGTGCCAATATCATCTTCGGGTTGTCCTCAAGTACAACTTGATCACAAATTCATTTTCAATTGAACTACGCGAACATTGATATTCGCCTTCTAGTTTGGGTACGTAGGCAACCTCCTGAGGTTAAAGACCAAAACCAATATCTCCACATCAGTTCACCTCCATCTCATACGATGTTGATTCATGAAGCCGCCCCCAAAACCAATATCTTTACATTAGTTCACCATTGTCCTTGCTATATGGTGTTAAACTATACATTCCCCCATTTTCGTCAATGCATGACATTAAACTTCATAAAAATACATCTTAGCTACATGACGCTAAACAATGCAGCACCGGTCCATGCATATGACCATAAACTATTCGTACTTTTGTCCTATATGACAATAAACTACCACAATCTTTAACAACCTTACCTAAGAGGGAATCATTATTGACATTAATTTCCATCCATGTCATATTCCAAATACTACGTGCATACAAGGCAATTCCCAAACCTTTAATCTTGGGTCAAACCATCATTGCACTATATTCCCCTTTCACCCTTCACTTGTAAAAACCAAATATGTACAGAGGGTATATCAAGAACTACGTATAGCTTGATTCCCATCCTTGTGGGATACGTAGGAACATTCAAGCGTCCCTCGAATCCAGCCCCAAGTCTTTGGGCCTAACCCCAAATTCCACTTTCAGTCCCTTGGCTAAAAATTCCACCTGTGAAAACATGAATGTGGCATGAAATCCCTAGTCTTTATTCAAATCAGGTTTATAAAACACACAATGTGTATTCCTTATTATGGTCCGAGCTCGATGACACTAAACTAAGATCTCCTACATTCTCGTCCCACACGACGTTAAACAATATTTCAAGAACTACATTTGGCTTGATTCTCATCCTAATGAGATATGTAGTGAAGTCCAGCATTTCAATTCAGGACCTAGCCACAACATGATTATGGTCAGCACAGGTCTATGTATCTCCTTCATGCATTGGACAATACCCCTTTTCATGTGTCATACTCCTAACCATAAATACTTCTAGATCTCTATAACCATTTTCATAACTTCTGTTCACAAAATGTATGATACCCAGGAATTATTTTTCCTGACTATGCAACACGTTCCCTTAGGCGGCCTTATATAAGTAGTCTACATAACGGACCTTTCAGCCAAAAGATGTTCTTATTTAACTATGTAGCCAATGACCTTATGTGGCCCTGCATAATTCAACCCCCTAAAGGGTTTGTCAAATAGTGGTAATTTCATTCTTTGGAGTAAAACCACTTTTGTCTTTATTGGTCTTAACGAAAATATGTAGGGATCAAAAAAAAATATCCATTCTTAATATATTTTTCCCATACTCTTTTCCGTGATCTGAAAGTATTCAAGTCTATGGTTTATATTTCCCTTCCCTACATTTGGGTCAGACCTTCGCAGGAGTGACATTCATAAAATTATTTGACAATCTTGATTTAGAATATCCTCTCCATATTCAAGTACCTATCTCCATACATCAAACTCTATTCTTTGGAAAATTTGAATCTCCATAAACTTCCACTGTATTTTTAGTAGTAGAAATGTAAAAATTCTGAGAGTTCTTTTTCCTGACTATGCAGCATGTGCCTCTAGGTGGCCTTGCATAAGTAGTCTACATAACAAACCTGTTAGCCAAAATAGGATATTATTTGACTATGTAGCCAATTCCCTTCAGAGGCCCTGTATAATTCAACCCCCTAATGGGTTTGATAAATAGTGGTAAATTCACTATTAGGAAATACTTCCTTTAATACCTTTTAGCCCTTTTTTAATATCATTCCTCAGATTCAAAGTTTCTTAAGTCATAGATTACATGTTTCCCCCATACTTGAATGCGGTAATATGTTTTCATATAAATTATCAAGGAATTAAGTCAATTTTAATCCATTATCCATTCGGTCAAAGCTATTCGACCTTAAACATTATCCTCTTTATGTACGATGTGCATGACTTTAAACTGCCCACAAAAGAAAAGGTAACTCTGAACAAAAGTCAAGTCCCAGCTCACTAAACATACATTTTGTATGATTTAGGTAATATTGAGCAATCAAAAGAGGCAATGTTTGTGGGGTTGTTTGTATCACCATAGAAAAAATAAAACTATGCTTATTAGGCCCATTGGAATAGGTAAAAATTTAAAGAAGGTAGCAAAATAATGCAGGCACAAATGATTGAAGATGAAAATGTTTTTCATTGATGCATAAGAGGTAGAAGGACATCCACATACTGGAGTCGCTTCCCTTTTTCAAGAATTACAAGAGGCTTTCAACATAATTCTTCATTTGATTTACAGCATCCCAAGATTCATCAGCAGCCACCTGGAATTATTTCATTCCACTAGATACAATAAGAGATGCATTGATACTGGCTCTTCTTGGAACAATTGTAAAAGAATGTTCTTGAGTGCAATTTGAGAAAATTTTCTGTTGATCAAATTGTTACTCTCTTTCTGTCCAAGAGAGTTGGTAGATGGATACATGGAATTGAGAATGGAGCATTGGAAGTAAATAGCCATTTGGAGAGAGTACTCTTATCAGATATTGTTTCTAATGTCATGATAGTCTTCTCTCCACCAACCGGCAGTGAAAAACATATAATCCCATAGTTTTCCATTTTCATACCTGCAAGGAAATGGCATGGAGGAAAAATTAGATAGTTCAAACCATTGTTGATGCTCTTAATGCACAGCATAACCAAAATAGAGGGATAAAATTGCGGCTACATATCGAGCGTATGAAATTTCAGATTTGGTGCATAAGGGCTATGATGCATTATGTAGGCATTCTCCACTGTTCCAACATTAGCAAATGATCCTTCAACTGAAACATTTTCTGACGAAAAGTTGGTGTATGTTTGAAATCAAGAATGTGGGAGATAGTTCTTTGGATCTGGAAGGTTTACTCCTTGTAGATGACCATGCCCATACTGAGGCAAGTAAATACTTTGTGTGAAATTGACATGATATTTCTTCAATTACATGGTTAAATCTAGGAGAGTGCTATCACAGATATCATAGTAATCATGGCCAATGATGTTCATCATGTCATCAATCCTCTTGCAAGCTAACTCATCAGTCAATCCAATTCTTCTTGGAACCATTGAATTTTCACAAATATTGAATAATTAAATTTTAAGTAAGTTGTTTTTTCAAAAAATTTGTGAAGAAATCGGAAAAAATGGTTAAGGCATTAAGGCGCGTAAGTCAAATTTTGGCACGCAAGTCTTAGATGGTCGCGCAAGTATGGGTGCACAGGTACTTCCGCGCAAGTCAAAATACCTCTACAGAAGCACGACACAATTTAGAAGAAGCAATCAACCGCAGACAATAGAACCTACGCTATGAGATCTCACTTGCGCGATGAGAGCTCGAAGAGTTGGAAGCTGGGTGCTTTGTGCGAGAGTGGCACCCATATTTATAGGCAAGGCCATACCCATGCGCGTCGTAACCTGCACGTCGATAACCGCACATTAAAAACTTGAGCGCCCAAAAAAAATTGGTTTTCTCCTTTACCTCAGTGTCAAATACCCTTTCCACTTTTGGATCCAACTCTGAGGGGGGACTTTTGATGATGCTCTGTTCCATCACAGAGTCCAGAGATTGACTAAGGGAAATACCACGAGCAAAGAAGAGGGAAGATTCATCAAGAATTTCACAAAGGCATTAAGGAACACAAGTATATCTGCGCGCCAGCCTTGGGAGGACAGGTCACTTGCGCACCAGATATGTGGCGCGCAGGTCACCTGCGTGCCCTAATTGAAATTTCTCCCTAACTTAGGTGGCCTACAAATACCCCCTGTGGGCCCCCCATTTTTGAAGACGAAAAACCCAAAACTCAGATTCAAGATCTAGTCTCCCAAGTTTCCATCTTAAGTCTTCCGAACACTTCTAAGGTAATTATTTACCTATAATGGAAGCTCTAAATAGGAAGAATAAGGCCTAAGTATTAGAACTCATCAATACTTGCTCGCCTAAGAGTCCAGCCCTTAAGGGAAGTGATGATACTTGTGCGCCGCCTTTTCCTCTCAAGGAAACTTGCACGCCACCCATCTAAAAGCCTCTAGGGATGAAACTAAGGGATATAATTCAATGTCGCTCAAGTGTCACTTCACAGGTTCTTCGTCACTCAAGTGAACTCATGTCATGAAAGTATACTTGCGCGACCAGGACTTGCGCGCCAGACCAATACTTGCACGCCTCCTTCCAATTCCCTTCCTTTCTTCAAATCCACCTTTCCTCTTAAAGGACAGCCTTAAAGACCCTCTTAAAATCCTTTTATGGCACAGTTCCTTTGTTGGTTTCCTTAATTGAAAGGAATTATGTGGAACAACTCTCAAAACCTCATGATTTACATAAATTTATGTCACTAACATTAGAGATTTCCTTCATTCAACCTCATCCTTTAAGATAAGAAGATCTTTAATCTGGGCATCCTCCTTATGAGTATTCCCCAAGTTCCCTAATCTGGGCATCCTCCTTAGGAGTATTCCCCATGTTCCCTAATATAGGAATCATCCTTAGGAGTAAGCCCCAAGTTCCCTAATCTGGACGTCCTCCTTAGGAGTAAGCCCCAAGTTCCCAAATCTGGGCATCCTCCTTAGGAGTAAGCCCCAAGTTCCCTAATATGGGCATCCTCCTTAGTCTTAATCCCCAAGTTCCCTAATCTGGGCATCCTCCTTAAGAGTATGCCACAAGTTTCCAAATCCGGGAATCCTTCTTTGGAGTAATCCCCAAGTTCCCTAATCTGGGCATCCTCCTTAGGAGTAAGCACCAATCATAATTTCTCTTAACCTGGGCCTCCTTTTCAGGAGTAAGCCTCAGATCTCAAGTCCCCTTAACCTAGGCCTCCTTTTCAAGAGTAAGCCCCAAGCTTTATTTCTTTTGACTTGGACTTCCTTATCAGTAATAAAACCCAATCAGAAGTCCCTCTCTAATTTGGCCATCCTTCTCAGGAGTAATCCCTATGTTAAGTATTTAAATCTCCATAGAGAACATATAACTTTATGGACCTTTTTCTCGGGTTTCATCCCGGAAGTAAATCCCAATCCTCATATATCTTGGGTGGTCATACATATGTAAGCCCCACATCATTTCTTATGATTGCATCTTTCGTGGCACAGTCGTCCGATTTTACTAATACCTCTTGTTTCTCACACCGAGCATAACTCACATGAGCTTAGAGTGTAAAAGTAATTTTGTCTTCTCTCTCTAGGCCATCAATCATGCATAAACCCCATACTTCTTCACTCGAACTACATGGGTTCTGATTCCTTTTCTAATAAGGATAAGTAGGTAGCCCATCTATAGGTATGATCCCAACTCTGAAATAATCCATGTCTTTCTGAACGATAATAAACTTCAAGTGACCCACTGAGTGGCTTTAAAACCTGTATGGTTATCATAATGACCAAGAGATTTATATATAATGTGTTGGAGGATACCATTGACTAAGAATCTCTAATAAATATGAATGATTCTTTATCGATGAAGAACCTCAAATACATATAAAAGATTCTCTAAATACACACATATCAATCATTGATTTTTAGATCTAAAAGAAAGCTCATTTTCATACTTGGTAAATTAATAAGGATTCACGGACATAACTCAAATCTATAAGAGAGTCCCGGAGTAGACAATAATTCCCCACAAAAAGGTGTGATGAGTCTAACGTCCCATCATCCCGACCAATGGAAATTCTTAATACTCATCGGTCCACAACTAATGAGCACCTAACTTTGGAATGTAGGTCAAAATGGATATAGAATCATTGGATGTTTCCGGTTCTACGAATAAACCAGTTAGAAAGTGATTGGAATGTTTGAACCTTAAACAAACAAGGTCATCCCCATTTCCAGAAGAAACAACCATACACCAAAAACCTAAAATCAACACACTAAACCTGATCCCATCCACTCTAAACCATAAACCATAAACCATAAACCCTAATCCCTAAACCCTAAACTCTACGCTATAAAAAGTAATCCATACACCCTAAAACCTATACCTTACAGCCTAAACCATAAACCCTACACCCTGAACCTCATATCCAACTCCCTACACCCAAAACCCAAAACCATATACCCATTAACCTGCTCCCTAAACCCTAAACCCTACACCCAAAACCCTTCACCCTAAACCCTTCACCCTAAATCTGACTTCATGCACCATAAACCCTAAAACCTTCATCCTAAACCATATTACCTACAACCTAAATGCTCAACCATACACCCTAAACCCTATACACTGCACTCTAAACACTAAACCCTACAACCTAAACCTTATAACCACCACCATAAACCCTAAAAAATGAACTCTAACCCATATAACCTAACCCCTAAACCATAAATCCTACACCAAAACCCTAAACCCTACACCAAAAACCCAAAAACCTATAGCCTAAACCCTATAATCTACACCCTAAACCTTAAACCCTACACTATAAACCATGTACTCTACACCCTACACCCTAAACCCTACATCATAAACACTATTATCTACACTTTGAACCTCATACGCAACACCCAAAACCATATACCATATACCCTACACCAAAAACTATTTTTTTAAATGGTTGGGGCCAAAGCCCCAATTTATTATTTAAATTAAAGGCCTCATTAAGACTGGGTAGAGGGATACCCATTACATAGCTCGAAGGCCCAAGGCCATGTGGCCTGAATACATGGAATGAAAGCCCATTTTTTGGCCAGAAGGACCCATCAGTGAACAGTACTTCTACAATACCCGCACTGCTACAGACTCCTACAGTACCCTGGAAATTCGTCCAAGCCCGAATTTGATCCCGGGTCTTTTGGATGCTAAGCAAGAGCCTATACCACTTGGGTACAGGCTTGTTGGCACCATACACCAAAAACCCTAAATCCATAAAAAACAATAAAATGTATAAAAATCCTAAAACCCTAAAAATTTAGAATAAACCCTAAAAACCATATAAATCTCTAAAATCCAAAAAATCCGAAAAACCCACAAAACCTTAAATACTCTGAAAACATTACAAACTGCAAAAAACCCCTAAAATCCGTAAGAAAACACTAAAAATTCCAAAACCCAAATAAAGTCCAAAAAGCCCTCAAAACCATAAAAACCCAAACCCCTAAAAATCCATAAAAACCTTACAAATTCCTAAAACCCTTATAAAACCCTAAAAACCTAGAAAACCCTAATAAAATCCAAAACCATAAAAACTCTAAAAACCCCAAAATAAAAATTAAAAACCGACGAAAAACCTTAAAAAATTATAAAACACCATAAAAACCCTTAAACCTCCGAAAAAACCTAAAAACCCATAAAGACTCTATGAGATCCTAAAAACCCTGAAAACCTTGAAAAACCCAACAACCCGAAAGAATATTAAAATCCCTAAAAGAACCATAAAAAACCTAAAAGTACCAAAACCCCATAAGAATCATAAAACCCTAAAACATTACAAACCATAAAAACTCTAAATATTCTTAAAAACAATGAAAACACTAAAACCAATAAAATCCCTTAAAACCCCCACAAACCCTAAATACACAAACCCCCTAAAAAATCTAGAAACCCTAAAAAACTCTATAGGACAAAAAAATATAAAAAATCCCTAAAAACCCCTAAAAAACCTTGAAATCCCTAAAAACTCTAACAAAACAAAAAGAACTACAAATGGTAAAACCCCTATAAATTCTCAAAAACCCTTATATACCGTATAAAATCCTTAAAATACTAAAAATCCCAACCCCCAAAAGACACTAAAAACCATAAAAACCCCTCAAACACCCAAAAAGTCTATAAGCACTATAAAACCATAAAAACCATAAAATACCCAAAAGCCCATAACATATCATAAAAACCCTAAAAACCTAAAAAACATGAAACCCATAAAACCCTAAAACCCCTAAAAACCCAAACAACCCCAAAAACACTAAAACCCAAAAAACCCATAAAAACCCATAAAACACTTAAAAATCCTAAAAATCCTAAAAACCCATTAAAACCCTTAAAACCATTTAAATCACTAAAAACCCAAAAACACTAAAACCCAAAAACCCTAAAAAAATATAAAAACTCTTAAAAACATTAAAAATCATAAAAATTCAAGAAACCTTTAAAACCCCTAAAACCCATAAAACCCATAAAATAATAAAAACACTAAAACCCCTAAAAACCTAAAAACCACTAAATAACATAAATTACCCTAAAAACTATAAAACCCTCTAAAGTAGTCTAAATATCCAAAAGATCAATAAAAATTCCTAAAAAGCCCAAAAATTCAAAAAACCCCTAAAAACTATAAAAAACATTAATAACTTTATATATTTATAAAACCCCTAAAACCCCTAAAACCCCCTAAAACAACCTAGAAACCCTATAAACTCTAAAAGACCCTAAAAACCTAAAACCCCAAATACCTAAAAAACCCTAAACACCCTAAAAATCCTAAATGACACTAAAAATACAAAAAATTACACTAAAAGATCCTAAAACACCATAAAAACTCTACATGACTCTAAAATCCCTAAATTGACTGAAAACCCTAACAAATCCCTTAAAGATTCTAAAAACTTCTAAAAAATCCTTAATGACCCTAAAACCCCTAGAAACCCCAAAACCCCAAAACCCCCCAAAACTCCTTAAAAACATTAAAATACCCAAAAATGATAAAAGACCCTAAAACCATAAAAACAATAAAACCATAAAAATACTAAAAGTCCAAAAAAAAGAAAACCCTAAAATCCCATAAACAACCTTATAAACCCTTAGACCATATAAAATAAAAAAACCCTTTAAATCACTAAAACCACTAAAAAACACTAAAACTGAAAAACCCAAAAGCCTCTAAACACCACATAAAACCCTTAAAATACCCTATAAAATAAAACTCCTAAAAAAATAGATATCCTAAAAAAAATTAAAAGACCATAAAACCCCCTAAAACCCTAAACCCATAAAAACCAAAAAACCCATAAAAACCATAAAATCTAAAAAATACCAAAGACAACAAAACCCCTAAAACTCTTAAAATCACTAAAAAATCTATAAATCCATTAAAAATACATAAAACACCTAAACCCTCTAAAAAACTAAGAGATCCTTAAAAAACCCAAACCTCTAAAATCTCTAATAACACTAAATCTCATAAAAACTGTTAAAATCGTAGAAAACTCAAAAAAATTCAAAACACAAAAAAAATTCTAAATACATTAAAACCTTAATGTCCATAAAAACCAATATAACACTAAAAATGCCTAAAATTATTAAAACTCTAATAACCCTGATAAACCTGAAAAACCAATAAAACACCTGAAACCCAAAAAACCCCTAAAACTCTAAAGAAACCCTAAAATACGTAAAAATACCAAAAAACCCTTAAAGCCCATAAAAACCATGAAAATACTAAAATAATAAAAAAAACCCTAAAACCCTAACAACCCCTAAAACTTCCAAAAAACTATAAAAACCCTAAAAACTATATACCCTAGACCCTAGACCCTACACCCTAAACACCATACCCTGCAATATAAACTCTAAACCATATTCCAAAAACCGTATACACCTCAAAACTAAAACCCTACACCCTAAACCCAATACCCTACACTATAAACCCTAAACCTGATACCTTACTCCCTAAACATTAAAAACTACACCCTTAACCAAATACACTACAAACTGCTCCACAAACTCATAACATTACTCCCTTAAACCTAAACCGTATACCCAACACCTTAAACCCTAATCCTAATTCCCTACACCCAAAACCCTAAACCATACACCATAAACCCAATACTCTACTACATTAAACATTACCACTACACCCTAAACCCTAGGCCACATTGTAAATACTAAAACATACACCCTTTACCCTAAACCCTACACCTGACACCTTATATTGTACACCCTAAACCCTATACTCAACATAATAAACCCTATAAACCCAAAAAATCCTACACCATAATATACATAAAACCCCCTAAAACCCAACAAAACCATAAAACCTGAAAACCCATAGATATTCCCTATGAAAACAATAAAACACTAAAAAACCTATAAATACCTCAAAAAACTAAAAAACCTAAAACGCATTTAAAACAAAAAAACTCTAAAACCCCTAAATACATTTGAAAATCATAAAAACCCTAAAAAAACTTTAAAACCCTAAAAACCCAAAAAATAATAAAAAAACTTTTAAACACCTAAAAAATATCCTAATAACCCTAGAAAACCTCAAAAACCTTTATAACATCCAAAACTCTAAAAATAAAAATCCCTAAAAACAGTATAAAACCCATAAACACCTCAAAAACCCTAAAAACCCTAAAAAACCCTAAAACACTAAATTTTTAAAAAAACCAAAAAAATCAATAAAAGGCCATAAAACCCCTAAAACTAGCTTAAAAACCTAAGCCCCTAAAAACTTTAAAAACACAAAACCCCAAGAAAATCCTCAATCCCTAAACTAACCTAAAACCCCTTAAAACCCCTAAAACTCTAAAAACCCCTTAAAACCCATAAACCCCTAAAAGACCCTGAAAAGACACTAAAACCCCCAAAACCCCCAAAATAAACTAAAATACCCTAAATACACCCAAAAACAATAAAATACCCTAACTAAACATATAAAACACATAAAGATCTTAAATACTTCAACACTATAAAACCCTACCCCCCCCCAATCCTAAAAACCATAAAACCCATAAATCCCTAAAGACCATTAAAAAATAAAAAACCCAAAAAATCCTTAATTCCCTAAAAATTAGAATCCCATAACCCCTAAAAACACTAAAGAAATCCTAAAATCCCTACAACTCTTAAAACAGAAAAATACCTAAAAACCATAAAAAACCCTAAAACCCGGAAACACCCCTAAAACCCCTAAAACCCCTAAAACCCCTCATAAACCTAATAACCTAAAAACCATAAACAGCTAAAACCCCCTAAAAACCTTAAAACCCATTTAAACTGAAAACCCCCAAAAAACCCTTAAAACCCTAAAACCCTTCAAAACCCTAAAATGATTAAAAAATCATTAAAATCCCTAAAAACCCCTAAAAAACCTAAAACCCTAATAACCCATAGAAATCCATAAAACTCCCAAAACAAGAAAAACACTGAATCCCCCAAAAAACCATAAAATACTAAATTAACTCTAAAAAACTAAAAAGATAAAAA
Source organism: Viscum album (assembly GCA_963277665.1). Taxonomy (NCBI): domain Eukaryota; kingdom Viridiplantae; phylum Streptophyta; class Magnoliopsida; order Santalales; family Viscaceae; genus Viscum; species Viscum album. The sequence continues at coordinate 1,588,810,535 of OY728121.1, read as the reverse complement.
CCAAAATAATATGTAAAACTCAAAACCCCCATAAATATCCTAAAAATCAATAATAATCCAATAACCCTATAAATTCTTAAAAACTATAAAAACTCTTGAAACACCCTAAAACCTAAAACCCTAAAAACACTTAAAAACCCCAAAACCCCAAAACCCAAAACCACTTAAAACCCAAATAATCGTAAAAAATCCTTAAATTAATAAAATAAAAAACCCCCAAAAACATTAAAATAAAAAAACCCAAAACCCCTTAATCCCATAAATAAACCCTACCAGACCCAAAAAACCTAAAAAATCTGAAAACAATTTAAAAACCTAAACCCCTTAAAAGTCCATATAAACCCTAAAACCAATAAAATACCTTAAACCCTGCCCAAAAAACTATAAAATAGAAAAAACACTAAAATCCCTAGAACCACCTAAAACACTAAAAAACACCAAAAATATAAAATACCCTACCCCCCATAAAACCATAACTCCCCTAGAAACCCTAAAACCTTTAAAATCCATGAAGACCACTAAAAAAATCAAAACCAGTAAACCCCCTAAAACCCCAAAAAACCCAAAAAACCCAAAATAATACAAAAAAACATAAATAACCATAACACCCCTAGAAATATTAAAACCACCATAAAATAATCAAAAATATTATAAAATAAAAAAACACTAAAATCCCTAAAAACCATAAAATATCCTAGAACCCGCAAAACCCATAAAACCCTTAAAAATCCCCAAAACCCTAAAAACATTAAAAATTGAAAAACCAAAAAAACACTTAAAAACTCCAAAAAACTTTAAAAATTATAAAACCCCCAAAAAAATACATAAAAACCCTTTATACACTAAAAAACTTGTAAACCCTAAAAAATCCTTGTTAACCCTAAAGAATCTTAAAAACACTAAAATATATTAGAACCTAAAAACTCTAATGGACATAAAACCATTAAAACCCCATAAAAACCCTAAAAAACTGTAAAACCCCCAAAAAATCATAATAACTGTAAATTTCATTTAAACTCTTCAAACCCATGGAATAACTCTAAAAACCGTAAAAACATAAAATTCCCTATAAACCATTTAAAATTTTAAAAACCCAAAATACCTAAATAATCCCTAGAAACCAAAAAAACCATAAATTTTCTAAAACCCTAAAACCCTTAAAAACCCATAAAAGACCAAAAGACCCAAAAAGACCCCAAAAAATCCTACAAAACCCCAAAAGATCGTAAACCCCCCTAAAAACCCTAAAATACTCAAAAAAACATTAAAACATAAGAACCTTAAAACCCTAATAGACCATAAGAAATCATAAAAAACCTTAAAGAACCGTAAAACCCTTAAGAACCATAAAGGACCCTAAAACCACTCAAAATCCTAAAGGACCCAAAAAAAAATTAGAGGACCCTAAAACCCTGAATAACCCCTAAGAGACCATAAAACCCAATTTTTTTTAAGAAACTCTAAAAAATCATTAAAACACTATAAAACTAAAAAAACCATAATCCCCCACAAACAAATCCTTAAAGAACCCAAAAAATACCCTATAAAACTCTAAAAAAACTGAAAAACCTTAAAACACATAAGAAACCTAAAAAACACAACCCCCCCCCCCCCCCCCGGCGCAAAAACCCCATCAAACTTTAAAAATATACTAAAACCCCAATAATCCTAAAAACCCTTAAAAACTATAAAATACTTAAAACACAAAAACCCCTAAAAACCCTAAAACCCCTAAAAACTTCAAAATCCCTAAAACCCTAAAAATCCATAAAATTCTGAAAAATATATAAACACCCTAAAAATCCTAAAAACCCTAAAAAATTAAAAAACATGTAAAACCCTAGAAACCATTAAAAATGATTAAACCCCCTAAAAACGCTAAAACCCTAAAAACCCTAAAACCCCAAAAATATACATAATACCTTAATAAAACCCAAAAAAACCCTATGAAAATACTAAAACCATACAAATGTAAAAACCCATCAAAACACGGAAGTCCCTAAAAACCCTAGAACCCTTAAAAATGAATAAACTCTAAAATAATAAAAATAGTAAAAACCCCTAAAACCATAAAATTCATAAAATGAATAAAATAACCCTAAAAACCATAAATCAAATAAAACCCAAAATGAAAAAAAACCTAAAAATCCATAAAACCCTAAAAGATTGAAAATCCCAAAAAACCAAAAAAACCAAAAAAACTCCACAAAACCCTAAGAAACCCTAAAATCCTTAAAAACCCATAAAAACCTTAATGCCCTAAAACCACTAATAACTATAGAAACCCCTAAAACCCCTCAAAAACTGAATTTTATTTAAAAAATCCAATAATCCCTAAAACTCTACAAACCCCATTAAAACCCTTAAACACCAAAAAAACTCAAAGACCCCTAAAATGATCCTAAAAATTATACCCCCCCCAAATCCTAAAAATCCCTAAAAACCCTAAACCCCATAAAAAATCCTAAAACCCCCCAAAACCTCCCAAATCTCTAAAGATACCTAAAACTAATAAAACACTTTAATCCTCCAAAATAATTTAAAAATTTTAAAACCCCTTAAACAACATTAAAAACCCTAAAAACCCTTAAAACAAAAAAAACACAAAAAACCATAAAAACTCTATAAAATAATAAAAAATCATAAAAATATTCAGAACCCTAGAAAACCCTAAAAAATATTAAAAATAAAAAAAATCTCTAAAACCATAAAAACCAAAAAAAACCCCTAAAAACTGTAAAAACCCTTGAAATACTCATGAAATACATAAATCCATAAAACCTATAAAAAACCTAAACCTTGAGAATATATATAAAAACACTATAATTACTAATCACCCTAACTATCCAAAACCAAAAGTAACACTAATAATCCCTTTAATCCCCTTAAACCCTAAAAAACCCTAAAAACCAAAATAACCCCTAAAATAACCTAAAACCTCTAAAAGACCCTAATAGACCCTAAAGTCCCTAAAGACACCAATAGACCTTGAGTAATCCTATAAAACCCCATAAGACCATCAAATCCCTCAAATATCCAAAAAACCCTATAAAATCCTAAAGACCCTAAACCCCTAAAAAATTATGAAAACCCTAAAATCCCTAAAATCCTTAAAAACCATACAAACCCCTAAAACCATAGAAAACCTATAAAAACTAAAACACACTGAAACTCCCCTAAAACCCCATAAAAATAGATAAAGACACCTTAAAGGCCCTAAAAATCTAAAAAATGATATTAAAAACACTAAAAACCCAAACAGGTTGTAAAAACCCTTATACACACTAAAAACCCTAAAAACCAAAAAACCCCTAAACCCCCCAAAAACCATAAAACCCAAAAAAATTGAAAACCCTAAATATAATAAAACACAAGAAACCCATAAAAATGTTAAAAACTAAAAAAACTCTATCAAACTATACCTAAAAAAACCTTTAAAAACATAAAGATCCATAAAAACCCAAAAAACCCTAAAAGCCACAAAAAACACTAATACTATAATAACCCCTAATAATACAAGAGAACCCCTAAAAACACTAAAACCCCAAAATACTCTAAACCCCATAAAAAACAAAAAAAATTATCAAAATCATTTAAACCCCTAAAAACCATAAAAAGCCTATAACCCTAAAACCCCAAAAAACCCTAAAATGAGTAACAAATCCCTACAAAATCACTTTAGGTCCATAAAATCCCTAAAACCCCTAAAACTGCCAAAAAACCCTAAAAAATATCTGAAAACCCTTAAACCCCTAAAACACCTAAAACATTAAAACCTGTAATATAATCTAAAAAAAAACAAAAATCCTAAAACCCATAAAACCCCTGAAGCCTAAAAACCCATAAAAATACACTAAATTACCCTAATAACCCCAAAAATATTAAATGACCATAGAAACCCAAAAAACCACTAAATGATACTAAAACTACTAAAACCCAAGAAACCTAAAAACCCTCTAAAAACCCTAAAATTCTCAAAAACCAAAACCCCTAAAAGAACTTAAAAACCCAAAAACCATAAAAGACCCTAAAACCCTAAAACACTAAAAACCGTAAAAACCCTAAAACAATAAAATACTATAAATACCATAAAAACCATAAAACCCACAAAACCCTAAAAACATAAATATACATTAGTACACATAGAATCCCTACAAAAACCTAAAAACACTTTAAACCATTTAAAACATAAAAAATACTAAAAATTCTAAAATCCCAAAAAACATATAAAAACTCTCAAATTACCTAAAAACCATAAAAGATCATAAAATCATAAAAATACCTAAAAATTAAAAAACCTATAAAAACTAAGAAAACCTTAAAAACCTAAAAACACATAATACCCATAAAAAACATAAATTTTTTTAAAACCAATAAAAACTGAGAAAACACTAAAAACCCTCCAAATCCCTAAAAACCCTAAAACCCATAAAAATACCAAAAACCCTAAAAATCCATAAAATATAAAACGACATTAAAAAATTGAAACCCCCAAATAAATCCATAAAAACATATATAAACTTAAAACCAATAAAATCATAAAAGACACTAAAACCCATAAGAATCCCAAAACAAACCCAAAAAACTCAAAAAACTAAAAAATCCATAAAACCCTTAAAAACCGTAAAATCCCAAGTATGGGAACTTTTCTCGTGTCCTTGTTGAGGTGGATTTGGACTCCACTTTGATTGAATAAGTTGTGCTCAACACTGATGAAGATAGCTTCAAGCTGGAGATCCTTTATGAGCATAAACCCCGGTTTGTCTCCACTACCATCTCTTTGGCCACCTCATCTATGATTTCCATAATTTTAAAGTGTTCTCCAAGTGCAATTTTAAAGGAAACTCGGCTGAGTTTTGTACCAGAAAGAAGGATGTTGGAGAAGAGGTGAAGGCTCATGCACCTGCTCCCTCCCAGCATGTCTCTGAGGCAGTTCAGTGCCCTATGGAACTTCCTTCACCAAGGAGGGTGTTGTAGGCTGATGACACCCTCTTTCAAGAGACCCCCTCCTGCTTACAGGGAGTTTCATCTGGGTCCAAATCCCCAGATGAATGACTGGAAGTCGCGGACTCTTCTGTTGCTGCTCCTAGCTTGCAAACAGTCCTGGTTGAGCCCGGCCAATCCTCTGTGCCTATCGCTGGTCAGGTTATGGCTGAGCCTAGCTAGCCACTCCCTGATCCTTCTCTGGTGGCAGAAATTTCCTACATCCAGGAGATGTCCCCTCCATTGTAGGTGGTGAATGGTGGGCTAGTCTCTGCAGGGTCCCCTGTCCCTTCTGGGCCTATGAAGGTCTCCACACCCCTGGATCACCCAGAGCTGTTTGGTGATTCCTTCGTTGTTGTGTCCCCCAGTAGGGATGCACGATGAGATACAGTTAAAGATGCATCCCCGATGCCTCTCAATCCTACTAACAGATTTACCACTCTCAGCGGTAGTTTCTGGGCTGATCAGGTTGATCAGAATGATGAGGAGGTAGAAGGGTCCTCCAAGCTGACTCACCTGGCCTCATAACAAGAGGCTAGTTCTAAATCTCTTGATGATCTGGGACTCAAATACCGGACTTCTGAGGTTGATCCTTCACCTAAGAAGAACCTTGTGGGTAGACCCAAGAAGAAAGGGAAGAAATCAAAGGCAAAGGCCAGAACCTCAAATGTTTGCATCACCTAGGTGAACGGGGTGCCCTCGGCCTAATCTAATGCGGATACTCTTCTGGAACTGCCAGGGGATCGGGAACCCTCCCACTGTCTCGGGCCTTAGGAATTTCCTCACTTCTCAAAGGCCGTTAATTCATGGTATTGTTGAACCAATGATATTGTTTGAAAACTGGATGGGTTTCAATTGGAAAAACCTTGTTTATTCCTACGTTGCAAAGACTGCTAATTATAGTGGCCTGGACACCCTTTGGATGCTTATGCATGATGACATTTAGTTGACATCGTTTGAGGTGCGTGATCAAGTCATCACCTTATCTATCATGTACAATCCCCCCCCCCTCTCTGCCTTTTGTGTATTCCTTCTGATCTTACTTGAGGAGACGAGTCTTATGGGAAAAATTGATTATGCTCCATGGGATCATTGAAAAAAAGATGGATTATTGTTGGTGATTTCAACACTGTCTTGCATCCAGAAGAGAGGATTGGCTCCAACTTCTCTCGCTCGGCTGGAGTGGAGTTTTCCTCTTGTCTTGATGCTTGTAACTTCTTGGAGGTCCCTGTTTCTGGAGCCTCCTTTACTTGGGGGCGTTCTACTGTGATTGGCTGGCAGGCCAGCAAGCTGTACAGGTGTTTCTACAGAATTAATTATGTGTCCCTGCCCTTTCATGTATCGGGATTTACACTTCCCAAGTTCCACTCGGATCACAATCCTTTGATTATTGAAATCTTCATAGGTGCCTCAAGATCTTTACCTCTTCCTTTTAAGTTCAATAACACATAGATTAAGATTCCTAGTTGTAGAGAAATTGTTCTTAATGGCTAGGATGAAGACGTTTGGGGTAGTTATTACCATAGTTTGGTTCTCAGGCTAAAAAAATCAAAGCTTTTCTTAAATACTAGAGTAAGGGATGTTTTTCCAGTCTGGACAATGAAATCCGAGATACTGAACATCAAATTGCTCTCCACCAGGAAGCTAATTCTCTTCTTCACCTGCCCTCTTGTGAGGAGCTACAAATTCATTCCAAACTCGATGATCTTCTGGATCTTAAGGAAAAGTTTCCCAAGAACTAATTCAGCATGAGATGGCTCAAGGATGAAGATTGGTACTCGAAATTCTTCCATCGGCTGCACAGGGAGAAAAAAGACAAAATCATTCTTAAGGATGTTCGCATCTCGGGTTCTACCTTCACTTCGTAGGATGAAATCTCCTCTGATATCATTAATCATTTTCAATGGATTTATTCGGATGATGGTAGGGAATACACCCTCCCCTTGATGGAATCCATTCTTCCACGTATTGATGAGCATCAGAACCAAGATCTAATGATCCCGCCCCTTGCGGAGGAGGTTTGGGATGCTCTGTTTTCTCTGAACATTGACAGCACAACAGGACCAGATAGCTTCACCAACCAATTCTTCATGTTCTACTGGGACATCCTGCATGAAGGCATCATCAGCACTATGCGGGAATTATTTCTCACTACTGTATTTCCTCGTGGGGTCAACTCTAACATCATTTCCTTGATTCCTAAAAGGGAAAATTCCATTGATATTGGTGATTTTAGACCAGTGGCCATTGGAAACACTATCCCCAAAATTATTAGTAAGATTCTGGTCATGCGACTTGGGATGTTCCTGGGGGATATTATCACCCCTTATCAGTTTGGGTTTGTCCCGGGCAGGAGCATCTATGACTGCCTGTTGACGGCCTCGGAGAGCATCAACATTATGAGAAAGCAGTCCAAGCATGGAAACTTTGCACTTAAGGTTGACATCTCCAAGGCCTTTGACACTATCAAGTGGAGCTTTATCACTCATGTCCTGACTAAGTACGTCTTCTAGAGAAATTTTATTAGGATCATCATGTCCATTCTTAGCAGTGGGTGGGCCTCTATTCTTTTAAATGGCTCCCCTAAGGGGTTTTTCCCCTACTCCCGTGGAGTCGGACAGCGTGATCGTCTCTCAGGAATCCTTTTTGCGATCGCAGAAGATTATCTAAGAAGGTGCCTCATTGATCTTTGTCAGGCTGGCCTCCTTAGTCCTATCCGGGCAGGGAGGGACCTTCATGTGACATCTCATCTGTTTTATGCAGATGATATCCTCTTGTTTTGTGCAGGCTGATAAATGTACTCTAGATTCCATCCGAATGATCTTCTGGCATTATGAACATGTTGCAAGACAATCCATCAGCTGGAGAAAGTGTTTGATTGTATTTGGGGAGGGGATTTCACAGTCCCAGTGGATCTCCATTTCCATGTCCCTTGGTGTCAAGAGAGGGTCATTACATTTTGACTAACTAGGTGTTCCCATCTTTTGGGGACGTGTCAAATGATGTCACCTTGAGAACATTTCCTCTAAAATCACTCAACAGTTGGAGAAATGGAAAGGGGAGTCCCTCTCACAAGCCGGAAGGGTATGCCTTATCAACTCGGTGATTACCTCTATGTTCACATATGATTTCTCCATTTACAGGTGGCCGGTTAATCTTATCAAGGACCTGCAAACAAAGATCAGAAATTTCTCCTGGACGGGGTGCATAACTCAAAGGAAACTCGTCACCATGGCCTGTAAGGAATGCACCAAGCCAATTGAGTTGGGTGGGCTTGGTATCAAAGACCTCAGATGCTATAATGATGCCCTCCTAGATAAGTATACTTGGGGGCTGCGAAGTCCTATGGCTCCAAGTTTGGATTTCACTCGGGAAAGATTTGTGCTCAAGCTCTGTGATGGATATGAAGGGTACTTCCCCTCTTCTGTTTGGCCAGAAATTCGGGCTTCGTCCAAGGCCATTATCTCTCATTCTAAATGGTTTGTCTCCAAGCACCCAGCCTTGAATTCTTGGTCTATGACCTTGCTTGACAGGCCCCTGAAATATTTCATCATCCCTCCTCCTGGCTTGAAGAGACTGTCTATTGCGGAGTTCATCCCGAGGCTGGAACAGTTTGAGGCTCTACCATCTACTTTCTTACTCTAAATCCAGCGCTACCATTTCACCCATTCTGATATCTTGACCTGGAAGCCCAATCTGGTTGGGCGACTCAATGTTAAGGACTACTATCGGTATAATTACACCAGGGGATCCCCTCCACCGACCTGGATTTCTAAGTTCAAGAGTAATTTTATTCCCCCTGCAAATCACCTTCTTATCTGGAAAATCTACAAAAATCAGTTCCCCATGCAGAGACAATTGCAAGGAGCGGGTCTCAATCTTGCCCCTGTGTGTTTCCTTTGCCTCGGTGCGGAAGAAAATGTCCAGCACACCTTCCTGCAATGCATATTCAGTACTAATCTTTGGGGCTATTTGCAGCTGACTTTTGGGTTCCCAGCTGGCCTTGACAGGCCTTTTAATGGGCTTCTGGTAGACTTGTCTAACTTGGATTATAGTGAACAGGTCCGCAATCTTTTACTAGCCGCGGTTACAGCCACTATCTCCTTTATTTGGACAATTCAGAACATGGTTGCCTTCAGTAAGAAACGAATCTCCTTTCATGCTGGAGTTGTGGCGATCCACAGGGTTTTTTATTTGTCCTCCCGTACTCAGACATGACATATGGAGAATGACGTCCATGAACTGATCATCCTTCGGTTTCGTGGTGTGTCTGGTAGGACAAAAAAACCCATGGTCCCCAGGTTTATTCGATGGATTCCTCCACTCCCCTCCTGGATTAAGGTCAATGTGGATGGTGCGGCCCTTGGTGCCCCAGGCCATGCTGGATGTTGTGGAGTCTTCCACACTTACCAGGGTTTTGTCAAGGGATGTTTTCAATAGTTTATCGGTGATGGGTGTGCTCTTGAAGCTGTGTTATGGGCCATTATAAAGGTGATTGAGTATGCTGTCAGGTTCGGGCGGATTTTCCTGTGGCTTGAGTATGACTCCATGCTTGCTGTGAGTGCTCTTAAAAGCAGATCTAGGTGCGTACCCTGGAGGCTCCTTACCCCGTGGATGGACTGCCTTGCCATGTGCCAAAGGATGCACCTTACTGTGGCACATGTCTACCAGGAGGCCAATGCGGTTGCGGATGCTCTCTCCAAGCAGGTTATTGTTGAACACTGTTCACTTTGGTCCTTTGTTGCCACGCCTCCCTACTACACTTTTGTTTTGTTTGACTTGAAGGGTGAGGTGCAGACCCGGTTATGTAATCCCCCCTTGTAGCACTCAGTTTTTTCCTTTATTTTTGTTTAATTTGGGGGGGGGGCACACTTGCCTGGCCCTGAGCCTTCCTTACCCTAGAAACGTTGAAAAAATATTGAAAACCATAAAACCATAAAAACATAAAAATCTTTAAAAAGGTAAAAAGACACCGAAACCCCCTCAGAAATCCTTAGAAACCTATAATACTGAAAACCTATAGAAAACATAAAATCCCTAAAAACACGAAAACCCTAAATAACACTAAAACCACTCAAAATCTTTTAAAACCCTAAAACCATAAAAATACTAAAAAATACCAAAAAATTAATAAAAACATAAAAAACCATAAAATACTTGAAAACCCATTGGAAACACTTATACACCTAAAACACTTTAAACCCCAAAAAAACCTAAAAACTCTAAGAACCCTAAAACCCCTAAAAAGACCAAAATAACCCAAAAGTCCCAAACAAAAATAAAAAACCCTAAAAACCATAACACACATAAAAATTCATGAAAACCCTAATAACCTTAAAAAAATTTAAAACCCTTAATTCCCATAAAAACATTAAAAAATCTAAAAAACCTCAAAACCCTAATAATTAAAAAACTCTAAAACCCGAAAACCCCAAAAATCATGAAAACCCTACAAGCTCGAAAAAAACCCTAAAACCCCTCTAATCCTTAAAAACCATTCAAATACTAAGAAATCCCTAAAAATACATAAAATCGTAAAACAATTGTAATAACCATAATAAAACATTAAAGAGTTAAAAAACAAAAAACACTTAAAAACCAAAAAAATGCTAAAAATCCAAATAAACATAAAAAACCCCAAAAAACACCAAAAAAAACAAAAAACCCTAAAAACCTAGGAAATTTTAATAAACAATAAAATCTATTGAAACCATTTATACAAATAAACATCTAAAAACTATATAAACCCTAAAAAAATTAAAATCCCTCAAACCCAAAAAACACCAAAAAACCAAAAAAACCCTCAAAATCCCTAAAAGTCCAAAAACCTTATTAAAATCCTAAAAAAGATCAAAAAATCCATAAAAATCATAAAAATCATAGGAAAAAATAAAAACCATAAAACAATTAAAATCACTAAAAAATATAAAAAACACTAAAACCCTAACAACCCACAAAAACCATTAAAATGTGTAAGAACCCTAAAAACTGTAAAAATCATAAAAAACCCATAAAAATTACAAAACACATAAAATCCACTAAAAATCCATAGAAACACTAATAAATCCTTTAGAAATTAAAAACACTTAAAACCCTAAAAATCTAAAAACATGAAAAACCATAAAACCCCTAAAAGACACCCAAAACCCTAAAAATCCCCAAAAACATAAAAGCCCTAAATACCTGAAAATTACCTAAAACCTGATAATAACTTCAAAAACCAATAAAACTCTAAAAACCGTCTAAACCACTAAAAACCATTAAAAAATCTAAAAAAACTTTAAACCCCTAAAATTCTAAAAACCCCTAAGAAAAAAAACCATGAAAACCCTAAAAACACTAAAAACCCCAAAAACACCTCAAAATCTCTTAAAAATACTAAAAACCCATAAAAAACATAAAAATAAAAATAATTCCCAAAAAATCCTAAAAAATATAAAAAACCATAACATCTATAAGAGAAACTAAATTATAAAAACATTTAAAACCCTTAAAGCCCTTAAAAAACCAAAAAAATCCAAAACCCCTAAACCCCCCAAAAAACTTAAAAACATTAAAAACCCTATAAGCACCTAAAACTATTAAAAACCCATAAAATATATAAAACCAATAAAACTCTAAAACCCTTTTAAATACCTAAAAAATCTAAAAATAATTAAAAAATAATTAAAATCGTAAAAACACAGAAAACATTAAAAACACAAAGAAACCATAAAGACCAAAAAACCAATAAAAATCATAAAACCTCTAATAATTCATAAAAAACTAAAGACCATAAAAATATTAAAAAATCCCTCAAAGTCCAAAAAAATCCCAAAAACCCTAAACACACTAAAAAACAATAAAAACATGAAAACCCAAAAGAAAGTTTTAAAAACATAAAAATACTAAAAACCCATAAAAAACCCTGAAAAACACTAAAAACCCCAAGAAACCCTAAAACCAAACCCCCCTAAAATCAATAAAAAACCATAAAAAACATAAAAACCATAAAAACCCATAAAACCAACTAAAAATAATAAATTCCCTTTTAAACCCTAAAAACATAAAAAACACTAAAATACATTTTAAACCCTAAAAAACTCAAAACAATCCCTAAATACCAAAAAAACATAAAAACCATAAAAAACCATCGAAAAACATAAAAAATTTAATAATCCATAAAAACCCTAAAAAATCCCTAGTAATCCCAAAAAATGTATAAAATTCTAAAAATACAGAAAAAGGGTATGAAAACCTTAAAAAAATTAAAATCACTTAAAACCCCTAAAAACATTAAATAACACCAATTCGCATTAAAAACACTAAAAACCCTAAAACCATCAAAATCTCTAAAACACTAAAACCTATTGAAATCCCAAAAAATCCCAAAAAATCCCAAAATGCATATGAATGCCGAAAACCCTAAAATCCTATAAAAAAAACTTAATAACCTAAAAGCCTTAAAATGCTAAAAACCATAAAAACCCAAAACGACACTAAAACCCTAAAACCCCCCCTAAAAAATATAAAATCCTCTAAAAACATTAAAACCCAATAAATCCATAAAATCCCTAAAATCACTAAAAACTATAAAAATCCTTTAAACCATTAAAAAAATTAATAAACACTAAAAAACTATAAAACCCTAAAAACTCAAAAAACCCAAAAATTCTAAAAAAACCATAAAAACCATAAAAAACCCCAAAAACTCTCAAAATCCATATAAACCCAAAAAAAATTTTAAAATCCTAAAAACACCTAAAAACACCTTCAAATATAAAAAACACTAAAAACCCGTAAAAACCTAAAAAAATTAAATCTTTTAAAAAACATAAAAAACTGAAAACCATAAAAAACTCCAAAAAATATTAAAAACTCTCAAAACCAATTAAAATTCCACCCCCACCAAAGAACTCTAAAAAACCTTTTGACCCCTAAAATGTTATAAAACTCTAAATCCCCTATAAAACAATAGAAAATCAAAAAACCCTAAAAAAACCGATGAAATCCCTTAAAACCATAAAAACCCATTAAACCATAAAAAAATCTATAAACCCTAATAACCAATAAAAATTGTAAAAATCCCTAAACATCCAAAAAACATAAAAAATTATAAAAGAACTGAAAATCCATTAGAAAACCTTCAAAACCTAAAAATATGTTAAACCCTAAAAACCAAAAAAGATAAAAACCCTAAAAAACCCCCAAAACCCTAAATATCCAAAAACCCCTAAAATCATTAAAAACCTGAAAAAACTATAAAAATCATAAAAAATACCTAAAAATCCATAAAAACATAAGAACCCTAAATACCTTGAAGAAACCCAAAGAAGACCTTAAAAACATAAAAACACTTAAAACCACTAAATACACAAAAAATGATTTAATCCCTAAAAATCCTGAAATGACTATAAAAACCATAAATACCATAAAAACCCCTAGTAACCATTAAAACCATAACAACTCAAAAAACCCTAAAAAATCCCTAAAACTAAAAAGAAACTATTTAAACCCCTAAAAATGATAAAAACTATAAGAAAACATTAAATTCCTTAAAAACTAAAAAAATTATAAAACTCCCAAAAATCTATAATTCCCCTAAATACCCGAAAGTACCCTAAAAATGCTCCAAATTACTAAAAGCCTAAAATCCCAAAAGATCATAAATTTTCACTAAAGATCCCTAAAAAACCAGAAAAACTCTAAAATCCCTAAAATAACCCTAATAAAACCTAAAAAACCTAAAACAATGTTAAATCCCCTAATAAATCTAATAACAAAAAAAGCTTAAAATCTTTAAAAAGATCCTAAAAAGTACATAAAAATCCGAAAACCCTGAAAAACAAAACAAAAATCCCAAAAAACATTAAAACCCCAAAAAACTATAAAAACCATCTAAAAAATCTTAAAAACATTTAAAATACTAAATTAATTAAAAAAATTCTAAAACACCATAAAACCTAAGAAACACAAAAAAAACTAAAGATCCAAAAAAATCCATAAAAACCCGACCACCCTTAAAATACCTAAAACCTAAAAATTCTTAAAAAGCCTAAAATGCATAAAAATCATAAAAAACCATAAAAATACCTAAAAATTTAAAATCCCTAAAAACCCTAAAAACCCCATGAAAACACTAAAATCATAAAAACAAATAGAACCACGAAAAACATAAAAGACACTAAAAGCCCTAAAAACTCGCAAAAAACCATAAAATATATAAAAAAACATAAAACCTTAAAAACCCCAAAAATACCCAAACTACCATTTAAAAAACTAAAAAAAATAAACCCATAAAAACATTAAAACCCATAAAAACATTAAAAAACTCAGAATAACCATAAAACCCATAAAATAAAAACCCCAAAACCCCTCAAAATACCTAAAAACCGTAAAATCCATGTAAATCCTAAAAAATTCATTTAAACCCCTGAAAAAAATAAAAACCAATAAAACCCTGAAAACCCCTAAGAAAACCATTAAACCTGAAAACACTTAAAAAGCCTAAAACCCAAAAAATATCTAAAAACACTAAAAACCCCAAACCCCCATGAAAACCATAAAAATACATAAAACATCTAAAAATGATAAAAATCCTAAAAAATCCCAATAAATTATAATTACACTAAAGATCCTAAAAGACCCTAAAAACTAATAACAATCATAAACCTCCTAAAACCTTACAAAAACCCTAAAACCCACAAAAACCATGAAAACCACAAAACTCTAGTAACCATTTAAACTTATAAAAACACAAAAAACATTAAAAAAAAATAAAACTCCATGAAAACTCCAAAATCCCTAAATTCCCGAAAAACATAAAAACCCTAAAAAACCATAAAACCCTCAAAATACCTAAAAACCCTAAAAATCAAATATACTAAAGAGTCCATAAAAATCCATAATAACATAAAAACCCATAAAATCCTTAAAAACCCCACAAAACCATATAAACCTAAAACCAACTAAAGACCCTAAAAGCCTAAAAATGCTAATACTCAAAAAAACAATAAAAAGACCATAAATCCCTAAACCCCCTAAACACCTTAGAAATCATAAAACACCATAAACACAAAAAAGAAACTAAAAACTCTAAAAACCCATTAAACCCCTGAAAATGTGAAAAACTCTAAAAAACAATGAAAACAAAAAAAATTTAAAAATCCCTAAAAACACAATAAAACCATAAAAACAATATGAACAGTAAAACCCCCTAAAACCCTAAAAGTCCCTAAAACCCCTAAAACCTATTAAAATCATAAAATAACCCTAAAATCCCTAAAAATGAAAAAATACATAAAGACCTAAAAAACCCTATGAAAACATTAAAAACCTAAAAAAACTTACTACCACTAAAAAACTAAAAATTTCTAAAAACTCTAAAAATCCTGAATACCCTAATAACCCCTCAAAATCCATAGAGACCTTGAAATACCATAAGAAATCCAAAAAATCCCAAAAAATTTGAAAAAATGTAAAATAAACCTAAACACCCTTAAACCTCCTATTAAAACTCTAAAAACACAAAAAACACTTAAAACCCCTAAAAACCAAAAAATGATAAATAAAATAAAACCCAAATAACCCTAAAAATGATAAAACCCCCAAAAACCTTAAAAAACCTAAAAATATATATAAACCCTAAAAACTGACAACTATATGAACACATTAAACCCAAAAAAATGTTTAACAACTCTAAAAAATAAAACCCTAAAAAATAAAAATACAAAAAAACCCCAAGAAACCATAAAACCCAAAAAATTACATAAAAATCCATAAAAACATAAAAATCCCTAAAAATAAAAAGACCTTAAAAATACTAATAAAAACATCAAAACATCAAAACACCTAAAACCACTAAGAGACCTAAAAACGCCTAAAACTATTACAAAACTCTAAAAACCTAAAAAAACTAAAAACTATGAAAATACCTAAAAACCCTAAAAACCAATAAAAATTCTAAAAAATCAATAAAAACCCTGAAACACATTAAAGACCCTAAAAACCATGAAAACTAAAAGAAAACCTTATAACCTTAAAACACTTAAAACCCATAAAAAACCCAAAAAGGAAAAAATTCCCATAACCCAAAAGACCCTAAAATCCCAAAAACACTTTAAAAACCATAAACCCCCAAAAAATAATAAAAAACCTAAAAAAAACTAGAAAAATATAAAAACCATTTAAACCCCAAAAAAACTATAAAAAACCTAGAAAACCTACAAAACCGTAAGTACAATAAAAACCCAAAAAACAAAAAAGAACAAAAAACAATAAAAACCCTCAAAAACCCTAAAATCCTAAAAACCGATAAAAAACCAAATATCTATGAAAATCCCTAAAAACGTTAAAAACATTTGAAACCCTTAAATACCCTAAGAAATCCTTAAAAACATAAAAACTATTAAGACCACTAAAACCTAAAAAATGCTAAAAATCATTAAAAAATTAACAACTATAAAATCCAAAAAACCTTCACAATACCCAAAACCCATTAAAACAATAAAAGTCCTAAAAATCCTTAAAAATCCTTAAAAACATAAAAACCCCTTAAAAAACAAAGAAAACATTGAATCCCTAAAACACTTAAAACCTATAAAATGAAAAAAGGCTAAAAACAAAAAATACAAAAACCCCCTAAAAACCCCTAGAAACTAACAAAATCCCTAAAAACCTAAAAAACCAAAAAATCTTCAAAAAACCCTAAATTTCCTTAAAACATAAAAAACTATAATAACACAAAAAACCCCAAAGAAAACCATAAAAACCCGAAAACACTTAAAACCCCTAAATTACCTAAGAAATGCTAAAAACCCTAATAACTAAAAAGACCCTAAAAATCATTAACCCCTTAAAACCCATAGAAACCCAAAATAACCGTAAACTCCTACAAATCCGTAAAAAACATATAACCCCACTAAAATCTCTAAAAATCCTTTAAACCCCAAAAAACCTTAAATGATTCTAAAAGATGATAAAAACCCTAAAGACTCAATAAAACCCAAAAACCACCTAAAAACTATAAAACCCATAAAAACCATACAAACTCTAAAACCAAACAATATACCTAAAAATCCAAAAAACCATAAAAATCATAAAAAATTACTAAAAATACCTAAAAAGTAAAAAAAACTAAGTAACATGAAAACCCCTATGAAAACATTAAAAACATAAAAAACTAAAACCCATAAAACCCCTAAAAACCATAAAAACCCTATTTTTTGGAAAACCCCTCAAAATCCATAAAAACCATAAAAATCATAAAAAATACCTAAAAATTCATAACAACATAAAAACCCAAAAAAATCATGAAAACCCCAAGAAAACCATAAAAACCTAAAAACAAATAAAACCCCTAAAAATCCTAAAAATTGCTAAACACTAAAAACTATAAAGAGACCCTAAATACCATAAAACCCATTATAACCATAAATTCCATAAATCATTTATAAAATCCAAAAAAAACATAAATAACCCAAAAAACAACTAAAAACTCTAAAAACAATTTCATCCCCTAAAAACAATCAAAAACTCTAAAAGATGATGGTGGCACAAGCGCCTCTTCCCCTCTCTACGGGGGAGGGTCCTCCCACTGAGGACCGCTCTTTCTCTCTATTATCATCCGCAAACTTACTACCCTCCTTCCTATGGACCGTACTCTGCCCGAAGGTTCCGGAGCTTTTTAAATGTCGACAGAAGCTCCCTCTTTTGCTCTAGGAGTTCAAAGAGGCTTCAGATATATATCTATTGACTCTGGTTGCAAGGTTCTTGAAGTGGCGCCCCTCAGTGGACACTTTTGACAGGTTTGTTTCTAAGATTTAGAATCATCAGGATTGTGCAACGATAGTTCTGGTTGACGAATCTCACATCATGATTCGCTTCATGTCTAAGGAGCATATGATTCTCACCTGGTCTCTAGCACCTCAAAGCTGTAATGGCGCCCACTTATCGCTCTTTTTGTAGAGATTTGACTTTCACCGGATGTATAACTCTCTAATGGTTGGGACTTGGGTTAGATTTCCCAAACATCCCCTTCCATTTCAATATTTATCTATAATTTCAATCCTAGGGAATATAGTGGGGAGGTTCCTCAATGTGGATAGCTGGACTCGTGACCTCTGTCATCCTGTTTCCCCAAGGTCCTTCAATGAGGTTTATGCTTCAAAGGATCTAGTAGATGTTGTATGGATCTTTGTGGGGGAGGAAATATAATGGAAGCAACTAGTTATTTTTGAATCATGGCCTATATTTATTTCCATCTATTGGATTTTTGGGCATAATGATCAGTCTGGTTGCTATGCTGGCCTTGGTAGGAGTGGTTTAAATCTGGCTCAGTTTAGTTCTGTTGTGAGCTACAGAACTTTGGTGGATGTACAAGAGGTAAAGAGAGTGGCTAGGAAGTTTCCCATTCAGCCAACGATTATTGCAGTCTTTGACCAACTAAAGTCATATTTGATGATTGGGAGTGATATAGAGGTGGAAATGATTGACTCGAGTGGCATCAGTTTAAATTCGGATGGAAGAGTTTATGAATCGGGAGCTAATGTCACATAAGCGATGCACACGATTGAAGGGAGAAACATGTCTTGTATAGATGAGGTTTGTGGAAGTGGTGAATTATTAGGGATAAGGATGGAGAAGTAGGAGGTTACTGAGTAGGAGGATTGGCCTAGGCATGACAATAAAGATCCCCCCCACCCCCCCCGGGCGCAGTCCTTGGGGTAGAGCGGTTATGGACCAGAGGAAGGGAAATGGGGGTGCCAGTAGTAGCCAGCTACCAAATGTGAATGTGGTTTCACTATCAAATAGGTTTTTGGACCTAGCCTCGGCTAAGACGGTTGGTGATGCTACTGAGTCGGTGGGAGAGCCTGAGCAGGGGGAGGTGGCTGAGCTGGAAATGAGAGGTGGGGATGTGTGGGAGCTGATTTTGGTCTGGAAAGAGATGATCCTAGTTGAGGAGAAGACCCGTGATCCTGGAGAGCGACACCCTATTTGGCACATAGAACCATCGATGCAGTCCACTGGGAGCAGTGACACAGAGAGGGTTGACATGGGGGTTATGCCATGTTCTCTTAATGATGAGTATAGCGCTATTCATGTAAAGGGCTTGGATGGACTTCCCCCATCAGAGCCCACTTGTGGCTCTACTTATATAGAGGATCTGGCTTGGATCCCAATACCGTAGGACAAAAATGATCATGGTGGGTTGGCCTGAAACTTGCAGATGGCCATGGTGGTTTACGGTGTCCCATCGGCTGAATACCACTGTGTGATTCTCCATGACATGATGATGGTTGAATGGGAATGGTTTCCCCTTGAGGGTGAGTCTAAAAGACTCAGGGAGAGGTTCACTGAGGTTGACCGCAGGAAAACTGTTATTATGGCCAGGTCCAAGGAAGAAAGAAAAAAGCTTCAAAAAATGGGTGGCCCATCTCCTCGAATAGGAAGCAAGAATGGTAACAAAGGGCCCTCAAGTGAGGCTAGTGATGGAGTTCAACATGAGAGGTAGTTCATGAGGATGGTTTCATCTCGCCACCCCAAGAAGGATGTCGCAAAAGGATTACATTACCCTTTCAAGACCCATGGAGAATTGGGCCACCTCCAGGGTGGTCAAGCTAAATATTAATGTTAACAAGTGTTTGTGGCCTTCACAAAATGCAATGTAGGAGAGGGCCAGACAGAAACTCTTGGCTATGCTCAGAATAAAGGAGGATAATGAGTTGGGCAGGGACTCTTTGGATATAGGAGTTGACATAGACTTTGCTTTACTACCTTAGATGCTAGTCTTTGTGCAATCTTTGGATCTCTTAGTGCGGAACTAGATGACTTCAGCGGCAACATTGACTGACTTGTTCCCTTTTGTGTTTTTGGACTTTTTTGGGGTGTGGGTATTTGGTTGTGTTGGGGTTTAGGGTGTGGAATGTTTGGCCCCACCCCTCTTTTGTGGCGTCTACATTTTCTTTATATACTTTGGGGGGACCATGAATAGTTTGGCCCCACATCTTCCATGCCAAAATGGCTAAAAATGCTAAGAACCCAAAATGATCATAAATACCCTAAAAACCTGATAACCCTAAAAATCTATAAAACTCTAAAAACCATAGAAAACCTAAAATCCATAAATATCCATAAAAACATAAAAACCCTCAAATCCACCAAAGATCCTAAGAAAACCTAAAAAAATAAAAAACACTTAAAACCCATAAAAATCCTTAAAACTCTAAGAACCTTAAAAATCCCAAAAAACCGAAAAAACATTTTAAACCCCACAAAATCACTAAAAACCCTAAAAATAATTAATATCATAAAAAATCCTAAAAATTTCTAAAAAATTTAAAACCCCAAAACCCTTGAGAATCCCTAAGAAAAACATAAAAACCTAGACACTTAAAACCCATAAAACCCCTAAAAATACTATAATCCATAAAAATATCTAAAAACCATAAAAATCCATAAAAAAAATTAAATCCCCTAAAACTGATAAAACTATAAAACCCTTCCACCCTATAAAAATTTTCAAAACTATAAAAATCCATAAAAACCTAAAAAACTCATAAAAACCCTAAACACCCATAAAAAACCAAAAAACCTGAAAACCATAATAATAAAAAAACCATAAAATACTAAAAAACAAACAAAACATTAAAAAACTATTTAAACTAAAACCCCTTAAAAATCCAAAAAACCTGAATGCCCCTAAAAACTAAAAAATCATTAATAAACCTAAAAATTATTTAAAATCCCTAACAATCCCTAAAAAAATAATAACCCAACAAACCATGGAAAAAATAAGAAAATGTTAAAAACCTAAAAAACTTAAATCCCCAAAAAATGAAAAAAAATATAAAAACACTAGAAACCCCAAAAACCGTAAACACCCTAAAACCCATAAAAACATTAAAATCATTAAACATCCCTAAAAATGTAAAAATCCCTAAAAACACCAAAGAAAACCTTAAAAACCTAAAAACACATAAAAATACTACAAAAACAAAAAATAGTAAAAGAGATAAAAACCGTAAAAGACCCTAAAAACCATAAAAACATTAAAAACTATAAAAATACATAAGAAACCTAAAACCCCTTAAAGTCCATAAAATCACTATGAAATAAAAAATCCATTTATACCCCTAAAAATGTTAAAAAATCTAAAAACCATAACACCCAAAAAATCTCAAAAAATGCTAAAAACCCAAGAAACCATAAAAACCTTAAACACCCTAAAAACCATATAAAAACCTCAAAATATTTGAAAATATTTTAAAACATTAAAATCCTAAAAAATACTTAAAAATACATAAAAATATAAAAAACCTAAAAACCATGAAAACCCTAAGAAAATAATAAAAACCTATGAACCCTCGACACCTCTAAAGACGTAAAAACACTAAAAACCCCAAAAACCTGAAACCCCAAAACACTGAAAAACCATAAAATTGTAAAAAATCCATAAAAATCCAGAAAAAATGTAACCACCCCTAAAACCACAAAAAATCCCTATGAAAACCGGAAAAAACTAAAAAAATTCAAAACTATTATAAACTTGAAAAAACTCAAAAAATCATAAACACCCCTAAAAAGTCCCAAAAAACCTAAAAACCCATAAAATAAAAAAACCACTAAAAATATAAAAACTACTAAAACTATAAAACTCATTTAAACCCCGAATTTTTTTAAAAAACTATAAAAAATATTAAAAACCCTAAATATTATAAAAAATATAAAACACCTCAAAATACCTAAAAAACCTAAAAATCATAAAATTTCCAAAAAATTGTAAATAATATTTAAACATGTAAAACATCATGAAAACCCCTAAGAAAACCATAAAACTCTAGAAATACTTAAAACCCTTAAAAAACTAAAAAACACAAAAAACCCAAAACCCTAAAAAACCTAAAAACCCTAAAAATAATAAAAAACCACAAAAATACTTAGACCCCCCAAAACCTAAAAACACACTAAAAATAGAAAAACCCTTTATACCCCTAAAAACATTAAAACCCCCTAAAAATATCAAAATCCATAAAAACTCAAAACCAACCCTAAAACAGCAAAAAACCAAAAAAACCCCCAAAACTCCAAAATACATTAAAATCCCTAAAAACCCAAAAAATTCCATAAAAATACTAAAAAATCCATAGAAATCCAAAAAACATAAATAACTCTAAATACCTAGAAAAAATCAGAAAACCCTTTAAAACCTAAAAAAATTAAAACCACTAAAAATATAAAAAACAATAAACACCCTAAAAAATCATAAAACCCCCCACAAGCCCTCAAATCCATGAAATCCTTAAAAACCAATTAAATTCCTAAAAAATCCCTAAAACTCCCTAAAAATTTAAAAACTGAAGAAAAAACCTAAGATAAACATAACAACCAAAAAACACATAAACCCATGAAAACCTAAAATTCTCTAAATACTCAAAAAACCCAAAAAAACACTAAAACCCCCTAAAATCCCAAAAAATAGTAAAAACACATAAAAAACATAAATTCCCTAAAATACCAAAAATTCAAAAACACATTAAAACCTATAAATATCCATAGTAATCCTTAAAAACCTAATACACTTAAAACCCCGAAAAACATAAAAAACACTACAAACCCTAGAAATCCATAAAGAGTAAAAAAACTATAAACCCCCAAAAGCCATAAAATTACATAAGAACCTAAAAAACACCTAAAAATCAATAAAATCCATAAAACCACACTACAAACACTAAATAACCCTTTAAAACACTTAAAATGCTGAATAACTATCAAAAACCACAAAACCCCAAAATCATTAAAAAACCCATAGAAACCCAAAATACAATAAAGCCTTAAAAACCCCTAAAACCACAAAATCCATACAAAGCAGAAAGATTATAAAAATCCCTAAAAATACTTAAATACATGAAAACCATGAAAACCATTAAAAATCCTTAAAAACTACAAAATAATTAAAACCTCTAAAAACCATAAAAAATGAAAAAAACCCTAAAAATCCAAAAACCCCTAAAAATCCCAAAAACCATAAAATTCATAAAAATTACTAGAAATAGCTAAAAAACCCTAAAAATCCCTAAGAAAAATCGAAAAACCTAAAAAAACATAAAATCACTATAAAACCTAAAAAACACTAAAACCCAAAATCCCTAAAAACCCTAAAACACCTCAAAATCACAAAACCCCTAAAAAACTATAAAAATCCCTAAAAAAAATCTAAAAATAGAAAAAACCATAAAAATCATGAAAAACCTAATAAAAGCTTAAAACACTAAAAACAATAATAACCCTTTGAAAACCTAAAAAATGAAAAAACCCTAAAAAACCCAAAAAGGCCCAAAAACCCCAAAAACCATAAAACCACTAAAAACAATAAAAACAGTTGAAAATAATAAAAAACCCTAAAAATAAAAAAAGACTCTAAAACCCATTTAAACATCTACAATAAGTTAAAAACTCTAAAAAAATAAAAAAATCATAAAAACAAAAAAAACCCAAAATCCCCCAAAAACGTTGAAAACCCTAAAAATCCTAAAAACAATAAAACCCTTTAAACCCATCAAAATTCCTAAAAACCCCAAAACCCATAAACATCTTTAAAAATTCCTAAAAATTCCTAAAAATGTAAAACACCCAAAAAATAGTAACAAAACCTTAAAAGGATAAAAAAATCTTAAAATGACAAAAAACCTAAAAACAACTAAAACCATAAAAACCTAAAAATCCAAAAAATCCAATAAACAATAAAACCCACAAAACCATAAAACTATAAAAACCCAAAAAACCCAAAAAGCCACTAAAAACTCTAAAAACTATTTAATCCACTAGAAATATAAAAAACACTAAAAAAATAAAAACCCAAAAAAATAACCCAAAACCCCAAAAAACTATAAAACCCATAAAAACATTCAAAATCCAAAAAATTCTTAAAAAATCATTAAAAACTAAATAGGCCCTAAAAATCATTAAAAAACCCCAAACCCCCTAAAAAGTCCTTAAAAACATAAAAATACTTAAAACACTTATGAAACTAAAAAAATTCTAAAAACACTAAAACCTGTAAACCCTAAAAAAACCCTAAAAACCCTCAAAATCCATAAAACCCTAAAAACCGAAAAAATCATTAAAAACCATAAAAATCCATAAAAATATAAAATCTACTAAATACCAATAAAAACCATAATAAATAATTAAAAACCTAATAGCAATTAAAACACCTAGAAAACTAAAATCGCTAAAAACCCTAAAAGAAACAAAAACTCTAAAAACCATAAAAATTGATTAAAATCATAAATGCCAAAAAAACCTATAAAAACATAAAACCATTAACACTATAAAACCCTTTAAACCCTTAAAAAGACTAAAAATTTTAAAAAACCTAAAATCCTTAAGAATAAAAAAACCCCTAAGAAACCACAAAAATTGAAAACCCTAAAAAACGAATAACCCCTCAAAATATCATAAAACCATAAGAACCCATAAAAAATAGAAAACCAAAATAATCCATAAAAACATAAAAACTCTAAAACCCCTATTAAAATATTAAAATGCTAAAACACTTAAAAACATTATAAAACTAAAAATGATAAAACCCCAACCCCTCCCCCCAAAAACCTAAAAACCCTAAAAACCATGAAAACCATTAATCCCCATAAAACACTTAAACCCCCATAAAAAACCTAAACACCTAATAAAAACACTAAAAACACTCTAAATACTTAAAAATGGTAAATAGATCTAAAAACCATTAAAACCCTAAAAAACAAAAATACCCATAAAAACCAGAAAAAACCAGAAAACCCTAAAAACCATTAAAACCTCAAAGTATATAAAAAACATAAAATCGTTAAAATATTAAAAGGCCCTCAAAATCAAAAAAACCCCAAAAACCAAAAAACCCCATTAATTGCAAAAAATTCATAAAAATAAAAAAAATTCATAAAAAATTAAAATCCATAACATATGGCGCCCATGTCACATGGCTTCTCTTGCGTTTCAACTCTCTAGTGGCGCTCCATCCTCAAATGGCACTTCTTCGACGTGGTGATGGATCCTCAGGTGCCGATTTGCTCAGCGTTGCCACTTCTCCCTCTTGAGGTGCGTTTTATTTGGCTTGATGGTGTCCTTGCAGATCTTCCCAGGTGGCTGCTCTGTTCGTTAGCTTCATTCAAGAACAAGCGGGTTAGATCTATGTTTTCATTCTTGTGGAATTTTCGTGCTTAGGTGAGATGGGTCGGATTGGGCCTCTCCTCTGTGTGGCGTTTCAGATCCATGGTGGATTTGATCAGATCTGGTCTTTCTGGCATGCGGCTTCGCATAGCTTCGATGGGGAGGGTCAGATCTGGTCTTCCCTGGGCATGGTTCTTTAGGTTCATGGAGGCTTGGGTCATTCCCATTTTTTCCGGAGTGCGTATTTTCTTCTCGGCTTCTTGCGGCAGATCTGGGTCCCCTGGCTTGCGACGATTTAGTCCTTTGGAGGTTATGCTCTATGGACTTGATAATACGAGTGACGGGCTTCTATGGAGGCTTTGGAAGAGGTGGATCAAACGTTGTTGGTTCGGTGGTGGCCTAACTAGTTCTTAGGTCTGGTATTTCCAGTCGGTAGGGTACCATTTTGCACAAAGAATGCAGGTCCGTGCCTCCTTTTCCTTTTTTCTTTTTTTTCACTATGCTGTTCATGAAAGGCTGGCCAATTTGTGCCGTTTGGATGCTTCGTTGTACTGTGATTTCATGAGCTATGTCTGGTTTGAATGTGATCTGTTGCTGGACTATCTGGGTGAGGGTTTGGACATGGGTTTCTGTGTGATGTGGTCTAGCATCACGGGTGAGTGATGGTGTTTCGATGCGAGTGTTTTTTTGCGGATGCTGGATTTTGGTTCTGTCGAGTGGCGCTGGATGTTGCTTTGGGTGCTATGGTTGGGTTATGGGTATATGTGTGCTGATTGTTCTATGCTGCTGGCGGTTGATCTTCTTAGTGGGAAGGTGCTGGATGCTGGACTTTGTGAGTTGGGATGCTGGTTCTCGTTTGGTTGTGAGCTGCTGGTTGCTGATGAATGCTGGATGGTGGTGCTTCGTATGGTGGATCTCCTTGGTGAGGAGGTGTTGGATGCTGGAACATGTGAGATTCGATGTTGGTTGATGCTTTGTGTGATTGGATGCTGGTTGCTGCTGGTGGTGAACTGCTGAATGATGGTGATGATGATGCTTGTGATTTTGATGCTGGTGGTTATGTGATGTTGGATGATGGTGGTTATATGATGTTGGATGCTCGCGGTTATGGATGCTAGTTTCTGCTTGGATGGGAGGTGTTGAAGCTGTGGTTTAGGGTTGTGCTGCTACTAGACGTGGATTGCTTTTTGAGTTTGGATGCTGGTTGCTGGTTAGCTGGGAGCTGCTGGATGCTGGTTGATGCTGGATGTTGGTGGTGGCTGCTTTGTTTTGTGGGTTTTTTCATTTTTTTCAATCTTGATTTTTCTTTTTTTGGGTCTTTTGTCTTGGGTCGTTAAGGGTTTTTTGTGTGGGTCGATTGACCCCTCCCCTCCCTTGTCTATTGTGTCTCTTTTTTCTTTTTAATAAATTGGGGGGGGGGCTGGAATAGACCAACCCTCGCATCTTCCTTTCCCTAAAAACTATAAAAACACTAAAAACCCTAATACCCTAAAAAACCTAAAACCTACTAAAAAAATAAAAAATCCTTTTAAACCCATGAAAACGTTAAAAAATATAAAATCCTTAAAACCCTATAATGTTAAAAAACCCAAAAACCAAAAAAACTTCTAAAAACGCTAAAATCCTTAAAAACCCTAAAAATGAAAAAAAATCCATAAAAATAAAAAAATCCCTAAAAATAACTAAAAACCCCTAAAAACAATAAAAACCCCAAAAAACCCTGAAACACCATAAAAAACAGTAAAACAATAAATTCACTAAAAATCCCTAAAAACCTAAAAACATATAAAAAGAATAAAAAACCATAAAACCCTAAAAACCAACAAAATCCCTAAAAAGGTAAAAAATATTAAAAACTTTCAAAACCCCAATGAAAACCTTAAAAACATAAAAGCACTTTAAACCCCTAAAAATCCTAAAAGCACTAAAATAAAAAAAAGAACATAAAAACGTGAAAGCCCCTAAAAACCTTAAAATCCTCTAAAAACATTAAAAACCCTAATAATCCATAAAATCCCTAAAACCTCTAAAACCACTAAAAACACATAAAACCAATAAAAATTTTAAAAACTCATAAAAACCATAAAAACCATAAAAAAAATCCAAAAATCGTAAAAACCAAAAACACCCAAAAAAGTTTGAAAATCCAAAAAACCCCTAAATATGATAAAAATCCTAAAAATCATGAAAATATCAAAAAATGTTAGAAAACCTAAAACCGTGAAAAACCCTAAGAAAACCATAAAAACATAAAGTAATTAAAGTCCTCAAATAAACTAAAAATAATAAAAACCCTAAACACCCTAAAAACCCTTAAGAATATAAAAACCCCTAAAACTATAAAACCCTAAGGAACCATAAAACCTTATAACCCAAAAAAAACTCTAAAAAACCTCTAAATCTCCTCAAACGTTAAAAATCACTAAAAACCATTTAGAACCCTAAAAAACCCACAAAAATCCCCAAAACCCCTCATAACCCTAACAACCCTAAACACCCTAAAAATAGTCAATGTAAATAACAAACCTAAAAACTCATAAAAATCCAAAACCCCCTAAATACCGTAAAAACAATAGAACCTAAAAAACCTTATAACCCCAAAGAAAACCTTGAAATCCTAAAAACACATTAAACACTAAAAGAACTAAAAATAATAAAACCCCACAAAACCCTAAATCCTAAATACCCTAAATAACCTAAAAATCCCAAAAAACCAAAAAACCATAAAAACCTAAAAAATCCATAAAAATCTATAAAAGCGTAAAAACCAAAAACATTAAAACCCAAATGAAAACATTAAAAATATAAAAAATAATTAAAACCATTAAAAACATAAAAATTGATAAATTTCTAAAAACCATAAAGAGAATAGAAAAACCAAAAAACAATAAAATCCACAAAAACCAGAAAACCGTAAAAACTCAAAAATTCCCAAAAAATAAACTAAAGACTCTAAAAAACCTTTACACCTCTAGAAATTTTAAAAAACTCTATAAAATCTTATAAAACAAAAAAAAACTCAAACAAATCACGAACCCCCAAAAAACCCCAAAAACCCTAAAGTACACTAAAACTCTAAAAATCACTAAAAATCCTGAAAACCAATAGGAATCCTAAAAGACATTAAATATTCCTACAAATTTAAAAAACCCTAAATTTCGGGAAAACCCTAAGACAACCTTAAGGATATAAAAATATTTTAAACCTCTAAAACACAAAAAAAACACTAAAATCCCTAAAAACCCTAAAACCCCTAAAAACCTCTAAACCCCCCTAAAAACCTCTAAAAACATAACCCCCCCCCCCAAAAAAAATAAAATTCTTAAAAAACCCATAAAGCTCTAATAAATCACTATGAACTATAAAAACCCATTAAACCCCTATTAACAGTTAAAACTCCAAATAATCCTAAACCCCATAGAAAATCCAAAAAACCAAAAAACCCCCAAAAACCCATAAAACCCTAACACCCCTAAAAGACCCTAAACCCCTCAACATTCCTATAAACCCTAAATCACCATAAAATTACTATAAAATATATAAGAATCCATCAAAAAATAAAAACCTAAAGAACCTTGAAATACCATAAGAAATCCCTAAAATCCTAAAAACACATAAACCCCTAAAAACCTAAAAAACACTAAAAACCCTAAACAACACTAAAAACCCTAAACAACACAAAACCCCCTAAAAACCACATAAACCCATAAAAACATTAAAAACCCCATTAAACCCAAAATTCCACAAAAAAACATAAGAAACCCTTTAAAACTCAATTTTTTAAAACTCTACAAACATTAAAATCCGTAAAAAACTCAAAATCCCGAAAAACACTAAAAAACCTAAAATCCTCAAAATACAAAAATCCCCTAAAAACCAAAAAAAATCATAAAAAACTCTAAAAACTGATAAAAATATATAAATATCTAAAAACCCTAAATACCACTAAGAAAATATTAAAAAAATAAAAACACTAAAAACTCCTAAAACCCTAAAAAACAATAAACCCCTAAAATAATAAAAAACATAAAAAATACCTACAAAAATCTAAAAAAGAAAAATCCTTAAAACCTTGAAGAAACATAAAACCCCCTTAAAACATAAAAATACAAAAACTCCTTAAAACTCCTACAAAAAGATAAAAAGTCCTAAAGACTCTAAAAATTATAAAAATAATAAAACCCCCTAAAACACATAAAGAAAACCTAAAACACATAAAAACCCTAAAATCCCACTAATAACTCTAAAAACCATTTACACACCTAAATACATACAAAACTCTAAAAAACATTAAAAACCCTAAAAAGCAAAAATGATAACCCTAAAACCCAAAAATTCATGAAAACCATAAAAAATATAAAAACCCCTCAAACCCTCAAAATCCCTATAAACTATAAAATAAAAAAATCCCTTAAAATGCAAAAAACCATAAAAATATAGAAAACCTTAATAAAACCCTAAAAAAATAAAAACAACTAAAACCCATAAAAAACATAAAAAACACTAAAAACGAAAAAGACCTTAAAAACACTAAAACCCCTAAAAACCATGAATGTCCATTAAAAACCCCAAATCCCTAGAAAAAACACTAACAACTCTAAAAAGCCTTTAAACCTCTAAAAGTATAAAAATTCAAAAAAAACCTTGAAGCGCTATAAAAACTCAAAAAACATCCCTTGAAACCCAATAAAAAATAAAACCCAACAAACCTTAAAAGCCCATAAAAACTTAAATATCCCTAAAAACTCTAAAAACTCATAAAATCTCTAAAATAACAATAAAAATGTAAGAAACCCATAAAACCCCTAAAAATCCCTAAGAAGAAATTAAAATCCTAAAAACACTTAGAACCCCAAAAAAAATATAAATAACCTAAAAACCATTAAAAATTTTAAGATCTATAAAAAAGCATATAAATAATGAAACCTCTTAAAATCCAAAAAAATTTAAAAAACTCTTAGAATGATTAAATACCCTAAAAAAATTAAAACCGAAAACACTTAAAACCCCTAAAAACCAAGAAATTAGAAAAAAAAATAAAAAAACCCAAATAACCATAAAATACATAAACACCCCTAAACATCATAAAAACAACTAAAAACCTATAAAACCCAAAATACCCCAAAAAACTATATAAACAATTTAAACACCTAAAAATTTTAAAAACACTAAAAAACCATAAAAACCATAGAAACTCAAAAAAGCCCCAAAAATCCAAAAAATTAAAAAGACCTTAGAAAACCATTAAACCCTTCAAAATTCCAAAAAAATTAATAACCATAAAATCCTAAAAAATCCCTAAAAATCCCTAAAAACATAAAAAATATTAAAATCCCTAAGAAATCCTTAAAAACCAAAAAATCCCTAAAAAACTAAAAATTCCCTAAAATCCTAAAAACCCTAAAACACATAAAAACTATAAAAAACCCTACAAATCCCTAAAACCCCCAAAAACAATAAAAATCCTAATAAGACTATAAAAATTACTAAAAACATTAAAAACACTAAACCCTAATAAACTAAAACCAAAGCTTAAAAACATAAAACACATTAAACCATTAAAAACCTAAAAAATGCTTAAAATCCTAACACCCTAAATACCCTAAAATCTATATAAATCCATAAAAATAATGAAGACCCTAAAAACCTTAACACACCCTAAAACACCAGAAAAACAACTAAAAACTCTAAAATCCAATTAAACCCATGAAAATATAAAAATCTCAAAAAAACAAAAAAATAACATAAAAACACAAAAAACCCTAAAACCCAACAAACCCATAAAAGTCCCACAAATCCCTAAAAACCAACAAAACCAATAAAAACTCAAAATATTTCTAGAAACTCCCATAAAAAATAAAAATAAATAAAAAAATAAAAACCCTAAAAATATATATAAACCGAAAAACACATAAAACCCCTAAAAACCAATGAAATTATAAAACCCTAAAAACATTCTAAATACTATACAATCCCTAAACACAATTAAAATACAAAAAAACACTACAAATCCATAAAAACATAAATCCAAAAACATTATGAAAACCTTAAAACCCTAAAAATAGCTAAATAATTAAAAAAAACTCTAAACACCGTAAAAATCCCTAAAATGGATGAAAACCCAAAAAAACCTAAAAAATCCATAAAAACCCAAAATACCATAAAAATATAAAAAAATCCCTAAATTAATTTGAAACTAAGAAACCTGAATAACCATGTAAAAACCTAAAAACAATAAAAACACCTAAAAATACTAAAAAATACTAGTATCCATAAAACCTTAAGAAGACCCTAAAAACCCCCAAAAACCCCAAAAACCCTAGAAACCCACTAAAACCCATAAAAAATAAAAATTCATAAGAACTATAAAAACCCACTAAAAACACAAAAACCCTTTTCAACCCCTAAAAATGTAAAATCAACTATAAAAATCATAACAACCATAAAAATTAAAAAAAAACCCAAAAGAACAAAAAACTATAAAATTTGTAAAAACCGTAAACCCCCAAAATACATAAAAATCCTAAAAACAATAAAAATCCTAAAAAATCCCTAAAAATAAATAAAAAGTTAAAAACCTTAAAAAACTATAAAAACCCTATGAAAACAATAAAAACCCAAAAAAACTAAAAAACGAAAAAACCCGAAAAAAACACGAAAACCCCTAAAAATCACTAAAATCTCTAGAAACCCTAAAAAACATAAAAATCCTAAAAATCCAAAAGATTATATACAACATAAAAACCCCTAGAAACTATAAAAACACCCAAGGATACCCTAAAAACCCAAATATACTTAAACCCCTAAAAATGCTAAATACACTAAAATCTATAAAGAGACCCTAAGTGTCCAAAAATTCATATTAAAACCCATAAATCCCCTAGAAGCCTTAAAAATCCCTAAAAATTAACAGAAACCCTGAAAACCCCCTAAAAAATCTAAAAATATTAGAAACCACTTAAAACATTAAACAACTAAAAAAAAGCTTTAAATTCATAAAGATCCTAAAAACCCTAAAAATCCGTAAAATCCCTAAAAAGATTAAAATTCCTAAAAGACCATAGAATCCATAAAAACATAAAAAACCAAAAACCCTAAAAACCCCTAAGAAAACCATAAAAAGAATAAAACAAGTAAAACCCCTAAAAACCAAAAAACACTAAAAACACTAAAAAACCCTAAAACCCAAAAAACCCCAAAAACCATAAAAATCCAAATAAATCCCTAAAAATCCTTAAATAATTAAATACCCTAAAACCCATGAAACCCCAAAGAAAACATTAAAATCCTAAAAAAAGTTAAACCCCCGAAAAAACCTTACAAAAATCCTAAATACCCTAAAAATCCCTAAAAACCCTAAAAACCCTAAAAACCCTAAAACCCTAAAAACACAAAAAAAATTAAAAAACCCCTTAATACCTCTAAAATCATATAAAACTCTAAAAAAATTTAAAAACCATAAAAAAAATCAAAATACCGGAAACACACAAATAACTATAATAACTATAAAATCTCAAAAAATTAGTAAAATTCCCTAAAAACATAAAAACCCTAAAAAACATGAAAACCCTAAAAAAACATTAAAAACCTAAAAGAATAAAAAACCCTTTAAACCCCTAAAAAACAAACCCCCCTAAAAACCATCAATGTCCCTAAAAATCCCAAAAAACCACAAAAATCCTAAAAATCACAAAACATCCCTAAAAACCTAAAAACCCCTAAAACCCTAAAAATCTCGAAGGAAAAGTTAAAAAATGAAAAAAACTTAAATTCCTTAAAAGTTAAAAAATGGTAAAAACCAAAAAATCCCAAAAAATCCCTAAAAATCTTCAAAATCCATAAAACCCTTAAAACATAATAAGTCTTTAAAAATCCCTAAAAATCCCAATAAACACAAAAAACCTAAAAACCTTAAAAAATGTAATAAAACCTTAAAAACCTAAAAACAATTAAAACCCCTACAAAACCTAAAAACACTAAAACCCTTAAAAACACTAAAAATACACTAAAAACCCAAAAAACATTTATGAAACCCTAAAACCCATATAAACCATAAAATCCCAAAAGACTCTAGAAAACCATTAAACCCCAAAAAATGTTATAAAATTCTAAAAAAATATAATAAAAAACCATAAAAACAAAAAAAAAAATAAAATCCCTAAAAACAATAAAACACCCAGAATCTCATAAAATCTTAAAAAACCATAAAATCCTAAAAAATACCTAAAAATACATAAATACATAAAAACCCTAAAAACCAAGAAAAAACACTAAGAAAACCATAAAAAACAAAACACACTTAAAACCCCAAAAGACCTAAAAAATACTAAAGACACCAAAAAACACTAAAAACACTCAAAATCAGTAAAAATAATAAAAATCATAAAAAATCACAAAAAATCCTTAAAGAAATAAGAAAACATAAAATCACTTAAAACCCAGAAGAAAACCATAATAAACTAAAAACACTTCAAACCCCTAAAAATATAAAAAAAAAAACCTAAAAATTCCCCAAAAACCCTAACAAACCCTAAAAATCATAAAATCCTCAAAAATCCTTAAAAACCCATAAAAACCATAAAAATAAAAAAAACCACAAAAACTCTGAAAACCCTTTAAACCCCTAATTTTTTTTGAAAACTCAAAAAATTTTATAAACCCAAAAATATCATAGAAAACCTAAAAAACCAATAACATTAAAACCCTTTAAACCCCCAAAATCTTAAAACACCTTAAAATCCTTAAAAACCCTAAAAACCCATAAAATCCAAAAATCCCAAAAAATCCCTAAAAATTTAAAACACCGTAAAAACCCAAAGATACCCTTAAAAACATAAAAAAAATAAAACGCCTAAAAACCTAAAAAAACTAAATAACCTAAAAAACCATAAAAACAGTAAAAAGGATAAAATCCCTTAAAAATATTAAAACCCAAAAAACCCACTAAAACTCTAAAAACCCTTTAAACCCTAGAAAAGGTTAAAAAATAGAAACAACTTAAACACCCAAAAAAATATATACAAAACCTAAAAACCAAAAAAACCATAAAAACCCAAAAGACCCTAAAAAATCTCAAAATCCCTAAAAACCCAAAATACCATAAAAATCCTAAAAAACCCCAAAAACCCATAAAAACATAAAAAACCCAAAATATCCTTAAAAATCATACAAAAAATTAATATACCTAAAAAATAATTAAGACCCCTAAAAGATTCAAAATGTTAAAAACACTAAAAACCATAAAACCCTAAAAACCATAAAACCTTCAAAATACTTAAAAACAATAAAAATAACAAAAATCCAAAAAATACCTTAAAATCCCTAAAAATGTAAAAAACCTTGAAAAAAATTCATAAAACCTTCAAAAATGAAACACTTCAAACCCCTAAATACATAAAAATTGCTGAAAATTCCAAAAACCCAAAAAATTTAAAAACCACAAACTCTTTAAAAACCCTAATATCCCGTAAAAATCATAAAAAATATCTAAAAATGTAAAAACAAATCAGATCCTTGGAAACCACTACGAAAATAATAAAAAAAAAATTAGTTAAAACTTCTAAAAAGCTAAAAAAATGCCAAAACACTGAAAATCCCTAATGAGACATAAAAAACTCTAAATCCACATAAAACCATTAAAACCCCAAAAAATTCACTAAAAACTCTAAGGCAAAATTAATCAAATAAAAACATTGAATTTTTTAAAAACCCTTAAAAAATATAAAAATTCAAAAAGACATTAGATACACCCAAAAAACATAGTAACCCTAAAAAACACTAAAGACATCAAAAATCCCTAAAAAATATAAAATTCCACAAAAATCCCCCAAAATATATTAAAATGTAATAATCCTTGAAAACCCATAAGAATACCATAAAAACCTAAGGAGTATTTGAAACCTCTAAAAACCTAAAAAACATGAAAAACTGTAAAACCCTAAAAAACTAAAA
The DNA here is from genome assembly GCA_963277665.1 of Viscum album. NCBI lineage: Eukaryota > Viridiplantae > Streptophyta > Magnoliopsida > Santalales > Viscaceae > Viscum > Viscum album. Next base: position 1,588,775,456 of record OY728121.1, on the reverse strand, counting down.
ATCCTCAAAATCCCTAAATTCAATAAAACAATAATAATCCTAAAGAAATCCCTAAAAATGTAAAAAACCTGAAAACATGAAAACCCCTAATATAATCTTAGAAAAATAAAAACATAAAACCCATAAAAAACCAAGAAACAATAAAAAACCCTAAAAATGCTAAAAATACCAAAAAATCACTAAAACCATAAAACACCTAAATACCATTAAAACACGTAAAACCCCATAAGATCACTAAAACCACTAAAAATATAAAAACCCTTTAAACCTGAAAAAATATTAGAAAAATCTTAAAAACCTAAAAAAACCTACAAACTCAAAAAACCTTTAAACCCCCCAAATACATGAAATCCCTAAAACCCCTAAAAAGAACATAAACCACTAAAAATCCCTAAATCCCCAAAAAACAATAAAATATTAAAAACCCCTAAAATCCCAAAAAACATAAAATACTATAAAAACCCCATAAAAACATGAAAAACATAAAGAAAACTTAAACCCATAAAATACCTAAAAACACTAAAAATGATAATAAACTAAAAACCCTAAACCCCTAAAAACCATAAAAACTCAAAAATACAAATCCCCCCAAAGAACTAAAAACTATTAACACCCATTTAAACACTAAAAACATTAAAAACTATAAAAACATTAAAAACATAAAAAAATAAAAAAATTTGCAAAACCCCCCTAAAAACCCAAAAACCCCTAAAAATTCACAAAATCCCTAAAAGTCATAAATATCATAAAAAACTAGAAATTAGTTAAAACCCCTAAATCCCTCCAAAAAAACTTAAAATAATAAAATCAATTAAAACCACTAAAAACTTAAACAATGCTATAATCCCTTAAAACCTAAAAATAAAAAAAAACTGCAATCCCTAAAAAACTATAAAAACCCTGTAAATCCTAGAAAAGACCTTCAACTTTGTAATAACATAAAATCCCCTAAAACCAAATAAAACATTAAGAAATCCATAAAATCCTAAAAACACTTAAATCCCTAAAAACATACAAATGTTGATACCTTTAAAAATCACCACAGAACTCAAATCGCCTAAAAACCATAAAATCCCTACAAACAATAAAAACCCTAGAACCCCATAAAAACCCTAAAAATCCAATAAAATTATAAAAATACTTTAAACTCATGAAAATATATAAAAAACACTAAAAACACTTAGAATCCTTATAAACTAAATAAACTGAAGAATAAAAAAACATAAAAACCCAAAATGCATAAAAATCCAAAAAACCACTTAAAATTACTTATGATGATAAAAAATACATACAAAACTAATAAATCCCTAAAAAAATATAATATCATAAATAAACCTTACAAATCCCAAATAAAATATTAAAATACTAAAAAAACTAAAAACACTTAAAAACCTAAAAATTATAAACCCCCACAAAACCTTAAAAACCTAAAAACCCTAAAAGCACTAAAACCTTTAATCCCTCTAAAAACCCATAAAACCCCTAACAACCCACTAAAACTCTAAAATCCCTTTAAGTACCTAAAATCGTCAAATATCACTAAAAAAATTAAAACCGGAAAAAACCCTATAAAATCCCCAAAAAATAAGAACTCTAAAAACCTAAAAACCCCTAAAAAATGAAAATCTATAAAAAACTAAAAAAAACATAAAAAAATCCAAAAAAGTCCTCAAAATCCAAAAGAACCTATAAAAACCATAAAAACATTAAATAGACCTAAAGATACCAAAAAGTTATAAGACCTTAAACAGCATGAAAAACCATATGTAAACCTTTAAACCCTATAAAAACATTAAACACCTAAAAAACAAAAAAAAATGTTAAAAACTCTAGAAACCCTTAAAAACCACTAAACCCTGTAAAAACCATAAAACCCCTAAAAACAATAAAACCCCTAAAAACATAAAAATGCATAAAAACCAAAAAAATCACAAAAAACAATAAAATACCTTAAACCATTAAAAACATTAAAAAACTAAATAAATCCTTAAACACCTAAAAAATTGAAAAAATCACAAAAAATAAAAAAAACTAATAAAACCCTAAAACCCTTTAAAGTATCTAAACACTATAAAAACCATTAAATACCTAAAAAATCCTTAAAAATATCCAAAATGTAAAAAACCATAAAAACCCAATGAAACACTTAAAAACATAGAAACACAAAAAACTCCTAAAACCTTATAATTAATAAAAACCATTACAAATTCTATAAACCCTAAAAACCATAAAAATCTCTAAAAACCCTAAAAACCATAAAAATCATAAAAATCCATAAGAATACCTTAAGACATAAAAAGTCTAAAATACATGAAAACCCCTAATAAATCCTTAAAACCATAAAACACATAAAAACCCTAAAAACCCTAAAACCTCGAAAAAAGAACCTAAAAACTAGTAAACCCAACAAAAACCAAAAAAGCCTTTGATAAACAGAAAAAACATAACATTCCATAAAATCCCTAAAAACCACTAAAAATATTGAAAACCCTTTAAAACATGAAAAATGTTAACAAACGATATAAACCTTAAAAACCCTAAAGGAATAAAAAACCCCTAAAATCCAAAAAAACCACAAAAACCTAAAAAAACCTATAAACACTCAAAATCCCTAAAAACCCTAAAATTGATAAAAATAAAATAAATTCCCTAAAAATGTAAAAAATATTTTAAAACCATTAAAACCCTAAAACCCCAAAGAAAACCAAAAAAACCTAAAAACACTTAAAACCCATAAAAACATAAAAACACTAAAAATACAAAACACCCTAAAACCCCATAAAACTATAAAACTCCTAAAAACTTTAAAAAAATTTAAACACCCATAAAAGTAATAAATAATCTCCTAAAACTCTAAAACCCCCTTTAAACCCCCTTAAATGATAAAAAACACTAAAACCCATTTTAAACACAATAAAAATAAAAATAACCCTAAAAAAAACCATGATAACCCTAAAAACCGTAACACCCCATAAAATCTCTAAAATCCATAAAGTCACATAAAAATAATAAATATACCAAAAATAACCCAAAACATAATAAATCCTAAAAAACCTGAAAATCCAAAAGAAAAACTTCAAATACTAATAACACTTAAAACCCTAAAAAACAAAAAAATAATAAAAAACATAAAAACCCCAAAAAACAAAAAAACCAAAAAAACCAAAAAAACCCTAAAAATCTATAAAAACCCTAAAACCCATAAAAATTACAAAATAGAAAAAAAATCCATAAAACATTAAAAAATAAAATCCATTAAAAAACTAAAGAATACATTAAAAAATTAAAAACACCTTACACCGGTAAAAAATTAAAAAATATGACAATCTGTAAAAAACACTAAGAATCCATAAAACCCTAAAATTCCTTAAAAACCATAAAAACCCCAAAATACCCTTAAAACATAAAAATTCATAAAAATAAAATAACTATAAAACCACTTTAATCCCTAAAAAATGATAAAAAAACATTTAAACCCCTTAAAGAGCCTAAAAACTCCAAATAAACCTTAACACCCCAACCCCCCCTCCAAATACCCAAGAAACCCTAAAAACCCACAAAAATCCTAAAAAATACCTAAAAATACCGAAAAACATAAAAAATCCTAAAAACCTTGAACAACCATATGAAAACCATAGATGCAAAAAAAAATACAAAAAACTCATAAAAACCTAAAAACAGTAAAAATTATAAAAGACTCTATAACCCCTTAACCCCCAGAAAAACCATAAAAACCTCCGATAAACATTAAAAACCCAAAAAATCCCCTAAAAAATCATACAACCGTAAAAAACCATTAAAGACCTAAAAATATTAAAAACCCTAACATACCTTTAAACTATAGGAAACTGAAAAAACCCTAAAAACTAAAAAAAATTATAAACACCCTAACACAACTAAAATACCCTAAAACACTCAAAATTTCTAAAAACCATAAAAATACTAAAAATCCTTAAAACCATAAAACCATGAAAACCCTTATGAAAACCCAATAATTATAAAAACACTTAAAACCACTAAAATCCTAAAAATTCTAAAAAAACTAATAATGAACTAAAACCTATAAAAACCTAAAAGCTATAAAATACCCATAAAAACCCAAAAAAAATATCATAAATCCCTAAAAAACCAATTAAATATCTAAAAAAACGTTAAATCCATAAATAAATTTAAAAAAACTAAAAACCATAAAACCCATAAAAAACTCAGAAAAACTATATAAACCCAAAACCTCAAAAAACAAACAAAATACAAAAAACACTATACCAAAATAAAAATCTAAAAAAATCCCTTAAAACCTATCAAAAATATAGAAACCCTAAAAACCTGAATCCCCCTAACAAAACCTAAAAAACCTAAAAACACTTAATCAACTAAAAAATAAAAAAACCTATAGAAACCCTAAAAAACAAAATGATAAAAACTCTAAAAACCATCAAAATACATAAAAACCCTAAAAACAAAAAAAATCCTTAAAAACCGTTAAATACATAAAAAATCCTAAAACATATAAAAACTATAAGAAACCCTTATAACATAAAAATACTAAAAATCCATAAAAATAATAAAAAATTCTAAAAAAGATAAGACCCTAAAACCCCTAAAAATACCTCAAAACCATAAAACCCTTAAAAACCTTAGAAAAATGTCACTGCTCTCTCCTAGGCTCTCCCTCCCGATGCTGCAATCTCTAGGTCTTCCGCTTGGAACCCTCTTCCGCAGCTTCGTTGATCTCTTTCAGTTTGGGTCATATGATGCAGATGGAGTCTTGTTAAAGTGGTCTTATTCCTTAGAATTTTGTTTGTGGGATATGAGGAAGATGCTTGATGGTGATGGCCTCTGGCGGTTCTGTTCGGGCATGGGAGGTGGAAACATGGCCTGGATCTTGAGACGAATCGGCTTGGATTCGACAGATATAGAGTGTGCTCTTCCTCAGAATCTATCTCATTTGCGTCATCTTTGTCATGGAGGAATCCTTGGTCAACTCATAGTGTGGTGGAGTTTCTATATATAGGTCTCTCTCTATGGAGTTCGCGATGGTGATGATAAATCTGGTCATCAGAAGGCATCACTGCTTCTTGTGCTGTTTAGACTCAGGCGTCTTGTGGGGAGTCACGGAGAGGCAAGGTTTCGCTTCAATGATCGGGGGTGGGTGATTCTCGATGTCTTTTTTGGATTTGTGACATAATAAGGTGATTTGTGCTCGATGCTTCTATACGTTCTTTCAATTCTTCTCAGAGGTTGCTTAAGGCGCAGATGATGTATTGTTATTATCACCTTCTGCATTTTCGTGATTGGTTTGGTTGCTTCAATGGTTTGGATGGTTTTGTTTCATTTTACTACAGGTGAACATTATGGTCCTTGAGTGAGGGGTTGTTTGGTTCTGGATCAGAATAAGGAGATATGGGTGATGCATTTTGGTTTTGGTTGTTGGTCAGGGTGGCTTTGCATTGCTGACGGATGTTAAAAGATGGCAGAGGACTAGCAAGAAGGTAACAGTTTTTGGGAACTGAGGGAATGGAATGTGATTGATTCCAAGAGGGGATCTGTTGAAGGAGATGCTGGTAGTTGTAAATTGAAGAGATGGATGTTGGTTGCTTCTTGGTTGAGACATGATTATATGGAAGCTAATGTTCTTATTTTTTGGTGTTTTGACGTTGTTGGTGGTGAATACTTTTGCTGCTACTTGGAGACGAGGCACAGAAAGAGATGTTGGTTGTCAGACTATGTGGTTTTTGGATCTGAAGCTGGGTGCTGGGAGATGTTTTGTGGTCAAAATAGGTGATGTTTGTTTAAAAATGAGGTGTTGGATACCGATTTCTGTATGGCTAGGATGTGATGAAGTAGCTGTTTATGATTTTAGTGCTGGTAGTTCTGTGTAACTGGCGGTGGATAAGCTTTGCAAGGAGGTGATGGATGATGAAAAATGTGTTACGGGATGCTGGTTGCTGGTTAGATAGAAGATGCTGATGGAGGGGATTTTTATTTTCTGCCTTTTCTAGTTTTGTGTATCTTTGGGTTTTTGGGGACTTGTGGGTTTTTTGGGGGGTGTCCATGGTTTTTGGGTGTAGGTTGATTGACCTCGCCCCTCCCTTGTCTCTAATGGCTTTTTTTCCTAATAAATATTGCGGGGCAAATAATAGCCTGGCCTCGCGCCTTCCTTGCCCTAAAAACCATACAAAAAATCTAAAAGCGTATAAAAACCCAAAAATCCCATTAAAAATCTAAAAAATTTAGACCCTTAAAATTTTCAAAACTCTAAAAAACTTATAAACCCTAAAAAATTCAAAAAAAACCCTAAAATATCAAAAAAACCAAGATTCCCTAAAAACCCTCAGAATCCAAAAAAACCCAAAAACGCAAAAATCCTAAATTTTTTGTAAAAATACAAAAAAACATAAAAACTCATAGGAACCATAAAAACCAGAAGAAAACCTTAAAAAATTTAAACACTTTAAACCTCTAAAAAACTAAAAAATGCTAAAAATATAAAAACCATAAAAAGACCCTAAAAACCTCTATACCCATAAAAACCCCTAAAATCCATAAAATATATAAAAACCCATAAAAATCATAAAACCACTAAAAATATATAAAACATTTAAATACATAAAAGGTAAAAAACTCTAAAAACCATGAAAACCCAAAAAACTCATAAAAATCATTAAAATCCCAATTAAACCAAAAAAACATTGCAAACCCACAAACCCCCTAAAACCTCTCAAAATCCCTAAACAGCCTAAACACACAAAAAATTCTAAAAAATCTATAAAAATCCCAAAAATCTAAAAAAAATAATACCCTGAAAACCCGTAAGAAAATATTAAAAACCTAAAAAAACCTAAAATCTCTAAAATAACTAAAAATTCTAAAAACCCTAAGAAACACTAAAAACCATAAAAAACCCTAAAACCCCCCAAAACCATAAAAACTAAAAAATTTCTAAAAAATCCCTAAAAATACCTCAAAACATAAAAACTTCTAAAAACCATTAAAATCCTATGAAAACACTAAAAACCTAAAACATTTAAAACCCATAAAAACCAAAAAATCATATAAACCTTAAAAACCCCTAAAACCCCTAAAACCCATAAAACACCTAAAAACCATAAAACCCATAAAAACCAATAAAAACCTATAAACCCCATAAAAACCACTAAAACACTCAGAACACTTTAAACACCTAAAAATGTTAATAAAACTCTAAAAACATAAACACCCTAAAAACTCAAAAAATATACCAAAAAACCAAAAAGATCCTAAAAATCCTAAAAAACATCAAAATCCCTAAAAACCAAATAAAATAATAAAAACCCTAAAAAATCCCTTAAAATAAAACATAAACATAAAAAACTATAAAATTCATAAGAAAACCATAAAAACATAGAAACAAAAAAATCCCCTAAAAACCTAAAAAACACCAAAAACCCTAAAAAACCCTAAAACCCATAAAACCATAAAAACACAAGAAACCTATAAAATCCCTGAAAACCCAAAAAACCATAAAATTCAAAAAAATCCACAAAAATTCCCGAAAGCATTAAAAACACTAAAAATCTAAAATAAACCCTTAAAACCATAAAAATCGTAAACCCCTAAAAATTTAACATGTTAAAAAGCCTAAAACCCAAAAAAGTCCCCAAAACCCCTTAAAACCACTAAAAATTATAAAACCCCCAGAAAACCATAAAAATAAAGAAAATACGCTCAAAGCCATAAACCACATTAAAAAATCTGAAAGCCATTTAAACCCCTAAAAATTAAAAAATCGGAAAAACCATAAAAACCTCAAAATCAGAAAAAACTAAAAAATCCTTTAAAAACCTAATGATGCCTTTAAAATATCTAAAAATGTAAAAAACCATGAAAACCTTGAATAAACATAAGAAAACTTCATAAACCTAAAGATATATAAAACCCCTAAAAACCTTAAAATGATAAAAACCCTAAAATCCCTAAAAACCTTCAAAATCCCTAAAAATACTAAAAAGCATAAAATTTTTACAAATACCTAAAAACCCTTATAAATTTAAAACCCCTAAAAACCATATGAAAACTGTAAAACACAAAAAGAAACACTTAAAACCCCTAAAAAACTAAAAAATGATAAAAAACCTAAAAATCTCAAAAAACATTAGAAAACCCTAAAAACCAACAAAACCAACAAAATCCTAAAAATCCATAAAAATAATCAAAAAATCCTTAAATGCATAAAAAATTTAAAAACCCAAAATAACTATGAAAAAACATATGAAAACAATAAAAATTTAAAAACACATAAAACCACTAAAAGAAATAAAAAAAAGATGAAACCCCTTGAAACCCCAAAAGACCTTAAAAAATCTAAAAACCACTAAAAACCCTAGAAAACCCCATAACAATAAAAACAATAAAAATCCATAAAAACCCTAAAACCCAATAAAAAATCTAAAAACCCTCTAAAACCCCTTAAAATGTAAAAAACTCTAAAAAACCATAAAAACTCAAAATAACCCTAAAACCCACAATAAAACATAAAAAACATAAAAACCATAAAACAATAAAACCACTAAAAATACTTTAAAACCCTAATAACAATTAAAATCCTAAAAATCCTCAACAATCTCAAAAAAAAATCCCTGAAAACCCCTAAGATAACATTAAAAACTGCAAAACACTTGAAACCCCCAAAAATTCTAAAAACCCTAAAAATCTAAAAAATCATAAAAATCTCTAAAAATCTTTAAAAACCCTTAAAAATCCTCAAAAACACTAAAAATCCATAAAAATATAAAAAACCATTAAAACCCTGAAAATCCCTAAGAAAACCATCAAAACCTTAAACACTAAAATCCCCTAAAAACATAAATTTTTTTAAAAACCATAAAAAATATAAAGAGATTCCAAAAACCCAAAAACCCATCAAAACCCATTAAAAACCAAAAATCACCTAAAACCCTGAAAAACCTACAAAAACACATAAATACCCTAAAACTCACTGAAAACTCTAATAATAATTTAAACCCTTAGAAATATTTAACAATACTAAAAAACCTTTAAACTCCTAAAAAACTCAAAAAACTCTTTAAAACCCAAAAACCAAAAAAAAACCCAAAACAAAAAAACCCTAAAACCCCCTAAAACCATAAAAACCATAAAAATCCTAAAACATCCATATTAATAAAAAAAACATAAAAACACTAAAAACCTTGAAAACCCTTAAAACCCGTAAAAACCTAAAAACAAGTAAAACCCATAAAAAACCTAAAAACACTATAAGTCCTAAAAACCCTAAAAACAAAAAAACCCTAAAACCCTCAAATTCCAAAAAACCCTAAATATCAAAAAAAACCTAAAAAACCTCAAAACATTAAAATTTCATTAAAGAATTAAAACCCTAGAACCAATGAAAAACCCTATGAAAAACATAAAAACCTAAAAACACTTAAAACACCTAAGAAAACTAAAAAATACTAAAAACCCTAAACATCCTTAAAAAATCTAAAATCAACTAAAATGTTAAAGACCATAAAACAACTAAAAACTCGAAAACCCTTCAATCCCATAAAAAAGTTAAAAATACTAAAAAAATCAAAAACCCTAAAATCTCAAAAAAAAAACATAAAAAATCCAAAAAACCAAAAATATCTAAAAACCAAAAAACCCTCAAAATCCATAAAACCTGAAAAAACCATAAAATCCTAGAAAACCTTAAAAACATAAAAAGTACCTAAAAATCCCAAAAAACATAAATACCATAAATAAACTAAAATACCCTAACAAATCATTAGAAATATAAAAACACTAAAACCCTTAAAAACCCTAAAAACACTAAAACCCCCAAAAATCACTCAAAATCCCTAAAACCCTAAATACCATAAAATAATAAATATCCCTAAAAAATTTATAAACGTTAAATACCAAAGAATTATTTTAAAAACCTAAAACAATTAAATACCCTTAAAACATAAAAATGATAAAACCCCTAACAACCCTATAAATAACTAAAAATCATAAAAAACCATAAATTTTTTAAAAATCACTAAAAATAACAAAATATGTAAAACATCCTAAAAACACCCAATTATTCTTTGAAATAATAAAAATTCATAAAACCCCGACAAAACCTTAAAACATTAAAACCCCAAGACACACTAAAAACACACTAAAAATCCTAAAACCCCTAAAATCCAAAAAACCCAAAAAACCTTTAAAAATCCTAATACCCATAGAAACATTAAAATCACTAGAAACCCTAAAAAACCTTCATACCCCTAAAAATGTTAAAAACATTAAAAACATTAAAACCCCTAACATATAAAAAAACTATAAAACCCCAAAATAGAAGGAACCCATCAAACTCCAAAAAACCATTCGAATCCCAGAAAATCCTAAAACCCATAAAAATCATTAAAAATACCATAAAACCATAAAATCATAAAAAACCATAAAAAACCTGAAAAAACTTAAGAAAACCATAAAAAACTATAAACACTTTAATCCCAAAAAATCCAAAAAATGATAAAAACGCTAAAAAACTATAAAAATCCTATAAAATACATAAAAACCCTAAAAACCCTAAAGTTCTCTATGAAAACAATAAAATCGTAAAAACACTTAAAACTCATAAAAACTCTAAAAATTGTAAAAACCTTTAACTCCCTACAAAGACCCAAAAACCAAAAAAACCCTATCAATCATAAAAAACCCCCAAAACCTTAAAAACCCATAAATACTCTAAAATCTGTAAAAGATATCAATACCCTTTAAATCCCTAAATAACATAAAAAACCCTAAATATAAAAAAAACGCTAAAAACTCAAAAAGTACATTTAAATACCCAAAAAAATGAAAACCCTAAAAACCATTAACACATCAAAATCATTAAAACCTCTAAAAATCCCTAAATGAAATACGGAAATCCCAAAAAATGTAAAATAGCATGAAAACCCATAAGAAATACTTAAAAACCTAAAAACACTTAAAACCCAAAAAACCCTAAAAAATTATAAAAACCCAAAAAACCCAAAACACCATAAATACCCTTAAAATCATAAAACCCAAAAAACCCAAAAAACCCACAAAAAACTCTAAAAACCCTTCAAACCCCTGAAATTCTAGAAATATCTAAAAATATTTAAAAATATTTAAAACTCAAAAACAATAAAAATAAACTATAAAACCCAAAAAAACCAAAAAAACCCTAGAACCCTAATTTCCATAAAATCCATCAAAATCCCAACAATTCTAAAAAAACGATAAAAATCCTAAACATCCATAAAACTCTCTAAAAACTTAAAAACCTATAAATACACTAAAAAACCCTACAAAAACATTAAAACCCTAAAAAAACATAAAACCCCTAAAAACCTAAAAAATGCTAAAAACCCCTAAAACCCCTAAAAACTCTCAAAATCCATAAAAACCCTAAACACCATAAAAATACTAAAAAATTCCTAAAAATACATTAAAATGTACAAACCCTAGAAAAAACATAAGAAATCCATAAAAATCTAGGAAAAAATAAAACCCCTAAAAACCATAAAAATCACAAAAAAACCCTAAAACCCACGAAAACTCAAAAACCCTTAATTTCCCTAAAAACCCTCAAAACCCATAAATTTTTTTAAAGACCTCTAAAATTCTTAATAATGTAAAAACCCAATAGAACCATAAAAATCCCTAAGAAAACGTTTAAAACTTAAAAACACTTTAAACCCCTAAAAACATAAAAAACAAAAAAAATACTAAAAAGTCCTAAACAGACCCAAAAAACTCTAAATCCCCAAAAAACCAAAAAACCCTTATAAATTGTAAATAACCCTAAAAACACATAAAAACTATAAAAACCAAATAAAAACTATAAAAACCACTTAAAATAATAAAAAAAATGAAAAACAATAAAAAAAAATAAAATCCCTAAAACATTCAAAAAAACAATTGAAAACTAAATAATAATAAGAACCCTAAAAAACTATAAAAAACCAAAAAAAACAACAAACCCTAAAACCCAAAAATTCTTAAAAATCCCTAAAAACATAAAAAACACTGAAAACCCACAATAAAACATTAAAAACCTAAAAATAATTAAAACCTGTGTGAAATATAAGAACTCCAAAAACCCTAAATCCTAAAAAACCCAAAAAACTGAAAATCCAAAAACCCCTAAAAACCATAAAAATCATAAAAAATACACAATATCCCTAATAAATAAAAAACTCTAAAAAACTAAAAAATAAAAAAGAAAACCTAAAAAACCTAAAAACACATAAAACACCTAAAAAACAAAAAATTGCTAAAAACCTTGAAACCCCTAAAAGACCCAAAAACCCCAAAAACCATAAGAGCCAAAAAAATCACTGAAAACCTTTAAAACACCTAAAACCCCATAAAAACAGTAAAAACTACTAAAAACTCTAAAAACACTTTAAAACCCTACAGAAGGAAAAAACACTAAAATAACTCAAAACCATAAAAACTCAAAAAAACCTAAATCCCAAAAAACCATGAACACCAAAGAAACCCTAAAAACCCGAAACCCCATAAAATCCATAAAATAAATAAAAACAATAAAAATAAAAATAATTCATAAAAATCCCGAAAAATGTAAAATGCCCTTAAAACCCATACGAAAGCCTTAAAAAACTAAAAAACTAAAACCCCTAAAAAACATAAAAAATGACAAAACATTAAAAAAACTAATAGCCATAAAAACATTAAAACCCCTAAAACCATAAAAAAATAAAACCTAAAAATACCACTAAAAACTACTAAAAACTCTAAGCACCATTTAAACCCATAAAAATTTTATAAAATCTAAAAAGCATTAGAACCCCAAAAAATAAAAAAAAATCTAAAACCCCAAAAACCCCAACAACCCTAAAAATCTATAACAAGATAAAAAAATATAAGAAAATCTTAAATCCATAAAACACTTTGAACCCATAAAAACTAAAAAATGAAAAAACCATAAACAAACTAAAACCCCTCAACATCCCTAAAAACCCTAAAAGGCCTAAAAGGCCTAAAAATCCATTAAAATATATAATCCCCAAAAAACATAGAAATCCATTATGAAACCTTTAAAACATTAAAACACATAATACCCATAAAAACCAAAAAACACTAAAAACCCAAAAAACCCATAATAGTCCACAAAACCCAGGAAACCCCTAAAATACATAAAAACTCATAAAAAATTTAAAAACCCTAAAACCCCTAAAAATACAATAAAACGATAAAAACTATATATCACCCTAAAACCATAAAACTCTAAAAAACCATAAAATATCATAAAACTAAAAAACGTATAAAAACCTCCAAAATCCATGAAAACCCAAAAAAACCCAAAAACCCCCAAAACCACTTAAAATATCTTAAAATACTAAAAATACTTATAAACATAAAACCCCATAAAACCCCAAAAAACCCATAAAATCCTAAAAACACTAAAATCAATTGAAAACCTAAAAAGGCTAAAACCCCCCAAAACACTAAAAACTATATAACCCTTAAAATAATTAAAACCCCTAAAAGCCCGCAATAATCCTAAAACCCATTAAAAATACAAGAAAACCTTAAAATGCCTAAAAATGTAAAAAAATATCTTCAAACCATTAAAACAAAAAAAACAAAAAATATCATTAAGAAGACAACAATAAAAGACTCTAAAACCCTAAAAACACTAAAAACTATAAAAACCCAAAAAATCCATAAAACTGAAATCCTTAAATTTTCTTTTCTGGACATCAAAATCCTAAAAAATCCCTATTAATCGTAGAAAATAAAAAAACGCCCTAAAATCAATAAAACCCTCTAAAAACATTGAAACCCATAAGAAATCCAAAAAAAAGAAAAACTCTTAAAACCCCCAAAAAACCTAAAAACGCTAAAAACACAGAAAACTATAAAAACTCTAAAACCCCTAAATATATAAAACCCCTAAAACAACTAAAAACCGACTAAAAACTCTAAATTCAATTTAAACCCCAAAAATGTAAAAAACAATCTAAAACCCCTTCAAAACCTAAAAAACTCAAAATACCCTAAAAACATAAAAATAATAAAAACCATTAAAAAAACCCTAAAAACCATCAAAATCCCAAAAACCTTGAAAATCCATAAAAATTCTTAAAAAATCCCTAAAATCCCTAAAACGTAAAAAATACTAAAAACCCTGAAAGCCCCTAAGTAAAAAATAAAACCTAAAACATTTAAAACCCCTAAAAACCTAAAAACTCTAAAATCCATAAAAATTACTCAAAAAGTCCCTAAAAACCCAAAAAATCCCAAAAGGCATAAAAGCAAATAAAAACACTCAAAAGTATAAATATCCATAAAATAAAAAATCAATAAAAAATCCAAAAACTTATAAAACCATGAGAACCCTAAAAACATCAAATAAACCCGAAAATCCTAAAAAACCATAGAACCCTAAAAAAACTCAAAACCCCAAAAAACCTACAAAATATACAAATCCCTAAAAATCTCAAAAAAAAATTAAATACCCTAAAACCCTAAAAAAACTCTACCAAAACCATAATAACCTAAAAACACTTAAACCCCCTAAAAAATAAAAAACCTTGAACAACCTAAAACCCCCTAAAGACCATAAAAATTCCAAAAACCCTAAACCCCCTAAAAAACATAAAGCTCATTAAAACCACCAAACATTCTAAACCCCCTTTAAAAACACTCAAACATTAAAAATACTAAAATCCTTAAGTCCAATAAAAATCTAAAAAAACATAAAAACACAAAAATCCATGAAAACCTTATAACCCCTAAACCCACCTTAAAATTTCTAAAAACACATAAAAATCCTGAACATCCCTAAAATTCCCAAAAACACAAATACCATAAAACCCCTAAAAAATCACTAAAGAAACAGTCAAAAACAAAAAACACTTAAAATCCTAAAAAATAAAAAAATGATAAAAAAAACCTAAAAACCAAAAAAACATCAAATACATTAGAAACCCTAAAAATCCCTAAAAACATATAAACCCATAAAAATCATTATAAAATCTGTAAAAATCCCCAAAAAAGATTAAAACCATAAAAACCCTAAAGAACACTAAGGAAACCTTAAGAACATAAAAAAACTTACAAACATTAAAAATAAAAAAATTCTAAAATCCCAAAAGTAATCCTAAAAATGAATAAAAAACCTGAAAACCATGAACCCCCCCCAAAAGCTTAAATATCCTAAAAACTCATAAAAACCATAAAAAATCACTAAAAAATCTAAAAAATATTTAAAATCATAAATAAGTTAAAAAACTCTAAAACACTTAAAACCCTAAAAAACTCAAAAAAAAAACTTAAAAACCCAAAAAACCATAAAATCCCTCAAAACCATAGAACCCCTAAAAATAACAAAAAATCATAAAAATACATAAAAATCGTAAAAAACCACTAAAAACCCCAAAATTGTAAAAATCACTAAATTCCCTGAAAAAAACCTAAGGAAGCCTTGTAAACATAAAAACACATAAAACAGTTGTTAACCTAAAAATGCTAAAACCCTAAAAACCCTAAAAATACTCTAAAAATCCTTTAAAACATAAAAACCCCAAAAACCTTAAAAACACTATAAATGGAAAAAAACCCTAAAAAAATCTAAAAATAATTTAAACCTATAATTTTTTAAAAAAATATAGAAAAATAATAAAACCCTTTGAAACTAAAAAAACCCAAAAAACCCAAAAAACCCATAAAACCTGAACACCCCTAAAAGGCCCTAAAACCCATCATAATTCCTAAATACCTAAAAATTCATAAAAATGATTATAAATCCCTAAAAACATAAAATCCCAAAAAAACACTGAAAACCCCAGTGAAAACAGTAAAATCCTAAATACTCTTAATACCCATAAAAACATAAAAAACACCAAAAAACATTAAAACCCCCAAAACCATAAAAAATCTTAAAAACCATTGAAATCACATAAAACCCCCAAAAAACTACTAAATACTATAAATACAGATTAAACCTCAAAAAAATTAAAAACATTAAAATAAATTAAAAATATAAAAATATAAAAATACCAGAAATACCCTAAAAACCCTAAAAACCCCTCAAAATCCTAAAAACCCAAAAAAACAATAAAATTCCTAAAAATAACTTAAAACCCCCAAAAACATAAAATCCCCTATAAACCCTAAAAACAAATAAGTAAATCTCAAAAACCTAAAAACACATAAAATGCCAAAAAACATATAAAAACCTCAAAAAACCTTAAAAACCCTAAAAACCCTAAAACCCTAAAGACAATCAAAATCCCTAAAACACTAAAAATAAAAAAATATAAAAAAAACCTAAAATCTAAAAATCAATAAAACCTAGAAAACCCCTAAGAAACCCTTAAAACAAAAAATACTTAAAACCCTAAATAATCATAAAAAATTGAAAAAACCCTAAAAGGCCCTAAAACCAATAAAAACCCATAAAAACCATAAGACCCTATAAAAACCATAAAAAATATAAGAACCCATAAACCATAAAATTTAACTAAAAAATATTAAAACCCTTTAAAACCCTAAAATTGGCCAAAATTCTAAAAATCATTAAAAACACTAAAAACCAAAAAACCCCAAAAAAACAT
The DNA here is from genome assembly GCA_963277665.1 of Viscum album. NCBI lineage: Eukaryota > Viridiplantae > Streptophyta > Magnoliopsida > Santalales > Viscaceae > Viscum > Viscum album. Next base: position 1,588,758,870 of record OY728121.1, on the reverse strand, counting down.
AAAAACCCAAATAACACTAAAAACCATAAAACCCTTCAAAATACATAAAAACCGTAAAACCATAAAATCCAAAAAAATAATTTATATTACAAAAATTCCTAAAACCCGAAAAAACACGGAGAAAACCATAAAAACCTAAATAAACCTAAAACCATTTAAAACTGTTAAAAAACCATAAAAACCATAAAAACCCATAAAAATTGTTAAAACCACTAGAAACTATAAAAATACTTTGATCCACAAAAATGGTTAAAAACTATAAAAAAACATTAAAACCCTAAAAACTCAAAAAAATCAATAAAAAATCAAAAAAACCCATAAAACTCTAAAAACCCAAAAAACTACTAAAAACCCTCAAAATCTAAAACCCTAAAAACCAATTCCCAAAATTTCCATAAAAATCCTCAAAATTGTAAAACCACATAAAAAAACCTGAAACCCCTAAGAAAAAAATAAAAACCTAAAAACACTTAGAACCCCTAAAATCCTTAAAAATTCAAGAATCCCTAAAAAACCTTTAAAAACCAAAAAACGATAAAAGCCTCAAAATATATAAAAATGCTAAAAATAGTAAAAATCCTAAAAAACACATAAAAAGGGAAAAAACCATAAAACCCTTTGGAAACCTAGGAAACCCTGAAAACCTAAAACCACATAAAACCCCTAAAAACCAAAAAATTCTAACAACCATAAAACCCCTTAGACAACCCTAAAAACCATTAAATGCCCTAAAAACCTAAAAAACTGTAAAAACTATAAAAATCCTAAAAAATACTAAAAACTCCATAAACAGTTTGAACACATAAAAATGTAAGAAATCTCTAAAAAGCATAAAATTACTAAAAAATACAAAAAACCAAAAAACCCCCCCAAAACAATAAAGACCCAAAACCCTAAAAAACATTAAAATCCCACAAATTGGTAGAAACAATAAAAATCCTAAAAATGATCTAAAAATCCCTAAAAACCTAAAAACACTAAAAACAATATGAAAACCTTAAAAATATAAAAACATTTAAACCCACAAAAAACCTAAAAACATCTAAATTCCTAAAAACCATAAAACCCCTAAACACTCCCTAAAAACCATGAAAATATAGAAATCCCCCTAAATAAACCTAAAAATATTTAAAACCGCAAAACCCAGAAAAAATAAATGAAAACATTAAAAACCTAAAACCCACTAAATACTAGAAATATTTTTTAAACCAATAAAAAATTAAAAGACCTTAAAAACTCATAAAATCATAAAAATGTCAAAAAAAAACCATAAAGCCATCGAAAACCATAAAAACCATAAAAACCATAAAATAACTAAAATACCTAAAAACCATAAAACCCCATGAAAATACTAAAAAACCCTAAAATCCATAAAACTGTACAGAACCCTAAAATCCCCAAAGAAGAGATTAAAACCCTAAAAAACATAAAACCAATAAAACCCCTTAAAATGTAAAAACTATAAAATAACCATAAAATAGAAAAATACTTAAAAAATTCAAACCCCCTAAATCCCTAAAAACCCATGAAAATCCTAAAAAGATATAAAAATCCTTACAAACATACAAAGCCTTGAAGAACCCTAAGAAAAAATTAAAACCCAAAAAACACACAAAATCCCTAAAAACCTAAAAAATTCTAAAAATTGTAAAAATCTCGAAAACCATAAAAATCCGTAAAAAATAACAAAATCCCAATAAGATTAAAAATCATAAAAATCAATAGAATCAATAAAATACTTAAAAATATAAAAAACAAAAAAAACCCAGAAAACCCCTATGAAACCATAAAAAACCTAAAAACTCATAAACACCCCAAAATCCTGAAGAAATGAAAAATACCCTAAAAGTCCACAAATCCACAATCATCCCTAAAAACCATAGAAACCCAAAAAAACTAGAAAACCCCACTAAAAACTCAAAAAACACTTTAAACCCCTAAAAATGTTTTAAAAATCTAAAAACCCATACCCCCCCAAACACAAAAATCCCTAAAACACCAACAAAACTGTAAAACCCTAAACCCCCTACGAATCTCTAAAAACAACAAAAACCATAAAATCATAATAAATCCCTTTAAATACCTCAAAAATAAAAACCATTAAAGTCTCTAAAAAACCATTAAAAATCCTAAGAAATCCTTAAACCCCAAAACACATAATCCTTAAAAAACCCTAAAATTACCATAAAAACCATCAAAATCCCTAAAATTACCATAAAAACCATAAATCCCATAAAACCACCAACACCCTTAAAATTCATGAAAACCCATAAAAACCATAAAACCCACTAAAATATCCAAAAAAGAATTAAAAAATCTAAAAAAATACTAAATACTTTCAAAAACCCAATGAAAACTTTCAAAAACCCCAATGAAAAACCATCAAAATCTCTAAAAAGGTAAAAAATATTAAAAACATTCAAAACCCCAATGAAAACCTTAAAAACATAAAATCAATTTAAACCCCTAAAAATCCTAAAAGCAGTAAAATAAAAAAAAGAACATAAAAACCTGAAAACCCCTAAAAACGTTAAAATCCTCTAAAAACATTAAAAACCCTAATAATCCATAAAATCCCCAAAACCTCTAAAACCACTAAAGACACTTTAAACCAATAAAATTCTTAAAAACTCATAAAAACATTAAAAACAATAAAAAAAATCCAAAAATCGTAAAATCCAAAAACACCAGAAAAAAGTTTGAAAATCCAAAAAACACCTAAATATGATAAAAATCCTAAAAATCATGAAAATCTCAAAAAATACTAGAAACCCTAAAACCATGAAAATCCCTAATAAAACCATAAAAACCTAAAGTAATTAAAGTCCTTAAATAAACTAAAAATAATAAAAACCCTAAACACCATAAAAACCCTTAAGAATAAAAAAACCCCTAAAACTATAAAACCCTATGGAACCATAAAACCATATAACCCATAAAAAACTCTAAAAAACCTCTAAACCTCCTCAAACGTTAAAAAACACTAAAACCCCTTTAAAACCCTAAAAACCCAAAAAATCCCCAAAATCCCTCATAACCCTAACAACCCTAAAAACCCTAAAAATAGTCAAAGTAAATAACAAACCTAAAAACTCATAAAAATCCAAAACCCCCTGAATACCGTAAAAACAATAGAACCTAAAAAACCTAAAAAACCCAAAGAAAACCTTGAAATACTAAAAACACATAAAACACTAAAAGAACTAAAAATAATAAAACCCCACAAAACCCTAAATCCTAAATACCCTAAATAACCTAAAAATCCCAAAAAACATAAAAACCATAAAAACCTAAAAAATCCATAAAAATCTATAAAAGCGTAAACACCAAAAACATTAAAACCCAAATGAAAACATTAAAAATATAAAAAAATAATTAAAACCCTTAAAAACATAAAAATTTGTAAAATTTCTAAAAACCATATAGAGAATATAACAACCAAAAAACAATAAAATCCGTAAAATCTAGAAAACCGTAAAAACTCAAAAATTCCCTAAAAATAAACTAAAGACTCTAAAAACCCTTTAAACCTCTAGAAATTTTAAAAAACTATATAAAATATTATAAAACAAAAAAACTCAAAAAAATCACGAACCCCCAAAAACCCCCAAAACCCTAAAATACACAAAAACTCTAAAAATCACTAAAAACCCTAAAAACCAATAGGAATCCTAAAAAAACAATAAATATTCCTAAAAATTTAAAAAACCCTAAATTTCGGGAAAACCATAAGACAACCTTAAGGATATAAAAACATTTTAAACCTCTAAAACACAAGAAAAAACACTAAAATCCCTAAAATCCCTAAAATCCCTAAAAACCTCTAAACCCCCCTAAAAACCTCTAAAAACATACCCCCCACCAAAAAAAAATTCTTAAAAAACCCATAAAGCTCTAAAAAATCACTATGAACTATAAAAACCCATTAAACCCCTATTAACATTAAAAACTCTAAATAATCCTAAACCCCATAGAAAATCCAAAAAACCAAAAAACCCCAAAAATCAATAAAACCCTAACACCCCTAAAAGACCCTAAACCCCTCAAAATTCCTATAAACCCTAAAACACCATAAAATTAATATAAAATATATAAGAATCCATCAAAACATAAAAACCTAAAGAACCTTGAAATACCATAAGAAATACCTAAAATCCTAAAAACACATAAACCCCTAAAAACCTAAAAAACACTAAAAACCCTAAACAACACAAAACCCCCTAAAAACCACATAAACCCATAAAAACATTAAAAACCCCATAAAACCCTAAATTCCACAAAAAAAAATAAACCCTTTAAAAATCAATTTTTTTAAAACTCTACAAACATTAAAATCCTTAAAAAAACTCAAAAACCCGAAAAACCCTAAAAAACCTAAAATCCTCAAAATACAGAAATCCCCTAAAAACCAAAAAAAATCATAAAACCTCTAAAAACTGATAAAAATATATAAATATCTAAAAACCCTAAATACCACTAATAAAATATTAAAAAAAATAAAAACACTAAAAACTCCTAAAAACATAAAAAAACAATAAACCCCTAAAATAATAGAAAACATAAAAAATACCTACAAAAATCTAAAAAATAAAAAACCCTAAAACCTAGAAGAAACTTAAAACCCCCATAGAACATAAAAATATAAAAACTCCTTAAAACTCATACAAAATGATAAAAAGTCCTAAAGACTCTAAAAATTATAAAAATAATAAAACCGCCTAAAACACATAAAGAAAACCTAAAACACATAAAAACCCTAAAATCCCACTAACAACTCTAAAAACCATTTACACACCTAAATACATAAAAAACTCTAAAAAAAATTAAAAACCCTAAAAAACAAAAATGATAACCCTAAAACCCAAAAAATTCATGAAAACCATAAAAAATTTAAAAACCCCTCAAGCCCTCAAAATCCCTAAAACCCCTATAAATTATAAAATAAAAAAATCCCTTAAAATGCAAAAAACCATAAAAATCTAGAAAACCTTAATAAAACCCTAAAAAACTAAAAACAACTAAAACCCATAAAAAACATAAAAAACAGTAAAAACGAAAAAGACCTTAAAAATACTAAAACCCCTAAAAACCATGAATGTCCATTAAAAACCCCAAATCCATAGAAAAAACACTAATAACTCTAAAAATCCTTTAAACCTCTAAAAGTATAAAATTTAAAAAAAACCTTGAAACGCTATAAAAACTGAAAAAACATCCCTTGAAACCCAATAAAAAATAAAACCCCACAAACCTTAAAAACCCATAAAATCTTAAATATCCCTAAAAACTCTAAAAACTCATAAAATATCTAAAATAACAATAAAAATGTAAGAAACCCATAAAACCCCTAAAAACCCCTAAGAAGAAATTAAAATCCTAAAAACACTTAGAACCCCAAAAAAATATAAATAGCCTAAAAACCATTAAAAATTTTAAGATCTCTAAAAAAGAATAAAAATAATGAAACCTCTAAAAATCCATAAAAATTTAAAAAACTCTTAAAATTATTAAATACCCTAAAACATTAAAACCGAAAACACTTAAAACCCCTAAAAACCAAGAAAATCCAAAAAAAACCCAAATAACCATAAAATACCTAAAAACCCCTAAACATCATAAAAAATAAAAACCTATAAAACCCTAAATACCAAAAAAACTATATAAACAATTTAAACACCTAAAAATTTTAAAAACACTAAAAAACGATAAAAACCCTAGAAACTCAAAAAAGCCCAAAAAATCCAAAAAATTATAAAGACCCTAGAAAACCATTAAACCCTTCAAAATCACAAAAAAAATTAATAACCATAAAATCCTAAAAATTCCCTAAAAATCCCTAAAAACATAAAAATTATTAAAATCCCTAAGAAATCCTTAAAAACCAAAAAAACCGTAAAAAACTAAAAAATCCCTAAAATCCTAAAAACCCTAAAACCCATAAAAACTATAAAAAACCCTAAAAACACTAAAACCCCCAAAAACAATAAAAATCCTACTAAAACTATAAAAATTACTAAAAACATTAAAAACACTAAACCCTAATAAACTAAAACCAAAGCTTAAAAACATAAAACACATAAAACCATTAAAAACCTAAAAAATGCTTAAAATCCTAACACCCTAAATACCCTAAAATCTATATAAATCCATAAAAATAACGAAGACCCTAAAAACCTTAACACACCCTAAAACACCATAAAAACCACTAAAAACTCTAAAATCCAATTAAACCACTGAAAATATAAAAAACTAAAAAAAACCAAAAAATAACATAAAAACACAAAAAACCCTAAAACCCAACAAACCCATAAAAGTCCCACAAATCCCTAAAAACCATCAAAACCCATAAAAACTCAAAAGATTCCTTGAAAATCCCATAAAAAATAAAAATAAATAAAAACAATAAAAACCCTAAAAAAATATATAAATAGAAAAACACATAAAACCCCTAAAAACAAATGAAATTATAAAACCCTAAAAACATTCTAAATACCATACAATCCCTAAACACAATTAAAATACAAAAAAAATCACTAAAAATCCATAAAAACATAAACCCCAAAAACATTATGAAAACCGTAAAACCCTAAAAATACCTAAATAATTAAAAACAAAAAAACTCTAAACACCCTAAAAATCACTAAAATGGATGAAAACCCAAAAAAACCTAAAAAATCCATAAAAACCCAAAATACCATAAAAATATAAAAAAATCCCTAAATTAATTTGAAACTATGAAACCAGAATAACCATGTAAAAACCTAAAAACAATAAAAACACCTAAAAACACTAAAAATTAATAGTATCCCTAAAACCCTAAGAAGACCCTAAAAACCCTAAAAACCCCTAAAACCCTAGAAACCCACTAAAAACCATAAAAAATAAAAATTCATAAGAACTATAAAAACCCACTAAAAACACAAAAACCCTTTTCAACCCCTAAAAATGTAAAATCAACTAGAAAAATCATAACAACCATTAAAATTAAAAAACCCTAAACCACAAAAAACTATAAAATTTGTAAAAACTGTAAAACCCCCAAAATACATAAAAATCCTAAAAATAATAAAAATCTTAAAAAATTCCTAAAAATAAATAAAAAGTTAAAAACCATAAAAACCTATAAAAACCCTATGAAAACAATAAAAACCCAAAAAAAAACTAAAAAACCAAAAAACCCGAAAAAAACACGGAAACCCCTAAAAATCACTAAAATCTCTAGAAACCCTAAAAAACATAAAAATCCTAAAAATCCAAAAGAATATATACAACATAAAAACACCTAGAAACTATAAAAACACCCAAGGATACCCTAAAAACCCAAATATACTTAAACCCCTAAAAATGCTAAATGCACTAAAATCTATAAAGAGATCCTAAGTGTCCAAAAAATCACATTAAAACCCATAAATCCCCTAGAAGCCTTAAAAATCCCTAAAAATCTACAGAAACCCTGAAAACCCTCTAAAAACTCTAAAAAATTTGGAAACCACTTAAAACATTAAACAACTATAAAAAACCTTTAAATCCATAAAGATCTTAAAAACCCTAAAAATCCGTAAAATCCCTAAAAAGATTAAAATTCCTAAAAGACCATAGAATCCATAAAAACATAAAAAACCAAAAACCCTAAAAACCACTAAGAAAACCCTAAAAAGCTTAAAACAAGTAAATCCACTAAAAATAAAAAAACACTAAAAACACTAAAAAAACCCTAAAACCCTAAAAACCCCAAAAACCATAAAAATCTAAAGAAATCCCTAAAAATCCTTAAATAATTAAAAACCCTAAAACCCATGAAACCCCAAAGAAAACATTAAAATCCTAAAAAAAGTTAAACACCCGAAAAAAGCTAAAAAAATCCTAAATACCCTAAGAATCCCTAAAAACATTAAAAACCATAAAAACCCTAAAAACACACAAAAATTTCTAAAACCCTTAATACCTCTAAAATCATTTAAAACTCTAAAAAAATTTAAAAACCATAAAAAAAATCAAAATACCGGAAACACACAAATAACTATAATTACTATAAAATCTCAAAAAATTAGTAAAATTCCCTAAAAACATAAAAACCCTAAAAAACACGAAAACCCTAACAAAACATTAAAAACCTAAAAGAATAAAAAACCCTTTAAAACAGTAAAAAACAAACCCCCCTAAAAACCATCAATTTCCCTAAAAATACCAAAAAACCACAAAAATCCTAAAAATCCCAAAACATCCCTAAAAACCTAAAAAACCCTAAAACCCAAAAAATCTCGAAGGAAAAGTTAAAAAACGAGAAAAACATAAAGTCCCTAAAAGTTATAAAATGGTAAAACCCAAAAAATCCCAAAAAATCCCTAAAAAGCTTCAAAATCCATAAAACCCTAAAAACATAATAAGTCTTTAAAAATCCCTAAAAATCCCCATAAACACAAAAAACCTAAAAACCTTAAAAAATGTAGTAAAACCTTAAAATCATAAAAATAATTAAAACCCCTACAAAACCTAAAAACAGTAAAACCCTTAAAAACACTAAAAATACACTAAAAACCCAAAAAACATTTATGAAACCCTAAAACCCATATAAACCATAAAATCCCAAAAGACTCTAGAAATACTTTAAACCCCAAAAAATGTTATAAAATTCTAAAAAATATAATAAAAAACCATAAAAACAAAAAAAAAACATAAAATCCCTAAAAACAATAAAACACCCAGAATCTCATAAAATCTTAAAAAACCATAAAATCCTAAAAAATCCCTAAAAATACATAAAGACATAAAAACCCTAAAAACCAGGAAAAACACTAAGAAAACCATAAAAGACAAAAACACTTAAAACCCCAAAAGACCTAAAAAATACTAAAGACACCAAAAAACACTAAAAACCCTCAAAATCAGTAAAAATAATAAAAATCATAAAAAATCACAAAAAATCCTTAAAGAAATAAGAAAACATAAAATCACTTAAAACCCAGAAGAAAACCATAATAAACTAAAAACACTTCAAACCCCTAAAAATATAAAAAATAAAAAAACCTAAAAATACCCCAAAAACCATAACAAACCCTAAAAATCATAAAATCCTCAAAAAACCTTAAAAACCCATAAAAACCATAAAAATAAAAAAAACCACAAAAACTCTGAAAACCCTTTAAACCCCTAAATTTTTTTGAAAACTCTAAAAATTTTATAAAACCAAAAATATCATAGAAAACCTAAAAAACCAAAAACATTAAAACCCTTTAAACCCCCAAAAGCCTAAAACACCTTAAAATCCTTAAAAACCATAAAAACCCATAAAATCCCAAAATCCCAAAAAATCCCTAAAAATGTAAAACACCCTAAAAACCCAAAGAAACCCTTAAAAACATAAAAATATAAAACCCCTAATAACCAAAAAAACTAAATAACCTAAAAAACCATAAAAACAGTAAAAAGGATAAAATCCCTTAAAAATATTAAAACCCAAAAAAACCACTAAAACACTAAAAACCCTTTAAACCATGGAAAAGGTTAAAAAATAGAAACAACTTAAACACCCAAAAAAATATATACAAAACCTAAAAACCTAAAAAACCATAAAAACCCAAAAGACCCTAAAAAATCTCAAAATCCCTAAAAACCCAAAATACCATAAACATCCTAAAAAACCCTAAAAACCTATAAAAAAATAAAAAACCCAAAATATCCTTAAAAATCATACAAAAAATTAATAGAACTAAAAAATAATTAAGACCCCTAAAAGATTCAAAATGTTAAAAACACTGAAAACCATAAAACCTTCAAAATACTTAAAAACAATAAAAATAACAAAAATCCAAAAAATACCTTAAAATCCCTAAAAATGTAAAAAACCTAGAAAAAACTTCATAAAACCTTCAAAAATGAAACACTTTAAACCCCTAAATACATAAAAATTGCTGAAAATTCCTAAAACCCAAAAAATTTAAAAACCATAAACTCTTTAAAAACCCTAATATCCCGTAAAAATCGTAAAAAATATCTAAAAATGTAAAAACTAATCAAATCCATGGAAACCACTAAGAAAATAATAAAAAATAAAAATTAGTTAAAACTCCTAAAAAGCTAAAAAAAATGCCAAAACACTAAAAATCCCTAAAGAGAAATAAATAACTCTAAATCCACAAAAAACCATTAAAACCCCAAAAAATTCACTAAAAACTCTAAGGAAAAATTAATCCAATAAAAAAATTGAAATTTTTTAAAAACCCTTAAAAAATATACAAATTCAAAAAGACATTAGATACACCAAAATAACATAGTATCCCTAAAAAACACTAAAGACATCAAAAATCCCTAAAAATATAAAATTCCACAAAAATCCCCCAAAATATATTAAAATGTAATAATCCTTGAAAACCCATAAGAATACCATAAAAACCTAAAAAGTATTTGAAACCTCTAAAAAACCTAAAAAACATGAAAAACTGTAAAACCCTAAAAAACTAAAAATCCTCAAAATCCCTAAATTCCATAAAACCATAATAATCCTAAAGAAATCCCTAAAAATGTAAAAAACCTAAAAACATGACAAACCCTAATATAATCTTAGAAAAATAAAAACATAAAACCCATAAAAAACCAAGAAACAATAAAAAACCCTAAAAATGCTAAAAATACCAAAAAAATCCCTAAAACCATAAAACACCTAAATACCATTAAAACACGTAAAACCCCATAAGAACACTAAAACCACTTAAAATATAAAAACCCTTTAAACCTGAAAAAATATTAGAAAAATCTTAAAAACCTAAAAAAACCTACAAACTCAAAAAACCTATAAACCCCCCAAATACATGAAAACCCTAAAACCCCTAAAAAGAACATAAACCACACAAAATCCCTAAAACCCCGAAAAACCATAAAATATTAAAAACCCCTAAAATCCCTAAAAACATAAAATACTATAAAAACCCCATAAAAACAGGAAAAAGATAAAAAAAAACTTAAACCCATAAAATACCTAAAAACACAAAAAATGATAAAAAAACTAAAAACCCTAAACCCCTAAAAACCATAAAAACTCAAAAATCTAAATCCCCCCAAAGAACTAAAAACTATTAACACCCATTTAAACCCTAAAAACATTAAAAACTAAGAAAACATTAAAACCCCAAAAAAATAAAAAAAATGCAAAACCCCCCTAAAAACCCAAAAACCCCTAAAAATTACTAAAATCCCTAAAAGTCCTAAATATCATAAAAAACTAGAAATTAGTTAAAACCCCTAAATCCCTCCAAAAAACATAAAATAATAAAATCAATTAAAACCACTAAAAACCTAAATGATGCTATAATCCCTTAAAACCTAAAAATCAAAAAAAAACTACAATCCCTCAAAAACTGTAAAAACCCTGTAAATCCAAAAAAAGACCTTCAACATTGAAATAACATAAAATCCCCTAAAACCAAATAAAACATTAAGAAATCCATAAAATCCTAAAAACACTTAAATCCCTAAAAACATACAAATGTTGATACCTTTAAAAATACCTACAGAACCCAAATCGCCTAAAAACCATAAAATCCCTACAAACATTAAAAACCCCAGAACCCCATAAAAACCCTAAATATCCAAAAAAATTATAAAAATACTTTAAACTCATGAAAATATATAAAAAACACTAAAAACACTTAGAATCCTTATAAATTAAATAAACTCAAGAATAAAAAAACATTAAAACCCAAAATGCATAAAAATCCAAAAAACCACTTAAAATTACTTAAGATGATAAAAAATACATACAAAACTAGTAAATCCATAAAAAATATAATATCATAAATAAACCTTACAAATCCCAAATGAAATATTAAAATACTAAAAAAAACTAAAAACGCTTAAAAACCTAAAAAATATAAACCCCCACAAAACCTTAAAAACCTAAAAACCCTAAAAGCACTAAAACCTTTAAACCCTCTAAAAACCCATAAAACCCCTAACAACCCACTAAAACTCTACAATCCCTTTATGTACCTAAAATCGTCAAATATCTCTAAAAAATTAAAACCAGAAAAAACCCTATAAAATTCCCAAAAAATAAGAACTCTAAAACCCTAAAAACCCCTAAAAAATTGAAAATCCATAAAAAACTAAAAAAAACATAAAAAAATCCAAAAAAGTCCTCAAAATCGAAAAAAACCTATAAAAAGCATAAAAACATAAAATAGCCCTAAAGATACCAAAAAGTTATAAGACCTTAAACAACATGAAAACCCATATGTAAACCTTTAAAACCTATAAAAACTTTAAACACCTAAAAAACGAAAAAAACTGTTAAAAACTCTAGAAACCCTTAAAAACCACTAAACCCTGTAAAAAACATAAAACCCCTAAAAACAATAAAACCCCTAAAAACATAAAAACCCACAAAAACCAAAATAATCACAAAAAACAATAAAATCCCTTAAACCATTAAAATCATTAAAAAACTAAATAAATCCTTAAACTCCAAAAAAATTGAAAAAATCACAAAAATTCAAAAAAAACTAATAAAACCCTAAAACCCTTTAAAGTATCTACACACTATAAAAACCATTAAATACCTAAAAATTCTTTAAAAATATCCAAAATGTAAAAAACCATAAAAACCCCAATGAAACACTTAAAAACATAGAAACAAAAAAAACTCCTAAAACCTAATAATTAATAAAAACCATTACAAATTCTATAAACCCTAAAAACCATAAAAATTCCTAAAAACCCTAAAAACCATAAAAATCATAAAAATCCCTAAGAATACCTTAAAACATAAAATTTCTAAAATAAATGAAAACCCCTAATAAATCCTTAAAACCATAAAACACCTAAATACCCTAAAAATCCTAAAACCCCTAAAAAGAACCTAAAAACTAGTAAACCCAACAGAAACCAAAAAAGCCTTTGATAAACAGAAAAAACATAACATTCCATAAAATCCCTAAAAACCACTAAAAATATTGAAAACCCTTTAAAACATGAAAAATGTTAACAAACGATATAAACCTTAAAAAGCCCAAAGGAATAAAAAACCCCTAAAATCCAAAAAAACAATAAAAACCTAAAAACACCTAAAAACACTCAAAATCCCTAAAAACCCTAAAATTGATAAAAATAAAATAAATTCCCTAAAAATGTAAAAAATATTTTAAAACCATTAAAACCCTAAAACCCCAAAGAAAACCTTAAAAACCTAAAAACACTTAAAACCCATAAAATCATAAAAACACTAAAAATCCAAAACACCCTAAAACCCCATAAAACTATAAAACTCCTAAAAACATTAAAAAAAATTAAACACAAATAAAAGTAATAAATAATCTTCTAAAACTCTAAAAACCCCTTTAAACCCCCTTAAATGTTAAAAAACACTAAAAACCATTTTAAACACAATAAAAATAAAAATAACCCTAAAAACAAAAAAAACCATGATAACCCTAAAAACCGTAACACCCCATAAAATCCCTAAAATCCATAAAGTCACATAAAAATCATAAATATACCTAAAATAACCCAAAACATAATAAATCCTAAAAAACCTGAAAATCCTAATAACACTTAAAACCCTAAAAAACATAAAAATAATAAAAAACGTAAAAACCCCAAAAAACAAAAAAACCCTAAAAACCCTAAAAATCTATAAAAACCATAAAACCCATAAAAATTATAAAAAAAATTCCATAAAAACATTAAAAAATAAAATCCATTAAAAAACTAAAGAATACATTAAAAAATTAAAAACACTTTACACCGGTAAAAAATTAAAAAATGTGACAATCTGTAAAAAACACTAAGAATCCATAAAACCCTAAAATTCCTTAAAAACCATAAAAACCCCAAAATACCATTAAAAACATAAAAATTCATAAAAATAAAATAACTATAAAACCACTTTAATCCCTAAAAAATGATAAAAAAACATTTAAACCCCTTAAAGAGCCTAAAAACTCCAAATAAACCTTAACACCCCAACCCCCCCCCCCCCCACTCCAAATACCCGAGAAACCCTAAAAACACATAAAAATCCTAAAAAATCTCTACAAATACCGAAAAACATAAAAAATCCTAAAAACCTGGAACAACCCTATCAAAACCATAGATGCAAAAAAATACAAAAAACTCAAAAAAACCTAAAAACACTAAAAATTATAAAAGACTCTATAACCCCTAAAACCCCAGAAAAACCATAAAAACCTCAGATAAACATTAAAAACCCAAAAAATCCCCTATAAAATCATACAACCGTAAAAAACCATTAAAGACCTAAAATATTAAAAACCCTAACAAACCTTTAAACTATAGGAAACTGAAAAAACCCTAAAAACTAAAAAAAATTATAAACACCCTAACACAACTAAAATACCCTAAAACACTCAAAATTTATAAAAACCATAAAAATCCTAAAAATCCCTAAAACCATAAAACCAAGAAAACCCTTATGAAAACCCAATAATTCTAAAAACACTTAAAACCACTATAATCCTAAAAATACTAAAAAACCTAATAATGAACTAAAACCCATAAAAACCTAAAAGCTTTAAAATACCCATAAAAACCCAAAAAATATATCATAAATCACTAAAAACCCAATTAAATATCTAAAAAAACGTTAAAACCATAAAAACATTTAAAAAAACTAAAAACCGTAAAACCCATAAAAACTCAGAAAAACTATATAAACCCAAAACCCCAAAAAACCAACAAAATACAAAAAACACTATACCCCAATAAAAATCTAAAAAAATCCCTTAAAACCTATAAAAAATATAGAAACCCTAAAAACCTGAATCCCCCAAACAAAATCTAAAAAACCTAAAAACACTTAATCACATAAAAAATAAAAAAAAACCTATAGAAACCCTAAAAAACAAAATGATAAAAACTCTAAAAACCATCAAAATACATAAAAACCCTAAAAACAAAAAAAAATCCTTAAAAAACCATTAAATACATAAAAAAATCCTAAAACATATAAAAACCATAAGAAACCCTTATAACATAAAAATACTAAAAATCCATAAAAATTATAAAAAATTCTAAAAAAGATAACACCCTAAAACCCCTAAAAATACCTCAAAACCATAAAACCCTTAAAAACCATAGAAAAATGTCACTGCTCTCTCCTAGGCTCTCCCACCCGATGCTGCAATCTCTAGGTCTTCCGCTTGGAACCCTCTTCCACAGATTCATTGATCTCTTTCAGTTTGGGTCATATGATGCAGATGGAGTCTTGTTAAAGTGATCTTCTTCCTTGGAATTTCGTTTGTGGGAGACGAGGAAGATGCTTGATGGTGATGGCCTTTGGCGGTTCTGTTCGGGCAAGGGAGGTGGAAACATGTCCTGGATCTTGAGACGAATCGGCTTGGATTCGACAGATATAGAGTGTGCTCTTCCTCAGACTCTGTCTCATTTGTGTCATCTTTGTCATGGAGGAATCCTTGGCCAACTCATAGTGTGGTGGAGTTTCTATATATAGGTCTCTCTCTATGGAGTTCGCGATGGTGATGATAAATCTGGTCATCAGAAGGCAACACTGCTTCTTGTGCTATTTAGACTTAGGCGTCTTGTGGGGAGTCACGGAGAGGCAAGGTTTCGCTTCAATGATCGAGGGTGGGTGATTCTCGATGGCTTTTTTGGATTTGTGATAGAATAAGGTGATTAGTGCTCGATGATTCTATACGTGCTTTCAGTTCTTCTCAGAGGTTGCTTAAGGCGCAGATGATGTATTGTTATTATCACCTTCTGCATTTTCTTGATCGATTTGGTTTCATTAATGGTTTGGATGGTTTTGTTGCATTTTACTACAGGTGAACATTATGTTCCTTGAGTGAGGGGTTGTTTGGTTCTGGATCAGAACAAGGAGATATGGGTGCTGCATTTCGGTTTTGGTTGTTGGTCAGGGTGGCTTTGCATTGCTGACGGATGTTAAATGATGGCAGAGGACTAGTAAGAAGGTAACGGTTTTTGGGAACTGAGGGAATGGACTGTGATTGATTCCAAGAGGGGATCTGTTGAAGGAGATGCTGGTAGTTGTAAATTGAAGAGATGGAGGTTGGTTGCCTCTAGGTTGATACATGATTATATGGAAGCTAATGTGCTTATTTTTTGTTCTTTTGACGTTGTTGGTGGTGAATCCTTTTGCTGCTACTTGGAGATGAGGCACAGAAGGAGATGTTGGTTGTCAGACTATGTGGCTGTTGGATCTGAAGCTGGGTGCTGGGAGATGTTTGGTGGTAAAAATAGGTGATGTTTGATTAAAAATGAGGTGTTGGACCCCGATTTCTGTATGGCTAGGATGTGATGAAGTAGCTCTTTATGATTTTAGTGCTGGTAGTTCTGTGTAACTGGCGGTGGATAAGCTTTGCAAGGAGGTGATGGATGATGGAAAATGTGTTGCGGGATGTTGGTTGCTGGTTTGATAGAAGATGCTGATGGAGGGGATTTTTATTTTGTGCCTTTTCTAGTTTTGTGTATCTTTGGGTTTTTGGGGACTTGTGGGTTTTTTGGGGGGTGTCCATGGTTTTTGGGTGTAGGTTGATTGACCCCGCCCCTCCCTTGACTACAATGTCTTTTTTTCTAATAAATATTGCGGGGCAAATAATAGCCTGGCCTCGCGCCTTCCTTGCCCTAAAAACCGTACAAAAAATCTAAAAACATATAAAAACCCAAAAATCCCATTAAAAATCTAAAAAAAATTAGACCCTTAAAATTTTCAAAACTCTAAAAAACATATAAACCCTAAAAAATGCAAAAAACCCCAAAAATAACTCAAAACCATAAAAACTCAAAAAAAAAACCTAAACCCCAAAAAACCATGAACACCATAGATACCCTAAAAACCCGAAACCCCTTAAAATCCATAAAATAAATAAAAACCATAAAAATAAAAATAATTCACAAAAATCCCGAAAAATGTAAAATGCCCTTAAAACCCCTACGAAAGCCTTAAAAACTAAAAAACTAAAACCCCTAAAAAACATAAAAAATGACTAAACCTTAAAAACTAATAGACATAAAAACATTAAAACCCCTAAAAACCATAAAAAAATAAAACCTAAAAATACCACTAAAAACTACTAAAAACTCTAAGCACCCTTTAAACCCATAAAAATGTCAAAAAATCTAAAAAGCATTAGAACCCCAAAAAATAAAAAATCTAAAACCCCAAAAACCCAAAAAACCCTAAAAATCTAAAACAAGATAAAAAATATAAGAAAATCCTAAATCCATAAAACAATTTAAACCCATAAAAAACTAAAAAATGAAAAAACCATAAACAAACTAAAACCCCTCAAAATCCCTAAAAACCCTAAAAATCCTAAAAGGCCTAAAAATCCATAAAAATATATAATCCCCAAAAAACATAGAAATCCATTATGAAACCTTTAAAACATTAAAACACATAATACCCATAAAAACCAAAAAACACTAAAAACCCAAAAAACCCATAATAGGCCACAAAACCCAGGAAACCCCTAAAATACATAAAAACTCATAAAAACATTTAAAACCCCTAAAAATACACTAAAACGATAAAAACCATATATAACCCTAAAACCATAAAACTCTAAAAAACCATAAAATACCATAAAACTAAAAAACGTATAAAAACCTCCAAAATCCATGAAACCCCAAAAAAACCCAAAAACCCCCAAAACCACTTCAAATATCTTAAAATACTAAAAATACTTAAAAACATAAAACCCCAAAAAACCCCAAAAAACCCATAAAATCCTAAAAACACTAAAATCAAATGAAAACCTAAAAAGCTTAAAACCCCCCAAACCCTAAAAACCATATAACCCTTAAAATAATTAAAAACCCCTAAAAGCCCACAATAATCCTAAAACCCATTAAAAATACAAGAAAACCATAAAATGCCTAAAAATGTAAAAAAATATCTTCAAACCATTAAAAAAAATATCATTAAGAAGACAACCATAAAAGACTCTAAAACCCTAAAACACTAAAAACTGTAAATACCCAAAAAATCCATAAAACTGAAAACCTTAAATTTTTTTACTGGACATCAAAATCCTAAAAACCCCTATTAATCGTAGAAAATAAAAAAACGCCCTAAAATCAATAAAACCCCCTAAAAACATTGAAAAATATAAGAAATCCAAAAAAAAGAAAAACTCTTAAAACCCCCCAAAAACCTAAAAACGCTAAAAACACAGAAAACCATAAAAACTCTAAAACCCCTAAAAATATAAAACCCTAAAACAACTAAAAACCTACTAAAAACTATAAATTCAATTTAAACCCCAAAAATGTTAAAAACAATCTAAAACCCATTAAAAACCTAAAAAACTCAAAATACCCTAAAAACATAAAAATAATAAAACCCATTAAAAAAACCCTAAAAACCATCAAAATCCCAAAAACCTTGAAAATCCATAAAAATCCTTAAAAAAGCCCTAAATTCCCTAAAACGTAAAAAATACTAAAAACCCTGAAAGCCCCTAAGTAAAAAATAAAACCTAAAACATTTAAAACCCCTAAAAACCTAAAAACTCTAAAATCCATAAAAAATACTCAAAAAGTCCATAAAAACCCAAAAAATCCCAAAAGGCATAAAAGCATATAAAAACACTCAAAAGTATAAATATCCATAAAATAAGAAAACCAATAAAAAATCCAAAAACTTATAAAACCATGAGAACCCTAAAAAACTCAAATAAACCCGAAAATTCTAAAAAACCATAGAACCCTAAAAAAACTCAAAACCCCAAAAAACCTAAAAAATATACAAATCCCTAAAAATCTCAAAAACAAAATTAAATACCCTAAAACCCTAAAAAACTCTACCAAAACCATAATAACCAAAAATCACTTAAACCCGCTAAAAATAAAAAAACCTGAACAACCTAAAACCCCCTAAATCCATAAAAATTCCAAAAACCCTAAACCCCCTAAAAAAACATAAAGCTCATTAAAACCACCAAACATTATAAACCCCCTTTAAAAACACTCAAACATTAAAAACACTAAAATCCTTAAGTCCAATAAAAATCTAAAAAAACATAAAAACACCAAAATCCATGAAAACCATATAACCCCAAAACCCACCTTAAAATTTCTAAAAACACATAAAAATCCTGAACATCCCTAAAATTCCCAAAAACACAAATACCATAAAACCCTTAAAAAATCACTAAAGAAACCGTCAAAAACAAAAAACACTTAAAATCCTAGAAAATAAAAAAATGATAAAAAAAGCCTAAAAACCCAAAAAACATCAAATACATTAGAAACCCTAAAAATCCCTAAAAACATATAAACCCATAAAAATCATTAAAAATCCGTAAAAATCCCCAAAAAAGATTAAAACCATAAAAACCCTAAAAAACCCTAAGGAAACCTTAAGAACATAAAAACACTTACAACCATTAAAAACAAAAAAAAATTCTAAATTCCCAAAAGTAATCCTAAAAATGAATAAAAAACCTGAAAACCATGAACCCCCCCCCCCCAAAAAAAAGCTTAAATATCCTAAAAACTCATAAAAACCATAAAAAATCACTAAAAATCTAAAAAATATTTAAAATCATAAATAAGTTAAAAAAAATTAAAACACTTAAAACCCTAAAAAACTCAAAAAAAACCTAAAACCCCAAAAAACCATAAAAACCCTAAAAACCATAGAAACCCTAAAAAACCTAAGGAAGCCTTGTAAACATAAAAACACATAAAACCGTTGTTAACCTAAAAATTCTAAAACCCTAAAAACCCTAAAAATACTCTAAAAATCCTTAAAAACATAAAAACCCCAAAAACCATAAAAACACTACAAATGAAAAAAAACCCTAAAAAATCTAAAAATAATTTAAACCTATAATTTTTTTAAAAAATATAGAAAAATAATAAAACCCTTTGAAACCCAAAAAACCCAAAAAACATGAACACCCCTAAAAGGCCCCAAAACCCATCAAATTCCTAAATACCTAAAAATTCATAAAAATGATTAAAAATCCCTAAAAAAATAAAATCCCAAAAAAACACTGAAAAACCCAGAGAAAACAGTAAAATCCTAAATACTCTTAATACCCATAAAAACATAAAAAACACCAAAAAACATTAAAACCCCCAAAACCATAAAAACTATTAAAAACCTTTGAAATCACATAAAACCCCAAAAAACTACTAAATACTATAAAAACACATTAAACCTCAAAAAAAATTAAAAACATTAAAAAAAATTAAAAATATAAAAAAATAAAAATACCAGAAAAACCCTAAAAACCCTTAAAACCCCCCAAAATCATAAAAAGCCAAAAAACCAATAAAATTCCTAAAAATAACTTAAAACTCCCAAAAACATAAAATCCCCTATAAACCCTAAAAACAAATAAGTAAATCTCAAAAACCTAAAAACACATAAAATGCCAAAAAACATATAAAAACCTCAAAAAACCCTAAAAACCCTAAAACCCTAAAGACAATCAAAATCCCTAAAACACTAAAAATAATAAAAATATAAAAAAAACCCTATAATCTAAAAATCTATAAAACCTAGAAAACCCCTAAGAAACCCTTAAAACAAAAAATACTTAAAACCCTAAATAATCATAAAAAATGGTAAAAACCCTAAAAGGCCCTAAACCAATAAAAACCCATAAAAACCATCAGACCCTATAAAAACCATAAAAAATATAAGAACCCATAAACCCTAAAATTTAACTAAAAAATATAAACACCCTTTAAAACCCTAAAATTGGCCAAAATTCTGAAAATCATTAAAAACACTAAAAACCAAAAAAACCCAAAAAAACATAAAAACCCAAAAAACCCAAAAACCCAAAAAACCCTTCAAAATACATAAAAACCGTAAAACCATAAAATCAGAAAAAAATAATTTATAATACAAAACTTCCTAAAACCCGAAAAAACACAGAGAAAACCATAAAAACCTAAATAAACCTAAAACCATTTAAAACTTTTAAAAAACCATAAAAACCATAAAAACCCATAAAAATTGTAAAAACCACAAGAAACTATACAAATACTTTGATCCCCAAAATGGTTAAAAACTATAAAAAAACATTAAAACCCAAAAAACTCAAAAAAAAATCAAAAAAAAAAAAATCAAAAAACCCATAAAACTCTAAAAACCCAAAAAACTACTAAAAACCCTCAAAATCTAAAACCCTAAAAACCAATTCCCAAAATTTCCGTAAAAATCCTAAAAAATGTAAAACCCCATAAAAAAACCAAAAACCCCTAAGAAAAAAATAAAAACCTAAAAACACTTAGAACCCCTAAAATCCTTAAAAATTCAAGAATCCCCAAAAAACCTTTAAAAACCAAAAAATGATAAAAGCCTCAAAATATATAAAAATGATAAAAATAGTAAAAATCCTAAAAAACACATAAAAAGGGAAAAAACCATAAATCCCTTTGGAAACCTAGGAAACCCAAAAACCGAAAAACACATAAAACCCCTAAAAACCAAAAAATTCTAACAACCATAAAACCCCTTAGACAACCCTAAAAACCATTAAACACCCTAAAAACCTAAAAAACCTTTAAAAACTATAAAAATCCTAAAAAATACTAAAAACTCCATAAACAGTTTGAACACATAAAAATGTAAAAAAAACTCTAAAAAAATAACATTACTAAAAAATGAAAAAAACCAAAAAAACCCCCCCAAAACAATAAAGACCCAAAACCCTAAAAAACATTAAAATCCCAAAAATCGGTAGAAATAATAAAAATCCTAAAAATGATCTAAAAATCCCTAAAAACATAAAAACACTAAAAACACTATGAAAACCTTAAAAATATAAAAATATTTAAACCCCCAAAAAACCTAAAAACATCTAAATTTCTAAAAACCATAAAACCCCTAAACACTCCTAAAAACAATAAAAATCCCTAAAAACCATGAAAATATAGAAAACCCCGTAAATAAACCTAAAAATATTAAAAACCGCAAAACCCAGAAAAAATAAATGAAAACATTAAAAACCTAAAACCCACTAAATACTAGAAAAACATTTTAAACCAATAAAAAATTAAATGACCTTAAAAACTCAAAAAATCATAAAAATGTCAAAAAAACCATAAAGCCATCGAAAACCATAAAAACCATAAAAACCATAAAATAATTAAAATACCTAAAAACACTAAAACCCCATGAAAATAATAAAAAACCCTAAAATCCATAAATTCTACAGAACCCTCAAATCACCAAAGAAGAGATTAAAACCATAAAAAACATAAAACCCATAAAACCCCTTAAAATGTAAAAACTATAAAATAACCATAAAATAGAAAAATACTTAAAAAATTCAAACCCCCTAAATCCCTAAAAACCCATAAAATTCCTAAAAAGATATAAAAATCCTTAAAAACATACAAAGCCTTGAAGAACCCTAAGAAAAAATTAAAACCCAAAAAACACAAAAAATCCCTAAAAACCTAAAAAATTCTAAAAATTGTAAAAATCTCTAAAACCATAAAAATCCGTAAAAAAGAACAAAATACCAATAAGATTAAAAATCATAAAAATCAATAAAATCTTTAAAATACTTAAAAATATAAAAAACAAAAAAAACCCAGAAACCCCCTATGAAACCATAAAATACCTAAAAACTCATAAACACCCCAAAATCCTGAAGAAATGAAAAATACCCTAAAAGTCCACAAATCCACAACCACCCCTAAAAACCATAGAAACCCAAAAAAACTAGAAAACCACACTAAAAACTCAAAAAACACTTTAAACCCCTAAAAATGTTTTAAAAATCTAAAAACACATACCCCCCCCCCCCAAACACAAAAATCCCTAAAACACCAACAAAATGGTAAAACCCTAAACCCCCTACGAATCTCTAAAAACAACAAAAACCATAAAATCATAATAAATACCTTAAAATACCTCAAAATTAAAAACCTTTAAAGTCTCTAAAAAACCATTAAAAAATCCTAAGAAATCCTTAAACCCCAAAACACATAAAACCCCTAAAAAATATAAAAAACCATAAAAAACTGGAAAACCCTCAAATTCACAAAAAACACTAGAGAACGAAAAAAAATCCAAAAAAAATCCCCAAAAAATATAAAAACATCCCCATGGAAACTATAAAAAACTAAAAACACTTAAAATCCCTAAAAAACATAAAATTTTTTAAAATTACCTAAAATTATAAAGAGAAACAAAAACCCCAAATCCCCTTAAAACCCAAATATTCCCTAAAAACATTTGAAAACCCTCAAACCCTAAAAAACCCCTAATAACACTCTAAAAACTCTAAAACCCATTTAAACCCTTAAAAACATTTAAAATTTCTAAAAAATTGTTAAACCCAAAATACCCCCAAAAACCCCGTTAAAACCCAAAAAAATCAAAAACCATAAAAACCCAAAAACTCACAAAATGCCTAAAAACCTAAAACCCATAAAAACCCAGAAAAATACATAAAAATACCATATAATACATAAAAAATGGAAACCTTAAAAAAAATAAAACCCTATAAGAAAACTGAAAAAACCTAAAAACACTTACAACCCCTAAAAACCAAAAAACATTAAAAACCCTAAAAACCCTAAAATACCTAAATTCCCTAAAAAAACTCAAATATAAAAAAACCTTAAAAACCAAAAATATCATAAAAATAACTAAAAATATGAAAAAATATAAAAACCCTAAAACTCGGGAAAACCCATATGAAAACCATAGAAACCTAAAAACACTTAAAACCCCTAAAAACCTCAAAAAGATAAAAACACTAAAACACCTAAAAACATTAAAAACCCTAACACCACTAAAAACTCTAAAACACCATCAACCCCCATAAAACGTTAAGAAATCCGAAAAACCTTAATAAGCCCAAAAACACAAAAAAAAACCCTAGAACCCAAAAAAACCAAAGAAATAGGAAAACCCAAAAAACCATCAAATCTATAAAAAAATTTAAAGACCCTAAAATCCTAAAATATCCATAAAAATCCTAAAAACATAAAAACCCAAACAAAACATTAAAAACATTAAAATATTAAAAACCCTAAATACCTTTAAAACCCATAAAACCCTTAAAGACCATCAAATCCCTAAAAACTATACAAACAATAAAAACCCCAAAACTATTCAGAAATCCCTAAAAACATAAAAAACTCTAAAAACCTTTAAAACCCCTATGAAAACATCAAAATCCTAAAAACACTTAATTCCCCTAAAACGTTAAAAGTGTTAAAAACCATAAAACCTTAAAAACTCTAAAAATCCTTAAAACCCATAAAACCCTATAAAACCTAAAAATTGTAGAAACCCCTAAAACCCTAAAAAGTCCCTAACCCCCCTAAATCCCACAAAACCCCTAAAAACCATTAAAACCCCTGAAACCTGTAGAAGCTATAAAATTACTAAAAACTCTAAAATCCTTTTAAACCCCTAAAAACGTTAAAAACACTAAATACATTTAAACCCCTAAAATATAAAAAAACCATAAAAACCCCCACAAAAACACAAAAACAAAAAAACCCCGAAAAACCCTAAAACTCTCAAAACCATAAAAACCTAGGAACACTTAAAACCCATAAAAACACAAAAATGATAAAAAAAACCTCCAAACCCTAAAGATACCGAAAAAAACCCTAACAACCCCTAAAAAGAAATAAAACCCCATAAAAAATTAAAAATACTTAAAAACCCATAAAACCCAAATAAACACAAAAAAATATAAAAACCATTTAATCCCATAAGTTTTTAAAAACACTCTTAAAACTTAAAACCCCTAAAAACTCAATCAACCACTAAAAAACTCAAAAAACATGAAAAATTTGAAAGCCCTAAACACTAAAAAGCACCTCAAAATCCTAAAATACCCAAAAAACCATAAAAAATACCAAAAAAATCTAGAAATTTGTAAAACAACTTAAAATCCCTAAGAAAACTGAAAAAACATACAAACACATAAAACCCCCCAAAAACATAAAAAAACACTAAAAACACTAAAAACACTAAAAACCCATAAAAATCCTAAAAACCATAAAACCCCAAAACCCCTTGAAATCAACTAAAAACTCTAAAAAGCATAAAAACTAAAAAAAATCCTAAAACCAAAAAAATATAAAATCCCTCAAATAATAATATCCCAAAAAACACAAAAAAACCCCCTAAAACCCCAAAAACCATAAAAACCATTAAATTTCCTTGGAAATCCTAAAAACATAAAAACCCCTAAATACATGGAAAATCCATAAAAAACCATAAAAACCAAAAAACACTTAAAAATCCTAAAAACCTAAAAAATGATAAAAACGCTAAAAAACATAAAACCCCTACAACCCTAAAAATCCATAAAAGCGCAAATACCCTAGACAAAATCTATAAAAACCCTAAATAACTAAAAACACTTAAAACCCCTAAAATCAATAAAACCCCTAATAACATAAAAAAAATAAAACCCTCAAAATCCCTAAAAACATTAAAAACCAATAAAAATCCCTAAAAATATATAAATGAATTTAAACCCAAAAAAACCGTATGTAAAACATAAAACCGTAAAACATATAAAATCCCTAAAAACATAAAAGACTCTAAAACACTAAATATCCCTAAACAGACCCAAAAAACACTAAAATCCCAAAACCCATAAAAACAAATAAAAACATTAAAAAACCCTAAAAACCTATAAAATCCCTAAAACCCAACTGAAAACTATAAAACATATTGAAACCAATAAATTTTTTGAAAAAATAAAAAAAACATAAAAACACTAAAACATTCTAAAAACCATACAACCCAAAAAACAATAAAAAACATGAAATCCTATAAAATCACTAAAAACAAAAAAAAAATCCTAAAAAATCCCTAAAAACATTGAAAACACAAAAAACTGTGGAAACCCCTAAAAAGACCTTAAAACCTAAAAATTCATAAAACATAAAAAAAGAAAAAAAACACTAAAATCCCTAAAAAATCTAAAACCCTCGAAAACCATAAAATGCTAAAAAACCACAAAAATCCTAAACCCCTAAAAATCCATAAAAACATAAAAACCATGAAAACCCCTAAAGAATCCTTAGAAACCTAAAAACACTTATACCCCTTAAAAACTAAAATCCCTTAAAAAATAATAACCACTAAAACCCATAAAACACCTAAAAACCATAAAAACTCAAAAAGACTGCTAAAAAATCTAAAAACCATTTAAATTCCTATAAAAATTAAAAAAAAATCTCAAAACCCATAGTAAGTCAAAAAAACCCCAAACCCCATGAAATCATGAAAAATTAACCCCCTAAAAATCCCTTGAAATCCTAGAAAAACATAAAAAAATAATAAAACCCCCAAAAAATGAAAGAAAAACATAAAACGCCTTCAACACCCCTAAGAAAACCAAAAAAACCAAAAAAACACTAAAAACCCTAAAATCGATAAAACCACTAAAAACCCTAAAAACCCAAAGAACCCCTAAAAATAAAAATTCTAAACACGCATTAAACCCCTAAAAACATTTAAAACCCTTGAGAATATAAAAAACCCAAAAAAATAAAAAAAGCACTAAAACAGTAAAAAAAACCATAAAACTGTAAAACACGTCAAATTTCAGAAAACTCTAAAAAATCAATAAAATTACTAAAAATACCTATAAATCCTTAAAACCAAAAAAACCCTAAAAAAACCATAGAACTATTAAAACACAAAAAATTGCTAAAAAACTAAAAACCACAAAAATCCTAAATATTCTTGCAAACCTAAAACCCACTAAAACCCCTCAAATCCCTAAAAACCATAAAAACCCTATTATTCATAAAAAAACGTCCATAAATCCCTAATAACATAAAATCTAGTAAAAACAAAAAAATGTAATAAATCATTAGAAACCTAAAAAAACTTAAATCCCCTAAAAAAATGAAGAAAAGCCCAAAAAATCCTAAAAGACCACAAAACCCCAACAACCCCATAAAAACCCTTAAATCCCAAAAAACCATAAAAACCAAAAAAACACCCATAAAACCCCTAAAAACCAATTAAAACTCTAAAAACCCTTTAAACCCCTAAAAACCTTGAAAAACTCTAAAACATTAACATCTCTAAAAAACTAAAAAACCTATATGAACCCAAAAAACTGTGAAGACCCTTTAAAACCCTAAAAACAGAAAAAACCACTTAAAATCTCTTAGAAGCCAAAAATCCATAAAAAATAAAAAAATCTCTAAAATACCTAAAAACATAAAACCCCTAAAACCCCTAAAACCCCTAAAACCCCTAAGAAAACATTAAAATACTTATGAAAGTAGAAACCATTAAATACCCTAAAAATGATAAAACACAAAAAATCAAAAAAAATCCTAAAAATCATAAAAACCTCTAAAACACATAAAAACACATAAAATCCATAAACAACAACTAAAAAAATCTAGACAATCCCTTAAAATACTAAAAAAACCCTAAAACCATAAAAAACTATTAAAACCATAAAAACACCAAAAAAACACCCTAAAAACACCAACACCCAGAAGAAAATATTAGTATCCAAATGAAACTTAAAACACATAAAAAATAAAAAATAAACCCTCAAAACCATAAAATACCAAAAAAAATCCTAAAAACCTCAAAACCATGAAGAACCCTACAAAACCCATAAAAACTATAGAAAACCACTTAAAATATAAATTCCATCTAAACACGTAAACCATTAAAAACTCTAAAAATCTTTAAAAACCATAAAAAGTATTAAAAAATGAAAAAACCCTAAAATGCCAAACGCCCCCAAAAAAACCCTAAATACACTAAAAACCTTTAAAATCCATAATAACCCATAAAAATAAATAAAAATCCTAAAAACCATTAAAATCCATAAAAATGTAAAAACCCAAAAAACCCCTAAAAACCCTATGAAATCTGTAAAAACAAAAAAAAACAATTAAAACCCCTAAAAACCTTTAAAATACTAAAAACCATTAAAAACATTAAAAACCCTAAAATATAATAATCCATCAAAACCCTAAAATCGATAAAACCCCTAAAAAAGCCCAAAAAAATTACAAAAAAGTAAAAAATTATAATAAAAATGAAATTCTAAAAGAGAAACATAAAAACCTAAAAACACATAAAACCCCTAAAAAATATAAAAGCCATAAAAAACAGAAAAAATTTAAAAGTCCCTAAAAACCCAAAACCCCCCTAAAAACTAAAAAAGCCTCTAAAATCCAGAAAAAATCATAAAAATCCATAAAATCTATAAAACAACTAAAAACTCTAAAAACCATTTACACTACTAAAAACATTAAAAACACGAAAAAAATTAAAATTCCCCAAAAACTCAAAAGGCCCCGAAAATCCTAACAAACCTAAAATAGCCTAAAAACAATAATAAATACCAAAATCTATAAAAATGATAAAACTCTTTAAAAATCCCTAAAATTTTTAAATACCCTAGAAATAGTGTAAAACCCTAAGAAAAAATTAAAAACCTAAATAAACATAAACCTTTAAAACCCTAAAAAATGATAAAAACCCAAAATACCCTAAAAGCCCCTAAAAACCATAAATCTACTAAAAACCTTAAAACCCATCAAAACCAATAAAAACCCTAAAACCCAAAATAATCTAAATAGCTATTAAACCCCCCTCAAATGTTAAAAAACTCTAAAATCCATTCAAATCCTTAAAAATAAAAAACTCTAAAAACTGAAACAAACCCATAAAAACCATAAAAACTCTAAAAACCCCTAAAACCCCTCAAAGTCCATAAAACCCTAAAACCCTATAAAAATCCTAAAAATACCAAAAAATACAAAAAAACATAAAAACCCCTAAAAACCCTAAAAATCCTTAATGAAACAATAAAAAAATAAAAACACATAAAATGCTGAAAAACTTAAAAATAGTAAAAACCCTAAAATATCAAAAAATTGTAAATACCCTAAAACCCACAAAAATCTCTAAAACCCCTAAAAACCATAAAAATAATAAAAATCCGAAAAAAATCCCTAAAATGAAAAACATCTAAAAACCTGTAAAACCCTATAGAAAACATCAAAAACCTATAAATACTTTAAACCACTTGAAACATAAAAAAAATACTAAAACACCAAAAACCATAAGACATAAAAAATACGAAAACCCAAAATACATAAAAACAAAAAAACTCAAAAAACCACTAAAAACACTAAAAAAACTAAAAACCCTTTAAACCCCTAAAATGTTAAAAAACTCTAAAAACCCATAAAAACCTAAAATACTCAAAAAAATCATAAAACCCCAAAAAATAATAACTCAAAAAACAGTAAAATACCCTTGAAACCTAAAAACACTTGAAGCCTTAAAAACTATATAAATAACAATGAAATCCATAAAAATCCATAAAAACGTGAAAACCCCTAAATCCCTAAAAAACCTAAGAAAACATTAAAAACCTCTAAATGCTTAAAATCCATAAGAAACCTAATATCTCTAAAAATTGTAAAACCCCTAAAATTACCATAAAAACCATAAATCCCATAAAACCCCCAACACCCTTAAAATTCATGAAAACCCATAAAAACCCTAAAACCCACTAAAATATCCAAAAAAGAATTAAACCACTAAAAACATTAAAAAACTGTAAAAACCCTAAATCCATAAGAAAATAAAAAACACTAAAAATACATATAACCCCTAACACCCCTATGATACGCATAAAACCCACAAAATTCGTAAAAACACTAAAAACTAAAAAAATAAAAAAAAGTCCTAATAATTTCTAAAAATTTATAAACCCTAAAAACCTTCAAAAAACATGAGATAACATTAAAATCTTTAAAACACTTAAAAACTCTAAAAACCTAAAAACGTTGAAAGCACTAAAAAACCCTAAACCCTAAAAAGATAAAACTCCATAAAAACCATAAACCCTCCATAAAACCCTTAAACCACTAAAAACTCTAAAACCCTATAAACCTGTAAAAACATATCAAAACACAAAAAACTCGAAAAACCCTAAAAATACCAAAAACCCTAAAAAACAACAAAAATCTTAAAAAGGACCTAAAACCCCCAAAAACATAAAACACCCTCAAAACCTTGGAAAACACTAATAAAACCTTACAAAACAAAAAACACTTAAAACACTAAAACCCCCAAAAACTAAAAAAACCCTAAAGAACAGAAAAAACCCAAAAACCCCATAAAAACTATAAAAATCCCTAAAACTCCTACCAACCATAAAAATCATAAGAATTCATAAAAATCCTCAAAAATTTAAAAGCACTAAATCCTAGAAAAAACCCTAAGAAACCCTTAAAAACATAAAAAAATACTTAAAACGCATAAACATCATAAAAAAGATAAAACCCCTAAAAGACCCAAAAACCCAAAAAACATAAAAACCCTAAAAATGATAAAAACCCCTCATATTCCCTAAAAACCCTAAAAAGGTAAAATCCAAAAAATCCATAAAAATCCATAAAATCATAAAAAACACTAAAAACCCTGATATCCCATAAGGAAACCTTAAAACCCTAAAAACACATAAAACCCTAAAACCTAAAAAGGCTATAAACAAAAATACCTTAAAAACCCTAAAACCCTAAAAACATAAAAATCCCATAAATTCATTTAAATCCCTAAGAACCCATAAAAAGTATAAAACCTGGTAAAAACACTAAAAACCCTTCAAATCACAAAAAGGATAAAAACTCTAAAAAACCTTAAAAACCCAAAAAACTCAAAAAGAAAATCCCGAAAAATAAAATAAAACAAAAAACCCTACAAACCCTAAAACACCTAAAACCCCTCAAAATTCACAAAACCATAAAAATCCATTAAAATACAAAAATACCCCTAAAAATTCCTAAAAATTTAAAAACCCATAAAAACTATGGACACCCCTTAGAAAAGTATAAAAACCTAAAAACACTAAGAACCCTTAAAAAGGTAACAATTTATACAAGCCCTAAAAATACCCTAAATATACCTAAAATGTAAAAAACCCAGAAAACCTGTAAGAAAACCTTAAAAACCTAAGATCAATTAGAACCCATAAAAACCTAAAAATGATAAAAACCATAAAACCCCTTAAAACTATTAAATTCCTAAAAAAATTCAAAATCCATAAAAACCATAAAAATCCTAAAAAATACCTAAAAATGCTTCCAAACATAAAAAGATCTAAAAACCCAATGAAAAACATAAAACTCTAAAAAACACTTAAAACACCTAAAAAACTAAAAGCCCTAAAAATACCTAAAAACCAGAAAACTCAACAAACTCCCTAAAACACCTTAGAAACCATATTAATCCTAAAAATCCCTAAAATCCCTAAAAAATTAAAGAACCAAAATAACCATGAAAACACCTAAGAAAACCATAAAAACTAAAAATACTTAAAACCCCTAAAAACCTAAAAGATTCTAAAAACACTAAAATACCCTAAAATCTTTAAATCCCAATAAAAACCCATAAAAAACATAAAAACCATAAAAACCCTGAAAATACATCAAAACCCATAAATCTAATATAAACTTTAAAAACCCTTTAAACCCCCAGAAATGTTCAAAAACTAATAAGAACCATAAAAACCCTAAAAACCCAAAAAAAACTAAAACCCCAAAAACCATAAGACCCTAAAAACCATAAATCCCTAAAAACTGTCAGAATCCCTGTAACCCTAAAAACCATAAAAATCCTAAATAATATGAAAAAACTCTAATAATTAAAAAACCCTAAAAACTCTGGAAAACCATATGTTGACCCTAAAAAACAAAAAAAAATACCCCTAAAACCCCCAAAAAAACTAAATACCCATGAAACTGAAAACCCCCCTCAAAATTCCTTAAAACCATAAAACTATTAAAAGTACCTAAAAATCCATAAAAACAAAAAAAACCCTAAAACACTAAAAACCCTTAAGAAAATGTTAAAAACCAAATAAAATTTACAACCCCCAAAAATTGAAAAACACTAAAAACTGGAAAAAAATCCCTAAAACACTAAAATCATTAAAAACACTTAAAATACATAATAACACTAAGAACCATAAAAACCCTAAAAGAGCCCTAAAAATCTGTAGAAAAGTTGAAACCCTAAAATCTACGAAAAACCCTAAGAATACATTAAAACCATAAAAACACTTTAAACCCCCCAAAACAATAAAAAAGTATAAAAACACTAAAAATACTTAAATACCCCAAAAACCCTAAATACAATTCAAACTGTAAACCACATAAAACCCCTTAAAAATGTAAAAAATATAAAAAGTCTTACAAACTCTAAAAAACACAAAAAACCAAAAAAAAAACAAAAAATCAAAAAATCCTAAAATGCTAAAACCCACAAAAAATCCATAAAAACCTAAAACCCATAAAATCATAAATAATCCCAAAAAATCCAAAAAAAAATTAAAAACCCAAAAAACCCTGACAAAAAAAACACTAAAAACCTAAAAATAGTAGAACCCCTTAAAAACCACAAAACTCCAAAACTCCTAAAAATCCCTAAAAACCCTAAAACCCATAAAAATAATAAAAATACCTAAAAACCCTATAAACGTAAAAGACACTAAAAACATAAAAACCCCTATGAAAATTTAAAAAACCAAAAAAAACATGATGCGCCTAAAAATGATAAAAATGATAAAAACCATAAAAAACCTATAAACCCTCAAAACCCTCAAAATCCCAAAAAAAACCCTAAAACCCATAAAAATCACTAAAATTCGTTGAAATCCTAAAAAACATAAAAAATTCTAAAACAAAAAATACCTAATAAATCATTAAAACCTAAAAACCCATAAACCCCCACAAAACCTAAAAATATTAAAACCCATAAAAACCCTAAAAAGATCCGAAAACTTCCCTAAAAACCATAAAACTAATTAAAAACATTAAAACCCATAGAAACCATAAAATAATTGAAATTCACTAAAAATAAATTAAACCCCTTAAAATATTAAAAATTATAAATAACATAAAAAACATAAAATCTTAAAACCCCTTCAAACCCCAAAAAATAATCACAAAACTCTTAAAAACCCTTAAAGTCCCACGTTATCGTAAAAACCATAAAATTCCCTAAAAAGCCCTAAAATACCAAAAAAAACATAAAACCCCTAAAAACAATGAAATCCCTTTAGGAAAAATTTATATCATAAAAACACATAAAACCCCTAACTACCTAAAAATGATAAGACCCCTAAAATGTCATAAAAACCTCTAAAAACCCTAAAAATCTATAAAAATCCTAAAATCCCAAAAAACAAGAAAACCCCTAAAAACCCAAAAAACCCCTATGAAAAATTTAAAAGCCTAAAACCACATAAAACCCATAAAAATATAAAAATTCTAGAAACCCTAAAATCCCCTTTAATGACCCAAGAAAACCAAACAACCCCAAGAATATTAAAACCCCCTAAAAATGAGAAAACCCCCCCAAAACCCATAAAACCCCTTAAAACCACTAAAACTCTAAAAATCATTTAAAACCCTAATTTTTTTAAAAAATTTATAAAAAATATTAAAACCCTTAAAACTCATGAAAATATAAACAAAAAAACATAAATAACCTTAAAACCCTAAACACCTCAAAATACCTAAAAACCGTAAAAAAACAAAAAAAAATCCCGAAAAATTCCTGAAAAATTCTAAAAATTTTAAAACACCATAAAAACCCATAGAAACCATTAAAAACCTAACAACACTTAATACACTTAAAATCCTAAACAATTCTTAAACCCCAAAAAACCCTGAAATACCTAGAAACCATAAAACCCCCTAAAAATCTGAAAACACCTCAAAACCACTAAAAATTATAGATACCCTTTAAAACCCTAAAAATGTTTAAAAAATCTGAAAAACAAAAAAACACCAAAAAACTCAAAAAAAACCCTTAAAACCCCAAAATCCATATAAACCCAAAAAACTCAAATATCCCTAAAACCACTCAAAATCCTATGAATCCAAAAAACCTATTAAAATTATAAAACAACCCTAAAAATAACTAAAACATAAAACCGCTAAATACCCTGAAAACCCATACAAAAACCATTAAAACCTAATAACCCATAAAACCCATAAAAATTTTATAACAATAAAAACTTTAAAACCCATAAAACCCCTCAAAATCCCTAAAAATCATAAAAAACCATAAAAATACTTAAAATCTCTAAGAATCCAAAAATCATAAAAACCCTAGAAAAACTAATAAAATCATTAAACCCAAAAAAACCCTAAAAAACCTAAAAACCTAAAAAAACTCTAAAAACCCAAAAACACTAAAACCCTCTAAATATAAAAAACCCTAAAAACCCATAAAATCTCTAAAAATCTCTAAAAATGAAAAAATAAAAAAAACACAAAAAATGCCAAAGAAAATAATAAAAAACCAAAAAAAATGTAAAACCCATAAAGCCCCCAAATAAACATAACAATGCTAAAACCCCTAAAATTCCCTAAACACACCCAATAAACTCTAAAAACCCATAAAACCATAAAAATACCAAAAACATTAAAACCCTAAAACCCCAAAAATTCCCTAAACCCCACTAAAAAAATCTAAAACCCCTTTAAACAAATAAAAACATTAAATAACTATAAAAACATTAAAACCCTAAAAAAAATAAAAAACCTAAGAAACCCAAAAGACTATAAAAAATCTAAAAACCCTAAAAATCCTAAAAACCAAAATATCCCTAAAATCCATAAAAATTAGAAAAAAGTCCCTAAAAATCCATAAAAACATTAAAACCCCATTAAAACCCCTATGGAATCATTATAATCCTAAAAAATACTTAAAACCTGTAAATAACCTAAAAAAGCTAAAACATTAAAAACCTAAACCCCCCCTCAAAGTCCCTATAAACCCAAAAAAACCTATAAAAATCCCTTAAAATCCCTAAAATCGAAAAAACTATAAAAACCCTAAAAAACCAAAAAAACCTAAAAACACATAAAAACCCTAAAACCCCATAAAAACCCTAAAAACCCATAAAAACCCTAAAAACCCATAAAAACCCCAAAACCCCATAAAAACCCTAAAAACCCATAAAAACCCTAAAAAAATAGGAACTCTAAAAACACTTTAAACCACTAAAAATGTTAAAACACTCAAAAAAACATCGAATACCCTAAAAACTAAAAAAATATGTTAAACCTAAAAAAACCATGAAATCCCTAAAATCCAAAAAAAACCCTAAACCAACTCAAATTCCCTAAATCCCCTAAAAAACCTAAAAATACTAAAATTCCGTAAAAATACAAAAAAATGTAAAACATCCAAAAAATTCCTATGAAAACATTAAAAACCTAAAAAACATTAAACCCTTAAAAACTAAAAAATGCTAAAAACCCTAAAAAACCTAAAAGACTATAAAAACCCTAAAACCCATAAAACCCATAAAAATAATAAAAACCATAATCCCCTAAAAACCAGTAAAAACCACTAAACACTCGAAACACCCTTTAAACCCATAAAAATGGGAAAAAACTCCAAAAATCTTAAAAACTCTAAAAAATCATTAAAATCCTAAAACACACAAAATACCTAAAAGCCCTAAAAACTATAAATATACTAAACACCCCATAAAAACCCTAAACCCATAAAACCCCTTAGAAAACCTTAAATGCATAAAGTCACCTAAACCCCTTAAAAATAAAAAGCGCTAAAACTCCCAAAAAAACTAAAAACCTTAAACACCATAAAAACCATCAAAATCCCTAAAAACCATCAAAAACCCCAAAAAATGCAAAAAATACCCAAAACATAAAATCCCATAAAAACCATAAAAAACATGAATAAATCCATGAAAATTAATAACCCCATAAAATCCGTAAAATCCAAAAAACTATAAAAACTCTAAAAAACACCTAAAATAACCTCAATCCCTCCAAAATCACTAAAAACCCTAAAAACCCCTAAAAACCTAAAAACCCCTAAAACTATATAAAAACCCTAAAACCCCACTAAAACTAAAAATACCTTCTAATCCCCTAAAATCATTAAAAAACTCTAAAACAACCATAAAATCCCTAAAAAACAAAATAACCCCTAAGAACCCAAAAACACATGAAAACCCTAAAACCCCCCAAAACACCTTAAAATATCTTTAAACCCAAAAAACCATAAACCATAAAAGCCCAAAAAACCCTAAAAATATAAAAAACCTCAAAATTCCATAATAAAACCTTTAAATCCAATTACTACTAATAACCCTTAAAAACCAAATAATAATGAAAACCCAAAAAAATCCAAAACAACCATAAAAGCCTAAAAACCATAAACACCCCTAAAACCCTTAAAAACCCAAAAGACCCATGTAAACCCACTAAAAACTGTTTAACCCATTTAAATACCTAAAATCATTAAAAATCGTTAAAAAACTAAAAAAACCCCCAAAAGCCAGAAAAAACAAAAAAATCCAAAAAATCCCTAAAATACAAAAAACCCCAAAAAAACCAAAAATCAAAAACCATAAGAAAACTGTAAAAACCTAAAAAAACAAAAAAACCTATAAAACTGCTAATAATTCATAAAACCCCTAAAACTCCTAAAAACACTACAAACTCTAAAGTCACTTTGAACCAATAAAAATATTAAAAAACTCTAAAAAACCATAAAACCCTAAAAAAATCAAAACCCCCTAAAAAGGAAAAGGACTATAAAAACCCCCCAAAATCCCTAGAACCTTTAAAAACTATAAAAACATTTAAAAATCCCAAAAAATACCTAAAAACATAAAAACCCCTAAAACCCATGAAAAAACATAAGAAACCCGTAAAAACTAAAAAACACTTAAAGCCCCAAAAAACCTAAAAATGATAAAAACTGTTAGAAAACCCTAAACCCCTAAAAACAATCAAAACCCCCAAAACCCGGAAAACCAATTAAAATCCTAAAAAACATTAAGAATCCATAAAAATGTAAAAATAAAAAAAACCCTGAAAACCCCTATGAAATAATTTAAATCCTAAAAAGACATAAAACCCCTAAAAACCTAGAAATGCTAAAACCTAAAAACCAAAAAAGTAGTTAAAACTCTAAAAACCCCATTAAAACCATAAAAACCCAAAAAACCGTAAGAACCCCTAAAATCCATAAAATCCAAAAAACCCACCAAAAATTGTAAAAACCATTTAAACCGATAAAAAAATTTTAAAAACACTAAAAAAATTTCAGAACCATAAAAAGTCAATAAAATCCTAAAACAGAAAAAACCATAAACCCCTAAAAACTCTAAAAATCACTAAAAATGATGAAAATCATAAAAACACCGTAAAAATGTAAAAAAACATTAAAACCCCCAAACCCCTCAAATTCCTTAAGAAAACCATAAAAACCAAAAAACACATAAAACCCCTAAAAATTATAAAAAGAATAAAAATGATAAACACCGTAAAAACCCCTAAAATAGAAAAAACTCCTAAAAACCTTTAAAATCCTAAACACCCAAAAAAACATAAAAAACCCCCCCAAGAAACTAAAAAACCCATTCCACGCCATCAAATTTTAAAATACTCTAAAAAACCATTAAAACCCTAAAAGAAATCCCTCAAACCCCTCTCCCCCAAAAAAACCATGAAACCTCCAAAAAACCCCTAGAACCCCACAAAATTTCTAAAACTCATAAAACCACATAAAAATACTAAAAATTAATAAAATATAAAAAACGTAAAATCCCTAAAACCCAAAAAAACATAATAAATTCTTCAAAACCTAAAAATACATAAAACCAAAAAAACTAAAAATTATAAAAACCCTAAAAAAACCACAGTACCCAAAGTACCGTAAAACCCTAAAACTCCCTAAAAACACTAAAAACCAAAAAATACATAAAAACAAAAAAATACCTATGAACATAAAAAACCTAAAAACCCTGAAAAAATAAAAGAAATACATGAAAAATTAAAATCACTTAAAACCCCTAAAAAATATAAAAATGATAAAATCCCTAAAATTCATAAAAAGACCGAAAAATCCTTTAAAACACCTAAAAACCATAATTCCGCAAAAAACCATAGAACCCCTAAAAACTCATAAAAAACATAAAAAAACTAAAATATAAAACCCCTGAAAACCTTGAAAACCATAAGTAAAATATAAAGACCTAAAAATAATTAAAACTCCAAAAAAAACTAAAAAAGCTAAAAAAACATAAAATACCCTAAAACACTACAAACCCTAAAACCCCAAACCCCTAAAAACCTAAAAAATGATAATTGAAATAAAATCCACTAAAAAATATGAAACCCCTTTAAAAACCTAAAAATATTAAAAAAACATAAAAATCATAACTGGATCCTAAAAACCCAAAAAAACCTTATAAACAAATAAAAACCACAAAAATTCTTAAAACCCACAAAACCCTGAGAAACTAAAAAAACACTGAAAACAAAAAAACAAGTGAAACCTTAACACCACAAAAAGACCATAAAACCCCCAAAATTTCTAAAACCATATAAAAATACCAAAAAATCTATAAAAACCCTTAAAACTTAAATCCCTAAAAACCCTAAAAACCATAAAAAAACCAAAAAATAAAAAAAACACCTAAAACCCCAAAAAACAATATAACCATAAAAACCCCTAATAACCCTAAAAACCACAAAACCCCTAAAAACCTTAAAACCCCACAAAAATGATAAAAACCTACTAAAACACTAAAAAACCTTTAAAACCATTTAAATATTTAAAGACATTAAAATCCTTAACAATGCTAAACACTCAAAAAACTATAGAAACCCTAAAAAAACTAAAAACCCCTAAACCCTCAAAAAATCAAAAAAATCCTAAAAACCATAAATCCTAAAAAATCCCTTAAACTCATAAAAACATAAAAAACTTGTAAAAACATTAAAATCCCTAAGAAAACCTTAAAACCTAAAAACACATAAATGTCATGAAAAACCTAAAAACACTATAACCCTTAACTTATAACAAACACTACAAACAATCTAAATCTACAAAAATCCTAAAAACCCAAAAAATCCAAAAAAAATCCCTAAAATCCCAAAAAAATCTAAAATCCCTAAATCCTAGGAAACATAAAACCCCTTAAAACATAAAAAATACTTTAAACACCTAAATATCATAAAAACACACTAAAAACCCTAAATGGCCCAAAAACCCCTAAAACCATAAAACCTCCTAAAACCATACAAAAAACCTAAAACCCCCTAAAAAACTAAAACCTTTAATAACCATTTAAACCCCTAAAAATTTCAAAAACACTAAAAACTATAACAACCCTAAAAAACTCAAAAAAACCCTAAAACCCCAATAAAACATAAAAACCCTAAAACCCCCAAAAAGTCATAAAATTATTAAAAACTATAAAATCCTAAAAACATTAAAATCATAAAAAATCCATAAAATGTGAAAACCCATAAAAATCACCAAAACATGAAAAAACTAAAAAAACCAATGAACCCTAAGAAAACCTTAAAAACCAAAGAATAATTAAAACCCCTAAAATCCTAAAAACCAATAAATATGAAAAAAACCCTAAAAACCCCTTAAATTGATAAATACCCATAAAACCATCAAAAAACCATAAAACCCCTAATGACAATAAAAACACTAAAAACCCATAAAACCATAAAACTACTAAAACCACTAAAAACCATTTAAACTGCTGAAAAGTTAAAAAACTATAAAAAATCAAGAATATACAAAAAAAAATCAAACAACCCCTAAGTCCCCAATAAAATCATTAAACCCCTAAAAGGTGCAAAAACCCTTAAAACCCCTAAAATAGCTAAAAACATTAAAACCCATAAAAATAATAATATATCCCTAAAATCCGTAAAAACGTAAAACTATTGAAAGCCCTTAAGAAAAAAAATTAAATACCGAAAAACTCTAAAAACCTATAAAAAACCTAAAAAATGCTAAAAACCCTAAAAAACCGAAAACCCCACCCCCCTAAAAAACCCCTAAAAGTCCCAAGAAACCCTAAAACCCATAAAATTTCCTTAAAACCCAAAAAAATATCTAAAAACATAAAAAACCATAAAAATCCATAAGAAAACCCTAAAAACTATAAAACACTTAAAACACTTAAAAATGAAATATATGCTAAAAATCGTAAAAAACACTAAATAACCGTAAAAACCATTAAAACCCCTAAAAGCCATTAAAAACCCTAAAAACCTATAAAAATCCTGATACCAAAAAAATATTTAAATAATTTAAACATCTAAATGTGAAATATATATATATATATATAAACCTTTAAAACCCAAAAAAACTAAAAAACCCCCAAAACCATGAAGACACTAAAAGCCCTAAGTGCACTCAGAATCCCTAAAGTCCTTAAAAAACATAAAATCACAAAAAATCCCTAAAAATACCTAAAAGTTGAAGAAACCCAAAAAACCCAAAGGAAAACATAGAAACCTAAAAACACTTAAAATGCCACAAAACTAAAAAATGACTAATACCTTAAAACCCCTAGAAACCATAATAAATTCCTAAAAATTCCTAAAAATAGTAATAACATTAAAAATCCTAATATCCCATAATAATACCTTATAATCCATAAAATAATTAAAACCCAAAAAAACTAAATAATGCAAAATATCCTAAAACTGAAAAGACCCTAAAATCCCTCAAAACCATAAAAACCATAAAACCCTAAAAACCATAAAAACCCAAAAGCACTATTAAAACCCTAAAGACTCTAAAAAAATTAAAAAACCTTAAAAAATCATAAATCCCCTAAAAACTCAAAAAACCCTAAAAACCCATAAAAACCATAGAGCCCAAAATAAACCATTAAAACCCTCAAAAATCCATACAACCCTAAAACCTATAAGACTCCTAATAAAACATTAAAACTCTTAATAATATAAAAAAATCTAAAAAAACTTAACCCCCCTATGAAAAAATTAAAAATCTAAAAACCCTTAAAACTACTAAAAAACAAAAAACCACTAAAACCCCTTATGACCATAAAATCATCAAAACCCATCTAAATTCATAAAAAACAAATAAACATAGAAATCCTAAAAAACCATAAAATTCTTTAGAAACCTAAAAATCCCAAAAAAACCAAGAAAATAATAAAACCCTAAAAAAACTTACAACCCCTAAAGACCTAAAAAACATGAATAACCCTAAAAACACTAAAAACCATAAATAATATAAAAACAAATAAAATCCCTAAAAAATATCAAAAAAAATTAAAAATACTTAAAATTCCTAAAATCTATAAAAACATAAAAAACCCAAGTAACCATGAAAAATTCCATGAAAACCTGTAAAAACTAAAAATAATTAAAACTCCTAAAATCTTAAATAATGCTAAAAATCCTTAAAAATCAAAAAAACCCTAATACCCATAAAAACCGATAGAATCCCATAAAAACCATAAAACCCCAAAAAATACATAAAAACCCTACAAACCCATTAAAAACTATAAAAAAACATTAAACCCCAAAAAATATTAGAAACAATAAAAAACCATAAAAACTACGAGAAATTAAAAAAACCATAAAACTGAAAAAACAATAAAAACACTAAAATTAATAATAACCCAAACCCCTCAAAATCCCAAAAAACCCTAAAAACAATAAAAATCCTAAAAAAATACATACAAATTCTAAAAAATAAAAACCTTAAAAACCCTAAAAACTATAAGAAAACATAAAAAACCAAAAAACACATAAAATCCATAAAAAACCTTAAATCCCCAAATAACCCAAAACCCTCAAAATCCATAGGAAACCTAAAAAACGATAAAATTCCGAAAACCCCCTAATAATACATGAAAATATAAAAAAACCTAAAAAAACTAAAAAATACCAAGAAAACCATAAAACCACATAACTATTAAGACCACCCTAAAAACATAAAAAACGCTAAAGACACTAAAAATCTTTTAAGGGACCCGAAAACCCAAAACCCCTCAAAACCCATAAATCCCCTAAAAATTGTACAAAACTATAAAACCCCATAAAACCCCTAAAACCTCATTAACAACCTTAAAAACTGTTTAATCCCCGAAAAACATTCAATAACCCTAAAAAAACTTTGAAACCCTAAAAAATCTAAAACCTTCAAAATCCCAAAAAACAATAAAAACCATAAAATCCTAAAAAATCCCCAAAATTCAATAAAAACATAAAA
This sequence comes from Viscum album, assembly GCA_963277665.1. Taxonomy (NCBI): domain Eukaryota; kingdom Viridiplantae; phylum Streptophyta; class Magnoliopsida; order Santalales; family Viscaceae; genus Viscum; species Viscum album. Next base: position 1,588,716,827 of record OY728121.1, on the reverse strand, counting down.
ACCAAAAAAATCTTGAAACCCCATAAGAAAACCTTAAATACCTAAAAACACTTGAAACCACTAAAAACCAAAAATCACTAAAAACCCTAAAAAATAGAAAAACCCTCAAAATCCATAAAACCCTAAAATATATTAAAATCCTAAAAAACCTTAAAATTTGAAAAAAGGTAGAAACCCTAATACCCATGAAATAAACTTAAATCCTCTAAAAATATAATAATTTATTAAAACCTTAAAAATTCGTTAAAAACCTAAAAATAACTAAAAACATAAAAACCCCAAACCAACTAATACTATAAAACCCCTTCAACCCTTAAAAATGTCAAAAACCCTAAATAATCTTCAAAACCCTTAAAACTCAACCCCCCCCCCCAAACCAAAAACCTAAAACCCCATAAAATCTATAAAAACCATAAAATCCTAAGAAATCCCTTAAAATCCTAAAAAAACATAAAAACACTAAAATCCAAAAAAAACGCTAACATAACATTAAAAACCTAAAAACACTAAAAAATCCCCAAAACCCATAAAATCATAAAAATTATTAAAAACCGTAAAACACCCCAAAATCCAAAAAACACCTAAAAACATTAAAATTCCTAAAACCCTAAAAACTATGAAAACCTTAAAAACCTAAATTCACTTAAAGCCCCTAAAACATCAAGATACTAAAAAACCTAAAACCCCCTAAAACCCTTCTAAATCCATAAAAAACCTAAAAACACCTAAAAATAATAAAAATTCCGTATACATGCCAAAATATGTAAAAACCCCTAAAACCCTAAAAACCATAAGAAAACCTCCAAAACGAAATATAATTTAAACCCCCCAAAAACATAAAAACAATTACAATCATAGAAATACCATAAAAGACACTAAAATCCCAAAAAACCATAAAACCACAGGAAACACATAAATACCATAAGATCATAAAAAATAATTAAAATCATTTAATCCCCAAAAAATAGTAAAAAAATATAAAAAACCAAAAACACAAAAATTTAAAAATATACTTAAAACCCCAAAACACATAAAATCCCCAAACCCCTAAAAATACTAAAAACCCTTAAATTCCCCAAAAAATCCTAAAAACTACAAAAAACCTAAAAAATCCCAAAAATCCCAAAAATCATAAAAACCCAAAAAAATAATAAAACGATTAGGAAAACCATAAAAATAGAAAAACATAAAAAAACTTAATGACATAGAAAATTATAAAACCCTAAAAAACCATACAAACCCTAAAACCCTCAAAATAAACAAAAATGATAAAATCTGATTAAAATCCTAAGAAATTCTAAAAAATCCCTAAAAAGATAAAAACCCCTAAAACCATTAAAATCCTGAAAAATACATAAAATATCTAAAAACTTAAAACCCCTTATCACCATAAAAAACCCCTAAGAAGACATAAAAAACTGAAAAATTCATAAAAAACTAAAAATGCTAAAAACCCCTTCAAACCCACAAAACCCTTACAAACCCTAAAATCCATAAATATCATATAAAATCCCAAAAATCCAGAAAAATGTAAAGAACCCCATTAAATCCTTGAAAACCACTAATAAAACCATAAAAACCTAAAACCAACTAAAACCCCAAAAAACGTAAAAATCCTAAAACCGTAGAAATCCATAAAAATCCTAAAAACCCATAAAAATCCTAAAAAACCACTAAAAATCAATAAAAACCTAAAACCCCCTAAAAACCATGGAAAACCCTAAGGAAAACATAAAAACCTAAAAATTCTTAAAACCCCTAAAAACATAAAATTTGTTAAAAACCCTAAAAAACCCCTAAAACCCTTAAAGGCCCTAAAGACCCTAAAATCCTCTAAAACCCATAAAGCCCATAAAACCAATAAAAAATAAAAACACATAAAGACACATAAAACCACTAAAAACCACTAAATTTTCCAAAAACCCTATAATACCCTAAAGATATTAAAAAAATCTTAAAACCATAAAGCCCTAAAAACTCAAAAAATAACCTAAAAGCACAAAAAAACCAAAAAACCCCTAAACACCCCTAAAAACAATTAAAATCCCATAAAACCAATAAAAATATTTTAAAACCCCAAAAAATCCTCCAAAGAATAAAAACTTCTAATTGCCCTCAAAACCCCTAATAGCAAATTAAAAAACTAAAATAACTTAAAACCAAAAGAAAAAATAAAAAAAATAAAAACATTAAAAACAAGAAAAACACTAAAAATATTCAAAATCCTGAAAATCATGAAATAAATAAAAATCCTAAAAATTCCCTAAAAATACCTGAAAATGTAAAAAACCCTAAAACCCTAAAACCCTTGAATGTCCCCAAGAAATCATTAAAATATAGAAACACATAAAATCAATAAAAACCTAAAAACCCTAAAACCCCCAAAAACCCGATATCCCCAAAACCCCCTAAAACCCAGTAAAAACCTATAAAAACCTAAAAAGTCACTAAATGATCTCAAAAAGTATTAAACCCATAAAAATATTTAAAAAAATTCTAAAAACCATTAAACCCCTAAAAACTCAAAAAAACATAAAATCTCACAAAATTCCATAAAAACCCTAATTATCCAAAAGCCGCGCAGAATCCCTAAGAACCATAAAAATACCAAAAAACCCCAAATATTACCTAAAAAAGTAAAAACCCTAAAAACCTTGTAAGGCCGTAAGAAAAATATAAAATCAAAAAGAAACTTAAACCCCTAAAATATTATTAAAACCCTCAAAATCCCTAAAAACCCTATGAACCATAAAGATCCTAAAATAAAACTAGAAATCCCTAAAAACATAGAAATACCAAAAAACCCTGAAAACCCCTTAAAAACTAAAAACACTTAAATTATATAAAAATGGTAAAAACCCTAAAAATCCAAAATAAATTAAAAACTCTAACAGCCCCTAAAGGAGATGGAAGCGCACTCCCCCAGCTCTCCCTCTCCATTGATTATTCTCCTATGGTTTCTCCTGGATTCTTCTAGGGTATTAGGCTATGTATCATCACTTCTTTCAGGTTTTCAGCGAAGGTGTGCTCTGGAGGCACCCCTTAATCTCAAGGCGGCATTGGTTTCCTGTTTTTGGTGGCATTGACTTCCCCAGGTACTATCTTTGCTCAAGATTTTGGCCTCTGTTCTAGGTGGGGATTGGATTATGTGTGATCCATCATCGACAACTATGTAGGCTACGCAGTTTGCTGGGATATCTGGTCAGTTTGTTTTGGTATGTGACATCGCAGATGGATCCTTGGAAGCTTGAAACCCTTCTAGACATCAGCTGTGGATCGGGGTCGAGATTGTTGATTTGGGGCTTCTATAGACAGTTTAGTGTCTTCAAGGGATTCAACAATAGAGAGGGTTCCAGTGGAAGCCTAGGATTTGTCCTCTTCTATGGTTGATCGTCTCTTCCAGTTTGTTGCCTTGGGTTTCGATTTCTTCTCTAACAACGATCTGGTATGTTGCCTCTTCTGCAGTGTTGATCCTATGATTTTTATTTAATTATGGTGCATTGGTGAATCATGGATTCAATATTCTGGTGCTTATTGGGTGCATGATTCGTCAGCACTATTGGATTCTTTTGTTGGTGGTTGGGTATGTTGGTTGGTCTATGCATTTGGTTAGAGGTTTTCGGTTTGAGTTTCTGGTTGAGATGGCTCTGCTTTATTCGACTTTTTTGTTGCTGCTGTGTAAATTAGCATGTGCCAATGTGAGAGATTGGTTGTGTGTTACTACGAGTTTATGAGGTGTGAAAGGATTTTCTGGTTGTTAGAAACTATGGCACTCGATGCTTCTTTCTTCTAGGTTGGGATGTAATGAAGCTATTGGTTCTGGTCTTGGGGGCTGGTGGCCCTGTGTTGTTGGTTGTACTTCTAGGGGTGTTATGATGAATGCAGGAACTATTGTTCCAGTTTTGTTTTACATTGAATGGGTGTTTTTGGGTGCATGTTTGTGGTTGCTGGATGATATTTGGCTTGGAATTGATAGTTGATAGATGCTACGCTGCTGGTTATTGGAAGTCGCATTTCTTGAGAACTCGAGGTGGTGGGTGTTCGATGATTTTTATGGTTGTGGTGATTGTAATTGGTGATGCTGGTTACTAGTACTAAAGTGGGGTGCTGGAAGATGTTTGGTGATCGAAAGAGGTGCTGGTTGTTTGGAAATGAGGTCCTAGATCCTGTTTTCTATATGGGTAGGATGTGATAAAGCTACTATTTATGATTTTAGTATTGGTGGTTATGTGTTGCTGGAAGTGAATATGCTTGGCAAGGAGGTGATGGATGATGAAAAATGTGATACAAGTGCTCGTTGTGGGTTAGCTATGAGATGATGATGGAGATGATTCTTTTTTTCTTATTTCACTTCTTTGGTGTGCCTTTTGGGGTTTTTTGGGACTTTTAGGTTTTGTGGGGGTGTCCATGTTTTTTGGGTGTGGGTTGATTGACCCTGCCCCTCCCATGTGTGCAGGGTCTTTTTTTCTAATAAATTTTGTTGGCCAGGAATAGGTTGTCCTCAAACGTTCCTTTCCCAAAAAAATGGTAAAATCCCTAAAACCCCTAAAAGGCCCTAAAAACCATAAAACCCCTAAAACCCCCTAAAACAGTAAAAACCCTAAAATCCATAAAAACCTAAAAACCCACTAAAAACTCTAAAAAAACATTAAACCCGTAGAAATTTAAAAAGGATATAAAAAACCATAAAATCAATAAAAACAAAAAAGAAACCCCCAAAAACCCCAAAATAACCATAAAAACTCGAAAAACATTAAAAACCCTAAATCCCATCAAAATCCCAAACAACCCTAAAACCCGTAAAAAATTAAAAAAGATCTAAAAATCCCTAAAAATGTAAAAACCCAAAAGAAACCCTAAAACCCATAATAAAACCATAAAAAACCTTAAAACACTTAAAACCTTTAAAAACCCTAAAAACACTACAAACACTAAATACCTGAACAACCCTAAAACCCCTAAAAACATAATGAAACTTCTAAAAACTGTAAAAAATCTAAAATAAAAAAACCCTAAATCTAATAAATACACTAAAACCCTTTAAAATTCATAATGTTTTAAAAAAAACCCTAGAAACCCTGAAAACCCCTAAGTAGGCCATAAAAACATAAAAACTGAAAAATACATAAATATTAAAAAGCCTAAAAACCGTAAAAATCCCTATGAAAAACAATAACACCTAAAAACAATGAAAACCCATAAAATTTTAAAATGAAAAAACACTGAAAAAACCTAAAAAATCCTAAAAATACCTAAACCGCCTAAAAAACATAAAATACTAAAGAATCCAAAAAATACCTAAAAATATGAAAACACCTAATAACCAAAAAAACTGCTTAGAAACCATAAAAATATAAAACACATAAAACCCCTAAAATCCTAAATTTTTTGAAAACTATAAAAAACCCTAAAAATACCCCCAAACCACTAAAAATAATAAAAACCCATAAAAACATAAAACCCCATAAAAACCTATCGAATCCCTAAAAACCACTAAAAACACTAAAACCACATTAAACCTATAAATGTTAAAAAACACTAAAAACCAAAAGAAATCAAGAAAACTAATAAACTGTAAAACCCCCCAAAACCATAAAACCATAAAAACCTAAAAACCCCAAAATCTCCCAAAAAACCTAAAAACACATAAAAATAATTAAAACGGCACTAAAATTCATAAAAATGTAAATAACCCTAAAAATATTATAAAAAACCTAAAAACCCTTAAAGCCCTAAAAACCTTAAAAATGCAAAAATCGAAAAAAACTCTTAAAAATCCCTAAACCCTAAAACCCCTCAAAATATCCAAAAACCATAAAAATTGTAAAAAACCTGAAAAAATCCCTAAAATCCATAAAAATGTAAAAAACTATAATACCCCAGAAAACACCTTGGAAAATCTTAAAAACCTAAACACACTTAAAACCCCTAAAAACCTAAAAACAATAAAAACCTAAAAAAACCTAAAAGACCCTAAAAACCCCAAAACCCCCTAAATTAATAAAAACCATTAAATATCATAAAAACCCCTAAAAACATCTAAAGAATCTTAAAAAAATTTAAACACCTAAAACAATAAAACCTCTATAATACCATGAAACCCATAAAAACATAAAATAAAAAACCCCAAAACCATAAAGAAAACCCAGAACCCCAAAAACTCCTGAAAAACCTCAAAAACCATAAAAACACTAAAAATCCATAAAACTCTTAAAAAAGATCTAAAAACCAAAATAAAATTTAAAAAACTCAAAAAACCCTGAATATAACTATTAAAACATTAAAAACCTAAAAACACATAAAACCCTTAAAAACCCTAAAAACCCCAAATGCGTTAAAACCCCTAAAAACCCTGAACATCCATAAAAATCATTAAAAAATGTAAAAACTGTAATAATTATAATAAATTTGTTAAAATCACTAAAAATGTAGAAAAACCCATAAATGTTATAAAAACCCCAAAGAATAACATAAAACACTAGAAAAGGTAAAACCTTTAAAAACCCTAAAAAAATGTTTAAAAAATAAAAAACTCCCAAAATTCCTAAAAACTGAAAAAATAATAAAAACCAAAAAATCCCTAAAAACAACAAAAAAGTAAAACACCCTAAAAATCTATATGAAAACCTTAAAAACCTAAAAAAAACTTAAAACCCCTATAAATCAAAAAATGGTAAAAACCTAAAACCCCTAAAGACCCTAAAAACCAAAAAACCCTAAAAACAATAGAACCTCTAAAACATTAAAATCACTAAAACCCTATAAAAAACACTAAAAACACTAAAACCTCAAAAAACCCATTAAACCCCAATTTTTTTTTAAAAACTGTAAAACCCTAAAAATTCTTATAAAAATAAAAATCCTCAAAGCACCAAAAAGACATAAAAACCCAATAAATTATAACAAAACCCACAAAATCCCAAAAACAAAAAAAAATAATAAAATAAAAAATCTCTAAAAATGTTAAAAATAGTAAAACCAATGAAAACCCATAAGAAAACATTAAATTCCCAAAAATTGTTAAAACCTCTAAAAATATAAAAAATTCTAGAAACCTTAAAATCATAATAATCCTAAAAATCCCTAAAAATCACTAAAAACATAAAATACCTGAAAAACCATGAATACCCTTAAGAAAAATATAAATCCCTGACAACACATAAAACCCCTAAAAAAATAAAAAATCAAAAAAATTCTTAAAAAAAATAAAATACACAAAAAATCACTAAAACCCTTTAAAAACACTAAAACAACTTAATATCCATAAAATCACATAAATCCCTAAACCACTAAAAACTATAAAACCCCTTAAAAACCCTAAAAACATTAAATAATTATAAAAAACATTAAATCCCATAAAAACTCAAAAAAATATAAAAACCCAAAAAATTATAAACACCCTAAAAACCAAAAGAACCCCTAAAAATCACTAAAACCATAAAAACCATAAAAATTAAAATAATTACAAAAAATCTATAAAAATGTAAAAAACCCTAAAACCCCTAAAAACACTAAGAAACCTCAAAAACCCAAAAAACTCATAAAACCCCTAAGAACAAAAAAAAAGTTAAAAACCATAAAAACTTATAAAACCCAATAAACCATAAATATGATATCCTCTTAAAACCATTAAAATCGTAAAAATCCCAAAAAAGTAAAGAAAAATATAAAAAACACTAAGAAAACCATAAAAACCAAAGAAAAACATAAAACCCCAAAAGCATCAAAAATTCTAAGAAACCCTAAAAATTATAAAAACCTAAAAAACCCCAAAAAACATAAAAACCTATAAATATCTTAAAACCCAAAATCTCCAGAAAAACATCAAAAAATAAATTATTTAAAACCCCTTGAAACCTCTAAAACATTAAAATCTCTAAAAAATATTAAAAACCATATAGAAACTAAAAAAACATAAATATCCAAAAACTATAAATATCCTAAAGTCCATAAAAACCCTTAAAACCCTAAAAATCCTTAAAACCCACAAAATTCCTAAAACCCCCTAAGAATCACTAATATTTTAAAAAATTGTAACACTATTGAAAACAACTATGATTTCCTTAAATACAAAGAAACATTTAAAACCCCTAGATAACTAAAAAACTAAAAACCCTAAATACTCTAAAACCCTAAAAACTAAAAAAACCCTCAAAATCCCTTAAAACCCTAAAAAGCATAAAAATACTAAAAAAGGAAAAAAAATCCTACAAACGAAAAAAACCATGAAACCCTAAAAATATAAAGAAAAACATAAAAAACTAAAACTAGTTAAAACCCCTAAAAATGTAGAAAATAAAGAAAACCCTAAAGACCCTTAAAACCCTCGAAATATCTAAAACACATGAAAAATACCAAAAATATTAAAAACCCAAAAAAGAAAACAAATAAAAAATATAAGAACCGTGAAAAACTATAAGAATATCTTAACAAACTAAAAACACATAAAACCCATAAAACCCTAAAAAAGAGCAAAAACTAATAAAACCCCCAAAAATCCCATAATAACCTAAAACCCTTAAAAACCATAAAACCCTAAATCCCTTAAAAAATTAGATCCCTATATAATCTCTAACCCCCCCTAAAAACTCTAAAAACAACATTAAACACCTAAAAAAATTAAAAACTCAAAAAAAACATTAAAAACCTAAAATCCTAAAAAACCCTAAATACCCAAAAAACCCTAAAAATCTTATAAATCCCTAAAATCACTCAATATACATAAAAAACCTATAAATCCAAAAAAATCCTAGAAATTCCTTAAAAATAACTAATTACACTAAATCCCCAAAAACACTGAAAAACTATTCAGAAAACCTTAAAACCTAAAAATAATTAACACCCTAAAATCCAAAAAACACTAAAAACCTTAAACATTCTCAAAATCGCTAAAACTTATAGAAAACCCTTAAAAATCCTAAAAGATCTCTAAAAATCCCAAATAATGTAAAAAAATATAAACACCTTAAAAACCCCTAAGAAAACCTTAAAAACCTAAAAATAATTAAAACATGTAAAAACTAAAAAATGCAAAAAACCTATTAAACATAAAACCCCTAAAAATAATTAAAACGGCAAAACAAAAATAAAAACCCTCAAAAACTAATAAAAACTATAGAAACCATATATACCCCAAAAAACATAAATAAAAATCTCCAAAAAACCATAAGAACCCTAAAAACTCAAAAACCCCGTACAACTTCAAAAACCCATAAATAATCCTAAAACTCTGAAAAACCCTAAAACCCTAAAAACCCTAAAACCCTAAAAACCCATAAAATCCTTTGAAACCCCAAAATATCCCTAAAAATGTAAAAACCCGAAATCCTTGGAAAACCCCTAAGATATCCTTAAAAACCTAAAATAATTAAAACCTCAAAAAACCAAAAAAACTAAAAACCATGAACCTATAACCCTAAAAAATTATAAAACCCCTAAAAATCCCTAAAAACCATAAAAACATTAATTCATGAAAAATTGATAAAAATATTAGAAAATATAAAAAACACAAAAAACCATGGAAACTGCTGTTGACACTCCTTTTTCGTCACAGACTCCAAAGGAATGGAAAGGGAAATGACTTAGCACAAATTGATCCATCCTTTGAAGAAAATATCAAAAATCGGGAAAGGGATGAACAACGAGAAGATTGCCCATAAGTCGCACAAATTTCCTCATAATCATGCAAGTCCACTTGCGTGACCAAATTGATCACCGCCAGGGGTCTTCTCCTGCCTATAAATAGACCCTATGGGCCCCCATTCGAGGAGGATTTTTTTTCCAAAAACTCAGATTTGAGCTCCCGGCGCCCTAGTCTCTTCTCAAAGCTTCTGAAACACTTCTAAGGTAATTTCTTACCTAGAATGGAAGATCTAAAGAGGGGGAGGAAGGCCTAAGTGTTGAAACTCATCAACACTTGCACGCCTAGGTGGCCAGCCCTTAAGGGAAATGGCCACACTTGCGCGCTGCCTTACTCCTTCAATAGAACTTGCGCGCCCCTCTCCGGGAATAACCTCAACAGGTTTCTAAAGGCCTTAAACAAAAGTCGCTCAAGTATTACCTTGCTAGTTGAACACCATGCAAGTACCAAACTTGTCGTGTAGGTATACCTGCGCGACCAAGACTTGCGCGCCCACGCAGTACCTGCGCGCCTGCCAGGACTTGCGCGCCCCTACCTTTTTGGGTGCCCTTTTTGCCCATTTTACCCCTCTTAAGCCATTACACCTTTCCTATTCAAGATTCAGTCTTCAAGACACTCTTCAAATCCATTTATAGCATGATTTCTTGATTTTACTTCCTGATCTGAAAGGAATTCTGTGGAATATCTCTTAAAACCTAGTGATTTATACATCTTTATGTCACTAAAGATTGATATTTCATTCATTTAACCTCATCCTTTATGTTGAGAGAATCCTTAACCTGGGTCTCCTTTTCAGTAGCCAATCCCCAGTCATAAGTCCTCTAATTTGGGCATCCTCTTTAAGAGTAAGCCCCAAGTCCTCTAATTTGGGCATCCTCTTAGGAGTAAGCCCCAGATCCCCTAACCCGGGTTTCCTTTCCAGGAATAAGCCCCAGTCTCAAATATGGGAATCCTCCTTAGGAGTAAGCCACAAGTCCTCTAATTTGGGCATCCTCTTAGGAGTAAGCCCCGGTCATAATTCTTAACTTGGGCATCTTCCTTAAGAGTAAGCCCCAATTCTTAAAATTCCCAAATCTGAGCATCCTCCTTAGGAGTAAGCCTTAGTTCCCTAATTTGGGCCTCCTTTTCAGGAGTAAGCCCCAAGTTAGAGTATTCAAAATCTCCATGAAGCACATATACCTTTATGGACCCTGTTCTAGGATTTCTTCCCTAAAGTAAATCCTAACCTTCATTTATTTGGGCAGTCATACATACATAAGCCCCACATTATTTCTTATGATTGCATCTTTCAGGGCACAATTGTCTAATTTTTACCAATACCTATTGTTTCTCACAACGAGCATGACTCACGTGAGCTTAGAGTGTAAAAGTAATTGTGAAAACCTTCTTTGAACCATCAATCATAAACATCATACTCCCTTAATCGAACTACATGGGTTCTGATTCCTTTTCCTAAATAAAGGATATGTAGGTAGCCCATCTGCAGGTTCGATCCCAACTCTAAAATAATCCATGTCCTTCTGAATGATAATAAACTTCAAGTGCCCCACTGAGTGGCTTTAAAACCAGAAAGGTCATCATAATGACCAAGAGACTTCTATATAAATGTGTCGAAGGGTACCATTGACTAAGAATCTCTAATAAATACAGATGATTCTCTATCGATGAAGAACCTCGAATAAATATAAAAGATTCTGTAAATTTCCTACATATTTGATCATTGATTGTCAGATCTGAATGAAAGCTCATTTTATACTTGGTAATGTAATAAGGATTCACGAACATAACTTAAATCTATGAAGAGTGTCCCGGAGTAGACAATAATTCCCCTTAAAAAATGTGTGATGAGTCCGACCTCCCATCCTCTCGACCAATGAAATTTCCTAAGTCTCATCAGTCCACAAACTAATGATCACCTACCTTTAGAAATTAGGTCCTAATGGATGTGGAATCATTGGGTGTTTCCGGTTCTACGAACAAACCCGTTAGAAATTGATCGGAATGATTGAACCTCCCATCAAGGCGGTCATCCCCGAATTCTGAGGGAAACAAAAAATGGGGAACCCGACGTGAATCCTTAACCAAGTTAAAATGATGTTTTACCTATTTGTTAGGCCCCTTTTTAAAACTCAATGAGAGGGCCAAGAAAAACAATCATTGACATATGTTCTCATCCAAAAGATGTAGTAGCTGAATTTATCTTGATTACGTCTGTTATATCAAACATGCACTCTTTTTCCAAGATCTTCTGCATTTCTAGAATGGCTGCTCTCAAGTTCGCACCTGTGAATACTGCCGCTGCAAATGCCACTGCTGCTACTCATGCTGGATCATCGTCCGCTCTTAGGATGTTATCACCTACTCAGTATCTTCAACGCTGGGTATCAAATGCACTGGTTAAGGAGTACCATCAACACGGTACCATCTCAACTCTGGAGACTACCCGACAAGCCCTCCATGTAAACAACTCACATCGGTCGTCCGGATAATGACGACCAGTGATCAAGAAACAGGCGGTGCTGACTACCGTCTACAACCATTTTGGGTCATTATCCCCGAAACGCAATCACCATTCTCTCCCTTATTCTGGGGAGGTGAATGAGCAGGTCCCTCAGGACCTTAATTCAAACAGACAGGAGTCCTTCCTGAGGGATCCCACCCACAATCGCCACCAGACTCGTGTGAAAGTACGCCCTCAACATGATGAGGGTACCGACTCCAGGAATTCAGCTCAGGTTCCTCGAACTCGAGCAAGCAAGACGAACCACCAGAGGCAGAATCCGGTCAACAGTGAGTAGGTTCTCATCTCTGCCATCTCCGGAGAAGTCCACCAACCTAACCTGGTGGAAAGCAACGAGCAGGCACATACACCTGCCCATTTTAAACCCGCTGTCCAGCAGACTCGTCTGGCAGCATCACGCCAATCCTGCCCGGCAATTCCGGCGGAGTACTATAGGCAGGAACATACACATAAATCTATCCCTACCAGTAGAGTGATATATCAACAATTCACTCCATAACAGACACACACATCTGTTCTAGTCCAAGAGGGTTATGGGGCATACTCCCCCATATCATACGGACAACCAAGTCAGGCACATACACCTGATTTGAGAGGGGATCGTCAGCCTAACCTGGACATCTTTCCTGATCAGGCACATACACCTGCTCAGAGTAGACACTTTCATTAACAAGTGTTTTCTAAGGTGAGAAAGAATGCATCTAAGAAAAAGACCCACCCAGCACAGTCAGGAGATAAAGATCCAATCTGTAACAAGTCCTTGCTCGATGCTGGAGTTCTTGAAGCCCTCAGACAATTATCGTTTGGAATTAAATATTCTACTCCCTCAGTTCCCAATAGTGGGAACATTAATTCCAAAGGTCTTCAACAAACACTTCCTCGTGAAGTCTTGCTTCATGAAAATTCGGTTGATCTCGAAGTTTCATCTTCAGATGAGAGCCACAAGAACCCTCTATGTGGTCAAAAGACCAAGGAGCAAGAGATTTCTTCTTTTGTTGTAAACCATTATGGGGGTGCTCCCCATGATGATGAATTTCGCTAGGAAAGTCCTCTCCGCAGCAGTGATGCACATTGCCCAGAAAATTCTCTAGTGGACAATGTAGTGCCGAGAAAGCCCTCTTATCTTGAGGCACTTTCAAATGAGAAACCAGTCATGTATGAAGCTTCATCGCTAGTAGGTGAAATACTTTCTCAATCAGAAGATATCCCAGGGTGTAGGTCATTCTCCGAACCACCCCTAAGTCATGCATCTTCTAGTTTGGTCAATGATTTCTCTACCAATCCTGTTGAATCTAGTGAAGCAACAAGGAAACACCAACTCTGGTCAAATCAGGTAGAAGAATCTTCATCAAATGATAAAGAGGAAATACTGAATATGAGAAAACAACTGGCGAAAGGTGAAGTGCCAGTCATGTTTTGGCCTATGGCTGACTCTCAGTATAATATTCCAGAAATGTTGACGGAAGACGAAATTCATGATATTCGTCTCAACATATGGAAAACTCTTTGTCAGTTAAAATAGAAAGTATTATCTTATGATGAATATGAAAATCATCTTAAGATAATAGAAGGGTTATAACGTCAGATTGATTTGGTGTCTCTATCAGTCTCTCGATATCCGAAGGCTGAAAAGCAGCCCAGAGCCCTTCAACGATCATGATTTGGCGCACTAAGAAGATTGCGTCAATTAATTTCTAATGCCCCATCTGTTATTCATGTCAGAGGATGGGGTGTTCATGGAGCACTGCATTTCACGGTGCTCTCCAGTCAGCAAAGCCCGTCGAAAATGGCCTCATGCAATGTTATTGCCCATGGTCGGCCACAGTCCATGTGATTTGTTTGTAATCAAAAGCTTTCCCAAGAACAGGCTTCAACTAGTTCCTCTCAAAATAAAGAATACAGAGAACAATTTGTTTAATTACTCTTGCATCAAGCAAATGAGAATATTGAACAGGCCTCTCTTTTGGAGCAAGCACGTCACCAAGTGACAGAAGTGTCGGAAATCATCCAATGGTCTTTTGAACTGGGTGATAAAAGTGGATACAGGTTAATGCATCCTACTAATTTCCGAACTAAGGTTCTCAAGATCAGGACTTTCAATAAAGTCTTAGACATAGCATGTCAAGAGCCACCCCAGCTTGCCAGACTGGAAACTCTTTTAAACCAACCCTCAGAATCACCAAATAGGTTCCGAGGAGTTGAGCGGGAACAACAGTAACAGCCCCAGTCCACTGGACTGGGGACTTTTTCAAATCATCAATCCCCTCCTTAGAGAAATTCGGTCTTTTCTCGATTGGGGAAGAAACCTCAAGAGGAACGAAGAGCCAAATTATCAGGAGATTCCCTCCAAATTACAGTTCGTCAAGATGTTCCTGAAGGATCGAATCAACAAAAGGCAATGTCTGATCAAAGACAAGGAAGAAGACAATATCACAGAAATGCTGATAGAAGGGATGCGATGAGTTATGCATCGATTAATGTCATCAATTCCGTTGATGCTGATCCACTAGATGAGGCTCACTCAAGGGACTCAGATTAAGAGGTTCCTGCTCAAGAAGATGTACGCACCGGCACAAATGAAGAAGGTGTGCATAAATGAAGTCAAAGGATTACTCAGAACTTAAGTAATCCTTCGAGTAACCCACTTCCCCCTCTCTGAAAATGATCCAAAAAAGGAAAGGGAAAGAACCAGGTTACATATCCTTCATCTGGAGAAGGTCAATCGCTCTCGCTAGAGCAGAGGTTTGCACAACAGGATGAAGAAATGAAGGAATTAAGAAGGTTGAATACAGAACTACTTCAAAGTTGTCTTCTTCTTAAGCATGCTGGAGTCAGTCAGCCAAATCAATTTGTTGTAGCTACTGAGATGGATCAAGAATATCCTCCTCTATCAGTACACCCTCACAGGTCTAATCCTACGGGTCAAGTGCAACAACGATTGGTAGTGCTACCATTATTTGCAGCACCAATCGCCACATCTGTCCAAGCCCCAGTCATTGCACCTACCCAAGTCCAAGTTCAATCGGATGTTTCTCAAAAGTTAATAACTACTATTGAGTCATTAACAACACAGTTAGAAACTATGTAAGGGAAGCGTGCGCATGTTCAACCAGAAAAGAATGTTTACCCTAAATGGGTAGATTCAATTTCTCCTCCATCCGGTTTTGGGAACCCTGTATTACTTATTTTCAATGGATCAAGCGATCCGGAACAACATTTGATGCATTACGTGTCTTGTTGTGATCCTATGATGGGAACTCCGGAGTAGCAAGAAGCGGTGAAACTCAGATGCTTTGTACAAACCTTACAAGGACCAGCTTTTGTTTGGTATACAAGCATTCAATCCTGGTCAATTACCGGATGGGAGGATATTCGCCAAAAATTCCTCCTTCAGTTCAGCTCATCTTTGCCAAAGACAATTGTTTTCAATCTTACAAACTGTAAGCAAAGGTAGAATTAAAGAGTCTCTGATTTCATTGCTCGATGGAAGGGATTAACATATTCCTTGAGTTTAGCACTCCCTCAAGAAGAATTGTTTCCAATCTAGGTGGCAAATCTGTGTGACGAATTATGCACTCCATTAATCCCTATGAAATACACCAGAGGGTTTCGAGACCTTACTTCAATCGCACATAAGATTTAAGATTCCCTTATACAAGCTAAGGCTAAATCTTGTGTAATTCCATCAGCTCCAGGAAGGAGAATGGGTAAAGCAGAAACTGCTACAGTTATTCTTAAACAAGCGCATGTACCTGTTTCTACTTCAAAAGCTTCATCTTCTCGAAGGGCTCCACCTCTTGAGCACCAACAACAAAGGTTGTTTCATCCAGATGATCAAAGAGATCAAAGACGAAAACAATTTGAGGATTTGAAGAGAAAAGCATACTCTTTCCGAAATGAACAAGTTCCTAGTTATTTTATTTCGGCTCTGGAAAACAATTTGGTTCAATTGACAATGCCCAAGAGGCCAAACAAGAAAGGAGATGAAGACCGTCCTAATTATTGACCTTTTCATCAAATGTTGGGGCATCCCATCCAGGAGTGTTTTGTCTTCAAAGACCTCCTGCAAAAGATGGTCGACTCGGGACAAGTCACATTGAAAGGCTCCTCATCCCAGGCAGCATGTGTCACTACTACAGTTCTAGAGGAGGAAGGTGAATGGAAAAAACTCAAAAGAAAAAATGCATAGAAGTATGATTATTGGATGGTTAGAAAGACAATAAATCGAACTCTTGATATTTTGCAAACACAATTAAAGAAACCAATTATGTCTTCTGCCATGAATGTTGTGGAAAAACCCTCTTTGTCAGAAGGAAAGTCCTCAAAGAAACGGCAAGATTCAAATAAAGAAAAATAATCAGAAGAAGCTGAGTATGTGTCAAAGCCTAAGTTGTCTTTGACCTTGGCGGATTTCATGCCATCCACTTCAAATCCACGGGCACCGCCCCACCAAACGGCATAGCCTAAACAGGCTAATCAGGCAGAGTCTTCATCAGACGAAGAGTTAATCTTTGGTTCTGTTAATATGATTCAATTAACAGATCCATATGCCAGTCGCAGTTTCAACTTTGATGAGCCTGAATTCCCTGTATCAAACAGAGGAATCAGAGGAAGTTCCAGGGGCTTAGGATATAGGGGAAGACGTGGATCTTTCAGAAGCCACTACCCCAATTCTACCCCTGCTAGAACTGTGTATGCAGCAGAAATTCGTGGTAGATCCCTTCAGCGAGCTCAGCAAGAACAAGCATGTTCTTCTAACAATAGCAAATTCAGTCATGGAACAATTATTTTGGAAGACTGATTGAAGGTTCCATCTTCTTCCACTCAGCAATTAAATGGATCTAATCGGTCTAATCTTCCAAAATCAAGGATGTTTCCAACTCCTATCCCAATACAAGATGCATCAACTTCCAAAGCATATCCTTCCAAGGTACCTTCTAAACCACATATTCCAATTGGGAAACGCAGACCTCTGGATCAAAAGTATGATATATTGAAACAATTGGCCCAAGTAACAGCCATGTTATCAATTCTGGATGCTTTGAATCTATCAAAAGATCTTCGGGAAGCACTCATTGAGGCTTTATCAAGTCCTCAAGAGTTTGAAACTAAAATTGTTGCAGCTGAAGTCTATCACATAGAGAATAATCCTGTAGAATGTCATGAAATAATATCTTTTACTGATAAAGATGAAGATGATGTTGTGCATGGGAATATCAGATCTTTGTATTTATCTGGAAAGGTCAATGGTGTAGACGTCCGAAGAGCTTTCATTGACAATGGTTCAGGAGTCAACCTCATACCCATTCGTATACTTCGTCGATTGGGCTTCACGGAATCTGATTTATCTCCTTATACCATGATGTTACAAGGATTTGATAAAAATGAACAAGAAACACTGGGCGAAGTTACACTCAGAACTCAGTTTGGAGATCTTGTATCCAATTCAGATTTCATGGTTGTTGATCAATACTCAGCCTTCAACATCTTTCTTGGAAGACCCTGGCTACATCAACATGCGGCTATCCCTTCATCATACCATCAATGTCTCAAATATTGTTTCGATGGTCATGTTGGGACATTGTATGGTGATAAGGCCCCATTCAAGACATCTGAGTCTCAATACATTGAGGCTAAATTCTATCACATGAAGGGAAAGGAGAAATCCATAACAAAAGAGATTACCAAAGTTAATGCTCTATATGGTTTGCAAAAAATTCGAGTAAATCCATTTACACATGTGAGTATAGATTATGTGTTTCCTATCAGTCAAATTGACAAGATAGACCCAAATCAAAATACTCTTATAGAAAGATCCATAATGTCAATTACGGCAATCGAGCCAGACAACATGGGAGAAATTGGTAATCGACCAAGCAGTGATGAAAGCATAAATAGTGACGTATTCATTTCATCTACTGAAATCCAACAAGTCTATGGTTCACTAATTAGGCCAGAAGAAGTTATAGCAACATCGGAGGTGAATAATTATGTCGATTCTCAATCCATCATCTCCTCTTTATTACCCAAAGAAGACCCTTCATCATCAGTCGGGTCAGAAATGGAAGCTTCTTCTTCAAGATATGAAAAATTTGACATCTCTTCTGATCATGAAAATTCTTCTTGGTCATCTACTATGAAAGTAGACACAGAAGAAATAACACATGATGAAGAAGAAGAGGAAGATCTAAGAGATGCTCCTCCATCATTTAAAGAGGTTATCTCTACCACTGTGGATGAACTCAGAGAAATAAATCTGGGTACAAAGGAAGATCCACGCCCCACTTTAATCAGTGCGGCCATGACCCTTGAAGAGAAAGAGATGTATATTTCCTTTCTAAAGTGAAATAGAGATATTTTTTCTTGGAACTATACAGAAATTCCCAGGCTTGATCTTGATGTTGCTACTCATCATTTGGGTTTACCAGAAGAACATCGAGGATTTAAACAAGCCGCGAGAAGAACACACCCAACTTATGCTTCTAAAATTGAAGCTGAAGTGGATAAGCTTATCAAAGCTAACTTCATCAGAGAAGTTAAATATCCTAAATGGATGGCTAATATTTTCCCTGTAAAGAAAAATAACAGACAAATTAGAGTTTGCATCGATTTCAGAGATCTTAATCGGTATTGTCCTAAGGATGATTTCCCAGTTCCGATTACAGAACTCCTAATTGATGCAATAGCTGGCTATGAAGCACTTTCCTTCATGGATGGATATTTTGGATATAATCAGATCTGAATGGCCCCAGAAGATGAGGAATTTACAGCCTTCAGAGCCCCTCAGGGTGTGTTTTGTTACCAGGTAATGCCCTTTGGCTTAAAGAATGCAGGTGCAACAAATCAGCGCGCCATGCATCCTATATTCAAACCCTTCTTAGGGAAGTTTGTTGAATGCTATGAAGACAATTTGGTGGTCAAATCCAAACAACGTTCTAATCACTTGGCTGATTTGGAAGTCATATTCTGCAAGCTTCGACAACTTAATTTGAAGATGAACCCCTTAAAATGTGATTTTTGGGTTACCTCTGGAAAATTTATCCGCTTTGTTGTACGCCATCGTGGTATTGAAGTCAATCCTGAGAAGACCAAGTCAATCCTTGGTATGTCACCTCCTCAAAATTTGAAATAATTAAGAGGACTTCAAGGACACAAAGCCTATATTCGGCGTTTCATCACCAATTTGGAAGGCAAAAGTTTACCCTTTACCAAATTGATGAAGAAGGGAGTCACTTACCAGTGGACTGAAGAATTTCAAGAAGCATTCGATATTATCTATAAATACCTCTTGAGTCTACTGGTACTTATGCCACCTATTGAAGGAATACCACTTATCCTCTACATAACAGCTCTAGAGAGATCATTGGGTGCCTTTCTTGCTCAAAAGAATGATGCTGGGAATGAAAACAGTCTCTACTATCTCAGTCGAACTATGCTTGAAGCAGAAACCCGGTATTCCAGTATTGGGAAGTACTTCCTGGCATTAATCTTTGCAGTTCATAAGTTGAGACACTACCTGCAACATCAAGAGGTCCAATTGATATCTCGCAATAACCCGCTCAAAATTATCCTAAGTAATCTAATTCTTACAGTACATCTAGCAAGATGGGCAGTTATTTTAAAGCAATTCGACATTCAGTATGTGTATCAAAAGGCGATAAAGGGCCAAACTCTGGCTGATTTCCTAGATGAACACTCTTCAGTGGAAGACACATCTTAAGATATTGAACTCCCTGATTAGGAAGTCTTTTCTATACAAGAAATTCCTCAGGCATGGGAAATGTATTTTGATGGTGATTCCAGAAGTCCAACAGGGAGGAAAATGGAAAATCCTAAATTCAGGAAAGTTGGCTTAGGAATTGTGCCCATTTCTCCAGAAAGGGCAGTGTTACCTTATTCCTTCTTATTCTGGGAAGGTGGTACCAATAATGAAGCAGAATACCAATCTCTCATCACAGGCTTGGAATTAGCGCTTCATGAACAAGTGAATCACTTAATGGTGAAGGGTGATTCAGACTTGGTAATCAAACAAGTCAATGGGGATTATGCCATCAGAAAAGAAGAACTAATCCCTTTGTATGATTACGTCAGATAGTTAATGTCGGAATTCCCTTTGGAACCAACATTTTCTTATGTCCCAAGATCACAAAATACTCAAGTAGATGCATTGGCTAATATATCCACAGCTCTGGCAGATCCAAATCGGGACGAGACAACCATCAGTATTGCCCACCATCGTGAAATTTCACCTTATGTTCGAATCAGAACAGAGGAAATTAATGAAATTTGTCCCATCCCTGAACCGTATGGTCATACTATAGGATGAATGTCACCTATCAGGGAATACCTTCAAAATGGAACACTTCCACCTGATAGAGCTGAGAAAGAACAAATCCGGAAATGTGTGGTTAATTTTACTCTTTATGATAACCCAGATCACCTAGAGAAAATTCTCTACAAATGTGGTTTTGATGGAGTTCTCTTCAGATGCATTGATGGTGAAGATACAATGGCTGTCATGAAAGAAGTGCATGCAGGAGTTTGTGGTGCTCACCAGTCTGGACATAGATTGTGTGATCAAATTCGAAGGCTTGGATACTTTTGGCCTTCAATGATACGAGATTGTGTTGATTTCACAAAGAAGTGTCATTCATGCCAAGTACATGCCAACTTCATTCATCAACCTCCAGAGTTGCTTCATACAGCTAAATAATCATGACCATTTGCCACATGGGGAATGGATGTGGTGGGACCTTAACCTTTGGCTACGGCCAAGCAGTTTATGTACATTCTTACTGGTACTGACTTCTTTTCCAAATGGGGAGAGGCAATACCTCTCAAGGAAGTCAGTTCCAAATGTGTTGTAAGCTTCATCATGTCTAACATCATTACCATATTTGGTGTCCCTCATACTATATTGACGAACAATGGCACCAATTTTTGTTCATCTGAGGTG
Organism: Viscum album; assembly: GCA_963277665.1. Lineage (NCBI taxonomy): Eukaryota > Viridiplantae > Streptophyta > Magnoliopsida > Santalales > Viscaceae > Viscum > Viscum album. The sequence goes on along the minus strand of OY728121.1, from coordinate 1,588,695,710 downwards.
AAGAAGTTGTATCAAGAATACAACATCAAATCCAACCATTCATCTCAGTATCATGCAGCGGCCAACGGCCAGATAGAAGCCTTTAACAAGACTCTATCAAATATACTAAAAAAGATGGTGGATAAAGATAAGAGGTCATGGCCTGATAAACTCTTTCATGCTTTATGGGCTTATCAGACTACCACCCGCACTGAAACACGGTCAACTCCATATTAATTGGAATATGGAACAGAATCCATCTTGCCTATTTAAGTTCAATTACCCTCGCTCAGAGTAGCCATTTGCGATCAGTCATCTACATATGAGCAATCTCAAAAGCAATAGAATGAATTGGAATGGTTAGATGAGAAAATATTGTGCACTTTGCACCACTTGGAAATCTATAATAGCACGAGCTTTTAACAAAAAATTTGTCTTCGTTCATTCACAAAGGGAGAATTGGTATTAGTTCTCAGAACTCCAATGATACCAGGAAAGAAACCTCCCAAGCTTGAGCCAAAATGGGAAGGACCTTATTCAATACATAGGGTCTACTCCAATGGAGCTTATTCATTAATCTCGATGGATGGAGAACTCATCACTACTCCAACCAATGCCAGATTTTTTAAGAAGTATTTTGTATATACTGCAAAGTACCTTTCATGTCCCTGCAACATGACACTAAACTATGCAGCACCATATCATCCTTGCTATATGACATTAAACTATACAACAACGGTCCAAGCATATGACCCTAAACTATTTGCACATATGTACAACATGACGTTAAACTGTGTCACATTCATCGTCCTTGCTATATGACGTTATACTATACAAGAGTCCTTTAATATGTCCTATATGACATCAAACTATACTTATGCCCCTGCAACATGACACTAAACTGTGCAACACCAGTTCGTCCTTGATATATGACGTTAAACTATACAGCAATGGTCCAGTATGACCTTAAACTACAACTTCGTCCCACACGATGTTAAACTGTGAAAAAGTTCCCTAAATGGTCCAGTATAACCTTAAAATGCATCATCAATGGTCCATGCATATGACCTTAAACTATTCGCAAGTCCCTTACATCCAGCAAGACTTTAAACTGTGACGTCCTAACTACATGACGCTAAACTGTATAAAAGTCCCTTACGTCCGGAAAGACGTTAAACTACATAATCATCAAAGGTCCTGTATGACCTTAAACTACGCCACTGTCCAGCATGACATTAAACTGCACCATCCACGGTCCATGCATATGACCTTAAACTATTCGCACTTTCATCCAATATGACGTTAAACTGTATCGTCCCTTTTTCATCCAACATGACGTTAAACTGTGAAAAATTCCCTAATGCGTCCAACATGACGTTAAATGGTGTACTCTTTTGTCCTCACTGCATGACATTAAAATGCACAGTCCCCATTTCTTCCAACATGACATTAAACTCTATTGTCCCCATCATCCTAACTACATGACATGAAACTGTACTTTTGTCCCTGCTACATGACACTAAACTGTGCAGCACCAATAGTCCTAACTATAAGACATTAAACTGCATAGTCCCTTCATACGTACTACATGATGTTATACTATGTATTGTTAAGGTTGTTGTTACCTCTTGTTTCTCACACCGAGTATGACTCACGTGATCTTAGAGCAAACCTCAACCATAACACTCTCTCTGGGCTACTAACCATGTGTAAGTCCCAACATCATTTTTTAGGTCGTTGTCCCCAAGAACAAATTGATGCTTAATTCATTCTTTAATTGAACTACACATACTTTGATCCTTTCCTTCTAGGCTGGGTATGTAGGCAACCTCCCAAGGTTCAAGCCCAAAACCAATCTCTTCACGTCGGTTCATCTCCATCTCATACGATGTTAATTCGTGAAGCCGCCCTTAAAATAAATATCATTAAATTGGTTCACTTTTGACCTTGTTATACAACGTTAAACTATACAACACTTTTGTCCAATATGACAATAAACTACAAATTTTTTTGATACCCTCACCTGAGAGGGAACCATTATTTTCATTTATTTTTCAATCATGTTTCATTTCAAAGACTACGTCCATACATGGTAATGCCCGAACCTTTTATATTGGGTTAAACCATCATTGCACTAAAGTCCCCTTTCACCCTTCACCTGTACGAACAAAATTTGTACAGAGGGTATTTCTAGAACTATGTGGGCTTGATTCCCATCCTTATGGGATACATAGGAATGTTCGAGTGTCCCTCGAATCCAGCCCCAAGTCTTTTGGCCTAACCCCAAATTCCATTTTCAGTCCCATGGCTGAATAGTCCCCATGAAAACACACACTATGTATTTATTACAATGGTCCAAGCTCTATGAACCTAAACTAAGATCTCTAATCCTTTTGTCCCGCACAACGTTAAACTGTAGTTTAGGAACTACGTATGGCTTGATTCTCATCCTTATGGGATACATAGTGAAGTCCAACATTTCAATTCAGGACCCAGCAACAACATGATTATGGTTAGCATTGATCTATGTATCTCTGTATACATTGAACAATACCCATATTTATGTGGCATAATCCTAACCTTAAATATTTTCAGATCCTTATAACCGTTTTCATGACTTCTAGTCACAAAAATGTAAAACTTCTGAGAGTTCTTTTTCCTGACTATGCAGCACGTGCCCATAGGCGGCCTTGTATAAACAGTCTACATAACAGATTTGTTAACCAAAAGATACTATTATTTGACTATGCAGCCAATTCCCATAGGTGGCCCTGCATAATTCAACCCCCTAACGGGTTTTTCGAATAGTGGTAACTTCATTCTTGGGAAGAATGCCTCTTTTGTCCTTATTTGTCTTAGATAACAGTATGTAGGGATCCGCAAAAATAGCCATCCTTAACATATTTGTCCCATATCCTTTTTCATTATCTGAGAGTATTCAAGTCTATGGTTTTAATTCTTCTTCCTTACGTTTGGGTCAGACCTTCGTAGGAGTGATATTCATCTAGTTCTTCGATAATCTTGTCTGGAAATATCTTATCCATACTCAAGTACCTCTTTACATATAGAAAAATCTATACTTTGGAAGATTTGAATCTCCATAAACTTTCACTGGCTTTTAGCACTAGGAAAGTTAATTTCTGAGAGTTCTTTTGCCTCACTATGCATCATGTGTCCATAGGTGGCCTTGTATAAATAGTCCACATAACAGACTTGTTAGCCAAAATATACTTTTTTATTTAACAATTCAGCCAATTCCCTTAGGTGTCCCTGCATAATTCAACCCCCTAACGGGTTTGTTAAATAATTGTAATTTCATTCTTGGAAACTACTTCTTCTAATGCCTTTTTTCTCTTTTTCATATCATTCCTCAGATTCAAATATTCTTAAGTCTTAGGTTACATATTTTCCCTCGTACTTGAGTATGGTAATATGTTTTCAGATGAATTTTCAAGGAATTGAGTCAATTCTAATCCATTTCGGTCAATGCTATTTTGACCTTAAACATTACACTTTTTATGTCTGACGTGCATGACTTTAAACTGCCGACAAAAGACAAAGGAACTCTGAATAAAAGTCAAGTTCCACCTCACTAAACATACATTTAGTATGGTTTAGGTAACATTGAGAAATTAAAAGGTTTGAAGTTTGTAGGGTTATTTACATTAATCCTAGTAAAAATAAAACTATGCTTACTAGGCCCATTGGATTAGGTAAAATCTAAAGCATGTAGCAAAAGAGAATGCAGGTACAAATGAGTGAAGGTGAAAGTGTTTTTCATTGATGCACAGGAGATAGAAGGACATCCACGGACTGGAGTCTCTTATCTTTTTCAATAATTACAAGAGGGTTTCAACATAACTCTTTATTTGATTTACGGCATCCCGAGCTTCATCAGACACCACCTGGAATTCATCCATTCAACTGGATACAATAAGAGATGTAGTGATACCAGCTCTTCTTGGAACAATTGTAAAAGGATGTTCTTGAGTGCGGTTTGAGAAAAATTTCTGCTGATCAAACAGTGAATCTGTTTCTATCCAAGAGACTTGGAAGATGGATACATGGATTTAAGAAAGGGGCATTGGAAGTAAAGAGCCATTTGGAGAGAGTACTCTTTTCAGATATTGCTCTAATACCATATTTTTCTTCTCTCCACCAACCGGGAGTGGAAACAATTTCAGCCCATGGGTTTTCCATTTTCATATCTGCAAGGAAATGACATGGAGGAAGAATTTGAAATTTGACACCAGTGTTGTTGCTCTTAATGCACAACATAACCAAAATGAAGGAGTAGTAGTGCAGCTACATTTCAGGTGTATAGTTCTTTGCATCTGGAACATTGACTCCTTACAGATGACCATGACCATATAGAGGCAGGTAGATGCTCTGTGGGAAATTAAGATGATATTTCTTCAAGTACTTAGCCAAATATGGGAGAGTGCTATCACAGATATCACAGTAATCATGGCCAATAATGTTCATCATGTCATCAATCCGCTTGCTAGCCAGTTCATCAGCCGTTTTAATTCCCTTGGGTGCCATTGAATCTGCACAAAAGTTGAATAAATTAACTCTTAAATATGTTTATTTTTCATTAAATTTGTGAAAGAATTCGATAAAATGGATAAGGCATTAAGGTGCACAAGTTTAAAACTTGGAGCGCAAGTATGGATGTGCCACGCAAGTATTTGTCGTGCAAGTATCATCACGCAGGCCCAGATACCTTGACAGTAGCACGACATCAAGGAAAACATCGGAAAACAGAGCAACCTGTGCAGCTAAAGTGACCTGCATGGTGAGAGCTTGAAGGTATGAAGTCCTGAAATCCGGATGCTTGTACGAAAGTGAGGCCTTCTATTTATAGACGCGGTCGAGACCCTGCGCGCCGTACCCTGCGCGATCAAGGGCCGTATCCCTGCACATCAGGGCTTGCGCACCCAAATATTATCTATGCGCCTACACCCAGTGCGCCCAGGCCTTGCGCAATGCACACTTGCGCACCGTCCTCTACACCATCAAGACTTGTGCGCCAACATTCCTTTGGATGTCTTCGATTTCCTCAGAGTCAAATCCTCATTTCTTTCGAATCCAACTCTGAGGGGAGACTTTTTTTGACGCTCCTTTTTTGTCACAGAGTCCAAAGGAATGGAAAGGGAAGTGACTTAGCACAAATTGATCCATCCTTTGAAGAAAATATCAAAAATAGACAAAGTTATGAATAAGGAGAAGATTTCCCATATGTCACGCAAGTTTCCTCATAGTCACGCAAGTCCACTTACGCGACGCCTTATGGTAGCACAAGTGACTTGCACGACCTAAGTGATCACCACCCGGGGTCTTCTCCTGCCTATAAATAGACCCTATGGGCTCCCCATTCAAGGAGGATTTTTTTCCAGAAACTCATATTTGAGCTCCCGGTGCCCTAGTCTCTTCTCAAAGCATCTGGAACACTTCTAAGGTAATTTATTACATAGAATGGAAGATCTAAAGCGGGGGAGGAAGGCCTAAGTGTTGAAACTCATCAACACTTGCGCACCTCGGTGGCCAGCCCTTAAGGGAAATGGCCACACTTGCGCGCCACCTTACTCCTTCAATAGAACCTGTGCGCCCCTCTCCTAGAATAACCTCAAGTGGTTTCTAAAGGCCTTAAACAAAAGTCGCTCAAGTATTACCCTGCTGGTTGAGCACCGCGCAATTACCAAACTTGTCGCGCAGGTATACCTGCGTGACCAAGACTTGTGCGCCCATGCAATACCTGCGCGCCTACTAGGACTTGCATGCCCCAGCCTTTTTGCGTTCCCTTTTTTCCCATTTTACCCCTCTTAAGCCATTACACCTTTCCTATTCAAGATTCAGTCTTCAAGACACTCATCAAATCCATTTATGGCATGATTTCTTGATTTGACTTCCTTATCTGAAATGAATTCTATGGAATATCTCTCAAAACCTAGTGATTTACACATCTTTATGTCACTAAAGATTGAGATTTCATTCATTTAACCTCATCCTTTAAGATGAGATAATCCTTAACCTGGGTCTCCTTTTTAGGAATAATCCCCAGTCATAAGTCCTCTAATTTGGGCATCCTTTTTAGGAGTAACCCCCAAGTCCTCTAATTTGGGAATCCTCTTAGGAGTAAGCCCCAGATCCCCTAACCTAGGTTTCCTTTCTAGGAATAAGCCCCAGTCTCAAAAATGGGCATCCTCTTTAGGAGTAAGCCCCTAGTCCTCTAATTTGGGAATCCTCTTAGGAGTAAGCCCAAATCATAATTCTTAACTTGGGAATCTTCCTTAGTAGTAGGCCCCAATTCTTAAAATTCCCAAATCTGGGCATCCTCCTTAGGAGTAAGCCCCAGTCCCGTAATCTGGGCCTCCTTTTCAGGACTAAGCCCCAAGTTAGAGTATTCAAAATCTCCATGAAGCACATATACCTTTATGGACCCTGTTCCTGGATTTTTTCCCTAAAGTAAATCCTAACCTTTATTTATCTGGGTATTCATACATACATAAGCCCCACATTATTTCTTATGATTGCATCTTTCATGGCACAATTGTTTAATTTTTACCAATACCTCTTTTTTCTCACACCGAGCATGACTCATGTGAGCTTAGAGTGTAAAAGTAATTGTGACATCCTTCTTTGAGCCATCAATCATAAACATCATACTCCCTTAATCGAACTACGTGGGTTCTGATTCCTTTTCCAAAAAAAGGATACGTAGGTTTCCCATCTGCGGGTTCGATCCCAACTCTAAAATAATCCATGTCCTTCTGAATGATAATAAATTTCAAGTGCCCCACTGAGTGGCTTTAAAACCAGCATGGTCATCATAATGACCAAGAGACTTCTATATAAATGTGTCGAAGGGTACCATTGACCAAGAATATGTAATAAATACAGATGATTCTCTATCGATGAAGAACCTCGAATACATATAAAATATTCTCTAAATTTTCTACATATTTGATCATTGATTGTCAGATCTGAAGGAAAGCTCATTTTATACTTTGTAATGTAATAAGGATTCACGAACATAACTTAAATCTATAAAGAGAGTCCTGGAGTAGACAATAATTCCCCTCAAAAAAGGTGTGATGAGTCCGACCTCCCATCCTCTCGACCAATGCAAATTCCTAAGTCTCATCAGTCCACAAACTAATGAGCACCTACCTTTGGAAAGTTGGTCCGAATAGATGTGGAATCATTGGATGTTTCCAGTTCTACGAACAAACCCATTAGAAACCAATCAGAATGTTTGAATTTCCCATCAAGGTGGTCATCCCTGGATTCCGAGGGAAACAACCGCTAAGAAAACCTAAAAAACATAAAAACACTTAAAACCCCAAAACACCTAAACATGAAAAAAATTGGAAAAACCCCAAAGACCCTAAAACCTATAAAAACCCGAAAAATCACTAACAACCTCAAAACAAAAAAAACCCAAAAAAAAATAAAAACCTTTATTCACCTAAAAAATTTCAAAATTATAAAAAACATTAAGACCATAAAAAACTCAAAAACCCCCTAAAAACATAAAAATATTGAAAAACCATAAAAACCCATAAAATCCTAAAAATTCCATTAAAACATAAAACCACCCAAAAAACAAAAAACCCCTAGAAAAACCATGAAAAGATATAATAAATTAAAACCCCTAAATACCTAAAAATGAAAAAAAACTGTAAAAAATCCTAAAAACCCTAAAATCCATAAAAACAATAAAACCATAAAAACCCTAAAGATCCATAAATACCATAGAAACCACTAAAAACTACAAAACCCATCCAAACCCCAAAAAATTAGAAGTCAATAAAAAATTTTAAAACCCAAAAACTGAAAACAACCCTTAAAACCCCAAAAAAATAACTAATAAAACCCTAAAAACCCCTAAACCAACTCAAAATCCCTAAAACCATAAAAACCTATAAAATTACTAAATAATTTATAAAAATACATAAAAATGTAAGAAACCTTAAATACTCTAAAAATTTATGACATCCCTTAAAACAAAAAAAATACATGAAACCCCTAGAATCATAAAAAAATGGAAAAAATCCTAAAAATCCTAGACACCCCAAAAACCTCAAAAAATCCATAAAAAACCCACAAAAATCCCTAAAACCCCTAACAACCAAAAAAATAATAAAAACCCATAATAATCCATAAAACATAAAAATCCCTAAAAAACATGAAAATAACTAAGAAAACTTTATAATCTAAATATAATTAAAACCCCTAATACCATAAAAATGATAAAACCCTAAAAACCCTAAAAGACCCAAAACCCCAAAACCCCTAAAAACATAAAAAACCCCTAAAATCCCATAAATACTCTAAAACCCACTAAAAACACTAAAACACCTTTAAACTCCAAAGATGATAAAAAATTCTACAAATACATAAAAACCCAGAAAACCTCAAAAAACCCTAAAAAAAAATAAAACCCCTATAAACACTAAAAAACCTAAAACCACTCAAAATTCCTTAAAAACCTAAAACCCTATAAAAATATCAAAAATTTCTTTAATACCCTTAAAATTTTAGAAGTCCCTAAAAACAATGAAAACCCCTAATAAAACCATAAAAACCTAAAAACACTTAAAACCCCAAGAAAACCTAAAAACACTAAACCTATAAATACCCAGAAAATGTCTAAAACCCACTAAAAACTCTAATACCCCATTAAACCATAAAAATATTAAAAACTCCAAAACACGTTAAAATCCCTAAAAACCCCCAAAACCATAAAAAATCTAACAATTCCCTAAAATCCATAAAAATATAAAAACCCATAAAACCTCTAAAAACCCCTTGGAAAACCTAAAAAACATAAAAAAAACATAACCCCTAAAAACCTAAAAAATGCTAAAAACCCAAAAACCCAAAAACTCGAAAAATCCTCAATGTCCCTAAAACCCCAAAAAACTAAAAAAATAAAAAAAATTCCTAATAATCCCAATAAAACAAAAAAAATCAAAATATCGTAAAATCCCATAGAAAATATTTAAAACCTAAAATTTTTTATTACCCCTAATATACCTAAAAACTGAAAAAAAAACCATTAAAATCCATAAAGACCAATAAAACATAAGAACTATAAAAACACCAAAAAATAAAAAAAACCAACAACCCCTAAATACCCTAAAAACCAACTAAAAACTCTATAACCCAACTAAAAAAAATCTAAAAACGCTTTAAAACCCATAAAATGTTAAAGAATTACAAATAACCTTAAAAACCCTAGAAACTGAAAAATACCTAAAAACCGTAAAATATTTACAAACCCTTAAAATCCCAAAAAAACCCTAAAATGAATAAAAACAATAAAATAATTCTAAAAATCTTCAAAAAAATTAAAAAAAACGTGTAAAACCCCAAGAAAACTTAAAACCCTATAAAAATAAAAACCCCTAAAAACATATAAAAACACACAAAACCCATAAAACCCCTAAAAACTTCAAAATCAAAAAAAACTCTAAAAATCCTAAATATTATAAAAAATCGCTAAAAATACCTAAAACACAAAAAACCCTAAAACCTTGAAAACTAATAAGAAAACCTTAAAACCAAAAAAATATTTAAAACCCTTAAAACCCTAAAAATGCTAAAAACCCAAAAAATACCCTAAAACCCAAAAAAACTATAAAACCCATAGAAGCCACTAAAACATTAAAACCACTAAAAATCCATAAAACCCTAAATACAAATAAAATCTCCATAAACCCAGTAAACCACTACAATCATTAAAAATTCAAAGAACCTGAAAACATTAAAAACACAAAAAACAATAAATACACCAAAACCAATGAAATCCCAAAAGACCCTAAAAAACCCTGAACCCTTCAAAATCCCTAAAAACCATAAAACCCATAAAAATCAGAAAATTCCGAAAATTCCCTAAAATAGTAAAAACCCCTAAAAATCCTAAAATGCCCTAATACAATATTAAAAACCTAAAAAAACTTAAAACCCCTAAATAGCATAAAAAATTCTAAAAACACTAAAAACAAATAAAAACCCCAAAAATCCCTAAAACCCTACAAACTAACAAAATCCAAAAAACCCATAAATCCCTAAAAATGCAAAAATCCCTAAAAAAACAGAAAACAGAAATAAAAAATTAATAATATAAAACATTAAAAAACCTAAAAAACCTAAAAACCCCAAATATATAAAACCCTAAAAACCCTGAAAACCTATAAATACCCCTAAATACCATAAAACCCCCTAAAACTATTCGAAACACTAAAAATCCATAAAAACCCTAACAACTCTAAAAAACCACTAAAACCTCTAAAACTCATTTAAAACCCAACAAACATTAAAAAACTCTATGAGCCAATAATATCCTAAAAACTCTAAAAAATCCTAAAACCCCAAAAAATGATAAACTCAAAAAACCATAAAAAACCCAAAACATATGAAAATCACAAAACCCCTAAAAAATAAATAACCTTAAAAACCGTTAAAATCCCAAAAGACGTAAAAAACCCTTTAAAACTTGAAAGAGGCTAAGAAAACATTAAAAAACTAAAAACACATAAAACCATTAATTATGTTTAAAACCCTAAAAACAATAAAAATAAATAAAAACCCTAAACCCAAAAAAAACATAAAACCATTCAAAACCTTAAAAACTGCAAAACCCCAAAAAAACCATAAACCCACTAAGAAGTATAAAACCCATTTATTCTCCTAAAAACGTTAAAAAAATATAAACACCATAAAACCCCTAAAAACTAAAAAATACCCTAAAACACAACAAAAACCCTACAAACTCTAAAACCCCTAAAACCCCTCAAAATCTCTAAACGAATTAAAAACCATAAAATTCCTTAAAAGGCGGTAAAACTTTATTAAACATTAAAACCCTAAAAACTCTAAAAACCTCTAAGAAAAACATAAAACACTAAAAACTCTTAAACCCCCTAAAAACCAAAAAAATCTAAAAATCCAAAACCCCTAAAAACAGTGAAAGAAGTAAATCCCTCAAAATCCCCTAAAACCCTAAAAAATCATAAAATTCCAAAAAAAGCCATTAAATCCACAAAAACATAAAAAAACCCCTTAAAACCATAAAAATAACTTAACAACCCATAAAAATCCAAAAACACTTAAAACCTCTAAAAATCATAAAAATTAAAAAATCTCTAGAAAAACATAAAATGATCACCAAAACCCCTATGAACTATTAAAACCCCTAAAAACCATTAAAAATAGTAATCCCCATAAAACACTAATTAAACACTAGAAACTATAAATTTATTTTGAACCCCAAGAAATGATAAAAAACTCTAAAAAACCTTAAGCCCCCTAAAAATAAAAAAATAAAAAAACCAATAAAAAACCATAAAACACTTAAAACCCAAAACCCCCTAAAAATCCATAAATTTCCTAAAACCCCTAAAATGAATAAAAATACTAAGAAATACATTAAAATCCCTAAAAGTATAAAAAATCATAAAAACCCTTAAAACCCATAAGAAAACCATAAAAGTCGAAAAACACATAAAAACCCTAAAAACATAAAAATGATAAAAATAATAAAATCCCTAAAAACCCTCAAAATAAAAAAAAACAAAAAAAATATTAAAAATCCCTTAAAACTCAAAAACACTAAAAACCATAAAAATCCCTAAGATAACCTTAAAACTCTAAAAAAACTTGCAACACCTACAAATAAAAAAAACTAAAAGCCCTAAAATTATTTTAAACCCCTAATCACCATAAAACCACAAAATAAATATTAAAAACCCTAAATACCCATAAAAAACCTAATAACCACTTAAAATTTAAAAACCCCTAAAAATAATCCTCTAAAAACTCAAAAACCTGAAAACCCCCAAAAAACTATAAACCCATAGAAACCAAAATATCCTAAAAGGCCCTAAAAATCCCTAAAAATATAAAAACCATAAAAACCCTAAAACCATTAATAAAACCATAAACCCCCAGAAAAACATTAAACCCATATAAATAATAAAAAATGATAAAACCCCTTAAAACACTAAATCCTTAAAAAACACTAAAAACCCTCAAAATCCATAAAATCCCTAAAAAAATAAAAATTCTAACAAATACCTAAAAACTATAAAAATGTAAAGAACCCTGAAAACTCAAAAAAAACCCCAAAGAAAAACTTATAAAGCTAAAAGGCTTAAAACCTCTAGAAAATATAAAAACACCAAAATCCCTAAAATCCCTAAAACACCCTAAAATCCCTAAAACAATAAAAATACATAAAAATCCTAAAAAACCGAAAATACCTAAAAACATAAAAACCCATAAAACCCTGAAAACCATTAGAAAATTGTAAAAACCTAAAAACACTTAAATCCTCTAAAAACCTATTAATTGTTAAAACACTGACAAACACTAAAAATACCCTAAAACCCCTAAAAACATATTAAAATAATAAAAACCACTAAAAAACTTAAAAACCTACAAAACACTAAAAACAATAAAAACCCTTTATTCCCATAAAGTGGTTAAAAAATTTAAAAACCTAAAACACCTAAAAAATAAAAAAAATCCCTAAAATTCCAAAAAAACCAAAAAACCCAAAAAACCAAAAAAATCATACAATTCCTAAAAAATCCCTGAAATCCCATGAAACATAAAAAAAATAAAAAAAATAAAAAATCCCGAGAAAACCTTAAAATCCAAAAAACACATAAACCCCGAAAAACCTAAAAACACTAAAAACTCTAAAAACTCTAAACCCCTAATGTCCCTCAAAATACATAAATCCCATGAAATAATATGAATCACAAAAATCCCAAAAATCAATAAAAATATAAAAACTCTAAAAATCCATAACAAAACCATAAAGACAAAAAACACTTAAATCTCAAAAAACCCTAAAAACTTTAAAAACAGTAAAAAATCATAAAAAATATATATGTAGGAACCTTGTTTTTATATTTGGTATATATCCTTTTAGTTTTCAGTTAAATCCTTTTTTATTTTCTCTTTTATTTCTAGACCATGTAGCTGAGCCTATAGTATAGTTAGGTGATTTTGAAACCTAGAACTGGGGGGTTGAAGGTAACCTTCATGCCAAGTGAATGACTTGTTCATAGTTTACATCAAATATATTCATTACAAGACATGTAATATCCTAGGAAGGTCAATTCATGGCATGTAATAAGATTTCCGCAAAAGAGAATGCCCGAGAATTACGTGATGTGTAATGAATTTACATGTCCTGTAAATGACCAGGGTCAGTTTTTTAAAATAAGAGGCATGGCCTCATTTTTTATAGAAGTCATGATATCTCTCAAATAGGAGTAATGAGAGAAGCTCCTTTGAGGCCTAAACATAGCATTGATTTCATTTCATCATTTGACCTCTGATTCAACTTTTGGTCACATCGTTGGATAGCCCTCAATATGTGCTTCTTTCCTGAGGCTACCTTCATATTTTTTTCCTTTCTATCAAAGATGCTGTTTTTTTGTGAACACTTATTATATATTTTTAAGGAATTCATACATTCTTAAATTTTATTTTGATCGATTTTGAGTTAAGAGAAAATACTAGATGAGTGTTCTATCGTTGGTATATAGTAGGTTTTTTATACCTTTTCCCTTAACACTCATTGTTTTGTATCTTGTTTTCACTGTATTGTATGATAGACTTTATAGGAGTTGCTCTTAAATTGATTAAATTCTTTGATTTAATTGTTGGAACTGGATTATATTTCCCACTTAGTACCATTATACGTTTTTAGGTCATTTACCTCAATCGAGACCACTTGTGTGGTGTGTTTGTGTTTTTTTCCTATGATGTACTACTCCATTGGGTGTGTGTCATCTTGCCTTTGGTAGAGGTATAATTTTCGAAATGAATGAGATATATATTAACATAGTGTTTTATACCTCCTTTTCTATATGGTTAATTTTTTTAAAAATGGTTTAATGGATTATGAAATTATAAATGAATTATTTTATTATTTGAATGACTTGGACATTTCTACTCCTTGTATTCAGATAACTTAGATGCCATGGACATTTTTACTACATGGATCCAGATTACATGGATGCCTAGGACATTTCTACTCCTCAGATTTGTCTTTCATGGACTACCTAGGACATTTCTAGTCCTTTGTATCTACCCAAGTCTTTATCGACTCTATTATGGATGTGGTCCATATACTCGAGGGAATGTCTTGTTCATGGACCATGGATCTGACCCGTGTAGACCAGATACTAGATTAAAAAACAGAGGCCAAAGGTAATTCCTTGGACATTTCTACTCCTTGGATATATCCCGTGGGTTTTGACAATTGGTTACAAAATATATGTCATTGTGTCTGGGTTTTAAATGATTAATAGATAGCCTGTCTTTACAGTTTCTTGATTATAGTTGACCCATGTTGTGGTTCTTGATTATTGTTGATATGATAGATAGTTTCACATTTTACATTCACAATTTATATCAGTTATATATTTCAAAATTATTTATATTATATAAATTGACTTGACATATTATAGAAATCATTGGTGGTTTCAGTTTTATCTCACACAATGTTCGGGTTGTCGTTGGGAACCCAGAAAGACTTTTCGGATGCATGTAGGGACTAGGGAAAGTTCTCACTTTATGATTCTTGATTTTCTCATTGCTTAGGACAAGGGGAGAACAAGACCAAACTATGCTCATGATGCTATTTGGAGATAGTTTTTTGGGGTATTTTTAATTTATATTTTTTATTAAATTGGATACTTGTTTCTAGGTATTTACAACCATTTTTAATAGAGATTTGACATGTCCATCATAATGTATATGAAACTTCATTTGGACATGTTTATTTATACTATTTGGATGTTTTATTCTGCTATTATTTCTTTTTATTACTACTTCCACTATTGATTATTGTTGTTATACTATTTTGATACACTTTTGTCATGATGGTATAGTCTCCACACTGTTCTACCATAGAACCTCACTATTAGTTAGTAGCCACTGGCATATGAGGTGGTGTGATTGTGTCCTGTGACCCACTAGATTGGGTCACTATTCAGCCGATCTCTGGACGGGGTGTTACAAAATGGTATTAGGGGTGTGTTTCTTTTTATTCCTTACTATTTTTAGACAATAGACATAATATTATGAATGTATTCGAACTGGTTATAATTCATTCCTGGGAGTAGCTAACCTAATTAATAGGTTTCCTGAATGGTATTTTTTATTCAGTATGTGTGCTATTATAGTTAATTTTAATTCACCATTGGGTGACTAACTTGATATTTGATGTTCCATATGATTATGTATTTTAATTTGGATCAATAATATGAGGTAATTCCATATCATGCATCATTTTAGGAATGTAGGGAATTCACATGTCCTGCATTATTCCATGCCATATAGGGCGCATTGATTGATGGAATGATATTTATTGTGTGTCCCTTATTTGATACAATTGCAATTATACTAACATTTTGTGCAAGCGATTGAGAAACATAATTGTTAATTAAGGTGTCTGCAATGACCTAATGATTTTTTTCCTACATAGGTTAATATTGACACATTAAGTAATCAATTAGGGAACATTAAGACATAGAACATTGTTTCATGAGCTAGAACATTTTACGGTCAGGATTAAATGGATTTCACACTTAAATTTATAAGGCTTATGGGCCTTTAAAAATTGGAAATGGTAATATATGTAATCAAAAAATTTAATAATAATATTAATATAAATTAGAATTTAAATGAATTTAATTTTTGAAACAAAGAGCTAGACCATGACTCAACTTTAGGAGTGGGTCGTATGCAGTTTCTCTAGTTCTCCCTATGGTCATTCCTTTTACTCAGTCCAATATTTTGGAGCACACGTAGGGGTGTGGATAGTTTATTGGAAGAATTATTTATACACTATGCTTATATTTCTATTTTTTCATTAACAAAACATTTCTAAGGCTTGTGCTTGGGATTTATAGATACATACCACCATGATGTTCTTGATTCGTGTGCCAAGAGGGTGGTGATGACAATGCGTCTAAGGTTATGGGACTTGGGCCACTGGTGGGACATCCAGAAGTCCCACTTGCAGCACCATCAGTTATACCTGATATAGGTTTTGATGGACAATTTTTTGAGGGTTTCCTATGATGTATATAGACTATTCATGGATCCTTACAACATGTGTTATTTATAGGAGAGCTGATGGATGTGTTCCAACAGTAGAATATTACCACATTATAGGGGGATGGTTGTTCATATTCCACTGTGTTATGGATTGAGACTATATTATTGATCTTTAAGTATCTAGAGACAACTCTTGATAGGAGAGTGAATCTATCAATGTATATGGTTTGGGGAGTAGCCAAGCATTGGTGGGATGTTTTAAACCAAGATGATACACTTCAAGATATAGTTTGGAGTGATTTTCAATCCAAGATTTATGACTATATCATTCATGAGACTTTGAGGGTTGATTGGGGCAACCAGATTATATGTATTGGGTAGGGTGTGATGAACATTATGAAGTACAATGTTCACTTTACAGTGATTTTTTTATTGTTCCTATATATCTTGATAATGAGTTTTCTAGGGAGAGACACATAGATAAAGGTATCAAACATGTTTTTCAATCATAGTTCAATATGTTTTGGTTTCCTACAATAACTAAGATATTAATTCAGACACTGATTACTGAATTTAACCTGAGAGAAGATGGGGCCAAGCGTAAGGTATTGTTGCTCCTCGACCTAATGGTTCTATGTCTCGTGGAAGGAAATAGCTTTTCAAGAATTCTCATTAAGGAATACCTGCCATAGTATGAGTGTTGGTAGTTCTGTCTTCTATCATCAGTGTGAGATACGGGGACATATGTGGAGCTAGTGTGATAGAGACCCTATATAATACCTAGAATACGGTATGATAACCCATATATAGAGGTTTTATGGGACCTTACCTATAGTGGTCAATGGAAGGGGTTGAATCTAACTTTAGGATCAGAAGAGGGATTTACATATCTATATTAGTTGTGGAGATAGTGTACTACCAGTCATTCTGGCCAAGATGGTGGTCATGGCCAAAGGATCTAGACACCAATTGTACCTCGATAACAATCTGGACATGCTCTGGGAAGTTAGGTTATATCAAAGGGTCATGGTTCAAGCCATATATATTCTGTACAACTAATACCTAAGGAGAAGAAAATTCGTACATCTATATTTAGAGGTATGATATTAGTATACTCAACTATATTATTTTCCTTTTATGATATAGTTACGTAACATTCTTTCATATCGGTGCTTATTGTGGAGATCCTTGGGCTTGATGTTCAGTTTTTTGATGGAATTATTACACTCAATACTCTATTTTAGATCAGATCAGAGAGTGTATTCTATTGTAGGGAGTTCCCCAATGAGGTAGGTAGTTTCCACTACATATGGGACCTATTTTTTCCTAGATATGATATGGTTTGATTTCATTCTTGGGATGGACTAGTTGGTCCCCTATCATTATTATATCGATTTCTTTTGATGATGCATGACATTTACAACACTAGTAGGTGGGGTTTTATTCAAAATGGTGAATGTGATTTCCATGACGGTAGATATGGAACCGAGTATCATGATCTAGAAGGTGTGACATCCCAGATTGCAATCTTATGTCTGGATGGTCAGGAACCAAGTCAAGAGGAATTACTTCCAGTGGATGGCCATTTCAGGGATGTTTTCTTAGATGGATTTTCTAGTTTACCTATTGAGAGATAGGTGTAGTTCTCTATCAAGATAGTTCTAGTAGACACACCTTTATCTATAACTCCTTCTAGGATGGATACTATTGAGTTATAGGAGATCAATATATAGATATAGGGCTTAGATACAATTGGGTTTATATGACCCAATACATATCCCTAAGGCTGGATAGTACATTTTATGAAAAAGGAATATATAACCCTCAACATATGTATGGATTATAGGAAATTAATATAGATGATAGTTATGAACTGGTATTCATTTCCATGGATATTTGATATTTTTTTCCAACTCTAAGGCATGCAGGTTTTCTCAAAAATTAATTTGAGGTTGGGTTATCACTAGGTGCATGTCAGGATGAATGAAATACCTCATACATTATTCTATAGTAGGTACAGACTTTATGAGTATTTGGTAATGTTATATAGTCTCAAGAACACATTAGTAGGTTTATTTTCCTTGGTGAATCATGTTTCTCAATCGTTTCCAGATTCTTTCATGGTAGTTTTCATGGAAAAAATATTAGTTTATTCTAAATTTTGATACGATCATGAAAAACACATTGGAATTTTTCTAAATACACCAAGAGTTCATTGGTTGTATTCCAATATAGAAAAATTTCAATTATAGATAGATTAAGTTCAGTTCTTAGGTCACATTATCTCACATATAGGAGTGTATATGGATCCAGAGAATGTGAGTGTTGTAGTTTCTAGGGTGTAGCCCCATAATGTTCTTGATATCTAAAGTTTATTTGGATTGTATGATTATTATAGGTGCTTAGTCCATTAATTATTAATTTTTTCAATTCATCCCATGGGTATGGCTAAGAAAGGGGTTAAATTAGTATGTTCTAAATATTGAGAAAAGGTTATTGATGTGCTTAAGGGAAGGTTGACTTAATCATCAATTCTGATTTTTCTAAATCATGATAGAAATTATATAGTTTACTCTGATACATCATGTACATGGTCATGATATGTCTTAATGCTGGGGGGGGTCATGTCGCAGCATACATGTTTGGACATTTGAGACCACAAGAGAGGAGTTACCAAAAAAATGACCTTGAGTTAACTTCAGTTGTTCATGCTTTGTGCTATTAGAGGTACTACATTCTTGGAGAGTCTTTTGTGGTGTTTCCATACCAGAAAATACTCAATTATATATTCACATATTGTTACTTAATACTTTATAAGAAAATGTGGGTTGATTATCTTCAGTCCATAAATTTTGAGATAAACTATATTTTAAGTAAAGGAAATGAAATAATAGATTCTCTGATCTAAAATACTCAGACATATGTTATTTAGGAGGCCGGTAGTGAGTGGATGCTCACGGTATTATATTCAAAGTTTCACATGGAGGTGTAGGATAGTTATAGAAAGACTTACCTCTCAAACATTCCAGTGACTTAAACTCTTCTAGTCATGGTGAGGATGAGGGTACTATTAGATTATAAGGGCTTGGTCCTATGGGGGAGTATGGAATGTGAAGACCCACCTTATATCTGGACATTCACTGAGGATGAAATTATGCATATTCATGGTCATGTTTGGGTTCTAACAGTCATACATGAGGAGTTGATGTGAGAATCTTATGCCTTATATTGAGTAGTATATCATGGTGTCACTATGATTTATCGATACATACTCCGAAAATACTAGTGGTCAGGGATGAAACAAGTGGTAGTTGGTTTTTTCATGAGGTGTTCCACCAGTCAGTAGGTGAAGGTGGAACACTACTGACAAGATGAGCTTTTATTGTACTTTTCTATTCCTGGATTTAAATGGGATGATGTTGTGATGGATTTCATGACTAGGATACGAAGGTCACCTCAAGGTAGTAATTAATTATGGGTCATTTTTGGAAAGTATCACAATGTTCTACCATTTCCTACCTATTAGGGAGACCTTCGTAGTATATGATCTTGGGAGATTTTACATCTAATATATTAGGTGACATAAAGAGGTTCCTTATACCATTGTATCAGATAGGGACATGCAGTTTACATCATAGTTTTGGAAAGGCTTACATAGGGTATTGGGTAAACATGTGCTTTTGAGTAGGACATACCACCCTCAGACTGATGGGAAATTGGAGCATACCACACAAGTTCTAAACGACAAGATCCAATGATGTGTCCCTAATTTAGGGGGATATTGGGAGAGTAATATAGTTTTGTTTGAGTTGGCCGACAAAAATAGCTATAAAGTGACTATAAAAATGGCACCTTATGTGTATTTTTATGGTAGTTCATTCTGATCACCCATGTTCTAGTTAGAGGAAAGAGTGGAAATATTACATGGACCTTGTCTTATTCAATAGACTAAAAAGAAGTCCATTGGATAAAAAATAGAATGGATACTACATAGTATAGGTAGAAATATTACACATATCACCGTAAATGACCTCTAGAGTTTGAGGTCAGAGATTGAGTTTTTTTGTGTGCCTCACTATGATTTGGGAATAAATGGATTTAGAGATATAATAATCATTCATGATGATATGTCAGTCTGTTTGATATTCTGGTGTAAGTCAAACTTGTAGCACATCAGTTGTAGTTACCTCATAGGTATTGAGCCTTGCATGATGTCTTCCAAGTATCTTAGTTGCACCGTTATCACTCAGACATGTCTCACATTCTTTAGACTATGTAGGTTGAGCTATAGGTTGATGAATCCTTTAAGGAGAATCCTATATGTATTGTTTATTGGAGCATGAGGGATCTTTTTGGCTATTCTATCCCTCTAGTATGGGTTCCATGGAAGTAAAATAATATATAGTATGATACGTGGGAGTGGGAGGCCGATGTATGTGTCCAATAGATAGAGTTACTCTTAAAAGATTCTTGAAAAAATGTGAAAGGGAAATTCAGGGATAAATTTCATTGGGGGAGGGGATTGTAAGAACCTAGTTTTAATATGAGATACATATTCTATTAGTTTTTTTGTTAAAATACATGTTTAATTTCTCTATTCAGTTTAGACTGTAGAGCTAAGCCTATGGGTCGATTTGGTGTTTCTGAAACAAGTAGTGGTGTCACACCCTAACCTTGGAATATAAATTATTTTAATTATTTAATTATTTTTAGCCTCTATTTTTTTTTGCCTCTATGGGTTTAGATTTTAAAATTTGGGTTTTTTAGAATAGGTACACAATTGTCACACATTGATTAGAAACCATGCACAACACATGCAATCCATCTGTAGTTTTTTTGAGAGTTGAATCACATGTCCAAAAAATTGTTTTCCAAACCGTGCAGCCTACCCATGTATAGTTCTCTAGGGCCCTAGTGATGCCTTTTTTTATGACAATTCTGTTTAAATGAGTTTTTCAAATCAAAGTATCATTTTTATGTAATCCAAAATGTACTAATTATAAATGGATATACACCATTACAGTTACAGATTTTATCTTGACACACGTTTTCTTTGTAAATATTTGAAATAAATCCAATCCACAGTTAGAAAAAAATACGAATGAAATAAATATTTAAAATTCATTATAATATTAAATGCTATTAAGAAATTAAAACTTACATTTCTAACATGTTTTTAAATTTACTCAAAGAACGCCATGGACAGAGCATATCCAATAAAGTGTTTTCTCCCTTGAAAAAAAACACCTAACTTCCAATGGTAACTAATATAAAAGAAAATTTAATGTTACTGGTTATTTTGTTAAAAGATAAATAACAATTTTTGGTACATATGTTTCAAACCACTGAACATAAGGAAACATCCAACACTACTTAATTATATTCTATTGAAATCTTTCTAAAATATAAATTTCTTTTTATTCCTCATATAATTTATTCCCTTTATGTGAAATCAACTGTGGGTCCATAAAACCATACACATCTGTATTCCCATTCATCTCACACATTTTATAAAGATACATAATACAAAAAATACATAAGTATAAATTTTCAATAAATTTAACCCAGGAAAAAATTTGTGTTAAGACCTACCTGGGAAAAACGTGCACCACACTGATTCCCAACTAATATCCATTAATAAGATCCATGATATCATTTCTAGATTCCCAAAATCTATTGCACATCCAAAAACTTGAGCTTCTATTATAAATGTATAATGACCCGCCCTGAAATTTGAATATCATGACAATATGTCAAGACTTCTTGTAAATAAATAGATAAATATATTAACATTAAAATATTAATATAAATTTAATACCCAAATAAAATAAATGATATAACATACACATACCTCTATGGTAATGGGTCACAGAAGTCTAGATGGACAAAATAAAAAGTGGTTGATACTTTTTCAAACTGTTGTCGCCTTATCTGTAGGTAATGATACTCCAGATGATATATCTATAATATCTGTATAGTGGCTCTATGTTTCTATACCTTTATCTATTGATGATGAATTGTATCTTCTATATAATATATCATCCCATATGAAACTATATAATAGCGAGGATCATTAATATACAACTCACAATTACTAGGAAGTTGTGGAGGATGGGTGTGCGAGTAGGATAAAAAATGGGGTCTATAAGAAAAGGTAGAGGATAAATAATAGGTTATGTAGGCAGAGATGGAGGATAAATAATGGGGTCTATATGAAGAGGTGGGGGAGTAGGAGCTGCTGGTGGAGGTGGAGCAGGAGCTCCAGTCTGAAATTGTCTTTGGATGTCTGCAAACAAAGACTGTACCAAATCTCTGATATTTTCATCAATCATCACATTAATATTGTGGAGGTCAACCTCTTTAGATTCTTTTTTATATAAACCCTCCATGGAAGAAGTTGAACAATACAGTGACACTTTTCTTATCGATACACCCTCTGGGAATCCTCGTACATGACCCGGGTGATCGGGCTTTCCCAAAGCAGTTGATAAAATATAATTCCTCCCATCATCTTTAAATACCCCCTATGTGCTCTTCTCCTCAAGAGAATCTGGTATGAATTGTTTAAAAAATTATTTAATGATTCAATGAATATAAACAATTGAATAGACGTAAATAAATAAAATAATCAACGTACAATAGTCTTATATACTGCCCTTGATTATTCTGTAAGATATTTCCCCTTTTTTCTCATTTGACCCCTCATCCATTTTTCATGTCTAGATAGAGGGGGTGGAGTGTAATCCACTCTAGATCTGTAAGACTTAGCTCAATTTTTTTTTAATTTTTCATCTATCATTTGTTTTTCCAATAAATTATACCCTCCCCAACACAAACTATGAGGGTATAAGTTTCTGGATTGGATCTCCTGATGATCTCTCCTTGATTCCTGTAAATTAATAATAACAAATCATTACGAAGTCATTAATAAGATTATTAATATTAGAAAAATCCTAAATGTTTACATTGAACTTACCAAAAATGATTCTTATATTCTACTTTAGGCCAATTGTTTCAATGTGCCTTCATCTATAAAAGTATATACATGGCATGGACTTTTATGTTGCCAATCACCAAAAATGAAATCAGATGTGAGAATTGATTTCAAATCCCTCAATCAACTAGAATCCATTGATTATCATTTCCTCCTAACTCCTCCATTGTCATGTATATCATATTTCATCTGATAGAAAAGAGGGAAAACATATTATACTATAAAAATTTCATGATAAGTCAAATAATAGGAAAATAGGTTACCAAAATAGTCTCCCATAACTAAGATAGTGTTGTTTTTTAAACACTTCTCCAATTATTAAACAAAATACTAACATTTATTTTACCCTGAGCTGATACAAAACCCTTGAACTGTTTTTCATTAGGACCAATTGGAACATCATTATCATCAAATTCTATAATTATCCTCTAGTTATGGTTATGAGAAAGTGATAATTTTGTTAAACGTGTGATTCTATTTTTACCAACCCTCAAACTCTTCTTTTTCATTGTGGGATAACATATAGAAGATTAGGGAAAATTAAGAGAAACATTTTGATGTTCCCCTGAATTATGATCATGACGCTCCTCTCCAGAAGTGTTTTCAGAATGATCTTTCATTATCCTTCAAATAAAAGAAACAAAAATTTAGACAAAAAATATAAAAATTCACATATAACAATACTAATGTAAACAAAAATAAAAATATGAAACAAAAAATTCAACTTAAAATTAACACATTATTATTAATATTTTTTATAGTTAAATAAAATTCTAACAAAAGCAATGATATATGAAATTCCATTTAAATTAATGAAAACAAATACAAAATTGGTGTAGGAATATTAAAAATTTCCAACCTAATAAATCATTTTTTTACAAAAAAAGACAATTTTTTAAAATATATATTTAAAATAAATTTCAATCAACAAAATCAATATATAGATAAGTTACATAATGGTAAACATGGTAAAATAAACAAAACTATACTAAAATAAACATACGTTTCTACTTATTCATTTTAGTATGTGTTTTAATAAAAAATGCAATATCTAACATTTTATGAAGTTAATAAAAGTAAATGAGAAATAAAAATATGTTACCTATAATATTATGAATGTAATAATGGATTGTTTTTTCAAATTCCTTCGTCATGATCATTACGTATAGAAAAAACCATGTCTATAACATGCCCATGATTTTTATCTGTTAATATTTCCATGTAAGTGGGGATATAACATAAATTAGCATCTCTATCAAGTTGATCATCACCAAAATATTATTTTTTTTCTTGAAAAACAATATACCACTACATATAAAATTGATCAAGAACATAGAAAATTTGATTTTCATGTGTTTCCATTATAAGAGAATCACCTATGTCTTATAATCTATTCAGATTTACAAGAGTCATTCCAAATTCATAATGTCTGACATTGTTTTTATCTATAAACCTTTTTCAATTAAACCCAAGAACATTAATTTTAATATAATAAAACTCTAATATTTCTTCAATGACTCCATAATATGCACTTGAGGCAAAAATTGGGTTTTTGTCTTTTGAACTAGAAAAATGCATTTCTTCTGCGAACACCAATACACCACTATCCTAATTGAAATTCTATTGTCCTGATATTTCTTATAAAATGTATATACATTAATGTCATACCTGGATCATGTTATCAAATTTAGTCTTGGACCACCCACTAACCATATTAATGTATCTGATGCATCTGATCTACCAAACATGGTTTTTTAAACTATGGATTTTTTTGTTATGCTCATTCAAAATCCACATTTCTTTCTTCTTTATATGACATTGTTTCAACTCATTAATATAAAATGTTATATATGGTTGAGAATAATCCATGTTATTCCAGATGTATAAATTTAAATTATTCACCAGTTCACCTGAAAAAAATTTGACTTTCAAGACATGAATCCCATTTTCCTCATTATTAACTCATTTATAGAGAGTTGGGGGAAAACCAATGTGCTCCGCCATAGATAAGTGTCTCGTAAAAAACTCTGAAACCTCCTCATAAATATACTTTTCAACGAAGGAGGCCTCAGGTTAATATGAATTCTTAACATACCCCTTAAATATCTTTATATACCTTTCAAAAGGTTACATCCAACCTAGATATATAGGTCCACAAAGCTTTATTTCTCGAACCATATGAACCATTATATAAGAAAAAGATGGGGGAAAATACATTTCCAATTGAAAAAGAATATAAATTTATTCATTTTCCAAAATGTTCAGAGCATCCATAGCTATAAACTTATTACTAATTTAATTGAAAAAATAACACACCTTTATGGTATTCTTTCTAACAATGATGGGAAATATCCCATGCAATGAAACTGGTAGAGGTTGTTACATCATGATGTGACAATCAAGAAATTTCATACTTATCAACTTCAAATCCTTCAAAGAGACAAATTTTTTTACATTTGAAGAATAACACTACATCACTTTGATATAATGAAGACACTAACAAAATTTAATTTTCTCCTTCTTGGATAATGTATGAAAATCCATGGGAAGAAATGTTTGTCTTCCATCAGAAGTGTGAGATAAATCCAAATGTATTCACATTGATAGTAAGTCTATTGGTCCATTCAACCCATCTTTAGGATTTCGTTTAATATCTAAAAATGTTTCAATCAAACTGTCATAGATATTCTTCCCCATGTGCATGACATCAATGTTATGTTTCACTTTATGATATCTTCAATATGGTAGCTCAAATAATATTGTAAGTTTCATCAAAATATGTCTATCATTACCATATTTATGTGTCTTTCACAATGACACATCAAGGTTTTGAACCCTATCAAAATACTCAACAATGGATAATGGTTTTGGAGTAATGTCAAATTCTTATGATCCATTGAAATCCTTTTTTAATCTTACATGAGAGTGATCCATGGGAAAAAAAAATTGATGAACTATATATACTATTTTCCTCCCATGATGAAATTGAAAATATTATGTATTTTTTTCACAAATTAGACATGCATTATTCCACTTAACACTGTATCTAGACAAATTTCCATATACTGGGAAGTCATTTATAATAAACATAATCACTTGATGCAGTTAAAAATATTCCATTTTATAAGAATCCTACACCCTAATACTATCCTCTAATTATAGTTTCAAATCACATTTAACAATTTCATGAAAACATCAATAACATTTTTGGGTTTCTTTGGTTTAGAGATCATTAAACTAAACATGACATATTTATACTTCATACAAAATTCAGAAGATAGGTTGTAAATTACCCATAAAAATACCATGAACTATGTGTGTTACTGAGGCTTCTATATGGATTAATTCCATTCATTCAAAACCCAAATATGATATTTCTAACTTCATTTCCTAATATAGGATACATATCATTAATTTTATTCCTTTGTGAACAATCTAATGGATGATGTATTTTTTCATCACATATCTTTTGATCAGCATGCCATCTTAACCTTTTTTAATGATGCGAATTAGAAAATTAACATTTTATATGAGTAATTATAGGAAGATACCAAAATACCTCAGAAGGTATCTCTATAATATCTATGTCAACCTATGATTTTTCATTCAACTTATTCCACGATGTCCCACATTTAGGGCACTCTGATAGAAATTCATATTCCTTCTTAAATATCACACAGTGATTCAGACAGGAATGTATTTTTCTTGTAATCTAATCCCATCAGGTATAATCTTTTCATAGCCTTATAATGTGAATATGGAAGATCAGTGTCTTTGGGAAGAATGTATTTCAACAATTGTAGCAGCTCTATAAAACTCTTGTAACATAATCTATTCTTTACCTTTAGGTTAATCAATATTAACACCGACGACAAAATCGTAAAATTTATACAACCAGGATGTAATGGTTTTTCAGTATCACCATATAGATGCTCAATTATTGGTTCTTTCTCTATTTTTTCTTCTTGAATATCATTAATCATTTCTTTAATTTCATCAATGCTACCATTTTGAAAAGCAGCATCATTAGTAGATCTGAAATTCTACCATGTTTTACCATGTCAAATTCAAGGGCTATAACTCAGATTATAACCCTGAAAAATTAAATGATGTTTGATCTGTATACTTTTTAACTTCTTCATATTTAAATATTTCAGACATGGAATGAAAAACGTGTCATTGTTTGGAACATTTTGTTTAGAAAATTCTAAAAAAGCATCAACACCTTCATCATATTCATCAGTCATTTGATGTTCCATAATCCAAAATCGACTCATTATTACCTATAAAGAATATCAAAATTATACATCTTGTTAAGATAAGACAATTTTATATTTATATGAAATATGTCATAATTTGAAAGTAAAAAAATTATGAAATATAAAACTAATTTTTGCGTATTTGAAAAATATAATTAAAAATTATACACAATAATGGAATATAAGTTCAAATATAAATTGGAAACCATAAAAGGATATGCGTGTAAATAATTTTAGAAAGAAAATATAGTTAGATTTTATATTTATATGAAATATTACATAATTTGAAAGTAACAATGTTTGGAAATATAAAATAGTTATATGCTTATTTAAAAATTATAATGATATTTTCTCTGAGTAATAAGATAGAGAACCACTGAATTTTAAAAAATAACCATCAACTATTTTGATGTATTATTAACCCATCACAACATGAGTTTTTTACTTAATTTTCTGTCATAATTTTATAAAATATTAACCTAACAGGTCTTAAAATTGTTTTGAATTGAAATATTTTCATTATTTCATATAATTTTGATGGTAAAGTTTGTGGGTTTTAACATTCTTATTGAGTTTGTTGTGGAAAAATGTATTGTGGAAAAAGGTATTGTGTAAAGGCCTTGAGAGGAACCTATATTGTCTTGGTAAGGTGGTGTAAATATACCATAATCATAAGAAGTTCTAGTGACTTCATTATCAAAATGTAAAAGTGTTTTCTAGTATCCCAATGATCATCTCATCCATTTATAACACATCAGGATACATCAAAAATGTAGATTGGGTGACATGGTATGCATATCTAAATGAAAATCCATATTTAATTTTATCTCCCTAAAATAATCATTGAAAATAAGTTAAATAAATAAATGGAAAACATAATTGAATAGAAATTCGATGATACTAATGATAAAACAATGTCAGGATACTATACCACCTTTAATAATTAATTGTGAAAGACAAGATGAAAGGAATTAAAAAACATAGATTTAGGGAATTTTTGAATGACCGATGATTGATAACATGATCGATGGGTTGGATCTTGGAGATGGGAATAACATGTATGTAATAAAAACATCATACCATAAACTATTTTTATGATATTTACTTTAATAAAAACACACTTTAAAAAAATTGGGAGATTGTTTGGGTATTTTTAAAAAATAAAAAATCATTTCTAAAACCCACCCTTTCTAAAAAATCCAAATATAAACAAAAAACCAATAATTTCCTTTTTGAAAACATACTTTTTCAAAATTAACCATTAAATTTCAATAAAAAAATGAAATCAAATTAAAAGAATAAAAATGAAACACACTAAATCACCATATAATCAATGTAATAAAGGAAAGAAACAACATACCATGGTTATTTACCATCCAATCAAACTAGGTAATTTGATAAAATGAATGATGGTAATCCCCTATAATATCATCAAACATCACTAAGTATTAGGGGAAACTAAATATTACATAAGGTGTGATTTTCTAAGAAAGTAAAAATACACTAGATAAATTGTTGGCTATTTTGTATCTAAACCGAAACAAAAACTATCCATCTAGTCCACACTAGCATAATTGTGCCTCTAGCCCTGGTATCACATAACTAGGGGTACTAGAACTTGTCTATACTAACCTACTATAGAATAAAATTGGACCTCTATCTTAGTTCCTAGGGTTCCCATGAATGTAAACAAAGTGGATATGTGCGAATAATCTATCATTATATTATCATATCAACTAAAAATAATTTCATATACATAATTATCATATCCCCACTAATGCACTTGATAACCCCTTTTCAATTCAAACATGTCACAATTTCGAATACACTACATCCTCATTAGGGACCAAAATCCATATCATGTATAAAAAATTAAGATGACCAATAAAGGGTTCCATCTTTAATATGAAACTATCTTATAAAGCTCAAAATGTGCCTTTAACAAAATGAACTCATACTTTTAATTCATTCCCAAAATTTAAGATCCCTTTTTTAAATTTTCCACTAAAATAAATTCATGATATACCACATATGAAACCATTTAAAGGGTAAACCATATTAATTTTAAGTCATTTTTAAAATACATAAATATTATTCTTTTCAAAAAATCCATGAAAACAAAACCTTTTTTATTATAATTTCCAAAATGAGTTTAAACTATTCAAATCATAAATTTCATTTAGAAAAAACATTTTTAACATTTTTAAAAACACTTTTAATTTTAAAAATATATGTACAAACTATAAATTTATTAGAATTTGATTATACCAAGTGATAAAAAAAGTAAAAATATGATGAAATGAATTTTGACTATCACATATAGATTTAATTTGAAAAATATGTAATTTTCAAACATATATAATTAAATGACCTATTATTTAAAGGAATTATACCCAAACCCCTACCTATATATAGAAAAAATAAAGATATATAAAGTCTCATATAATGATAAAACTCAAAAAATCAAATAGGAGCCCTCTATAATTCGAAAACACCAAAAAATCCCCAAATCAGAACCGTACATAAACCATATTCTCATCCACAAAGACACTATGGTTTATAGGGATAGAAATACCAAGAATGAATGGGGTTATGGAATATTATAGATGATGAAAAATATGAAAAGGGAGATTGACCTTAAGAATCTACTTCTGAGTTTCATGTCGAGCAGATAAATGCTCTGAAGAAAAACACGTTGAATGAAGCTTTCAAAATGAGTTTAGAGGTAGAGGATCAAAGATTCAAATTTAGGGTTTCCATGTGAGAGAGACCGATTCAATTTCACCCGAAAGAATAATATTGGAATAACAAGAATTGAGACTTTATAAAATTTTGAAAAGATTTATCACATCAGTTATTTAATAACCGATATAATAAATATTTTTTTAAACTTTTATCACATCGGTTATTTTATAACTGACATGATAAATCCATATATATTATTTATAACATTGATTATAAAATAACCGATTTAATAAATCAAGCTATTTCATTTTTACATCAATTATTGTATATCCGATGTGATAAATTAATTTTTTTCATCTTTGCACATCAGTTATTTATAACTGACGTAAAAAAAATATGACTTGATAAATACTTTTTATACTAGTGGACCTTATATGTGCTCACTCAGTTGGAACATGACATAGTAAACTGTGAGGACGATCCATTTTTGGTGGTTGTTCCAAAGATATTTTTGTTTTTTTACTGTGTATGGGGTTGATTTTAATTTTTTTATTGGTTTATGTTTATTTTTTTCTGTTTCAATTTAGTTTTTAAAATGATGTTCAGTTTGGAAAAATAGTT
This sequence comes from Viscum album, assembly GCA_963277665.1. NCBI lineage: Eukaryota > Viridiplantae > Streptophyta > Magnoliopsida > Santalales > Viscaceae > Viscum > Viscum album. Next base: position 1,588,665,083 of record OY728121.1, on the reverse strand, counting down.
ATTGGGTTATGAAAAATGGTATTTTAAAAATAAAGACATTGAATATTTTTGAAAGTGAAATGGGTTGTTTTGAAAATGAGAATCATTTTGGAATGTGATTTGGGATTTTGTAATGTTTTGTGAAAGGTGGGATGGAAGTTCCTTGGGAATTTGGGAATGTTTTGTTTTTTGATGATAATGGGTAGTTTTAATAATTTATTGGGAACATTTTAATGAGCAGTTTGGAAGTGAATTTTTTCTATTTGACCCTAGGTATTACTATTTATTCTCCCATGTATGTATGTATGTATGTGGTGACAAGATATTTATTGGTACATGTTGATGTGTGCTTGAGCTATCATGGGAAAGCGTATGTGTCAAGATTCATGAAATACCATCGGTAAGTGCCCATCCTTTTTATCTTATTTTTCTTGGTGGAAATATTATTTAAAAAAGGGGGATTGTTATGTTTTTATAAGTGGGTGAGTTGGAATGATTTTAGTAAAAGAGTATTTAAAATGGGATTCATAATTTAAAATGTATTTTTATGTTCAAATGATTTTGAATTGGAAAATGGTTTTGAATTTGGAATGAAAGTGGTGGTCTCAAAAGTCAGTTTTGGGTTCCATTGTGTGGTGATTGGTTTTTTAATTAGTCTTTTAGGATAAAATGTTATCTTGGAAGAGTTTTGGTTGAGATGTGGTTTGATATTTACATGGTTGGGTGTTTTTATATTGTTTAGATTATGTCAACTAGAAATGCCTCGAAGGTTTCAAGGGAGTTTCTCCTAGTTGTGGGTTTTTCCAAACTCCTAGTGGATTGGGGGGAGTCAGGTTCTTTAAATCTATAGCCAGTTTTCCTTGATGGTGGTCAAGTATAATTATATTTTGAAGGATAGTAAAACTCTTGGGAGTTCATCTTGGTCCAAAGGTGGTGAAGGGTTGTGTTGAAGATATTTAATAGGCATGTTTATTTTCCAAAGAGTTAGTGTCAAGCGTTGAGTTGAAATATCCTCTCTTTGTGTGGGTATCCAACTAGAGATTAAGGACCATTTTCTCTTATGTAGGATAGTTATATTATATAATTTACTGAATGTGGTGTCCATAGATGAGTTGGTTTATAGAGCGATGTCTATGATAATTGGTAATATAGTTTATCGAGATGCTTGTGAAGGGTTACCCATCTAGTAAGGAGTGTGAATTGGAGAATCCTATTTCTTGGGTGTCAAATTTGTTAGTTCCTACTTCTAATTCATCAAATGACCTTATCATTTTCCTCTAATGTATTTAATTGAGGATATTTAATACATTTTCCCTAATACTCTGAAGGCTTGTTTATGGTGTTCTCATGGAAAGGTTATGTGAGGTGATTTTTCAGGAGAGGAACCCCAGTTAGAGGATGTTAATTCCTAACTACGAAGAAGAAGATGTTTAAAGAAATTAGGGCTCCAACCACATGTCCCAGAGTGAATCTTTTCATGTAGTTGGGGAATTTATAGGTGTGTTAAAAAATTAAGAGAAGAAACTAACTAAAGTTGATCACTCCTAAAATTAAAAGAAGAATCAATGAACGAAGGGAATGAGAGGGACTGGTTATAGCCACGACGATTGAACGAAATGTATTAACCATGGTTTTTGGGTAGTTTTGTTCCATTCTTAAATTTCTCAAAAATTTCTAATTAAGGATTTTGTAATTTTTGAGTTCTGAGTATTTTTATAGTGCATTTTGGACCACCGTATGTGAAGGAAACTTACACCCATATGGATGGGTAGTCGTATACATATACATTCTTTGTATATATTCCCTCACAGGGAGGGGAATATTTACATTATAGAGAAGGTTATAATATATATATATATATATCTGTGTGTGTGTGTTTGTGTTCGTATGTTCATATGAATGTAAGTGTAAAAGGAGGATCTCTTTTCTTACATGGCCCTTTTAGGGTGGTTTCATATTTCCATCATCTTTCCCCCCCCAAGAAGGAGGCTACAGAAGGATTACATTACCCTTACAAGACCCATGGAAAATTGGGAAACCTCTAGGGCAGTCAAGCTAAATATTAAAGTTAACAAGTGGGAGTGGCCTTCACGAAATGCAATGTAGGAGAGGTATAGAGAGAAACTCGTGGCTATGCTAAAAAAGAATGAGGATTATGAGTCAGGAAGTCACTCTTTGGATATAGGAGTTGACTTAGAATTTTGCTTTACTGACATGGATGCTGGTCTTGGTGAAATATTTGGATCACTTGGTGTGGAACTAGATGACTTTGGTAGCAACATTGATTGACTTGTTCTCTTTTGTGTTTTTGGACTTTTTTGGGTTGTGGGTATTTGGTTGTGTTGGGGTTTATTGTGTGGAATGTATTTCCCCACCCCTCTTTTGTGGCGCTTATAACCTCTTTATATACTTTGGGGGGACCAGGAATAGTCTGGCCTTACATATTCCATCCCTTGTCTGCTGTGTCTCTTTTTTTTAATAAATTTGGTGGGGGGGGGGGGAATAGCCTGACCCTCGCATCTTCTTTGCCTAAATACCCTAAAATCTATATAAATCCATAAAAATAATAAAGACCCTAAAAACTTTAACAAACCCTAAAACACCATAAAAACCTCTAAAAACTCTAAAAACCAATTAAACCCCTAAAAATAAAAAAATCTCAAAAAAACAAAAAAATAACATAAAAACACAAAAACCCCTAAAACCCAACAAACCCATAAAAGTCCCACAAATCCCAAAAAACCATCAAACCACATAAAAATTAAAAAGAGTCCCAGAAAATCCCATAAAAAAAATAAAAACCAATAAAACCCATAAAAATCCTAAAAAAATATATAAATAGAAAAACACATAAAACCACTAAAAACCAAAGAAATTATAAAACCCTAAAAACTTTCTAAATACCATAAAATCCCAAAACACCATTAAAATCCAAAAATATCACTAAAAGTCCATAAAAACATAAACCCCAAAAACATTATGAAAACCTTAAATCCCTAAAAATACCTAAAATACATAAAAATAAAAAAAAACTCTAAACACCCTAAAAATCCCTAAAATGGATGAAAACCCAAAAAAACCTAAAAAATCCATAAATACCTAAAAAACCGAAAAATTATGAAAATATCCTTAAATTAATTTAAAACTAAGAAATCAAAATAACCCTATAAAAACATAAAACCTATAAAAACACCTAAAAACCTAAAAAATACTAGTATCCCTAAAACCCTAAGATGACCCAAAAAAACCCAAAAACCCCAAAAACCCTAGAAAACCACTAAAAACCATAAAAAATAAAAATTTATAAAAACTATATAAACCCAAAAAAACACAAATACCCTTTTGAACCCCTAAAAATGTTAAATCAACTATAAAAATCAACAAAAACCATATAAATAAAAAAACCCTAAAACCCCAAAAAACTATAAAATTTGTAAATACCGCAAAAACCCACAAAATACATAAAAATCCTAAAAATCTTAAAAATCTTAAAAATCTTAAAAATTCACTAAAAATAAATATAAATTTAAAAACCTTAAAAACCTAGAAAAACCCTAAGAAAAACATAAAAACACAAAAAACTACAAAACCAAAAAACCAAAAAACCCGAAAAAAACATGAAACCCCTAAAAATCCATAAAATCCCTAGAAACTCTAAAAAACATAAAAATCCTATAAATCCATAAAAATCTATACAATATAAAAACCCCTAGAAACTCTAAAACACCCAAGGATACTATAAAAACCAAAATAAACTTAAGCCCCTAAAATGCTAAAAGCCCTAAAATCTATAAAGAGACCCTAAATGACCAAAAAATCACATTAAAACCCATAAATCCCCAAAATTCCTTATAAATCCCTAAAAATCCATAGAAACCCGAAAACCCTCTAAAAACTCTAAAAATATTTGAAACCACTTTAAACATTAAATTTTTTAAAAAACCTTTAAATCCATAAAGATCATAAAAACCCTAAAAATCCATAAAATATCCAAAAACCTTAAAATTCCTAAACGACCATAGAATCCATAAAAACATAAAAAATAAAAAACCCTAAAACCCCTAAGAACACCCTAAAAATCTAAAAACACTAAAAACACCTTAAATACCTAAAAACACTAAAAACCCTAAAAAACTATAAAACCCTAAAAACCCCAAAAACCATAAAATCCAAATGAATCCCTAAAAATCCTTAAAAAATTAAAAACCCTAAAACCCATGAAACCCCAAAGAAAACCTTAAAATCCTAAAAAAAGTTAAACCCCCCAAAAAACCTAAAAAAAATCCTAAATACCCTAAAAATCCCCAAAAAACCAAAAAACCAAAAAAACCCTAAAAACACAAAAAAATATCTAAAACCCCTTAATACCCCAAAAATCATTTAAAACTCTAAAAAACATAAAAACCATAAAAAAATCCAAAAAACACGGAACACACAAATAACATGAAAACCCTAAAAATCCTCCAAATCTATAATAACTATAATAACTAAAAAATTTCAACAAATCAGTAAAATTACCTAAAAACATTAAAACCCTAAAAACATGAAAACCCTTACAAAACATTAAAAACCAAAAAGAGTAAAAATCTTTAAAACCCCTAAAAACCAAACCCCCCGAAAGACCCACAATGTCCCGAAAAATCCCAAAAAACCAAAAAAATCCTAAAAATCCCAAAACATCCTTAAAAACCTTAAAACCCCAAAAACCCTAAAAATCCAGAAGAAAAGGTTAAAAAACGAAAAACACTTAAAGTCCCTAAAACATAAAAGAAGGAAAAAGCCAAAAAATCCAAAAAATCCCTAAAAATCCGAAAAATCCATAAAACCCTTAAAACCTTAAAAGTCTTTAAAAATCCCAAAAAAACGTAAAAAACCAAAAAACCGTAAAAATTGTAATAAAACCATAAAACCCTAAAAACACTTAAAACCCCCACAAATCCTAAACACACTAAAACCCTTAAAAAACCCTAAAAATACACTAAAAACCCAAAAAACCTTTATGAAACCCTAAAACCCATATAAACCATAAAATCCCAAAAGACTCTAAAAAAACATTAAACCCCCAAAAAATGTTATAAAATTATAAAAAATATAATAAAAAACCATAAAAAAACATCAAAACCCTAAAAACCATAAAACCCTCAGAATCTCATAAAATCCCAAAAAACCATAAAATCCTAAAAAACCCCTAAAAATACATAATGACATAAAAACCCTAAAAACCAAGAAAAACATTAAGAAAACCATAAAAACTAAAAATACTTAAAACCACAAAAGACCTAAAAAATACTAAAGACACCAAAAAACACTAAAAACACTCAAAATTAGTAAAAACAATAAAAATCATAAAAAAAATCACAAAAAAATCCTTAATGAAATAAAAATACATAAAATCACTTAAAACCCATAAGAAAACCATATTAAACCAAAAACGCTGCAAACCCATAAAAATCTAAAAAATACAAAAACCCTAAAAAGACCCAAAAAACCCTAACAAACACTAAAAATCATAAAATACTCAAAAACCTTATAAACAAATAAAAACCATAAAAATAAAAAATACCCCAAAAAACTCTTAAAACCCTTTATACCCCTAATTTTTTTATAAAACTCTATAAACTTTATAAACCAAAAAATATTAGAGAAAACCTAAAAACCCAAAAAACATTAAAACCCTTAAAACCCACGAAATCCTAAAACACCTTAAAATACTTAAAATCCTAAAAACCCATAAAATCCAAAAATCCCTAAAAATCCCTAAAAATGTAAAACACCCTAAAAACCCAAAGAAACCCTTAAAAACATAAAAAATTAAAACCCCTAAAAACATGAAAAAACTAAATAACCTAAAACACCAAAAAAAAGTAAAAAGGATAAAATCCCCTAAAAATCTTAAAACCCAAAAGACCACAAAAACCACTAAAACTCTAAAAACCCTTTAAACCCTGAATAACATTAAAAAATAGAAACACCATAAAAACCCGAAAAAAATATTTACAAAACCTTAAAAACTAACAAACCATAAAAAACCGAAAGACCCTAAAAACTCTCAAAATCCCTAAAAACCCAAAATACCATAAAAATCCCAAAAAAACCTAAAAACCCATAAAAACATAAAAAACCCAAAATATCCTTAAAAATCATTCAAAAAATTAACAGACCTAAAAAATAATTAATCCCCCTAAAAG